>JAKEPQ010000755.1:2400000-3600000 GCA_024500445.1 Entomyzon cyanotis | reverse complement strand
TCTCAAAGTGAATTTCATTGCTACATTACAGCTACCTGGAAAGAGACATTAAGCTCAACAGTGGTGAAACACTTGAACCATGCTCGAAGTGGACAGGCTTTAAAGAAAAAGTTAATTCCTATTTTCTTTTACCCACAGGTCTACCCACGGATAGCGCCGGCATTTTGGCACTACCTGCGGGTAGAAGTGAGTAGCGGGTATTTGAATACTCCCACATCTCTGCTTTACAGCTTGGTAGTATTTACTGACCTCCTACTTTGTCCATTGTGCAAAAATAACGAGCTGCCATTCTAGTTGCCATTCTTCTGTGAATGTAGTCTTGTATTAATTCCATGTTGGTTTGACTATGGTTGGGTTGGTTACTAACCCAAGTCACAAGAAAATGTCTGTATGCAAGATTAAAGACAAAAATCTGCAATCTGAAAGTCAAGGCCATATCATGCATTCTGAGTACAGCACAAAACCAAAGTACAGAAATCCATACCTGCACCTCCTTTTATAAACACATTTTGCATTCATGAGAAGAATATGGAGCTTCAGTTCTGTTATATCACTTTTGCAAAGTTTGTTCAACTCAACTTGATATCATTTCTTCCCTCTTTTGTCCCTCAGGAGCATGAGCAGCTCAGCTATTCCTCCACAAGGTCCAAGGCTCCAAGTGTTATCATCACAGGTCTCAAGCCAGCCACCAAGTATATATTTCATATCAGAGTCAGGACGGCAGCAGGATACAGCGGCTATAGCCAGAAGTTTGAATTTGAAACTGGAGATGAAAGTAAGTTTCACTGAAGGGAAAAAAATATAAATACAATAGAAGTAGCATCTAATTCTAAACCAGTGAGACACCGGGAGTTTGAATGGCTGAACCCATATCATTTGCTTATCACAAAATGACTACTGCTATGTGATAAAAAACAAGCCTCAGACTCACACTGCTGGATTGGAACAACAAATAGAAATGTTAGCCCAGTGCTGCAGCTGAAAGAATGTTCTCTTCCATAAAATTTCCTTATGGGTCCCTTCCAGGTTGAGATGCTCTTGGATTCTATGATCTTTTCATTCCTTATAGGAGGCCTGCCTCTTGCCATCTAGAAATACCCTTAGTCAGGCTTTACCTAAGTGCAGCAGCTTCATGCAAGCTCCCAGTGAGGGACTCAGTGCACTGAGACTCTACAAATAAACCAGTATACTCCACTCTGCAACCAGTAAACCTACATTTGGCAGGAAGAAGCAAAAAACCTTCCTATTCCTACAAAATATGAAAAAGGCTTCATGTATGATGTTCATGCTCTGAACAATGTTTTGTTTAAGTCATGTGTTGCCCTCCATGTTCAAAGAAACATAGGAAAAGGTATTTACATGTATTTGAGAGAAAATTAGTGTAGTAGATACAACTACTAAAACACTCATTAATTAAATTACTTTAATTAGCCAATTATGTATACCATGTTTTTCATTAGTGTTTTAGAATCCAAGTAGTTTAAGCTAATGTACAGACTCAAAACTATGTAAGTGCTTCCAAGAGCACCCAGGGATTTGTGTTCCACTTTCATTGCTTCTTAACTTCTATTTCAAAAATCAATCAGGGATAGATTTCCAAGTGCTTAATGCATAATTGGACTTTTTAAAATTTTCTGGGTACTTAAGCCAATTGGTTTGAATAGGAGTTGAGCACTTGGGTGCTTTCAAGAATTTCAGTAGATCTCGTCTTATCTTCTGGTGCAATAAATACAAGGCTTAATTCATATAAAAAGAAAATAGCATTTAAACCTCTCTGAGGTTTCACACTGTGAAAATGTCACTAGCCCATCTAAATCAGGAAGGCTGCTGTTCCAGTGACATTTCCCTCATTGGTATTGAGGGAATCTCCTGGAAGTGAGATTCCCCTCACTCCATCCCAGCCCCATCCCTCCTGCTCAGTGCACTAATGCAGCTGGCCTTTGGGCACTGTGGTGAGCTTAATTTAACATCCTTTTCTAAGTATAACATCAGAGCTGAACCTGATACTGAAATAAACTGGAAAAATACATCTGATTACGATGCCATAAACAGACATAACACAGCTTACCTCCCAATAATTCTGATTTCTTTTACTTATGAGTTCTAAGCACTTGCTGCATAAACCAGCATGTTGTTTCACACAGCTGAATAAATAGAATATAGCAATGTTTTTGTCAGTATTTCAAGGTACTGACTAACATTTACACAGACAGGTTTGGGAGAGCTGTGTTGAGGCTTGGGCTGCTTGGTTCTGTCAGTGCCCATAAATGTTAATTGGCCTCGCTGTCCTACATCTGTCTTACAAACCAGTCCTGGTCCAGCTGTGTAGGAATCTCTCCATCATTTACTGTTCTGGCAGTGTGCAGCTCAGCTGAAAATTTGCTGATTTTTTTTTTTCTCAATTATTCTGAAAGATACCAAATAGTATTAGGCCAAGGGAGACTATTGCAGCTCCCTCCATCCCTGCTCATTAGAAACAAATTACGTGATGAAAATTCCACTTTTGCAATTACTTTTTGTGGACTTCCAGTTAGATAGATTTTAATGAACTCAGAATTAGTATTTTTCATGAGAAGGCTGGAAATAATAGAGTGTTTTAAAAGTCTGTGTTGTCAAAAGAAAATTTATCAACCAACACTCTCACAAAAATAAAAAAAGATTCTAAGTCATGTGTTTGATAAACCTCCTCAATCAGCCTTAGCTTGTAACATCCTTCAGCTCTGCCAATGGTACATGTTACAGAAGAATTTCCAGACCAGTTGCAGGTAAACATACAAGGTTATTCCTTTTGCCCTGCTTGAATATTGACAGAATTTGTTACAATATAGTGGTTAAGCAAGCAATCAAAAATGAGGATTTTTCTTTAAAATAATAGATTAATTATAAAAAATTAATGGTTCATCAGCTGAGAGATGTGCATATCAATGTCCTGAAACACACAGTCCTTGGCAGTGTCTGCTGCACTGGGTGAAACACTGCCTGTGTCACTTCAGTTATATAGGATAAAATAGATGCTTCATTACTGGGAACACCAAGACATTTTGGTGTGATTGCTAAAGGTGGTGCATTATAGAGAAAGAAGATCAAATCTGCAGCAGCAATGGAAAAAGTTAGTTATTAATGCTGGTGGGGTTTTTGAGAAGCATCCTCACTTACTGACCCACAGGCTGAGGCAGCCACAGCTTGGGGAGAATTTTGTCGTTGAACTCTTCTGCCTGCTGCAAAGACAAACAAGTGGAGCATCCAAAAGAGTAAAACTTGTATTTTCTTTGTGATAGGAAATGGAGTTACCTAGGAGAGTCAGAAAAATTCTCTTCAAGGAAGCAGGGAGGCATGAATGGATGCTAACAGGCATTTCTCCCCCTGTTAAAGCTCAGAGGCTGCAGCTGGGAAATGTAAAACCTTTCCAAAGCACAGGAACCACCACTTGTGACTGTGTTTCTTGTTGCCATTTTATTCAGTCTGTTTCAGCACCTGCCAGGCAAAACACTCATAGCAAAGCTGGCAGGTTTTCATTCGCTCCAGCACACACACAGGTGCCACTGCTGGGGCTATAAACTGAAGCAGAACCTCACTTGTAGTTCCTGCTTTTATCTGTCAGAATTACCAACTATCTGAGTCACCATAAAAAAAAAAATCTGGTGCTTCCTAACAGAGAATAAATGTGTTCTGACTGTAAAAAAACTTTGGTCCTAGGGCAAATACGCTTTAATCTCTGACTGTTACCCTCACTGTTTTTTTTTCCCTTCGCTTCTAACTAGCTGTTTATGGAAGACATTTTTTTGTTTGGTTGATTTTGTTGGTTTTTTGTTTTGTTTTGTTTTAATTAATGACTCAAAGTTTTTTTTTTTCCCTAGAGGATTGGTTTTTTACAATATTACCTCAGAGGCCCTTCTGCCTAGAGGAATTTGTAAAATATTGAACAATTTATAGCTTTTAGGCAGTTTTCATGCCAAAGCAGGGCTTGTTCTAAAACCAAGGTTGTTTTCCTTGTCAGCCTTCCTATCATTTGGAAAAAATAATCTGAAAGTGAAATGGTTGGTTTGTTCTGGGGGGAACCTAAGGGACAAAGTAGCATTTATGCAGTGTGAGCTTGTGCTTGGGCTGAACATAGTCATAAATATGAGCATGTGATGATATTTAATCCAAAAGCAATGTAGAGTTTGTATACTTCAAATTATTAACATAAAACCCTAACCATTTCAGAAATGCTAATAGATTATACATATGTCAATATGTATATTAATATATTATATGTAACCTGATTAGGTGTTTTATAAAGTTGAAGACTGTGAAAAAATAATTGGCTGAAACCCCAGTCTTGGTGAATCAATAACTTCAATTTCCTTACCATCGTCTCAGATGGTGACTTTCATCTATTGCCAAATCAGCTGAATTTTCACATTCTTCTCCCTCTTCCCACATCCCCAAAATCTACCTTTAACTTTCGATCCTTAAATCATGCTATTTTGGATTTGCAACCAGATGTGACTCCATTCTTTCCAGAAATGCAAATCTCAAGGGAAGAGCCCTGAATCATTGATTCCAGCCCAGGTCCACTCCTGGTTTAAGCACATGCTCTGGTTCATGCCATGACAGAGAAGCCATCCCTAGGATTTTTACAAATACATTGAATTACGGAGATTTTTTTTTTTTTAACAATGTTTTATGTTTTGACAATAGTAAATTTAATTCCTTGTTGAAACAAACAAATCAGATAACACATATCTCATATTTAGAGACTTCTTGTTGGCTCTCTCCCCAGCTCTGCCTTGTCCTACTGTTCATGCTATATTAGTCAGCTCTGGATACCAAATAATGTCTCATTTTAATCTTTAAATATTTCCTTACTGTGTTTAATATTTTCAGCCATTTGTTCTGCACATTTGATTTTGGTCTAACTGATTGCACTACTGTATGTGTCCAGAAAACCCAGAGACTTCCCTAAACAAGAGCAACATCCTTGTTCACATCTCAAACTGCTTACACAGGCTTTCCCTTTATGTCCTGGTGAGGAAGTGAATGTTAGGGGAAACGCTTGGAAGAAAGATTTCCAAGTGAATATACACCAAAAAGTTTTACACTCTAGTGACAGCATTGACTTTTCATTCTAAAAATCCCTTTTAAAATCATCTCTCCTTTGCCTTCTCATTTCCCCTTTGACTGGAGCCCATCAGCTCCTGTGAAAATGTAAAGGTTGCCCTAATGAGACTTTGTGTTTTCCTTACCTGCTGTTCTTAAGCCGTGTTGTTTACAAGGCCTTGTAAATCCACCTGACAGCCTGTTGCTGTCTATTAGAGCTCCAGTGCTCACTGTCCACACTTATCTGTCCTGCAGCTACTCCCTGTTATCAGTCTAGCTGTCTTTCTGTCACTTTTTTATCTTGCAGTCTGCTGGAGGGTCTGCTGCCTGATAGATGTCAAATTGAAGTGGCGAAAGGATGGAGCTAAGAGACAGAAGTGAGCTGTCATTAGGGCTTCCAGCTCCTTTACACCAAATACACAGACTTGTAAAACGTTTTGGAGAAATTTGCTCAAACAGAAGAAAAAGCAGAGCTGAAAGATTCTCTCTGTCTTTCAACCTCTTGCTCTGTGACTAAAACATCAGTTCCATTTCTTCCAGTCTGCCCAGTGAGGAAATGAGAAAGCCTCAGGGTATTTCCCTTCAGCTCAGAGAGGAGGGAAAGTGCAGCTCCTCCTCCATCCATTTGGGTGAAGAACCCAGAGAGAAGCTGAGACAGGTCATGGATGTAAAGAGTAGATTGTAGGGGCAGAACTGACACCAGGCTGGATGCAGAAGGGATTTCTGGGCATGGTGTTAAGCAAGGGACCTGGAAAGCTGCAGTTAGAAACTTTAGGCAATTAGAAACTTTAGACTAGAAACTTTTGAATTTTCAGGCACATAACCTGAGTTAGGCATGAAGAGTAATGGCAGCAAGGAGTTTATCTGGATAAAAAGCTCCTGGATGCATGCATGATCCATGCTGCAGTTTTAAAATCAAGTCATCACTTTGACTAATCACATCAATTTCAGGTACAATGTGCTTGAACAGTTTGGCCACCCAAACATTACAGTATACTACTGAAAAATCTACTAGGGCAAATCATCAATTCTCCCTTTTCTTTGTCTGATCTATTCATTTTTAAAAGTGTGTTTTCTGTCAAAATGAACTTCTTGAGCAGACAGGTAGAGAGAATGAGACATAGTATCAGACTAAGCAGTCAGCCCAGTTAGAAAGGTACTAAGCTCCCTTAGCACTATCATGGATTATGATAAAGTTGAGGTGCCCTGGACAGTGTAGAGACAACAAAATATTGATTTTACCTCTATGAAAGCTGGCCATGTTGTCCAACAAATGAGATTCTGGAAAAAAGTAATGCTGTGTACTTCTGTGATTAAATGCAGCACTCTCATATGTACACAAAAAGGATGAAACAAGGTTGCAGGAACCTGCTTGACTTTGCAAACTGTCATAGTTGTTTTTTAAACTGAGGTTTTCTGCCATGCATAATCAAGAATAATTCTGAGGAGAAGCACAGAGTCATAGATCAATATACACTGAAAAAAATAAGGAAGAAAAGCAGGAAGTGGCAAAAAATATTCAAGAACATTCACAACAGAAACAATTAAAGCTTTTAGTATTTACAACTTGACCATTACTGCAAGAGAAAGCTGGAGAAATTACAAAAGAACAGAGAGATTGAGAGACATATAGAATTTAATTTAGAATGGTAAAATGCTGTAAAACTCTTAGGTATTGAAAGTCCTAGATTATTGCCTTCTCACTGCCTAAACTGTTTTTTGTGGAAGCTTTTACCTGTATGTGATGTCTGTGTATGTGCACATTTGTGAGCTTATATATTTGTTGTTCACTGCACTGTGCCTTTATTGATTTTACTGAGGGACCACTTCAAGCAAATATAAGTATTTCCATCATTTTGCCTTACCTGGCTCTCTGTCAGTTTTAACAAATCCACTTTTTCCAATCATACTTGTCTGTCATTTGACATTTTTATCTGACAAGTAAATTAAGGTCATCTGGAAGTTTCAGGCTTGAAAGCTTGTTCTAGTGATTTAACTATATGGAAAGAAAGAAACCCTAATGTATTCAACTCTGCCAACACAGTAAAACACAAACAAGAGAAACAGAATGATCACTTTTTAAGTAGGTACAGTCTCAGCTAAAAATCAAGTTGCTTACAGACAGAAAGAACTTAAGTCAGTCTGGATTTCTCCCCTTCATTAATGTGACTCTGGTTCCTGATAGAAAATATATGTTATTAAATGGGTAGAGAGGATTCTCTTTAGTTAGAACATCAAAAAACAGCAGCTCCACCCAGCAGAAATGATCCAGGACACATCATCTCGATAGCTGCAGGTGCTTCTTTGAAGCATGGAGTCAGTCCCTACATTTCACCAGGAAAATTCCCAGGTTGTTGTCTTGGCAGTGAATGTCTATGGAAGAAAATCACAGCTAATTTATCTCAGCCCATGGTTTGCTTTCCTGCTGCCTAATTCACTATTTTTGCACACATCTTCTTCATACTAAAAATAAAGGAGAGCTGCAGTTTGTCCTCTCTCTTCCACTGCAGAGATGGGCAAGAAAGACTCCTCTGAAAGCTCCTGCAGGTACAACTTCAAACCATGCCTGACTGTAACAGGCTTTTCAGCATTTAGCACAGCTCCCACTAGTCTGAAAGTAGGATTCAGCATTTGGTTTTGAGAGCCTCTTATTATTTTCCTTCTTACTTGTGTGGTGTGGAACATAACACAGAGCTGGAATCCACTCCCATAACATCACTAGATACCATTTAACTCTTCAGTGAATATTTGCTACATCATTTATTGGAAGATGTGTGTATTTTCACTTGTCTGACCACAGATACTGAATGCCTGGTAATTTACTGCCTGTGCACACTTCCATAAAATTATATGGACAGAAACCTAACGGCAGAAATTTAACAAGTTGGTTTTGCTGAAAATTTGACACAAATTACAAATATTTTCATTTGCTTTGCTACTGTTACGAAGCCAGTTTACACTGTGAGTTTCTAAACCAGACACAAATATTGTTTAGAAGCCAAATGCTTTTCTTGGAAACAGCATTTTATAGGGCTTTGGATAGCAATGTGTGCATTGTATTGAGCTTCATCAACTGCAAAGTGAGAGAATATAGCCTGCTGAGCTTGCTAGGCAGCAGCCTTGGTGATTTCCCTAAGCTTCAATCACCTGGTGCCTAAAGAAAGCGGAAGATTTTGCTTAGTGAACAGTTTGCAAGTCTACCAATTCAAAGGTGCTTCCCTGATGTAAAAATTCTTTTCTTTTCTGTATTTACTACTGTTTTCAGAAGTCATGGAATAGAATTATTTATTCTCCTTTCAAAACAATGTTTTATTTCCCATGGAAATAGGAAGTAAGAATTGGGTAAATGTCATGTGGTGGAAATGTTCAAGTGTAACAGAGTTTAACAAATAAAACTTCAGAGTCCCAAGACAGGAGACAGAGAGAAAGATTAGCCTAGTTCTTTTGCTGCTTATGTAGTATTTGGACAGTAAGGACCACCTGGACTGTAACTAGGTAAATTGTCAATGTAAAGATTTAATATTATACACAATAAATTAATAAAAAGTGGAAGTGTCCAGAGACTGGATCATTTCAGGTGACCTTTTTTAACTCCTAAACATCCTACAAGAAGCAGAGAGAAAAACAACAGGCCTAAGAATTTAATTTTTTTGTCAACTACAGTGTTGCTTATCACCAAAGCATGTTATGGTATTATCTGTGTATTTTCTGACAATGAAACTAAACACCAGACATGCTGAAGAGTGTGTGAAGCTACACATTAGGTGTTGGTTTTTTGCTTTGCTTCCTCCTGATCCCAGTTTAGTATCTCTCATATCTGGCACTGCTGCTGACTTCACTGGGA
This sequence comes from Entomyzon cyanotis, assembly GCA_024500445.1. Classification (NCBI taxonomy): domain Eukaryota; kingdom Metazoa; phylum Chordata; class Aves; order Passeriformes; family Meliphagidae; genus Entomyzon; species Entomyzon cyanotis. The sequence continues at coordinate 3,591,074 of JAKEPQ010000755.1, read as the reverse complement.
CAGAGGGATGGAGAGAACTCCTGAATTAGATGCAGGAATAAGATAAAGTTAAGGAAGAAAATACAGTTTTGTGTCCAAAATCCTGTCATATTCACACTTTAGTAAATGGTAAGTGTCTGATAGTGACAAATCCCCATTTTATAAACCCGTAAACATCTTCTCCCCTCCATCCCAGATGGGACATGGATTATGGTTTCTCACTTCACAGACGTGTTTTAACCCGATGTCCTTGCTAAGCACCGAGGAAACCATTACAAACAATTGACCATTGAAATTATTTCAGCCATTCTGCAAAATCCCTGGGTGATGCAGCATCAACCTCTTTTCTCTGTGCTTCTCTTCCAGCTTCTGACATGGCTGCGGAGCAGGGACAGATTCTTGTAATCGCCACTGCTGCTGTTGGTGGATTCACTCTCCTGGTCATCCTCACTTTGTTCTTCCTCATCACTGGCAGGTAATTAAAACACTGTTCTTGTACAGTCCAATCTAAAATTACGAATTTAAGAACAATATTTAAGCCATTAAACCCCATTTTCAGTGCTGAAATTAGGGCTAAACATAGTGGAGAATCCTCTTTGTTCAGCACTGGTCATACAGTTCTTTTGTGAGTGTTGTTTTTCATAAAGAACACGGCTTGGGCAGATAAGCAATTCTGAAATCAGGAGAGAGTTTGGATACTTTAAAAATAAGTTTCTGGACTTCTTGCCTGCAGAGTGAATATTTTAAAATACAATGTACATGCTGCACCCTCAAGGCTCTGACATAACACAAAAAAAAAAAAAAGGAGTGAGAAAATTCTCCACAGTATATTTTACAAAATCTCATAAGTATCAATTGCAAAGCTTTAGAGGATGTAACCTTGGGATTTTTGATGTCTTGAGGTTGGCGCGCAGCTTGCTAAAGGCACTTGAATGAACAAATTTTATCACTTTCACTATATTCAACTTTTAGGAAAAGTCACATACAATTATATATTTTTTTCTGCGCACGTTTCTGCATCTGTTATGAATGTAGGAATTATGTTGTTATATAAACTAAGGAAAACTATACTCTGAAACACTGAAATTATTTTACTGCCTGCGATATCACTGGTGAACAAAAACAGCTTCCTAAAGGTTCTGTTTTATAGCTTTTTTGGCTCTTTTTTTTTTTTAATTAAAGGTATCCCAATTAAATCTATGTTGCAGCAGTGCTGTTGCACTGGTGGGGGAATTCACCATTCTGGACAATGTGGGGTTTTTTATAACCAGCCTAATTCTTGTACTTACAGAAGAAAGGTGGACAGGAATGTGTTGATCAGGATGAAATAATGACATTGTGCAAATTAGATGAGAAAGTATTTTGCTTTGAGTGATGATGCTGAGTTTGCTTTGACAGATGCTGAGTTGCACACTGAAGGTTTTAAGGGAACTCACAAATTCTAACTGGACTTGGTAAAAAAGACATGTCTAGGTTGGAACATCAGTCCTGGCTGAAGCTCAGATTCCCACAGGACCAGGTCCTTCCAGGGTGCCTTTTTTCCATTTTCCCTGAGCGTCCAGTGCTTCCTGCATGATTTCCAGACTTCACCTCCTTCCACCACCAGGAAGCAAAGCAAAATTTGAAAGGACAAAAACATTATGTCCCAATATCATCTGTGAGACATCAGTGGCACGGTGCTGCCATGGATCAAGGAAACCTAAATCCAGACTGATGTTCTGGATGGATATGGTTCTCTGGGCACAGGAATTGGACTCAGAGCTCCTGCAGCAGGATCTGTAGGGCTGGTGTGGGCTCTGGGCCCTCTCTGCCCTTTTCCCCTCTCCCTACTCATACACAAAAATCCAATGCTTGGCAGAGCCTCCATGTGAGTAGGATTGTCCATGAGTTTCCTTCTTGACTGGTTCAGGGACAGAAAAAATCCAGAGCTGGGATAGGATTCTGCACTGCTCCTGTCCTGGTGTGGATCCTGTTTACTTAGAGAAGATGTGACACTGACCATTCTGAATGTGATAATGGTCATCACTGACAGGGCTTTGAGATTTGCCCTTTGAGATCTGCAATTACACGTCTGTTTTGTTGGTACAGCATTACCTCTGATTTGAAAAGAAAGTGAAGTTCTCTCAGTGTAGGCCAGAGGTTTTATTTGCAATACTTCAGCAACTAAACATGGCACTGCGGTAGCTGTCATTATGTTCATTAATGCTCTCTCTGCTAAATAATAAAACCAGTTAAATCTAACATTCTGTTGAAGGTGATGAGAGCAGCTAACCTTGGAACATATTGTGGCCTTAGATAATCTTAGAGGCTAAGTACATATTCCTACAATTACTACAGAAGGTGACAAAGTCAGGTCTTTCAGAGGAGAGAATAATTATTTAGACAGAGACAAATTTCCAGAGAAAATGATTGTGTGGAATCCTCCTGTGAAATCCTGAAACATAACTCAAACACTTCCTTTAAAACAAAAATCACTAAACTCGCGAATGAAAAAAAAAAAAAAAAGGAAATGGGTTTCTTTCTGTGTTTCTTCCTCCTGTTTTCTAGTGTTAAGGAATCAGAGATTCTCTTACCTTTCTACTGCCTTACTCAATGGGACCATTTCAATTATGTAAGATATGGATTCATTTTGAAGTGCTGCTTAAATGCAGTGATAAGAACGTGTTCCACAGAAGACAGAGCAAGAAAATTTTGAATAAATACTCAATTTACTCTAGGACTGGAGGCAAATTTCAGCATGAAAAATGGGACTGGTACCCTACAGATGCGCTCTGCTTCGCTGTTTGGAATTAACAATCTGATGAGCTGTCGAGTCTCAGGGCTGCTGATGAGCCTATTCAGAGTGGAGAGGCTGGGTTAAATGAGCACCTGCCTGTGCACTCTGCTGAGTGATTATCCACCAGGAGCAGGCAGGAAGCACGGCTGTCAACTGCAGATAGGAATGTGAAAGCAACAGAGACGTCCAAGGCACAGGACTGGGATCTTGGCTCAGTTCCAGGGGATAGGATGATAAAGCTCAGTCTGATTTAGTCCTATCTCTGATTGTTCTGCAGCCAACATGAGCAGAGAATGAGGAGACACCTCTGCTGGTGATTAGTCACTGGCTTCTGTAGTTAAGCATTGAGGCCACAAGGATGTTTAGGAGGGTTGGGTAAGGTTGAAGTTTTCTTTCTTTAATTGTCCCCTTGGACAAGCACTTTGAGTTTAAGAACTCGTGTTTAAGGCTCTTGGCAGGTGACATTCTACAGACCAGTGTACAGTCCTAAAAATGGCACTGGCATCCTTAGTGAGTCCCAGGAACTGATGCTCAGCCTCAAGGTTTCCACAGAATCTGAGAATCCACTGGTTTGCATTTCCCTCCACAAGGGTCCATAGCCATGGCAGCCTCAGAAGTTTCTGCCCTTCATTTGCTCCTCGTCACCTGGGTAGCAGTGAATGAATTTGTGATTGTGCCTACTGTGCTTCACTGGTTTAAACCAACCATTGCAATGGGATGGGTGTGTTCACTTATTCCTCATATCTCCCCTGTTACTATGGATATACGGACTGTACTTTTTGTTTGTTTAATTTTATAATGCTGCTGCTGCTCACACAGAGGACACTCATATTTTTTTCAAGCATGGCTGTACACCAAAGCACATGTTCACAGGCACTGCTGTTCTTCATGGGGCTCAGTTTCTCTACAACCCTTAGCCATCCCTCAAACCAAAAGATTTCCCTCTAAATAGTAATTTTTAGGCTGTTCATTGAGTGAGAGCTTTGAGACCAAGAGCAAATATTTTGTTTTTTCTTGACTGAAACGGTTGCTCCTGCCATGTGACCCTCTGAATCAGCATTATTAGTCCTGCAGGTAGGCAGTGTTCAGCAGCTCAGACTGCACAGAGCCACTCAGCAAAAGAGAAAAAAGTGGTCCTGATGTGAAAAAATACTTTCCTTTTTCATGAAACATGGTGTAGTCATTATTATTCTATTATGAAGAAAATTAGAGGGGTTTTTTTTTTACCTACTGGATATGGAAGTTAATGGGATAAGATTTAATTACCACAGGCCTATGTATGCAAACAGGAGGGCAGGAAGGTAATAATTTATTGAACTATCAGAATTCTTTGGAGGCCTCAAACCTGAAAATAAAGTATTGCATCAAACCTAAACTCAGCAAGTCATTGTCATACTAATCAATAACCACGATCTGTTTTCCTTTGTATATAATCTATGTGTAGTTCATCATGCATATTTCCTCCTTTAGATTTGTAACTAAATGCATATTCCTAATGCAAAGGTTTTGGCTTTCATGAAAGTGCAGATAAAACTTAGTGTGCATCTATTTTATTCATGGCAAGGATTTCATTTAAATCTTCACTTGTTTTTCTTGAAAGATGCCAGTGGTATATAAAGGCCAAAATGAAATCTGAGGAGAAAAGAAGGGCTCATTTGCAAAATGGACACTGTAAGTAGTTCAACACTCTTACCTAGTATCTATATCGTGTTTTAAATGAAGAATGTCTACTGTTTCCTGAACAGCTCTTGCCCTTGATGTTTTAATCTGGGTATTTGAGTAGTTCCTTATTGTCTGCATCATCAAATTTCTTTTTTTTTTTTTTTTTTTTTTTTTGGGCGTTGGCAGTGCCACTAAATTCATTCCAGTTATTAAAGATTTTTTTGGTATTCAGATAATAACATTTAGCAGTTTTTCAGGTATATTTCTTTGAATTCTCAGTTGTCCTGGATGCTGAATTTCTGCCTCAAAATTCCTCTCTTGGTGACTGTATGACTTATTTGTATCTAGTTCTCTTTGGATTTAGGGATCTCCACTTCCAGCCACCCAAGAAATAAGAAGTGGAATGAGTTGTCTTCCCTCATGTTCCTGCTCACTGATCAGTACACTGAGAGAAAATCCTGGTGATCTCTCATGGGCAGTAATTAGTTTATATAGCTTAGTTTAGCTACCTAGTTTAATTTAGTTGCATTACTGTTTTCTGTTAGAGTAGTAATTTTTTTTTAATTCAAAGAGTATTATACAATGGTTATCAAGATTTTTTTCATCCTTTTGATAACATCCCTGGAAATACTATGATCAACACAGGAATCACCAGAAGTAAAATCTTTTTTTCAGGTGACACCACTATTTGGAGCCAGGTATCTATTTCTGTCAGGGAAAAGGGCATATTTGCCCATAAAGTATGGTTTCTAGAAGATGTTTTTGTCATTTGTTTCCAAACATGGCCAGAAATGAAGAAGACAAAAACCCTCCTGCTGGAGAGTTTGATGTATGCCTCTGAGACTGTGACTGAATTTGGAAAAAGCCTCACTCAGTGTCTTTCAGGCCAGGGTAAATGATGACTGTATTTCGTGTTGACACAAAGCTTCATCTCAGAGGCTTCCCATTCATTTGGAGTTATCTCAGCATCATGCTGGAGGGGGCAAGTCTCTACTCATATATGTGCTCCACAGAACCAAGATTAAAGAGGAATTGCTGTTTTAGACGCAGCTATATTAAGTGACAAGAGAAAGAAGGCTGAGAAATGCTTCGTTCTTTTTAAAGGGATTCTCTGGACACAGCTGCTGAAGCCTCTTTTTATCCTGATAAGTTGGTGCATTATTAACAACAACTCCTGATAATGGATTGAATGTTTTCCAGAACTTAATCATGATATGGCAGCAGCCTAAAAGAATTCCCATCCAGATAGTCTAGAAGAAACAACACAAGTTCTTGAACATGCTGTACTCAGGAGCACAAGGGATATTAGCCATGCCAGGAAATGATGGCTTGCTGGAGCCTGCCAAAGCAGCCTGGCACCAACCCACTATTGCCATGGCCATCTCCAAGGAAACAGACAGGAATTATCTTGAAAATGGATTTGGATATTTTTGTTGTCATCTTGCACCTGGCTCTCTGGCTGCTGCAGCTGATCAGAAGAGAACAAAGCAACACAGTCCTGCAGGACTCATCCTCAGAGAAAAGGAGCTCAAAATTTGACCTGTTTGGCAAAACAGGATGTTCAGCCATCCACTCCTAAACAAAAGGAGTGAACTAGAAACAACTGCTTTCAAAGTAAAGGACAGATTGCCTCAGTTGCTCAAGGAGCAGCAAAGGGGAATATAAACTGCTTTGGCTATAATCACTGTTAGTCTTGAAGGCCCTGCATTTCCCCATGTCATGGAGCCTTCACTTGGTGTCTCTGCAGACCTTTTTTCAAGTGACCAGCCCTTCTGTCAGGTTCTGAAATTTTAAACGTGGAAGATTTAATATATTATTTTCAATCCTTTCAATTAGCTGGTTTAAAAAAACCCAAACAAGCAAACAAACAAAAAAAAACCCCACCAACACACTATTGTTGCAATGCATGAATGTATGAATGCCAAGGAGTTCTTGATTCCTCTTACTCTCTCTTTTTTTCAGTACGTTTCCCAGGACTCAAAACATACATTGATCCAGACACATATGAAGATCCTTCTCTTGCTGTCCACGAGTTTGCAAAGGAGATTGATCCGTCAAGAATTCGGATCGAAAGAGTCATTGGGGCAGGTAAAACTATATACCTACTGTAAAAAAATCTCTAGGCATGGCAAGACTGCTTTTCATAAGCATTAGGAAATTAAATCATTATCAGGTTTTTGCATAGGATTGGGTTTTTGCCTGGTTTTTTTTGCTTTTTTCCAGATGTATTCAAAACACTGGGTCACTCAGCATTTGCCATAGTTATTGTCACATATTCTCAGTCACTGAGGGTGAAATTAGATCAGAATCCCTTTCTATGGGGATATAAGTTCAGAGCATAGAAGACTGAGAAAAAAATATTCTCAAATAGAAAATTGGAAGAGTATGAGGGAGAAAAGGAGAGGCTGGCTTGGGACTGGCTTTTCTGTGTGGAGAAGTATCACTGGCAGACAGGGAAAAGAGGAAGATCTGTTGAGAAGGTGCAGACAGTAAGAAAGGGGGTGCACTGTAATCCTTCTTTTTATATTTGTTTCACATATCTTAGTCACTCTAGAAAGAAAGGCTATTTTTCAGTTTATATCCCTCATTTAATGATATAATTAACTGCACTGATAACCATAGAAACATACTCAGTGTCTCTTTCCCTTTTCTTGTATGCATGGAATTGTGTGCTTAAACACATTTTATTTTTATGGTTTTTATTTTCTAAAATTACGAGGGTGATTTGTCAGCTTCAAAAATATTCACCTAACAGGACTTGCAAACAGGTTGCAATGAAATGTAAATCTATTTCCATGCATGCAAGAACAGGTTAAATACCATGAGTGAGGCAGGGAAAGTACAAATTCTCACACAGTTCTTCAGGAGCTGTTAAGGGACACAACATATCAGAAAATTCACAGCAGTGCTAAAGCTTTCTGTGCATTCTAATTCTTTATTACACTTTTCAACTGGATGTAAAATGGATTTGTTATCACAGGAGGATTACTTTTAAAAGATGTTTACAATTTTCACCTAAGTGAACCCAAAAGTCAACTTCTTCTCCAAAATGAAACATTAATATCTTTTAAGAAGTCAATCAATAGATGCACTTCTCAATTTGTTCTGGTTTAACATTTTATTTTGGTCAATAATTCTCATTTTTAACTTCTGTAACTTTAATTCTTCAAACAAAAATTATTTCCATTCAAAAACTAAATTATTTCATTTTGAAACTGTCAGAGTGGAAAACTGCAAATATTTGAAAAATAATTTCTAGCATTTCAGGTCATGACATTTTTAAAACTGATCTTCTCCTGAAAGCAGTTTCCAGTTTGCTTTTTCAATGGAAAAAGTCATGTCCAAAAGCTCTTGTTAATTCACTACTTGCAGTTCAGATGGCTGTGACACTCAAGGCAAGTATTTATTCTTAGTTTCTTTTTTCAGCTTAACTCTAACCTAGCTCTGTGCCCAAGTTATATTTTAAATTATTTGGTAATTATGTCTTGCCCATACACTTTTTTCTGCCCCATCTCTATCTTGCTATTTGGTTTAAGGCTCCAGTACCTCTTCAGGGAATGAATTCCCAGAGGTACTTTTCCAAGTCTGTCTTAAAACTTAAGGTTATCCTCTTACTTTCCTTGTTAAAATGTTGAAACTGAAGGAAGAGACCAACTCTTCAATATTTCCTGGAGCAGACAATATTCTTTTCATAATCTAAATTATGAAAAGTTCTTTCACAAGTGTAATGACTAAAACGGGGAAGTGAGCTGAGCTGTATTTGGTGTTGGAACCTTTCAGTTCTATCAACAACAACTGTCTGTGCTGTAAGACATTTGTTTTGATCCCATGCAGTAATTCCAGGCTGCACATCAGACTTTTCAATGAGTGACTACTTGTGTTTCGCTTTCAAAAACACATATGTTGTGGCCAAATGAGAAAAGAGACGTGTGGTTTGCACAGACTCAATTTCTAGACTGCTCAATTAGCTCCTTTTTGTATAATATACAGTAAGATGGATGAGGTTTATATTATTAAACTGGGGGTTATTTATATTTTTTTAAAACTGAACAGGCAGTGAACTCTTATCTTTTTCTCTAGTTGTGATCAGTCTTTTCCCTGGAGCAAGGCAAAATGTTAACTTCATTGACATCTGGCTCTTAGCTTCTTATTCCACATACAGTCATGAACCTCAGCTGCTGCAGGGTCAACATTTATCTTGTTTATCCTCAAACCTGAGCAGTGAGAATGAGATTCTTAGATTTTAAAAACCCCTTTTGTTGAGCGTGTTCCCCTTTAACTTTAAAAACATTGAAAATTCTTTATCTGAACAAAAATGTAGAAAAGCTACTCTGGGATGAAATCTTGTCCAACTCCCTGTAAATAATTCAGTGCTTTAAGTTATACCATTGATCTCCATGTAGTTTAGAACAGAATTAGAAGTTATTACACACATTTTAGGTTTCTAAATGTAGGAATTGTGTGTTCTGGGAGCTGATGATCACTTACAGTCTGTTTGACATCATGTCACAAAAAACCTGCTGGTAGTCTTTATGTTCACCAGTTTCTCAATCCCAATATCCAAGGGGAGTGAAATTTCTTTCTAACTTTCTAAATCATGCATCCAAAAAAGGTGAAAGGAACAGGTGTTCCTTCCCCTGCTTTGGATGTTGTAGAGATAATAAATCTTGGAATTGCAAGTCATTCACCTGCCTCCTTCAGTTTAATTCATTTTAAAGCACTTGGTAACAGCCTTTTACAGTCCCTGAGGGATGAATGCCATTATTTATGAAATTCTGAAGCTGTAGTACTCTCGTGTAATCTTAGAGTAGCAAAACGGTTTGTTCTATAATCTATGCTTTTCAAATTAGTATTCAAACGAGATTTTGCAATTCTGCAGATGAATTGACCACAAAATTTCTTAAAAATATAGACATTAAGACTCTTGTATTTTTGCTTTTCACTGTTTCATGAAGAGAAAGAAATTGGAAATTTTTCTCATTTTAGGCATTTAAGTTTAAAAAACCAGCAAGATGCAATAATGTCATGGCTTTAGAAACATGTTGTGGTCCCGCTGGATGTGTCACAGAATAGAAGATAGATGGACTATTGAAAATGTTCAGGTTTCATGACTTTCTTTCATGGGAGGACTTTACAAGTCCAAATTAGCTACTATTTTTCCAGTGATAGTAGTCAGGAAAGCAGAGGAGGAGAAGCTTCTAAAGGTGAGAGGGGCAAAATCATTTAGGAAAATCCTCACACGACTTCCCCTTTTGTCAAAGATTGCCAGAGTATTAGCCTGATGACATATCTTTTCTCGTATCTTATATTTGCACATATCTTTAATTTATCTTTTAAAATGAAGTACAAATAAATTGGTGGAGGAAGAAAGAAGAAGACCTGTAGAAAGAAGATCTGGGACACTTGGATTTTTTAGCTGTTTAGGAAGCTGCTAATTCATTCAGAGGTTATGTTCAGAGGTTCTGTTAATTGTACCCTTGCACTAGATGATACCTCTGCCATTGAAGTCAAAGACCAGCTAAGAAATTGTTCCTTTAATCCCTCCACTCTTCACTGACTAATAAAACTTTGCTTTGTTTTAGTGGAGGCACAACCTTTACTTCAGAAAATTATAACTCCCTGATATTACAAGATTAGAATGAATTTTGTCTTACAATTTTCTGAAGTGAAGGTTGTGCCTTTAAGGTCCCTCTCTTCTAGATTTGGGTTGTATCTGGAAATGCACTGTCACAGGATAGAGCTCTTCTATTTTATTTACTTCTGTCCTTAAGGTTTAAGGGAAACTACTTCAGACAGCACTCAATGGAGTGTTAAATCCCCAGCTAAATATATATATGTTCATTATTTGCTTTTTGCTTTTTTAGCAGTTCTGATTCCAAAATGACTGGGGTAGAAAATTTAGATTTGCTATGAGAGCAACCTGCACTGAGAAATGCTTTGAAATATTTCTGTGAACACTGTTTTCCACTTACTGAATTGAAAGCTGAGCTGCAGGATCCAAGAGTGTATTTGGTAGGGTCTCTAAACAATTTCGGAGTGATTTCAAGATCAAAGGAAAGTTGGGATTTCCATACACACTCAACTAGTAAATGTTTAAGGAGAATGCAGGGAGACACACATTCTTCACAGGCCCTACACACACAGGGAAACATCAGGGGACAAGTTTTGTGATTCCTCTATCTACACAACTCCAGATTTGCTGAGACTGTTGGGCTTTGGCTGTCTGAACAGGGAAATCTCTAATTAATGTCAAGTAGGTGTGTAAGTCCATTTAAATAAATGACATGCAAGTGCTTTTCTAGGTCATAACAGCATAAAGTACTTTTGAAATGCTTTCTACAGTTGGAGGATAGTCAAGTGTTCTGATAGTCTCAGGGCCTTTCTTATCATATAGGTCTTAGTGCATTCCACTCCTAGGGATAGATATTGCTATAAGTAGATATTTTTCTTTTGTCACCACTGGAATGAAAATCCAAATGTCAATACATTCCTTCCTCAGTTATATTTCACAAACATATTGTTAGCAATGTTCAGTCTCAAAATATTTAGCAAGGTGAACCACACTGTGGACGGCAGAAGGTTTGGCTTTTGCAGGCACAGTAGAAATCCCCATGATCTCTTCTGTGGCACAAAGAAAAGGTGATAATTTGCTGCAAAGCATTGCTGAATATTTTGATTTTCTGGGGTGTGATGAAACTCAGTAAGTTTGAATATCCAATCCATTATTGCTCTGTCCACTTGTACAGGATGAGTTCCTTGACTGTTTTTGTGTTCAGGCACTGTGAGTGATTTAACAGATATTTTATCTATTTAAGGGGAGTTTGGAGAAGTGTGCAGTGGACGTCTGAAGACACCAGGAAAACGAGAGATCCCTGTTGCAATTAAAACTCTAAAAGGTGGTTATATGGACAGGCAGAGGAGAGATTTCCTCAGGGAGGCGAGTATCATGGGACAGTTTGATCACCCAAATATCATTCGCCTGGAAGGAGTTGTTACAAAAAGTAAGTCACTAATCCCTTTCCATAATAATTCTATGCTGCTTTCCCATTCTCTGTCATTTAATATCGAAATTAAGCATTATGTCCACATTCAGTACGGGTTACAGTTCTCAGAAATCTTCCAAATCATTGGCAGTCAATACTGCAAAGTCTGGGACCATTACAGGAAATGCATAGGCTGTCTGTTTTCAATTTGAAATGTTTCATTTTTTGTCTTTTAATAACAATTATCTTCATTCAAGAGAAGTCTTTACAGGTTCTTATGAAACAAAATGGAGACATTGCTTATAGGCAACTGGAGAAAATCATAAATGTCTCTGAGCTGACAATGAAGTCAAATCATGTAAAATATCAGCTGCACTCTTTGCACAAATGCTCATTATTTATTTGAGGTTTACTGATTTTGGTACCAGAAGAGATGAATTCCCTATTGTGAAGAAATGATAAGTAAACTCTGTGTAACTCACTGTACACTTGCAAACGATGGACTAAAATTCCAGAATAATCTAGGAAATGCTTTACTCTTTATAACTGTTGCAGCTGCCAAGAGGTATCCCTTGCCTCTGAAATCTAACAGGTTTAGTGGTGTTGTGGACTTTCTGAAAGGCTGAAATATCTAGTTAATATTTTTAAGTCGTCTAATTAACATGCATGTAATTTATTCAATGCCACCTTTTTTCAGTAATGAATTAAAAAACTCGGGGTTTTTTTCAAAATTAATCATTGTCTCAACCAAGCCCTGTTGTTTGCTAATTTGCAGAACCTACAGTTTTCTTTTAAAGGGAAGTGTTGTGAAGCAATGTCCTCTTACCATCACAGTAAATACAATAAATATGAATATTTTCTCTTTTCACCTCATTACAACATCCAAAGCAATGTTTGGAAAGCACAAATAACTAAGAACAGAGGAAAGTTCAGCTCCTGAACTCGTGTTATTGCAATGGAATTTCCATTGGTTTATGGAATGACCTGACCATGCTCAAATCTGTCTCTCTGTGGTTCTAAATTAAGGTGAGGTTTTTCTTTCCTCACACAGTATTGCAAGGATGTATTTGTTGTTATTTAGGTTTGTTTGGACTAACAAAACCCATTGCATTTCAGGAAAGACACAGCTTAGTTGTCCATTGCTCTCCTGTCAGTAACTGCTTTGTGACAGCAAAGAGGAGCACAAGTTAATGCTGGCTGAGCAGCACTGGAGATCTTGTCAAGAGATGTAAATATGTAGGAACTTAATTGAATTTGCTTCTTGCTTCACACTGAGCATATCAGCAATTAAATTCCACCAGTTTTCACCACCAGGGGTGGTTTATGAATCACAGGTATGATTAGGATCCATGTGGTGAGTCTTGCAGGGTGTGTCTCATTCCTGGAAAGGGCAAAGGGCTGTGGTTTACCTGCATTGTTTAAATCCAATTAAATGATGCACAGGGAGTACAGTATAATGTCCTTGGCAATGGCATGATTGTTTAATCTTTACCACATTTGTAAATTTTCCTTCTGTAATGTCTCATCATCAGTCAAGAGAGAAATAAAGGTTGCATACAGAAAAGAGAAACAAACAGATAAATCAGTGCTCCAATATTAGAGTATTTGTTCGTGTTCTACAGGAGAGATTATAGAGAACTGGAAGCCCAAAACCCACTAGAAGTTCTGCTTTTCACCAAGGAGTCAACAAATTATTATTGGTTTGTAATGTTTGTTTGAAGGGAATGTAAAATAGTGGGTGTTACTGTTATAGTCACACTGTCATATAAAAATATGCATCTTTCAGATATGAAATAAGTAGTGGAATTTTGAAAGAAAATATTTTGGGGTCAGGCACGTTATTTTAAAAAAATAAAACAATTATACAACCATAATTATAGAATGAAAACAGGCTACATGGATTATGAACAGAGTTCACCCCAAGGCACAGAAAGTTCAAGTTACATAAATTGTGAAGGAGAAGGCTGTGCAGCACTGCTGTGCTGCAGGGCAGAGGCCTGAAGGCAGGCTGATGGACACGTGCACTCTGCTCTTTCCACTTTATCCTTAGGATGCTGCCTTGCATTTACACTGCCCCATCGTGTGGTGTTTAGAGAATAACATGACTTCAGCTTGGAGGAGAACACTTGCCTTGCATTTCACTAAGTGCTGAGTCTAGGACTGCAGAATCCAAATTTCATATAAGTGAAAGGTGTGCTGTAAAAGTCAGACAAAACTTTGTCCCAGATTATTTGTGTACTGATAGCATGATTAAAAGGTGTTTTGTGCTAAAACCTAGATTAATAACAACAGAAACTATTTATCTGCTGTGCATTACGGTTCCACTAACCTACAAAGGCACATTGGATGCAGTAAATTTGATTAATAGATGTGTACTGCTGTTCTTAGCACATGCTTTCCTCTGTGTAACCATTAGTCATTAACTTCTAGCTGCTGCTGATCTATATTGCATCAGTTTGTAAGCAGTGCCTTCCATTACAGTGTCATTGACTATTGAACAAAAAAAGAAAGGATTTGGTTGTAATAAGCAGAAGTGCTGTACCAAGTCAATAGCTATTGACTGGGGCAATAACAAATTTGCCTGTTCACTACAAATGAGAGTTTTTATCTGGTGCTACCAACTAAGCAAATGTTAACTTTTAAATTATACTGTTTTCAAAATTGCTGTAGAATATGTACTGTACAGGAGGAAAAAATGCTAAACTAAGCCTGCTCAAAAGTAGGTCTGAAACAGAGTTTTAATTCCCTTTTCGTAATCCTTCATTTCTCATTCACCCTGACTGCAGTGCCTAATCACAGAGAGCAGTAGGCAGAACAGTTGCTGTAGCACAAGCTTTCTGTTGGCAGGGAGTTCATTTCAAGGGCAGTTTGCTGGGCCAAGGCAAATACAGCATGGCACAGAATCTGGATCCACTCATATTGCTAATCAGGACTCACAAGGGAAATTTTACTCCTGTTTGGTTTTGTTATAACAACACCATTCCTTGTGTGGTTTGCCATAAAATACTGCTTATTGCCTTGTGAATTTATCATAGATGCTCAGGCACTTTATGAACACATCCATGTTTCCTTTCAAGCCATGTTAGCTCAGTGGTAATTTGGGGACCTCTTTTGGGTGTGTCAGGGCATGCTCAGGTGAGTTTGATGTCCTTGGCCAAGCTGCTGCTATTTCATAAGCAGCTGTAAGAACAATAACTTCTTTCTCCAGAGCAAACATCTGTGACCAACAAGGAGAGCTGGGCTCTAGGGATGTGCCTTTTCTTCTGCATCATGTGCAAGTCTTTGTTGCAGACTTTCCATGAAAAGTCCATAAAGCAAATTAAAGTTATGCCTGTAGCAAATATCAGACAGCATATCTATACCTACAAAAGGCATGAAAAATTATCTCTGACTATTGTAACTGTACTGGAAGAAATCCAGACTGGAATCTGTAGATAGTTTAGCTTGATGATATCTTAAACAAGAGTTTAAAGCAGAACCTAATCAGTACCATGTAATACTGTGTCAATGCAAAATATCACTGCATGCAAGAGCTTTATTACATTAATAACCTGTTTGTTCCCCACCTCCCAGAAACATTACCCTAAATAACTTCCAGATCTTAGAAATTATTTCCAAGGAATTGCTTCCATTTCCAGATTTTAACTACTGAAAGATTTGTCCCTGCCACATGTACAAGATGAATCCTTTTAAGGCATTCATTTTCTTTGATGGCATTATGTACATTTGTATTCTCCAGAAGGACTTTCTAAATAGTCCCTTCACAAAAGGAGGATAAATGAAGACAGCACCTAGATCTCTGGTTCTGTGTAAAGTCTCATCCTCAGACATCGAGCCTCAGTTTGGAACAACATTTTCAACTCCCTTATTGTCTCCTCACTGTTTTGATTGATTGGCTTTCAAATTGTGAAGACTACTGCAATTCTGAAATCTTTAGGCACTCAGCTTGCAGACCTTTAATAATTGAGTTTCTTTTTAAATTATTGTATATAATCCATTCAGTGCAACAAAAACCCTAAAATCAATGCACCTTACCTTGTTCATGGGGGAAGCAAAGCAGCAGCATGATCCTTTTACACTGTAATTTACAGTATGTAGCTCTTCATATCTGACCCATTTTGTATTTTTCAAAAATGCAGGATGTAATGAATTCTTTTTTTTTTTGCAGCCAACACATTGTGCTCTAGGCCTTACAACCTTCATTGTAATGAGTCTAATGTTGTCCTTTTCTCCAACCTGTAAAATGAAGTTCAGAATCCATTTCAGAAGGTGACATATTTTGCAGTACATGTGTTTATTGTACACATAATGCTGACTATTTGGTTGCTGCACAAAAGGATTGAGGAAATTTTGTGTCAGTATTGACAATACTCTTGTCTTGGTCATGGATGGTGAAATTGTACTTCCAGGAAGTGTGATTCTCCAAAGTTTAAATGTTGCTTATGTACAATCCACTGTGGTGGTGAAACCAAATGTGTGTTGTATTAGCCAGTGGACTTTACACAGCATTGAGCATAAAGTTGAGTTTTTCTGATCAAACATGACTGGAGTTGTGCACATGACAGACAAAACAGCAGGATCTCAGCTGTGTTATAAATTGTTCAGTAAGTGCAGCTGTAAATTTAAATTTGGCTCACTCCCTTTATTTTCCTTTGTATCCTAATTCGTAGACAAATATTGCAACACATTACTGAATCCAGTGTTGGATTCAAGTTCAGTGGCCATCGAATTAACACAAAACCCTCAGCCACACCTGCACTGTTAGCCAGATTTGTGAGCTCAGTTTATTGAAGTATTGTCCAAAATACAGAGCTGAAAGTTAGAGCTGTGCACATAACACAGACAGCACTAAGTATCTGTGGCCTTCTTGCAAAATAGGTTACCCTTTCTATTCCTTCAACTGGTACCCAAAGAATATAATTAATGTTGATCGTAATGAGCTATTTTTACACATCCATGCATGCGTGTGGACATTTCAAATTACATCTGCAAACCACCATGCATCCATGTGTTGAAGGTTGCTGGCAAAAGTTAGGAATACACAATGCTCAATTCTCCTGAGTGACATAAACTTAGAAGAAATTAGCTTTTAAACCTCTGGGAAAATTTACATTTGTCGTTCATGCATGACAGTCTGCAAATTTTGTTCCAAAAGTCAAGGGGCCATTTCGGTTTCCTGCAGTTCAAATCAGGCACGTTTCTGTGTTCTGCTTTTCCCTTTTTTGCAGTTAGCAAGCCATGCATCATGACAGTCAATTCTGCTGCTACATCTTTCAGAGGTTGATAAGCAATGAAGAAAAAGCACATTGTCAAACAGTCAAGTAGCTAACACCCTGTTAACAGCAGCTTAATCTGACCAAGGGTACACTATCTAACATAACTAAATTCCATAATTCTGCTTTCATAGGCTACAGCTGAGAAACAGGATTTCACTTTCTTCAGGATCCTTTGCCTTCAGATGTCTGTATTCAGACACACAGGACCTGACTTTCAAAGATATTTAGATGCTTTGACATGAGATGTGGCTCTAGCAGAAAAATAGGTGACAAAAATCATTCCTACTAACAGCCATAAAAGGATAAAATCCTGTAGATAAGATATGACCACACTGTTTCTTTTTCCTTTTCTATTGAAGGGAATGCATGGTCATAATTTTTCATAATTAGCATCATTATTAACCACAAATTATTGCATTTCCATCTGAAACATCTGAACACAACATGCAGTTTCTTCCTTCTCCATGAAAGTAGAGAAGAATATGATACAATAAGTTAAAGGGCCTAATACTTAAGAGTGTGTAGGAGACATATGAAAGGTTGGGGCTTTTTTAACAACTGCAAGCAGAAGATCAATGAATATCAGGGGGAGACGAGATTGCACTGTGCTGACAGATTTGCTGCACAACATGGCTGATCTGCTGCCCGTGCAGGAAAGCCGTAAAAGCAATGCTGGGAGCAATTATAAATGACAATGGCAATTGCAGCTGACAGCTAAAGGAGTGAGGGGGTTAAAGAGTATATGGAAAGCAATTGATAATCCCAATTCACAACTTGTATTTGGTTGATTTATTTTGATAACTCTGCACTCATTTGTTCTTCTGTATAGAGGCAAAAACCCACTAGTAAATATACATGTGATTGCGCACTGGAAAAGACCAGGGATAACTTTGGATATATAGGGCATTGTTTGAGTTGCTTTACCCCATTCCAGGCGGAGCATCCTGCTACACCTTCCATGGGCAAACAGGAAATGACTGTTTTAAATGTCAGCTGTGTTTCTTGTCTGCAAATATGTGTGGTTTTTCAATAGCAACCATTTTGGGGATTTATTATTATTTATTAATATTTTGTTTATTGTTACCCATAGACCCTCCAGCTGGCTATCTAGTCTCTCCTCCAGGATGTATTTGTGTGGTTCTTTACCACCATCTCAGTTGACCTGCTTTGTCTTCCAGGGTTTTGTTCCATGTTTTCTCACACCTTTCCCTTCTGTGCCAAGTCCTTCCATTTTGCTGCCTTTGTCAGATTGAGAAACTCACTCTTAGTTCCAACAATCCAATCAATAAGGAGGAAACAGAACAGTGGCAGAAGTCCTGGACCACACTATTTGTGCCTTCGCAGGCTGATGGTGAACCACTGAGGTCAGGACTGACTGTGCAGTAGTTCCATCAGATCTTTCCTGGGGATATTAGAGGAAAGTACTAAGAAAAAACAATGAAATCAAAGGGTATAATTTAGAATGCAAAAATTATGTGACGTAATATAGTGAGGACTGATACAGCCTCAGATTCATTTACTCACTACCTTTTTTTCTTCTGTGCTGCCCTTGGTTTCTGATTGTAGCTCTTGTGGTTCTTGTACAGCAACAAGGCTGCTGTAGGCTGCAGTGACATAAATTAAGATTTTGTATCAAGAATGCTAATCCCATGGGTGGGAATATATATTTTCATGGATTACAGTTGATTCTTGAAAATTAGCTAAGAGATGTGTCTTTCTTAGGATAGAAGTCTTGTCATACTAAATTATACCTGTTTCATTATCATTTGAGTTAATATCTTACACTAAGACTGCACTTACATGGGAGACATCTAGATTAGATGTCAAAGTAATAGAGATAATCCAATGGTTCTTTCCCATGGCAGGTGTTGGGTCTAGATCCATCTTTGATACCAAGGAGCACAGATACTCCTCAAGGTGACAAGATGAAAGATGGGAGACATAATCATGGTGACTGTTGAGTCCCCATTGTTTTGGGGGTTTTTTTAAGAGAAATAGCTGCCATTCTCACTAGCTTACTAAATTCAAACTGCCATGGGTGTATCAAAATAATAATCTACCCCTGGTGCATTTGATTTGATCCAGTTGTTTTCAGTGTATTATCATAAAGTTACTTTAAGTTTGCTTGTGCATGAAGAGTTTTTGTTCTCCCTCACAGTTTTGTTTGCATTTATCTGGCTCTTTCAATAAGCCTCCTGCCTTGTGTGCATGAAAAGGTTATCATGGGGATTTACGTGTTCCTTTATCTCAGAATCACAGAATCGTTTAGGTTGGAAAAGACCTTTATGATCTGAAAGTCCAAAGGTATTTATGAAGTATTCAGAGAGCCAGGAGGCAGAGTGCTATTGAACCCATAATCATTACAACTGAATAATTTAATGAAGTTGGAATCTCACTACAGAACAGTTGTCAAAGGTAGTGAATGTTATAAATAATATTCATCTTCTGTAGTCCAGTGGATTTCAGGTTTCTGAGAATGGAGTATCTGAGAACTTCTGCAGAACTCACAAAATGCATCTCATTACAGTGAACAGGTACAAGATAGAAACTAGATTTTTATTGGTAAGTTGAGATCCTTCAATAACTTTTAAGAACTACTGTAAATGTCTGTGTTACTACTGAAAATCGAGCACAGTTATCTGTTCTTTCTCATATAGGACATTCTGACAATTCTTCTGGAGCAATAGTATTCATATTGGCACTTTCAACCCTGCTATGCTGCCAGGTTCTAGTTAGCAGCTGAGTTACAGCCTTCCCAAAATAAATAAGAGAATGCATTGTGTAAACATACCTTCATTCACCTAATATGCAAAGTTAACTGGAACAGCTTTTATGCTTGAACTTTAATTCACTGGATGAATGTTTGAGTCATTAAAACTGTTCCAGAAAAGCTATGCCCCTTCTCTGGTTCCAATCTGTATAAAATTCACATTTGTTTGCAAGTATGTGAATAAGAAATGAAACAGAAAGTTCTTCTTGTTCTGGTTCCTTAGGCCTGCCAGTTCACTTTGCCAAATTTGTGGTGAAACAGAACGTGCCAGACCAACATCAGTAATTAATGAAAAGGGCAATGCCAGCAATGCCCTACAGGTAAATATGTAAATACAGGTCCAACTATTTACCTGAAGGTGATCAATATGATCAATCTCCTGTCACCCCAAAACAGAGAGGCCATCAGACCAAGAGAACTGTGAGTTCATCAGGCAATTAGGGTGGTGGTTGTCCCCATGTCACACACAGTCTGTCATACAAAAGTTTGCATTGTGATATTTCCCACAGCTTAAAGGCTCGCACACAAATTTCTAATGCAAGGCAACAAGCTTAAGATATCTTTAAGAGCAGATTCATATCAAGAAGAAGAATTGAAATATGGATTGGTAATTTTCTCATGTAAATATCTGATATAGTATTTTATGGGAATGTGAGGGTTAGATGTGTGGGAAAGAAACCTTTGGTTATTTACAACTTCATCTTTCTAGTGCAAGGACTGTTATAAGCAACTGTAGCTGTGATGCTTTGAATGGGACAGAAAGAGAGCAGAAGTTTCTTTTCATGTCAAACCTGACACATCCTCCTCACACAGGAAACAAAGCCCTTGTGTGGGAAATTGCCAGTCAGGACATGCTTCCCACACACAGATTAATTTTCCAGAATACAGAAGTAAAATATGCTGAAAGTAATGATGTTCAGTGATTAGCCAGAAAACTTTGAAATTTGGAGGTGGAACAGTCAGATTATGCAAGGAAAATCTGTTCAGACTTGTTTTGAGTTATGGTCTTTTGGAAAGTGCTGTGTTTTCTGTGTCGTGCTGGGGAGACAGAGGGAGAACTTTAGTGAAAGGGTTTGCAATGAGCACACACCTGCACCTTTTCCTTCCTGGTCTCACTCAGCATTGCAGCTCCAGCCAGGGCAGACAAATTATTTCTGTTTCCACCATTCTTCTAGCACTATCATCAACATCCACACAAAATCATGCTACCATTTAAACGGAGTTTTCATCTGCAATATTGTCTATTCAGAATCTATTAACTCATCACTACCTTCTTTGTATATTTTTGACCTTCAAATTTTATTCTTTAATTCCTCTCTGTTGAGAATCTTGTTATATCCATTTCATGGACTATAATTATCTTTCTGATTATTAATGCATACATAGTAGAGGTTCCAAAAGAATAAATAACTTAGATGTAAACTGTTTGGGATCCTTTCCAGACTCCTGAAGTTTTGATTGGAAAATCACTTTGCAAAAAATACTGCTTCTTAAATGGTACATTTCTTCACAGATAAAAGTGCTTATAAATCAGGAGTGGATGATAAAGCTGTTAAGGGAAACACAATTGAAAGAGAGAAGCAATGTAGGGGGAAAAAAAGTAATTTTAAAACATCATAATAGATGGTGTGAAGTTACAGATTATTCAGTTTAAGTATGTTCTAAATATAAGCACAAAACATTAATGACAATCCTGTAAACTCATTTTAAGAAGCAAATGTATTCAGTCACACATTCCCAGATAGATTGATGACAACATCCATCTGTAAATATTTTCATTTTTCTACTAAACTTTAACAAGGTAATTTCTGCTGAATAAAATTTGAAAGCAAATAAGTTTAGCTGATAATGACTTCATTTCAATATTTTATCTAGAGAAGCATAGTACAGAATTTTTATAATAGTAGAAATCTGAAACAAACCACTCTACTGTTGCTAGAATTCACGTAATTGATTTCCTTTCTTCCTGAAACAACAGAAACTTATTAATATCTCCCTAGACTGACAATAATTAATTTACCTGCTTTGGAAATGAGTCTCCCCTCTTTCCTTTCTCTGCTTTTTTCCTCTCAGCAGTAGTTGAGCACATTGTTCAGCATACAAGTGTTTTAGGTAAGACTGGCAATTTACTTCCAATTTTCAATGAATGCCTTTATAAGCATTGAAAAATGTGACTTTGTGGCCTGAGTGAGCAATGACTGCCCAACATCCAGTCAGTCATGCCAGAGCCACTGTTGCCAAAAGCAGCACAAGGAAGATGAGATGAGAGGGGGTTTAGCACGTGGCATTCACACTGAACACCAAGGGGTCTTTGAGCTTGGGAGGAAATCGTCGGAATACACTGCTGTCAACAAGGAGAAAATTAACAAGCACAGCTAATTCTCTTTGGTCAGCAGCATTTTTCAGAAGAGAAAGCAGAATTCCTGCTGAAATGCCTCAGCCCATCAGAGAGATGCAGGAGCTGCCCACAGCCTGTCTTGGTTTATCAGGTGTTGCTGGGACACCTTCACTGAGCAGAGGCAAAGAGGGTTTTCCACCTAGCATGTAGATTTGTAAATGTAAACCAGCATTTAATGCGCTTCTAATCAAAGAGTTCATTCCAAGTCACAATTATGGTAACGACTGCAATCTTTCCACTTCTAACCCTGGCATCACTTACTTGAGGAAGTCACTTGGTGTTTGTGACAAGGAAGAAAATCAAACCTGTGGACTTAATTTTATTGATATTCCTGCATTGTGAATTGTGAATGGTATGAATGTGGATAGCAAAAGGAATCCTCTATTTATACCCCACATTTTTTTAACAGAAAATCACTCAGCCCCAAATGGTTTCCTTTTTACACTGAGCCCAATGAGCCTTTCTCAGTGATACTGAATATTGTCTAAAAGTGGGGAGTGCTTGTCTCCTAACCATGACTCAGGGTAGGAAGGCTAAAAGAATGGATAATCTGAGCTTTAAATGCACAACTGCAGAATGTGCAGCAGGCTGCATGAATGTGTTCATCCTCAGATGTCACCCATGAAAAGCTATTTCAGTCATTAAATTAAAACTTGCTGCAATTTGTAAACATGAAGTACAAAATTAAAACCTAATCTCTCTCTTTTTGTGGAAATACCATGCAAATGGGCAGCTGAAAACTTATAAGCCCCTGGAAGTTCTTAACCATCCCATTTATAAGACCAAATCAACATTTCACATGGGAGTTTCCTAACATAAAGGATGGAGAATTCCAAATGATAGAAATGCTTAGATTTTACTCAGGATTTTTTCTTCTAAAATAACAAAAAAATGGGTGATGAAAAGATGGCCGAAATGGAATTCATGTAGCTAATTATTAATGGATTAATAATTCTCTGAAATGATGTATAAAAAATGAATCACAAAGGTTTTGGCTGACATTGCAGGCTTTGCTTTCTTCTGTCATAAAACCTGTAATTTTAAAGTATTTTGTCTCCAGCTAATTTGATAACACAGGCATGATAATGAAATCCAAATGCACACCATACAGTGCTTGTAGCAGTGTCCTGGGTATCACACATACCTATAAATACATAGAGATTTCAGTTTCTTGTTTAGCATTGTGCTAAAGCTATTTTCAGTTGAGCAGTGGCTGAAAAATACGTATTTAATAGACAGCTTAGGCATACACATGTTGTTTTGTCCCATATAAGCTCAGTATTTCCAATTATTATTCCATTAAGACTACAAAGATGATTCAACTCAGCAGTTGTTAATACTGTTAAAAGCCTTAATCATATTAATGTTGTCACACCAGCAACCAGAACTTCAGTGTGCATTGACATTTAACACATCACAAAATAAATGCCTGTAGTGTTTGTAGACCTCTTTTCAAGCCATTCCCTCATTTTTCCCCCCAAATCACCTGTTTGTCTAGAAGCAGCAAGGGAAATTAAATTAGATGTTAATATTCTCCCCAAATATTGCGTAACTTACATCAGTTCCTCCTTAGGAATTGTAAGCTTCTTTCAGCATTTGCTTTTTTTTCCCAGAGAAGTCATAAGTAAAGCCAAAAGTTGTTATAATTGGGGGATTCTAAAATAGTCTCATTCTGTGTAAATATTCCTAACTCTGGGTTTATTTCTGTGCCAGTCAAGAAATGAGAGTTCTCCAGGTTTGTAGGGAAGCATTGTCTTTCACAAGGATCTCAAGGTTAAACTCACCAGGGTTGGAGTCCTGAACAGCAGCTTTGCCCTGCCCAGTGTTTGTTTTCTTCATGTTTCCAGACAAACCCTGTAAATTTAAATCTGGAGCAGAAATTAGGGAACTTGATCTAGAAAAGCCGATCTTTGAAAATATGTTCAGAGAGCTGGGCTGGAATGGTCTATTGCTCAGAAATGAGGCCAAAGCATAGGAATGCTTCATGATTTCCAAACCAATAAACTGAAGGAAATTCAGAGTTAACACCAAAGTGAAGAGTAAACCCAAAAAGCATGGAAATAAATAATCCAGACACCAGGAAAAGAAACAATTAAAGACCTGTGAGTTCTTGAAAGTTCTTTATGTTTTCTAAATGTACTGAAAACATGATCCAACAAATTCATCAGGGATAAATTTTAGCCCTAACTCTGATCTTTTTTTTTTTCCGTTGCAAGTCAAGCCTTTTGAGTGCTCTAAAAATTGTAATCTGACATCATAATTTCAAAGTTTTATAAAGCCATTCCTTATAAAAACCTTCCATATGTTCCCTCATAAAAGATGATGAAGTAATGCACCATTCCTGGTGGTCTAGGAAGGATAAATCAATAAAATCATGTGAGAGAAAATTTCACTGGTTTTCAGTAGTTTCCATAATGGATATATTACAAATAATTTTGGAAAAAATGCTCTAACCCTCCTTCTAACTTCCCCAAGGAAACACTAGTAACAATAAAAACCAGGTTTTATTTTAGAAAGTGCTCATAACAGAAGTCAGACATTAAGTGATAAAATTGGATAATTCCCCTATTCAGAAGCAGGAAAACTCTTTCTGCATTCTGTACTCCAGTATTTTGTTACTGAATGTTCAGCCCAGCATGCATGGAGATGCAGTTTGGAGTGGAAACAGCCAGTTGCTTCCTGCCAAACTGAATCCAAAAGCTCCTTATTGCCCTCACTTCCCCAAAGCCTTCATCTGCAGAGCTGCTAAGAACTTTCCCTTAGCTGGGTTTTACAGTCCCTGCATGGAAAGCATCAAGACAAGTGACTATATCAAAACAAATATCAGTGGGGTTGGGGTTTTTTTTTCCCTTTGGTTTTTTTTTTCATTTTTTCCCAAACAAAATCTGTGGGAAAAGAACAGACTAAAGTCTTCTTTTGATGGTGCCAGTAAAGAGATGGTTCAAGTGAAAACAAAGAACAGAGGTCATTGTGACCTCTCTAGGACTTCCCATCCCAGTTTATTAAATTAAGCAGCCAAAGAGCTACTTTGGAATGTGTAGCTGTTAGATGCTCACAAGTACACAACACATGAAATGGCCAATTCCACCTGCAGAAGGTATTGAATCAGTTTGAAGTGCAACAAATCAGGAAAACCAGCAGTGACAAAGAACAGGGCAGTTTTGTTGCAAGGCCATGGGATGTGCTGTGGGGGAGTGTCTGTCCCTCCTGGCTGGCCATGCTGGGACCACACAGTGCCAATAAATGGGTGTAAATTCCTGTCTGTGCCCTGGAGCTGAGCCAAGCCTGTGGATTCCCTTTGCCCAGACACCTCCTCCTGCCCTTCTGCTCAGTGCCATAATGTGCTGCTAACCCATGCCAGTTTAGGATGCTGTACCAGTGATTTCCTATCAAATTCTGCAATCTGTGGGATGATATTCCCCCTGGAACAACAGCTGAAGGTGGAAGGCAGGCTAATTGATTCAGCACTCCCCCACTGCCTCTGAGCACAGGCACTTAGCTGTAATTATTGTGAAACAGAAGAATTTACGCTGAGTTATAAACTGCTATCACAGGAGTCAGAAAGTGGTGGATATTTCATGAACTGTCAGCTATTTTGAGTGTTGCCATATATTTCTACAGTTTCAATGCACTTTTCCAACTAATATCTGTAAGTAAAGCAGTTTCCCAGGTTGAGGTGACACAATGTTCATAGTGTGTAACTATGGAGCAGGGAGAGGTTGGGGTTTTTTCCTCAATAAATCCATGGCTGTAACCTGCTAAATAACAACTGCATTTGAGGGCACTGAAGAATCGTGGTTTAATATTCTTGTCTCCTTTTCCCAGTTCAGAATCTTGCACTAAAAGATCTTCCCATTATTGTGAGTGCACCCACTGCAAAAATGAGTGTAAAGTTTTGCAGAAAACAACAGAACTGGTGGAAAGCATGGGTCTCTGTATGATGTGCACCGACAGAATGGCATTTCTCAAGAAATCTGGTTAACTGGATGACCTCCAGGGGTCCCTTCCAACCTTACACATTCTGTGATTCTGTGTGATATTTCATGGATGTTTATGGAAACAAGTAAATATTTGAGTAAATTTCTAAACTACTGTAAATGCCCAAAGCTCTTAGCAAAGTTGTGTCCATCTGGTGATGATTGATGTGGCTTAACAAGAATTAATTTGCTTTACCTGCAGTGATTATCACCTCCCCAGTATAAAGTCCCATAATTGAGTCTCAAACCATTGTGAATGTGATAAAACCAAAAAGCACCTGTCTGTTTGTCCTGGGGCTGTAGTTTTGTTTAGGACCATGCATGCTTTGAGATTAATGAACTTTTAACCTCTCATTTGTCTGCATTTTTTTGTTGATGGATACTGGTCAGGGCTGAATGTTCTCAACCTTGTCCTTTTCAGAAGCTGTTTGTGGACTTCTAGAAGCAACTAAATGAGGTCTTGTTCTTGTAACATTGTGTTCCACTTATAACAGGAGACTGACTGGATGGGATTTAGTTGCCTAAAGTGACTCTCATTGCCTACTCTTAAATATCCAACTGCTGCTTGGCCTCTTACTGCCACTTTCAGAGTGTGAATCTCCTGCAGATTGATTCATGTCTGCCACTCAAATGCAAATACTTCAGATTTTTTAGTGCATCTCAAATGACAGAAAGCATTTACACTTAAGCAACTGAATCCTAACTTTTGAGTGTGAGAGAAAACCATTATTTATATGTATTATTTTAGTTATTTGCTGCTTATAAAACCTCAATAATTTTAGACCTCTAGGTCTCTTCTTAATATTCACAGATTTAACTGTTCTAAAATTTGCTGCTCCTTGGTTTTTATTTCTGAATATATACAATAAGTGAAATAAATTTGGGCTTGTCTCCATTGCTTTCTTTAACAAATAACTTACTGTAAGACTGCTAGGAGACTGGAGTTATTTGCCATTTAACAGCATTTAAATAGAGGAAAATGTCAATGGTGAAGCTCAAGCTGTTTGGCTTTTCTGAAGGTCTGTACATATGGTGTGTGAGTCAGTGGCTCTACTTTATGGTTGGTATAATTCATATTTTGAAACAGAGAAGCAATGTTCTGTTTGGGAAGTCTTCATATGTTCATTATTTAGCCTTTATGTTTTGAGATGCGGTTTAGTATCAAACATGTTGGAGTTAATTGAAAAATTGCCATTTTAAAATTGAATTTCTTTGTGTTGGATTCTGTACTGTCTGTCCATGATCACTTCTGCAAATATTTTAAAGTGAAAGCCATGGAATTTGGGAGCAGTTTTACAGGAATACCAAAGACTTCTCTGAAGTGTCCAGAGGGAAAACTTACCTTAACCCATCAGAGAAAAAAGTATTGCATCTAGATCACTAATTAAATTAATTCTTTTTCCACAGACTGCAGCATGTCTAATTAACAAATTTAAAGGACAAGTAAATTGAGGAGAAACAATTCTTTCTTGCTTAAAAATAAAAGTAAAAAACTCAAAGCTCTCTTAGGCTACTTGAAGTTCAGCAAGTACATGTGTGTTTTGAGGGTAAATTTTCCTCACTATATTTTTATTAGTGGGGGAAAAAAATCCCAATTGTTGAGGGCCATTTATTTTACTCATTGTGTATAAAGATCAAGATGCTTTCTGTCTCTTAAAAGAACAACTATGAAATACCTGCAAGATGAGGAAAACAAACTCACCATTCCCTAAATTTTTGGATGGATGTTTACTTGAGGTACTTGCAAAAATACACAGATTATTCTGATTGTCAGTTTAGATTTATTGCCAGGTGGGAGAACCTTGACTCTGTGCTTTTGACTAAGATGTGCAGAGCTGACATTTCAGATCCATCTTTGCTGCTGGCACTCACTGAGCACTAACATGGGGAAGTTGAAATGATGTCTGTAGGTCTCTGTACAAATGCAAAAACCTGAAATAGTGGATCAAATACTAAAGCATCTTCATTTCTCACCACTACAGTAGATATGTCCCAAGTATGGGTTTTAAAAGAGGGGGATGAGATAATCATTGTTTCCAGCAATAAAACTGTACATGTAGGCAATGAAGAATATACAGTTTATCATATTGAAAGCATAAAGTGTGTTGAGCTCCTGGTGAGAGCAAAGTAGAAAGGGGCCATGTCCACGTTGCCTAAAATCAAAAAGTTACAAATATATGAGAAATATATAAAAAGCTAAAAATCTTTAGGTATCATCCATACTCCTGTTTTTTGCCTGTATCAATGTATTGACAGATGTTGGGAGGTGTGACAGAAGCTCTGACTGATGTTGCTGCCTTGACACAGAATTCAGTATCACAGCTGCAAATTCTGGTTCCCCTTTGCCTCCTGCCTGCCATGACTTTTGTCAGGCAGCTATAAAATACTACTGAAAAACATCTTTGCTGGTTTAGCTTCACCTCTACTGGTCTGTCTTTGATGTGAACACAAAATTGTAAAATGCCTCTGTGGTAGAGTCATTTTGAATGCATTCTGAGTATCCCACAGGTGCAATTTGCTGTTGAAATACCAAATTTTTCTATTCCTCCTAGAAGTGCTGGAATTCTCCATTTGCAAACCATGCAGAAAACCTTCTTCTGGTTAAAGCTGTGTATTGTATGACTTGGTTAAAAAGCAAACAAAGGCTTTTAACTGCTTTTTATGAGGTGTGTTCCAGTGAAACCCCTGTTAACTCTGCAGAGATTTGGTTGTTTTTTCTTTAAACAGTCAACTTCTTTTGTCAGCCAGAGAACGAGTCACTTGATTAATGATCATTTTTATTTCTTTGAAAGGATCCTTCCCGACCATTGGGGTGAAGTCTCTTTCGAGATTCCTGAGGGCGGGATTTTTAAATAGCATCCTGGCCTCACATCCAGTGGCAGGGGGTGGATCTTTACCCCCCAGCATTTCCTCTGGTAGGTATTCCAGCCTATTCCCACACATCAATTTTTTTTTTTTTCCTTCACTCTCTGCCCCATCTCTCCACACATCTCAGGCAAATAAAATTTGATGTTGGTCAGACAGGGAGATCAGATGTCCCTTCCAATGAAAAGCCCAAACAAAAGGAAATGGAAAATACAATATTTTTTTTGGGAACTGGAGACTTTCTTGAATTAATGTATAGAAAAAATCGTGAGGGAAATTGGTCTGTAGTTAAGTGGCCAACCTAAATATTGGAAGAGAAGGCTTGGTATCCTCTACTCATCCATTTCATGAAGCACGTCCATGTGCACCAAAGAAAGAGAACTTTAAAAATGCCACTGTAAAATCTCCCAAATTTGTGGGACTCTGTGACTCTTCCCTAAAAATTTATATTCCCTTGCTAAAACATGGAAGCAAAATGAATTGAAAAGGGAAAACTTAATTGTGTATTAATTTGGTGCTTGCATCCTTTGTGAGCTTTGGTAGTTGCAACTTGTATCTCACGATACAAGTTATTTTTAAATAACTTTTACCATTATTTGAATTCCTCTAATTCTCTTTAAATGAGTGAGGACAGGTTAGAGACATCCTTTCCAAGACAGTCTGTATGTGTTATCCATTCTCTTCTGGAGCCATTAAATACCATCCACCATCAAAAGTAATAAATGAAGAATAAATACTTATATCCTAACTATAGTTAAAACTGAATCAAAGTTCAGCTCTGTTCCTCTCCAAACTACATATTTCTGGGTAAAAATGAATCTGTTCATGGGCTAATGTCAGCCTGGTATCTTTTCTGGACATCCTGCATTATCTGTAGTATTACTTAAAAGTTTTTCTTGAAGAAAAAAAAATTTCTTATGGTAAAAAAGGGAGAAAATTGAAAAAGTACATAATTTTATTGACTTGCTATACAAAAGAAACTATTTACTTCTCTGTGCCCCATTTTATCTACTACAATAATTCTAATTACAAGATGGTTCTTACTTTTCTTTTTATTTCAAGTGCTATTATTTCTTTGTTTGCTTTCTTTGAATAGAAACTTCTCAGCAGCTTTCATGTCTTTTCTTATGACTGTTTGGGTTTCTTTTGTTGACAATTTGTGAAATACTTTCCACATTTTTTTCTCCATGGGATATCTCAGAGTGTTTAATAGCCCTTAGGTGTCTGTAAGCAAACAACTGTTGAAGAGGAAGTACTCCAGGCCCCATAAAATTCTCTGTTTTGAACACAATGTTACGTAGAACATCCCACTGATTCTATTAAATTACAAATGGCCTCAAACTTGGGAACTGGCTTATGTGTAA
Source organism: Entomyzon cyanotis (assembly GCA_024500445.1). NCBI lineage: Eukaryota > Metazoa > Chordata > Aves > Passeriformes > Meliphagidae > Entomyzon > Entomyzon cyanotis. The sequence continues at coordinate 3,561,024 of JAKEPQ010000755.1, read as the reverse complement.
GATTTCAATTAATTGAACTACATGGAGATTTTAAATGCCAGCATTATTCTGCTGTTCCGGTCATTGGGAACAAAGATGATGAGATGTTTTTTATTTACCAAAACCTTTAACTCAAGCTAAGTGGCAGATTCCCCTCTAAATACTCAGAAAATTTATTCCCTTCCTAAAAACATACTTTTACTTATTTTTTTCTACAAAATTTGCTGCAGATGTTTTAATGAAACACAGAACTAAACTAGAAAGCCTGCTATAAATAAGTATGTGGAAAACAGCTTGGCAGGGCAATGCAGCTGTTGGTTTCCTTTTTTCTTTGCTGCTTTAATCTCAGTAGTTGAGAGGAGTCTATTTCTTTTACCATGGCACTGACAGCTGCTGTTCAGTTTTGTGTAATTCAGTGTCTGCTTTTACACCATGCAAAGATTCTCTTATGTAAAAGGTATGCTCATTTAGCCAACTTAGAGATTAATTTATGCTGCTGGGATGAGGCATTACATCTTTCTGCATAAATAGATTGTCTCCAAGGTAGGTGTTTTTTAAGCTTAGACACAACTTCTAATGCAGCAGTGCTTATATTTGATAGTTACATCAAAAGTCTGTCACTGTTATACAGCAGTTTTGTTAGAAGCAAAGCCTTAAGCAGGCCTCCAAAATCTATCCTGGATTTTTGCAAAAACAAGCCCATTTGCAGACAATAACTTCCTTTTGATTTAGCTATCATTTATGTCACAAATTACTTGGTTTCTTTTTATTCCACCTGTTAGCAGTACAAATTGGCTTGACTTAGCTGATGTAGGTCTGCAATGACAGATGGATTCCCATGAGCAATAAGTACTTTTTTTTCAAGTGATAGCCTTGCATTTATTAAATAGAATTCTTAAACCACTCAGCAGTTTACCCTCCTCATCATATTGATACACGCACAAGCTGTGGAATCTTCCCTCATCACACACAAACACATGTTGTGAAATCCCAAATAACAAGTTGCCAGAGCTGCATTTACCTCTTCAAATTCCAGCTCTTCCAAACTAAATGCACTGTTGTTTGCTGCACTTTGGGGAAACTCTTAGCTCTCTCCCCTTGCAGCGCCATGGGAAGGGTTTGTTGTGCAAATGCCCAGCCGTGCTGCCTGGCAGAAGTTACAGGCAGGAAGCTCCACGGTGTGCTGCTGGCTTTGAAGAGCAGACAGATTGCTCAGCTTGCTGAGCTGGAAAGGAAAGGAGGGAAAGCAAATACCTCTCTTACTGTTCCTCTCAAGCTAAACTCCTTCACTGAGTTTTGCTGTTGACTAGGGCTAAAGATGGGTGTCAGGCTGTGAGAAACTGTGGAAAGGTTCCTGTTAGCCAAACCTCTCCCTCAGGCTGTTCAGCATTCAGACTGCACGAGCAGGAGAGGTGGGACAACCATCAGAATTATTCTTGCCATAAATACCTCTCTGTGAACATCATCTGCCCATGTGGTCAGCAGCTGCACCACTGCCCATGTTCCACTCACTGAGCTCCTGTCTGAAGCTTCTGTGATGTGAAAACTTCAAGGATCTTGATGTGGCTTTGTTTAATGAAGTCTGAGCATCACTTATTTCTTGCAACTTATTTGGCAGTGGTTAACTATCAGCTCCTTGACATTTTAGGGAAAATGGAGGCAAAGAAATCTGACTTGATAAAACAATCCACCTTTGTGAACCTCAAAAAATATATTACATGCAAGAAATTGAGGCTGTGCTTATTTTCTAGAAACTTAGAAGTGATGGAGGATGGTTTGCTCACTGCTGTCTTGGACTAGGTGATAAAAGGACTCCTCTTCAACAAAAAGCACATTATAGAGAGGATATCCCATTTTCAGTGTTTTACTGCCTGGTTATTTGTGGCTCTTTGTCTGACACACATTGCAATGTTCACAGTTATTACACAGAGCTTCTCAAAAAACTCAGGCATAATTGTAGAGTACTGAACTAGATGATTATCAGTTTTCTTTCACCCAAAATTAATATTTTATTACAATTTCCAAGTGCACCTGAGTGAGCCCATTATTCTTGATATTGTATAAACTGACATTTGAAGGCAAATTGTATTGACAGACTCTTATTGAATGAAATTACTCAACAAGAACCATCAAGGAGCAATTGTACCTAGTGAAATTCAACTATGATTATAGTACTCCAATAATGAGAAAAGTAACTTCCCCCCCCCCGCCCCGTTAATGCATTTTTCTCTACTCTGAATTCCAGCACCTACACTGCTGCATTTGTTGTTAAATGAAAACTGCTAATCCCTTCTCAGTGAGTAAAAAATTGATTCTTCTGTTGCATATGCATTTCCTGGGATACCTGAGCCAAATGGCTCTTCCAGTTTATTCTTTCCAGCCTCTCAGGGCTGTTTCACTGGAATGTTTAGCCTATAAACCTACAACTAATACATAATGACATGTATTTTCTGATAATAGAAGTTCAAATGTAGATAGACTTTTCCATTAGGCAGGCAGGAAGAAACATATTTTGTGCTGGTTGATTAGGGTTTAGCTTGAACTGTAAAACTGGGATTAAGCTCTGGGAGTAGGACGTGATAAAAGGAGGTTTTCATTCTCCACCCTTGCTAAATACCTCATTTCATGCTCAGACGGTCATGGTAAACAATTCCAAACATTTAAATCCTAGAAGTTCAGAGAAAAATTATTTGCATATGTGGTCATTTTTAGATAATATACACTACTATTGCATATTTGAAAAATCTGACTGCAGAAAATATGGAAATTTATTGTAACAAGCATGTGGATAGAAGCAAGTTGATATTCCTTGCTAACAAGTGCAGAAAGATATGAAGAGGAGGGCAGTAGGAGCCTGACAGATACACACAGAAATGTATTTGTAAATGAGCTGCACAGAGCTTTTCTTTGTTTCAAGATTAAAGGAAAAAAGTGCAAACTCCCTTTTTAGCCAGCAGTAAAACATTGGATGTAAAAGCAGAATCAAAATTGGCTCATTTTTGGGAGGTAGGAGGCAGGAGAAGCAGTTGACTTGAAAAATGTTTAAATGTCTTTGGTCTGTTTTATTTGGGAAGTCAGTGTGCCTTTATCAAATTCAACTTGCTGGAGTACAATTCCCAGGCCCAAATACTGAGTATGGGAAATAATGTGCCTAAATCTGGATTTTACACAGTGGCATTTAAAAAGCCTCTTTAGGTGGCTTATGAGTTGGGAAGGACTAGACAGTTCTATACAGACTCATATGACTTGTTTGTGACACACAGTTGTGAAAATTAGATTTCTTTTTTCTTGAAAAGCCTTTTTTTTGGTCAGAAAAGGAAAATCAGGCTATTGCCAGCTATGGAGATTGCTCCAGTTATGGGAGTTCGGTTAAGGGAGATGAATACTTTTGGGTTTATTCTTCATGTGTCAATGAGTTTGCATATTTTTCTTCTTTCTTCAAGCTGTACATGCTTGTCTAAAAACCTCTGCATCCAAAGGTTTTTTTGGCCCATCTTCACTACAGGACTGTAGCTGTTGACTTCTGTTCATGGTCAGAATCAGAACTGAAGGGAGAAGACTGAGAGTGTGTGCCTTCATGTCCTGAAGGTACAAACCCTCAGAGAGAAATTTTAAAAACCCTGTGAGATTACAAAAATATCACAATGTTAGGTCCAGAGCATCATGTACTTGTTGGAGTCCTGACTCGTGATGTTTTGTTTTCCTAATTTTGGATTTAGCAACCCACACGTTGCAACCAAAGCTTCCTTTGTGGGTTTCAGAACCTTCAGGAGTGTTGATTTGTGGTCTGCTCTGCTTCTGGAAATGAGAAATGATGGCTTGCTCATAAAGGAAGAGAGGTGGATCATGATTTCTTTATAGCTCAGTGGTGTCTCAGAGGTTTAATTTTTATGTAGACTAAAGGGAAATGGGGCAAAATGTGCTCAAATAGTAAATGGAAAATATGCACAGGATGTCTCAAAGTCATGTCAGAATCTCATAACCTTCAAAATCAGGCATAATATCAAATAAACAACAAATGAAATTGTAGAATAGGATTGAAATAAAACCTGAACCATGTAATCATGCTTATGAAAGCACAAAAAACTGTATCACTGGAACTAATGTGCACTGTTTTTAAAAATGTTACTCCTTTTCAAATTTACATTGTCGTTTTCAGCTTGTAAATATAATGCCCCTATGATAATAGGTAAATTCTCAATAGAGATTAAGTAGGATTTGCTTCTTATGTTCCCTAAGTACTTGTCATGAATTGTGGCAGGCTGAATATGGAAGTGGAGAAGCCCCAAACGCTCAGACTTCACATTGTTTAAATTCCTTTACATGCTCTGGGGTCAGCAGGCCAAGTAAGCATTGATGCAGTTGGACTCTGTGGTCTAATTTGGAACCAAAGAACATCCCGTGCTCTTTCCACAAGAGGAATGTCAGGGTGAGATGTCATTGGATTAAGTGAAATACACAGAATTTCAGTTATAAAATAAGTGAGGTGAATTGTTTTGGTTAATCCAGCTGGGCAAAAGTATCTCTCTTAAACTGAATCTGAACAGAATGTGTTATCTGTTATGATTCTTTCTCTTATTCTTTGCTTCAGTGCTGAAGCAAAAGTGCCAGAATTTTTAGGGTTCTAAGTCATATTTCAAGCAATAAAAATCTTGCATCAGAACTGGTCCTATTAACAAGTTGTTTTGTTGGATTTTTCCCCCCAGAAAATAATTAATTTAAAACTGAGTGTCCAAAATATTTTGTGGCTGGCCTTTAGCAAATTGCCTATTCTTGTAAAGAAACTATTCTACCTTCTCCCTCCCACTTACACCCTGATAAAGGCTGCCTTTAATGCTGTGGTTTCCTCATTTAGAACGGGATGATAGAACCTAGGATTTGAGATATGATGGTCAGAAATGCAATACTTGAGTGCAGTTTGTTCTTCTGACTTGTTATTTTGTCATTCCTTAAACCCTCCATGGCAGCTTTCAGAACTGCTCTACAACACAGCAGCTCTTGTTCTCCCCCATCTGTACTGCTGAATTCAAATAATCCATCTCACCCTAATAAAGGTGTTGGGTTTTTTTTATTTCTGCTTATAATATTCATGTAAACATAAGCAGCAGGAATGAAACAGAACTTTCTTCATCCATATTGTATTTGTAAGGCTAATAAATATGTAGAAAGAGATAATACAGATAAACAACCCAACAAATGGAAACCTGGAGAAATTCAATTTTTTTTTTCAAAGATATGAATCTGGAAAGTATAAATGCAATGACAAAAATTAAAATTTATGGGTTTGGGGGTTTTTTTATTTCTATAAGATAATTTTGGCCATCATTTCTCTCTCACCTACCCAACTTCCAAGTACTGACAAAAAAATCTATTTTTGCTCTCCTGCATTCCACTTGCTTCTCTCATGGAAAGATAAGGATCAGAAAATAAATAATGGGAACACAACTGCTTTCTCTTCACAGTTCCACTCTCCTCATAATCGTGCAGAATATCTTCTGTAGGCACACTGGAGGATTGATGTGGATTAGGGCTTGCAGGAGCAGCACAGCTGCTAAAATTTCTGCTCTCCAAGCCAAGCACACCCTGTCTTTGTCTTGTGAGGAACCAGGAGAGCCTCTTGCAGTGCTGGCTGCAGCACGAGGGGAGTGCCAAGATATTTGAAAAGGGATTTTAGAAGTGTACATACAGACTTCTCCTGGCTTCCAAAACTCACCAGCAGGAATAAATTCTTGCCAGTGGGTCACAGGGTAGCAAGTGGAAAAGCATTTAATGGGTAGTTGCAGGAAAAAAGCTCAGAGAACAGGTTTATGTTATGAAATATTTTCAAATTGTGTTAATACAATAGATCTTCAGGTAGCAGTGATAGCTGTGTGGCCATACCTTACTAACAACTGATCAGTACTGTATGGTCATTCATGTATTTTTTTATTGTTATTAATTGATTTTGCAGAAATATCTTCCCTTGACTAAACTAACTTAACTAATGCGAAGTGGTATACAGACATGAGAAAATCCAAAGTGCACTAGCAACAAGATAAATAGGTTATATCTGTGTGATTTCCTGTGGCAGCAGGATGTAAATGTGTTATGTTTGCAAACTCTGGCTTCTGAGATCTCAAGAAGGAGTTTGGAACTGCAACTTCTGGTTTTTGAACACAGGTCTTAGGGGCTTTCTGCAATGTGATTCAGTAATTCAGGTGGGGGGGCTTCCAGTAAGATTCTCATTGGTTTCATGTGAATTGGTGTGGGTGAGCAATGCAAAATGAAAAATGCAGAATGTCAGAATTCTTTTGAATTGCTTTTTTTCACAATCTTTAGTTTTCTTTCTTTCTTTTTTCCTCCACCCGTTCTGTATTATGGGAAAACAATTTTTTATTCACTGAAATTAATCCTCTGGTGCATATAAATGCGTTATTGGTCATGTCAGGAGAGAAGAAGTTGCAGTGCCATGGCCAGTGGCTCTCTGGTTTGAAGGGACATGTAATGAATGGAAGAGGTGTGAGATGCAGCAGTGCCTCCCAGGCCTGGGCATTCCTGTGGGTTTCCCTGGGGTGCTCTGAGTGCTGTGGGAGTGTGGAAGGCTGAGGGTGTTTCTGTGTGTTTGGGGCTGTCTTATCTCCCTGGCTCTAGCAGGAGATAAATCAGTGGGCAGCCAGCAGCAGAACATGGCTCTGGAATGAACAGATGCCTGATAAGAAGGTGATTTCCTGAGCCACGTGAATTCTGATCTGCAGAAGGGATGGAGCAACATTTTCTGATATGAACCAGGGAACAGGTGCCCACCTGTGCTGTTTGAAGTGAAAGAATGTGTATCATGTGTTTATGTTAACAAATCTATTCCCATAATTGGTATTAGAGATTTCATTATAAGTCTGTAGAAGAGGAACATGTGCTAACTATTCTTTTGCCAGGATTAATCTTACATAAAACATTCATTAAAGGAAGCTTTGCTGCGTTATTTAAAATGACAACAGGAGACAACAAGCTGAATATTTTGTCATTGATATGACACTTCAGATTCTCCTCCTTATTCATCACTCTGGCACCCAATTAAATTGCATGCTATCAAAATCTTGTGTTGTGGGGAAAAAATAGAGAACTAAAAACCTATACAATGTGAATTTTAGATTTAATCGGTGTTTTACATTATTCGGTGATGTATGGCTTTCTTTTTTTTTCTTTTTTTTGCATTCCTGCTTATTAAAAAAACGTCAAGCAGATTGATCAATGGAAAATACAAAATTGCAGCATATTCTGAGGTGCCATGACATCAGTATAGATTGTTTGTCATTTACACTGGTTTTGTTTGAATGGCACTGAGTAGAGCTGGGTGGGAGAACTCCAACGAAGAAACTTTCTTAGGGAAAGTTGTCAACACCAGTCAGCCTCTTGTCACCAGGTGGGAGTTGCATCAAAACAACAAACAGCCCCTGCACCTTCTAGAGATTCATCTCAGTTCTGATAAATTAAATTTCCATCCTTTTCCTGAATCATGCCAAGCCCCAGTACCGCTCTTGTAGGTTCAGTGTGGCTTTCTGAGATGGTGGAACTCTGCAGTGGATCTGCCAGAGCCACAGTTACTCCATGTGCAAGGAGGGGAACCTGCTTTAGACAATATCCCACACCGATATCTGGGGTGGGAATATTTACAGTTTCACAAAAAATATGAGAACAGTGAATGTGGTTATGGTATCAGTGTGTGTCATGTATAAATACAGTTATTATCACACGTTGTTATCTTGACTATGTAGTAAAATGATACATCTGTGATAATAATAATTTGCTTCAAATTATAAATGTGATGTACATAGTGTGTAAAATCCCTATTTGGGGTTAAAACCTATTGCCTCAGGACATGATATAACTACTCTGCTTTAAAAGTCTGTTTTCTCACAGACTCCAGCAGTGCTAAGCACCTAAAACTGCTGCAAAAAAAAATTCTGATTTGTTTGACTGATTTGATCATTGAATCCATCTTCAAATATTTTTATTTCACCCTCCCTCAATTCAAACAGGAAGCTGTGTGCTCTCCTCCAGCAACACCTGCAGTTTTTAGCCCCTTGGTTCCAAGCCCTCAGCTGACAACTTTTCCAGTGTCCTTTTCCCATTCCTTCTCATCTGTGGATCTTGGCCGTAAAATTAACTCTGTTCTTCAGATCCTTCCCAGTGCCTGTGCCTGTATCCTGTGGAAACACCTCCCTGAACTGGGCAATTCTTTGGGCTGGAGATTGGGTGTGCTCCTATCCCATGAGGTGCAGCCTTGTGCAGAGCTCATTGTCACTCCCAGGAGTGCCTTTGCTGCCATCTGTATCCCACTGCTCTTTGTCCTTAAACCTGTTTAATTTGTCCATCTTTTGTCTATAAGCAATCCTAGGAAAATAATTCAATGTCTTCCGGCATTGCATTAGCCTAGCCCTTGATGAAATAACCAAAGATTGCTTCTCTGTCTCAGACACTTCTCTGCTCCCTTCTCATCTATTCATTCCTATTCTTGTTTTGAGGATGAAGAACTCTCAGTATTGTGAAAACAACGTGAATTTTCATAAGTACTAGTCCTTCATTTATTTATTTATTTATTTGGAGGCAAACACTGCACTAGTTTATAAATCTCCCAGTATTATTTTTAGTCACTTTTATAGTCCTCTTTGAAACAAAAGCAGTATTTTGTGTCTGTACAGTAGTCCAGCACATACAACTTTTCCTGGACTCAAATTGTACTATTCTAAAGTATCTCCTGGGTTCTACTGTGTGCCAGAGTTTTTTAGTGTATCTTCAAGCCACCCTAACAATAGCTGAGACATTTTTGACCCACAGGTCCTCCAAAGACAAACACTGTGCTGACTAAAAATTTCACCCTATTTACTCTCACATAAATAGCATATTGGAATACATAAATAGCTCCAGGGATACATTAAAATTGCAGCCAAAATAATGTGACTTTTATCAAGTGCTGTCACATTAAAAAACAGATTATTTGAGAATTTAGGTTTGTGTCCAGATTTCAGATTTTTGCCTGAGATAATCAAGTGATGGAGCTGGGTTTATTTTTGTGGTGTCATGACGCATTGTGGTGTCTTGACACAATCTCACTTCAATTTCATTTGAAATTTAGGTAGGATGGCAGGTGATACAGACTGAGTCAGTGGGAAGCTATCAGCCTAAGTGACTAAATTTATTGATGATATGCTGATCTTCTGATATACGGCAAGCTATTGGAAGGAAAATACTGCTTATTTTGGTGTATTTAGTGCCATTCCTGTGCTATCACTTGGAAGAGCTGGTTTTGTTTTAAGACATATCATTTCAAGTCATTCAAGTGCCTAAAATAAGCCTTGTCCAGTGAAAAAATACTGAAATCTCTTCTTTAAATCCACAGATAAATGCATATAGACATGAAGTAACATTTCATAGTTACTTTAAGCTAGGAGCTTAGGGTCTGATCAAAAGGAAGTGAAGTTGTGGGGGTTTTTGGAGAGAGAATGTAGAAGAATTAGTAGTTCTGTTTACAAAGTATGAAAATAATTTGTGTTGAAGGATATGAATCTAAGGAGCATAAAAGCTGTAATGAGACTCTGTAGACCTCTAGGGAGCCTTACAGAGTAGCTTCTGGAAAGCTGAATGCCAAAGGATTGCCCACAGGAAGCCAGGGGCACTGTTTGAAAGCACCATTTGTCCTTCCCTTCAAATGTCCATACAGGTGTTTTAGTTGTTGATGCACCCAGAAAGAGAAATTTCTGGGTAACTTGTACCTGACCAAGCAGGCCATCTGAAAGCCACTATTTATTGAAAAATGCTATTTTCTGCAACAGTTTAGAAATTACTACTTGCTCAAGAGGATTCTGCACAGTGTGAGATTCTCTAGCATCAGGCTGCAGTTTATTTACTTCTCTAGATTATAGCATATTCCTTTCATGTGGAGGTGTCAGCCCCTGAGAGTAAGCAAATGATAAAGGTAAGGGAATCTGGGTCATTCATGTGCTTAAAACTAAAGCAACTTGGCTGTACAACCACTCATCATTAGCAAACAGAAGTAAGGGAAACATAGATTTTTAAAATGCTCTGATCTCTAGGATCTTAAAAGTGAGGTATCTCTTAAAATGAAAAAACAGGATATAACCAATGGGTGCAGATGAATTGAATTGATTTGGTGGCAAATGCACATCAGCATCTGGGCCTAAGCATTCAGTTGAAAAAAATGAGCTGGTAATTCTTCACACAAAAAAAGTGTAGTACTGTGCCACCACTATGAAGCACTGTTTTATTCATTGAGGATATAAACATGAGAGTTAATATAGAAATAATCATGGATTTTATTAGAGGAAATGAGGAATATTGTGAGGCGCTACAGAAAGACCAGACTAAGCTGTGTGAGTGAGCATCACCAGGCACCTGGAACTCTGGGTCAACATGCTGGGACAAACACAGAAATTGATGATTCCCCTTTTTAAACTGAATGTTAACTGTAACAGCTCAGGAGAAATACCTGGCTGTGGCCTGTTGTGTGTTGTGGAAAGTTTAATAAACACTTTCACTATTAACTAAGCTGAACAGAAATGGACAATTGTCCTGGAACCATCCAAATGCCCTTCTATGCTTTATCAGCCTGAGCACTGTGTTTGTTTCTCATGCCCTCAGCCAAACAAATCAAAAACATAATTTGAGAAGAAGAGGGAAAAATAGTCCTACATCACTGAAATGATTTTCTTTAAGAGGAAAATTACGACACTGAGTTTGTAATTACTTGGACGTGGCTTATGAATATTTGGGGTTTGCCTTAATTCAGATATACTCCAAAATATTACACAGGAAGTTTGGCTATTTGGACATAGCAGGCTCTTCTTTGATCACTTTTAAGGGAGAAAAGAGCAAAATGAATGATGTGCATTCAGCCAATCCAGTAAGAGCAAACCAAAAAAAAAAAAAAAAAAAAGTAAATAATTCTTGAAGAGTAACACAGAGAATGGTGTTTGTGATATAAATGGGAATTTTGGAAATATTTTACATCTTCAACTACTGTGAATAGCCTCTGCAGAACAGCTAGAATTCTAAAAGGCCCATAATATGTCCATAATCCTAATGTGTTTCTTTGCTGTTTTGCAGGCAGACCAGTAATGATTGTAGTTGAATACATGGAGAATGGATCCCTTGACTCCTTCCTGCGGGTGAGGTGCCATTTTCTGATGACATTTGAATAAGACACCATTCTAGGTTAAGATTTTAAATCATTTATCACAAATTAATTTCTACATAATGTTATTCATGGATTTTTACTGAAGAATAGAAGCCTTTTCCCCAGGGTATGTTTCTGAGGTACAGTAATACATTAGAGCACGGCTGGAAAAAAAGAAGATTTAAATTTCAGAATATAATTGATTTCTTCTCCAAAAGTAGTTCCTGTATTTAGCAAAATGTATTTCAAATTGTGTTTTTGTGAAGGAAAAGATAAATTGAAGCATAAATGCCTTGGCCTTATGGAAGTGGTTCATTTTTCTCAATCACCTTCAGAAATACTCTGTTATGATTTTTTTGGTTGGTGAAGCGTAGAATATACTCAGTAATTGATTTATAATATTTATGGCTACTTGCATTTAACAAATTGGATTAGAAAACAGTTCATGGGTGAAATGTCCTGGCATTAATTAACCCCCAAAGGTCCTTAGTAAACACTGAAGAAGAGCTACAGAAAATGTGAATAATATGCTGGCAAAATCATATTTAATTTCTCTTAGAAAAGTGAAAAGAAAGGATGACCACCTTCTGTGAGCTAAACTTGTCCTTAAATAGTCTGGGTTTTAGCAGAAATGCTGTTAATGCTCCAGAGACCCACTGACCTAAGACCTGTGTGAATAATTTTAATGTCAAGTATTTCAGATTTGTGTTAAAAAGTAAACAGCTAGCCCTCAGTAGCCCTCACTGCCTTGCCATTTCCATCCTGCAGGATGGTAAACCTGGGTTGTGGGCAAGCTCAGGGCTTGTGAACTTGTTTGAAAAGGTATCCCAAAGGAAAGACATTCAACAGGGAGCTGTGGAAACATTTGCACGAAAATGTTGGTGATGGTGATTGAAGGATGCTTTGGTAGCAGGAAGAGGGAACTGGTAAGAGCAAAAAGGGAATAAGCAGGAGGGAAAAAGAGCCAACACCTCAGAAAGATTTACACGAGAGGGGAGAAAGTCATGCAGGCAGTGCTTGTTGGGAAGAGGGGTAGAGCATTTGGAACAAAGCACCCAACCCTGAGAGTACATCAGAGCCTTTGCCATGGATACCTCTAGACACTGTTTCTCCTTTCCTCTTGGTTTTGATTATTCCATAGTAATTTTTCTCTAACATTTCTTCTTGTCCTCTTCACCCACTCTCCCAAATCATTTCTTATTTTCCATTGTCAAGACACATGACAGATATCTGTTACGTTGTCAGAAACATACCAGCACCACAGTTTCCCATGAGAATTTGCTGATTTCTCAAAATCAAGTTATTTTTATGGAGGCTTTTTTAATATCATCCATGTCTTAGAAACTGGGTAGTTTTTAAAAATTACTCCCCTTTCCTTTCTGGCTCATCTCTCTATCCATCTGCAGCAGAGAGACTGCTCCTGATTGGAGTACCTGCAGCTTCCCTGCTCTGTAATTTTTCAGCAGTGCCCCAGGAAGATTTGTGTGGGCCTGAAACATTGCTCTGTGTGTGTGTGTGCAGAATTTCATAGAAGAGAACAAAACCAAATCCTGAAATAATTCATGAGCGAGAATTACCTTTCCCTGAAGTGCTCTGGTATGATGTCTGTATTCCAGGTCTATTTCACATGCATTCATTTATCAGAATAGTTACTACTTATTAGGATACTTTAATAGGAACTGGCATCAGAAGAATTATGATGTTACTGTGGGGCAATGCTTCTCACATTGCATGGATATATTTGGAAGCAGAACTGCTGGGGGGAAATGTGAGCTAATAATTTCTGCAGCTGTTTTCCATGTATATTATTTTACAGCTTTAATTCAAACTTCAGATATGGGTTATTCTTCTAGAATGCTTTTTAAATGTACTTTAGATAATACTCAGCATCCCAAAGCACTGTAGATATATGTCAGCATTTCTGTTTCATAATTAGCAGAGCAAATGGCTGCAAAGTAACCTATTTAAAAAGAAATCCAGCTGCTTCATTAATAATAGTTGTTTCTTGCAGATATAAGTCCACATTTTTAAAAGCTTTTGTGGAGATACAAAGAAGCAGGGAGTCTTTATCTTTAGCCATCCTAATGAAAGGCGTTCAGTGACTATAACAAATGTTGTGGGATTTGGAAGGGCTTATAAGATAGTCTGTCTTCTTATTATTTAAAGGAATCAATTGTTACAGTGCAAAGTGGTTTTACACAGAGGAGAAAAAAGTCCATTTCTCACCATAAGAAATACTTCCCCATATTACCCCCCACATACCACAACCAGCAAAAATTCAGTAGCACATCCCTCCATCTATCTTTCTCCAAAAGCCTGCAAAAATGGGTCAGTCTTACAAATTCAAAGTAAGATTCTGTGGTGAACCATGTGAGGGGATTCCAGAGGAAGAACTCCATTTGCCATCACTCTTCTCACAGCCTCGGTGGGATATTTGTTTTCATGCCAGTACAGGTTGTGCCATGAATCATAAACTCCAAGTAAAGCCTCCCCCCACCCTTTAATCTCTCACCCCTAAAATCTTAATAGCCTTAACTTCCTTGCTTTGCAGATAGCAGTGTCTACTTTCTGCTGTTTGTATGGATTTCACAGCAAGCTCAGCTGAGTTATGTCTTGCCCACCCCACAAAATATCCTGTATTCCTGCTCCTAACTTTGAGCTTTTGGGTAAAAAAATATTGGCATGGATTTGCAATATGAAGCTGCATCAGAGATGTTCTAGTGGGAAGGCATCAGCTAATTAGAACCAATTCCATTATATGATGGTAATTAATTTCAGTGATTGTGCATCATCAGACATCCTGAATTGCTGGATACACTTGACACTGAATTTTCCTGAGAAATACTGTATTATTTTCGCAATTATATAAAACTCTTTTACAAATGATAGAACTCAGTTTTTTGTAGTGTTTGGTTTTTGAGGTTTTTTGATAAGACTTTTGATCATATAAGATCATGTAAGTTAATCATCCCACAAAAGTATATCTGAAATTTGCTATCAATGAAATGGTTGTTTGACCAGAAATGAGGTTCACGTGGCTTCAGTTCTGGTAACACTTGGAGAGATTTCTCTGAAAAAAGGATGTGGTTTTCCAGCGAAGTATTTCCTCAGGGCCTAGAAGCCTTTCAGACAGAGCAAATCTGTGCTTGGAAAGAAAGTGGCTAATACTTGGGAATTGAGGAGACCCAGGTAAAATTTCCTGTTACCGGCTTCACACACACATTTGGATGGGACACATTGTCGTGATAGTTTAGTCACCTGCCTGTGTCATGAAGATCTCAGCAATCACTTATGCTGCAGGCATATGAGGAAAATAATAAAGGCAAGAAGGGTTGAAAGGGCAGCTCTCTGTATTGATAGAAAGATGTTGGTAATTAGATAAGGTTATTACAGTCAGATGTGTTTGCTCAGGCTTGTTGATACACGCTGCAGAAAGTATGACAAGAAAGACAACCACAAGAGATGCATAACAACCAAAAACAGCAATCAAAAAAAAAAGCTGAAAAACCACAAAACATTTGTAGCAAGCAGTTTGGCAGTTTGCCACTGCTGTGGGTTGGAGATGTCTGCTGGACCCAAGCCTATTAGATGATTGCAACAATTCCTACAAAATCCTTTCGCTGAGGTTGATCTTTTCACCCTGACACACTGTCCCACACTCAGCCCACTCTCTGAGCCTGTGCCTCACAGATTCATGGGGCTGTGCAGGTTTAAACCTCATCTGCTGCTCTCACAGCTCCATTTAAGGGTTCATCCTTGCATAAAATAATTGGATTTAGCACCACATGGACAGGAACAGGGTGATTAGGAGGTGAGGTGGCTTCTTGAGAAGAATGATCCCTGGAGAGCACTGTGCTGGCTGTGGTCTGTGCTCTCCTTGTGCATCATGCAGTGTGGGCATGGATTTAAGCACAGCAAAGGAACATGTCTGGAAGCTGCCTTTTGGGGCAGGTTTGTGGCTGGCTACACAGAATCACATAAAATGGACCAAAAAACTGTCACCAGAATACTGAACTCCTTTCTGTACTTTTCTGAGGCTACAGAGTGCCAGAGCTTTGTTCCTGCTCAGTGTCCAAGGTGTGCTAAACAGTCAGAAATATTTAGATTTGAAAGACGCTCCAGTCTTTCCCAGTTTTGTGAATCTCAGAGCTGTAGAAGGAAGGGATGCATTTACCTGCAGTAATCACAGCACCATCTTGCTTTCTTCATTGTTACTGTAATGCTTTGTCATTTGCCATTGTAATGCTCCTCTTCCCACCCCAAAAGTGGTGCTGATATATTTCCATTCATTTCAGAAAATTAAAATACTTGTTTAAAAAGTTAGATTTGTATACAGGCAAGCATAGTAGGTGAAAATGCTGCCACACGTTTTTTTCTTTCAAAGAATCTGTTAGAAATATGTTTAATTGCCTTAGAACACCCACTGCAGCAGACTGCACAGCAAATGAAACCCTAGATTTCAGCTTCAAGTTCTAATCCCTCGAGGCTGGCCTAGCAGAGGCTAAGATAAGTGTTAGACGGAGAAAATATTATGATATATTGCTCTTTCTTGCAGTAATCGTTATGAAGTTATTCTCAAGGCAGCTTTGGCATCAGACTCACCCTTTTTTCAGTTACAGTTTAGATGCTGTGGCAGACAGCTACATTTAGCAAGTTTGGGGGAAAGGAGGAGAAGACAAAAATGAACACTTGTAGCAAATGGCACAAACCAATGTTGTAAAGTGTATGTTGTATAGCCATCTCACATGGCCTCACTAGACACAGTAAGCTGGGGGGGAAAAGAAGCCAGATGGCCTTTTCTAAGTTTAATGGTTCCTGTTATTATTTATCTGCATTCAGAGAGGCAGCAGCACTGAAGCTCATAACTAACATTCCCTCTTTCACTTTCCCACGCAGCATTCATGTGCACTTTAATTTATTGGAGGCACGTTCCTTTCTTGGCAGGATGAAGGTGGCATTTTGCTTTCAAAAATGAGTCCTTAAAAGAGAAAACCTGCACTGGAAACCTGGAAACTGCTAATACCAATTTTTTTTTTTTTTTTTTTTTTTAACCAAAATCAGATTCACAATTAGAGAGTGAATTTCAAAGAATGCATTACCTTAGTGAGATTGCAAGCAGCATGTATTTAAGTGATCTAAGACTGCACTGAGAAGCTGCCACTGATGCTACAGAGCCAGTATTTGTTCTCAAGCAATGTTTTACCTTGCTAAAAGGGTGTATAAAAGATCTTTTTTGATATAGCTGTGAGAAGTTAATTGATAAATGCTGGGCATTTTTAATATGTAGCTATTCTTACTTAGACATTAAATACTGTAGATATCCTTACTAGCAAGCAACAAGAAATTTATTACAGTCTTGTATTTAAAGGCTAAAAGAATTTGATAGGTAATGTGGATTCTTTCAGTGTGCTCTTTAGCTTTGTGAATTTGTCGAGAATGAGAAACCAGAAGAGCAGAACAGAGCCAGTGTCTTTTAAATGAAGGGATTTAGAATGTCTTTTAAAAGAAAGGAAAAAAGAAGCCAAGAAATTACAGGCCAGTCAGCTTAATGTCAACTGCTGTAAGATTTCGGGAACAAATTATCAAACCAAGTCTAAGCATCTTAAAGATAACACTGAGATAAGTGTGAGCCAACATGGATTTGTCAAGAACTAATTCTGTCAAACAGGTCTGGTTTCCTTTTGTAGCAGGGTGCAGGCTTTGGAGGTGTGGGAAAAGCAGCTGATATCTTAAACTTTGGCTTTAGTAAGGCTTTAAAACTCTCTCATGTGAAATCCTTGTGAGCAGCTAGAGAAATATGGTCTTCATGAAATTTCTGCTGGTGCACACTGTATGGGCTACATCCTGTGTGGAGACAATGGAATTTGGATGGAAAGATGGATGAGGTAGGGCTGTTCTGCAGCTTGTGTTTCCCCATATTTTTATTAAAGTTTGGATCCTGAGACTGTGACTAAACTGTGAAATTTTCAGGCAATGCAAAACTGAGTAGGCACACAGGCTGGCAGCAGGGTAGAGCTAGAATTTAGCATCATCACAACAAATTTAAAAACTAATTTAGTAACTAATTAGCTAAAAGTTAATTAGAAATAAGTAAAGACAAGAGCACGATACTCTACTGTGGCTGAAATAATCAGCTATAGAATAGAGGACAGAGAATATCTGTTCAGACAGAAGTTTGCTGAATGAAATCAGTCTCAAATTTGGGGTAGGTCAGGGCATTTGCATTGCTGTGACAAGTGCAAATGGCAAACAGGACCATGGAATCTACAAATAGGAGTATCCCCTGCAAGGTCTGGGACATGACTTTTCCTCTATGCTTTGCACTGGTGAGGTTTCAGAGAGCTGTCATGTTCAAACCTCAGTTTTTCAGGAACTGGATGGAGTAGATGAGCAGAGTCCACAACAAAATCAAAAAGAACAATTGCTAAGCAAATGAGATCTGTGGACTGAACCAGTGTGAAGCCCAAAGAAAAGGGCAGGAGAGATATTTAGTCTTCATGGGCATAAAAACCATTTGCAAAGAGGAATTGATATCTGTGCCAGCCCAAGTGCCATGCTCAAGGCAGCCACCTTATATAAGATATGGTACAAAATGGATAGGATAAGATACAATGGCCCTAATGGTCTTCAAGTGCAGGTTGTAAAAGCATGTCAGGAATGAGGAGATGATCTGCTCCCTGCTCAAAGACCCTTCCAGGTCTGTGATTCTGTGACAGCTGCATTCCAGTGCACCAGAGTGGGCAGGGACACCTGGTTATCCCAGGGCATCCCTTTCCTGCTGTAGCTGAGTGAGGAAAGCAGAGCCACAGGTCACAGGCTGCTCTTGCTGTGCCTCCAGATCAGAGGGTGGCTGTTGCATCTCATGATAAGCTTTGGAAGGGCTTCGTCTTGCAGATATTTTTTAATAATAAAAAAGTCTCCCATATTTTTAATGGTTGAAGAGTCACTTAGATTCTCATGTAGGATCACTCATTAGCATTTAAAATGAGCTAAAGTAATTAATTTAATTAATGGAATCTATTAACAATAATTAAGTCTGCACAGAGCTCTGTTAACAGTTGAATGAGGAAGAAATTATCAGTTGACCTCATTTAGTTCCAAAAATATAAACTTTAGTGTGATACACATAGTTTGAAGCATAAAAAAAGGTTGTTTTTGTATTTTTTTCTTTTTTTTGGGGGGTTTGGGGGGGGGGTTAGGGGGGGGGGGGGGGCACCCCCGGGGCCTCTTTAAACTCTATATATAGAATAAAAAAAAAGTTCCTTTTCTCCCCCCTTTCCTTGTCTGAAAAATGGGCGCCCCACAGCCGCTCAACAGCGACAAACATGAGTTATACTTCCAAGAAATATCAAGCTGCACCTTATCTTGATAAAGTTCTACCATTTACTTTGCACAGTAAAACAGTAACAATAAATGCTTAGTAAAAACTGCATCTTTCACACAGTGACCAGTAGGAACTGTCACTGGTGAATATGATCTAGGTTAGACACAGACACACCATTTTCAATGCTATTCTCCATCTAAAATAAGGTCTAAATAATCTGCAGTAAAATATTTAGATCTGTAGCAAATCCTGCACAGAGGATAAAGGCCTGAAAGTGCTCTGACTCATATGGCAAATGAAGAAATGGATTGTAGAATAGACAGAAGTCCAGAAGCAATACAGGAAAATCTAGTGGCTTTGCCTCCAAAAGGTTACTTGGTAGTGAAATGGGCAAAAAAAGTGCCGAAGAAGAAAAATTCCACAGGCTTGTAGACAAGCACTGAACTGGATGCTGGAGCTGAAAACTGGAAGGCAAAAAGCAATGAGAGAAACTTTGGACATCATCATCCTTCCTCCCCTACAGTCACTGACCCTCTTCACCGGCCCATTATGTGTCGGTGCTCTTGAAAGGTCTGTAACAGGAGGAGAACTATTTCCCTTACATAAGCTTTTCAAAAGCAAACTGTAGCTGAATAAAAATCTTTTTTTCAGGGCATTTTCAGGGCTGCATAAATGCAAGAGCAACTACTCAGATATTGCATCTATGCCCAGCTGTTGAGAAAAGTTTATTTAGCAAAGCCATCAAAGCTTGATTAAAATTTAATGGGCTGATAGGATAAATGCGGTGAGTCCACTGAGGTCTGAATTGCTGCCAGTATTGATTAACACCCTTAACAGCCCAGTGGGAATCCTATCAAAAACATATTTCAAATCTGAGCTATGGGAATCAGAATAAAGCTCTGGGTAACAACCATCCTATCAGTCAGGTGATTGTTTTATTTCCCTATACGACAAGTGAATGAAACCAGATAGTGGAAAGTTGCCAAAGGATTGTACCTGGGGACTTTAAAAATGCTAAAAATATGAGGCCAGATTCTACCTGTTATAATTTCATCAACCTAGTTGAATTTTCTAGAGGTTAAATATAGCCCATAGTCTGTATCCAGATCAGCTTCTATCAAAAAAAATATTTTGATACATTGAAAGATAACAGTTTATAGATTGTAAGGGGATACAGCTGGCATGGAAACTGGTGCAGAAGTGATTACAAAGAGACTTGATTGAAAAAATACTGTTCTGCTGACAGTAAAAATGTAGTTGCTCCAACTGCAGGGCTGGCAGTCAAAAAAATATAAAACCAAGCATTAGAAAAGACAGAGAAGAACAGATGCAGTAGAGGATTATATTGCATCTGAGAAATACAGAGAGGGAGAAGGAGAGCAGAATAAAATTGCAGCTGGTATGTTAGCAGGTCTGTCATTTCTTTAAAGGTGAAGATAAGAAGCTTTAACTTTTTGTGTGAAGGCAGAAGCCCAAAGAAATTTGAAAGAAGGAGGGAGAAAATGGCAAAGGCATGAGATTGTTTTAAATTCAGGCATTACTGCCGTACTGGTAAGGCAAGTACTGAGACTTGGAAAGAGCAGAAAAAAGGTTATGTTTTATGAAAAATCTGTCAAGCATGGTCTAGATTTGAAAGAGCAGAAATTAAAAAAGGAAGGAATGAATGCTTGCAATCCAAGAGGACAAAAGGTTGAGGAAGGTGTTGCACATGACTGAGATTTGTTGAAAGAATGGAGCTGTTAAGGAAGATAAGAAGGAGGTAAAATCTAGAGGTTTCAGGGGTTGGTTTCATTTGGTGCTTTGTCTAGGGAGTCGAGAGGGGCTGGAATGCTCATTTTGCAAAAGTCAGGTGCTGGCACTTTGTTCCAAATCCTAATTCTACAGTTAGCTAAAAAAATAATCTATACATGATATCTGTAAAGAGTATTAACTGTTGCCAACCAGCTTTGTAATTTTTGAATCAATTGAACATTTAGAATTACTAAATAAAAAGCAAAACGCAAATATCATGTGGCTTCACTACACAAAATATTCATGTCCTTCCTTTACAGGAAGCAGCTTCAAGTAGTTAAGAATATAATGTTTTGTGGCTCTCTGCTTAATGTATGGATGGAATGTTTTTATTTAAAACATCTGTCACTAGTTTGGGCCTCATTACAGCTGAGTGTCCTCAGCTGAGTGTCCTCTGCAGAACCACCTGCTCCCAGGTGGCTTTGGTGGGGACAACAAGGAAGGTGTGGCCTGATTGTGTGGGGGAAGTTAGAAAAGCTCCACTGCCCTGCTATAGAATACTGACACAGTTAAGGGGGAAAATTGCTCTAAATCAGTGGTAAATAGCTGGTTTCAAAGAAGTGTCATCACACGTGCTTTATTGGGAGGTGGCTGTGGTGTTTGGCATGGCTCCTTAAATACAAGTCTTGCTGGGAAGTATAATAAAGATGTGAGGTATTCTCTCTGACAGGGTGTATCTTCATGTTACCATCTTCCTTCTGATTCTTCTCTTAGTCTTTAAATGTTCAGTTATCCTAACTAGCTGCATATTGGCCCCAAATCACTGAATTATTATGAAATGCTGAAATACTTTGCTGACCAGGGATAAAGTTAACTATATCCATACAGCTCAGCCTGTTACTTTGCTGAATCTAATGAATTTGCTGAACTTACTGTAAGCTTCTCCCCTATAAAAATGGTCTTGCTAAAATGGATGAGCTAAGCAATAGAAATGTCCTGAATGCTGATCACAATTTGCTGTTTGTCTGTAGCCCAATGCTAAAAGTGTTGAAAGAGAAAATGAAAAGTTAACTTGTTTGCAGTCGTTTGTTTTTGTTTGGCTGTTCCTGTAAACATAAAAGCCTGGTTCAGTGAATAATCCATGAGAAGCTAAATGTCTGCCAGTTGAGGTCACAAAAATCCTGCAAGCAGTCTGCTGTGAATGGTAGATAGGGCAGGCTTGAACAAGGCAGAGAGCCTGCAATCACATTTCTGTGCATGCACTCCCTTGGTCCCCACTGCCACATAATTCAGGAGCTGTCTGATGCAGGACATAACAAAATGTTCACTCTAATGCTGCAGATGGAGAAACTGAGGCCCAAACAGCCTGACCAGCTGGGCAAGCATAGACAATAACATAACTCTTATTTACATGTTCAGCTCCAAGAGATTTCAGAAGGTGTTAAGCAGCTTAATGTACTCATGGGTCTGACCTTAGCCTTAATCAGGCAGGAAGATTTTGGAAAAGCCACATAACCCCTGAATTTCAGCCCAAATCTCCTTTTTAATCTAGTGTTCAGAGATTATATGGTGTTAGGTGCAGAACAGACATGAACTAAAGCCCCAAACTTTTTCCAGGTTATTTTGGGATCCTTTTTAAAACAAACAAACCCCCCAAAACATGCGAGGTAACAGCAGTACCTCAATGCAGAAAATTAAGGCTGAGACAATAAAAAGAGGGTTCTTTGTTTCCTGAGGCCATGGGACAATAGATGAAGAGAAGATTTTGTGTGCTTTCTCATTCTTGTACTAAAAATAGTGTTCGGGGAAGACGTTCATAGTAACCAAGTATAAAAGAAATTGAATGTTGTCAGTAGGAAGATTGTGAAATATGTGAAAATGTGGAAGGAAGGGTGGATAAGCTGCACAGTGAGAGATGAGATGGGATGCACTGCCAACCAACTTAAGTCCTTGAAAAAACAAGCTTGCAGCGAGCAGGTTGGTTGGATAGGTGACAAAAGTATTTCAAATAAGAGCTGTGTTTAATATCACAAGAGTGAAATAAATGGGAAGTAGCTGTGTTGTTTCTTCCCTTGCAGAAGCACGATGGGCACTTCACAGTGATCCAGCTGGTTGGAATGCTGAGGGGAATTGCCTCTGGCATGAAGTACCTGTCGGACATGGGCTACGTGCACCGGGACCTGGCAGCTCGGAACATCCTGGTCAACAGCAACCTCATGTGCAAAGTCTCTGATTTTGGCTTGTCACGAGTGCTGGAGGATGACCCTGAGGCCGCCTACACCACAAGTGTGAGTTTGTCTTATCTAACTTGAACAGCTGATTGCCTGGTGCCTCTTCTATTCCAGCTGCAGATTTGTCTGTGCCATAGGGAGAGCAGTTGGAATTGGCTTTGTTCCCTCCTCAGTCATGGGATTCAGTAAACACATTGGCAGTGCTGAGGGAAGTTGTTTTGATTTTTGGCCGAGGGATGTGTAATAAACCTTGGCAAAAGTTTATTTTAAGTAAATGTGCAAGTATAAATGGGAGACCTTCTTCATTCTTCTCTGTGTTTTGTGTTTGGTTTTGTTGGCCATGGAGGGTCTTTTCCCACATTGTTTCCTCTTTTGTTGATTTGTGTTCATTTACAAAGACATGTTTGTAAGAGATGGGAGAGGAGAGAATCTTACCAGCTTCACTGTTGGAAGCATGCCGTTAAGCCTTGCATTCATAAATTAAAATTTTTGTTTTATTTCACTTAGGTTCTACATATCCTGCTAGAAGGTAAACTTTTTTACAGGCTTTAAGTCTCAGTTCATTACTACTCAATCTCTTACGTGATGTAAGCAAATTGTTATAATGGCAAATGGGGGTTGGGTGAGAGATTTTTGGTTTGTGATGTTCTGGCGGGGTTCCAGTGAAGTGAAAAGTTCTTGAACATGAAGAAGCTTGTTCAAATTTGACAATTGCTCACATGACAAGTCCCAATACACTATTTTTTCACAATACCAAAATGTTCAATGACATTTCTATTCCAATTATTATTACAACATCAAGAATTTTAGCTAATTATAAGCTGATTTTTGAGTAACTTTCATATCTATCATTTAAACTATTTCAGAGCCAGAGTGCATTCTTGTTACTACTCTCACAAAATATGCAGAATTTGTGTATCCCCAAGATAGGGCACAGTGACAGAATTCTAATAGAGATTATAAATGAGCATTAAATAATTTATTTCACCCTTTTTTTCCCTCTATTTCACTTTAAAAAGTGATGTATGGCCAAAATAAGGAACTCATCTAATTTCACTGTATTGCAGTAAGGACTGCAGCGCATCTACTGAATTCAATGTAGATATTACAATGGGATTATAGATCTTATATATTTATATTTGTAGAATATATATTTACTTTTAGTTTAAGCCTAAAATAGAGATGTTCTGATAATTTTGCTGCAACTTCCATTTCTTAGAAGTTCTATGCAGAAGTGCAAGCTGACTTAGAGGAAAACAAGTCACTTGGCAAGGTTTTCCATTGATTTTAATATGCAAGCTGGGGTAAAATAGACCCCAGATTTCACTTTATAGCAGAGGTTTCCTTTGCTTAGTCCTCAAAACCTCTTTTGCTTCACACTGCCTCTTAGTATGAGGTTTGAAAGGGGAAATAAACGTTACTGCAGCGTAGCAAGGTCTCCCCTGATGGCTGAGCCTTGCTAATTGCTGTGTGAGTGTGCTCAGCTGGCAGCAAGTGCCCCAGTGACAGGAGTCAAATGACAGCCTCAGCACCCAGCCTGGGCTAATGGCCCCAGCTGGTGCCAGGCACTGGGAATGGCCCAGCAGCCTCTCCCAGCTAGCATCAGGAAACATACCAAATGATAATGAGAGGCTTTCTGCTATTATTTATCCTGTAATTTTCTGCTGGATACCAACACAGAACAATTAGTTTTACAGAATAGTTAGTGTCTGTCCTGTTGATCATGGCTAGAGCAACAAAACAATGTCATGACATATTCCCTTTTTTCTTTATCTGTGTTGAAGGACTTCTTGAAACATAGGGCAGGCTTTGATGAACTGCTCCCTGTTTTCCTGTCGGTTCACCCAGCTGCTTAGCACAAAAGCCTGTTGTAGGTGTAGAACCTCAGCAGTGCCTCAGAGCCACTGCTCCAGCCTGCCAAGGCTGCAGCCAGGTGCTGAACCACCAAATCCCCCTGAGCAGTGCCTAGAGCCTGTGCAGCAGGATACAGCAAGTAAGGAGGGGATATCACAGGGCTGGTGGCCAGTGGCAGGTCCCTGTGTCAGCCACACATCCAAGGTGAATCTGTTTCGACTGTGAACTCCCCGAAGAAGAGCAAAAAGCTTTGAAACTAATGTGGGAAAATGCTATATACCATGATGATATGAACTAAAAACTTTGTAAACCTGAAGGATTCAAAGCGGCAGAGTCTAAGGGAAGTTAAAAGTATTTCAAATCACTCATTCCTTCAACTCCTGCTTTCCTGCCCTTGCAAGTGGGTCCTCACACACTGACTGTTTCAGTCACTGTGCAGAGCCTGCCCAGTTCTTTCTGTCACCCCTGGTCCTTGGGAAACATCCTTCCCACATTCCTGAGGGCAGACTGCCAGCTGCAGTCCATGTTCCATGTTCCACTCCCTCTGGATGAACTGGGCTAGCCAGGTTTCTGTAGGATTCTCTTGCCTTCCATATGCTACATCCTCTGGGTCTCGCTCCCCTTGAGCAAGTCCAGCAGATGTTCTCTGTAGGAAAGCTCAGCAGGAAGTCAAAAAGTCCTGTCAGTTTTTAAAAGAGCTCAGCACAGCTATGACCAAGATGGGGTGGGGACAGAAAGAAGGGAAGATTTGTCACGATGGATGTGGAGGACTCAGGGAAGGCTTTTTTTAAGGAGTCTTTCGTGGTAAGAGAAGGGACAAGAAGCCCACACTGGGTGCCAAATCCTCTTGCAGCTCTCACTGCCCATCATTATGGCATTGACCTTTTTCCCCATCAGGAACATCTTCCCAACAGCAGGCCATGTGTATTATTAGAGGATTTTATAGCATCTATTTAGTTCCATACTGTGCTTGTGCCATGTGAAGGTTAAACCCTCAGTGTTCTCTCAAAGTTCCTGGTGCTTTTAGAATTCATGTTTCCTCTCCACAGAGATTTTTATTGATAACAGCCCAGTACCTGTAACTGCAAGAAATCCATAGAGTGGGTCTGTATATTGAATAGTAGTATTTTTAGCCTTACATCTCCCAGTACAGCACTGTCTGTGCTCAGAGGAAACTGTGGTTATTTTTTCTTCTCCTTTTTGTCTTAGTCCTGGTGTCAGAAATTGAATGGTACAATTGGATATTTTTTTCTTTAAAGCAAATGATCTACAATACAACGTAAGCCAAAAATAGACTTTTATATCTATGATGCAATGGTCAATATTGTGTGAAAGTATTCCCAGACATAAAAATGTAAATCGATGCAAAAGGCAAACTGTGGCAAAGGAGGAAAGGCCCTTGTAGCATGTGAGGTCACCACATCTGGGCAGCCACAGCCTTGGGGTCAGATAATTGACATCTTTTGCTTTGTCATCTTCTTGCCATTCAAAATATACATTCCTCTTTACTGGCTGGTTTGGAATAGATCTTACATGCTTTCTCTCTTTGAGAGGGTTTTTAGGATATAAAATACTGATTTCCTGTTTGGTATTTGGAATCACAAAATTTACAGCAAGATACACTTTTCAAATAGGAAGGAGGAATTAAAAACTAGCAATATTTGACTGCAAATCTTTGTGTTCCAGATTGATCAGGAAAAGATGAGACAAACTTTGGGATAACTGAGTACTATGTGGGTTTTGCCTTTGAAGACAAAACTTTCATTTTTAGTAGTGGTTTCCAAGGCAACAGTTAGTCATAAAAAGACATTTCCAGTATATAAACAAGCATTTCTGTCAATACAGAGGACATCTAGCTCTTGAATCCCTGCATTTAGGTAGACTGTGTTACATGTTGTAGATCCATTTAGTTTAAAACATGGTCAGGGTTCACATGTATTTCAAAAGGAACCACATGGCCCCAGAAAAACACTCTACATGTAGCAAAATATTTATAATCAGAACAGAGTTTGTGGCAGTACTGCAAAAAGGACTAAACTGATATTTCTCTTATAGTGACACCTTTACAATCTGCATTAAATCTGATTTTTAGTTAGACAAAAAACTGCTACAAACAGAATTACATGATAAAGAAATGTATTCCAGATTTCTTTTGTCAGCTTTATTTCTGAATATAGGAAATATTAATATAGAAAATATTTCCTTAATACAGGAAATATTTCCGTAATAGTAGTTAGAATACTGATTTATTGCATTGCATTTCCTGAATCACTGTAAATTTAATGGGTCTGATTTTTCTCAAGCCAGTTGGATTAAATACCATATCCAGGAAGATTTCAGACTTATTAAATTCATTGGAAGAGCAAATATTGGTGCCAGTAATCTTTATAAATACTAGCAAGTAGCAAAACTTCAGGGGGATCAGGATGAGACCTTCATATTTTTTTACTTTCTTATATAATTTCCACATTGCAAAACACTTTCAGTTTTCCCTGACTGGTACACAAGTAACAGGTTTGGGGAGAGAAGGTTCAATTTGCTGAAAAGTAAAACAAGATGCAAATGATTTTCCAATTAATTTGGGATGTTAAGCAATAGTTTCTGAACAACCTCTGTACTACTGCAAGAATATTGCCTAGATATTTGCTTTAAGGTTCAAATTAATCCTGAACCGTAGAGCAAATTGGTTATTGGCAACCATTGAGAAAAGGAAGCTGTGTACTGCAAAGGTCTGCATTCACCTGTTTCCTTGAAAACTCAATGGTGACATAAGGTTGAGCACAAATGTTGTTCAGCTCTTGAACTCTGTGTGTGATGTGGCATGAGGGGTCTGGAGCACAAGGCTGATGAGAAGCCACTGAAGGAGCTGGAGGGGCTCAGCCCAAAGAGAAGGAGGCTCAGGGGGACTTTATTGCTCTCTACAACTGCCTGACAGGAGGGTGCAGCCAGGTGGGAGTTGGCCTCTTCTCCAGATAATGAGTGACGGAACGAGAGGAAACATCCTCAAGTTGCTGGGAGGTTCAGATTGGCTATTAGGAAAAACAAAAATCCTTCAAGGGCCACTGTGTGAGATTCTGGTATTAGTTGCCAAGCTAGGGATACAGAGCCCAGTGGGATCCCAAAGGGGTTGTCTTTGGATAGGTCACTTGGTGTCACCTTGCCTCATCAGGATTGTTGTGCTCTTGTGCAGGAATGCAGGGGCTGGCAGCTGCTGGCAGTCCCCAGACACTGCCTGTCCCTGCTCTTAGCTGGGCACCACCCTGCTGAGTGCAGTGGTTGCTTTTAACTGCAGTACAGCAGTAGGAATTACTCTA
Organism: Entomyzon cyanotis; assembly: GCA_024500445.1. NCBI lineage: Eukaryota > Metazoa > Chordata > Aves > Passeriformes > Meliphagidae > Entomyzon > Entomyzon cyanotis. Next base: position 3,533,421 of record JAKEPQ010000755.1, on the reverse strand, counting down.
GTGGGACTCTGGCACTAGTGTAAATATTTTAAAGCAGTGAGTGAATACCTCAGGATGTGGGCAAGAAACAAGTTAGTAAGAGCTGTGCTGATGTGCTCAGCATGCACCAGGTGTGAGCACTGCAGTAACTGATTTTAAAGTGTGTGGTGGGATTCATCTGCAGTGGTGGTGAGATGAGCCACCTTCCCCTGAGTTCCAGCTTCAGCTGGATCCATTCCCTGCTCCCAGAGGATGCATGGGCTTGGAGACCCTGCATGTGTCCTCCTCAAGCCTCTGTCATCTGCTGTGGTGACCTGGACAGAGCATACTCGAGGACAAGTAGCCAACAGGTAAAGGAGTCGCCAAAGGAAGGAGTGTCTTGGAAAATAGGCTTGTTGCCTTTTGGGCTCTAACAGTCTGAGGTGTGATGACTTTTAATTAGCAGTTGTATGTTTAAAAGGAATCCCAAACTGAGTCATTCAGTGCAGGGTATGGTGCTTGGCTATTTACTTGGGCTGTTTGTAGTGGCCCTGAAGATGAAAATACATCTGTGACAAAATTTAAACTTTTGAAAACATTCATTTTTTAATTCTCTCTTCAGCTTTTATCTAGCTGTGATCCCAAGTTCATTTAATAGGTTTTCTGGTTTATTTAATCCTCCTTAAGTTTAGAATTAGAAATGTAAACAGGCTATAAAAGACCACAACAAAGGCAGACCCATAGGAGGGAAGGTCCAAGAACAGGAATGAAACAGAAATATAAACTTTCTCCATGTTTTGTCAAACTTTGTACTTCTGTGAGTGCTCTCCCCATAGCCATTTGAGTTCTGAGAATGTATGGGAAAAAGCATGTAAATTTGTATTCAGTTGTGCAGAAGTTAAAAGGGAGCTTAATGATTGAATTTAATTGTAAAATTTAATATAATAACTCTCTTATCCCTGCTCTTCCTTCCATAGCACTCCAAGTAGGAACTCCAAATATGGATTTGGCAGAGAAACACAGTTGGAAATTTGTGTTTCACTTTTTCATTCCCAAAATGGTTATGTTGATGAATTCAACCCAAGTTTGCCCTAACATTTTGGCTGTAAAAAAGGTGGCATTTTGCACTTCATTCCTAATGTAGCTTTCAAAGCGTCATCCCATCATTCATTGTAATCCAATTTAATTTCAAATTAGAAGAATATATTGTAGTGTAATCAATCTAAAGGATACTGCCTTTAAAGATTTGGAAGCTCTGCCTTTCTTTTAGCTTGGATTTCAGATTTGGTCTCTCTGGCTCCTCCCATTTTCATATTAACAAGTTTGAGTTTTGAACTCTACATGTATGTGCTTTTGCAGTTTCTCAGGTTGGTTCTCTATACATCTCTAAACAATTTTATTTGCAAATGTTTTATAGGATTGAGAATAAACTACTTATAGATTTACAGTGCTGGTGCTTTTGGAGATCTTTGCATCTTAGGAGATAACTGATGAATCTGTGACATTTAACAATGAGAATTATTGCATTTTTTCCCCTCACAGACAGTCACAAATGTCAAGTCTGTCTTTGGTGTAAGAGTCAAAACTTGACAGTATTGAATCCATACAAAGAGGCAATGTTACATCTCTGAGCAAATCTTAAGTAGCTGTACAGAGACAGAGGAGGTGGGGAAAGTCAATGCACTTGCAAATAATTTCTGAAGTAGGAGTTAAATGTGGATTATGAATCTCAGAAAGCTCCAGGTGGTGTTTTTGGAAAGACTATAGGTTGACCAAGGCACCAAAGTTACTGACCTCTGAGCTGGACATGAGAACCTTGGAAAATTCTGTCTGTGCACACTATTCTCCTTGGAAATCAGCCCAAATAAATTTAAGCAGGATATTAATATGTATGTGTATACATACACTGCACCCTATGAGCAGTCATTTTATTGTTAGTTCATACTGTTAATAGATTTTTTTAAAGCTAACAATTATCAGAATATTAATCTAATTTCAGGCACAGCTGGGGTTTTAGCCCCATATGGATTTGATTGTCTGCATTTATAATTTTTAATGAGAATTGCCATTTTCAAAGCACAATTGAAGAAGCTATTGTAAACATGCAGAACATGCTTATACATTTTTAGTAAGACCTTTATTCACTCAGAACAATACTATCCACACTTAAGATTAAAAATTTAGGTCTGCTGACATAAAACCAAAGTCATTTTTCTGTTTCTAATTATGTGAATGAATGTAAACTTGAATGCCTGTTTTGTTTATTGCTAATAAAGGATCACAGTTCACTTAGGATTTTAGTATTCAACATATTGACCAAGGTGCAGTGAATCATAAAATATCTTTACTGTGCTGGAACACACCTGCACTATGCAGAGCTCCTGATATACTGTTTAATGAGTTTCAAGGCAGTCCATTAAGGTCAGAGCAGTTGCTTTCAGTAGCATGTCAGCTGGCAGTAATTCCCATAGGTTATGGTATTCTGATGTATAGAACAAGCAGGACAATCTATTGAAAGCTTTGAGAAAGAATGTAGCTTATTCATGTATGCGTTGGGGGTTTTTTTCTCATTAAAAACTACTGGTACCTTTCAAAGATGAGTTAAGAAACTACTATAAAATTTGTTTACTGTGTGCAATTGAAGTTAGAAGAGGTAGGTAATTCACTGGGAAAAGAAAACCATTCAGCTCCAGTGATCCAAAGAGTTCAGCTCTAACTCCTTCATTTAGCTATTGGTAGGTGAAAGGAAATAAGTTCTGGATGAGTTTTGTTTTCATTTGTTGTACCACTCTCCATGGGAATTTATGATCCACATTAAATACCACAGTAAAAAGTAACTAGTCTGCATATAGCCATATAAAACTTCTGGGTTGAAAATTTGAAGCACTTGGCTTCACCGGGCTTTTGTAAAGCTTCATAATTAAATCCTGACATATTCCACAGCAGGGTGTGTTATGGCCATGAGTATAATGAAATTAATTCTTGACTCCAGTGGAAAAAAAGAAAAAGAACACCTGTTGGACTTGGTTATTTAAAAGCAGTCCGTTTTTCAGGCACAGTCAGAAGCTCATGGAAGGAGCTTGGAGAGGAGGAGACTCATCCTGTGTCTTCAGCTGCTGTAGATTATTTATATTTCTGTCTCATTTTTCCCCTGCTGTGTTCTGTGTTGCCCTGAGCTGGCTGTGTCAACTGGAGAGCAAAGAGTTATGACCCTGGAAGAGACCAAAAATTCTCAGCAGCGCTGATGGATTGTGATGCAATCCTATTTATATTTCAGAATTGGGAATTCCTGTGTGCTAAAGATCTGAGATATGGATGATGGGTTTTTTTATAGGATGGAGGGGTTTCTGTCTGGTTCCTGAGGAATTACCCTACATTGTATTTGCATGTGACTGTCTAGACCTGTGTTTCTTAATGACTGTCATCAATTTGAAATTTATCAAATTAGGAAGAGGCATTAAACCTTCAGAGACACTCTTTATGTTTGTGTTCCATGAAAATAAATGGCAACATGGAAAACAAATTCTGTTAATTTAACAGGGGCTTGATCCTAAGTGATTTTAGCCTGGAATTCTGATACCCAGTCTTCAAAACACAAATCTGGGGAAAACCAAGGTTCCTTTCCTTCTTTTACTTAAGTGAAGAGAGCAAGTGGGGATTTATGGGGGGCAAATAGCACCATTATGGAGATGTTGAGTCACCATTCCTGGAGGTGTTTAAGAGATGTGTAGATGTGGTACTTAGGGATGTGTTTTAGTGATGAACATGGTGGTGGTGAGATAATGAGTGGACTTGATGGTCTTATGGGTCTTTTCCAAACTAAATGATTCTGTGATTCTGCCTGTTTCTCTGGGTAGTATTGCACATCTAGGAAGGTTAAGGATACATTAACAATGGAAGAGTTCACAGATAAAATAAGAGTCTCTTTTCATATTGCTTAACTACTCTTTATATGAAGAACCTTGCAAAGGGTAGATTCAGATAAATATGGAAGGGTGGAGTTCCAGCTCGGTATGATTTTTGCTTTTGTGTTTAGATGTGCAGTACTGATGTTTCATAATCTATCCTTTGCTCCCCTGGGGGAACCTGGGGTTTGACTGCTGTTTTGTCAAGGTTTTGGTATTCACTTCAGCTAGAAGAAGGAAGTAAAAAACATGCACGTCTCACACGCTGATGAATTTTTTGGCTCACTTTGATACTAATTCTCATATTTCTCCTGTACATGATATCAAAGTTCTTGTAAATGGGATTCTGTAATTACAGAAGGAAGTTTCTGAAGCAAGGTAGATACATATGTTAAACTTAATCTACTTTCATATTTCTGTAATATAAATGTTAACTTGGGAACAAGACTGACCTAGTTATTCACCTAAATTAAGCCCTGGTGAAATCAACCAGAGGAATTTTCACTGACCATGCAGGAGTTGTGATTTGCCCTAAATCAAAAGGCTAACTACAGTAAGAAGTTTTTCATTGTTACATGTTTGCTTACAAGAATGGAAGCGAGATTATCTTCAGTCATACAGAAGCCCTTGGGAATCTCACTTGTGCACTTTCCTATTTCTATCAGGTTTCCAAAACTTTACAGTGGGTCCTTTTTTAGTCTTACTCTTTGGCAGACTTTCAGGATAGCAGCTTCTTGCCCAGCTGTGAGTTCTTCCCTTCATTATATGGGGGGTTTGGGATGATGATTCACAGTTTGCAGTTTCTGTTTTTTCCTTCAAGCAGAATGTCGCAGGAATATTGCAGCACAGTGCTTCTGTCTTAAAAATGTGTTAGATTGGTGTGACTCTGATAAATCTAGGTCAGACATCACAGTCTTTGCTCACTACTTGCTCAGACAAAACCCCTGTTGAGGCCAATGGGAGTTTTGCCTGCCTCAGCACTGTGGGATTTTGCCCTTAGTATCTAAAATATTTGATCTGTTCCTTGCGCTTTTGGAAGTGCTCTGGAGGCAAATCTTACATCTTGTCCTTGACTGCCCCACTGTGGCTGGATCCTCATCAGCCTAAAGAGTCACAGAATCTTGTGCCTTCTGACATCAAGAATATCTTCATTGACAGAGTATTGCTAAAAAATAAAACTACACCACTTCATATTTATTATATTTAAAGCAATTCCAAAATCTGTGTGCAGTAACTGTGTGCATTACTGCATGAAGAAAAAATGTTATTTCTTGTATTCCACATTACTTGTTCCACTTTTTTTCTGCTCTAGAGCTGTGGATTTTTGTTTTCATTTGTGAAAGCTTGGCAGAGGGGAAGAATCTTTACTCTTGAGAAATCCCATGGCTTTTTGTTCTGCTCTATAAAATATTTTGCAGGTTCATGTTGCTGCCTGTTCCCTACGAGGCATTTGGTTCAGATTTCAAATGCCAGAAATTAATTTAATGAGGACCAGGGTCAGTTTTGTGGAGTAATAGATGAGGCAAATCAAGTCATTAATAAACTCAAATTCACTACTCTCTCAAAATACTTTTCTTTGCAAGTAAGGCATAGATGAGCATGCTTAGCAAAGAAATTGTAGTATTTGGGAATAAAGAAGAATATATAAAGACTTGGACCCATGTGGAAGATCTAGTTTTCTTCGTAGCAATGTGACCATGCTTACTGTTCCAATTTTGCATAGTTTTTCTAAAATCAGCTGGAGTGCATTTTGAGATGAGACTTGTCATCCTCCCCCATAACACCACATCATTAGCTGTGCTTTCATTCCTACTCTAATTTCTGCCTCTGTCTTCCCTCTTAGTGCATTACCTATTAGTGCTTCCTCTGTTTCCTCTTTTCATTGTATCTTGTTTTATATCAGACGCTCTGACTGGAACTATCACGGTTTTTTCCATCAGGCACTCTGCTTTTCATTTAAATTCCCTCTTGAAGATCCACATCTGAGGGTTTACTACAAACCCATTTGAATAAAAATGCAGTCAGTCACCCTGCTCTTTATTTTATAAAAAAGCTCTAGGGTAAATCCCATCATAAATGTGTTGCACATCTCCTTAGAAGCTTGCTTATCCTTTTTCAGGCTGAATAACTCCCAAATCTTCAGAGCTGCTCCTGAAATAAATACTCCTAGACGTGGCTAAGGTGTTATGCAGCATGAACAATTACCTTGAGAGTGTCAGCTCTTTGTATCACTGTAGCTGTCACAGCCAGTACAAAACTACACTTGGTAAACAATCAGTTGTAGCCCAAGAAAAACATGCTAGAATCATTTCTCCAAAATGAGGAAGCTGGGAACAATTTAAAAATATTTGCCTCTCTTTACACAGACTCCATTAAATTCATCATTATATCACATGCAGCAAACTCCAAGAAAATATTAATTTCATGCCCAAATCCTGCAAGTCAGCCACCACACTTAGCCATTCCTCTTAATTCAGCCTCTTTAGCAATGCCATGGTTATAGGTTAATTTATTTTAGTTTTAAACAGAGAGGCTTTTCAGTGCTGATACACTCCCAAAGTTACAGGAGCAGTACTGTTGATTAAACATATAGGCAGACACTCTGTTCATAGTAATTTTTTTCCTGGGGAATCATGGAATGTCCAGCAGTCTGGCCCTGGTTTCATTCTGTATCAATGAATAAGCCTTGCACAATCATTGTAGTGACACTTTTGTGTTATGCTTAATGTACTTATATGAAACACGTTTGTCTGAATTGATCATCGAATTTTTCAGCAGATTATTAATGAAATCTTTGGCTTCATAGAAATACCCAATGCGAAGAGACTGTCTTCAGCCTTTTCTCTAACAAACTAGAATAATTAATTCAAGTTGCCAAATAATGTATTCAACAACATCTTTAAAAGTTCTTGATAAAAATTTAATTTGGTCTTTGTTCCCTTGGTCTCATTTTTGATATAATTTTCTCAGAAATAGCTCTCTGACTAATCTTTTCCTAATAAGTTTAGTACAGTTCATTACAGGAATGAAGTAATTCAAATGTGTTTTAAAAGTAAACAGCTCCTGTGCTGGGGCTGTGGTTTACTCAGTGTACTCACTTTTCAAATGTGCAGATGCTGATTAGGGATGAAAATGTAATCCCAGAAGTTGAGAGAGCTTGTGTGTATCTGTCCTGAGTAACAATGGATTCAGTGGTATTGTTCTAAATTAAAAGAATATATCATATACTGGTCTAGATTAACTCCGTAAACATTTGGAGTTGTAAAAAGGGGAGGAAGTCAGTAGATCACCCTACAAACCATCCAGGTGGGTCAAGGATCCCTATTCCAGCATCTCTTATTAACACTGTGTGACTACACACATTTAATTCTGTCTTATTTTTTGTGTGCTTAACTGTGTAGCCTTAAAATTTTGTTATACAGACTTTCCAGTTTAATATGTCATTTAAAAATATTCCTATTGCCAGCTATTTTTTTTTCTTTCTTTCTTTCTAAATCAAAGATTGAAAAACTTTCTGGGATTCCTTTAGTTTCTTGATCGAATTGTCTGGGTTTTTTTTCATGGTACAGCAATGTCACAATAAAAGCAGGTATAGAAAAAAGAGAGCAAATAGAAAGATACACCTAACAGCTGTGACTAACAAAAGGAATATATTTCACTGCATAGTATTTCTTTTGAAGTTTGCTCAGTTTATGGAATAAAGGGGGGTAAAACCCCACACTTCACAGCACAGTGTAAATTATTCAGTGAAATGAATGCACATTGTGTGTGCAGACTTTCTTTTCAGCCTTTTCTAAATAGGAGCTGCTGAAAGTTCATGAAACTTCATGCTCATAAATTGTTTAGCAGATCTGCCACATTCTCCTTGAAAGAAATATGCTGGGATCCATAGCTTCAGTAATTTGTTGAGGTTTTAAGACTTTTTTTTTCTTTCCAATTGCATACAGAACATTTGGCCTCTGTGAGAAATAGAACTATGAGTAACACCTGCTTCTTAATTCGGAGAGAATAGTGAGGGGGATTGTATATATTTTTGGCAACAACTATGCTCCACAGAATAGTAATATCACATTGGTACGTGTAGGTGACAGAAGCATCTACAGAGTAATTTTGACATGCAGAGGATACCAGATTTCATCATTTCATGGCACAAGAAACTATTGTAAACAAACAAAAAAAAAAAAAAAAAAAAAAGGAAAAAACAAAATATCCATCTTACAGGATTTGCTGCCTTTTTCCTGTTCTAAAACGACCTATTATTGCTCTGACTGGATGGCTGAGGAACATGCCCAGAGAGCACAGAGTGAAGCTTCCATCAAGTGCAGTTTTTATCAGATTATACCTGAAGGCAGAGCCAAGTCCTTATTAAAAGCATATTGTAGTTTCAGTTGTAGGAACCTACTCATTTTAATACACATTTTATTATATTTCAGAGAGCAGAATTATATAAAAAATTTCTTACTGGCTTCCTTGATGAGATTTTTTTTGTCAGTGTGGGGGGGGTTTGGCACACTGAAGTCTCAGAGAGGACAGCAGAAGCTTGTGTGACTCTCTGTGGTGTTACACCTTTTGAGAATCTGCTCCTCCATCCATCTGCCATTAATTTTTTTTTCCCATGCCCTATATGTCAGTCAGGTCCAAAATCATTTTTCACTGCTGCAGATGCTCTGTTTTGGCAAAATGTACTTTTTCCCACAGATAAGGTACACAAATGACAATATTTGATGCATGGACAGCCTCTACTCAAGTGCTGTTATGGCCCAGTTAGAGTCCTCAATTTCTTCCAGTGTCCCAGCTGGAAGAGGCTGGGGAGTGTTTGTTGTTTGCAATAATCTTTGTCCTTTTACCTGTGATTTGCTTTTTGCTTGTTTTGGTTTTTTTTTCCTTTTTATTTAGTATCCCTACCAACTTTTGCTTTTAGATTTCTGCAATGCATGTAGTATAATGCATTGTCCTGGACTTTTTGCACAGACTGCTTTATAACAAATTACAAAAGGGATTTGTGTTAGTCAGCTGTACGTCGAGGGATGTTCTTTGCTAATCTATGCAGTAAAAAAAAATGTATGAAGCACATACAAAATTATAAGTAAAGATTGATGTGACATGCCAAAGACTCATCAAAATAGAGATGACTAACTCAGGCTCTGAAAGTTCTGTCCAGAAGGTCTGTTCCATTAAGAGAAATAGCGACATTGCATGCTTCAATTCGTGTGCAAATTTAATTACAGCAGACGCACAGGCTGGGCCCCACAAACTGCTGGCATCTCCCTTGTCAGAATGGGTGATTTTACTCTGAGTTATCTTTGTTTGGGAAGCATCAACTCCTGGAATGATCATGGGACTGAAATACTGGTGCTTTTCACAAAAAAACCTTTAAACCTTGTCTCTTAAAAATTCCTCATAAAAGTACTTGTTAAAAATATAATTAACTTTTGCCATTTGGGCAAAATGTTTTTTCATGGAAGATTAGGCTGGGACAAGCATTTATGAGGAATCTACCTCTCTAAACCCAAGATCTTATCTTAGTATTAAAGAGATGTGTATTTTGATAGATTTTTTTGTGGGAGAAGGCTGTTTTTCATAGTTAATATGCACACAACTCTTGCTGCTAGCTGTGCAACACCAGTTTTATAGTCCATGTGAACCTCCAAGCTGTTAAGTGTTCCTGCAGGTTTCATTAGCATCACACACTTTTATTCACAGTTGCTGTGTTGCTAACATCTCCCTGGACCAAGCTGTTCATTGCTCATGAACAATTCCTTCATGTAAGCACATGTGTTGTTTTCTTTACATCAGAGTCCTTCAAAACACCAAATCCCAATTTTCTGTCTTATTACGTTTTTATAGGCCTATAGCTTTCAGGAAGACAACAGAAGTTGGTAAGACCCAGTGAGGATTCTGGGAGGGTTATTCACACACACTTATGAGCCATCACAATCATCTCATTTCTACCCAGCTACTGAATGTCATTTCTCTGTTTTTCCTGCTTCTAAGTATTTCTACCTGCCTTGTTGTTTGTAAGAGAACATGCATCTTGTCACAACAGGAAAAACAAACGAATTTTCAAAGAAGAAAATCTTTTGGGATGAGGCATGAAAATCACAAGGACTTTTTCCTTTTCCCTAATTCTGCCTCTTTCACTTCTGCTCCCTGCTTTGTGTCAGCTTATCAGAAATACAGACAGAGTAGGTGAGGGCACTTAGCTGATCTTGCTGCTTACTTATCCAGGGTCATGACAGTGTGGATAAAGCAAACTATGATGTTTATCCTAGAAATGGACCAAATGCTGCGTGTTCATTGGAACATCTGTGAGTTTGGCTTGATGACAAGTCCCAGAGCAACACAAGAAAACCAACATTTTGTTCCTGCAGCTTAGTAGTGCTGATGTGTGTTTAATCAAATTGATGGGAAGAGGTATAAGACTTAATAGAAAATAAAATATTTTTTTTAAAAACAGAACAAATCCAAGCCTAAAATATGAAACTGAATTTCCATCATGAAAGTTAGCATGCAAGTGGAATAACAGAAAAAGAGAAATTACTAGCTTGCTTTCTAATCTTTTGAGCTAAACTGAATAAAGAAAATAGAACAGCTTGTCTGATCTTAGAGCTTAAATATCTTTCTGCTGGTTTTGTAGTGTTCACAAAATCAGAGATAGGAGATCAACACCATTGTACTTTGGGACATGCAACATAGTGTTGCACTGGGGAAAAGGTTTGATTTATTATAGTGAATGGGATTCATTATTTAACAGCCTGGAGATTTATATATGTTACTGTGGTTTGATAACTCTGGCAACAGTGGAATATAATGCAGGACTGGTAAGCATTATAAAGATTGCTCCAAGGTGGAATTGTTAAAGGTAATACCTTTCTTTGAGTCACATAGTTTATCTTTTCCTGGTTAGGTGCATAGTGAGAATAATGGTGATTTTTCCATACCAGATTAGAACTGGTTCTGCTTTGCCTTTAACTATTTCATTCTTTAAAGTCTGTATGTAGATTTTTTAACTTAAGTGAACAGTATGAAGGAGAAAGGTTTCCACACAGCATTCTTAGTGGTTGATCATTATTTAGTTGTTCTATTTTTATAAGTACAAAATCTATTGTAAGTCACGTGAGATGAAGGCACAGCCCAGGAAGCCAAGAACTGCTTAATCTGGAACTTTATTTTGGAGATTCTTGCTCTTCTACCTTGCAGTTTTGCCCATGTATATTGTTTACAGCCTGGCTTCAGTAACAATGAGCATCCAGAAATCCAATTACTGCCAGTGAGAATTGCAGGTATTCAGAATATTTGATGGTCCTCAACCCCTATCTCTGTTTTTCCCACTGTGAAATAGGGACAGCAGCTTTTTGAGAGGGTTGCCATGAGAGTAGTTCCTTGGGAACTGTAAAATGTGCTGAAGAGCAAAATGGCCAAGCAGTGTTATTGCACCATTTTCATGTTTAATCATTTCAGCAAAATCGCCTATTGTTTTTGGAAATATTTATAAAATATGAAGCGTGAAAAACAACTTTCCTGATTTGTTACAGTGCTTGGAAAAATCATTATTGGTCAGCGTACCTCCAAAAAAAACTTTATAGGCTTTTGTGGAATTGTGAAGACAATTGAGCGAAAATACAAAAACAAGATTGTTTATTTGACTTGAGATTTTTTTATGGTGCATTTGCTGTGATTATCATGAATCTAAACAAGGCGGCTTGAACACTGAGCTTTTCAACCCTCAATGCCAAAATTATTTAAGTATACTCATGCTTATTTTTGCTATGCATTTTTCATGAAATGGCAATTGCCCATATTCCATTGCTGAAAATCTTAAACAACTGAAAGATTTTGAAGCACTTAAAAAAGAGCAAATGTGCAATAAAATGCCATGGCATTAGTCCATGGAAACACTGTGTATATTGCAAAAAGAAATGCACATTAAAAAAAAGCTTAGTCCACTGCTTTCATTAACTCTTTTGTGATTAGGAAGGGAGGGCATGACTTTGGGGTTTTTCAAATTAGGCTGAGTTATGCCAAAAGTGCAGCCTAATCTACCTTTCATCAGTTGAAGGAATATGTGCCCCAGAGAGATGGGTGCTCTGGTCATGGGGAGAGTCTCAGAGAGTATTCCAAAAGGGGTGGAAATTTTTTTTGAGGAGGATAGATGACTCATCTGTATCCATTTCCCAGAGCACATTCCTAAGGTTGTAATTAGTCAGCTCTCTGGTACCTGGAATAAATCAAGTAGTGTTCTGGAAATTGCTGATAAGGGATGGTGGCTTCTTTTCAGTGTTGTTTTTGGTGGTGTTAAATCACCGGACACTGAGTTTACCTGAAGGTTTTTCATCTTGATACCTGTGTTTTACTGGGTGAAAGTATGAAACCCATCCTTTCAAAGTTTTTTCAGTTCTTTCACTGGATTTTCACTGGTTGTTGGGAATTCTTGAGAATGATCAACAGGCTGCTCCAGAAATTTCCCAGTCTACACCAAAAACAAGCAACTGAGGAATGTCTGTGTAATCAAATATACCCTACTTTGCTGTGAGTGTGAAAATAGGTATTGTTTTGGTTAGCATTCTGGGTTGTTTTTTTTTCAAGTGATACAAATTTTGAAGATAAGGTTGAACTTTAGCACTTTACACAAAAGACCTTAAAAATAAGAAATCAAAACCATGCATTAGTATTCTGTACCTTCATGCTTTGTTGATATCAAAAGCAGTTGGCTTTAATTTCCTTAAGTACACAAGGTCATCAGAAATCAAGTGGGAGCAAAAGAGAAAGTTGTTAACTATCTATGGGCAGAGGAGGAAAATGCATTTTCCTAAAATGTCATTAAGTTCTGCTGAATTCTTTTTATTTATTCTGCCTTCTCCAGTGCTATTACCTGAAAGAATTTCCCTTCAGATGCTGCAGGCACAGCTGTGCTAGAGCTGCCTGTTGGAATGCATATTGCTTTGTTTGGCCATGAGAGATTTGGAAATCCATTTCCTGTCTGTATATTCATATATGCATATGTGCATTTTCAGTATATAAATGTAACTCAGATGACTGAAAAATAGAAAATGTCAGTGCATGTGATTTGTTAACACAAAAAGACACTTCCTGCACAAGTTGCACCCATATATTATGAAAGTTCCTATCTAAGCATGACTGCCATGCACCTGTGCCTGAAGGCAGTTTAGCCAGTTTGGCCGCAAATGAGTGCTGAAAATTATTAAAATGGCTGTCTCTCAATGAATTTGGGGGTTGAGAAGCTTTGTCAAGCTTTGCTGATCTACCTCTGCTAAAAAAAGAATTAAAACCAAACAAACTCCTTATTTTCCAAGATTCTGAGCTAGGTATATTTCTTTAGTCAAACAAACACACTGGCTTTTTTTTTTTTTTTTTTTTTTAATCTGTAGAGACACTCTAAAAGGTCAAGACAATTTTCAGCTACTTTGATGAAGGTTTTTGGTGAACCAGTGAAGTTAATGCAAAAGTTATGACTGCTTAGAGGGTGTCATTATAAGATAAACCTCAGTTGGTCTAGCACCAGTGGCAAGTGTGATGACAGAGAATAGCCATAGAATCACAGAATGGTTTGGGTTGGAAGAGACCTTAAAGATCATGCAGTTCCAACCTCCCTGTCATATGCAGGGACACCTTCCATCAGACCAGGTTGCTCAAAATCACATCCAACCTGGCCTTGGACACTTCCAGGGATGGAGCAGCCACCTGTGCCAGGGCCTCACCATTCTTACAGTAAAAAATTTCTTTAGTATATCTAATCTCTTGATTTTCAATTTAAAGCAGTTTTCCCTTGTCCTGTCATTATATATTAATGTGAAAAGTCCCCCTTCCTTGATTTTTTATAAGCCCCATTCAAATACTGGAAAACCTCAATGAGGCCTCCCCAGAGCTTTCTCTTCTCCAGGCTGAACCAGCCGCAGCTCTCCCAGCCTGTCTCAGTGACAGAGGTGCTCCAGGCTCCTGACCATCATTGTGGCTCTCCTGGAGCCACTAAAACAGGGCCACATCTCTCTCTCTGAACATGCCAGGGATCTTTTTACCTGTGTTCCACTGTTCTGATAAACAAAGCATCCCGAAGGGCTGTGTGTCCCTAGGAAATAGTCTCTACTGTTTAGTAGAACCACAGAACCACTGAAGTTGGAAAAGACCTTTAAGATCATTAAGTCCAAGCATTAACCTAACATTGCTACGTCCATCACTAAATGTCCCTAAGCACCTCATCTACATGTCTTGTAAATACCTCCAGGGATGGTGGCTCAGCCACTTCCCTGGCCAGCCTGGTCCAGGGCTTGACAAGCCTTTTGGTGAAGAAATTTTTCCCAGTATTCAAGAAGCCAAGAACAATATCCAAGCAGTTTCCACAATTTCCAAGTACAACATCCAAGTAGTTTCCACAATATCCAAGTGCTACTTCATCACAATGTTTCCTTCTGATGATATGTCATTCCTTCTGTAATATGTCATGCAAGTGACAACTAATATATTATATGATAAAGTAAAGTATCCCCTGAGCAAGTTAACAGGAATGATAAATTGTGTTAATATGTTATTCCCATTATATTATCATCATCCAGGTGATGATTTACTACGATCCCCCATCAGAAAAACATAATCTAATAGGGTATTACTCAAAGTGTTTTGCCATCTGGGGATTACAAGGTGGAAATTCAACTGATTTATAGAACAAAAGGTATTCCAGTGCCACAAGTCACAAACAGCCTAAATTAAAGTAGATATATCAAGATATACAAAAAAGTACAAAGGTCTAGGAAGGGCAATTGTAAAGGTCAGAAGTAGATCCCTAGTGTCTCTAAGCCAACATTATAAACTATCTATGAAACTGGCCTTGCTCCTGGTGTGACTGGAACTGCCATCTGACTCATCAGTCAGTGCTTTGCTCTGGTGAGTTGCTGATGAGAGTGAGGTGGAAACCAGCTTGATGTTCAGTGCTCTTTACTCAGGCAGCAGGCAGAGATTAGGTTGAATGTGGGTATCTGCAGGAAGGCTTGACCACATTCCTGTGCCAGACTATTCATCATCCAACAGATGGTTATCTTATTATTCAACAATTTGCATACTGTCACGCTGCAGTGATCTATGGACAATGCCACTATGTCACTAAACCAAATAGAAATATCAGAGAAGCTTTGCTGTGAAGCAGCCCTCACTTGGACTGAAAATCCCTCTTGTGTGTTCATTTCTCTGAAATTTTTTCGGCGATACACTTCACCTGTGTTTCTGCAGTTACAGTCTGACAACGCTGTGTTGGTTGCACCTTCTGCTGCAGTGGGTAAGAGCTGGACTCCATGATCCTTGTGTGTCCCTTCCAGCTCAGAATACTCTGTGAGTCTGTGGGATACCTTCCCGGCTCAGAGGACAGGGAAAAAATTATTACCTGAGCAGCAAATTAATGAAGCCCTCTGTCCTAGGGCTCCATTACAGACATCAACTGCATTTTCGTGCCACAGTTACCCAGCTTCTCAGTAGCACAGCTTCTGATCTTCTGAGAATCTCCCCATGACACCTTCACAATGCCTCCAGCTTCTTGCTGTGATCTTCCACTTCACTGGTGAAGCTTAGATCCCTCCCTGCCTCTGTGGCCTCATAGAGTACCACATTACCCATAACTCTTCCACATCCCTCTCCCTATCTCCCCAGTAGCCCAAATATTTGCCAGCTGGGCAATTTGTGTTGAGCCTGAAATTGTTCAACCTGACGGGCGACTGAGCTGCTGCCTGGCCCAAAGTACAGCAGCATCCTGAGCTCTCCCATCAGGAGAAATACTGTGATCTCTCTGCTTTGCTTGGTACGGGTTTTCAGTAAATTAATGGGAAATAGGCAAGGGATCAGCTGTGTATTTGTGGAGGTCCAATGGTCCCTGAGATATCACCGGCAGACACAAGACAGTGGAAGACCTGCATTTTCCTGCATTTTCCTAAAGTGACAGCTAGTGAGCAGGTGACAGTGCCTGAAGGGACACCATGTTTAGGTGATTGGATCCACCCTTTGATGTCTGTCCCGTTTCTGCCTTCCTGCCATCCATGCTTTTGAAATTGCCAGTGGTTCAGAGTTCCCAGCCCAGGCTGGCCGGCAGACAAACATGCTGGTGGTGCAGCTGTGGCTCCTACACTTCATTTCTTTGGAAAACCAGCAGGGTGGCACTGGGAGCATTTTGGCCTATTGTGGGAGAAATGGCTGTTGCTGTCCTTTTCTCTGCTGAGCCTCAGTGCCCACCCTGCCCTTGGCAAGCCACTCCTTCCTTTGTCCCTCTCTGTCCTCAGATGGGAAGGCAGGCCATGGTACTCAGTGTTTGACATGTCCCTGGTCCCTGTCACACCTCTTGATCCATGGCCCTGGACTCAGCTGCTTTGCCTTCATCGGCACTGTCCTCCCATCTCCTTTTCAATATATAAACCACATTTTTATGCAGTATGGGCTCATTTAGACATGAAACTTTCATGATTCCCAACAGTCTGGGAATACTTTTATTCCTTTGGTTTTGGTTTTTTTTTTCCTTAAATGTGATTATTTATTGCTGATGAAAGATATGACACCAAGATCTTTACAAGATAGTGTCGTGTCTCTATGGAGCAAACATAAGGCTTCATCCAGTAGTCAGCCTCCACTCTCTCAGGGCAATACTTTTACAGATTCTTCTCCTTAGTACCCAGTCCTTTCTCCTTTGCTAAAACTTAATAGCAACAGAACTGTTTATTTCCTTTTGTCAAACGGTTTGGTCACAAAGGTTATCTATAGACATGGACAGAGACATAGGAATGTAGTCATGGAATCAACAACAAAAAGCAAATGTCTTGTGATCCTTCAGATAGCCATGTACAATTGTACAATTTCATATCAAAGAGTGCCTCACTTCAGATGACTTCCTTTAAAATGAACTTTTTAATTTTTCTTTAACTTTCTTTTCCCCTAAAATGTTGTTAACATGTGCATCATGAACTTTTTTCCAGTGACACCGTTAGCCATGTGTTTATATTTTACCTGCAAATGAAGTGAGATGATGGGAAGAGAAGAATGGCCTAACTCAGGTGCAATGCTTGTGAGCTCCTAAGCATGAATCCAAAAGGCAAATAACCAGTAGATTCCAAGGAGGAGTTACAGATTCTCAGTAATAAGGGAGTGCACATGCTGTGCACATGATGCATTCTCAGTTCGGGTTATTGAGCTTTCAGTGCTCTGTGGCTCAAAAACTCCTCAAAATCAGAGGCAGGTCTTTGTATGTAAGACCCTTCACAAATACTTCTCTTGTAAGTTTACCTAGTTTGTTTTGAAAATGTTTGCATCTTTAGAGTCTGTGACATCCCATAGCAATGCATACTAAAAAAAAATTTTTTTTAATGTTTTTAATCTGCTGCTTGCCGCTTATGTTTGCTGTACCTTGGATCTATTCTGTCCATCTATTACCTGATCCATTACAATTCCAAGTTTTATAGACCATTTTTTCTTTCTTTTTTTCTGCATCTTTGATCACCTGTTCCGTCTGTTAGTTTCAATGTGTCCTTTTGGAATGAGGAATCAAGACTGTGATCAGTAAACAATATGCAGGAATATCCTAGATTTCAACAGTGTTGTGCTTTTTCCTTTTCCTGATTATTTTTACAATTTCATTCCATTTTTCCGTTTACTCTGCTTTTGAGCAGGGAGTTGGTACTGTTAGAGAGCCATCTCTCTAACAGTTGTAAGTACAAGACCTCTTGAACAGTGACAGCTTAGTATGGAGTCATGTTATTTGTTATGTAAAGCTAGGAGCATTTTATTCCATATGCATCACTATGGCACAAAATTTTTTTATATTTTATCAATTTGCAAATCAGCATCATAAGGGTCTTTGGCAAATTTTTGTGGTAAATCATCTCATCTTTACTACCATGAATACCTTTGGATTTCTAATACAATTTTACACGTTCCCAGTTCAGCCTGTATTATAGATTCTACATACACTGCCAGCAGGACATGAGCATTGATCTCTGGGGGATGCCACTCTAAAAACTGACCTTTTCTTTCTGACTGTTTGTTTCCCATCTTTTGACCAGCTACTTATCCATGAATTGACTGAAACTTAAATAACCAGCAAACTCCTTCAGGATAAAATGAGAAGTGACCTCACAAAAATGGGAACAGAAAATTTAATTCATCAGTTACTAAGATATTAATTATCCTCTGCACTTCTTGCTGCAGATTGGATGAAAACTAAAGCAGTGATATAGCAGAGTAGCTCAGTCTCATAATAATTCTGATCATCATCCATGTGTAGCACTGCAGCTCTCAGAAGAAAAGGCTAATTTTTGTGGTGTTTCCAACTTGTTTCTCAAATAAATTTTGAAGAAGCCCTAGGTAAATAAAATCTCATGAACCCCAGAGCAAGCTGTATATGAATTCACTATCTAGGTCCCTTACATTCTCTCCAGAACAGCATCCAAAAGAATAGACAATGAAAATGTTTACTGAAGACAGTGCTATAGTCTATATAGTGTTAATTTTCCATTTAAATCCCTTTCAGTTAGTTGTCACTTTTAAGTTTCCAGATGCTTCTGAGTTTTTATTGGCCACTTCAAAATGTATGGTGTGGAAGGAATTATGGCAGGGGTTCAGGGGAAAGGCAGAAGAGTCTGAATGATCTGGGCATTAGGGCAGTACAGAGAGAAGGCCACTTGATTCCTGAAACATGGGAAGTGTTTGCTGTGCATGTCAGCTAGATATGAGTGTGGAAATCACTAGCTGTGAAATCGTTAATGATGGATAATAACATCCACTCTTCAAGCAGTGCATGGTAACAGTTTATTTTTGATCCAATAATAAATACTTCATGAAGCCCTGGGCAAGCCAGGGGCATAATTTCAGAGATGAGCCTTCCTTCGTGCTTTTAAAAAAGGATAGTGCCATATAAGTTCTCTTTTTTTCAACTTAAATTATTTGGGTTTAGAAAAATATTTGTGTTTGGTAACAGAGTTCTGCTGGAAGAACGGACCACGTAGCAAATTCCTTTGTTGCAGAGTTGTGCAACGTAAGGCATCCTTCAAATAAGCATCTCAGAACAAATCCTTTTCACCTTTTCCATTGACTTTGGTAGGACTCCTTGTGTAAGCAAAGTGGATGTGCAGATTGAAGGACTCTGGAGGAGGAACTCTCCAGAAATTGGTTACGGCTGTAATGTGAGCTGTGCTGACACAGCTGGCAGATAGCTTGAAATTGATGCTCTTGAAAAGAGATAGATCTTTGCCAGAAATACTATTTTCAAGGAAAAAATGACATTTTTTCCTATCATTATTGTCAAATAGTGTTATAGTTTCTAAATGGGATTTGGTAGAGATGCATGCTCCCGATATTTAATTTCAGAAGAGGAAAGGGTTTCTCTGTGATTGAGAGCCAAGCACACAATAGTGTAAAATGCATTCTTAATCCTAGAGAAATCTAAAGTCCCACTCTCTAAAACAGTATGAGACTCCTTGGCCCCACCAGTCTCATCACAACCTTTCAAAAGACCAGTCTCAAAGAGATTTTCCAAAATACTTGTGTTAATCTGTCTTTGTACAGTTGACTGGTTCCCACCAGGGCTCTGATGATGCTACCAGTCCTGACCTGCCTGGCCTGGAATGAACTACTTTGTTCATTTAAAAACTAAACAAATATTTTAAAACTAACTAATATTTCTGGGGAAAAAAATCAATCTATTTTGAATGAGCACCTTGTAGATAAAGGCATACTGTCTAACAAGAAAAGATGTATAATCCAGTTAGTTACACAAACAAGAGGCAATGGTATCACACCCTTGTATTTGGGAGTTTGCTGTACCTTCGTCACTGTATAAAGTTCCTTAAATTGCCCTGCCAAGAAAATATGAAGGCAGGATAGATGTGAATAGTCAAAAACATTCACTACTATTTCATTTATGTGGATTTTGAGGGTCAGAACTATGCATTTTTATTAGCCTTCTTATGATCTCTCAGCCCAAGGTAACATCAATGCCTCAGAGCAGGCAAGGGGCTGCATGCTGAAGTGGTTTGTTTCAAAGGAAATGAATGCTGCTGCCACTACTAATGAGAATCTCCACTGTATTAGAGAGTCTTCCTGATTTCAGAATTCTTTGGATTTTAGCAAAGTAATTTCATATTTTAATTCTTTAATTTTTGAGCTAAAGGACGACATGGTAGGATATATCTACCTTGCAGGAGGTTTGCATGCATGTGTATCACTACTCAATGCATCCATCTGACGGTCTTTAGGAAGACAAAATGACATGCTCGTATGGAATATTTCGGAGAAGCACCTTAAAACACCTGTGATGTTAATGCTGGTTAATGAGAAGTGTTTCTGATGATCTGTGGATAGACATTTCATCTTGTCTGCTTTTCTTCTGCCAATACTGAAGTGCTGAGTCTTTCCATTCAACAAGAGCTTTCCCTCTTTTGGAAGAAAGAAATAGATGTGCAGTGTAGGGGTTAACAGACACTAAAATTAACATATTCTCAAAGCCATAAATAACTTGTTCTGAAAATCTCAATAGCTAAGTTAGGGGGAAAATCATGTTCCCCATATTTAACTTCAGCATTGTTAATCAGGACATTTGAAAGAAAATTAATATTTTCCCTGAGATTAGAAGCAAATTTGGTCTTTTTGAAAATCAGGGGGGTTTATTCATTTCAATTCAATGGGAAATGAGACTGGTAGAACTGACTGGAATTGGGCATAACGAGCGCAAATTCTGAAATGCTTTTTCAGAGCAGTTTTGTTATCTTGCCATGTAGTTTCTCTGATACTTCAATAGACACTTTTCAATAAGCTCAACAGAAGAATGTTGATAGTACTGAATAGTTCCAAATTATGATTTGATGATATTAAATTCTGACTGCTTGTAGCTTTGCACATGAAAAATTTGAGCATCGAATAAAAGCATCACTGCAGTAAAGTGACAGACAGTTTTTGTACAGAACGGTGAATTATGTCCAATATTTAAAATGAATCTCTTTCATTACTTTTGTCTCTCTTCACTCTGAAATTCTTTTTTTTCTCCTGTTTCTGTCATTTGGGGTAGAGGAAAAGACAGGTACTGTACTTGTGTGTTGGAAAATGATTGCACGATTCAGTGGCATCACACACGAAGGAGCAGTAAGTGACAGAGGCACAGGAGTTCCTAATGGTGCACATAGCTCAGCACCTGCAGTTACACAGGTGCAGTTCTCCTGCAGTTACACAGTTCTAGATATCTGTGCATCTGGATCTGATGGCTTTGCACCTCAGCATTTAGGAGAACTGCAGCCAGTGCTGTGACAGTCCCTCTGAAGTGTCTGTCATTCCTGGAAAATACAGAACCAGCTTTTCCACACAAACAGGCATTTTTCACTCTGCTGGGGCACGCTGAGCCTGATGCACTCGCTGGGTTTGCTTCTGGCTGCTGCTGTGTGCTGCTGTGTTTGCACAGGCAGTAGGACCTCACGCACACCTTGCCTTCAGTTTTGTATCTCAGGCTCTCAGTGATGCAACCCCTCACTTTAATGAGCTACCAGGGCATGCCAGAAGTTCTGGGCATGTAAAAGGTTCCTTTTTTGTTTCTTCACATCATGCTTTTTGAGCTTGCTGATTCATTCTGACCCCTTTTGTTGGTAAATAATGGATCATGGCTGCCAGCTACACTGTTCTGCTGGAGTTTGGAAATACGGTTAGATTTTTAATTAAAGGAACCCTTAATGCCTCCAGGTTTTAAAGAGATGTCCAACACATAGAATAGAAAAAAGAAAATCAAACTGGAAAAGGCAAAAATGCAGCTGTGGCCACACAACACATCATAAGCACTTTCTGGTGGTGTGAGCTCAAAGAGATGGCATTTTATGAAGAGTGTCTCTCTTTCTTGCAGAGCCTGAGGTAAAGAATGAGGTGTTCTGCACCATGGAGTTCCAATCTTGCCTTCAAATGTGTGGCAAACTGTGCTGCTGCCAATTCCGCAGGGAAAGCGAGCGTGTGTGTAGGTGGGGCTGAGAGGGTAAATTTCATTTCAAGGGCTCATCTCTGAACAGTTCCACAAGCTAAGCAATGTGAGCCTAATATTATAATTCCAAGGGGACCCTTGATGCTGCGTGGTAAAATTGCTTATTAAATTACAATCACAAAGAAAATCAGGAGATAGGCACTGTTCAGCTGGCAGCATACAGTAAAAAAGGCTGAATTCTAATTATTTGAACAGTGGAGTTAGTGTTATTTCACTGTGTGAAAATAAAATTAGGTTATCACTGACATCATTATTAATGTATGAGATGAAGCAGAAAAACAATTTGTTTCCTAACACCCATTCTGCCCCTCCTCCCTAACCCCCCCAAAAAATGAGAGAATAACCTAAAAGTAAGAAGGGCTTTCTAATGCAGGTGGCTCTGACAGGTTTCATTGCTATAGTAGCAAAATGTACATGATTTATAAATTATCCTAATTTGAAGGTGAGGCGTTGTGTAAACACTAAGTATTGCATTTATTATTTCCCCAGCTAGATTAAAATATAAAAAGGCATATCCAATACCAGTAACACTGTTTATTACTCTATCCAGAAACAGGAAATATATTTTCAGCTACTCTAAACCTTCTGTGTTCTTTTATTATGCATGAGCAGCTATTACTACTGTTCAGTCATATATGTTTCTTAAGGTAGTCATATTGCAATCTCCACCTTTTGAATGGCTTTCAAGTAAATAAAACCACTTTTTTGCATAAAAAGATAGGCTGCAAATATAATTAAGCCCTGAAATTTACATTTTTATGAATATAACAACTTCATACACAAGATGGATCCACTGTAAAAATTTTAGAGGTTTTTAGAGCCAGCACAAGATGATTTTATTTTACATTAAAACTCTGAACACATCTTATGCCCTTGAACGTGAACTGCCTTGAATTTTTCTTGAAAGGTTCTGTTCTTCAGTCTCATTTTCACACTCAGTGAGCCACTACTGTTTCAGTCCAAAAGGGATCAGTCAGTGAAGCTGTGTCATGAAACTACTTCTAGAGTCAGATCAGATTCTTTAAAACTCATTTTTATTTAGCCAGGAGTCACAAATCTAGCTGCAAATGCTGCTCAAGATGTGCCCCCTCTTTTGAGTATAATTTGGGAATACAAAATCAGATTTAAGAAAAGGGTATATATATAAAGACAGTTTCCTATTATGTTATCCAAATTATGTTATAGACACTAAGAGTATAATCTATAAATATCCAAATGCCTTTTATTTGCAGGTATAGATTTGTGTTTTGCCTACAAGTAGATATTTAATTATTAACATATGAATTGCATTAAAATTTAAAAAATAATAAATTATTGATAAAACTCTGCAAAACAGGAATCTAACTGAGGATGGAATTACATAAGTTTGGTGATAAAATGTTTAGAAATAAAGAACTAAACCCTATCCTGTAAAAAGGACAAGGCCTAAAGCTCTGTGGTGTGAAGAGAGACTTTTGAAGAACCTCTGCAGTTAGACCCTATAACTGTTTTGCAGAGGATGCATCCTTTTGGTTGGACACTCCAGTGTAAGGAGTACATTCGTGGCATTGAATAGCTAATTTTTCCACTACCTCAGGAAGCCTGGACTTGCATATTCCACAAAAAGACCATTGAAACCAGGCTGTGAGATCAAACACCAAGTGCTCAATGTATAAAAAAATATTTCCTGGAGAAGAGACAAGAAATTAACCTGGCATTTCCTTTGAGAATATCTTATCACAACTCCCCTTTGTCCCCCTATTTCTTCATTCTCACACCCAAGAACCACTTTTAATTTCTTCCCAAGTGGAACAGTGGTACCAGGAAGGGACCAAGAGCATCACACACTAGAGCAGTGCTAGATGTGCTAGAGCAGTGATCTGATAGTGGAGGTACTTGGGCAAAAATACAAAAATACTTTTACCTTATTAGTGCTAAAAACAGAAAGTGGTTTACCACAAGGGAGGAAGCAAAGGCTTTGGCCACTGTCCTACAACAGGAATGTTAACCATGCATTTTCCTTCAGCAGGGACAGCTTGGCTTAGTGGCACCACAGCCACACAGCTTGGAGTTTGAACAATTTATTGGTAGAACAAACATCTTCTCAACCAGCCAAAGTCAGGCCTGAACAACTCACAGACAATTTTTTATACATTCAAAGCAAATTAACAGAGATTTACATACTTGTTTTTAACTGTGGCTTCTCTTCAATTGCCAAATGGATGTTCTAGTTCATTTCCTCTTTTGTTTCAGTCAGAAATACAATTATAACACTGAGCAGAATCTATTACTGCTGGTTCAAAGCAGCTATTGCTGAGTGAGCTCAGCTCTACTGACTGCCTCCTTCTACCATCTAGTGGCACCTTCACCATACTGCTCTCTCTAGCTAAAGAGTTCCATAAGAATGATAATAAATTTATAGTCTTGGAAAAAAAAATATACACTTGTGAAATGAGCAATGTATCTGGAGAGGAAATACTTTTCTTTTCTGAAATGGAAACGTAGTTTTCATACAGAAACTATTTATCAGAGAATAGAAGAGATTCAGTGGTGAAAAGTTCTAATGTCAGAGAAAATTTCTGCATCCTATGGTCTTGTAAACAGTAAGTTAGGTT
The DNA here is from genome assembly GCA_024500445.1 of Entomyzon cyanotis. Classification (NCBI taxonomy): domain Eukaryota; kingdom Metazoa; phylum Chordata; class Aves; order Passeriformes; family Meliphagidae; genus Entomyzon; species Entomyzon cyanotis. Next base: position 3,508,966 of record JAKEPQ010000755.1, on the reverse strand, counting down.
TGTTGGTTGATTTCTTACTTTTTTTCTGTGGGAGAACTAGGATTTTAAGTTGTAGGCTGCAGAATGACACTGATGAATATCCTAAGTGCCTATTTAGAAACACTTGGTTCTTGTTCTACCTGGATATTTAAAGGGCACAGCAAGAATTTAAATAAATTATTAAATGTAATGCTTTGAAAGCATATAGAACATCTATATTTCTCTTCCAATTATATAATTCTATTAAGAGCTTTCAGTGTTTTATTTTGCAATAGCTGTTTCTGTTTCATTTAGGGGAAAAAGCTTAAATGTCAATGAACCAGGAATTTAAGGCTTGGGATGTTTTCAATCAAAAGGCATGTTCTGATTATTTATATGACTGAGCAAACATTAATCATCTTAAATGCTTTCTGTTCTCTGAACTGAGTTGTTTTCACAGAGAGCAGGTATTGGTGAATTATGTACATACAAAATCAATTTTTTTTTCAAATTCCATTAAAAAGGCATATTTCTTCCTTTCCACATGCAGCAGATTGACAAAGCAAATTGACAGAAGTCAAAATTCAAGCCTTTTTTTCTTCTCTTTTAAAACCTGTTATTCTGTATCCTAGTCATATTGACAAGCTTTCACCCTATTTTCCAGGGTGGAAAGATCCCCATCAGGTGGACTGCTCCTGAAGCCATCGCTTACCGCAAGTTCTCGTCGGCCAGCGACGCGTGGAGCTATGGAATTGTCATGTGGGAGGTGATGTCCTACGGAGAGAGACCCTACTGGGAGATGTCCAACCAGGACGTGAGTACTGCCCACGACTCATCTGCAGCTTGGTGAAGGGTGCTTTGCAAATTACTGCCACTCCCTGCCCTGCTTTGCTATCTCGTTCCCTTTCTAGGCTGGAATCTCAGCTCGTTTAAATCATCATAACTCTGTCAGCTTCAATGGGACAGGTAATTTATGCAACTTGAGCCCTTAGCTCTCTGTAGCTAAAACCTTGACCTGCCTCTTCCCATGGAGGAAAAACATATTCCAAAGAATCATAGGCAAGTGGATTAAATTCTCAGTTAAGATGTAAATCAAAACTTGAGGGAATACTGGAACTGTTCTGATGATGGAGTTGGTCCCCTATCTCCAGTACAGTCTGACAGTGACCTTCAATGGCCACACATGGTTACATTCTGAAAGAATGAAGCTGCCATGAGAAATGTATTTGTCAATTCTCCTTTCTGAGAATTCTATGCATTTCTCCTACCTTAAAAACTATGTATAGGCTTAACCACAGTGCAGGACAATAGACAGTCCTCCCTCTAACAAAGTTATGCTTTTTTTTTCTCCCAGAAGTGCTGGCCAAATAAGCCTTCACAATTAAAACAAGAAAAAAAAAACCCAAACCAAAACCCAAACAGATTTGCTTCTAGTATAATTGAAAGCTTGTTCTAGAAAAAAATACATGGGAAAGGGGAAATGGTGGCTTTTTTTCTCTAGCACAATTTAAGTTTTCACAAATTCTCTTGTCTGATGAATCCCTGTGACAGCTCAAACTGGTACACTCAGTCTTCACACCAGCCATCAATCTCTATGCCAACCCACCTTAACCTCTCTCATTTATGTGCCTAGAATATTCCTGCATTGGTTCTGAAGAATTGACAAGGCTTTCCCAGATGGCTGTTTTTACATTGTTGCTAAGTTATTCAGCTCTTCAAGTCTGGTTGCTTGTTAAGGCTGATCGGTCATTTGGGGATAAGGATCTGAGAGAGATTTTAATTTAAAAAAATAATTACATCACTTCAGGAAGAAAAGAAAGAAAAACAACCAAACCCGTCAGAAACAAAAAAAAAAAAAAAGACTATCACAAACTTCTCCATTCAGAATATATTAAATAATCAGCTACAGCATGAAGATAGCAATGTTTAATTACTCCTACATCCAAAATAAAAGTGTCTGCTAATACAAAATAATACTGCAGGCCCTTATGATGCCAATTCCTGGGGGCTTTCCCTGCAGTTTAGCAGTTCCCAGCACAAAGGATCCTTTTCTCCTACCCACAGGCTTCCAGTGCCAGAATGTGAGCAGTGAGCACCTGTGACCTTCTGTACACATTTAGTGACTTCAAGCGTCATTGGGAATTTTCAAGTTATTAGACATAATGTAAAGCTTATTTTACTGGATATTGTTCTTTTAATGCAATAAATTACCCTGAATCCACATGAGTTTATTTTGCAGAAATAGTAGGACTCTCAAAGGTCAGTGGGACTGTAGAGATGGCAGGGAAAATAACAGAGAGGGACATGCACTAAACAGATTCATAAAAGACTCAGTGTGCACACAACAGTTAATAAGGTCTTGCATGGGTATAGTCAGAGGTTCTGCTACATCAGAATGTCTGCTAACATTGCCATTAAAACACTTACTGAGGTTTGATCATAATGAAACTCTTCTCTAGATAGCAATTAAAGTATTTCTTGAATTGGGTGGCTTTTGGTAGATCACCAAAAGTTTCCCAAGTGTAAACTCTGCAGAGCCAGGTCTGGTTTGGGGGTTTGGTTTTTTCCCATTCCATCTTACCAATTACTTTTCTAATTATAAAACTTTGGGAAATGAATTCACTTTTTTAGACCATGTCTAAGTAAGTGATGAATACAGCTGATGTGAAAAATTTTAAACTGGTCCCTGGCACCTAAATAAACCCAGTCTGGTGTTCAGAGACTACAGCTGCTCACAGGTATCCAGAATGACTGAATACCTCTGCAAGTCCAGCATCCTCTTATTTATATTCCCCAGCAAGGATTTGGAAGCTGAACTTAAGGAGACTCAGTTGGAAAATGCTTCTCAAGAAATTAATACTGTACATGGCATAATGCAGAGGCTTTAAAATGTTGCTAAGTTTGAGAAATGCTCTTGTTTAAGTAAATAACCATTTTATTATTGTGGTAAGTCACTTCCAAACTGTGTTGGTGCTGATTAATGCACTTCTTAGATGTGTGGCAGGCACCAGAGGTGTCCATTAATTAGGGCTGCTGCACAGTCTGTCGTGTCTTATTGCTTAATTAATAAACATTAGCCAAGATATTGAACTTTCCAAGGAAACTAGTGTACTGATGAACAGATTGTGCTAAGAGCCTGGCTTGCTAATGCTCATGTGAGGGAAGGAAGATTTATATTCCATGCATTTGGTTTGTAGAACAGCTGTGAGTGAAGTCTACTGGGACACCTGTTAGAGGCCACTGTATAAATTACTGCATGTTGCAGAGCTACAGTATTCAAAAGGAAGGGGAAAGAACTAAAAAGAATATTTAATGGATTGTAATTGGTATGCAAGAAAACCACTGTAGCAAACAGAATAAAACTCCTTACACTCCTGAAAGTTTCTGGTAATAGTGGGGAAAAAAAAAAAAACCAACTTATCCTAACACAGTTCTTTCAACCCACAGATATCAAAACACTTGGCAGGCGCCTGGGATTGGCTCTGTACCATGAGGCAGGAGCAGCTGTCTCTCCCTCCTGGTAGATTTTTCAGATGTCAGGAGGACACAGGGACAATGTCCCTCTGGACTTTCTTCTGTCTCAGTCTCATTAAAAAAGCTGTCAGTTAACTTTTGAAAGCAAGAATCTATGTTACTATTAATAATGAAACTACCAGGAAGATTACAGCTTCATTTTCAGATGTCATTTTTGCCAATTGCCAATTATTTTGAAATTAGGCACGCATAAATTTTATGAAGTCCATAAAATACTGTTCAGACAATTTTGGTATCATAACTAATATTTAATATTAACTCTGTGGTCAAACTTCACAGCTATGTCTAACATCAAACAAGCTGTTGCTGTATCCTTGTAGATGCATATTTCATGATTAATGTGGTGCTCTGTCAACCTTAAACTGACAGGGGAAAAAGGCATTTGAAAGGAGTTAACATGTATAATCCCTAGATGTTTTATAATATATAATTTTATATTGCCCAGAAAAATGTAATACTTCTTCCCTTTTAGGTGCATGGATATCTGATTTCTCTGAACAGAGAGAGATGGGTGCTATGCACGTGGCAGAGCAAGAGCTAAAATAAATATATAAATAAATAAGGAACTAAAAAGCTCTAATTCTTCCTTTGAGACTTGATTCCCATTGCAGTATTAGACACTTATCACATCTTTACTCTTGCTTCTTAGACTCTAAAAATAATACTTGCCTCACAAGGGATACTAATGAGGCAATATTTCCAGTTTATTTTTAAAATGTACTGGTATTAATGAGAAATTATAATTATACCAGTACCAGCTGGCAGTTCTCTTCATACTGAAATGTTCCTTTTGAGCAGGAGAGGAAACAAAATGCACTGTGACTTCATTTTCAAAGACGTGTTAAAATAGAGTGTGGCAGAGAAAATATGTCTAGAAAATTATGGCTGCTTTTCAGTTTTTCCTGAATAAATTACTTCAGCAGAACCTCATCAGCCCTCTATTGTTGTGTTGAGCAAATGCTATATGTCACATAAAAGTAGAGCAGCTTTCCTGTTGCCTTAAAAACAAAACACATTTCACAAATTTGTCATTTGCAGCAGGCAGAGTTAAATGTAAAGACTGCGGTATCTGCATTTCTGGGCTGCTAAGGATGGTCTTTTCATGGCAGGTACCACCTAAGCGCTGCCCCTCACTGGCAGGAGGGTTTTCTGAAGCCACTTTTGACAAACTGCTTGAGATACATTAATAATAAATGTAAAAACAAATGTGAATGAAACTCCATGCACCTAGGGTTGAATTTCACCCATCCTGAGGCTGTGTGGGAATTTTCATCATTGGGAGGCAAGGTTCTGAAGGATATATTTCCCTGGCAATGTGAAGGCATTTCTTCCTGTACCTGCAGCATGTACATTGTAGGACCAAGTCACCTGTGTGAATAAAACTCAGGCTAGCAGCTGTGTGCAGCTACAAAAGCTTTGTTCCATTTCCTGCCATGCCATCAAGGGGAGCTCAAGTCCTAACGTAGCTTCATTACTCCTATTTTATTTGCATTATGCTTGGAGCACAAACATTAGGCATTGCTGAGCAGAGCCAACATTAATTCAGAATTCAAATAGAGAAGGGGGATATATTCCAGGATAATAAGATTGAATATACTGAAGCCAGAACTGGTGCTGTAAAACATTGATTTGCTGTAAACAGTTTAATGTAACCCCTTCCAGCTGCATTAATATGTCTGCAGCATGTACATACATCTGTGTGAAAATGATGAATGTCTCCTTGCAGCAGAGGGGGTATCAATGCAGCAGGTATGTTCCTCCTAAATGTGGTTCTAAATATTTTAACAATCATTTGTACATTAGAAAACATTTAGCATTGGCTGGATTTTTATGTGGAAGGATTATGCTTGTGTGGTAGGTTGGTGTTTTTCCTAGCTTTGTTTTTGATCAGCCACTGAGTAGCTTTGTATTCTTTTTTTACAAAAAAAATCCTGACTGTGTAATTTGTATCATCATCCACACTGCTACCACCACTCATTGCAGAACCTCCTGATCTCTTATTTTTTAAATCTTACATGGAATGAATGCATAGAAGGTTTTACGAATCCATTAAGCTTTCCATGGACCTTTCCTACTTTTGCTAACTCCTATCAAGCCAGGCTGCTACTCTTCTTTTCAAACATTGTTTTTTACTACCTGTGTTACTAAAAATAAGCTTTCCTTCAACTCTGAACAACTGTAATTTTTTTATACACGATTTACCTGTGGCAGCAGACCTGTTCCTTTACAAATCCTTACCACACACATTTTCTATATCTGCTGAATCTGAAGGTTCCACTCACTTTAGTGTAATATCATAGTTTTATTAACTTTTGTTTAGTCATAAACATCTTGGACAAGTTTCTGAGGGAGATTGTGCAAAATAACCTTGCTGTAACAACATTGCCTGGATTAATCATAACTCTAAGGATCAACAGAAACATGTTAACACAAAGTAAATTTGTCAGGGGCCACAATTTGGATTTGTAGTGCTTGGTTGTCATTGCCACACACAAACACTTGGTCAGAATGCAAATATTAGAGCATGGTGGGATGCAGTGGCCACACCCGAGGAGTTTCTGGCCCTGTGACTCCATTCTGTCATCAGCCTAAAGTGGATGAAAATGATGGTAGCATTGGTGAGTTCTTTATTCCACTCCTCCTTCCTCAGCTGTTTGAAGAGGATGACCAGTGACCCTAAGAAAGTTCCTACTATATTTCATGTGCCTACAAAATATTTTGTGTCTCCTCTGGTCACACCCCTGCCAGTCCTGATTCCCTGAGTGAAGCCCCAGTGATGCACAAAGTGAGGGTGGCCATGCCATTAATAATTTATCATTGCTGGTTTCTAACTGTCACTGCCACACTGTCCTGTCAGCATTTAATGCTTGGTAATCATACACATTGTGTTTCTTTAGGTTATACTGTCCATTGAAGAGGGCTACAGGCTTCCAGCTCCCATGGGCTGCCCAGCTTCTCTTCACCAACTAATGCTTCACTGCTGGCAGAAGGAGAGGAACCACCGTCCCAAATTCAGTGACATTGTCAGCTTCCTGGACAAACTGATCCGCAATCCCAGCACCCTTCATACCCTAGTGGAGGATGTACTTGTGTAAGACTCTTTTTGGTATATTTTGGGTTATTTTAACACGTAGTGGCTATCATTATGTGGTATAGGGCATTGAGTAGGGGTGGGAGAGCTGCAAGGTTTGCTTCATTGTTTATACACTGTTGTATAAGGAGATCTTTTTCTCACGTCCTGCAGATAATATTAGGCTTTTTTAGTATTATTTTTGTCTAAGTTCTGTTAGTGCACTGTCTATCCCTAATCTTTGTGAATCTTGTTCTTTTTTTTTGTGTGTGTGTGTGTAGTTTTCCTATGTGCTTTTTTTTCTCTTTGTAATTTTTTTTCACTATTCAACAGCCTGTCTCTCCATCTGACAGTGCTCAAGCAATTTCTGAACTGCCTTGGATTAATATCCTGGAGAGAGTAGTTGTGTCTTAGCTTGCTAAATCTTTATTTATCTGAAGCAGAATTGAAGCAGTGACCAAATAAGAGATTATGCTGTTACCATTCCACAACCAAATTTTGATAGTGTTGCCCAGGGTTTTTTTTTCATTAATCATATTACAGTAATGAATGCAGCCACAGGATAAGCAAGGCTGTGGTGGAAAAATTTGTCAGTATTTGTAGGCGTATTGATCCAAGCTGTCCCTGCATATCAGCTGAAACCAGTGAAGGTCCAGGCAGCCTCACTCTCTTCATTAACTGAAAGGCACCTTAAGATAAAAATGCTTTCATGGAGACCCCCTGGGTTTCTAAGGGGTTCTCAAGCACTGAGTGCATTTTGCTGAGAACCTTTAAATGCTTTTGGGAAGGGCTGAGCATCAAGGCAAAGATGGGAGCTGGGATCTTGTTGTGTGAAAGGCTGAATGGAGAAGTTGGTAGGCAAACCCAGAGTTAAGGCTACAGCCATTTCATCTACCACAGACTAAGGAGACTTGTGTGATTAAATATCCATTCCCTAGAGTTAGTGGCCTCTCTGTGTATCTGCATATAAATATCTATATATTTGAATTGCTACTTGTACCTGCATCACTTTATTTAGCATCAAAGTAATGTATTTTTATCTCTTTTTATTTTAACTCATAGCTTAAGATCTAAATGACTTATGCTTTATTGAGCTATTATTGAGTTCATCTGCTTGGGAAAGTTTTTTCCATTCATTTGAGAATGCTTGATGCAATTGTTGGGTAACTTAGAAGGTCAACATTTATTCTATAGAATCATAGAGTAATTCAGATGGGAAGAGACTGTGGTAGGTCTTTAATTACAGTTTGTACTTAATGGTGTTCTCCTATTCTTCAGTTTCTCCCTCTATAATTTTGGTAATATGAAGGAAAATCACTGTACTTAATGTATTTGAATATGTGTGGGCAAAACTTGGTACATTAAAACACTGCACTGTGTTGCTTCCTACATTACACATTAACTCATGTTCCATCAGTTAATATTGGCTGGCTTTTGCTGTCTAAATTTTCATTTTAAATAAACTGTGTCTTTCTCCTAAAGACTATCATAAAGCTTTTACAAACAGCAGTGTGCATTTTCTGCATTTTGTTCATACAGTTTCCCAACACCAAACGCATAAAGCCAATGGAAGTTGTGAGCCCTCTCAAGTGTGGCACACAACAGAAGACTGGAAATCAACGCCCCAAAACTGGAAATTTTTTTTTCTGTCTTTCTGTTTTAGTTGTGATAATGTTAGGGGAAAGAACTCAAAAGGAAACTAAATTAGCTCCTTCAATTTTATTTGCTACTCTATGTAATTCTATGTAAAAGCAAAGATTTTATTCTTTTTGCTTCTTTCAGGGTGAGTTTTAGCTTTTGAGTACTGTAATCAAAGTGTCCCTGTAGCATAATGGTATCACAATAAGGAGTCATTTGGGGTGGGGGGTTTGTAGATAAATGTAAAAATCATCTCATGGTGGTTTAATTTTTTAAATTGCCTCTTATGGTAAATGTTCTTTGTCCTCTACTTTGACTACTGTATTAACAAATTATTACAATCCTGAATATGCAGCTCTGCAAAGAAATATTCTGTGGAACAAAAATAAGAGCAGTGGCAGACGCCTTTTCCTCAGTTACTGAGCTGCAGTTCTTTAATTAAATGTATTGTTTAAGTGGTGCAACTTGCCAGACTGACGTGATTTATAAGTTTTAGACAACGGGTTAAAGGGATCCTCAGTTAAGATCTGACCTTTACAGCTCAAACTCCTCTCCCATTCCTTCTGCCTTTTAGTAAAAACTGTATCTACCAGAATAAATTGGGTGTCATATTTTATACTGCTTTGGTAACCTTTGCATTATTTTTGTTTACAGAATGCCAGATTCACCTGGTGAAGTTCCAGAATATCCTTTGTTTGTTACAGTCAGTGACTGGCTGGATTCCATAAAAATGGGTCAGTATAAAAATAACTTTATGGCAGCAGGTTTCACAACTTTGGATATGGTTTCAAGAATGAATATTGAGTAAGTATATAATCTATTATCCCTACAGTGACTAATTAATCTGGATTTGTTTGGATGCTGCAGAGACATAAATATTGTGAAGTACAGAACAGTGCTTTCATTTCCTTTCCTCCCTGAGCTGACAAAAGATAAACACAGTTATTTACCAAAACAACACAAGAAATGTATGAGGAAGAGACCTGGAACTGATAGCTCCCCTCTGTGACCACACCAAACACATCCACAGGCCAGGGATGAGCACGGTTCTTGGGGAATCAGTTTTGATCTAGACCTTTGAAATCAGTAGCAAAAATATTTTCTTACTTTGCTATGAATATCATCAAGTCCTTCTCAGTCCTGATGAGGAAGTTGTTCCAACCATCTCTGACACCACCCTATTGGTTTTTTTAATGCAAACCCTGCACTAAATATATAAGCATTTGGGCAAACTATGGATTCATATTGTAGCATGATAATGAGATCTATTTTGCTCTCTGTTCCCTTCCCATGAATTCCTAATCTTTCATGTGATGCTGGGACTGCCTCTATTAATAAGGTAACAGTCAGTTAAGATTCAGTAATTTAACATGTAAAGTTAGGACAGGTTTTCTCCCACATGTATCCCTTCACATTCACCTCCATTAAGTTCCATTTACTGCATTATGGCATAGTCACTAGGTCTTGTAAGATCCTTCCAAAACTCTTCACAGCTGGCCCTTCCCTTCCTACCCTGACCTGACCTCACCAACTGAGCTTTTCACCTCTTGCTCAGCTGTTTTCCTAGACTATTTACTGATTTGTTAAACAGTAATGTTCAACATTATCCCAGCATAGGTCCCTGCAGATTTATGTCAATAACTACAATGTAAAACGTGACAATTTACTCCTAACCTCCTGTCTTTAAACCAGCTACTTAGTCATGCAAAGACCACATTATGCTTCATATTATGTTACATCTTATATTACATAGAATTTGCTCCTCATTTTCATTATAAAGCTTTTGTGAGGCATCTTCTCTAAAGCTTTTGGAAACCTAAGTGAGGTGTATCAAATGGATCATCTTCATCCATTGGAAACAAGTAGTTTTATAAAATAGAAATTTTATTTGCAAAACCCAGGGTGATTTAAGTAGGTCGTTTATCCAAGCATCCAGTAATTTTGTACTTCACTGTAGTTTCTATTATGCCCTGTAATGATCACAGACTCACAGGTCTGTAGTTCCCCAGATCTTCCCTGGAAACATTTTGTCTGTCACCAAGCTCCATACTTCAGACACAAAGAAATTTTTAAGCATGTGGAGCACAGCTGGTAACTCCCTCTCTCACAACCCTGATAGTAATTCCACTAGTTCATCTTTAGGTTCTTTTGGAACTCTTGGCTAAATATAGTCTTGTTCTGGATGTGGGTTGTTGCTTGTTTTTCAGTTTGTCCTATAACCTCTCCTGCAGTCATTTCAACTTCGGACAGATACTCTGACAAGTCCCCAGAGACTTAGGATTAATTTCAATTTCTTCCACAGTGAATGTGAGCTAAAATAAATGGTTAAGTCCTTCAACAATGACCACTCTTTCAGTGTTCTTTTATACCCAAATGATCACTGGACTGTAAAGACTTGCTGGCGGGTTTTTTTATACCCAGTGAGTTTGCAGAAAGATTTATTATGCGACTTTTTTTTATTATTATTATTTAATTTGTTCGTTTGAGTTTTTTTCTGTTTTTTCCTCTAGTTCTTTTTTAGCCGGCCATACTGTGCTTTTACAGCTAATCTCAGGTTATCATCCTTCCTATTTTCTTTCTTTAGATACCACTTCAAATTTTTGAAAGATTATCCTCTCTCCTCAAATGACCTGTGTTACCCAAGACCTACTGGCTTCTTTCTGTGCTTTATCAAGCCTTCCTTAATAAGTGCTAAGCACTGGTCTTGAATTTCTAAGACCAGTCTCCACTGTAAAGCTTTATTCTTTTAGCTGAGTCCTTTTACCTTCTCAGATGCTCAGTATTTTTGGTGACCTCAAGTGCTGTGTATCATCCCCCACGTGAATGTTAACCTAAGCACATAATAGTTGTGAGGTATCCAATGGTTCTTCAGCCTGAACTGCAGATCTGAAACTCACCAAGGCCATGCCTGATCCCATGAGCTCCTTTACTAGAAAATTGTATCATCATACAGTTTTTGAGGACATCTAAACAGGCAGTATCTGTCTACATCCCACTGTGGGATTTGCACAGTGGACAAGGCACATCTCAAGTTTCCTGCCCTCAGCGCCTCTGTGATCTTTGCCACATCTTGCAGCTGGGGATGTTTATAGAAAAACTAAACTGGTGGATTGTGCTGAACTCTGAGGGCTGTTGACTTCATTCCTGCCAGAGTCAAGCTCTGTGGGTGACAAGAGCTACCCACTCTGGGGTGCAGGTCTAGATGAGATGAAGGGAATCGGGGAGGGAAATCTGGGTCAGACTGGAAGAGTCACTATTTTGATCTTTAGACCATCTCTCACTACCATTCACCAAATCATCAGAAGCACAACCTCTGTTATTTCTGCCTCAGAACTGCAATACTGAGTGTATAAGCACCAATCCTTTGCAAGTATGAGCAGGAAACTGTTTCTATGATCATGTTACTAAAAATGGGCTATTAGAACTCACCTCCCCCATTATTCCATGAGATTTGAAAAGATTAGTTGACCTTTAGTATTTAAAAAAAAAAAACCCAGTGCTCTAACTACATTTTTTTAGTGTATTTCTTTTCTTAAATGACTGTGTATAAAAAACTGAAATGGACAGATGCAGAAAACTTGAGCATTTGCAGCTTTCTTATATGCCTTGGTCAGGAAGGTAAACTATCCTGGAGAAGAAGAAGTCATCCATCATATATTTCTATTCTTTTGTGCACAAGAGGCTTTACTATATTTGCATCCAAGATGAAACTTTTTATCTTGCAGTGACATTAGAAGAATTGGAGTTGCACTCATTGGACACCAGAGACGAATAGTCAGCAGTTTACAGACTTTGCGGTTACACATGATGCACATACAGGAGAAAGGATTTCATGTATGAAAGTAATAGAAGCAACTGTGTTATGTGCCTCAGCATTTCTAAAATGGAAAAATATTCTCATTCTTTGCTCCTGCTCTTCCCAACTTCAAGAACTGCAGTCTCCAGTTCAGACTATACAAGTACTTCTATGTTAATGCTTCCAAACTGGAATTTTTAATCACACTGCACAGATCCTCCACCAGTTCTCTGCCGATAAAATCCTGGCCTACTGCAAGACTCTTGCTACACATTGATGAATAACTCAGCATGGATGTGTAACTTTGTATAACAGTATTTGGGAAACTTTCATGGACTTACTTGAAAGTAGTAATCTATTTGGCCTGGTGTGGCTTCTTTATCGATGTATTTAGAGTTTGCTGGTAGATCAAAAAGTATTTGACTTCTTTCATGTTCTGTGACCATGTAACTTCCAATACCAAATGTGCAATCAAAAAGAAGTTTAACATAAATATTTATTTTATCTCTTAATTAAATCTAAATGTATGGGTCCTATCATTATATTACTTTATAATAGTTTGAATGCTGGTAAACTGGTGCCTCAAAACATTAGTATTGTTTGCAGAAATGACTGATGATTTTATGTAGTGAGTTTCCATTGTGTGAATAATTGGAAGCATAGTGAGAGTCATCTGTTTGAAATCTTAAGGAAGGTTCTTGATTTTCAATTACTTTAGCACTCGACACTTTTCATGCTTTAAATTTTAGATTAGGTTGGAAAACTTGTTTATCCTTGAGATTACTCACCACCCTAATTTCTTTTCTTTTTAATGTAATACTCAGCATTTGCTTCTACTACATGGTAATTACCCACTGGAAAACTGGTTAACATTTCCATGACCACATGTAAGACATGGTTATCAGATCTTTTGTGGACACATAGACTTCAGGAAAGCTTTCTGTTTCAGGAATGCAGGTCTGTGCTGCTCGGACAGGGAATCATCTCCAGCAGCAGCAGACCTCAGAGGGCCAGCCATGGGTGGGGTGATGGGATTATTCCCGTGGGAGCAGGCCGGCCATCTCCTCCTCCAGGCAGGGGCAGCAGTACAACCACAGCCCCACTGCTGCTGGAAGTTACACGCTGCAGGATTCAGTCACCTTGCACATAGGCAGAAAAGGAGATGCAGGACAGCAGTGTGGTAACATGTTGCCTTGAGTCTACTTCTAACTGCTTTTAGAAGTTAAAAAGCAGACTGATGAAATGGAGCTCTGATCTTCATTTAGTACAGATCTCTAAAGGACATCCAAGATATTACCTTTAGAATCCTTCAATAGCCATATTTACATGCAAGAAAATGTCAGCAAGGCCTAACATAATATTTGTACCTCTCTAGGACTTACAGCTTCCATGTTTTATTCAGACAACTGACATAGACGTGCTGGGCTACATTTCCAAACTTTTGCATGGGATATGCACTCCCGGGAGCAGGGGCAGGAGCGCATGGCTGCGTGCTGTGGGAATCCCACGCAGATCTACAATGCATGTCACATGTAACCCTGTGCAGATGCTTCTGTTCATTTCTGTCTAGTTGGGAGGGGATTTTTGAGTTCTGTGGCATTCCAATATACTCAAGCATTACAACTCTTCTGTTAAAATGTGCATTTGGGTAATTAGTATAATCTCTGTGTGTATCAAAATGAACTAACTACTTTGTGTAATCATAAAGGTATTTACTGCTTAATTTACAGCTTGTAAATCACAATGTATTTCCTAAGTCTTGGAAAAGGCTGCCATTGTATATCAATGACAAAGAATGAAAATCAGAAAGCAACTCAGAAAAGATTATGCTTCCAACCAGACCACAGAGTAAGACACACTAGGCCTGATTCACTGTTGTCACTTTACGTTGGAATAATTGCATTAATTTAAGTGAGATAACAGTAGTGCATTAAGTAAATTTTTCTTTCTTCCATTAAAAAAACAGGCAGATTCAACTGAGGAGCAAGTTTTCTAAAGATCAAGAGTCACCGGTGTTCTACAATGCCAACTGGATGAGCTTGTTTAAACAAGGGTAGCTTCAGTCCTATTGTAGCTCCAAAGGTAATTGTGCCAGCATGAGGAGTCCCACTGAACTCATCAGTGCATGAGTTTTGCAGGCTCACAGTCCTTCAGTGGGGAATAAAAGTGTTCCTTCTTCTTGTGACTGTTACTTGAAAAATTCTGCCCAAAACCCACATCTAAATAACTTTTTGGTAGAGGTGCTCTTACAGAAAGAAAATTATACTTAACCTGAAGCCTTTCTAAAAATACTAACACACCATAGAGTAATTTAAAAGTTGATTTTTCCTTCATAATTTTATTATCCATTTTGCCTACAATTGCTTCCATGGCCAACAACAGGACATCTGTGGAAGGAGCCTTTCTCACAATTAAATACATTACTGAGGAGGTATGAGTCTGTTATTTGTTAATGGGGTTTCAAAATCATTCATAGCTGATCCAAACCATGCATGTGCACTTTCAGATTGTCTTTTGCCAGGTTTTTCATTCCTGGTAGTGAGGATGCAGAATTGTTACATGCACACAACCTGGATATATTTCATGAAAATTAACTTCTAAATTTGTCATGCTATTGAAAATATTTTTTCAACAGAAAAAAATATAACAAAATTAAAACATTTATTAATCAGATATATTTTTTATATAAACAAGAGTTTGGGTTACCAGAAAGGAAAGAACAAGGGATTCTTTGAGTGAGGACATTTGTCATCAACATTGTAAATCCAGGATTTTGTGGGTTTATACATCTTGTTTTTCTGTTGTTGTGGTGCAGTAGGACACTTTTCTAATAGTTATCTTTATCAAATTTACATTTTCCCCATTTTGGAAACATTTTATTTGCTTTTGTGCTGATCCCAAGTCTATCCTTGCTTTAGTCTGGGAGTTTTTTTCATATTTTTTTAATTTAAAAACAAAGTCGCCAAGAGGTGTTATTTTTCAAATGTGAGCTTAATTCTGTGCAGGCCACAAATGTATATGTGAAATAAGAGTAACTTTCTTTGTTACAGGAAATACTTTCTTCAGGAGACAATTTGCTCTAATTATCCTGCATATTGCAGTGTGCAGCTGGAGTTTAAATTTGACAGATTTAAGCAAATTTAGTAGGCTGGTTTTGAAAATCTGGCCCACGTTATAGAGTGCTTTATGACTAAAAGCACTCACTGAAAGTTCACTAAATAAAGTGTGTGTGATATGCAAGCAGCAAAAAGGAAAAGGTGTTAAAATGTGGATGTGATAAAGAAATAATTCTAACCTGTTTGTCTGCATTCAGTGATAGCTCATCCATTCAGGCATCTGTGCTCAGTCAGATGAATCTCATGCCTTAATTGTATCCAGTCCTTAGGCTGACTCTGTGAAAAAGAGGAGGTCCTGTTCATAATGTTCATAATGTTAGAATTGAACAACACAGCAGAAGGTTTAGTAGAATTTACTTATGATGTGTTTGCACACTGGAATTACTGAGAAACAACAGGATGCCGTGAGGTGAAAGGAAGAGAACTGAGCTATGTAATTTAAATTTTTCTTGAACAAAATTTACCCTTTTTTTGTTTCCCATGAACATAAATCCAGTGTCTGTCCAAAAAAAGCTTAGACACGTGCCATGCTCTAGGACATCAGCCAGCATAAAGCAATTCTTTAATTGCAAATAGTGCACTCAACAATAAAGTCAAATAAATTAGTATTAGTTATTACTTGGATTATTCTGATACAGAACTCATGGACTGTAGTGCTTTGATTTTTACATCATTTAAGACTAAGTATCCATTTGCCTTTTTTTATATGGTAAGCCTAACACAGGGTTTCATTAATTTATTTTTCAGTGCAGATTTCCAGTGCAAAATTGGGTCATAAGTAACAAACAGACACCCTTTATCCAGAATCTGCTGAGATTTACCATGTGGAATAACTGGCACTGTGGAGATGCCCAGTAAGGCTTCACTAACCACAGCACTTTCCATGTCAGAATGACCCCATGGGACCTTATCAGCCAGCAAGGTAAAGCAGCACAAAACATACTTGAACTTGTATTGAAGAGCAGCTCCTCATTTCCAGCTGGACCTGTTGTAAACTGCAGCATTTGTTGAACTGTTTTACCTCAGCTTATGGTTTGGTTCTGTGGGACATGTTCTGGTAGCTCAGGATTTCTCTTTATGAACACAGAGTACCTGTAACTTCCCTGCCATGGGCTCACTCTGTCTTGGAATGTGTCCTTCAGGAGTGGAAAGGAGGACTTGCCTCTAATCCAGTCCAACATTTCTTTAGTTAGAGTCATTATTAAAAGTCTGGTTTCCATTGCACCTTCTAGGAAAAGTACTAAAAATAGACACTTGTGGCATTTGCACATGGTTGAAGAACTCTGTATTCTGTTAAACAGCTTTCTTACAGAATACCCTTGTTCACCAGTTGTAATGGATCTTTCCTGAATAAATGGCAAAGATAATTTCTTTTCTATAGTAGTACTATTATTATTTTTTGAGAATGAGGCAAAGATGTGCTGGGCAGGGCTAACTCTTAGTAGGACAGTGATATTGAAATCTCCTGGGGAGACAAGTGAGTCAGCACTGAAAAGGGAAAAAAAAACCCTAAAACCTACAATAAGGTAAAAAGGGAAGAAGTGTCCATACTGTGCCAAGGAACGCTAGCAAAATCCCAAAGGAGTTACCTAAGACAGTGCCAGGTACTTACAGCTCACACACATCTTCTACTATCCCATCCTGTATTTAGTAGTGCACACTACTCATCCATGAGTGTTGTATATAGTTCCTCACATTATGGACCAGGATATGGTGAACATGCTATGGTTATAAAATAGTTGTCTATATGTACATAAAGAATTGTAAATAGAATGTAATCTATTATCTAAAATCATAATGTCAGATTTTTCGAACCTAGAGAATTAATTACCTACTACCAACAACACTAATGGGGTTTGTTTGCTCCATTGGCTTTTAAAATTTTTAGTGGCATGCACTGTGTGTGTATAGTTCTTCCCAAACTTCCTTGGCTTGTTAGCTGGAAATGGACAGCCTCTCTTTTCCTCCACTGATAGAAAAATCATTTTCAAACTGGCTTAGAGAAAGCTGCCTGCTCACCTTCTGTTCACCCTTCTGCTGCCACCTCACCCAACCCCTTCCTGCTGATTCTCCTCCATTCAGCTAATTACTGTAGAAATTAGTGATCCCAAAGGGGAAGCAAGGTGCCCATGAGCCAGCAGAACTAGGAAGATGTAGCCCATGCTATAAAGCGTTTTGAGTTCCTCTGCTGAAATCACCAAAGATGTTTATGAAGTATATAAGTTCTTTTCTTTTAAATAGCCATTTATAGACACTTAGGAGGTTAAAATGAGGGAAATTTCCAAGGGAATATGAGTAAGGATATGCCAACATATAGTATAAAAAGATTTGCTGAATTTTAGAAATGAAAACCAACAAAAATGGTTGATGAAAAACCTACAGTTAAAAAATGGATTAAAGTATATTTCCTTATTTTATATGTGAAATAATGTAACACTAGTTCAGTGAAATCTATTTATGTGTATGTTGCTTTAAATATCCTACATGAGTACACCTTACTTTCCTTTCCTGCAAGAGATTTCCCAAGTACCTATCTCTTCCAGAAACGTTTAGCATATTATCTGATATTTTCATACCTGAATAATTAAACTGGAAGAAAAAATGCAAGTTCTGACAGTGAAGATATGGGGGAAAAAATGGGATTAAAAAGATCAGTCTCAAAGTAATTTAGAGTTTTCACATCTGTTCTACTTTGTTCCTGTCCAAAGTTTTTACCTGCATCTATCTGAGAACTTTGACTAGTTCTGCTCACATCTCAGTGCCATCTCAGAAACTCCTGAATCTGTAAACAGTTATGTATTTGTGCAGCTTAATTTATATAAAAAGGCTGATTTGAAATGGGACTTTATGCAGGAGTAGAGTTAGGCATAATCAAAAATCAAAATCCCTATAAAATATTTATAAGACAGCTTGAGCTAACATATTTTGGCCTTTTTTTTTTTTTTCAAACTTCAGCACCACATTTGGTTTCCTTGAGGAGCCCAGTTCATTCCCTGACCTTACCACAAAACCTCCTGCACACTTCTTGATATCTGAGGAGATACTAGTGACTTTTTTCTTCATTTGGGAAACACTACAGGTTTGGGGCAATATTCACCTCCTTCATGCACATCAGCAAGCTGATTAAAATTCATGAATAAATCATAATATGATACTAACAGCTCTCCATTACTGACAATTCAATGAAAAACTGTTCAGCAGCAGCATGTATGTAGAAGTGGTAGGTAAGCCAAAATCCTGAGACTGAAAACCCACAAATCCAAGAGAAATGCAGATCTCTGCATTCTGCACTATGTGATGTCAAGGGACTGTGGAGAAAGTAATCTTGAATTTAGAATCTGGAAAAGCAGGTTTGGGAGAAATCTGCTTTGGACCCCAAATATTTGTTTCTGGTTGTGGATGATGAAAAACTGCCTGTTTAAACAGTCTAGGGACTATTTTTGTAGTATCATCACCGCATAATGTTCTCAATGATACAAAGAGAAAAATAATCTATTTTCTGATTTTTTCAGGATCCAGCCCAGGACAAAAAAACCAGGTACAGCTGTCATATTTTATATTAGCATGTCCAGCAGACAGAATTCTGAATGACTAATTGTTCTTATTGCTACATCCTGACTTTTTTGAGAGGAACCTATATAAACAGTAAAAGGTAGAACTCTCCAGTTAATATTGGCTTAGAAACTGAGTTTTCAGTTTTTACTCATTCAGACTGAGTTTTAATTGAAAATTATTAAGAGGAAAAAGGAAAAGCATAATAGGATTATTATTTCTTTTCTTTAAGAAGCTGGGTGCTCTGAGCTGTATAATTTACCATCACAGTCTCTTTATGTAGAATAGGATTAGCTGAAAAAGACAAAGTGCAGCCAGTGTTCCAAATCTGTAGATTATTCTAGTTACTTAATATCAATTTGGGAAGTTCCATTTTAGTCTTGGGAAGGTTCTGCTCTAAAACACCTGGTATTTCCAAATGCTGCTGAATGACTTTAATGAACATCTTGATGGACTAATTCCTGGGACAGTGATATAACTGTGAGGAATTAAAAGTTTCTGTGTCAATAGGCAATAGCCTTGCTGTAATCAAAATTCATGAGAGTTTGTGAGTGACTTCCATGGCAGCGGGATGAAGCCCAGTGTCTTACATTCTGTAGGTAGGCTCCAGCTCTCCAAACAGACTCTCCTTCCCTGCAACCCCACTACTGTCATGGTTAATTTGTCATTAGAGAACCAGCACTTATTAGGACACAAGTTGTCTTGTCATTTAAATGGATTGCTAAAACATTTTTGTTGGTTTTCATTTCTCTGTAGAAGCATTGCAGGTTGAGATGTAGGTTGGTCCCTCAGGGCATGATCCAAAGTCAGCTGTATCCATAAGAGGTCAGTTGACTGAAACAGGTTTTGAATCAAAGGTTTCTACAGATTGGTGTGGAACAGATGGCCTCATTTAATGGGGAGAAGAGATTGCACTGAGCCTAAAGACATGGCTGCTACCTCAGGGATGTGATCAAATAGGCTGTGGTTACCTTCAGCATGGAAAAGATAAACTGCAAAGTACAAAAGTTGGGTGCTGCAGTGTTGGTTGTTTTCTCTGGAATGGGTGGTCAACTCTGACTTTAGAATAAGTAACCTAAATGACCTACACATCTAATAGAGTACCTAGCAGAAATGGTCTGGGTTTGTGGGCTTTTTCCCCCCCAGATAATTTCCCAAACTTCTGGATTTAAATTCAGTATGAAATAATCATCCCGATCAAACAAACAGAACCTACAAAACAAACAGGACTTTTCTGTCTTTCTTCTTTCCTAAACATAAACCATGATGCAATATTATCTCCCTTTCATAATACAAGTTCTAACTGATCATTCACCTCTTTGAACAAGCTGCTTCATTCTCCTGGTGCATTGCAGTCTAAGGTTTGAGATTTGCCAGTTAATGAATGGCACAATAGCAAATAAAATAACAAATGCCCTCTTGGTGGTTCCATTTATTGGATTCTTTCATTAATTTCACTATCTCAAGAAAACCATCCCACTCTGAGATTCCTAACTAGGAAACCTGTAAGCATTTTACAGCTTATGGCCAAACATGATTCCCTATCTCCCCAAGAAACAGCTAGCTTTGAATTGGCAGTGTAGCTTTTTTACTACCATTTCTTCTGCAGCAGCTTCTTCTCCCAACTTTTCAAAGTAAGGTTGAGAGGCCTATTTCACACTAAAAGTGGGAAAAGTTGTTTCTTTGTTAACTCTGCTGACGGGATTCAGTGTTTGTTGCTCTTACCTAGAGCCTTCCAGCTGCTTCTGTTAAGGCCAATATCAACATTTTCTGGTGGTATCAGTTACATCACACACAGCAGTGTCGTGACTGAAAACCCAGAGACATAAAAAGGGCTCATTCTTCTCTGGCGTGGTGTAAATCCTACTGACTTCGGGAACTTCTCTGCACTTCTCAGGATTGCGCCTGCAGTTTAGCAAAGGAAAAAAAAAAACCAACTTTGAAAGATCATGTGAAACCCTGTTTACTGAAAGGCAATAGTTTATTTTCTAGCAAAGCAACATTCATTGATCTAGTCGGAATTAACAGTTTTAATTTTGTCATCACATTTTTTTATAAAAAGCAAACCACTTTGACTTTCAGAAAAAAAATACAAAAAATAATATTTTACTACCTTCCAAAAATTAGCTTTGATTTACTTTTGGAAGATAACGTGGTTGGTATGTTTTCTCAGGATAGCCTCTATTTCTGTGTGTTGGTTTTAAATGTATCTGAATTAAAAGGGGTTTTAATCTCTGTCTCTTCTGTGAAATTAGATTGTACAAAACTAAATATGACTGCTCTTCATAGTTTGCTGTTCTAGCATAGCCATAAAATGTATCAATGTATGTGTATATATGAATAAATATTTGACAACAGACACTTTAGATTATATATTTAAGCAGCCATGTCAAAACTTCAAAGGTAGATGGCTTCAAAAGCAATGGTATACTCATAATACTCACAAACTATTTTACAAAATCAAACCATGGCCTCAGCACAGATCTCATATCCTCACCAGTAGTCTGAAACCCACCTTTTCTTTAAAGACCCCTGCTAAGGTTTGTTTTGCCATTGCTTCTTTAATCAAGACATATTTGAATAATGACAACTACCTGTGGCTCAGTCTTCACCACTCATCTCACAGCAAAGCAGCCCTGGCACTGCAGAACCAGAGGCTCTGGGTTCCATCTCCATCAGTCTGAACTCGTGTGGCACTAAAACTGCTTGTTCTGGGAGACTGAACATTTCACAGCCAGTGTCGTTGCTTTCCCCCTGGGACTGCCTTACTCCTCAAGATTACTTTTCTTCACCTAATCTATCTCCCATACACGTTACACTGCATTTTCCTTTTGCCTGTTTATAACAGTACTGTAGGAATATCCATGAAATAAAAAGCTTACCCTACTGAATTGCAGTCCCAAGGGGAATTTACATTAGACGTGAAGTTGTTATGATTTACTGAAAAGTGGTGTTACCTTCTTTTCTTTGTTATTATGATTCTATTCCTATGATTACTATGATGTTTCATGTAAATTTTCATGTGCTGGCATGCCTACAAGTTAATAGTGTAATAGAATGCTCAGCTCTCAACATTAGAGTGTTTTTAAGGTGAATTGCATTACATATGCCATCTCTTTGCAGAAAGAATATGGGGTTTGGCAAAACTAGCTGCTGAGCAACATAATGAGATTTTTGTACAAAGTACAAGTTATTGATTATTATTGTATTTTATTTTTCTATGATTTCCTAAGAGGCATTATCAGGTCTTACAGATGGGGTAAGCCTGTTTATTAAGATATTTATTAGCAAATAAAAGTTACAGTACTGGTGGTTATTTTTGAGTTAATGGTGTTTGTTTTGCCTTAAGTTACTAAGATAATGATCCACAGTGAAGCCTGTCATACATGATCGTGCAAAAAAATCCCAGCTGCTTAACACAGGGTGGTATACTAATAAAGATGGACCAGCAATATGTTCTAACACTTGAGATGCTTTGGGGTGGTGTTGTTTTTTTCATCTAAAGAATGTTCTTCTGTGCTTACCACTGAGCATTTACGCTCAAAAAGCGCACACAGTTCACAGCACCAGGAAAAAAGCCTGTACACATTAAAAGTTCCAAACAGCAGTGCTCTCTCCTTCTTGGGAAACACTGTGAATCTGAATTTTAAATGGGTTTTAATGCACTATTAAGATTCTGCAGTACTGTTCACCCTTCTCATGTTGATTCACTGAGCCATGTAAAGCCTTCTCAAAGCTTTCACTGACAAAAGCTGTTTTAAAACTGATCATATTATGTAAATAATTCCAGGGCAATACACGGTGATTCATAAAGAAGTGAATGCCATATACCAGAACCAGACCCTACCTCAAAAAGTTTAAAGTTATAATGAGCTTTTCCTTGCATACCATCACATGCATGCAATGCAAAACTGAACACAAGTAGGCATAGATTAATAGGAAATTATTATAGATGCCCACAGTCCATTACATACTGCTTATTTTACATGGGAAGAGCTTTCTCACCAAGGACTGCCAGGTTTAACAGTGTATATAATGAAGAATGAATATTTTATCTTAGATCTGATTACAAAAATGCCTTTGGCATTCTGTGTTCTCCATTGAATTCAGTACTACTTCTTAGATATGGACTGATTTCAGATAGAGACAACACCCTCCTCTGCCACATATACACCTCACAACCTGATTAGCTTTTGGAAAGTGCCTCATCACAGAGTTTCACTGTGGGATTTACGCTACTTGCCTTTTCCTTCAGTGGCTCACAATGCCACTACAAGGGAATTTCATCTTTTAGTCGGAACCTTCCGAGCATAGGGCAATCATGAAATCACAATTGCAATTTACCTCAAACCCTTAATAATCAGCAGCAATAAGAACTAGAAAGCCAGACAGCAGACAAAATATTGGTAATATTTTTGAGCTTTGTAGGCCAATGCAAAGTGCACTATAACTGAGAGCTCCTGCCAATATGTTTGGCAAAAAGGACTGTCCACTACGAAACAGTTGTTTCATCTGCTCTCTCTCCTCTCCTCTCCCTGGGGCAGAAACTGGGATTATAGTCTAAAAGCTGTGTTCAGTTTGCATGAAACTAGTTTAGAGTTTTTCAGAATGAAGGGATGGAGCTCCATTAAGGAAACTTACTTCTTCCAGGCAAGGAGCAGCACAGACCATCTTTTGGGAAGTGGGAACAGAACAGTACATGCCACCCCTCAGTCATTGTTTATCTTTGTGCAAAAGTGAAAAACAAACCCAAGGACTCACTTAAAATCTGGAATTACAGAAATCCCAGGCCACAGTGAGGCAGAGCACAGGAGAGTAAGTTATCCCAGCTGGCTTGGACTCCCAGGCCATGTGGGATGAGTGCAGAACAGCGTTTCCATTCTGTGAATCCCTCAGCAGAGGGGGGAGGCTGAGGGAAACTCCTGCTGCTCTTCCAGCTAAACAGTGCAGGAGTCTTTTTGTCAGCCTTTGCTAAGTGCCACTTTCTGTGGGAAGCCACAGCGCTCACTGCTGCAGAACTGAGCACCATTTTGGCAGCTAAATGTAAGTATTTGGTAGAAAAGATAATGGGTTTTAGTTATGTGCTCCTCTTCAGAGCTCATTTTAAACGACTAAGGTGATTTTACCTAAACCTAGAACTGGTCTGACGGGACAGTGTTACGCAGCCAAAAAAAAAAAAAAAAAAAAAAAAAAATCAACGTGTATTTGAAGCCTTCTTCCCAAAGCTCTGCTGCTGCCACTGCCCCCGATCCAGGTGGATTTGAGGTTTTCCCTACTCCGCCAAATCGCTCGCTTCGGAAGGGGAGATGCTGTGAACACCTCGGGTGGCCATTCTTATCAGGAGTTTCCCCATGGATTTATCGCAATTGCCAAGGGGATGTAGCCAACCACTCTTGTGAGGAAGAAGAGCAGGGGTTCGAAAAAACCAACTCCACAGCCTCCGGCCACAGCGAACGCAAGGAAGCGCCCTCAGCCCCGCCCTCTCCCTCAGAGCCGCCGCGGCCAGGGGCGTGGCCTCAGGCGGCCCCCGCCCCAACGCCTGCCCCTGATTGGCCGGAAGGGGGCGGGGCGGGAAAGGCGGCGGGACGGGATTGGTGGGGCGGGGTGGGGGCGAGGCCTCGGTTACCTCGGCGACGGCGGCGGCGCGCGGGCCGGGCGGGCGCCTCACGGGCCCAGGTCGGTCGGTGGTGCGGCCGCGGGGCTCGGGGGCTGCGGCCGGGAGAGGACACCCTGAGCCGGCCCGGGAGAGGAAACCCGGGCCCGGCCCGGCCTGGCAGAGAGCACCCGCGGCCACTGCCCGCTGCCGGGGCGTCTCGAGGCCTTGTGCTGCCGGTGCCGGGAGCTGCGATCGCGAGCAGCCAGGTGTTGTCCCGAAGTAGGGCCTTTGGGCCGGTGTGCCAGAGGCCGAGCCGCGCACAAAGCTGAGGTATTTGATTTCCTTACGGTTCTGCTCAGGAAGGGGCGCTGGGCGGCAAATGCACAAAGCCAGCACGGCGATTCCCAAAGCTTTTCACTGTTTATATATTTTAGCAAACAGAGGTGTTCATGTTCGCTGTCTGGAAGTCACCTAGTTCTCTTATTAATTAATATTTTCTCTTCTGTTGGTTAATGATTCTCTCGCTTCCTGTGCTAATTAGTCCATATACTCAGCTTTTCCCTTCTTTTGGGTCGGACACCATTGAAATATATGCAGCCCTACACCTAAACAAGGCAGTTCTGCCACAAAAAATTCATTTGGCTTCCTAACATCACTTAGAGCTTGTTTGTTGGCTGCTCTCTATTTCATGGATTAAGTCTCCTTTGTTGCTGATTAGCCTTGAAAATAGACAAAGATCAGACAGCAATGAAAGAACATCCTTTCTTACAGTTTGCTAATAAGCTCCTGGACCAAACTCTGTCTTAAATAATTTAGGAGATGTCTGATGTATGCTGTATAGCACTGTAGGCAGAATATCAGCTGGCAAAAAAGGGGGAGAAGAAAGAAAAGGCACCTGTGCCAGCTGTAACTTATTAACTGTTATAACCGCCAGGTGTAACTGCTTAAACAACCCACCGGCAGGGCTGTTTCCATTAAAAACTGCTGTAACTCTTTGCAATTGAGAAGAAACACGAAAAAAGGGCCGGGTCAAGAAGTCAAGGGTACATTTTTTCCCCCCCTAATGTTCTTAAATGATGACTGTGCCAACTGTTAGGAAAATGTGCTAGAAAACTTGGCTATAATTTAAATGTTGCTATGAGCTGTTGTGTATTTGGGCTTTTGGTTTTAAAAGTGAAGCCCTAGAACTACTTTTAAGCGTTTGTGTTTCTTCCTTTTTCATTTTAGGACTGCTTACCATGTATTTTTTTTGACTTTATAATCTAGACGATATAGATGAAGCTCTTGATTGGATAAGAAAGTAATGTGTTTTGGAGAAAGGTTTTGTCAGGTTAATTTGATAATAAACAGTCTTAATCTGCTTGCAGAGCTGTATATATGGATTAGAGAACGGGTGGGGCATAAAACAAAGAGAGTTAGGATCAGAGATTTGCAATTACTAATGTCGGGTTTGTTTAGCCTCGTCAGTGTAGATGACTACCAGTCCTGAATCAAAATGCACTAGATAAAGCTCTAAAAAGCATCTGTATTTAAAAAGGAAAAGTCGTCTTTTAGCAAAATGATTACTTAACGTTTATTTCTATTAAAAAGCAGTTAATCATCATTTAGTGATCAAGTAAGGAAGAAATGAGATCAAAGATTTGTTATTGATGCCTTTTTTTTCCGCCTCCTACTGTGATTTTCTGGGGTCGTTAAGCTTGCAACCTAAGATGTCCCATGCTGTGTGTTTTTATTTAATTAAGAAAAAAACCAGCCTTCACAACTCCAGAAATCCTCTGACATTAAATAAATGCTTTATTACTGAAGGCATCTCAAAGATTTCAGTTGTCTGATTGCTGGAATTATTTCTAGTGGAATTAATTCAGAACAGACAAGGGTTATCCTCTTTGCAGAGAATGTTTAGCCAGGTACTGCAGGGGAATATGTGATGTAAGCTCCTTTGAATGTGTCACTGCCAGGTAACTTCAGCCAGAGTCTGGGCAGCCGTGGAGTTTTGGCATCTCCCTGATGTGTGGGTGAATGTTTTGGTGTCTGTTAGATCTATTTTAAGCAGTTTCTATTTGTAGTGAATGAAGAGTTCCTTACCTATACATGTCAATCTTGGCCAAACCTGGTGGAATTAGAGTTTGAATTGAATCAACAGAGGGTGCTTTATTTAATTCAGGGTTCAGTGCATTGTGTAGCAGGTGCTGAGGGAGGGAAATAATGTTCTGTTGTCTGTGATGGACTACTGATAATTTGAGGTAAATATAATGGCCCTCCTGTTTTGTTGCTCAGTTTGGTGGGAAGCCTGGTGTCATTGCAGTCGTACCCCTGTTTGGGCTCCTCACAACGATGGCAACGTTTCTGCCCGGTGAATCAAGGGCATTGTGTGCTATAGACAGGGCTATAAACAGCCAGTCTACTTTAGTATTGAGGCCTCCTGGCTGTAATCAGCTTACCCTCCATGTGCTTATGTGCAGAGGCAGCCCCTGGGACACTGTTTGTGTAGGGTCCTGCTACACCAGCCCTTCCCAGGGGTGAGGGCTGCTCAGCCCCATGCCCACCCTCGGTGCCCTACATGCAGCACTTTTCCAACAGCCATTCCCTGCTCTGATTCCCTGAACAGCAGCTGATCCCTGGGATTTCCAGCCACAGCCATGGGGTTGTTTGACAAGCTGGCAGGATGGCTTGGGCTGAAGAAAAAGGAGGTTCACGTTCTGTGCCTTGGCTTGGACAACAGCGGCAAAACAACGATCATCAATAAACTTAAACCTTCAAATGTAAGTAGCCTGCTTAGTTCTCTGCTGGGTGTTGGTTTAATCTGGGTTTGTGTGCTGTTAGGTTACCCTGAATGTGCCCATGGAAAAGATGTGAAGAGCTTGTGATTTAGTAGAGTGGAACTAATATAATTGAAGATTTTCCAAGTAACTAAAACTAAGGGTAAGCATTCACACACATATTATTTTACAAAAAAACCTCACTGTTAATGTGGCACAATTTTTTTTAAGATCACCCTATAAGGAAGAGTTTATGATGGCTGAAATCAGGATCTGAAACAGTCACTTAAGTCATTTAAATAATTGCCACAGGATTGCAGTTACAAGTGATGTTAAACGTTGGGATTAATACAGTTGTACAACTTGTCTACCTTTACCATGTTAATTTTAACATTTTCCTGAGAAATAATAAATGCATAAGAAAATAATAAAATAAGAAATAATAGGAAGATGAACATTTAAGGGTGGCTTCACTTTTTAAAGCAGAATAATTTTCAAAATAAGTAGCATTAATACTTACAGTTCATTCACTCAGTGACAAGTGTTTCAGGCCACTAGGAGTGCATAGTATAATGAGCAAAAATGAAAGTCAAATTACCTTTTTTCTAGGTATGTTTATAGACTAGAAATAGATTAATTTTGGTTGGCATGTTCAAAGCCAAAGGCTTGTGCATCTTGGCTATGTGTATCTGGGAAACTGATTTCTGCTGTTTATATCAGGACACAGCTTTTATTATTATTAATTTTCATTGAATTTTACCTGATGAGTCCACTGGACATTATTTCCAAAGTGTGACATGCTGCAGAGTCTGCTACTCTTCCATTCCTGGCAATTATTCTTCCACTGAAAATTGAGTAGAGTTATAAACAAAGACTGTAAACTGCTTGCTATCTGCTGCCAGTTGTTTGTGGGAAGCGCTATAATTTGTACCAGGCAAATTGTGTATTTATGTAATTTTTAAGACCTTTTTTGTAGTGGGTTTTTATGTCCTGCCTTAAGCACTAAAGGATTCCTAACTAGAGTTGAATGCAGACTTGAAGATTTATCACAATAATGGGCATTAGAGAAGGTCCCAGGGGAACTTCATGAGTAGAATAAATAGAATTTGTTTGTAATGAGACTTTAGTTTGTTTAATGTGCTGCTTTAGGAGGGTAACTTTGCATCCAGCTTCTACAAGTCTTGTCTTTGCAAGACATGCCAAATAGTGTAGTATGCAACAAATGTCACGAGATCAAACTAAATTAAATTGTTTATTTTCAGTAAGTTCAATGAACAGGTGATTTTGAGCTCTGGGTCAACCCAGTCTTCTTAAGATGAGCTGCTGCTTTGCCCCAGGAGCACTCTATTAGGGGTCTAGCAAATACAAATGTTTTTCCATCTGTTTGCAGTTGTTTCTTCTAGACCTGCCTAGGATGGTGTTTGGAATAAGGGGCTCTAGGAGTCTGTGCAAGGATTGCATTCACTTTCTCAGACAGCTCTGTAATCTAGGGGATGTGACCTTTCTTCCTGCTAAATATTGATGCTTCTTAAAGGAGCTATTCTTTTCCACCAACTTGGCTGAGAGGTCCTTGGCCAGCTCAGCTCAGTAGTGAATCAGTTATCAGACAGCTCTATTAATAATGCTTTATGTTTTGGCAATTCCAATAGTTTCTCCCTATTTCCTAGAAAATACAAATCCTTGATTCTGAATTACTTTACTTTCCTGGGAACTTTTTTAATATTGCACAGTTTGGGGAATAATAGATCTGTCATGTATTCAGGTTTCAAATGTATTTCAATACTTGCATTTTCTAATTTGATTGTAAATCTGTATTTTCTTTTTTTCAAAGGCTCAAACCCAGGACATCGTTCCAACAATAGGATTCAGTATAGAGAAATTCAAGACTTCAAGGTAGTACTTTCTTCCTCCATTAGCAATAGTGATTATTATACAACAGTTGGACTTAATTATCTCTTTTAGTGGGTTTATAACTGAGCATTTTGTGTGGTGGTATAATGACATGACATTGCAGTTAGTTGGAATGTGGTACCCACAAGACCTAATCATGATCCAGGATGGAGTGTGGTAGAACATAATGTGTGTTTTGTGCTGCGATAAAACTAGATATGTGTAAAAAAATTTTAAGAAAAAGTATTTTACTTTTTTTGTGTAGTGTGTATAGACATCTGATCCCTGTGTGTTCAGAATTTCAGAATAGGGCACTGTTACAGACTGGAGGAGAGACAGTTGCTGAGGTGGCAGCCTATATTCCACTCTCAATCTGGTAACCTATATTAAGCACTCTCACTGGAGGTGCTCTGAACAGCTTGCAGTGTAATCTCCTTAAATGCAAAAGGATGGCTGCAGCATTAGCAATGTAAAGGTGGCAGGAGCAAAGGCCAGGAAACTGGAATAAGTCATTAGTTGAATGGAGACTAAGATTTAGATTAGGATTGTCGTGACACAACGATATTTCAAGGAGGCAGCATCATTTTGTTTTTCTGTAGCCTTCACTTGATGTTTTTAATGTGTATGGTAAGTCTTCAAACCAACAGTGGCCTCACTGTATGGTTCATCTGAATTTCATTTACTCATAAATGATATTTGATACCAGCATGATAGAGAGAGAGGGACTGAATGGAAGCTTATTGTGTTATTTGATGTAACCTTAATTAATTAGTTTAGTTCTCTTATTCAGATAATAAACACATTTTCCATTGTGAAATATTTCTATAATAAGACTAGAAAACTGAGTGGAGTCATTTGCAGGCAGATAGCACAACCAGAGTTCTTTTGGGAAGTTGTCTCAGTTGATGAGGATTCAAGTTGATCTGGGGTTTTTTTTTCATCAGGATGGCAAGGGAATTGTGTGGGTTTTGTTCTTCATTTCTGTGCCTCATGCACTTCTTTTCTTTGCAGTTTATCTTTCACAGTGTTTGATATGTCAGGTCAAGGGAAATACAGAGACCTTTGGGAACACTACTACAAGTAAGCCTATCATTTATGTTAAAGCATTGCTGTTCATATTAGCTGTTGTGTACCTTATTTAAGTAGAAGTATCATAACATCTAGTGATTAGAAAGGATTCTGAGAAGACTTGTACCTGGTGTTTGACAGGTCATTCTGGATAAATGCAACTTTCTGTCACAAAAAATTATATTTTTATCTGCTGTTATTCTGTGCTTTTGTGGACAACTTGAGGGAACTTACTAGAGATGGGATTTAAAAGTTGAAACATGTAAACCAATCCTGTAAGTAAGCTCAAGATGAGTTAGAGTTTCCAGTTTTTCAGTTCTTCTGTCGGTAAATAACTTAAAAAGATATTGGCTGATGGCTGAGATTTTTAGATGTGAGGGACATTAACCTCAGAGAATAAGGACTTGAATGAACATTCTTACATGTTATTTATTAAACAGGAAAATCTCTGTATTTTATAACACTCTGTTGTTGCCTTATTGGTGATAGCTAAACACCATTCTCTGGTTTTGTAGCTTGTAGTGAAACTTAATCTTTACTTACATTTTCTCATTGCTATTCTATAATACCTGATCCTGATTTAGATAACATGAACAGTACTAAACCATGTAGAAGTAGCTTGGAGAAATAGAAGGGAGAAATTCTGAAGATTATAATATTGATTAAATATTAATGTCAGTTGTGGTGGAGCTTAAAGTGTTTTTTAATTGAGGATTAATGCTTCCTCTCCTTCCTGTGCGAATTGTGTTAGCATTGAAAATGTGTGGCTAGGAGATCATCATTGTTCAAGAGTGTTAGATTTGCATTTCAGTAACTGATGCCCTCAGGCTACTCTCAAAATGCTAGCAGAGTGCTTCATAAGCAAATAATTTTTGTGATTGCTGTATTTAATGCAGTAACTTATCCCTTGTGTGGCATAAATGGCTTTTTCATCTTAACAATAACTCCCTAACAGTAAAGGAGTTTTTTAGATTGTGCTGACAGTGAAACTTGTATCTACCTCTGTTTCTGATCCAGTGCAGTAGGTATATATTTAAGATTAGCTCCTAATAATAATATAAAACCAATACATTTTATTAATTAAATAAAGATATCAATAAAATAATTACGTGCTGTTCAGTTTGAAAAGTTAAGCAAGATTTAATTTTTCAAGAATTGCAAAATGGAAGTCAAATCTGGTCAAGTGTCAAAGTAGTTGCCTTAGAGTCCTTAAAGTTTGGACTTTTTTTCTTCTGTTTGGCTTGAAAGTATCTTCTAAGTCATCCTCTAAGTACACTTATCTTAAATAATCCTAAAATCATGTTGTGTCCCTATTACTGTTACTTCTTTGTGAAGTTATTTTTTTGGTGGCAAATACGTGGCAGTACCCTTGATTCCTCTGGTAAAATACTGTATGCTCATGAAAATTACTTAGGCATTTTCAGCTAATGTGGAAAAGCTTTATTTACTAAGGTTCTGTATACCAGAAAAGAATGGACCTTCTCATACAATCTTGGGCTGCTCAGGTTATTTCTGGTTTTCAGTAGGTCCAGGACTGTTATTTATCAAAATGCAAAGATAGGTGGTGCTGGAGGGTAAAGAATGTATTCATAATGGTCTCTCAGAGAAATGTAAAATGAAGGAGAGGTGAATATTACATTAAAATATAAAGTAAATGTACCTTTTGTGGGTGTTTCTAACTGAACTGGTGAATTATGAGTTGGTGAGACTTCATTTGGTTTTCAAAGTCAATTTTAATAAATGGAACATCAAGGCATAAAATAGCAGTAACATCCTGAAATAATGAGTTAGTAGTTGTATATTTGTTGTGATTGTGGTCATACTGCCAGCAAAATGCCTTAATGATTTGAAATAGTTGAAATTTTTTACCTGTTATTTGAAACAAAAGAGAGATCCTGTTTATGCAGGATGTGTAAAAGTTAAAATAACCTGCATATGCCTAGCTGTGGACACAGGTTTTTTCTATAAAGGTAATTGACCTTCCTCTAAATAAACTTTAGTGTAGGAAATACAGAATTTCCATAAAAATCTGTCTTTATGGGGTGTTTGTCTTCCTGACCACACTGTCAAAATAGCAGTTGGTTACATTTTGAGTTCATTTTTCAGTCTGGGTAGTAAAATCAAGCTTTTCTAAAAGGTGTGGGTAGACTGAACCTTGTGTGAGCAGGTACCTGATGTGTAAAAAAATTCTGCATGTTACCAAAAGATTGAATTTCAGAAATAAGACTGGATCCAAATGTTAATGGTAAATAACAGTGAAAAAAATTAGAGGGAAAATCAGGTTGGTTTGGACTTCTTTTCTTTTTGGTGTTTCTTCTGAAGCCTTTTCTTATTCACAGTTTGAGAACCTGTAATTTGCCTCTTTGCTCTTTTTATGTTATGCAGAGAAGGCCAAGCCATTATTTTTGTCATTGATAGCAGTGACAAATTAAGAATGGTTGTGGCCAAAGAAGAACTTGACACCCTTCTGAATCATCCAGGTGAGGTGGATTTTTTCCCATTCTGTGTCCATATTTGTTATGTTGTCTTAAGAAAAGCCCTTATCTGACACATTCTGCATTCTGAGTACTTTGCAAATATTTCAGCCATTCATCAATATTAGAACAATAATGGTCTTCAACAACTTTGTGGCTTTTTTTTTACCTATTCACATTTACGAATTGATCATGTTTCAGCTGTCTACACTGTGTTGGATTGGTCTCTTATTAATCAATATAGATCCAAAATTACATTGTTTTGGGAAAGAATAGACTTGAGTTGGAAGCTGGAGAGGCTTTATGTGATGAGCAGCACATACAAAAATGTGTGTCCCTGTCTGTTTGTTCCATGAAGACAGCTAATTCTTTTAATGTAACATTTAACTTTCTTTCATCATCTTCATTATAATTCTTTTCTCCTTTAGCCACAAGTGAGGAGGGATAATTACACTAGTCAGTTTCAATTCCCTATGGAAGAGGATATGAGAGGTTTCATGGTTGGGGTCTTGGTTTTAGGGGTTTGGTTTGGGTTTTTTTACAGAGACTGCACCTTAATTAATCTAAAATCAGTCAATTCTTTGCCTTTCCATATAGCCAGCATTATTGGGATATGTCTGTAAGCAATATGCAATTTTGACTTTCAGCACTTTCAGTAGTTGCTCTGCCTGACCAGAATATAGAACTACATCTAGGAAGTTTAAAAGTGAAACAATCCTGTAATTCCTTAATAATTTTTTAAACTGATAGAGCCTTACCTTGTGGGATTCCCATGCTGAAAATGAGAAAGGAGAAGCTGACTTGCATTTCTGAGAAAAGCAGTATGTGATAGGGACAAATATGTTCCCACGACTTTATTTTCGGTGAAGACTGGATATAACACCCAAGTTCATCAACAGAGAGGCTGGAGCTGACTGGGCCTCCTTATTCTCATTCTCTAATTTCTCATTCAAGGGTGTGGGCTACTTCAAATGCTGACACTGAAAAGGCAGTGTTGCAAAAGTCAAAGGGAGGATGAGGTGAGCCAAAGGCTGCAGGTAGATTACACAGAGGCCAGGGCACACTGTACCAAATCAGGAATTAACTGCAGCAGTAAAAACCAATCCTGTTGGTAAAGTGGAGCCACACAGGACCAAGGGTGAGAGGTAAAGGCTGCTGGAAGAAGTTTGATAGAAGGCAGAAGAGTGAAAATGTTTAGACAGAGTAGAAGCAGCCTTAGGTGGGGCTTCTCATTTTGGCACTAATAGGTTATTACTGTGCAGTTGTTCCTGAATTTGGGTCTTCTAGTTACAAAAGACCAGGCTCTGGCCACTGAGTGCATTCTTGAGAACCAGGAAAGGGCAGCTGTGTATTTCTACCTTGGAAAATACAACAACAGTGTCACTGGTTTATCAGATTTTGATATATCCCATCTAAAAGAACCAAAGAGCTTAAAAAGTTATTCTAGGATGATGTTCAATACAAGTAGCTCTTAGGTAAATCATTATACAACTGGTTTAATGTGTCAATATTTTTATTTGTATTACTGTTCTGCCTTTCTGCCTGCATACCCTACTTTCTCCCCATCTAAGCTTCTGTCTCTGTCATCCTTCTGGAGTGGTTTAAATGTACGTGTTTACTTAAATTTTGAATTCAATTTAATCAATTCCTGTCTCTGAAAGTCTTAGCAATGCCTCAGTAAAACAGTTTCCTGTCTTTTTGCCAGGCTTTGCTTGAGGTTGTCAAGTGGAAGGGAATGTATCGTGTGAAGCATTAATGGGATTAGAAGTTTTACTAGCTGAAACTGTTTTGTGAATCAGAACTATAAATTATTTTTGGTTACGTAAATGGACAATGCATTCTTCAAATAACAGCTTGTTTAATGATTACTGTGTCATACTATTTTTTTACTCAAACGTCATTCTTCAACATTTTGAAAGATGGTAGTCTCTAGATGACCTGGATTAGATGATGACTCTTGGGTCACTTCACCTCCAGCACATGCTTCTAAACTAAACTGAAATTCTTGTAAACTTGGAATTCTTTGTATAAAATTGCACCTCACACATCTAGTGTCTGGAATAGTTTTTTTTAATGTGTTAATTCATAACTAGAAAATGCAACTAGAAAATGTTAGCTTTCCATTAGTAACTGTGAAAAGTGTGGTAGGGAAATACTGCCCATTAGGAAATAATATAAATTGCCATGACCACCACTTTATCTAGCAAATATCTTTAAGTGTGCATTATGAGTCTGGGTGGGTAGGTTGTGCCCCTTTCTAGTTGATTTAACAAGCACTGGAAACTCCTTGATGAATTTGGCTGTTTGCATTTGTGATGACAGCTAATTTATGTGGTTTTAATTTACCCATAACCTGCAACCTGTGGATACCAGGGTTCATTTCATTATACTGTAAATTAATGTAAAAGTTTCAGTCAGGAGACTCAATAGCTGTTCAGCTATGGAATCAGAACAGAGTTTTAATTATACTGTGCTTGTATTTTGAGGCCTTTCATTTGTGTTAAAAGATAGCAGAGTTAAAAAGAGCTCCAGGTAGGGTAAATAGTTTGTGAAAATTGTCAGTGTTTTGATCAGCACTTACCATCTCTGAATGAATATGGGTAGGTAGCGTTAACTCCACTGATTCTGTGGAAAGTTTAGTAGGGAGGTTGAAAAGAACATAATTAGGAAAGTTCAAACCATTTCAGCACTGACAGTTTGTTGGGATTTGGAGGGTTTTTATCTCCCCCCTGTCCATCAGCAGGGGCAGATGGCTTATGTTTGACATTTTAAAATAAATCCTTAGCTTGTTTCCTATGTGAAATAACCTTTTCTTTTTACTACTTAAAAAAAAGCCCATGTAGCAATTTTTATTGGGGTGGTGGTATGTGTTTAAGTTCTTTTCCTATCAAGAATTGATTGATAGACTAAAACCTAGATTTTCTCTAATCCTGAAGATCATCTTTTGTATAAATAATACGAAAAACTCAGCATTACTCTTGGTAATTTTTTGGCAGTGTTACATGTGTAATTTGAAGAGAGTATACCTTGTTTCCTTTCAGTGACCATACAGTCTTTTGGGGTACTCTTTGTGGTTTAAGCTTGTCTGTGTGTAAGTATTGCAAAAATGGCCAGAGTGCTTTGTTTGGTCTGTAGTTCTCACTGCTAGCTGAAGGAGCTAGGAAAAAAAAGAAGTCCTTCAAAGGAAGGGAGAATAAAGGATGTCCAGACACGTGCATTTTTTTCCAATGTTATAAATTCTATGAAGTAATAGATGCTTTCCAGGAAGCTAAAGGATAATTCCAACTACGCTTGTGCAGCCATTTGTTGTGATGTTATGAAAGAACACAAATTATTTTTTCCATCAATTTTATACATCCAGTGCTCCCTAAGCGGAGATGAGCAGTATTTGTAGGCAATGGTTTGATGGCTTGTTCCTCAGCTTCACCAGCAATTCCTATCTCCAGCTTGAAGTGTGGGTATAAGGTAGGGGGAGAAGGGGTGGAAGATTCCAAAGCCTGCAAGGAAGTTTGTGAGCATTCTGGAAGCATGCAGCAGAGGCCAAGTGACCCAACAGTGTGTGCATCTTGGTAGGATACAACCTTCAGAGAATTGCAGCTACAGGTGAGCAAAATACTTTCCTGTGTTGTTTGTACCTTGTTAAATGCAGAGATTAAAGGTGTTGCCTCATGTCCTGAGAGTTGTGTCTCTGCTCATGCCTAGATATTAAGCACCGTCGACTGCCTATTCTCTTCTTTGCTAACAAGATGGACCTCAGGGATGCAGTGTCATCTGTGAAGGTGTCTCAGTTATTGTCCT
Source organism: Entomyzon cyanotis (assembly GCA_024500445.1). Lineage (NCBI taxonomy): Eukaryota > Metazoa > Chordata > Aves > Passeriformes > Meliphagidae > Entomyzon > Entomyzon cyanotis. Next base: position 3,472,717 of record JAKEPQ010000755.1, on the reverse strand, counting down.
TAGAAAACATCAAAGACAAGCCCTGGCATATCTGGTAAAGTTCTCTTTTTCTACACCTTTATCGGCATTACTTTGTGCATTCCTATTTTAGGCCTGTCATGCCACTCCCTGCTGTATAAAATAAATCAGGTAGATAAAAGACAGCTTCCACGTGTGAAAACAGTACTAATATTAAAACACTTACAGTGAAGCTTGTTTTAAATGTACAGTGCATTCATTTAGACTGTCTTAAAAGTTTTCACAGCAGAACTGTTAGCCAAGTAATGAAATAGACGATTTCCAGTGAAATCAGGAAGCAGGGTTCATATCAGAAGAATAGCTGTCATTGTATTTTGCTGGGAAATTGAGTAGAGTTGTTATCAGAGGGCTCCTGCTAGATTACCTTGCAGGTTTGAGAATATCAGCAATAAAACCTTTGTAGTATTTTTCCACTCTGCAGATGCTTCAGTAAACTACTGTTGAAAGGCCATTTAGTAAACTGTTCTCTTCTGAATTCAGAGGGACACTGTGCTCTTTGTACCCAGTCATATTTGAGGGGATTTTTAGTTGTAGGAGCTAGAATCTTTTCTTCCTGCAGGATGTAAGCTTTAGAAGGACTTTGTGCTAGTGCTCATAAGGAAAAAACACTCTCCTTTTATCAGAAGTGTTTCATAGAAGTTAGTTATTTTTTTGTCCTATTAAAGTCCTTAGCTGTTATAAATAAAAGTTAAATCAGCAGCTAAATGCTGCTGAAAACTGTAATTTCCATTTTAGGCCCTTTAATATAAAACTTGATTACCTGGACATGGTTTTGGGATCACTGCTTTTTGTCTTAGAAATCACACTGATGAATTCCCAAGCTTCTGGGAAGATCATTTTACAGGGAGCTGCAGTCACAGTCCAGATTCACTGCTGTGCTGGTTTTCATAAACTGAAGAATGAAGTTATCCCCCAGTGATTCAAAAGGCTGATTTACACTGCTCTCAGTGTAGCATAATAGTTTTATGCATTAACAGACACTCCTGGGGTTGCTGTTACAATGAAGTGTGTACACACACATAATTCCTCCCTCCTGTACTCCAGCATTCTCACTGTGTGAGGAACTGCGTGGGAGGACAGCTGGACTTGATCATCTTAAAGGTCTTTTCCAAGCCAAATGATTCTATGATTCATGGCTGCTGTTGGAGGGAGTAAACATCTTTTACAATGTTGTCTGAGGAAGGAGGTGCTGCAGAACAATGTGTCTGCTTGTGTGGGAGCTCACCCAGAACCCCTTGTGTTCTAGGAATGATTCCTTCTGCCTTGAATTAAAAGAGATCACATCATGAAATGGTGTTTCCCTGTGGGGAAGGTACTTCGTATCATTTGAGAAGCAGTCTTCTCCATGTGAAGAAAGCTTAAGGAAACTGTCCCTGATGCTACTTTGCAATTCTGTAAATTACAAGTGTAGTGATGACTCAACTAAAACTGGTATTTTTACAGTGTTTTTGTAATTTGATTTGTTGTTTTTTTCAGTGCCAGTGATGCTCTTAAAGGAGAAGGATTACAAGAAGGTGTGGATTGGCTCCAAGGTATATCATATGTAATTCTCTTGCTCTAGTTTCATTCTGTTAAACTTTTTCATTTTGTAAGGTTTTTTCTTTATTATTTCCTTTGTTTTCTTTCTGTCCACTTCTGCTGTCAGATCAAATCACACAGTGAGTACTAATGCTCTATCTCATATTTTCCTTTCATTTACCTCCTTAATATACACAAAACATCATGTGGACTTCCCTGACAAAAGTGTGTATTATGAAATACAAATACACACTCTTGCAAATAGTGTAACACTTTGATTTAAATACTACCAGTTCCCACACTTCAGTTCCTTATTGTAGTAGTTCAGTTTCTTTTTTAATTTATTCTTACTGTCCTACCCCAGTTTTACAAAACTTAACATTATGTATTAAGAAATGGTGGAAGAAAATAAGCCAAGTACGCAAATACACCGGTTCTAATTATACACCTTCAGTTCTTTCATCTAGACCCAAAATAAGAACATCTTACACTGTAACGATTATAGGACATGCAGAACTGCATGGAAAATATCAGATCCAGCTTGGATGATGTCTGACATATCCAGCATCTTTAATTACAAACTTGGTACAGATGTTGTGTCTCCTTCTGTGGTGTGTTGGCAAGGCTCTGGTCTCTTGTGCTCCTGCTCCATGTGTAGATTAGTGAAGTGTGGCTTAGTTCTGGTAGACTCATCTCAATTTTAGCTCCCTGGCTGTTGTTGCTTGTGCTGTGAGTGCTTAGGGTGGGGCAGATGAGCTGAGCTGCAGTGCAGCCTGTGCTGTGCCCCGCTGGCCGCCGGGTGTCAGCGCTGTTCCAGGGACAGAGCCTCCTTCCCAAAGGATGACTGACCGCCAGCCTTGGCCCCGGGTTAACTCATCCCCATTGATCTAGGGACACCAGACTGTCCTTTCTACTTAGACTCATACTGCTGACTAGAAAAAGATGAGTGATTGTAGAATACAAAAACATTCGGGCTTGTTTACAGAGAAAGGGCTGCTCGCCAAAAATAGTCTTTACAAAGAGATTTCCTGTCCTACAGAAGAGCAGTGGTGTATCCTCCACAATCTAAAATATTCTGAGGTGAGGAACCAGGATCTTAGCATCGGGTTTCCTTCTCTGCTGTATCCTATCATCATAGAGGCAGATTCCAAATCATGTACTTTCTCCTAATTTCAGGCAGTTCTGGCTTGATAATGTTTTCTTGTGATTTTCAGGGTCTCTGCTTATTTTGGAGAAACCTTTTAAGTTTCAATGAAAATTTTGGTTTTGTACATAGCTTCATGCTACTTAAAAGGATCTCCAAAGCTTGTCTAAATATTTTCTGACAAAATATTTAAATTATATATGTAGAATTTTTTTTTAAGTACAGCAAGCAGATGCTTCTGCTGTCACTCACATAGCTATTCATAGCTATTCACTTCTCATGGATAGTTAAACTTCTTAATTTTCTGAGCTAAGTTCTTTATGGATGGGCTCTGTCTGAAAATTTCCTTTAAGTCCCTGGTTCAGTGAACCTTAAAGCTTAAGAGGGGTTGAGATTTAACGGTATTGTTACCTAAGTACATGTAGTTTGGCAATAATATGTTTAATGGCTGAAGACTTTGGTGTTTCAAGAGTAAATTTTTACTCTGATTCTCCTTATTCCTAGAGCTCTAGATGGAAATATTTGGAACAACTCTGTAGTTATGGGAGTCCCTAAATCACAGCCTGGGGATGCCATAAAATTCCTGGGAGGAAATGACACCTGATGTATGAGTGCACAGTTTTCCTTGTCAGCAGCCAAGCTTTCCTTTGCAGACCCATTTCACAGCTGGGGTGGCAGGGGCAGAAAGTTTTGTCCTTTTTTTTGCCTAGTGAAGGCTGAGTTTGCTGTTTTCCTATTTAGTAATGGGGTTGCTATTGCAACAGCACATCATTAGTAAGGTAAGACTAACCTGTCTCACAGCATTCCCCCTTGGTGGGGGAAATTGTGCTGATTTCCATATTTTGTAATGGGATGCTGGATGGTTTTGGTAACTTTGAAATGAGTTGAGAACTGGCAATCAGGCAGCAATACGGAGAAGTGTGGCTACTGAGAGGAAAGTTTTCATTGAGTTATTCAAAACCAAACTTTAAATCTTTTGCTGTTGGGCAGTTCATGTTCAGTTATGTGGAAGCCAAAGTGTGTACAAGGCATTGATATGCGTACTGCATAAAATAAACTTCCAGGTCTTACTCTCATCAAAGTGATCTTATAAGCCCAAAGAAGATAAAAATTTATTTAGGTGGAAGACTCTTCCTGTTTAATTAGCAAGATTTGGGGGAAACCACTTGGCTGTTCAGGAATTTCAGAAGTGGAGGAGAGAGCAAGTTGAAAACAACTCTACATTGTCCTCCATTCTTGTAACTACACCAAAATATCTGTTGTAACTACAGCAAAATACCTATACCTATTTTATGTTTTCAAAAAGCGAAGTACAGCAAGAATTCATCTTGTGTTAAGACTGGATATTTCTTTTTATTAACAGATCAGATGCAAGCAATGAAGATGAGAGATAAATAAACGATGTGGGGTGTTCTTTTGCACCCTTTGTCAGTAGGTGTACAAGCTCCTTGGAAAGGAAGAATGATTTGAAGAAGATGAGCAGTTCAGCTAAAATATCCTGTATTGGCTTGTTTCAGTTTAGTATCTCTTCCAGGAAAACTGAATGTAGATAACCTAGCACCTCAGGTATGCACATTGCTGAATTAAATTGAATCTTGTGACTGGAGAGTGTATTTAAAAAAATATATATTTGTGTTAACAATAAACATCTGCATTCATTTGAGTTTTAGGTGATAATTAGCCACAGGAAATGCCCCTCTGTTTTTTGGGGGCACACCAAATGGGAATATTTATTTTCCAGAGAAAGAACAATCAGCACTTCCTGAAATACAGCTACATGAGATACTTACTGATTTTAGATGCCTAGTTTTAGGCATTTTTTGCCATTTTTTTATATTGAAGTTTGACATTGCGTTTTTATTATCCATCTATAATAGACTTCTATAAGAATATTTTAATTAAAGATACAAAGATTCATATGGTCAATGTATTTGTTATAGATGATTGCAGATGTTTTTAAGGAATTGCTTTTAATGAAATGTTACAAATTGGTTTTGTGCTTATGCCATGGTTCTGTTTGCATTTCCATCAATAAAACTTCAAATATATGACATGCCTTGGTTGGGTTTTTTAGCTTACATATGCTCATTGGTGGTCTTCGGTTTTCTTAGAGATTTTTGGTTTTCTGTTCATTTCATTTGGAATTTGTTCACCCATTTGCCAGTGGATATTGCACTGTATACTGTAATGAAATGGTATATCTGTTGCCAAGGGTTTTTTTATTAATTGCAAATATTTTTTACCCTACTTAATAAACTAGACTGCTCTTCCAGATGCTTAAGGAGCATATGATTGACAGAATCACAGAGCAGGTCAGGTTGGAAGGGACCACAGTAGGTCATCTAGTCCAACCTCCCTGCTCGGGCAGGGTCATCGCAGAGCACATGGCACAGGATTGCATCTGGATGGTTCTGGAATATCTCCAGTGAGGGAGACTCCACAGCCTCTCTGGGCAGCCTGTTCCAGTGTGTGGTCAGTGCACAGTAAAGAAGTTCTTCCTCGTGGAGGTGGAACTTCCTGTGCATCAGATTCTTGAAAGCTGTATTTTGCAAACACAGTTAAGGGACAGTTCACTGGTTTACTAGATCATTAATATGATTTGTGTTACATACTTCTGTTGTGTATATAGACTGTTTTACTCTCGAGAATAAATTTAATAAGCTCTCTGACTTCAAAGACATACCATAAGTAACAAATTAAGAACTTTATTTTTGCTATGCCACCTCTTCCCTTTTAATCCCTCCTCCTTCATTCAGGAAAGGGAGTGCTGATCAGTGATGACCTGATCCCTGTGGAACATGTAATATGCAGCATTTGCAAAAGCTTCCTCACACTCCCATTAGCATATAGAACACACAAATGTTCTGTCAGCATGCCTTCTAGGCCCCACCTAATAGAGGAATATTTAAAGCAAAGAGACCTGCCTGAAATGGGAGAACAGTGTCATGGTACTTTCAGTTATTAAATAGTTAAATCTAACTCCCCTGCTTTGCCAGAAGAAAATCTCACTGTAAGGAATCTTTCTTACTGGATGCTATGGTTCTTACAGTTCAGTTTGTCATGGAAGTATTTTTATGTCTTTTCATGAAACTATTTTCATGTCTGTATCTTCATGTGACACCTTAGGCCATTTGTGAACTCTGAATCTAAGTATCTACAAAAGTCAAATACAAAGGAGGAACAGTAATGTATAATTCTGAGAAGTTTTCCTTTGCATTCTGGGCTGATAATTTTCTGATTTATTTTGCATTGGATAATACAGCAATTAAAATAATCATAGAATGGTTTGGAAGGGACCTTAAAGATCATCCAGTTCCAACCTCCTGATCTTGGACAGGGACACCTTCCACTATCCCAGGTTGCTCAGAGCTTCATCCAACCTGGCCTTGAACACTTCTGGGGTGGGAAGACCAGAACTTCCCTGGGCATTCTGTGCCAGTGCTTCACCATCCCCTCAGTAAAGAATTTCTTATTAATATCTAATCTAAAACTATTCTCATGAAAATAATACTTGTAAAACTGTTTTGCTGTATGTAAGTATTTTGTAATTATTGTGGTTCTCTTACATGTCTTGTTTAAATGAAACATTTGCTTCTAAGTTGACAATTTTCTTTCTGCTAAAGAAAATTTTAAGTTCTTATGTAAAATCCGTCTGCATTTCTGACTTCCTTGAATAGTATGGATCTTGATGGTTGTCTGATTGGTTTTGTTTGTTTGTTTTGAATGACATAAAGTGCTATGTTTATCTTAGGGATTGCCTTTACTGTCATGGGAAGTTGTTTAAACCTCCTGCTTTGTTCTTTCATCCACAAATCCAAGGGAAGTACTCTTATATGTATATATATATTTATTTATATATATATTTATTTTTTTTTTTTTTTTTTTTTTTTTTTTGGTCCTCTAATGTGGTTAGTAAGCACTTTTTGAAAGCAGCAGTTAGTTTTTTATTTTGATTATTGTTCCCCTTCTTGGTTTTTTGGTGCTTGATTTTGTTCTGCAACATCTCTTTCTGTTCCTCCCCTGTGGGGACACTGGTCTGAATGCAGACCTATTGGAATGGGTGGAAATAGAAATGGTTCTGTTAGCAAAATGCTGGATTTTTAATTTTCCCCTCCTTGTTACTGCTTCAACCATTAGTTGTCTTTTACATTTGTGACCATTCTGTGAACATAAAACCGACCGAGGGGATCTCTGTATGTTCAGCTCTCCTTCCCACCTTGGTGCACAGCCATAGGTCACCAACATCCACAGGTGCTACCGCCCTGAGTTGCTATAAAAATGTTGAATTTGGTTCAAGGATCATATATTGCACAAAATCCTCATGTGTCCATGCAAAAAGGCTGCTTTGGAGTTGGTTTTTGTGGGCCTAGTGGCTGTCAGACTTCAATGCCATTCATTCCCCATTACATTTAAGATGTTCAAGTAATCGATGAGTTCTATCTGGGTGCTCCAAGACAGTTTGCATTTACAAGTTCATTGTGCCTGAGGAGCAAAGCAGACAAGGGAGTGTTCCCTTTTCTGATCCATGTTACTGTAGGTGTGTGCATGAAATGATAACTCAAAAGGGAATAGAGTGACCAAAAGAAACTCAGGGAATTTACATCCCACTGAGTGTTTTGTGCTGTTGCTTCTGTGCACTCTGCCCTCCTACATATTTTTTTATTAATGTCCTTTAAATATGCCTGGGAAGGCTCAAGAGTGTAGCATTTTCAGCTGAAATATGGTGGAGTTGTTTTCACATACAAAGTGTTGCCTTCTAGGTCTTGACTGAGGAGGGATCTATCAAGTAAATGTGCAAATCCTAATTTTCCTAGCAGTGCCTCTCTAGTACTGAGAAAACAAGTCCATGGGAACCTTGTGTTTAACTACCACTTGCAGCTGTGCTGAGAGCCTCAACACTCCTTAGCAACTGCACATGCTTCAAGTGCAGTTTCTAAGTGTGAGGATGTAAATGTAATGGAGCCTTCTTTTAATCTCAGCCCTCTAACTGCAATTTGCTTGGGGTGTTTTATTTACTAATATGAAAGATAAGCTGCTGTAAAAGACCAGACATAACAGCTCAGCTTAGTTGTCTGCAGACAGGCATTCTGATGTGGTAATATGTGGAATGGAAACGTTGCACTTCAGAGCTTCTGCAAAACAGCTGTGCAACTGTTTTGGAAAGCAGCTTATCTCTTAGAAGCTTTAACTAGGAAATATCATTTTGTTGGTAATAAGAAAGAAAAGTAATGTTGATTCAAAATGCTTGTCCTTAAAAGCAAACATTTATTAAGCCAAGAAATGGTGTTTAATCTCAAAAGGGGTGGGGCTGGAGGGGAGGTTTTGTTTGTTTGTTTAAGTTTTTTACATGTTTTAAAAGTTTTATTTGGTTGGAAAAATACTATTTTTATTATTAATTCTTGTCATACATTTATTTAGTTCTTTCTGGCCTACCTTATTTCCATTTTACAGAAATCCTCACAAATGTAGCTCCTTAACATTTTGGTCTGCTTCTTTTAACTTTTGCCAAGTACTCTACTAGTGAAACTTTGCAGCTCCCTTCCCTGTTGTTTTGATTTTGGGTGGGTTTTTTGAGAAACAAAATAGATAACGAGAGGTCACAGAAGACAGGACTAAAAAAGCAAAAAAAAGGGTACTACCAAGAAAGTCTCCAACTCTCCTCTTTCAGAAAGGTCAGGAACATTTGATTTCAAAGGTTAACTTGATATGCCCAGATCCTTTTTCATTATTTTTTACAGTCCAAACTTGGCTATTTAAATTTAAAAATGTACTGTTACTATGCAAAACTAATATTATGTGTAATAGCTAATCAGAGTTCTGAACTTCAAATGCTGTTGTAACAAATGCCAAGTGTTTTTAGTAACATTTTGTAACCATACTTTAGTTCAAGGCTCTGTAGCTCCTGTCGCAGTAAGTCACATCATGAAAGCATCTGTGTTGGTGTGAACCAGCACTTTGTAATTAATTTGCCATTGCTCAGTCAGTTGGATTACTACTTAATTGGTTGAATTTTTCTAGCCATCTGAAATTCTTGTTCTCACAAGTACAGCATGTACGTGATAATGTACTGTTCTCCTTCAGTGGATGTCAGGATCTCACCATGCAAATCAGCCGTGTTTACTTTTTCCACTCTTCTTGAAACCCACTCCCACTACTCTTTTATAAAATCAATCCTTGAAATGAAAACTAGGCTCTTAATGTCTCTTGTCTAGCATTAAATGATCTTGTGTTTTCCAAACTGTTTACCAGAAGATGAACTTAATTGTATTGCAATCATATTAGCCAGGCACCAGCTCAAAAAGGGGATGTTTGTAATTTCTCTGGGATTCAGGGAGCACCTTTGAAGAACAGGGTAACTTGTGTAGTAAAAAAAGTGTAAATTTAGCAACTTCATGCTAGGCAGTCTTTGTCTTTGAAGATCAGTAAATAGATTGAAGACCTAGCAAAATAGTTACTGAACCAAATTTAGTTTGCTAAAGAGTTGCCTAACAGTTGTCAATAGAGATAAGAAAAGACAGTAAGGGAAGATTTTAAAAATCAAGGAAACTGGGATGTGTGGAGGAAGTTCCTTTGGGCTGAAACATAATTATTCTAATGAATATTAAAGAAACCCAAGTGTGTTATGAGGCTCAGTGAAGTAACCGTGAGAAATGGTTGAAGTGGATGCTTGGATATACAATGAGAGCAGCCCCATCAAACTGCTTTTGTAGAATGAGATACCTAGTGCTGAGACCCTGATGTCCCAGCCTGTGTGGCTTGAGTTTCCTTCAGCCTGAGCTTTTCCAAGGGCTGCTCAGTCCTTGGAGCACATTGTGCACTCTTGGCTCTGAGGTGTAGTTTCATCCAAAAAGAATTCAGTTTGTGTCCTCCCTGCCAATTCTGCGATGTAAACAAAAGCACTGTTAGAGAGGACTATCTTTAAAATACCCTTGTGACCTGAACTTGTACAAACTGAAAAGGGTAACAACCCCAAAGTTTTAAAACCGTGGCATTGAAACCATGTGAAAAACAGAAAAACTTGGCAAGAGGTCTCCACAAACCAAAGTTCCCCAGGAATAATGTCAGTGAAGTATATAGGAAAAATATTCTTAAATTGCAACTGGGAACATTTATTCCACTGGTGCAGGATATAACCATTGGACAGGGATTAAGGGATCACACTTACAGCTTGATGGAAATGGGATAATGTCACTTGTGAAAAATAGACAGTCATGAATAAATACTAATAAATATTAAAATATGGAAGTAAATAATAAAAGGATTTCTCTGTCAGGCATCAGTGTTATTCCTGGCATCATCTGTATTTATGATCATACAGGTTTAAAGATGTTACTAGGAAAAGAACTTTGCAATCCTTTTTTCTTTTTTAACTTAAAATATCACTCTGCAAGTAAATCTCTCTTTGTTTTAATCTTATCCACCAATATTTATTAGCATAAACTGAACAGGAAAAAAGTGTCTAAAAATTGATGTAATGAGTAACAAATGGAATCCATGAACCAGAAAGGGTAGGTTTTCAATGACAGCAGCAATCTAAGGATTTTCTTCATCATTTATTACATCATCAGTGGATTACATTAAAGCACCTTGGTCCCAGTTTAACATTTTTGTCTGTGTGGTGATGTTGTTGGCCAATCCTTACATTGTTGCTTTAGAGGTGCAAGGACTGATGAAGGGTTTCTTTTCAAGAGTGGAATGTTTTGCTGGGAAAGGTGATGCTTTTCTCTTGTAATACTTGTTTTTATTCTGCCTTCACTCCCCTTCATTGAGGTGGTATTTTACATTCTTAGGGTAGTTTTCAACAGGAAAGTGTTCCTCTGTTTTGAGATGCCTAGAACCTATGCATAATTGTTTTCTAAGTCCTCTGCTGAGTTTTGAATCAAGAGCAAGTTAATGCTCTAAAAAAATTTTGGCAGCAGTTTCAAAGCAGGCTAAATTGATCTATAAACTTATCCAATCCAGTGGTCACAAAGTGTTGCTGTGTTTTGCAATTAAGTTTTGAGCTTTACTGTGTCTTTAATTGGTACCATTATAAAATAAGATCAACTACTATTATGTTAAAAAACAATTGCAGAATAGCCACTTCAGTGCTGACTTACCAATATTATTATATGTACAGACCTTTCATGTTGTAGCTTTATAGTTCCTGGAAATTAAAAGATATATATGCAAAATCAAGTAGTTTAGGTTGTAGGATTTTTTTTTAAGTACCAATTTTCTTTTTTTTACCCATTTCATAACTGCTAAAGTACTACTCAGTTCTCTGTCTACTCTGATATGTCATGCAATGATTTCAGAAAGTGTTAAAATCCCCTCTTTTTTATGGGTGATAAGTGTCATGCTTTCCTTGAGGTGTGTATTCTGTCATCATGTCAGGTAATGCATTTTGTAAGTCCTTGATTTATGCAGGATACAAAATATCTGTGTGATTTCTTAAAGGCTGTAGCAATGCTTAAGTTGTGAAGTGAATGACAGGTGATCTGATATTGGCATCATACTAAATAGGAATACATCAATCAGTTCCTAATAAAAAGGAAAAATTGCAGCTTTATTCAGAGAATTGATTTAACACAGAGATAATGTGAGCCTTTATTTTTCAGCAGCAGTTCAGCATACACTGAAAACTGGGAAAAACAGAGTACATCTACTATTTGTGAACTACAGTAAGTGCATTCTATAAAATACCATCTTCCATTGTAGAGAAACCCCTTTAGTCTTCTTAGTCATATTTTACTGGGCCAGAGCTGTGCATTACATACAGAAAATATTTCTAAAGAACAACATCAGATAAAAGGACTGAGTTTCAGGCTCATATCCCCATTAGCTAGATGTTTCTTTGTGATGGTGTTTACTTTGCTGAAAAAGCTTTTCTGTTCTGACTTCACTAAGAGTGAATGCTTGAGTGAGGAAGCATGGATTACTCCAAATTTTTGTTCTGGGGTATTAAGAGAAATCTTCTTTCCCCTACTAAAGGTTTTGTCGTGTTGGGCTTAAAAGGAAAAAAAATAAAACCCACAAAGCAAACGAGTGTGTGTGGGGTCAGCTATGCTGTTACTTATCCAGCTAACCAGGCACTGATCCATGGTCACTTGAATCCTTACAAACTTGGCCTTTAAGATTTCTTACCCTTTTTCTGTGTGTTATACAGACTGTTTACTGTTATGTGAAACTTGTATGCCAAGAATTAGACTCTGGTTTTCTGTTTGTTCTGTAATAAGATTGAAGTATTTTCTCCCTGTTTGGAATAACTTATGGATATAATTTGCATACATAAGAAAAGGTCTCTGATTTCTCTCTTTTTTTTTTTTTAATTTTAATTTTCTTACTGAAAGCTTAAATGGAGAGGAAAATAAGTTGTTCCATGAAACCAGATGGGATTCTGCAACATTAGCAGCCAAAAGCTTTTATGATCCTGTTTGGCTCAATCCATAAGAATTCTGCTTGTTAGAGACTGGTGTACTCATTTTTATATACAGAATATTTTGCAGTGTATTTCTACATACCCTAAAGATGATACTTCCTTTTTCAAACATTTAATGATATAGTATTTTATAAAGGGCATGAAACACTGGGTTAAAAAACATTCTGAGGTGTGAACTCCAGCAGGGTAGACAAAGGGGGGCATTGGTGTGTCTGCAGTCAGTGGTTCTAGGAAGCCTTGGAGTCCAGGGAGTTGTTTTAGGAAGTCTTTGAAAGGTGGTTGAGAAAGACAAGTCTGCTGTCCAGAAGCTTGAATTTACTGTAAATAGGCTTGTACCACAATTTTAAAACTGCTTAGTAACCTGCAAATTTAAAAACGTACTTTCATGTACATGCATGGAAATATGGTAAGCCCATTAGAATAGTAATTTGATTTTATATTCGAAAGTGTGTAGATTTGTAGAGAAAGGTGTGTATTCAATTTTAACCACACATCTGATATTCAAAAGACATTCTAGGTGGAAAAGTGTTAAATTAATTACAATGTATAAGTAGCTGGTAATGTATTTCATGGATTTCTTTTATTTGCATGTAAGACACCTCTTTTTGAAAGCTCTTGCATTCTTATGAATGCTAAATTCTCTGTGCTGCTTTTTACACTACGTACCATATATGTTAGAATTTGGATGAAATGAGCTTACTGAAGCACTTTGTTTAACCACAGTTTTTCGAGGAAGGCTGGTGGTGAATAGACAGATTGTCTTAGCAGGTGAGCAGACTCAGAGCAGGATGGTTTACAGAGACTCATTATAGGAAGTGCAGACTTTCCTGAGCTCCAGTTAGGGTAGGGTGGTGATTAACACTGGTAAGAAGACAAGGGAGCTTAATCTTTATTCTGGATTCACACAAGTTTAATTGATATGAGGTGCTGTCAAAAATGTCTTGGGAGCCTTCCAGACAAGCTGTGCTAATCATCTGAAAGTTATCAAATCTTTTGGAATTAGGTGCATACACACCACCACAGTATGAGGCTTCTGAGTGCTTTTTGTTCCATGCCCAGGTGCAGTGAACGTCTGTTTTAAAAAAGGTTCTGTAGGTGGGGTGGTGGTTTCTTATTTTGTACTTTACAGTTAGTTTCCCCTTTTAGCACTTTTGCTGCTGGGTAGCTGTAAATGTCATGAATTTACAAGTGAAAAACAGAGTGGAAAACAAATAGAAGAGGCTTTCCAAAAAGTTAATTTAAAGATTTTAATTCCTAGACTGTACTTTGACCATAGGTAGCACAGTGTATAAATCTTACCCAAAATAATAAAGAACGCAGTTATGGGTCTCAGAAGCTGCAGTTTAACCCCATGAGTCATTTCCAGCTGTCTTCTCCAGACATGAAGGCATTTGAACAATAGCAGCTGACCATGTGGCTGTCTTTTAAACCATTCTCAGTAAATCAAATGGAGGAACTGTGTGTTTACAGTTAAAGGATGAGGATTGCTGGAAGCTGCACAGCACATACTTTACAGCAGGAGGTCATGGCTAGATAGAAAATAATCCTAGAAATCCTTGCTAACATCCTTCATCTGTGTAATAACATAGCCAAGACCCAACTCTTCCATTCTGTTGGTCGCCTTCATTTTAAAGGATAGATTAGAGATTTGAAAATCATCAGTATTTGTTTAAACATCTGGACAACGAACATTGTGAAAAATGGCTAGGAAATATTACACATAATGACTCCTTTATGTGTATTTATCAATTCATGGTCTCATGCCACCTATGAAAACCTTTGCCATAACAGATTATAGACTGGAAAGGAAAAACATAAGTAAGTGCCTGTTCATTATTAAAATCCTGTTGCTATTTATGCCACATCTGCCTGTAGACATGTTTTGTAAGAGCCTGGAAAATGGGAGAGCTTATGAACAAGAAAAAGTAGCAGAGACATATAAAATACTTTGATAGATAAGTGCATTAACATGTATGAAATGGAAAATTGAACTTTGCTTTTGTATAGTAGAGTTGCACCTCAAAACATAAGACCACTTCTTATTGTAGCGGTCCAACAATGGAAGCAGTTTGAGGATGTTGTTTTCATTTAATAGTTGTGTGAAATGTGCTTGCAGGCAAAATGTTTAGTTTGGAGATTTTAAGACTACATTTCTCCCCTAGTTATGACCTTAACGTATCAGGAAAATTCTAAAAGAAGGGTGTGAAAGGAGGGCTCCTCCTAAACCAACGTCATGGAAATGCACTTTCCTTTTTGGTATCCAAACAAAACAAAAGATTTGACTCAAGATTTGAAAGACCCATAAAAAAGAGGAAATTCAAAAAGCACAATTAAAATTTCACCATCTGCTCACTCTAAATCAGCAAGGAGAAGGGGGAGGTTTCCCTTCTGCACAACCATTATAATCAGAATTGCAGTAGGAAAAATTAAGTGGATGTGGAATAGGCACAGCACCCTCCCGTCTCTTATTCCACATTCAAGTGACACTCCGGGCAGGATGAATTATGAAAAAAATGCATTGAGAGCCCCTGATTGACATTTTCCTCTTCTCTGCAATCCTATCCCTCTGCAAGTGTGCTTTCATGCTTTCTCACTGCCTTTGGTGTTGCCATATTACCTCATGTGGGCCACATGTGAGCACTTTAATCTGAGGCAGCAAGGAACCTGTTTGCCCCATCTGTTTTAGCTTGCATGTGTTGGTGCTGCTGTAAATGCTGGCAGCTGTGTTAATATGGGAGGCCACCTGCCACATGGGAGATACTGCATCTTTGGGTAAAAACTGATCTTTCCCCCTTTGCTGGAGGTGTAGGTGACTCAATCTGAGTTCCTGTTGGCAACCCTGCTGGCAGTTCCTCTTTTACTATTTTAAATGTATCAAAATTATTTACTCTTCAGTCATGTGGTACTTAATTATTCCAGGGTACAAAAAAAGAAAGGTATTATGTAACCTGTGACATGTTCGTATTTTATATTGCTAGTTTTAGTGTTTTGATTAGTTTTAATATTTTCATTATTTGCCTGCAGTAGAATTGTCTTTTGGTATGTTCCTGTATTTTCTGCTTTTAGATGCAGTGCAGAAAGGAGGAACAGATTTGAGCACAGAATGTTACTGTTTGGGATTAGCATTTCTGATTAGGCTGGCTCTTTGTTCTTGGACAAGCAAAGTCCTGGTAATGCTTCATGCTGCCCCGTGGTGCCCCTGTGGGCACGTGTGGACAGCCTTTGGATGCAGCAAGGTGTTCTGACTGCCTCTGTCTCTGTGTGCAAACCACTCACCATATTATACTTAACTACATCCTGAGGTGATTATGAGGATTAATTAATGCTTAAATCCTTTGAAGATACCGGATGCTTTATAAATGCTAATTATTATATTCAGGTTTGCTACAGCTTAGGGATTAGATCTTACTTAAGCAATAGGTAGGGAAGCTGTGAGATGTGTGTGGCAAAGAAGAATGAAAAGTAATAAACAGTCACTGAGAGCCTAAGCCTCCCTGCAGCCTGTTTGTGCAGTCCTAATAAATTGCCACTTTTCTAATTTAGTTTTGGAGTCTGACTACTTCTGTTTTGAATGTCAGAAGGAGTGTCTCCTCTATAATGTTCCATTGAGTGCTGCTGTTAACATTTTGCAGTTTTAACCCTGCTTGCCATTTCTGTGAGAATTGGCAACTATGTGTAGGTGCTCTAAAAATGTGGTTCCTTGTTTTCGTCTATACTGTCCTGGAATTAAACATTTCATGATTTTGTGCAAAGCTTGGGGAATCTGTATCACTGAGAGAATTGTCTGCTCCTTGCCTGGCCACTGAAAACTGGACAGAACCTTGTGTTCTAAGTGCTGGTCACCCGAATAAGGTTTGTGACTGGTAATTATTCTGTGAGAAAGCTACTTTTTGTAACCTGGGATACAACCAGCTAGTCCCAACTCTGATGGTTCAAAATTTAAGTGCACGTCCAATATCCAGCTGTGTCTGTGTTCTTAAAATCCACATCAAAGCTGTATGAGACTTGGACAGTACGAAGCAGGGCTGTTTGCACATTTCTTAAAGATTTCTTCATTGCTGAGGTAGGAAAAAGTGGACAGAAAAGCAGACAGTAGGGTTTTTTCTGGCTGGTTTATTGCTGCTGCTCTGCAGATGGGTGTAGAGTACCAGCTTCCTATCTGCCTCTCACTGTGACACAGTGGTAAAGAAAGAGGTTTGGATATGGATAAAAGTCAACAAACAGAAAAATCCTTACAGAATAGAGGTGATCACTGACATAGGTTACCCAGACAGACCTTGGAGGTTTTCAAAAGCCATCAGGACACAGTCCTGGGCAATCTGCTCCAGGTGGTCCTGGTTAAGCAGAGGGTAGGACCAGGTGGTTTCCTGAGCTCCCTTCCAACCTCAGTCATTCCACAAAGCAAAAAGGAGCTGATAGAAAGGTCTCAGGTGTAGGCAGTCACAAAAAAACATCAGAGATGGTCACAAGGATGAGGAAGTGTGGTTCTGAATTTAAAATCTTAGTATCAGGATTAGACTGTTTCACCAAGAACTCACACAGTGAATCATTAAGGTTTTGTGCGTCACCTCGATCCATAAAATGAGGATTGTATTTCTCAGTGTGCAATGGCAAGGTTATCTGTCGGTACAGTTTGATGTTAACTCAAGGGTGGCCACAACTTTTGCAGGGAGAAAAATAAAGGGTTTGGTATTAAAAAGACCAAAACCAAAGGAAAAAACCTAAAACCAAACTCCTTTCTAGGAAATCGACTTTTTCAAAGGCAGGAGAAGCCCTTTCCTCCAAGCTACTTTTCATCAGCAGGAGTGGTCTGAACTCACCCCCAGGTGAAAGAGAGAGGCGAGAGATGAGGCTCCAGCAGCTGCTGCTGAGTACCTTTTGTTTACAGCGCTGGGCAGCAGGCACAGCTGTTGTGGCAGCCAGAGGGTGCCCGGGACAGCGGGAAGCCAGTTCCCGGCTTTGCATGGACAAACGAGTGCCGGATCTCAGAGCTGGCCCGAGGTACAAAGCACTAGGCTGGCGCTGGCGTTCGCAGTCAGTCAGGAGTGTAAATTCTCAAGGCTGCCTGTCCTTTTTCTTACAGAGGGTTTTTTTTTTTCCACCTCTGATCTTTTCTCTTTGTTCACGCTAATTACGACCCATTAACTTAAAGAAACAACAAACCCAAAGCAAACCCAACGCGCCACCCTCCCGGCGCGGGGACGGCGGGCAGCGTGCGGCGGAACCTTCCCTCAGCGGCCATCGCTTCCCTCCCTCCCGCGGCCCCGGGCGCTCGGCTGGGCGGGAGGCAGGAGCCGGGCTCTCCCCGCCTGCTGGGGCGCGGATGGGGCTCACGCACCTCCAGCTGCTGCCCCAGCCTCCCCCCGCTCCCGCGGCACCAAGCAGCCCCCGCCTGCCGAGCGGCTCTGCCTGCCCGCCCCGCCGGCAGCAGGGCGGGGGCGGCAGAGCGGCGGCTCCTCCCCGGGGCGGGGGGACGCGTTCGCCGCCGCCTCCCGCCGCCTCCCGCCGCCGCGGGGACTCGGTGCCGGGCGGCTGCTGGCGGCGTCTCCCGTCCCGTCCCGTCCGGTGCCGGGGATGTCCGGCGGGAGCAGCCGGCGGCGGGCCGGCCCCTCCTGGCACAGCACTTTCTCTCGCTTCTTCTCCAGGAGCCCAGCCGGCGAGGGGGCGGCGAACAGGTACGCGGGGCGAGGGCACGGGAGCGGCGCGGTGCCACCTGCGCGGCCGGGGGACACCGGGGGACACCGCGGGGCACGGGAGGGCGCGGGGCTGAGCGGAGCCCCGGCCGTGTTGCGACAGCGGTGGGTGGCGGGGCGGCGGGAGGAAGCGAGCGTTCACCGCGGAGAGCCCGGGCGTCCCGGGGGCGGGCGGCTCCGGGGACAGCGGCGGCCCCGGGCGGGGCGGTGGCTCGGCCGGGGGAGCTGGGGACGGCGGTGGGTGCGGGCTGACAGCTGCTGCCGTCGATGGCCGGGGCTGCCGGGCTGTCCCGGAGCAGCGCTGCGGAGCGGGCACGGCTCCTGCCGTGCGCTGGGGTGGAGGGACTCGGGGCTTCCCTGCGAGGTGGATCCAGCAGCCCCGGCCCCGCCAGGCTCGGCGGATTCCCCGTGGAACCTGCGCTTGCTGGGAATAGCCCAGCCCGGGGCTTCTCGGGCGCCCCGGCTCGCAGCGCCTTCCCTGGGGACTGAGGGCAGGGCACGGCGGGGAGCTCTCCGACGGCTTGGAGGGGTTTGAGTGTTTGTTTTCGCCTTTCAGTTTTCACGCCGAAAGTTTTCTTTTGGGCTGGTGTAAATTAGGCGTTAATGCAACATAAATATTACTGATGTGTTTAAGTCTCGATGCAAAATTTGTGGTTTATGGAAACTTGGTTATTAATAATTTTTTTAGTGCAGGCAGACTTTACAAGATGAAAAGGTTTGGAAACTTCTTGTGTATTTTTTCCTCTTCCTTTTTTCTTTTTGTTTTTCTTCTGGTGGCTGATTTCTTTCTGTAAGTAGGAAAGAAGCACAGATAAGTTTCCTTCAGTTTCTCAGGCAGCTTTGTTGTTTGCCCAAGTTAATGAGCATTTTTCTGTGGTGAAAAGGTGTTAGTTGTCTAGGCCTTACTTCCTCGGGTGTAGTATTTATTTTTTGCTTTTAACATGTTGGTTTTAATCTGAGTCACTCTTGATAGTGCATAGGTTTGTGTTTAAACTGACACAGTAAATACAGTTTAATTGTAGACAGTGGCTATGGCAGTAGTTCTTCCAGTGGAAAGCTTGAGGATCTTGCATTGTATATTCTCAGCAATCATGGAAAATAGAAGAGGCTATTGCTGACCATCTTACATGGTCTTGTAAATGCACCATGAGGATTTTTTACTTCGTGGGTTTTGTTTTACTGTAAGCACTTGGCATACCAGTACACCACCAGGGATCCACTGGTCATTCATGAGCAGAAAACATTGCTTTTTTATTTCCCGAGAAAAAGAAACTGGGAGCAAGGCTGCTGGATCAAGGATATCTTTACAATTGCTGGGATATCGCAGCTATTTTGTCTGGCAGGGTGGTTGAGAGATGAGAGAAGGAGAAGGTTTGGATCTGACTGGGGACCTGGAGAGGCAATAGGAGAGGTTTCATCGGGTGACACCTGGCCGGCTCCCTACAGCTGTGGTTTGGGATAAATAAAAAAGCCTAGCGGTCACCTCGGTAAGGAGAGGAGTGATGCCACTTCAGTGGTTTGTGCGCTAAATGCCCTATCTGTAGGTAGCACTCACGGCAGACCTACTCCACTTGACTTGAGGCTGGAGCCTAATCTTTATCTCGATCACAGTTTCATTTCCTGCAGCCAAGAGCCTTGTCTTCATTCGGAAGCTGGGATAGTCCACGCAGATATGAAAAGGCTCTGGCCTCCTGGCCTCGCTGTTGAACTCCTGAGGAGCTTAGCTGCAGGGTGGGAGCTGTGACTCCTTCCTGGAGCAGAGGCAAGCGAGAGCCCTCGCCATCCCAGCTCCCATTTGGTATGGTAAGGAGCTTTTCCTTGTTGTGCTGGGCTGCAGCGTGGCACGCTCGTCAGGAATGCTGACGTTCTCGTATTTGGTTTCCACTGGCAGCCTTCTTCCCAGATTAGCGTAATTGCATACATTAGCAGCGCCGGGCTGGGATCAGTGCCGCAGGTTTGCTCGGCGTGTTTGTTTAGCGAGAGCAGAATGGATGGCTGGACAAAGGGGTGTGCGGGGAGGGGGCAGCGAGGCTGCTCTGGTGTTTGTTGGTGTTTGCAGGTGTGCAGTGCGTGGGCGAGGCGGGGAATTGAGCTTTTGTGAAGGGCTCTGAGAAATGTATACACCGGCATGGCTTCCCCTGCAGGTTATCAGTAGGATATACATTGGAACCAGACCAAGTTTGGAGTATGTAGGGAGAAAGTTTTGTGTGGAGGTATTTGATGGGTTCCAAAAGAGCAGAAGACCTAAGTAAAGGTGACAGGAGGGGGAGCAGCACACCACATACACTCTGTGTGCCTGCTGACCTCTGGAGACACACATCACACTTGATGCCTGTGCAGAACATGATGGGTCCCTAAGTTTTAAAAACATGCAGAAAGGAGCCTGTGTCTGTCCAAAAGTCGTTCTCCATCTGCTCCCACAAATTAGGCAATGGTGGGTGGTTGGAAGCTGCCAGCCTTCCTTCCCCCAACTGCAGAGCTGCCCTCTTGCTCCAGACACTCTGTTCAGCTTCACCTGTAAAAAACACAAGAACCAAAACCCAAACCTACCGTGACTCTGGTTTTAAATAGAGGAAGGGGATGGGGGGAATGACATAGTTTATTAATCAGTGTCTTACTCTTCTGAGAACCTCATTTGACGAAGAGCTTATGTTAATAACTTGCCCTTACAGCAGTTTGTAGCTCTGATGAGCCTGAGACTCGCTGGAGGCTTGCTTGCTTGTGGAAAAAATAAGCCGTGCAGATTAGTTGCGAGTTTTGTGGCAGCAAAAAGCACAGCACATGCTTTTAAGAGTTTACTTGGCTTTTACATAAAATGTAGCCAAATGGAAAGCATCTCCCACCCAGTGCTTGCCTGCTGCCTAAGTGTGTTCTTCAGAATTAGGGCTCCTTTGAATTGCTTCAGTGCTCTTCATCCCAGGTGTTTATCGCTAACTTCCATCAAAGGCAATCATTATCCTGTGCTGGACTATTTGCTGTTTTCAATAATACACAATTGGTTATTGGTTACCACAGTCTTTGTCCTGGAGCAATCTAAATCCCCAGGGTGACAAAACCCAATTGCGTTTTCACTATTCTAATAGGAGTCTGATTTGGTTTTTTTGGGGTTTTTTTTTTTTTTTTTTTGGTACATATATCTTTAGTCCATCAGGATGAAGACACAGCTTTTACATTCTAAGTCAATCCACTGCCGATTCTTTCGGAAATATGCACCTTCTGTGGCTGAGCAATTGTTCTTTTGTGAATAAATGTGACCTTTCACAAAGGTGTGACACTTTTTACTGAGGTACCATCAAAATATCCTGTAAACTATTGCTTTTTATTAGTTATTCCATATGGTATTTTGCAGGTTCGTTTCAGATTTCACTTTTTCCCTCCAAGTGCTGTTGGCTGGTCACAGAACTACCAGTGCAAGTTTGGTTTGTCAGGATATTTTGTCTGAAGTATTGCTGAAGTATACCAAAGACATCAAATAGGGAAGAGCAACCTTTTGTCTGGTTTTAGAAGGCTTTGGGGGGCTGATTTGTTTGTTGGGATTTTTTTCAGGCTGAGATTGTTGTTCCATTCATCCATTAGTTTCTAACTGAGAGCTTTCAGAGATGAGGAACTTTGTTTATTCTGCCTGAGGAGAGATTAGAGAGTCTTTTTCTTCCTTTGGGACTGCCAATCATTGTTCCTGTTTACAAAGAACATGTATTTTTGTAGTTGTAAAAACTGTGCATTTGAGGGACTTCTGGAAATTGATGGAAGAGGGAGTTATAAATTTCAAACTTAGTTCTTCTGAAATTACTGCCTCCTGGCTGAGTTTGATTCAGATACCATTGACATCTTTGAAGAAATCCACTGTCTGCTGGAAAAATCAGTCTCTGCTTTCTAATAAAGAACCTTTTTCTTTCAAAAGCCAGAGCAGGATTCTTTGTGTTGTTAAAATTTGGCTTATTTGTGAATGTGCATGAGGGATGATAGTTTGTGGAACCAGCAAGGGGCATACTCCAACCCTATAGAAGAATTCAAATTAGTCTTGCCTAAGTAGGATTCATTATGAAAATTTTCTGTATATTTGTTAATTTGGGGTTTCTTTCTATTTGCTTCTGAGATTTGTGTGTTATGGCTTTCTTTGCAGGATAATTCAAACTCATATGAAAGGCCCTGATTCAGCAGGGTACCAAAGTGGTTTGCTATAATTAAACAGGTAACTAGTTCTGTGCGCTCTAGAGGGGATACTTACTTGATCAGAATGAGGCACATACTTGGATGTCTCATGGGACTGAGACCAGGAGGAGCAGGGCCAGCAGCTGGCCATGTGTGTGAGAGACATTTCCTGAAGGAAATGTTACTGGAGTCTTAATTATAATAGAAGTGCTCCTTGCAAGGAACAAAGCAACATTTTGTCCACTATTTTAAATGTTAACAGCATTGTCTTCTTTTCCAGTTATTGACATCAGTGCCAGAGTTAATGCAAAAATATTTCCAAAACAGCTACAAGTCTGTGGTTTTAAGGAACAGTTTTGCAAAGACGAAAACTCCTCAGTCTTCTCCTCTAGTGAACAAAAGATCACAGGTGGAAAAAAATTAAGATTCCGAAACATGTTGCTGTGGGGATTGTATTTCTAATTATTGTACCTTAAAAGGGTGGGAAACCAGCTACTGCTTTTAACTTCTGAGGGGCTTTTGGATTTCATACAGTTCAGTTAGTATATACAATTGCACTTGCAGACAGTAGCACAGCACTCTGTTGCTTAGGCTTTTCAGGGGATAGTAATAACTCAATTCTTCTGGTATATTAATTATCTTTGTAATATAATTATCTACTGTAACTGGCTTTGCAGTATCACTTTTGGAGCCTTAAGGTCAGACATGTTGGTTTCCTTATTCATTTCACTCTCATGTCAGTTTTCAGACACAAGATATAGTTTCTAATGGTGTTATGTTATTGTGATTTCATGACTTGACTTATTTTGAAATAGAATGTTGTTTTTCTGACTGTTCCAATGCTTCTTAAGTTGCTAAAATATTTTACTGAGGTCAGTGTATCTGATTAAACAGTTTGGAGGTCTTGAGGGCTAAGTGTATGAACACCATGTGGATTTGCACTTCACCTATAGACAGTGTTGTGTTAGGAAAATAATGTAAAAAGTAGCATTTCTTGTGAGCACATGAAGAGCAAAGGCAGAGAGCATTGCAGTGATAACATAATTTTTTTTCACCATCAGTTACAGGCTGCAAATTTAACCATAAAGCTTCTTTTGGTTGGAATGGGAAATGCATGCCTTCAAAACAAAAGAGGGGACTTCAGAAAGTGTCTGTAGGATGTATATTTCTTGAGTAAAAGATGGGATTTCTGGAGAGTATTTTCTGAAGTTGAAGTAGTAGCCCTCTGTACCTCTACCAAGAGTTTTCTACTCCAGCCTGACTAGAAGAGCTCGCTGCATTTTACTGGTGGCACCAGTCTCTCTTGCTTGTTTTTTCCCGGGTGCTTTTTCTTAATGACATCTTTTTGAAATTCTGGTATGCTCTGTTTATCAGGACAACAGTTGCTGCTGTTTTAAAGCTTCCCTGGATTTTTTTTTTTAAAATATATCCTATTTTTATGCCATTTTGTAAGTACCACTGTTGATCCCCCACCCTGCAGACATGCCATTTGAGAACAGTTCTATTCTCTATTAATTCCATAAGTTTAACCTTAGCGAATAGTTTGTAAATCTCTTTCTGATGCCATACTAAGTTCAGTTGTTAATGGACAGTAACATATCTGTGTCATAAAAATGTTGAAAACGATCTAACCAGACTGGCAAATAGAGAGCAGATTCCCCAGCAGTGTTGGTTACTATGCCTGACAGATGCCAGAAGAAAAACCTTGATGTAATCTGGTATAATCACACTGCCCAATATCGGAGTAAGCTCTGCTCAGAAACATTTATATTTCTTTCTCCAGCCTTTGTAGGGCTGTTCAGTTCCCTCGCATGCAAAACAGATTAAGTTACTTAGTGAGGCTCATTGTGGCCCATCATATTTATTTCACTTAGTTCTACACTTAAGCTTAAAGGTACATGCTTTGGTTCTTGGATTTTTTTCATGTAAACTTTCATTGTAAGATGTCACCTATCTGTGCTTTTTCTAACATAATTTATTTTCCATTCTATTTTTAGTTGCTCATTTCAGTCTTCATTTAAAACTAACACACTTTGTGTAGCTAATATAGACCACGTAACACAGCACTGCTATTGCAGAATGTGAAGCTGGCCCAGCTTTGCTGCACAAGCAAAGAACAGTATGTAAATCAGCAGCAGAAACAGGTCTGAGAGGAAAAATTGTTTCAGTTAAAACAATCTAAATTGCTTATTGCTGCCTGTAATCAAACCAGTTTCGAAATGAGGGTAGTTTAATTGAATATAATACATTTTGTGCTATTTCAACATTTAATCAGCAATTGTAACACTTCTTTTGCCTGAGTTTCTGCCTTCTACTCCTCCTGGCTCCATTTTCTCCTTCCTTACCTTTCCCTGCTTTCTTTTCCTTTTCCTCCACTTCCCTTCTTTATTTGTTTTAAATGAAATAGCAGCTTTGCTTTCCTTTGACCCTCCAATTCCAAACTCAATAGCTTGTTTTTATAATTTCCATTTGTCTTAATGTCAATTCTCCTCCCTGTGTGTGTGGCCTAAGCTTAAGCACGGAAGCAGCAGCCAGAAACTTCACATTCAAACTTCTGTGCGAAATTCTCCCTCTGTCTTTAAAACAAGCCCCAGCAGCCTTGCCAGAGACTAGAGGCAGACTTTGTCCCTGCTGCTGCCATTTGGGTTCCCAAGAAGCCTTGGGAGTCTTGCTGAGAATTTCACTGGAAATCTTTCATTTCGAAGCTCCTCAAAAAGGGCAACACTGTGGGTTTGGGGGGAGGGAAGGAGGTTTTGATTAATTTAATTAATAGTTTGGGGGTTTTTTTCTGTGAAAATGCTAGAATTTTTATTTCCTGTTAAATACTAACATATTTTAGCTGTCACTTGATGCAGAAGGCAATTTTTTTGGATTCAATTGATTTCCTCATGTCTTGTTGCCACTGAGCTTTACAGCAATACTTTCGATTAATTTAACAAATGGTTACTGTGCCTTTGTTCATATTGCTCAAGGTATATGCTGGAAGTTTGACTCTTAAAAAATTGACTTTTTAGATGAAGTTCTGATGGTTCACCTGTCTGCACAGCACACAAGTAGTTTCACAAGTGGGATGTGAGTGCCTAGAGGAAGGTGTTTCCCTTTAAAGTATATTGCATTTAGTTGGATTAAAGGGGAAGGAGAGAAAAATTGATTTACCAAGGCTCCCAGGAGACCTGAGAAGTTAATAAAGATGGTATTGATTCTAACATCACTGAAAGATGGGAATTGTCAAGCTCAGTTTTGTTTATGAGATTACAGCTTCACTTGACAAACTGCTGAAATATCATCCTTAGATGCTTAAGACTTGGCACTGATGCTCTACTTAAAATATGTGCAAGTGTAATAGCAGCAGGCTAAAACTCAATATATAGACAAATATAAAAAAGAACAGATGTAGTAAATAATTTTCTATTTGATCCATTTGAAGAAAATGAAAACTATGTGGTTTTGAATCAATTTAATATCTTCACAGATAATTTAAAAGAGGACAAAACTGTGGCATGTGAAGTTTGCAGGTGATTAGGGTGAAAAGTATGGAAATCACCATGTAGATGGCATTGGAAACAAACTAAGTTGCCATGGTTGACAGTCAGTTCAATGTGAGCTGCCAAAGTGGTGGCTCAGAGAAGAAATATGATTGTTGGGTGTATAAACAACAAAACACATGGATTCTCTGGATTCTTTGGTTGCTAGAGTACTGAGCCCAGTTTTGGTGTCCATGATTTATCGTGAAAAAGATGTTGGCAAACTAAAAAGGGCTCTGAAGAAGAGCTCCAGAGCAATTTGATGTCTGGAAAACCTCCCTCGCAGAATAAAATGAAGTAGGTCAGTAGCATTTAGTTTTGAAATGACGCTAAAGTTTGACTCTGCCTCAAGGAATATAACTGGAAGGGAAATCAGTGCTAAGTGCTTGGCTATAGTAGACCTGTGATTTGAAGATGCTTATTTGAACCCAAAACCTTTATAATCTGTAGGTTTATCCCATAGTTGAGAGATGAGGCTTGAAAAATCGGAATAGTAAGCCTAATAAGTACTGAATTTTGTAGCAGTTTACATGGAAAAGTTTTATTTACAAATGTGGTCGATTTTCCATTGTTGGTTTTCAACCAAAACTCTTATATTTTTGTCATGTGTTAAAAGGTTTAACACAGGTCTCCTTTGGTGAAATTTCATAATCTAGATTATGCAGGAGGCCAGCAGTAATCATAAGGGTCTATATGGCAAACAGGGTAACTGGTGTATATATATATTTATATATAAATATTAATTTAAAAGTCAGAATTTTTAGCTGTCATCTTTTTAATTACCACGTGGAAACTGGGACAAAGAGGAAACTAATACTAAGCAACCTAGTACTCTTTGCAGTTTTGTAATAAAAGTTTCATAACTACTGCTGGTCTGTGGATGTGGTGTGAGAATCCCTGTAATGTGCTGAAACTTCATGGAGATCTTGCACATCTGTATTTGATGCTATTATTAGACTTGAGGATTTCTACTCATTTACATTCTTCAGGGAGGCTCTTGCACAAATGGATTTTAAAGTACCAGGTGATGAAATCCTTGTTTCAATGTTCCTCCATTGGAATATCCTTCTGGAAGGTCAGCACTGAACATGTTGGCACAGAGTAGAATTGGAAAGAAGTCATGACAGCAAAACCACATGAGGTTTATTTCCCAGAGAGGGGTGTTAGGTTTGTTCAGAGAGAAAGGAAAAGGGGTCAGGAGCTGGCATTATACCCCAGAATGCTGAAATAAATAAAGTAGCAAGAAAGTAAACCTAAAAAAGTCATTAACTTACATGAGGTTAAGAGTGAATTATATCAGTGGTCCCAAAAACACATCTTCAGGAAAAAATATTTTGAAAATAATGGGAAGGAGGTGTCACAAGTGTTGTCATGGAGCCTGGATGGATGGCTGTATTGATAGGTCAGGCTGAGTTTGTTGCCTTTATGTCCCTAAAGACAGATGGGGATGCTTTTTGCCTCTTGGCACCCTGGAGCATCTTTGAGGTTTGGCATTGCTTAGTCTCTTACCATTACGAGTCATCCCATTAAATGGTTTCTGAGTTAATCTGAGGAGCAGACCAGTTAAAAACAAACAATGTGGTAGCAGGGAGGGTTTGGCTATTCAGGGAGTTGTCTGTCCCTAAAAGGGAGAAGATGGCAAAATGCTGGAGCACTCACCTGTCTGGTTACATATGGGCTGCTTGGGAAATGAATGCTGGAGCTGCTGTGTTGGAAGAGATTTGATTCAAAGCTATGGGAGAAGGAGGGAGGGTCAACATCCCCAAGTGCTGTCCAAGTTCAGCTTCTGTCAGCTGTCCCCATTTCCTTAAGGGAGTGCCCATTAATTTCCCCCTTCCCAAACAGCAACAGACAGTCTGTGCCTTGTCCTCATAAAAAGGAACCTAAAATGTCAAAACACTTTCAGTTTGAAGAACTCTGCTTGTGGTCAGTCTCATCAAAACTTGTGTGTTTGTGCTTTATTACGCTTGTACTTTTCCTGTAGCTTATTTTTTTTTATCTGTCACAATACATTCACAATCTGCTGCGTGCATAGCATGGGTGGGGTGGGTTAATAAAGGAAGAAGGGGATGGGCTTTTAATTTGCAAGTTCTGAGGGATTGTTGGGAAGGACAAGGATGGAGGAAGCAGACTTCTCACTCCATACAGAGGTGCTGTGAGGGCCTTTTGAAGATGTGATTGTTTGTAATTGTCTTGTTCTGTTTTTAAAGGCAGTTGGAAAAGGAAGGCGTGTACTTGAAAGCCATGTACTTAAATATGCTCCATTAAATTGCTTTTTTTCTCCTTGACTGTAATCCCTCATGTAATCTCTTTTTGCGTGAGCAACAATGCAGAATGTGAACATGTCTCCCTCATAAGAATCTCTAACCTCTCCTTCCAAAGTGTAATGATTAAAAACTTGGACCACAAACCTGTTTCTGATTCAGACACCACCTGTCCAAGTATTACAGAAAGGTCAAAACAGAGGCAGCAGCAGAGGAACAAAAAGCAATAGAAAACTGGCACAAAGAGAGGTTTGTTCAGAAGATACAAAAGATACCATTCTGTAACTTAAGTTTAATCTTGATTATTTAAAGAATAAGAGTGATGCTAATCAGGTTAGGCATGCTGGCAAGACAGTAGAAGGAGCAGCAAGACAGCTGAGGAGAAGAAATCCCTCTAACCTTCCTCTAAACCTTCGCTGAAGATTAATCCATCTCTGTTGGATCCACTAATACACAAGAGAAAAAGGAATGTCTAGCAGAAATAGCAACAGAAGGGCACTAGATTACATATCTGAGAGGCTTGGGTTTCTAGTCTTAATTGTGACAGGGTCTTTATTACTCTCAGTGTTATTTAGTATTTCCATGCCTTTTTTTTCCTCCTCTTTAAATCTGTAAAATGAGAATAATGTCTGTCTAAATACGGAAACAAATGGCTGTGAGAATTTGTAAATGATAGATAAGAAACCCATGGAAGCAAGTTGGCATGGCAGAGGTGTTTTCTGTCTTCCTAGGATCATGCTTTTCTCTTTTACTTCTTAAAAGCTTAAGAGCTGCTGTGTCTGTGGTGTGTAGGCTGTAGAAGGTAACCTTGGACCTTTGAGAGAAACTAAGCAATTTTATCCTAAACAACCCACAAGGCCTTTGTGCTGCAGAGTAAAACCAAAAGTTTTTGCAGCTTTTGTGCTGTAAAACTCCAGCCCTTTGGTTTCAGTCAGGGACCCATTTAGAACTGGGCCCTGGCTAAGGGGAGAAGAGATTCACACCAAGCAGCCTCTGTGGTGATGTGAGCTGCATCGTTACAAATCACTGTGCTGTAAACTGGATCACAGGCTGGGTTTTAACTCATGGAAACTTCTGCTCCCTCTCCTTGATTTTATCCAAAACTGTGGCCCTGCTGAGAGCCCTTCTTGGCTGAGTTAAGGATGTAGAGAGATAACTGAGGTTGAGGAGGAAGGAGTGGAAATTTCTAAAGCTGGTTCTGCTGACAAAGTCAGCATGTTTGAGGAACTACACCCTAAAGCAAAAGGTTAAGGAATGTAGAGACACTAGAATATAAACCATGAAAGGGTGTGGGGAAATACTTCCAGGGTTAGGGTTATTTTATGTTCGAAAGAAAAGTTTTGATACTTATTTTTTTACTTGCTGATGTTAATATGCTTATCTACTGAATCACATTCCTTCAGTTTTGGTATGTATGCTATGGAATTTCTATGGCTAGCTAGAAGAAAGTAATACAGACATGTATTTCAACTGTAAACAAGAAGTAGGAAAATGAAAAAAGTTTGGGGAAAAGAAACACATGATGTAAAAGGAAGAATATGAGCAAAACAAAGTGATGAAATAATTCATCACTGGTAGTGTGTGCTGGCAATACTTAATGAAAGCAAGGATCTCATTTGTGGTCTGCAGACCAGTTCCATCAAGAGTGATACACTGAAGTCAGGAAGAATGTCTGGTAGAGATCAACCTCATTATTCCACTCTTAAGTACAGGGAATTCTTGTTCATGTCAAATGTATCAGCATCAGGAAAAGCCATGCAGATCTGAGAAGGGTGTTTTGGTTTTTATTGTTTGCTTATTTTTTTAAACCAGCATTGAAACAAAAACTAGGAGGGAGAAAATAGGTTATGTGCAGAGAAACACTTTTATTAGTGTGCCAGACTGCCCAGAGTGATTGTGACATCTCCTTCATGAAACACATTAGCAGCAGAAGAAATTAATAGGTTAGAATATTAATTCCTCTGCTCTGTCTTCCAGGGAGGCAAAGAACAGCCAAGAGTTTCTGTCTGATGCTCTCCCTGAAAAAGCATCTTTGTGTCTATGAATGCATTATGAAAGATTACCTAAGGTGATGGTGAAAGTACATGTTTTTTGACTTGGAGATGATCTATAAATGGGAGGAAGAAGCTTTTCTTTTGATGCATCTGAAAATATATGAAAGATCTTGAAAAACTCAATTGCAGGAGAATTCTGTTTTTGTTTTTATTCAGGGCATGCTGGCTCTGAGCAGCTGAGGAGGAAATATATATTTAATCAGGGTGGCTTTTGTATTTTGTGTGTATATCAAGGTATATTGAATATAGATGCCTAGTTCACAACAGGAAGAAAACCTTTCTTTTTGGGAATCTTACTGAGATATGTTCACCTGTGATTAATACTCAGGAGCAGTAGGAGTACAGCAGCATATAAATCCTTTCTCCAAATCCTTGCACCAAATTCACCAAAATGCAAATAATCTGTTTTTTATTTAATAAGCTTTCAGGTCATCTCTTCACACAAGTTCAGAAATAAGGGCTTGTGCGTTTGTCAATAGCAAAGTTAAATGTTTAAGACTGATGAAGAAGGGTATTCAAAGTGATTATGAATTAGTTGGAATACTTGCTCATATGATATGTTGGTACAAAGTTATTTTTCTTCGAGTTATGGTACACAAAGGAGGAACAGATGTCTGTCTTTAGCATCACCTATATGCTTTTAAGTTCCATGTAGTATAAAGGATTTGATTAAAATGTTCTCTGCAGGATTATATTTTAAGGATTGTTTTAAAAATTGGGGTTGGGGGCAGCAAGTTGGTTCCCTTCATCCCAAAGATAAGCTCTCAAGAAAATTTGAATTAATTCGTTGCATTTCCGATAAGGACGCGTGTGATTTTGGACTTCTGACTTTTAAAATGGAACAGCAGGTGTGGCCTTGGTAATAAACATAAGCCTTTCTAAAATTCCTTCTGCATTTGCCTGGCCCATTAGGGGTGTTCAGTGAAGAGCTGTTCAGTGTGGTGGCTGTGATTTGTGATGATTCCACCTGCCAGGAGTGCATTCCACTTGCTCACAGCCCTCAGAATGGGCTGTACCTTGTGGCTGCCAGGTGTGCCAGGTGGTCCTGTGGCAGTGAATGCTGCTGTGGTAAATCATTGTTCAACTCCAGTTGAAAAATAATACATCTGCATGGAAATCCTGTTTTCTTTTCACCTGGAAGAGCTGAAATGCTGTGTCCTGTTTCTGAATGCTTGAGTTTGAAAACCTCTGTATGAGGTGAAAGAGTCATTTTCGTTCTATCTTCAGCTTTTTGGGACTTGGTTTTTCAGTTACAATATGTGCAGAATATGTAATACAGTTTGGAAAATATGTTTTTCTGTCCTTCTAAGTTAAAGCTCTGTTGTGTTTAAATTGAATGTGTTGGCTCTTGAGTGGATTTGAATAATGCAAGTACTCAGCGGTGCAACATATTTTTGTTTTTCAGTTCTGAAAACAAAGGGAGAGAAGCCATAAATTTAAAGAGCAGCCAAAAGGAAAGCACAGCTCTGCCTGCACTTTTGAAGGTAAGATTTTTATTCACTACTATTTATTTTAGGTAAAACCTGCCACCTCTGCTTGTGACTATTTGTTAAGAGTTCTGATGTTGGGTGCGTTCCTGTGCAGCGATGTGGTACCTGCTTGCTGTATTTTGGGTTAGGGTCCTGTGTGCCAGGGTTCCCATATACATGCTGAAGACAGGAAAACTGTTTGTGCTTCACATGCTTAAAATAAAATTCATGTATTTCCTCACTCAAAAGAAGTGGAACTTCAGTGCTAATCACTCATGCAGTTAGCCAGTGAAGAAGAAAACTAATATTTTTATCAAGTTATGTTTTCAGGCATTCCTCTAAAGCACCATTTCTATATAATTTGCAAATATCTAACCAGCAAGTCTTTGCTTGCCTGAAGGTCTGCTGGTTGCCAGCCAAAGCACTGTGAGATCTTTCTGCTGCAGTTTGTATGTACGTCGGCTGCTCCTCACCAGTTACCTGTGTTAGTCATGCTTGTCTTGTCCTGTAAGCATTGTGCTGTGAGAAAAGGCCGTGTTCCTCCATGATCAGGGCTTCCTCCCATGGCACTTGACACACCTCTAGAGTTGTGTTTAGATTTAGCCAAATATCATAAATAATGATGTATGGGACAGGGGATAACAGCTGCTGTCACATCTTGCCCTGCGCAGAGCTGTTCTACTGATCCAGTCACTAGGCAATTTTGCTTGATTTTTCCATTCCTTTTCCAAGTTGTTTTAGTTCAGTGCAGATAATATGGTGGCTGCATCCCCAAAAGGGGCTTGGCAAGTCTGCCAGATTTAATTGTAGGCTTCTTCAGACACTGAATTATGAGATTTCTATCCCATGTTGGATTTATTGAGCACTGATGGTTATGGAAAAGGAAGTGCTCATCCTCTGTATGGCCCACAGTTCCTGTGTAGGTGTTCTTTAGTATCTAGGGACCATTTGTTTGGGCTTCCCTGAAGTTGGAGGCATTGCAGTTGCCTCTACAAAGAGCCCAGCAGGGTTATTTGCTCAGTACAATTCCATGTTGACTATAGTTTGTCTACAGCAAGGTGGACAACTATGTTTGTTCAGAAGCCCTGTGGACTCAAGCCAGCTCTTGTCAGTTCAGAGCTCCTGGAAAATGCCACTGCATGCCTTCCTATTACCATAAATCATTGATTTTATGCCTTGGAATGCGGGCAGAAAGGTTTCTGATAGACCAGAGAAGATTCTGTCTACTTATAGTAGAAAATTTTCTCAGTTTAAAAAAAAAATCTCATTTTTCTGTGTCAGATCAGTGAAAAACTCCAACCCAGCTTTTCCTTTGGAGGAGGATTTGGACTGAGGAAGGGGAAGCATTTAGCATATGTGCACAGGACTTCAGCACTAGGAATTGCTTAAAAGGAAGTATGAATAGATCTAGATCTCAAGGAAAAAGCAGGATGTGTAGGTGGAGCAAAGCAAGCATAGCAAGTTTAAGTTACTAAGAGCATTTCTTTCTTGCCAAAAACTAAATCTCATTATTTTTTTTAATTTACAAAAGCCACAATTCAGAACCTTTCCTGCTGAATCAAAATTTGTTTCAGTAAAGTCTTTTACTCAGAACTTGTGTTTTTATAATATTGTACTAAAAGTTGGTGCCAAAATTAGTGCTGTAAAGTTTTGTTCCAAGTATCTGATTTCTTCTTTGTCTTGCCATAACTTCTTATTTAATTATATTGTTTTAGACCTATGTTTAAAAGCCTAAAAACATGACATTCTCTTTGAAATAATACCTGATGTTTGTATAGGCTTTAGGAAGAAGGTGTGGTTTTCATATTACTAGAATATGCTGGCTCTTCAGCTGTACTGAGAGCTTCCTGTGTAACTTACTTTCCTCCTTCTTGAGCTGATCAAAAACCTTGTGGTACACTTGAACAGTTTCATATGTGTAGTAGTGAGTACTTTAAGCACTATATTTTTTATCTTGTGTGCACTGAAATTACTACTAGATAGTAAAAGCTTATTCAGAGGAGGTGCAGAAAGTATTTTCTGTTGCTCCCCCCAGCCCCCCCTTTCCCAAGGAAAATATTTTTCCTTTTTTTTTCCTTCTCACTGCTCTCTCCAATGCACACTTGCAATTTGGTAACACCTCATTGCCCAAAATAAGCAAAGCAGCCTGGACTGCAGCTGAGCAGTTGGAGAGAACTGAGACTCTTATCTATGGTCTTGGCAGTGCTGGGATGGTCTTTTCCAACCTAAATGATTCTATGAAAGGTCTGATCTGTGTTATTAAAAGGTGCTTCAGCTTTTTTTGTTGAATCATGAAGGTTACTATGGGCTGAAAAAAGTTATTATGGAAAGTGTACTTTGTGAAGAATGTCTAAATCTTCACATGTGTCAGTTTTGGGCAGGTTTCCAAGCATGCCCGTGTCTCTGTGCTGTGCTTCTCCCTCAGCATTTCAGGTGGATGGTGACTAAAAGTGAAACCATGTTGTGTCTGTGTTATCTGTCACCAAGTTAATGAGGCATCATATTTCTGATAGACTTCCATGCTGTGATTTTGTATATTCATTGGCCATCTCAGCAGGAGGCCAGGGGCGAAATAGCAGAGGAGCTGTAAGTCTGATTTAGCAGCAAAGGTCGAATGTCTAAATTATAAATGACTGGGTGAGTGGAGATGGGAATTGTGCCCAGCTATGGTAGCTCCTTGACTCTTCTGAGCACTTTAGACACCAATTCTGTTCTTTACTCCTGTTATTTTTTCCCTACAATGTAATATTTAGCTCATAAAGGGAGGAAAAGATGTTTTAATATGCACCTTTTGAAAATACTAAGCCTAATTTTCCTGTGCCAGGGAAGCTTTATCAATCATCACTTGCTCATTTTCAAGAAAATATTACTGACATATATCTGCTGTGTCTGTTAATTGGTTGCAGAAAGGACCAATTAACCACCTCTTCCCAATATTTATTTGCAGATTTTGATTTGCTTCTGTTTCTCTGAATTAGGGCTGTACAGGGTGTCCTTTTGGAGTAAATGCTCCGTTTGAGCCGTGTGATTGTTGAACAGATGGTTGTGTGGAAGTAAACAGTACTTGAACTTCATGTTGAGTGTACTAAGTATCTGCATTACATTGTGTCCAGTACATTTTGGTATATCATTAACCTCACTTTTAGTGGTACAGGGACTTTGTTTTCAAAGTGAATATTGCAACAATGCTCCCTGCAAAAGTGTATGTTACCTGCTTTTGGTGATGTTTTAAAACAGAGATTTGCAGCTGGGATGTGAGTTGGACTGCATGGAACAGCTGCCAGATAAACTGGCACAGCTCCTGTGGTGAGCCACGTGCTGGAGAATGTCCACTTAGAATGGTTTTGAGGAAATCACCCAACTCTCTTTCTGGATGTGCTTGTTGCAGAGCTCAAACCTGGCTCCCACGGGTGATGCCACACTGCAGCAGCCCTGATGGGTGCTTGGCTTAGTTTCAGGAGCAGGGAATGGCTAAAGTCCCAGGCTTGGCCTCTCTGAGGTGTCCATCCAGCTGAAGGCAATGCCTTGACAAATGGCAAATTCAGTTCCCTGCCCATCGTCCCCAGATGTCCTTCCTGTAGCAGAGGAGATAGCACATTCTTCCATAACCCTTTAGGAAGGAATTCTTAAGCATCTCAGCATGGGAACCACTATGTGGCCTCTGTCAGACTACCCAAAAGTTCCAAAAATTAAGTGCAAATTTGATATACCAAATGTATAATTTGGATTTTCGTATTTCAGTTGCATCAAATATACTATCATTTGGCCCATAGGCTCAAGCCTGAATTAGCTTGAGACAGTCTCAACCTCCATAGAAAACTTGGGGGCAGAAAGTACAGCAAAGATTATCTAGTCTGCTCCTCTGCCCCAAGGTGAGATCTCTCTATGTCATACCTGATAAAAGTTTGTCTGACTTGTTCTCAAAGACCTCCAGGGATGGAGATCTCTTAAGATCTCTGCAGCCTCACCAGACAACTGTTCTACCAATTTCACAGACCTTGTAATTAAAAAGCCTTTTTCTTAACACGGCATCTAAAGCTTCTGTGCTACAAATTAAACCTGTAGCTAATTGTCCTCTGACAAGTACTCCTGTATACTGTGAATGTGGAGAAGAGATTATTCTGTAGCTCTGCTTTCTCACATGAATTTCATTTCAAGGCAACATAAAGATGGCTGTGTTTAAGAGGTAGACATGGTATTAAATTTTGATGGCAAGGACTGCAATTATGTGATAAGATGGAGCCAGATCCTTTTTGGAGTTGCAACGGGTACAAGTTGGAACATGGGAAATGCCAGTCACATATCAAATTCTTTTTTTTTTTTTTTTTTGCCCCCTTTTATAAGATGGTCAGGTATTGGAATAGTTTAACAGTTTACCCAAGTGAGTTGCAGAGTCTTTATGCTTGGAAATTCTCAAAACAAAATTGTATGAACCAGAGCTGCTTTGTGCAGAACAGACTGCATGACCTCCCCAGCCACATTCCTTTCAGCCTAATTTGTGTAATTCTCTGTCACAAAATTTTTCATCCAGTGTGTGAATTCACAGTTTTTTTAAAAAGTCCCATGAACTTGCTGAGTATAGGCAGCTGTTCTGACTGAATGTCCTTTATTCTGCCTATAGCTTTAAGTTTTACAAAGAGTTAGAAATCAGAATTAAACTTAGAGTCTTAGTTAAGGTGTTGCTAAGGTGTTGTCATGGTTTTATTTTATATTGTCTTTATTTTAAAAATCTCATCACTTTAAATTTCACCACTAATTATCTGAGTAATGTCTGTTCAGGCTGTCTGTGAATTCCTGCTAAATTCCTGACCTAATGATTAGAAATCAGAGAGAGGGATTCTTTGTCTTTTGGGAGTCAAGGGAGATGGACTACTACTGCCAACCATGAATTTTTGAAAAACCTGAGGGTTGCTTTTAAAAATTGTTGCTGTTGGTGCCCACAGCAACAAATGAAAGATGAAACAAAAATGGTTGTGGAGTTTGTGTAATCAAGATTTCTCTTGTGAAAGCTGAAAGCAGATCTTTTGCTCTTCAGCCATGTTGTGGGCTTTTGTTAAAATGGAATTTTATAGGTGAATACCTGGCACTTTCTGGTTTCCCAGGACACTTGGTTAATTTGATGGTTGGTGTTAACAGCTGTATGTGTTGAGGAAGTTATTTCAAGATCATCTCATCTAAAGTCCTGGTAAACTCCTTTGTCATACTGAAGATTTTTAGAAAGAATGATTTTGAAATGTGCTTCCCTCTCTGCTACTTCAGTTCCTCAAAGAAGGGGTCATGAACAGGGAACTTTGTTTCATCATTGGTAGAAAATACAAAAAGGGCTTAAACCTTGGTCCATTTGGCTCAGAAAACCAGCAGACAGATGAGAAGCAGAAGTGTGATGCCAATAGAATATAAGTGCAGGTAGAAATCACACTATCGCATGCCATTCCCAGTGTACAGTCTCCTTCTCCACTGAAAAAGGGAATTTCACCTTTTTGGGTTTTTCCAGACTTCAAAAAATTGTCAAATAAAAGGTAATAGAAATCGCTTCATGTTTGTGAGCATATTTTCACTAAAAGGCAATAAAAGTGTACTGAAGACTGTACTGTTGAAGACTTTAGAGGAAAGAACAGAAATAAGACAATTTAATTCTGTTTTCTCTGGCTCCCTAGTAGACCTTGCAGTAATAAGGTCATGGTTGCATATTCAGAAGTGAATATCAAATCTTAATCTTCAATCAGATCTTTACAATAATTTAATGAGAAAATTCAGAATGCAAATTTTTTGAGCAACTCTGCAAATGATGTGAAGAGAAACTTTATAATTGAAAAGTTAAAATTTTTCATTCTAGAGACTTTCAGTGAGTTTAAAATTCCCTGTAAAGGTGATGTAGCAGAAACTTTATTTCAAATTGTATCATCTTCTTCTCTACCTCTCCACTTGAAATGTTCACCCTCACCACCTTATGTGGTGTTCTCTTGTCAGGTAATGTATCTCTGGATACTTCCTCAGATTTTAGGGGAATACTAAAGAGTTTCAGAGAATGTTTGTTTCATCTTTCCCTTCCTCAACTGACAAACTAAATATACATTAATGACTCCTTGCTGTTTCAAGGATTCAAATGGATAAACAAATTTTGGAAGTCCCAGTGCTGAACTTTGAACAGATGCAGTTGTCTTTCCAAATGTTAAATAGTCATTGACTTTAAATAGGTTTATTTTTTAACATGCAAAACTGATACAGTTTAACTAAAAGTCTCTTCCTGTTGTTTAACTTATACTCCTGATTATGAAGATGCCACGATTTCATTAGTTTTCTAGTTACTCTTGTCTTCTGGGGTTGCCATGACCTGATTTTTTTTTCATGTCAAACCAAGCAGAGAAATGAGGATGTAGAAGGAAAACTTCACAATATTAAAAAGCCACTATATTCAGGTTAATTGGTTATTTGTAGAAATACTGAGTTCACTTTTGACTTAAATTCCCCCAAACCCTCGAGTCAGTCTTTGTTTATATTTTGGGATATTTGCTTTTTCTCATTAGTTAAAAGGTACTTTTTAGTAAAGATAACCCATTTTTTTTACAATGATGGACCTCCCTTACATCATCTACACCACCACTCTAATTACTGGCTTAAATAGGAAAAACCCACCTCAACCATGTATTTTTAAAATCCGTTTGTCTCATGAACAGGAGTAACAGTGGACTTTTAGGGTTCTTTTTTTGCTTTTCACTGTCTGAGAGTACTTTTGCCGGAATTTTTCTAGTTTCCTTAGACAAGTCTTGTTCCTAATCTATGTCTCACTATGTCCAATAGTTTTTCATTAGGTTTCCATGTGTATTGCCTCCTGTTGGCTGCAAAAACCTAAAAGATTTTCCTCACTGTACTTAAAAAAAACAAAAGCTTATTTCACATGTGGATTTAAGGCACCTCAGTGTGTCCCACTCACTGCAAACAAGTGGGAGATTGCACCAAAGATGCTTTAACCTCCCAGAGAAAGAAAATCTGCTGAAAAACCTGCATTAGTGACTCATTGTAGGGATGAGCCAGCCTGCCACCAACCCCAGCTATTTCACTTTGGATTTTGCTTAGCACACAAAATTTATATACTCTATCAGTGTTCAAATTGAATGAGATTATCATAATTTTTAAATTAAATGTGGCCATCTCAGTTGTGTTGAAAGGTCAGAGTTAAGGCTAGGAACAAGACTAATTTTCCTGCACCCAACACTTCAACCTGAAACTGTTAAATGATTTCTAAATGCCAGCAAACAGAAATTCAAGAGTAGTGCCATGGCCATTTCTCAGATGGGTAAGTTGGGATGCTGGGGTTAAATGACTTGGGATGAATTAGTGATGAGCCTAAAATTCTGATGGCAGGCCATCTTCTCCCACGAGCAGAGGAGAGATGAGGTGGTTTAAGGGTATGTGTGCAAGAGGCAGAATGTTCTCCAGCAGCAGCTCCCAGTGCAGCAGGACAGGCGGCCTGAGAGGTCCCTGCACTGCTGTCTGGAGTTTCTGCTTCGCGATGAGCATTCATTCATGGGGAGGGAGATCCCAAATGTCTGGCACTTGTGGCTGGAAGCTAATGCTGTGTTCACGGATATCTGTGCTTTAATGCTGTTAATGTTTTCATTCCGCTCGTTAGGGCAATAAAAGATTGTGTTCTTGGCAGACAGACCTGAGGACCTCTGGCAATGACAGCTTTAGCCACCCAGCTGCTGAGGAGTGGTGGTTCCAAGGATGGTTCCGAGGGTGGCTGCTCCCTGCTGGTGCAGGAGGTGAGGCAGATCTGGCAAAGGCATCCCTCCTCAGGGTGCTGCTGTGCCACCTCGGGGCATTGTTCACACCGCTGGGAGCCCTGTGCCTGCCTGCCAAGGTGCAGTCAGGCCGAGGGCGATGTCTGTGCTGCAGCCAGGAGTGGATTACAGCCTGCAGAGCACACCTCGGCTGCCACCGGAGAAATGAGCTGAGCTAAGAGCCCTGCCTGAGACATGGCAGCGGGGGCTTGTCTGCCGAGTGCCAGCTGCCAGGCTTCTGCTGTGCAGCAGGGTGGGAGCACAGTCCCCAGCCACAGCTTCACTGATCCCTGCAGCCTCCTCAGACTCCTGGTTGAAGCCCTGACCTTGTTTCACACTCTGCCAGCTTCCCCTCCACACCTCGCTGCATGTGAGGGCACAGACCTGTAGGATAATTCAGGTTGAAGGCACCCCAGGATGTCATCCGGCCCAACCTCAGTTCAGCTGCAAGGTCAGGCCAGGTTACCCAGGGATTGCCCAGTGAAACTTGGAGGAACGAGTTGCCAAAGGAATAAAAGCTAATTAAAGCTTCATGAAGCATGTCACAAGCAGGAAAGCTCTCAGAGAGTGGGAAAGGGGAGGCAGGGGGAAGGCTGATGACAGTTCATTATAACAGGAGCAGAAAGACAACACTGCAGCAGGAAAATTTTTTTCCCTGCTTCAGCAAGGGTGTCAAAGGGGATCTGGCAGGTAGGTTTCCATCCAGAAACTGCTGTTTGCTTGGTAAGCCTGAGAAACTGTTCAGACTGCTGTGACACTGTAAGAGGACTTTTTAATTTATTTTTTTAAGTGGATGATACGAAGTACAGCTAGAACAAGAGTCACTGGTGTTCCTTCAGTGTTGTGAATATCAAAGTGCTCAAGCTTAATTGTGACACAGAATCAAATGCTCTGTCAAGGTCAGCAGGCCTTGACTGCTGAAAACTGGTGGGATATACCACTGAAAGGATTTATTTATATATTTTCTACACCCTTGCCTCTTTTCTTCCTGATTATTTGCTGGGGGCTTCTGTCAGAGACAGACTGGGAGAGAGGCAAGGGGAAGGATAAGTGGAAGTTTCTGTGATACTGGCTTGTGGAATTGCCACCGTACTGCATGTTCATCAGGCGCTTGTGCCTGAAGGCTCCTGCTGTGCTAGAGGCTTACTGGCTTTAGTAAAGTAAAATCATGTGCTTTCGTCTCAGTAATTTGCATATGGCATCATCTTAAAATGCAAACTTCAAAATCTGCAGGGGGAGCAGTGCTGTTTGTATAATGCCTAAACAGCGGCTCAGACTTCAAATTGAGATTTTGCGTGCAAATGATAAAATACCAATAGCTCGAGCTGTCTGTTAAGGCAAAGTGAAGCAGGAAGGAGAATAAATGGAGAGTAGGTTTGATTGTATTGAAGAGAAGAAAGAAGGATTTGGATAGTTTCTGTGTTAGGACTTAATATCCACATATATTTTCAAATAAGCACAGTGTAAATGTTCTCTGAGGCTTTTTTTCATGCAAGACGCTATTTATGGTTGAAGGTATGGAAGGACCCTTTCATATTAAAACTTCCTGTTCTTTTGATTTACCAAAAGTTAGGTAAAGAAAGGAAGATTAAAGAGGAAGGAAAGTCTAAATAGATTTCTGTTTCTGGAAGCAGAGACTACAAAACAGCTTTTCAAGCAGGGCATAAATTATGCTCACAAATAAGCAGCACAGTCTTTACAAGTGTTATGTCTCAGAGCTGCTCAGAGAAGACTCTCACATGTAGAGATTTAACTATATTTGAAGTCTCAGTTCCTAACAGAAAAAAACCCCTCCACTAGTTCCTGAATACAAATGGTTTTAAAAAATGGGCAAAACCTCACCAAACAAAACAATAACAAACAAAACCACCTGTAATACTAAACTTGTCACGTTTTTAATGTCACAGTTTTTTTTATAGTTAATGCATTCAGTTGTTAACTTCATAGGTATCATAATAGTTAATATAAATGTTTATAGCTTAAAAGGGTTATATGTGCAGAGAAAAGAATAAGATTTGTGTGCATTTCCTGCACTGAGATACTCTTTTAGATGAGACAGATCTGTGTGAATGGTGCAAATCACAAGGGAGAAATTCCCTCCCTCACTTAAAGCTGAATTAAAATCTGGTATTGAAGAATGCTGAGGTAATAGTCAAAGTGAAGGAAGATACTTTGACAGCAGAACATGGTAGATTATTCACTTACAAATTTTGGAAAACAATCTTCTTCTTATTTGTTTTGTATTTCCTTATGCAAAGTACTCAGTTCCTGGGAGATAAAGTTAATTGTTCAAGAGATTAATTCCAGATTCGTGTGTTACTTGTCTAATACTGAAGACAGCAGTCAGAGCTGTGGCACATCTGTAAGCTGCACTGTTGGCAGCTTCATCTCCAGGGGTGGGTTTGGGTAGAGTTGACTTGTGAAGTGTTAAATCTCTGATACCATGGGGGTGTCTGCACCCCTTTGTGATATATCAGCTGTTGAGTAGTGCAGGATGTGGGGAAGCAGTCGGGGTTTGTCGCAGGTGGGATGAAAAAGGGCCAGAGTTTGACTTAGCACACTTTTAAAAGTTTACTTGGACATTCACTGTGGTTGTACAAGTGTCTTGCCTGTAGGAAGAAAATGGAGGTTCTGTAGATTTCTCAAGTACAAATTAGTGCTGTTCAATTTCTA
Organism: Entomyzon cyanotis; assembly: GCA_024500445.1. NCBI lineage: Eukaryota > Metazoa > Chordata > Aves > Passeriformes > Meliphagidae > Entomyzon > Entomyzon cyanotis. The sequence goes on along the minus strand of JAKEPQ010000755.1, from coordinate 3,431,003 downwards.
TCCTCACATAAACAATTCCATTTTCAACACAGGCTTCTTATTAATATTAAGCAATTGCATCTGCTCTGGATTTAAAAGGTGAAAAAGTATCGCTTGAAGTTTAAAGACCACTGCTCCAGTATCACTTAAATATATCTTGAAAGTTCTTCAGAAATTGCTGTTCCCCAAGGATGAAGCCGAGTTCATTAAAACACTTTTTTCATCATTAACATGACCCTAGATGGCCTATTAACAAATAAGACTACTGGCTTCTCTAAGGCTATTTCAAGTGGAAATAGGTTTGGTCACCTAGTGGAAGTGGTAGCTCTCTGTGTAGATTGGATGAGTAGGTGTTGCCCAATTTGAAACAATTACTCTTATCCAAATGTATTGTTGACACAACTGAAATTTGCATAGGACTTTTTGTTCATGTTCATTCTCACTCCTGTTGAGCAGGATAGATTTCATCTAAGAACAGCTGGGGTAACTTTAATCTGTTTTAATAAACTGGGTTGAATCAGGAATTGAAATTACAAGGGTTGTACTGCAATGGTAAAATAGGCAGCAGTAGCCTATGGCACCCACTAGGAAGGGTGGGGATGGGGGGAGGTGCTTCCCAGAAAACTTTAGTCCAGGGAAAAAACATTTGCAGATTGTGAAGCTGAAAATGTGCTTACATGTGGTGTTTGTGATGCCTTCCAGTGAAGTTGCATCATCCTTTTGGGCAAATGGTCTTGACAGAAGTAACACGAGCTTGGACAGCAGTCCTTGGGTCTGTGAGAGGAGCTGACACGGAGGAAATTCAAGGGCATCAATTGGTGAGGAATTGAGCTTGCCTCGCCTCTGGGCAGATGCTCAGCTGAGTTGAGGGAAGAAGTGAAGATGTGGTTTGAATGGGGAGAAGCCCTGCCTTGGTTCTCAGTCCTGTCAGTTCTCTGATAGGGCTGATAGGCTGTTCAGAAGGTCAGAGGTGCAGGGGTGGTGCTATGTAGGACTTGTCTGTGTGGAAATCTGGGCAATTTGAGCACAGGAGACTGGGGAGCTGTGGGAGACAACAAATCCCTTTGGAAACAGATCTGTGGAATTGAAGGAGAGCTGACCAAAGGGTGCAACATTGGGTTGCTAAGGACAGCAGGTAGGATTGATCTCTGTGATGCAAATTGAGTTTGGTTTATCCCAGTTCTGTTCTTGATTCTCCTCAGTTTTTCAGAAGGCTGTGATGTGTTTGTGTTTGGCAGTGGTGTTCTTGCCTGAATTTGCAAGCTGAAAGCTGTTCTCACAAGCACATGGAGGTTTGTCTGTGAAGCTGTGCTCTCTGAGGGCATTAGTCTGGAGTGTGAAATACTGTTCCTTGCTCTTCCCCATGTTTTTTATGCCAGTTGAAGCAATTATTTCCATCTGTCCTGTATTTTTTCCCACTGCAACTACTTTGGGAATTTTCTAGCCTGTGTAGTACTTTTTACTTTTTGTGGAATTGGAACCTCTTTAGTATGAAAAGAGAACACAGCAAGCAATGGGCTTTGATCTTTTTGAATGCTAGATCTCCTGAAAGGAGTACAAATTAAAATCAAGGAATTTGGGAATGTGTGAAAATGACAGGAAACATCATCTTTACATGCTTTTTGTATTTATCTTAGGCTTGTCCAAATGAAGAGAAGAATCATTCCACAGAAGAGCTTAGCAAGTCTGAAATCCAGGAGGAACTGAAAAAGGCCAATAGCCTTCCTAGTTTGACTCCTGGAATCAAAACAGCAGAGAAAGACAAGCAACCCCGAGAAGGCTTTTTTCATTTCCTTGGAAGCTTATTTAATATTGCAACAAAATCTTCTTTGGTAGAATCTAAACCCTCTACCTTCCAAGATGAACCCAACAGATGTGAAAAGGATTTACAGAGCACAAATACCCTTCCAAAGGACGTGCAGCCAAAGCATCCAAAAATTGAGGAGCCTACAGCTAGGAAAAAAGAGGATTCTGTCAATAAAGATGCTGCCAACTTAAATAATATCGAGAAGGATATCTCACAGAATCTTCGAGGAGGATGGAAACAATCCTCAGATACAGAAAAGTAAGTTTTATAATTTATTAATCCGCTAATGTTTGTGTGCATGGAACTGTGCTGTCCAAGTTCTGCTGACTGTATGACAAATGTCTGTCATTTCTAAGGGTGGTTGGAGTGTCCCTGGCTTGACTTTGTGCAGAACTCCAGTAGCAACTACTCTAAATAAATGAGATAGGGAGAAGTCAACTGCAACAAAATACGACTTTTAAATAGTTGTTTAGAAGTCTCCTGACTGGATGTGACCTTTGCAAATATGTTAACAAAAGAAAAAAAAAAAGTAAAGCGCTTATTTCCATCCATATTATGGCCTAAATAAAGGTTTGAATATTTGTCCTTTTTATATTTCAACAGTTCAATAATTTTACTTCTGCAAGTAAGGTTTTCTCATTTTTAAATTATCTTTCCTAGTTTGACTTAATGACATTTGCTTATATGATTTTTTTTTTCCCTAATTCTTTGGGGTTTTCCTGTAATCTGAAGGTTATCTGAAGCACTCAATTTCAATAAGTCCAAATATGGAGCATTCTTTACAGTCCTGTAATATTTTTAGAAAAGATTTTTTTAAAAAGTGGTGCCAAGGGCACCATTGTGTGTTTGAGAGAAGAAAAGTTAAAATGCTGGCTGTGGTCAACACTGTGTGTTACAAAACCTTTCTGACTGTCATAAACATATGTATTAGTTTTCCCAAGACATTTGTAGCTGTTACGTTGAAAATTTGACTACATGTGGGTCAGCACAGCATAGGTGTGGAGCTGGTGTGAATGTATGCCTGTGGTAACCTGTCCAGTTTTGGATAGGTGTGTAGAACGTGGACTTGTTTGTGGGCAATGGATCTGCAAGGGATGATTACTCAGACTTTCAACATAGCCCAGAGTATTTCTTTCAAATTTAAACAGAAACCAGTGATGGGGGGTAACCAGTAAGTATCTATCACAGTGCTCCTGCTTGTATTGCAGAATGTACTGAGAAGAAACACCTTTTTCTCTTTTAAGTTTTTTAAACTAATTTGAGTTGTTCCCAGTCTATTTATTGGTGGCATGTGAAGTGTTGCATCTCTATACAGGAGCTGAGAGACACCCAAAAGAGGAGATTTGCTTATTGAATTCCACTTCCACAGTGGGGATGTCTCCAGCACTCTGCCCATACCTGTTATTCTGCAGAATAATGATTTGAAGCTTTATGTTATCAATGCAGTGGCTGATCAGATATGAACAGGGGATGTGATACCTATTTAGGTGAAGTTAAAAGTGTATTTCCACCTCCAAAGTACAGCAATTAATAATTATAATAATAATAGTAATAATGGTTGTGTTCTTGTGAGCACTTTGGTTTGATCTGTGATGTGATCAGCTGGTTTTCATCACAGACTCTTATCATGCCATCACACATCTGACTCTGCTTTTTCCAGACTGCAGCTCAGCATCACCACTTTGATCAGGGCAGGAGGAAAGTTCTCCTCCCCTCTAGTTGTTCTCTGGAGAGGCTCAGGAGTGTGGTGTTGCTCACTCTAGCTCCTGAACAAGCTGTATTCCCTAAAACCTGTTGGACAGGCTGGGTAGCTGCATCAGTCTCTTGCTGCTATTTGCTGTTTCTGTAGTATGTATGCAGTCTGTATGCACATCTTACAGGGTCAGATAGATCTCATTCCCTGTTTGCTGCTTGTGAATTCTTCAGAAAATTGTGCATTAATAAAATAATGCATTACTAAAAGTTTGCAGAGTTTGGAAAGCGTGAGTATTAACTCACTGAAGTGACCTCTTTGCTCTGTGAAAATATTTTTGAGTTTGGTTTTTTTCCTTGAAGTCTAGGTTACAGGTGGATTTTTCAATTGACCATCCTTTGACATGGTCCTGCATTGTTGGATAACTTTGCTAACCAGTGTAGGTTTTTTTTCAGTATAGTTCACATGTCCCATGACCAGGAAAGCACGTGAGAATGTGGAGGTAGTGGAGGTAAGGATAATTTGATCTATATACCAGAAGATTTGAATGAAGTTTTTCCATAGAAAAAAACTTTTTTAAATGGAAGAAAAAGGGTTTTTTTGTTGTAGCTGCTGTAAATTAGGGCAAACATTAAACCAATCTATGTCCTTTTAAGCTCATTCTCAAAAGTACAGTGTACATTCTGCCCTTTTTGGCTTGGGATACTAACAAGTTAGACAATCTCTGTGTAACTTCAATTATGTTTTTCTCTTCCTGACCACACAATGTGAACTGCTCTTCTGAAGCAATTAGCAAAGAAAAATTGTAATGACAGTGGGGAAGCAGAGGCTTGCATTGTTTAACTTTTTTTAAAGTTTGAATCAAGGATAGCTCTCTTTTATGGAAGTGGTTATGGTGGATTTGTTGTCTTTTAGTTTATAAAACTTTAAAGGATGTAGAGTAGTTTATTCTTTCCAATACTAGCTGGGTTTTTCACTAAATATTAACTAGCTGGTACTCAATTAGCATAGTTAAACTGTAAAAATGCTCTTGGTTGCTGCCAGTTGGCTGAAGAGTCTTGTTGGAAGTTGGTGCTGAAAGCACATGAGGAATGATGGGGAGAAGGGGTGAAGATGTAGCACAAAGCAACAGGAAAATGTGGAAGCCGTGAAGAGAAAAGATGATGTGAACTTCATCTCTTGAAGATTGAGTCCTAAACGTCATCTGAGGCTTGCTAGTGAGCCATGTAAAGTCATATGTACTATTGATTGCATTGACTGTTGCATTAAACAGCAATTTCAGCATTTGATATTGAGGCAGGATGTAGCAGAGAGCTTCCCAAATCCTTCAGACCCACTGCATTATTAATCTTACAGCAGTTTCCTCTGTCATGAGGAAGATGTAAATGAATCTGTTAATTCTAAACTACAGTGAAATACCGCTTTAGAGATTGGCTGTGCTTAGCGAGGAAGTTGCAATGATAAGTGGAAGAGGGATGGTTGTTAGATTGCATAATCCCCATTAGAGTTGTTTAAAAAAAAAAAAAGCCTAAACCAAACAACCTTTCAGATTTTAAAAACCTACCAAATGATCTCAGAGGCCTCTGCTCAGACAACCTCATTCTCCTCATATCCTTAAAGCAATATTTTGCGAAATACAAGGATATCAGAGTGCTCTGACCTGTAAACTGAGGTTAATTTTGCCCTCAGTGGGAGGTCTGGCACTTGGTAAAGACTCGAGTTTCCAGGCCTTGAGCCAAGGAAAGTGGAATTCATGAGCTCAGTGTGTGGAGTACGTGTTTGTGAGGGACAAAATGTGTAGGTCACATTATTCCTCCATCACCCTGCCTGGGTGGCTCAGAGGTAATCCGTACCTCAAAGGCCTTCACTCCTTTAATCCCAACAGTGGCAAGTGGTAAAGGAGGAGCACAAAAGACAAAACCATCATAAATTTGGCAAAGTCTCTAGACAACAATTACTGTGGACAGTAATTGCAGCACTGAAGATGGGTGAGGAGAGTTGGGTTGGCAAAGTGTCCAGTTATTTCATGCCTTACTCTTCCATTTCTCTGGAGTGGTTAAAGGTTTCTTTGCCTTGAAGAAGCTAAGTGGAGCAAAATAGGGTATTTGCTACTTGTAGAAGAACCTCTTAGATAAGATAAGATAAGATTGCAGCTTCTGTGTAGAATGGTTGGTATAAAAGTGAAAATTTTGTGCTTACTCTCAGCCTTTGCACACCTTACTGATGTTAAAAGCCAACCTTTAACTGAAGAAATAACACCTAAAAATAAAGCCATGGAACGGTGGGGATGCACTTCACCTCATTTCTCTTTGCTGAATGTCTGCATGAGAGAGATGACAATTTCATGAAGTAGGTGACAAATATAAAATGCAGATTTGCCCCATTGTCTTTGTTGCCTATAGTGTAAAATTCTTTCACTTACACATATATTGCCTGTCACTAAAAAACAACAATTTGGCTTCAAAAATCGAGACTGTTTCTCTAAAACTCCTGAGAATGAACTTCCTGCAGTGCATACCTGCCATCTTCTCAAGAATACCAGCCATGGTCATGGGTAGCACCTTGGGCAGGTGACTGAGGACAAAACTTTGACAGGTGCTTTCCTTTCCCCCTGCCCCAAAGACTGATGACCCAGATCTGTTCTAGTGACTGCTTGCCATTTGTCTATCTTCCAGCAGATTTTTTTTTTTTTTAATATCCAGTAACAATAAGTGGATGTGGCAAATAGTGGTGTGCAGAACAATAGTGCCTGGGAAACTGCACAGCTTGTTCTGGGGCTCAGCAAGGAGGAGCCTTAGTGCATTGCTGAACATGGCTGAAGGGACAAGAATCAAATTGATCTCTGAATGTTTTCATGAAATAATCCTGGTTAAAACACTAATACCCTATTTCAACAAAGTATTTTAAGATCCCTCCTTCCTTCCTGTGTTCTTGTAGACTTGGAAGTGAGTAAGAACTCTGAGCTCCACAACTGCAAGGATTTTCTAAGTGTAGGTAGGAGGTGGGAGGGGGTGATTTCAAAAGCAGATGCGCAAAACATGCATTTACACTTCACACACTACTAGGAATAATTTAATGAGAGCATTGCAAGCAATTTCATTCAGAAGGGAGATAGACCTAAGGAGAAAAAAAATCGGTCTGTTTACAGTTCTACTGTGTTACACATTATTGGGTTCTGTGAGGGGAGTGGGGTTTTTTTCTGTTTATTTTTAAATCTAGTAAACCTGTTGCTAAGCATCTAATTGATGTCTATTAGTATTAGCAATTAGTATTTCCCGCCTTGGTACTGTCAGAAAATCCTGCCCTTTTATTTTGCTCTGATAGAAATACATCTGATAAAATCCTTCAGGTTACATAATTCTGGTTAATAGGTTTGTTTCAGAGCTTGTAATTCTCCTTTGTGTTGCTTGTCAGAGGCAGGCTTGTGGTGATAACAGAACACAGCCCTTAATTTGTCTGATGGATTGTTGTGTATTGTGGTTTTGATTCAATAGTAGCAGCAACATTCATCTCTCCCTGTAGATGCCTTTGGCAGAAAATCAAGAGTAAATGAACAGAAATTAATCACTTAATTCCAAGCAATAGTCTCATCAGGTAATTCCTGAGGAGCAGTGTAGAGGAGTGGGGAAGCTGCTGCTCCTGCATTTGTTGGTGTTGATTTGTTGATCTTTTGAAGGCTTTCTGGCCATGGAAGTGTGATGTTGTTCAGTTGCTGGTGCTGAGGTGGGCAGGGAGTCCTGGCTGGGAGTGACTTACCTTGAGAGGTGTATAAACTCAGGCAGCTCCACCCTTCCAGGCCAGCCAAATAGCACCCCAAATTAGAAGGCTGGCCCAGGGAAGGATCAGGATCATCATTCCGTGATTCCCTGGGTGATGTGGGGAGGGTGGTGACTCTCAGAGCTATACTGTAGGAGAAACACAGACCCCAAAGCATTTCTCTACCTGCCAGAGAAGGGATGTGGTCCAAAGGAAGGGGTCTTGTTGGTGCCAAAGCAAAGATCTGTGTGTTTCTGAAGAAGGTAACTTTATATTTTATGAGTAATTCTTAAAAGATGTGTGATGCAAAGTTGAGCTAAATTAAGTCAAAAATTAATTCATTGGATTGTTTTCTCTGCTGAACTTTTATTTAGTAGGGTTGTTTAGGACCTGCTGCCAGGCACTGGGGAAATATGGCAAGGAGGAGCTAGGAGTGATCCCAGGCCCTTTGTGCCTTGGTCTTGCAGCCCCTGGTGTCCTGGTCAGCCTTGATGTGTGCTCTCCTCCTTCAGACTCAAAGAATAGGATTTCCCAGATGTGGAAGGTAATCAAGAAAGTACTACCCTAAAGGGCAAGGGGAAGGAAAAACATTCCTTGCAAGGTCACAGAGACTGTGTTTGCTTTTATTAAAATTGTCATTGACTCTTAATTGCCCTTATGGAACATTAGCTTTGAAATTTCCTGCAGAATCAACTGTGTGTAAATCACTTTGTTCAACCAAACTTTTGACCTTTTCAAATATACATTGTGATGTCCCAGGACACTAAGTATTTCAGACTGCAGATTTAAATCATGAAGCTATCCCCTCTGGCTAAAAAATTGTTTTCTTTCATCTAAGTTGTATATGGCAGCTACTTGGTTAGCCCACAGTGTATTTTTTTCCAGCAAGTCTTTCATTTTTCCAGTTTATGAATATCTTACATGAGCACAGAAACCAGCTGGCTAAATTGGATTCCAAGGTTTTTCAAAGTGACTTTAAGACAGTTGTTTCCAGACAAAGTACCTTAACATAATTTTTTAAAAAGTTTCAGTTAAGTATTCAGAGGAATAAAATTAAAATAAGCAACAGCATAATTTTAAGATAGTCAGAGAGGGATAGACAGGAATCACAAGAACCTCATCTAGATCAGTGATTTTCAGCCTGTAGCAGATCTCTCTGGTGGCTCCCTCTGCAGGGTCTGTGAGAAGAGATTGGGGAAATCCTGCACAGATATGCTTATAAAAGCAGGAGACTGCTGAACTGGGGAGAAAATGTCTGGAATGTGAGGTATGGGGGAAAATTTGCCGTGGCATGTCTTGGGAGAGGCAAGTGTTGCATGCTGCAGCAGCAGGCTGGGTAGCAGTGCCCTGCTGTGCCACTGAACTCTGCTGCACGGGGTCTGAGATGCTCCATCGAGCCCTGTGGTCTTCCTCCACCTTTTGGAAAGTGTACAGGGCTGTCTGCTTTCTGCATTATTGTATGGTACAAATAAGGTTGGAGGGATTGTCATCTCAATGGCAATTTCAATTTCACTTGAGAAAATGCAAGCAGTGTTTTCTTTACGGATGTTTTGGAATGAGGCATTCAAGGTAGCAGGTTTGCTCCTGCTCCAGCCCTTCAAAATCAACAGGGTTGTTTTATAACTGCTGCCACTTGGGCAAGTTACACAGGATGTCTGTCATATAAGATGTCAGAACGTGTTCCCCTCTCCTCCTTCAGTTAGTCCCCCTTTAACTTTTTATATCTTTTTCACAATAGAAGGAATATCTGCCGGCACCTACTTTTGACAAATTTAACATAACTCATGTTGACATCCTCTCTTGTTGCTGTCAAAGTCTTCTGTGAAACTGATTTAAGGCTTTATAGGGAATTGAATAGCTTCCTGTGAGGACAGGAAAGAAGGAATCTCCTAGTATTTGAAATATGTGACAGAATGCACACTGGGTTCTTTGTATAATCAGGCTTTCATCTGTATCCTCACATGAGTCAAAAAAATTTTTGCAAAGAGTTTTTAAGGTAAGTTCTGAACTGACATATTCTTTTGGTGATCAGAAATGAAGCAAGTCTCTAGTGACACTTTCAGAAGACTTTTTTGTGGCACAGCCTGCTTCTAAGTTTGTTTCATAAGACTTGCAGCTGAATTGCTGGTGCTGTATAGGAACATGGGTTTTCATTTTTTAAACGTCTTCTTGTTGCATGAGAGCATTCAGAATGAATATGCTTCTATGTGCTCTAAAAGGAAATGCACTAGAATTAAAAAGGGTCTGCTGGCAAAACTTTTGTTATATGCTGAGCAGCAAATTCTTTATCAAAGGTCAGAGATCCTGAAGTTGCCTTGTTTGTGGAGGAAAGGTTGGTTCTGGTTGAAAGTGGAGTTCAGTGACAAAAGCCTTGGTGGAATCAAGCCTGCAGGAGCGCAGAGCTGTGTTGGGAGACACTGGCACAGCTGAGGCTCTGCAGCTGAAGCAGGAGTGTAGCCAGTGCTCCTCTGGATTGGGTTTGTGCACAGTGCTCCGAAGGGCAAATGGCTTGGAGTCTTGCTCAGACTTCAGATTGATCAATTGGAGTGTAACATTCCCTCAGAAGACCAACGGAGAGCAAAAAGAATTGGGAGAAATTATAAAGGTTGCTGCATAGGCAAAAAAAAAAAACTTCTCAGTATATTTTTTTGTCTGACCATGTGTGATAAATAAGGATTTGGAGGATCTGTGGCTTAAATTAATGTAGGTGTAGAACCCAGTCATGCTGGCTTCTCTTTGTCATCCCTTGTGTAGAATTTACCTATTCATTCCATATTGGAATGCTTTGGGTTTCAGAATTGCTGAGTTCACATGAAAAATTCAGAGGAAAAGTTGGATTCTGAAGACAGAGGGAAAGACACATTCCAGGTTTCTTCTGGAGTACTGGTTCTCTCCACATGTTTGTACATAAATCTAAATTCTCCCCACTGCATATCACACAAGATACCAACCACTGAATGAAAGATAGTCAGTAAAAGCTAATTCTTGTCAAGCTGTTTATTCAAAGTCATGCCTTGGTTTTGGTGGAAATGAGTGTTTAGCATCTTGCAGTACCATTAATGTGCTCACTTCAAATGTATCATTACAGCTGATCTGTTCAAGACTCCATAAAACCTTTTTTCTTTTTGAGAAATGGTGCCAATATGTGTTCTGCTTGTTTTCTTAAGAGAAATTTCATCTAGGTTCAGGGCACTTGTAGGCCAACTTTTATTTTTGAGGTTGGCCGAAGTATAGAGGAGCTGATGGAGTTTGTGAAAGCTTAATAGTGATTATTTAAAGCAGGGAAGGTTACTCAGTCAGGTTAATTCTGAATAAGAGCATGATCAGGTCTTATATTCTTAAGACTTATTTATAGTATGACTATGACTGATGCTGAGTAAATATGCTGCACTATGGAACTCAACAGATCCTTCCCCTCACATTCTTAGGATCTCTGGAGTTTTAGAAAATATTTTCTAATGAAGAAGAATGTTTTCTGTGAAAAGGGGGGAAATAATGTTTTGGGGTTTTTTACTACCCTTTTTCCCAGTGTGTTTTGGGGTTTTTTTTTTCACTCAGAAGTGTTTATGTTTCTTTAGAGGGGAGTGAATCCTCAAGTCAGCTTTTTTAACAAATGGAGTGTGTGATGTTGAGCAGCTACCACTGCTGGTATCTCTGGAAACCAAACTAGTGCTATAGAAGACTAAATACCGGCATCTAACTTGGCAAGTGCTTGGGAGATGTGCTATTTATACAGGACTTTCCCATTTCCTCTGTGACTTTATATACCTGGCCAAGAAACACTGTATTGAGATACTGCTGTAGCCTTCATCAGAGATGACAGTGAATTTAGTCCCAACACAAATGTAATTTTCCAGTTCTCACAAAGTCTGAATTCCCATATTAATGTATTTTGGAGTTAGCCTAAAAGTACCTGACAGTGTAAAACATACATATGAATTACTGTTTATATCTCTCTTTTAATGTTTATGAATATGAATAATTTCACTTCTACCCTTTGCATGCCCAAGTACTGCACAAGAGGGAAGTTTACTTGTGATTTTAAATAGCATTAAGTTCCCTCTTCAAAATAAAATTAATATTGAAGTTAGAATCCTGGCCTCTAAAATCTTGACAGAAAAGAGATTCTATTTTTGGATTGGTGAATCCACTCCATTTTTATATTCCTCTGCATGTACAAAGAGCTTTTAAAAGCTATTAAGCTATTGTTATATATTGCAATGATTTTATAGTAGAAATCTAAATCTTAGCCAACACTTTTGTTGTTGTTGTCTTTATTTTTGCGCAAGAGACTCTTCCGAAATAAGTATGAAAATTTTCCAGACAGCTGAATGGTTGATTCCAGCCATCCACTCGGTTAGCAGATATAGGGCAGACTTTGAAGGGGTTTCTTCTTAGTTTGCTTGGAGGCTGAGGCAGAAGGGAGTTTGAATCTAGTCTGAGCATCCACTTTGTCTTAAGGTGAAGAATGGAAAAGCTGACAGTGACTGATTTTTGCAAGAATTCTTTAACAGGCGGAAAAACGGGGAAAAGAGAGAAGCATTTGGAAGAAATGTGAGCGTTTGTGATGTTTCCTAGTTTTAAGAAAGAAGAATAACTGCTTCTTCAGAAAATTGAAAGTGACAGGCTCTGAACTTACTATTATCAGAAGGAGCAGTGAAGGATCAGGATCATAATTCCTCTGTGGTGATTTTCATTTCTTAGTTTTTGCATTCACTGTTTTTTGCTGCTAAATTTAAGCCTAAGGAATGGCTAGGTCTACCAATTCCTTGTCACATTTCTAGTCTTTCCAGTGTGATATTCCTTCCAGATTCCTACAGTCTTCCTTCTTACCCATTCTTCATTCAATCTCCTTACTACCCTGTGGTCCAAAAAAGCATCCCCTGTTGTAGACTTCCTTTTTTCCCCATGTTTTGTTTCTCCTCATCCTGTTTCTTAACAGTACTTTGAGATATTAGGTAAAAGTTTAAATTTCAATTCAATGTTTTAATGAACATTAGTACAGTAAATTTTCTTCCATTTTAATATACAGGCCTGCTTTAGTATAATATAACTTCTTCAAACCAGTGTGATTATTTCTGTCACTACAAATGTTGACTTGCAGTGACATTTGTCAGTAGTAATTCCCTGGATTGGAAGAAAATAAATGATGGAAGTTGGTTAAGGCAACATCTACTTTTTTGCTTGTAGTTTAAGTTGGCTTTTTTGGTAAAAGGTGGTATCCCTGTCATTTGTCACACAAACCTGTATTTAGCAGAAGAAGGAAGAAAACAGTGTGGAGTGCAATCTGCAGTTTGTGCTAAGCTGTGTAGGAAAACAGTATTTTAGATCACCTACAGCTAGTGCTAAGCTTTATTGTCACAGCAGCTGTTTATTGTCTGTCCTTGCTGATGCTGATGATCCTTGTTGCAGGCAAACACGACGGAAGGCAGAAGCACCTGCAGTCACTTATGCAACGTATCGGGGCTCTGCAAGGATCAGGCAGCTCCTGAAGAGTCAGTCAGAAACTGGAAAAGGAGAGAAAAGTCCTGAGAACAAAAATGCTTCAGTGGTCAAAGAAAATGGAGAAGTCCAAACAACTCTCTCTCTGAAATCAGAAGAAAGTGGAAGAGATGAGGGTAAAGATCACCAAGATGATGCCAGATGGAATTCTTCTGCAGTTAGGGTGGGAAGCAACCAGTCTGGTAAAGCTCAGCGTTGCTTGGGCAGAAGTAAACATGAAATAACTGCAAAGGCCACAACTTCATCCACTGAATCATGCCATGAGTTAGACTTAAGAAATACACCTGGTTTTCCTGCAACAAAAGTTAAAAGGACGTATTCACTAGATTCATTATTGTCATTTTTTAGTAGAAACAGTGGTATCCTAACCAATTCCTCTTCCCAGAGTACTCATTCCCTTAAAGTGAGTTCTGCAAACAATTTGGTTGGGAAAGAAAATGGACTGCCAGGAGAAGCAGGAACTCTGTTTCAGTCAGACAAAAATGCCACTTCCAACTTTGATAAAGAAAATTATTGTAGTAAAACAGCTAATGAGGAGTCCTCAAAAGAGATACAGGATGATTGTTTACATTCACCCAAGTCAAAAAGCAAGACAGTTAATGAGGAACTGCAGGTGAGTAAGGGAGAATTTTGCTGTAACCATCAAGTGGATAAGCACTTGGAGCAAACATTGGATGTCCAGAGGCTTCATTTCAGTACCAATACATTTCAGAAGCAAGCAGATCAGCACACCAGGAGTGCCAATAAAGACAGTGATCCAAGAAACAGTGATACACAGAAAATTGTGGCAGCTGTAGAAAGAGTGCAAAATCCACAGAACTTTCCTGCTGCTGTTTTTCCTTTTAATGAACAAATACCTATTTCACTTAGCATGGAATCCAAAGGAGGAAAGAGCATGGCCACAGACAATCCAGCTACTTCAGTGTCATCTGTTGGACCTGCTGAAGATAGAGTCATGGGCAGGGGGCCTTGTAATGAAGAACTGAGTGAGTTAGGGAAAGCAGTGCTTGTACAGAATGGTCACAGGCTGATCCACGTGGAGAATTCTGAGGATACTGCCACACAGCAGACTGGTTTTCCTTGTCTAGAGACAGAGTGTGTGGAAACAATGAAGGTTTTATCTGAAGTTGCAGTAGAAAACTTTGCCAGCAGGTCACCATGTGTACATGGGTGTCAAAGTGTGAAAACTAATTGTGATGAGCTGACAGCCCCTCTAACCCATGATTCTACCTCTGTGTCTATGATGGTTTCTCATTCTGCCTTGAGATCTGAAGGAAAGCCTTTGAACAACCATTCTGATTTCACCTATGGAGAAGACTATGTCGACTTGATTTCTGAATGTCTGCCTGTCTCTGAAAAGAGGTGTATTGATTTTTCTTCCAAGAAGGAAAACGGCAATAAACTTAGGATATCGCCTAGAGCAATTGATTCTTCATCTGACAAAGAAGGAAAAGTGCTGCCTTCTTCCACTAACTCTGAAAATGGCCAGATTGCTGCTTCTGAACAGGACAGCTTTATTTTTCCAGCTGCAGAGTCTAGGGAAATACCCCCTGTGGACAGGTTGACCGAGGAGCCACCTTGCTCAGGAGACCTGAGAACTGTGTGCCCAGCAAGTTGTCTGGAACCTGAGATTGCTCCACCTGTGTCTGACAGCTCTGCTGATGGAGTAGCTGCAGGGATTTTTGGCATCCCCAGGACCACTTCTCCTACTCTGGTATCCAGAGAAGCCTCCAACCTTTCTCCTTCTGGCTTGGAGATGTCCAGCATTGCTCAGGAGAATGGTAATTCTTCCAGCCACAGAGCTAGTGATGGGGCAGATGAGGCCTTCTGCACACAGCAGGCTGACAGCAGTGTCCTGGCAGAGGCAAAGCCATCACCCATCTGTCCCTTGGAATCTTTGGAAACTTCATCTGGGTCAGCCCATTCTGAGACTATGTGCAGGGATGCTGTGGGACAGGTGATCCTTGGTGCTTCTGCTGCCGTGGAAGTCCCTTCTGGCCAAAAAGCTGCTGCACCTGCCCAGGCAAATGGGCTCTGTTCTGGGGAGGAATGGGGAGATTCCAATGTGAAGGGACAAGAGTGTTCTTCTTCCCCAGATGCTGCTGTTTTGTTGAAGAAAGCTGAAGAAATAGTGAACTCAGTTTTACACTTGGCTACAGAAGAAATTATAGCAAAAGAAGGTTTTAGTGTCTGCCAGCTTTGTGGGAGCAAGGATAGTTTAATAAATACAGATATTGCAAATTATCAGAAGGCTGGAACTGTACAGCTGGCAGGAGGAGAAATCCAGTCAGCTGTGCAATCATTAAAATATTTTAATGAGACTGGTGGAGGAGGCGCATCTTCTTTTACAGGAAATGAAAGAGTGGATACAAATAATCAAGATGAAAAGATACTCTCTTGCATCGCTGATAAAATTGACCTACATAGGGCACTGGCACTAAAAGCAAAAGAAACAGTTGATGAGGTCATTAACTCAGCCATACAAAAACTGGCATCCAATCAGCAGCAAGGCACTGAGAGGAAAAGGACTTCTGGAAAGGTTCAGCCTGAACCTGAGGCTGAAATGCCAAAGACTTTAAATCTGAACATGAAGTTTCCTGCCAACACACAGGAACCAACAGAGATGAATGAAACTCAGACTGTAGCTGTAAACTGTGAAAAGGCAGATTGCTCAGGTCCTCCTTTGCTTCCAAATAGTATGGAAAACTGCATAGATTGGCTCCAAAGAGATGAAAAGACACCAAATAATGCAATTATTTGTCAAACAAATGGATTTCTTCCCTCTGGCAGTTTAACAAGGCCAGAATCAGATCTTCTGACACCAGCAAAAGAGAGGCACAATGGAAAGGTGTGTGACCAGCTGGCTGCAGCAGAAATGTGTGGCAAAGTATCAAAAACTAGTAGAAAATCGGATGGAACTTTACATTTTATAGACAGAGGTGCTACTGTGACTGAAGAAATGCTTTTGTCGTTGCAGTTAAAAGGTTCATGCAATAATACAAATATGCCAGAGTGCACACTGCTGCCGGCTGTAAATGTTAATTTGTCATCTTTTATGCCTGGTGAAGAATGCATTGGCCTGCAGAGTGACTCCAAAGATAAAAGCAGCCCTCAGATGTCCCTGGAAAGCAATGCAGAGGACAGACTGTACGAACACTGTGGGAAAGAGGCTGCAGAGGAAGTACCTGTACAAGTAAAAGCAGCCTTACAAAGTTCAAAGGCAGTGGAGAGTGAAGAGGAACTAGCAGAAGGGGCAAGCGAGGGAACAGAGGTTAATATTGGATTAGATACACAGTCCATGGTATCTGAATTGTCTGTTACTGGAGAGGGCAGTGAGGGGAAACGCTGCTTCAGCAAAGTCTTTGCCCAAAATAATGAGAATATGAAGCAGACACAAACGAAGAATCAAGACATGGAGAGAAATTATCAGCTTAAAGAAAATGGCCTGGACAGCAACCATGACATGAGGGAATCAACAGAACTTTTGGCCTCTTCTCCACTGATTGAACAGTGGGAAAACAGTTCTTTCACTATCATTTATGAAGGTGCTCTTCAAACTGAGAACAAATCTGTCTCGACTGATGATATGCAGACTGGTTCACTTTCTCCTTCTGATTTGCCTTCAGATAATACAGATCATCTGAGGGGTGACAGAGCAAGCAATAAGCAGGAGTCAGCCTGTCTGTATGGGCAGGACAGCAAGGGGAATGAGGCAGCAGAGAGCCGAGGCTCGGAGTCCTTCCTGAGCGTGGAGGCCAAGCGCTACAGGATTTATCCTTTCTCCCTCTCTCCCATCTACGAGGACGACAGCTCCCAGGAAGATGTGCTCTCCACGGATGTGTCTCCAGAAAGCCGTCCTGGGGGAGTCTCTAAAGACAGCTCTGACCCTTCTTCTGTGCTTTCCCTCCTCCAGTCGGTGTCTGAGCGCTTGCAGTTCACTGCTCGGTTCAGCAGAGAGGAGGAAGACGAGGAGGATGGAGTGGAGGAAGAGGAGGAGGAATCATCATATGAGGAAAATGATGCTGAGAGAGAGGACAACTGCCTTTCCTGTCAGTGGACAGGGAATTTTAAATCAACCCCTCAATCAAATGACCAAAGTAGATCTTCTTTTCCTGAACAATCATTTCTTCTTTCAAAAGAACGGTTTGACTCGCAGGAGCAACCAGAACAGCTTCCAGATGCGGCTTCTCCCAGTCAAACACCTTGCAAACCAGATCCAGAGAAAGCTGATGCTGCTGTAGCACATCCTCCTACAAGCGTGTACTACCAGTATTTGAAATCTGCCAGCAAGGGCTCTTCTGAAAAAGGGACCAGGTTTGGAAGCATCCTCCAGGATATGCTGCAGCCAAAGATTCATTGGTTTCAAGACAACGCTGTGCCAAAACTGGGAGAATTGTCAGCGGTAAGATGTCGTGTCACATAATATTTATAATCAAAGTTTCTGCCTCCCTATTCTCCCTGCTACCTTTTAATTAAGTTATTATCATAAAAATAATCAAAAGTTTTTATCAAAAGTTCCTAGGCTTTTTAATGTCATAGTTTAAAAAAGAAATCTTCTGATGAAATAATTTTTAAAAGGTAACAGTCTTGGTTCAGCACACAGGTGAAAGTGGTTTAACTGTAAAACAGAGTATGTGAACAGAAGGTAAAATAGGGAAATATGCATAATAACAAGTTTTTATAATAGCACAAGACAGATTTCTCCCTATTAAGGACATTTCAACCTGAAGATGATGGAATTGCCTTTAATATTAAAATTGCTCTTTTATATTTTTCACTTCTGAGATTAATAGAGCTGTCTTGTCAAAAAAAAAATATCAGCGTACTGGGGCTTTTTGATTGTTTCATCACAGTGTCTTCTACTAACTATAGCTGAGCTGGAAAGTAAATAACATAGCTGCTTCCATAGATTAACATTTCTTTTTTTTAGTTTACTGAAAGCAATGGCAAATGAGGGTATGGAAACAGTTCTTCCCATGTTTAGAATTTGAAAGTGCCACATAGACCAAATAGGTAACTGAGGAAGCCTTTCCACAATGTTGGGAATACTCCAGTCTGTGTTAGAGGGAGCTTCTGGTTTTTCCCTCTGTTAAGAAATGCAGTTTATAGTTCGCTAGGAAAGGTTAATACATTTGTAAAGGTTATAACTTCCATGACAACTCTTACTTTCTAGCACATGCTGCTTTCTGCTGATTGACCCTGATAAACAGTTTATCCCAACTCTGAATGGCAGTGAAACAAATCTGGGTTGTTTCTACAAATGACAGTTGTGAACATGTACAGCAATAGTGCACCCAGAATAATCTGCCTGTGCTTTGTGCCACTGTTGTAGGTGTTAATAGTTTGTCCTTTTAATTTCAGAGCCTCCTTGACAGGGCAAGTCTCAAATACAACCCAAGACCAGGAAAGGTAAGCAGAGTTTGTGTCACATAAATCAATATGATACATGGAATAATTTGTAATTTTTGAATGGAAAGCATCTGAAGTTATTGGTCTAATTTTGTGTGGGTTTATGTATTATTAGCATATGCTTGCACATGCTAATAGTGAGAATATATTATTTAAAATCCCGCCACTGGTAATTTTGTTGTATTTCTCAGCAATTGTTGTTCTCCTTCAGTAGAGTTTTTCATAAAAGAAGAACCTGTGTAGCCTCTCAGCTGAGTGGGCTGAAACTGGAAGCGAAAAATAACTGTCTGTGCTCTGTGTTGAAATGGGCCCTCATTTGCATGCATTGTGTATTGTTTCAGATTATTATCTATGATATTTGTGGCAACAAAAGTCAACAAGAAGTTCATTCGGATGTGCTGGATGCCTCATCATGGATCTTTCCCGTTGGAACAGTACTTAGGATAATTAGAGGATGGTAAGAGATCCAGGTCATATTTAAATAGTCTTTCCAAAAGACTGCATGTGTGTTCCTTTTGTATTTTTATTTCTTTTATTTATGACACATGTCCCATCTGCAGGAGTGTCTTTTTCTTTCTTTACAATTAGAATGATACCAGTGAAAAAGCATAAAACAAGGCTTTAAATGCTGCTCTAAAAGTAAAATAAATTGTGTCTCCTGGGAGCTAGCTTCAAACAGAAAGTTTCTGATAGAGCCACAAGTAAATTTAGAGTTCTTACCTGAAGTGCTGAGCCAGTGCAGCCATAATCATGACTAGGAACATGTATATGACAAAAAAAAAAAAAAAGGTGGATTTTTACAGTTCACTTTCCTTATACAGTAGCTGGTGCAAAAGGACCATCAAATGGACATTGTCAGCTGCTGGTTTTAATGTGGCATTTAAAGGAATGTGGATGCAGAAGGATATATACAAGTACCTTTAAGTTTGCAAGTGTTTCTGGATTTTTTTGGGGGAAGCTGAGGTCAGGTCCATGTCAGTTGTTGCATTGGAATGTAATTGGTGGAGCTTACAGGGAATGTTTCTGACTGTCAGCCATGCATATCACATTTATGCAGTTTTGAGGCAGCCTTGTGTGCTTTTTGCATACATTTCCTTCACATCCCAAGAAATGCTGAATGCCATTTTTACTATATTTAATGCCTTGCGTAGTGTCTGCCTGAACAGGACATGCTTTGATGTGACAATTCATATATTTGTTCTGGTAAAATAAGGCTGTTTATTCACATTGTGGTTTAGCTGTATTTTTTATTTTATATTTTGTCCTGGAGGAGAACTGTGTATTTTACTTTCCAATAGCAAAGTGAATGTGACTGCTGAGGGACAGCATAGGAAAGATGTGCTATTTGTCTTGATAAGAAGAGCTTTTTCCTGGGTTTCCATCAGATGTGCTCTACCAGCAGCAACTCAGTTCATTGTATCATTATTGCAGTTGGATTTTTTATGAGAAACCAAAGTTCCAGGGTCGAAAATATGTACTGGAAGAAGGAGAGGCTGTGCTGGATCACCTTTGGGATCTCCCAGGCTTTAAACATCATCGAAGAAACCTCACAGTTGGTTCAATCAAACACGTAACAAAGGTACAGATTTTCCTCACAATATTCTCACATGGGTAATTGATTTATTGGTCACAGTGGTGCATTCCCAGCAATGGACAATGTGTGTGTAGTGTTTCTGACTTTATTCAAATGTGTCATTACTCACTTTTTTCACCTTCTAGGTGATAAATTCCAGGTCTTTTGCTGTGCTAAATTTGCCTTTATTCCTGAGTTAATGAGCAGATGGATTATGTTTCTTTGCCACCACCCTCATGTGACACAGACTCCCCTCCTTCTAGATGTTTACCTGTCCATTTATTTGAAATTAAATGGAATCAGTTCATGTTTTTGAAGAAGTTTTTATTTTAAGCTGTCTGCTCTGTCTGTATGGATCTGTTTCAGTATCACTTGGGTTTTCAATCCTGTTTGTACAACGCAGCCTCCAAAACTTGCTGCCAATCTCTCTGTAGCTTTGTGCCATCTCTAGGGTTTCCACATGGGCCAGTGGTACACCTACAGCACTGGCTCTGCCTACAGCCACCAGCTCAGAAGGCTTTTTGTTGAAAGGATAAGAATCAAATCTATAAAACTAAATAGAATGCATCCATTGTTATTCAGTGAATGAGGAATATATTCACCAGATCTTGTGATTTAAGAAGACTTAGTGCTCCCCTTGTTCAGTGTAGCATTCTAGTTATTCACAGGGCAATGGCCCCTACTGTGAGTGAATTATCATTTGTATCACAATGTGAAAGATTTTCAGTAAAGTGGTTTCTCTGTTCTCTGCTGGTATAGAGGTCATTTTAAAATTGATAACCTTTTTGTCATCAGTACAGGGGCATAATGTCATAACAATTAGGAATACTTTTTCATTCTCTTAAAAAACTTAGAAATTAATTAATTCAAAAGGGGCTGATTGAAGGCAAGAATAATGAAGTTAACATTTGTTTGAGCTAAACAAATTAAGAGCCTTTGACCAATACATCATGTGAATATTGATCAATAATGTGGAAAGCAACGAAATAAATAAAGGCAACTAAATAAATAAACAATAACATGTGCAACTATGGTCTGAAGCCAAGGGAAGCTGGATTTGTCTTGGGTATGAAAGAAAACTCTTGGATGGGAAAGATCCTGTGTTTAGCTTCATCATGCTTGATAAAAATCTTTGCAGTACAGCTAAATAGGTTTGACCTTGCTTCTTTTTCCAGTCCGTGGCTCATTTCTGTAGAACCCAGGTGGAAAGCTTTGTTACTGGACACTAGTCCAGTAATCAACACTTTCCTCGTGTAAATTAAACCTCTAGCAGGTATGGTTGTGAGGTTAGTGCACTCACTAAGCCAGGTTTTGTCCTCTAAACCTTGATCCATGAAGGAACCCTTCCTTTTTAGGTTGTACTTCAGCTGCTGTGAAACTACTTTTGGAAGGTAGTTTGCCAAAGTGCTACCGTATTTATTTATTTATTTTTGTGAAAAATACAGGCCTTTTTAAAAATTTGACAAATAGTGGATTCTTTTTCATACAGCTTGTGTGATTCACATGTTATACTGTCATTCTCTTTTTCTTAGGCTGTCAGTGTCTTTTCTCCAGGCTAGTTTGGCCATACTGGCTCTGTGTCCAGCTTGTCTGGCTTGCCTTCTAATTTTTCAAGTAGTTTTTTTATGTTTAATGGCTGTGTTTGTTTAATGGCTGCTCAGTTGCCTTGCATTAGCAGATTTGATAATTGGCTAAATATTAGAGAAGAAAACAGCTTGCAAAGAACAGGAAAAACAGATTTTTACTAAGGAAACTGTAGGAGGTACATTTAATATTAATTTTTTTTTTTTTTACTAGCATATTGACTAAGGAACAGTCTGCTGGTAGCTTTGTGCTCTCGATTTGGCTTCAAGCCTCCCCAAAAGGCAGAGATTCTGTTAACTCTGTGGTTAGCTTGTGGCCTGGCTAACTGTGGATATGCATTAGGTGTATCCATGTGTATTTAATTTCAAGAAAATTGTGGGGAGGAGACTCCAGAGAAACAGACTGTGCAACCAGTAAAATGAAGACCTGTCTGAAATAATGTGGAGACTGAATTCCACTAAGGCTGCAGGAGCCAAGGCTGGCAAAGTCTGCCTGCACACACAGGCTCAGTGCAGCTCCTGCAGCACAGTCTGTTTGGTCAGTTCAGTTCTCTGGCCTGCTGTAAATGCATATGTTGACCTTTTTGTATATGTTGGGGTTTTTTCTGTCTGTTTCTGGAAGCTCAAAGGGGCTGCTAAATGTTACGTTCCCAAAAACAGGAAGTGTTCCCAAAAACTAAGAAGTGTTCCTGACACCTCCATTCTAGAATAATCCTGTCGACCACTGTTTTGCAAGGTGACAAGGAATCTGAAACAGCAGTTTATAATCACTGCAAGATGGTTAGGCAGGGAATAACTGGATTCCTTGTGGAGTCTCCTTTAGCAAAGCTCTTTGCAATGGGATTGTTCACAGTATTACATGAAGGGTGAGTTTCTTTTGTTTGTGTGGTTCACTAGGTGAAAAGAAGTTAATAATTTAAGCAGGGACTACTTTGTCAGATGCCATAGGAATACACCCAGCAGCTTCAGGTTTTCTCATTTGCTGGCTGGTATTGACAGTACAGTAATCATTCATTTCCTTAGCATTATTTTATTTTACTACCAGCCCTGCTGAGTTCTGCAGCTGGGTTTGGTGGTGGTGGGTGGTAGCAAGAGTGGGGCAGTGCATCTGAAGTGAGGTGGTGTCTAGACTGTATTACAAAGCAATCATGTGAATGCCAGAACTAATTAGGACCAGTTTCCAACAGACTCTTCTCTCCTTGTTTTGGCATTTCGCTTAAGAAGCCAGACTTTAGTCACTGTTTGTCCTGTTGTTGAGATAAAACCTACCCCAGTTAAATAGGCTGATGTGATCGCTTCAGTCACCACAGCTGGCAGGTCCAAGAAGACCTAACAGTGCTGAAGTTACTTACCCTGTGGAGCTGCTAGGGCAGCTAGTAGATCCTAGATCCAGAAGAAAAATAAACAGCCAAGACCACCTTGGTCTGTCACTTCTACTGGAGCTCTTGGTCAGGCTAGAAAAATGTCAGAGATGCCACTGAAGAGGAATATTTCATGCTAAAGGCTTAAGTGTTGTCTTAATCCTCTTCAGAAGGAGCTGTCACCTTTCTGCTGAGGGCCATGGTACTCTTCTGGAGGTGTCCATAAGTGTTCCACGTGCTTTGTAAACATCCCAGCTCCCTAAAAACCACGAGGGAAGCATGGACATTCCAGAATAATTGTGTGGAGGTAGGAGGAGAATAGCACAGAGTATGGAAGGCAGAGAGGGATGCCTGGAGGCTGTGACCTACCTAAGCATTTACTGGTTGTGTGTTATCATTGGAAATGAGCACAGCTGCCTGATCTGTTTGCTGTGCTTTTTATTCTATTTTTGCCTGACGTGTCAGGAGGGTAATGAATGATGTGAATTTGGACTGCTTGTGATGGGGGTGGCAGGGCTTGGGGGGTGGATTTAGGGAGGCAACCTTCCAGTTTGGGATCTGGGCTGAAATACTGTGCTAGTCTATGTAGTTTTGCATGGTGATAGTTTTGCATGTGGATATCTTATTTCCAAATCTTGACGCCTTGCAGATGACAGGGCTTTGGGCTGAAGGATCTAGCTCTCCACCTGAATGCTATCATGTTTGTGTGGTTTTCATTTTGTTTCCAAGGATGGTGGCTTTATTGGGAATGTTAAAGAAGCCTGTGGAAGTAATGAGGGCTATTAAATTCGCTCAGGCAAATATGAACATGCTGGGGCCAATATTTACCAAGCTAAGTTTGCATGCTTGAATTGTATAAATTAATGGCATAGCACAGAGTGTACCTCTGCAAATACAGAGCATTCATCTCCTACAGTAATAATAAATGTTACCATTATCTGCAGCTTGTGCATCAGCACAGGTAAATTGAACTCCACATTTAAGTCCAAATGTGTATTTGTGACTTTAAAAAAATGTGCTTTGAAAAGATGATCTACTTCTTGCTCAGCTATGCAACTACTTTTAAAAATAGATATTTGAATTGGTTTTGATGAACACTTCAGTTTACTGTGTGACACTATATGAAAGAAGTTTGTGGACTTAATCTACAACACACAAAAATACCATCACTACGAGTAGAGGTTTTTTATGACTGTCAAAATCTGTCTGGAGGGAGATGGTGATAAATATGAGAGATTTTATTCTGAGTGCTTTTGCTTTACCTACTCTGCTACATCTGTCATCTCTTGAGCTGCAGACTGCCTCATGAGCTTCAGAGTCAGGAGAGCAGACTTGAAAAGAGAATACAGACTAGCTTTTTCCAATCCTAAATGAGAAACAAAAACACAAGCCTCCTACTGAATTAGAATTAAACATATTGCATCTCATATTCTGTCTGAGCCCGCAGGCAGATACTTTTGCTGCTTGTCTAGTCTTGTAGGTACTTTGTTTCTGAATTTATCTGAAACCAGTAAGAGTCTGGCATCATTATTTGTGGAATTCTAATAGGTACAACTTCCAATTCTCTGTATCAAGCTTGTTGGATTTATGAATTTCCACTTTATTGCATATCAGATATTTTTAGAAAAACCAACAGGCTTCAAATATTTCTCAACTTTGATTTAATAAGATACATGTACATGTGAGAACTATGGGGAGATTATTTTAGGTTTTTTTTAAACTTGTCTGGGACTATGTTTAGAATTGAGGAAAGGGGTTCCTTAACACTTTGCCATAAAACAGCATTGTACTAGAAAGTAATTTTTCCTCGTTTTTCTGGGCTTGCTCATCTGAAAATAAGAATTCCGGTATTGCGGTTTTTGTTCTAAAAACAAAGAGCGTGCATTGTTTGCAAGGTACAATACAGAGGAAACGTGGTTGTGCATAGGGAGAGTTGCCAAAACAGTATCACTGTGTTACTTCAGGTCTCAGGAGGAAAGTGAAACAATACCCTGGAGTGCATCTATTCTAATTGCCACACTTCTTGCTGACAGTTAAATAGCTGCAGAAAAAGCTTTGATGACCAGGAAGCCATGGGGTGTTATCCCATGAAAATCCCACTCAAACCCATGTGTGAAAAGAGAGCACTGCAGGTGCTGTCATGAGATGAGGTGCTGTAACTTCCAGAGCTTCCTGCAGCCACCTTTAGGATTCTGGGAATCTCTGAATGCTGTCCAAGCCCTCTGTCCTAAAGCAGATGGGTGAGGAGGAGAAGGGGAGGTGTTTTGGGAGGTGATCACTGAGAAGTGAAATTTTCCAGCCACACAAGTGAGCTGCCTGTCGCTGCTCTGGAACACCCTGTGAAACAGGCACTTGCAGAAGGTCCTCGTTGGCTCATGATGTGTTTGAGTGCTGGGGAAGAAAGTGTTGGCAATGCATGTTTTGTAAACATTGCAAAATGAGGGTGGCTCAATGAAATCCCTGCAAATTCTAGAGAAGAGCATGTGGTCAACAAGTTTGTTCCCCAGCGTGGTATCTCTCAGTAGTAAACCTCCAGTAAGGAAATAGAGGTTGTTGCTTTGTAGTAACAGCAAAATTGCTAAAATGTCTACTTAACAAAATAGATATTTT
The DNA here is from genome assembly GCA_024500445.1 of Entomyzon cyanotis. Taxonomy (NCBI): domain Eukaryota; kingdom Metazoa; phylum Chordata; class Aves; order Passeriformes; family Meliphagidae; genus Entomyzon; species Entomyzon cyanotis. The sequence continues at coordinate 3,405,730 of JAKEPQ010000755.1, read as the reverse complement.
CTAATATTTATCTTTTTTCTTCCTTCATGTAAAATGCTGTAGATTTACTTACCACAACAGAAAATTGAACTCATGTAGCTTGATGCTGTAGTTGGATTCTGCATTACAGAACTTAATTGTTGTGGAGAGGCAGAGGTGGGAATGTAATAGACATTTCTGGAAAGTTTTGGTTAATGCATGCATCATGTGTATCTCTATGTGTGTTATGGAACCTTTGTCTCTAAAAAAGAAAAAGGCAGTATTACAGTACTGCTCGATCCTTTACTTGGAAAATATTTAAACTAGCCTTTTTGAAAGTAGCCTGACAGGCATAAATTTCTTCTTTGAAAGTTTGTGGGAGCTGGAAATTTACCTCCCTTAGCCTTTCTAAAAATTCCAGTCTCCCATTTAAAAAAGAATAAAACCCTTCCATCATATGAAGCCTGGAGAAGGGTGAGAAGACGGGGGGAAAAAAGAATGTTTTGGGGGCAGAGTCTGCAAGTGTGGGTAAACATTACCCTTTGATTTGTTTCCACAGGACTGTGGCATTCCAGAGGTGGAGTTCTGCCTGGCAGCTGGCAGTACAGAGGGACTTCCCATCTGCATACAGGCTGCAGTTGCCAATTTAGAAGAACTGGATGTTGAGAAAAACCCTTATATAAGAGTCAAATCAGGAGTGTGAGTTCTGAACCTTTCTAACAGCGTTTTGCCAGCAGGTAGAAGAGTAATGGCATGGGGTGAAAGGCAGTCAGCAGCATGAACAATATTTTGGGGGAGGGGATGTGGTTTGCTACAAATCAGTACATATAAACTAAATGTTCCCAGCTCTGCACTTCAGCATTGTGCTTTATGGGCTCCTAGTAGTTTAACCAAATTTTTGAAGGGATTTTTCCTAGTCACTGGCAGAAGTCTTCAGTAATTCCGTATTTTAGTAGCTTTATAAATAGCAGAAGCAACTCAGCTGTAATTAGCTTTTAGCTCTTTGGAGAATAGATACTGTCTCCCTGGTCACCCACCCTGTTATAACTGTAACACTGTGGCTGAATACCAGAAAATGAGTGTTACATCATCCAAGCATTTCTCAAGCTCCAGCCATATCCTGACATTCTGGAGGGAGGTGATGCAATATGACACAGGCCCCTGGGTAGCCCAGCACTTCCTGTATTGAGCAGAATCCCTGTATTCCCAGCAGTTTCTGTGTTGAGCTGTTCCCTGGGTAAATGGCCAACACCTCACAGTTCCTGGAGTTTGGGAGTTGTGTGGCTCCTCTCATAAACCACTGCAGAATGATATTAGCTCTTCTATTACAAGCTTTTCCACATGAGCCAAATCTTCCTTCCCACAATCTCACAATGTCTATGAAACCTGAAGTGGTGAAGGAATTAAAAACAGAGTTTTGTCTTAGTTTTGACAAAACTTGGTAGCTTTAAGAAGATAACTTTCCATATGACTCAATGCCTCTTCCTCCATTCCTTGTGTGGTCCAGTGAACCTGTGTCCAGATTCTATATTCAGCTTTCTTTTTGATTTAAAACAGTCTGAAGGACTCTCAGCATGTTTAATCCTTGTGTCAAAATTACGACAGCTTTCCAAAGGAGTGTTGTAAATAATCTTATATTAATAGCTTCCACTGAAAAAAATGAAATGGGATTGATGTTAGAAGCCTTTTAGTTCATAAGGTCATAATCCTAGATAAAATTCAGTGCCAAGTCTGATCTTCAATACTGACTTTTGTATACTCATAGAGTAACAAGCTGGGGTTTTTTTAAGTGAGTGAACAAATTGGTAATTTTCTTCTTTCATTTACGTTTAGCTCGGTTTGAGAAAAAGTGTCTGAGATCTTCTTAGCACTGATGTTGCCAGCATATTTAAATATGGCTTTGTTTTGATGTGCTGTCAGTATCTAAAACATTACCCAGCTCATATGAGTTCAAAAAGGAAAATAGTTTTAATAAGATCTTTGCGTTTGGAATCTAATTAATGAACTTATTGACTCATTTATCTCTACTGTTCTAGATGGCTTGTTTATTCAGACTTGAATTACAAGGGGGAGATGACAGTTTTGGAAGAGTGTGGTTCACCCTCTGAAATTCCTTCAGCAGATGTAAAATCTCTGCGTCCCTTAAGAATGGTGAGGACTTCACAGTTCCCTAATAAATTGTGTGCCTTCCTTTTTCTTATTGTTGCTTCCCCAAAAGGTTTGACCTAAATACAGCTCAGGTCTGACGTTCTTTCTGAGTTAATCCTTACACATGTAATGTTCCTCCATGGTTTGCTTTGGTCACTGTGGCTTGCTGGGCTTCTGCACCCTCCATCTTCCTGGGAAACTGCTGCTGTTGGGAGGAGGTCAAATAAGGATTGAAAGGCTCTTCATTTCATTGCAGACAACACCAATTAATTAACTAAAAAGCCCTCCTGGATTTGTTGATTTTCCTTTTTTCAGTTTTGCAGTTAGATTTTCTCTTTTTCAGTTGTACAGTTAGATTTTCTTTTTTTCAGTTAGGGTCTACTGGGGATGGAGGACCAGAGAAGGAGTTTATTACCCAATTGTATTCCTCTGACCACAGATTGCACACAAATCTTGGGGGGTGCAGCTGGTTTTTGTGTAGATAGACAGCATGTGGATCTCCATGTGAGAGAGATGTGAAGGGGTGTAACAGAAATTTTACTGTGTGCATGGCAAGCCTACAGAAAGACAGTTTAAAAGCCATAGCCTAATAGCTATCTCTTTAGTCACTCAAGTGAGGTCAGTCTCTTACTCCCTCACAGAACATAATTCACTCACATTTCCAGAGAAGATGCATTTGTTGTATTTGCTCTTTGACCATAAACATGAATACATCAGTCTATATTTTCTCTCTCTCCTGCTGTTTTCTCTCTCTGCTAGTGTTCCATCATTCATGCTTTAGAAATTTGGAATACATACAATAAAGCTTTGAAATTTAATTTTAAAAACTGGTCAATACCAATTAGTTTAAAAGCATGTAGTAAATATTTACTTTAGATTTCTAGGCAATGAAGGGATATTTTTTAATTGCCTGCAGTCTTTAGAGGCTTGTCAGTGCACTGATTTGTTTGTAGGTCAGGTTTATAGTGTCCCTGGCCTTTTGAAATCTGTGGCCAACACTGAAAGTGGTGAATATAATTGCAAAGACTTCATGCTCTGATAGTACTATAGAACACATGTCAAAGTGTAACTTCAAGTTTAATATAAGTACCTGTTTTCCCCCCATATGTTTTTAGGGAGGACTGAAGGTGCAAATGCCAATGAATGTCAAGGTAAGCACAGAGGGCATTGAGAATAAAATATAAATACATTGGGAATGTAAAACCTTTCTGTAAGCTGTTTTCTTTTGTTTGGTATGGGATGTTTGATAACTATTCAATGCTTGCTGCTGAGGGATAATTCACTAATGCTGTCAAGTTCACTTAGTATTTCATGAGGTGTGAAAGTAGCAATAGTTTGTTTTTCACATATTAGGAAAAAGGTGAATTAGCTATAAAATGAGTTTTTCTGAGTTGAGACATTAGTCACTATAATAATAAAGGGATTGGGGGACATTTTCCCATTTTACATACCAAGTTTTTAAGAAAAAGGAGAGGGAAGGGAGGAAGGGGACAGAAATTGGACCCTTCCATCCTATCCCAGTACAGGAGCTGTGAGACCATGATCCTTCTGTGATCTGATGAGCTGAAAGCTGATCCAGAGTTACTGCTCCTTTTTCCCCCTTTTTCTACAAAAGTGCTAATGCTTTAAGTAACTTTTAATTACATGCATGACTTAGGTGTTTTTCTAATAAATGCTGCAGCAACTATAAATACTGTTAATAGGTGATCTGTGTGATTCAGCAGATGAGGAACCTGAAGGGGTTGTTACTGCAGTCTTGGAAATAATTTCAGCAAAGTACAGGGAGAGCCTTCTTGTCTACTTTTGGAGGATTAAGCTCAGTATCATGTTTTCTAGATAATAATATATGAGAAAAGCCACTTTGGAGGATGGTGCAAAGAGTTTTCAGAAAACATCACTTCTGTCCCAGCACTGTTTGGTAGTGAAGAGGAGTTTCAGGAGATTGGGTCACTACGTGTCCTTGGTGGAGTGTGAGTGTATTTTGCTTTTATCTATTTTTATAGATAAATTTTTATTTATCTATTTTAAAGGAGAGAAGCACAACTAAATCCTTAGAAGTGCTAACTAAGGGGTGATTGGAGTCTTCCACAGCTGAAATGCTTTAAAAATAAAGGAGTGTATATTTCTTTTGTCAGTTATCAGCCTACCAAGCTAAACCTGTGAAAGGTGTGAAGTCAGTGTTTGCCATGTGGATGCCAATACATTAAACCACTTTGTTCCTTGGTTCACACAGAGCTTTAATTTGTATTGCTTTATACTTCTGATAGTCTCTACTTAATTCGCTGAAATGACCTTGGGTAGGTGTGGTCAGTCTTCAGTTTGGCATTTGAATACCTCTGACACCAACAAACTGTTTTCTTGTCTTAATGGTTTTCCTGTGCCACCTGTTACCTACTTCCTGCTGCATGTTATCTGGAATTGGGAATCTGCTGTTGGGAAGCTTCTGCCAAAATCCTTAGCAATAAAAGAGTTCTCAGAAAATCTTACTTTTGTTTCTTAAGGGATTTTCCAGTTCAGTGTAAAGATGGAATAACCCTACATCCTTTCAGGCTGTTGTCAGAATTTTACAAGCACTAAATTCAAAACAAACTGAATTGTTAATACTCAGATAATCTGCTCATAACTGCATTGTGTGTTCGCTATCTGGGAAGCCTCAGATTATTAAAAATCATTGTTCTGTCTGTTGTGGTGGCTTTTATTTTTAGTGTTGTGGTAACCTAAACAGCTGAATTAATGTAAACCAAATGGTACTAAAAGTAAAGCTATCTCTGCCTGCCAAATCTCACTGCCAACAGAATTTGTACAGCAGTTCTAATATTTACAAGGGAGCTTTAATGAAAAAATGCTTACAAGAAAGAAGGAGGGGGAAGCACTTTTTCAAATTAAGATCCATTAGAGCTTTTGACATTGATATGGAAACACCCGCTTTTAATTGAGCCCTATCCATTTATTCAAAATACTTTGAAACATTTTATTTATTTAGTGCTAAAACATATTCCATATGCATTATGGTATATATATTCCATTTGCTTTTCTGTTGATATGTATGCATTTTTAGATTTAAGCAAAAAAAAAAAAAAACAACATAAGCAGGCGAAATCTTGTTCTGCTGAAATCTGTTAATTTTGTCACCAGCTCCTGCAAGGGTAGAGTTTTATCATTTATTAGCACACTGGAGAGATCCACTGCTTGGTTTTTTGTCATTGACAATGGGTGGCTTAGGAAGTTTTGGCATCTAGATGCATTGTGAGCTCTGAGGGACCAAATGCTGGTGTTGGGAACGTGGCTGGCTGAGGAGGTACACAGAGAAAGCATTACATAAATCACCTATTGTTGGCTAAAGAATCACATGGGGGGATTCTGATCCACAAAGAGCACTTCACGGGTTCCTGTTGTGATTCCCAACAAGGCTGGCTTTGTTCATTGGCTGGGCTTGGGATACTCATTTTAGTGAGAAAATCATGTGTGCAGTTGTTTTGCCCTTCCTGACTTCTCTTTCTTGTGCTGTGTGGCTGCACAGGTGGGTTGCCTACGATAAGGAGCGCTACAAAGGCCATCAGTACTTGCTGGAGGAGGGAGACTATGCAGACAGACACTCCTGGGGGGAGCTGGCAGTGCCCTCCTGTCCTTCCGCTTCCTGCAGGCTGTGAGTACTGATGGGTTTCATACCAATTACACACAGTTCTGCCCATGAAGAGCAAGGTCATCCTTTGACGTGGTACAGCTGTCTTGGGTTTGGTCATTCCGTCTTCTGTCTGTCTTCATCCTCATCCTTTTCTCAGTGGCTGAAATTGAGACTGCACTGTGGACATTGCTGAGGAGAAGCAGGTTTGAAACTTGGTGAAGTTCATACAAAAATTGTATCGTGCAGAATTCCTTGTCTACCTGCCAGATTTTCCAAGTGCCTCACTTCTGCACCTCGAGCTATTTGAATCCCTCAAACGGAATTTTCTTAAAAGCATAACGTGCCTGAGTATACAGTGCAGCTCTTTATTAAAATAAAAATAGCTTTTCAGTGCAGCAGCTGTTGCAAGCCTTAAAACAGCATTACCCTCTGTCTGTGATTTTTCTGCCAGAAAATTTTGGCAGCAAAAATAATCATGGTAGAAAAATTCCTGCTACTAAAATGGGTTTAGTGGAGGCAAAGATGAAATAATAATAAAAACTATTTATAAGAGTCCAGTATTGGAAGCAAAGTTAGACTTTTTAGCAATGGGGAAACACGGGATTAGAACTTCTTTATCATTTCCTTTGCTTTGATTTGGTTTTTTTGTTTGTTTAAGGGTTTGAAGTTTTTTATTATCATTATTATTATTACGGGAACTCTGTGAGCATTAAATACACCTGCAAAGAGTAACTTCTTTTGAGACTGAAATTGCTCGCTCTGATATTACTCAGTTTTGTATACTCAGATTGCTTATCTCCTCATTTGAGGAGATGTGATATTCCTGAGCCAGGAATTTTGGGAAGATTGAGCATTTAGAGCAAACTCACTGTCTCAACAGTCTTTATTTTTAAATAAAAAGTTAATGTGAACCCAAGAAGGCCATACTTAAATTCACAAATTGCAGGTTTGTTTTTCATGGCAGGCACCTAGCAAAAGCTATATTTATAATCAGGATCTGTCAAAATAAAGGTAGGAGAATGAATGGACTTGAAGAAAAATATCCTTCTCTAAATAATTTCTTTTCAGGTTTCTGAGGAAAAAATAGGTAGGAAATTTCTTCATGTGCAGAATCCTATTCAATTACTGACTAACCTTAGTTTTCCTCTTTTCCAGCTGTATATAAGATACCTGAGCAACTTAAATTGATCTTTTTAGATTTTCCTCTTGGCAAAAGACATAAATACAAGCTAAAATTGTGCATGTGGGTAGCAAGAATGGCCTTCCATGTCATGTATTTAATTTTATTTGCACCTAGAACAGTCAGAAAGCTCAAGTCATTAGCATTTTAAAAACACATACCATTCCCAGTCATATAGCAACATATATCATTCCAGTTTGCTTATAAATATGTATAAATATTTACCTATTGATAATAGAAGTGAAAAGGAGCAATTCCCCTCAATTTGTTGCATAACTGAAGGCAATGAGTGCTTGCCAATGAAATGAGTAATGGCCCTGGCATTCTGCTGTTTGGCCTGCCCAGCAGATTGCCTCCCTCTCTGCAATGTGCAGCTCACAGGGCAGTGTTCAGGCTGGCCATATGCTCCCTTTGTGACTTTGTGTACAATACTTAAGGTCAGGATTTTAAAAATATTTTAGTACCAAACGTTCAGTTTCAAGGGGACTGGGCAAAAATCCAAAATCTGTGTGCTTAAGACCCCTCACTGCCCAGCAAATGCCCTGGCTCTTCTCTCTGACCTCAGGAACTCTCTCAGGGGAAGCAAGGTAAAGGTTGCAATGGTCTCAGAATCCACAGGGATGTTCCTGAGTATCAGATCTTTATTGCTCTTCCCTAGAGATTCTGGTTTAGTCCAATGAATTTGAGAGTCTGTAGAAGAGCTGGGATTCTGTGAGGTGTAACAGAGCCACATTAGGCACAGTCAGTGTGGATGGGCAGTGGGGCTGGGCACTGACCCTGCCCTTCACAGGCTCATCTCAGGGCCAGCTCAGCCAGCTTGGATTTTTTCCTGCTGGGGCATCACACCAGCTGCCCTTGGCTGCATTGGCTTTGAGGCCAACCCAGAGCTTCAGGCAGCTGAGCCCAGCTGGTGGGGCTGGGAGCTGAAGCTGCTGAGCCTGGGGTACCTGAGTCAGCTGCAGCACAGGGGGATCAGAGCTCTTTGTGTGCTGCTCCCAGAGCTGCAGCACAGGGCAGAGGCACATGAATGGCTCTGCAGAGCCTCATGAGCCTGTGTCAGTGCCAGCTCTGTCACTGGGGCTTAGCAATGTGCAAAGCTGTTCAGATGCTCCCATGGCTGTCATGATCAGTGAAACAGCAAAGTTTCTTTTTTAGTGGAGCAGAGGATGTTGCCTTCAGAGCTTTCTCACTGAGGTTTTCAAGTCTGGAATGATTTGCCTTGGTCTGAAAGTCTTATTTTCAAAAGTATTTTTCCTGTTGCTTGTTGTAAGAGAAGCTGTAGTGGAAATTCAGGGAGGAAGGAATGATGGCTGAATTTGAAAGATGTTTTAAATTTAATTACAATTGTGGATATATTTCAGTATTTTAAACTTAGTTAAGGCAATTATGTGTAGATTGGATCTAAATGACTTTTTGGGTACTGTTACAAAGTCTTTTGCTTTGAGACAGTTAGGAGTAGCTGGTTTTCATTTACACTAATACTGTACTAGTTTGGCTGTTATTTTAGTTTGGTTTTTTCCCCCTAAAAAGCAGGCTGAAGCTGCAGTTGTTCATGATGACTTTTCCAGAGCTGGCACTTCGGTTTCTAGTGTATATCTGGAGTGGTTGCAACAGTTGAAATAAATGAAAGAAGGAAGTGGTCAACACAGTAGGAAAACCAATTTTTCTATAGAATTTGTTCCATCACCTTTTACTGTCTTGTAAACAGTGCAGAGAAGTTGAGCCACATCAAGTGTTGGTTCTAAAATTGGTTTTCATTTTTCATTGTGATTGCATCCTGTAAAAAGACATGGTGTCCTCCAAAGAACCTGTTTGATCAGGCTCACCTGGCCAGGTATCTGGCTGCATGCTTGGTCTGGCCTTAATTTCTAAGTGGTTTTTGATAGTTATAAGTCATTGTTTTCTCAGTGTTCAGTGTAATAATACCCATGGTGGTGTCCTCATATGTTTATGGATCTCTGTCAGCCACGTTATTTGCTTGGTAGCCTTTGTTTCTTGTATGCAAGATTTATTTTCAATTTATTATTACATTGCCGAATGTATGAGAAACACTCAAATTGAGTTCATGCTTTCTGTTAAAAGTTAAAGGAATAAAGTGAATGGATTGTTTTCTGTTTTCCCAAGCAGCAACTGAACTGTCTGCTTAAAATTGCTACATGGCTAAAAAGCTGAAGACTTGAAACCCAAATTCAAATAATCTGAAGCTGTGCAACTAATCTGGGCAAGAAACTAAGCTGGCTGAAAGCACAAAGCATTGTCACACAGCTATGTAAGAGAGAATGTGACAGTGCTAAGCAGGATTTATTTATAGCTACAGTGGATGTATCCAAAAAGTACAAATCCCATGTGCTGAAAGGTGATCTTGCCCAGCCTTTTCCTCTCCGTAATTATTGCCATGTTGGCTGGGGAGGAATGAGGAAGGAGAACTGAAGTAAAAAACCATAATCATGCTTGGAGAAGTTATTTGTGAGGCTGTTGGAAGATCAGTGCTAAAAATCCTCAGCTCTTCTCCTTTCCACATGGGCATCTTTGCACTCTGAGCCATCCTCCAAGAGGAAAGGATGGTGCTCGGGGGCAGCAGGCTTTTCCTCTCTTCTGTGGAAACCACTGAAGGCCATATCAGATTGCCAGGCTCCCAGTTATTCCAGAACTTCAGCACCAAAATATCCCATAAAGATCCATACCAGGGAGCTAAGCCCCTTTGCTGCTCTGTAAAATATTGTCTTTTTGGCTACAACTGTTTTCCAAAATGTTTTATATTGTGAGGAGTCATTGAGCTGTGACAGTCTTCTAACTCCTGTGTTGCCTTTTAGGATTTCATAGAGTCTTCAGTGTCACTTTTTCAGTCTGATGATGAAGATGGGAAAGCATTTGACATCACCAATGAAGAAATCCCTGATTTGGAGCAGGCTGGATTTGGCCCTGAGACGAGGTCAATTCTTGTGAAAAGTGGAGTGTAAGTCCAGTGAAATGTATGGGTGGAACTGATAAGCATTTCTGTGCACATCTTTTGGCAGAATATATTCTACATGGTACAGGTGGTAAATACATGGAGGAGAAAAGTGGTTTATTCAGTTTCCTCGGGGAATAGAAGGGCAAAAATACTTTTAGTTTTCTGTACCTCTCATGCCTACACCTTGATTTGGATCTGAGCATTCTTGTTACTAGAGAAAGTTTGTGCTGTCCCTCCAGAGATGTCCCAGGCTATAGTTTCATGATACAGTAGCTTTGGCAGTAATACAGAAGAGATATTTCAGATATGTTAAGAACTGATACAACTTTTGGGACAGGTAGAGCCTGTCCAGAAAGGACGAGATTTGCTGTATTTGCAATAAAGTCAGACTGCTGGCACTGAAAATTACAATTCATTTTATAGAACTATTTAAACTAAAAGGAGGAGGGTTAAACCAACAGGTGGGGAAAAGTAACTGGTTCTGATACTGTTTCTAGGGTGGCTAACTTTTGGTGTGCATATGTGACGTTTGGGAGGAAAATAAAGAGCACAATTTTAATAAATAAGGAAGGTAAATCAGACCACACGCAGTGTCTGTTGGCAGAGATAGGCAGTATTAACTGATGGAGCAAGGACAAAACCCTAAAGCACTAGAAACCTAAAAATTAGTGTGAGGGAACTTAGCATGAAAAGGCAGCTCTGATCCAGCAGATACTGCAGAGGTTCACAGGAAGATACTATATTAAAGCCTTTTTGAAAGTATCTGTTAGAATGATAGAGTAGGCTATGCTTTGGAAGGCATGGTACTGTGCATGAAAAATAATATCACAGGCTAAAACATAAAAGACATTAAGGGAAAAGAGCACTATGGACTCATGTGGGTTAAAGTTTCAGGCATTTAATAGCAATTTTAGAAGTGCAGTATTAACATTGTCATACCTGCCCTAGTGGTGATGGGGATCAGGAACTGAGAGTGAGAGACCTGAACTGCTTATGTAGGCATTGGTGATTAGTGTCTCATGAGGATTAGATACAAGAATGAAAGGCTGAGACTCAGTTTGGAGAGGAGGGATACAAATGAGAACTGCAAAATCCTGAAGGTGGGAAGACAAGATTAGTGCAGTTCACAGAATCTTGCATGATTACAGTTGGGGGAAATGCTTTGCAGAACTGGCTGGAGATTGCTTTGAAGCAAGATTTTGAGGTGGGGAGAAAAAAAGCCTTTCCTGCACCAGAGGCAGTGAGTTTCTGGAATTTGCTGCTGAAGGGGCTGTGGGAACAGAGAGCACCAGGAGGTTAAAAAAGACAAATTAATAGCAAAGAGATTCATCAGCAGGTGATAAAAGTAAAATGAGGAAGAACATGCCTTGCAATATCCCTAATATAACAATCCCAGTGCTGGGTAAGAGAGGAATGCAGCACCAAAGGCAGGTAATTTAGTGGTGTAGTTGAAACCCCTCTAGTTGGGGGTTTCTTTCTTCTTCAATTGCAGTAGGAAAAGCAGGGTGGGAGAAGCTTGAACTGCCAGCTCCTTCAGACTTTTGCTTTATCTCATCAAGCCTTCCTCAGTTACCTCTTTCTGCTTGCACCCTTTTTCTTAAATCCAACTGGAAAAGCTGTCAGAAAGCCCTGTCTGGGGGATGCTGAACAGGTAGAGATGCAGTTGAGAGAGATTCAAGAAGTCATCAATTGAATGTCTTTCCTCTGAGCTTCTGAGCAGAAATCATCTCACAATGACTATATATTTGGTGGAAAGGCAGACAGCCAAAGTCTTGTGTTTGTCAAAGGAGGTGAAAGCAGAAAATCAAGTTTGTGACACTTTTGTGCCTCTCATCAGGTTGAATGTTGCACTGTCTGCCAGATGGACTTTTTGTTGTGTTTGACTTGCTGGTGTTGTCATCAAACTAGACAGAAAAATGTGATTTTTTCAGTTTCACTTTTGTGTCATTCTCCAGGTGGGTGGCATATCAGCAGAAGTATTTCTGTGGAGAACAATATGTATTGGAGAAAGGAAAATACAAATGCTTCTTTGACTGGGGAGGATCTAGTAAAACCATCATGTCAATTCGACCTGTAAAGCTGGTGAGTTACCAGAACTTAAAGAGAAAAACTTGAAAGAAATTAGACCTTTAGAGTTCAGAGTTTACCATAATAATGTAACAGGAGGACCCACATTATAACAACTTGTCTATTTGCTTGGAAACAATTCAAAGACCCTCATGAAAGGCATAATGAGTCTGTTCAGGATGGAGACTAAAGTGAACACTCTGCATCTTTCTGTCTTTTGAGAAAATTGTCAGGGGAACTTCATAAGAAGAATTTCCCTTTGGCAGACTGCATACATGGAAAAAATAATGTGGTCTGGAAAGATTAATTTGCCTTAAAACATAGTAATTTATAATGCCTAATAGATAATGTATTTAAGAATACTTGAGAATTTACCTGGCCTGTGTTGTTACATAATAGAATTCTGTTGGCTTTTTTTTTTTTTCCTATTTTTATGCTAAAATATTTGTAATAGATAAAGTGAATAAAGACAGGAAACATTTTTAATCCATTATTCAATCCAAGGTAGTGCCAACTCACCCAAACAGATTAGTGCCAGAACTGTCAAAACCCTAATGCAAAACAAAGAAAATCTTCAGTAATAAGTATTGAATTATAATAAGTAATAAATTATTAATATGTAATAAATTATAGGAATGTGAAAAGAATGCTTTAACCTTATTTTGAAGAGCACACGTTGAGAGAGGTGTCACAGTCTTCTATTGGTTTCAATTGGGTTTTTTTTAAGAAACACCCTCAAAAGTAAATGCAGAGACATTTCCATGGACTGTAATCCACATTATGGGAACTAATTAATGCTGATGCAAGTTCTCTGTGTGAAAGGCATTGAACAATCAGGCAGGTAATTGTGAGCTCATGGCAGAAACTGGGGAAGAGAATTATGCCAAGAGCCTGGGAATTGTTTTATTTCTCCCCTCCTGAGTTCATACTTAACAAATTTCAGGAAACTTGGCACATCTCCTAGGAAATTAATTGTAATTAATGTTGGGGGTTTCCTAATGCATGTGTATGTATTTATTATTGCAGGAGCCCCTTGGGATGAATGAGCCTCCACATTTGGTATGTTGGCATTACATAACAGTCTCTAGTACTATACTCAATAATTAAACACAGGTAATGCTGGATGTCTTGCTTCAGATGATATCTCAGTAATTTCAGATGATATCTTGGTATTGTCACCTTCCTACAGCACATCACTGATGGAGGAAACTGGTATATGTATTAAAGTTAAGCCTTCTAATGTTCTGCTCTTTGCTTAATTCTAGGTCATAGCCTTTAGTATTCTGTCCCCAAAAATTCAAGTAGTTCAATAGGTTTTGAGTGACTTTGGGTCTCTATAGCTATTTATTTTCCTCTCCTTTCCCTCCTGCTTCTGGAAGTTCACCATCACATGCAGTCATCCTTCTCTTTATGGCAGCTTTTCTTTCCATTTCTTTGCTTTGTATCTGGTTTGTCACTTCTGTGTTTACCTGTGAGGTGAAGATGAAAATATAAACTGCAGAAAACTGAACTGCACTTCTCAAACCTGCAGATGCATCAACATCTGGAAGTTGGGATTTTTAGTCTTGTATGCTGGTAGTGTTGCTTTCCAAAGTCTTCCAAGCAGGCTGAGCTATTCCTTAAGGTTCCCTTTTTCTCACAGTAACATAAGAGCTTAACTGAACACATCCTGATCATAATAAATCTGTGATAAAGCTCTTCTCTGATTCATTCTAATTTCCCTGAAAGTCGTGTCTAACTTGCTGATAACTTGAAAAGAGAAAGCAGTCCCTATAATTCACTCTTAGTCTCAAAAATGAGTCAGTTTAGGGTCTTACATTCTGGTCCTTATCTTACAGGGGTGTATTCCATTAATGGACCTTTGAGTTACCTTTCTGAACCAAAAACCTGCTCTGTGTTCATCACCATGTGTGCTCTGTGTCTCCTGCAATGTTCTGTCCCAGCAGGGCTCTCCTCCTGCCCAGCACGAGTTGTTTGATTGATCTTTGTCTGTCCTGCCAGCATGGCTGATGATCTGAGTGGTGACATTGCTCTCTCCATGGCATGCTTTTAATTAAGCAAACTGGGGAAAGTTTATTTCGAGAAACATGACTTATTGTCAGACAAAAGATATTTTAGAGCTCAGTGGTTCTGTTTCAGCAAACTTAAGTATTTTGCCATCTGGGCACAATTTCTCTCTTTCTTGCCTGGTTGGGAGATAACATGCATTGTGTTAGTGAGCAGGTGGACCACACCCTCCTTTTTCTCCAATTCTACCATTTTATGATTAGCCCAGGACTACAGGAAATGTTTTCTGTCTGAAGACATAATTGGTGTATTATTTTAGCCTTAAACACTGACTTCCTGCCTGACCTATTCACATGGCAGTTTGCAGCCAAATCCAAAGACTTGCAAGTGTGTTCACAGGAGTGCCTTGGTAAATTATACCAGATAAAATAACTGACTCAGATAAAACCAATGGGGTCTAAACAGTTGAAGAGAATTTTATTTCCATCTTCAATTCTATTTTTTCAGGATCTCCCAAAATCTATTCTTTGAGTGCATTATTCCAGAGTTGCAGACCTTTGAGATCAATTCAAACCTTTGAAGTTTCAATGAATTGTGCTTTACAGGGCTTTTTTATTTCCATGAAACATTAAAAACCCTCTGTGTATTTATATGCACAGACACCTTAAAATACTGGCATATACTAGATTGTATTTTGCCTCTTGCAGTCTCTAATAACAGTCTTAACACCAGTTGTGCAAAAATTACTGTCCTGATTTATCACAGTGCTGGTTTTTATAGGATTCTACCCTAGAGCTAGGGAAGCAAGAATATAATTCATATCACTACAGTTCTTATAGGAGGGGAAATATTTTGAGTAAGTTTTTATGGGAAAACATTTAATCACTTAGTATAAGTAAAGACAAATCTTTTGGATAAATATCAAGAATTTCATGCTCAGAGTAAAATAAAAATTTCCTGCATGAAAACCAATTTCTTAGTTTGGAACTTCAAAGCATGGTAAATCCTTAAATATGAGCTGGCAAATCCTTAAATATCCTGATGTTTGACCCTTTTATAAGTCATGTATTGCTTATTTTGAATGATTATACATCCTCCCACCTTTAATAATCGTATGTGTGAACTAAGGGAGCTGTTTTCACTTTCTGCAAGTGTGTCTTTTTTTCACTTCTGTTCTTTGTTGCACATCAGAAATCAAAAAGCAGCAAAAGTTTCTTAAATTTCTCAATAACTCCCCTGACCTTTTCTGCCTGCCAGGCTCCCTAATAAACCAAGTAGATAGAGTGTAAGAAATCACTGACTCTACAAAGCCATTCATTTTATTTATTAAAATAAAGCTTTGCCCAGCAAGAACAAAGCCTCTTTCAAGAGCAGGTGACTTGTACAGATGATTTAGGAAGCAGAGATAATTGCTCTGCAACCCTGCATTTGTATTTTAATATTCTGTCCGTTGGATTTTTGGGAAGTGAAACCTCACACAGTGATGTCAAACCCTGACAAAGTGGAGATGGCTGCAGTTGGAGATTAATTGCAGTGTTTGCACTGAGGAATCACTGCTCCACCCCAGCTTTTGTCAAATTAGGACCCTCATTCATTGCTAGATACATTCTGTGTAAAAATGAGTTGTGAATCTGTTTTAAAAGCCTCGCACAGCACGTGGCCTATGAAAGGAAGGCAGTGTGTATGCATATATATTCCTTTTTGTAAAGAGCTCTGAGATGAGTGGGTAGAAAATACTATGTAATTAGAGTCTTAAATAGGTGCTTTGTGACATAGCAGTGCAGTTGTATTTACAGAAAAATCAGTTACACTTTATTCATTTTATTGTAGCTGATCCGTGTTCTCCAATTAGCACTTGTAGCCTGCAAGGCCAGCCTAAGCCTTTCTTGTTCTTTCTAACAGGAAACATTCATTTCTTTTAAAAATATAGACTGAACTTTTCCATAAAATCATTTGCTGACACTTGTGTTTGGCCTTCTCACTCTGCACTGGCAAAAGCACTTGATTTCTTTTCTTTGGCAGGAATCTTGGCCAATTTGGGGCATGAAGGGGGAATTAGCTCTTGCAACAGCCATCGTGTTTTTCTTCCATTACAGAATATGGGCTGTTTTCTTGATACACTCCAATTTTTCATTCTTTTCCAGCCTCTCTTTTAGGCTTTCAAATGAAATTCATCTCAGTTACACAGTGGCAGGCCAAGGGGACAGAATTCTGTGTGTCTTTGCTATAGATCATAGCCCATATCATACTAGGGTTTCTTTTTGTTTTGGTGGGGCTTGGGGGTTTTTTGGTATGATTTTTTGGTTTGGGGTTTTTTTGAGGGGGGGTTGTTTGGGGTTTTTGTTTATTTGTTTGGGGATTTTTTTGTCTGTTTGGGGTTTTTTTTCTATTTTACTGCAACACTTTCAGCCTTGTTGCTTTTTTGGGCTAAAATGATCACATCTTACTGGTGGGGTGTGGTTCACTGTGACTTGCAGCTCTTCACCATGACATATAAAAGCAGCTTAGCTGAACATCAGGAGTTCCCAGTTCCCTCAGAAATCCTCCTGCTGGTTCTGAAATGAAAAGCCACCTGTGACCACTGTGATCACAGCAGATTTCGAGGCACTTTGTCAACAGCAGCCCTGTATCTTTTGACCAACATTTCCCCATCGTGCTTTGAGCATTGGAATCCTGAGCTGCAGTGAGAGTTAGCTGCAGGTCAGGGGTATTTTGGGTGGGTGATAACAGGCTTCACTCCTACCCTTCTGGTTTTTGCCTGGACCCCCTCCTGCTGCAGTTGAACTCATGCTTGATAGCACTGCCTGCCTTAGCATCACTGGGAAGCCTCCTGTGCCAGGCCCAGAGGTGACAAAATACTTGATATTTCTAGAAGTAAAACAGCTGCAGAAACGTAAAGGATCCTTTAAATGAGAGCTTGTTCTGTTAATTGTATCTTTATGAATTGAATGGATACTTCTCTGAGAGTACAGCTTTCTCTGTTTACATTAATGATAATGCCTTCATTTTCCTTCTAGTCATTGTTTTGTTTTGTTTTGTTCTTGTAGCTCAAAGCTTTCAGTAATACACATTTCCAAGGAGCATGCATAGATTTCACAGCAGAAGTTTCTGATTTTACATCATTCATACCATGTTCTTTTAAGGTTCTCCGGGGATGGTAAGTCTGTTGTTTTACATGCCATCATTTTCAGTAATATGATTTTTTTTTTTTTTTTAATGTTGCAAAATTTCAGATGACTGAAAGCACACAACACATGCCCATCATATTCCATCATGTCTTAGACCCTTTGTCAGGCAAGGCATCTCAGTAATTCTCATTCTATCCTTGGTTTGGGTCCTAAGTATTTTGCTCTCCCTGGGGCAGGTTTGCACAGTTACTGTGATTCTTTTTTTAGCTTCACTTAGAATTTATTCCAGATTTTGAGAACTTTGGTACAGTGGAAGTATCTGCATTCCACTCATGCTGTTTGATTCTGGAGCTGAGATTTCTGTACCACACAATATGATTTTGCTGCTGTGGTTGCTTTGCTGCATAGCCTTTCAAGTCACCCTACTTTAAGCTTGACAAGAACAAAGAAATGTTTTATTCCTTATGTCCTTAGCAAGTATTAGGTCTTGAAAAAAATCTTACTGCTAGTAAGCAGCTAGAGCAGCTTATCTTTTTTGTTCCATTATTCTTGCAGTTGGCTCCTGTATTACCAAGGGGAAATCACTGACAATCACTGTGTGCTGGAAGAAGGCCTCTACGTTGACCTCAGTTCCTGTGGCTGCCCCACTGCTGCAATCAAATCCCTCAAGCCCATTCAATATGTAAGACTTTATTGGGGGAAAAAAATAACATTTCAGAGCTCTTTTCTTTGTCTGATGTCTAAAGCGAGTACTTGTGCTAAACAAACTCCCAGTCAGGGAAAAGAGTGAGGTTTGTTTTCTTGGCTCACAGGATTTTTTGGGTTGGGAACAGGTCAGACTGCACGTGGTCACTTGTAGCTGCTCTTGGGTGTTCTGGGTTTAAAGTTGCTCTGTGTTTTTTACAAGTGAGATACGAGGCTGGACAGGAGTGCATTTTGTTCTTCAGAGCAAGAGATACAACATTCTGTACATCCCATTGTAATCCTGCACGCAGGACATACAAATCTGGGGTCTTGATGTGCTGTCAGTTCCATATCTTGGTGTGCTCTCGTGCAGGAGCATCAAAGATGAGCTGTAACACTGTTGGTGAAAGAGAGCTAAGTGATTTCTCTGCCCCCTTCTCTCTAGCACTGGCCAGCAGCTTCTCCAAAGCTCTTGCTGCTTCCCTGATCCCAGGACACGAGCTCAGCCTGTGTGGTGTGTGTCCTTCAGTGTAACTCTTATGAAGCTAGACTTCTGGGATTACTCAGTTCAGTTTTTTCACATATGTTGTCCTTTTTTACCATTTGTAAACAGACTTTACAAACAAAAGCAAACAAACCCAAAAAAAAACCCCAAACCCCAAGCAAATGTATACACCAAACCATGGGTGTGGTGGGAAGGATTTACAATTCAAATTTGAGAGCTGGACTTTTCTTTGGACTGTACAGATACAGTGACTTCCCACCTGCTGAGAGCCTGGGTTTTAGATTAAAGTTCCCCTTTTCAAGTTTGCCTTTTGGACTCTGCTGTGCCAAATCCAAGTGAAATTTTGACATCAGACAGTAAGCCTCATCCAAATCCCCCAGCCTGTAATATCACAGGGAAGTAAACACGAAGTTTGGCAGTTTGGTAGGAAACTGCTGGCAGCCCTTGATTCCTGAGGGTCAAAGCCTGGAAGAAGTGTTTGGCAGATCCTCTGCTTTCACACCTCCTAGTTTGGTTCTTCTCTTGCAAATAGGAAGATTTACAAATGCCATATAAATGCCAGTGAAGCCCAGCTGCTTCCCAAAGGCAGTGCCCTCCCAGGTCAGGGTGGGAGCTGAGCCCAGGGCAGTGCTCAGGAGCCTGGAGTGACACCGACGTGACACGGAGCACAGAGCAGGTCAGGGCCAGGAGCAGCCACAGCTCATTCTGGGCATTGTCCACAGTGCAGTGTTCTTGGAACAGAGCCCCTTTTATTACAGCATATTTCTGTGAGCTCATTCAAGAGAGAGGAGAGCTTATTCCCAAGTGGGGTTGTTGTGTAGCTTTATTGAATTTGTTTGTGGCATTGGGAAGCCCTTTCATTATTCAGCTTTGAATGCCAGCCTAATTTCAGAGCTAAGGTGTGTCCCCTGGTAGCTCACATGTGAGAGAGAGAACTTTTAACCCTCACACCAGGCCCTGCATGTGCATTGTCTCCTGCTCTCCTTTCAGTGAGATGTATTTGCTCCAAGTGTGCCTGTGGAGGAGTCCCACGCTGGGAACATTCCATTTGTTCTATAGAAAATGCAGCTTTAATGTAAAAAAAAAAAACATTTGCAAACAAATATATCAACTGCTCGAAATAATTTTTTAAAAAGTAGTTTCTTTTTTAAGAAAGTAAACTCTGGAGTTTTTAGTTTGGAAACTGCCAGAAATACAATATGTTTGTGTAAGAGCTTAATTACATAGCAAAATGAAAAATTTCCTTCTAAATCACTGAGTTGATTTAATTGGAAATTTAGTTGATTAAATAGGAAAAAAACCCCAAAACTTTCAGAGCAACGCCAAATTATTAGGATAAGAAAATAGGCTCACACTGGTGATGGTTTGATGATTTCAATGGAGTGAATATTTTAGGTTGGCTAATTTTTATTCTAACCTTTATCTCTTGGAGGGATGTTTTATCTGTTGTCTGCTGAAAAGTGCAGTTGTCATTATTTAAGTACAGCATGCTGCTCCCACACCCTCTGCATACACTCTCCCATTTCTCAAGAAATTCAGATTAGTATGGCTCCACTTTGGCTGTTTCCCCATTTATTGTGCAGTGGCATCTTGGAGGAACTCAGCACATCTTTGCGAACAGTTTCCTCTACTGATTGTTCAGGAAGCAGCAACACAGAAGTTAGGCAGGTTCATAAGGAGTGTGGGGAAGGTGGTCCCTGTTCCCAGGAACCTCTTAGAATCACAGACTGGTTTGGGTTGGAAGGGACCTTAAAGATCATCCATGAAGCAGGGACACCTCCCAGTATCCCAGATTTCTCAAAGCCCCATCTAACCTGGCCTTGGACACTTCAGGGACAGGGTATCCCCAGCTTCTTTGGGCAGCCTGTGCCAGTGCCTCACCACCCTCACAGGGAAGAATTTTTTCCAATGTCCAAACTAAATCTACTCTCTTTCAGTTGGAAGCCATTACCCCTTGTCCTGTCACTATAGTTCCTGATGAAGTTTCCTCTTTCCCATCACACCTTATTCTCCAAGGTGTATAATCCTCAAACTAAAGCTTTAGGAGGCCCTAGCTGTGCTTTTATCCTGCTGCTCCATTTTGCTCAAATTCGCATTGGACTGTTTCATCATCCTCAGAGCGTTTAGGAAAAGCTGTGGATTAACAGGAGGAGACAAAGAAGGAGCAACTGACACTGATGTCATTTGCCTCTCATCATCTCCTTTCATCCAAAAATCCCAAAGCACTCTTTCAGAAGAGCTAGCTGATGATATGTGCTGTTGTGTTGTTGTTAGCAGTCATTCTGCAGGCAGGTGAAAGTGTAGCTCAGGTTCAGAGCTGCTGCAATGCTTTCTTCCCTTGGTTCAGTTTTTTCCCTTTCCTTTTGAGGCATTCCTAATTCTTGCTCTGATGAATCACCAGAGTCCTTGTATTTCTATATTATCTCCTCTGAGTTAACTACAGGTGTTAACCAATCTTCCCAGCATTCCTGTGAGGCAAATAAAGAAATCAGATACAAGAATTAGCTGCTGTTTCCCAGGGCCAGGCAGTGAGTCATTGTGTGTTGCTGGGACTGGACTGTGGCTGTTGCATTGTCCAGCACTGCTCTCCCTCAGCCAGGCATCCATCCCACTCTGAAGGGAGTAGCCAGGCAAGAGCAGCTCCAGCAAAGAGAGTTGTAAGTGAGGAGTTGGCCAAGACTGGAGAGTAAAGGTTTTCCCAAGGATGTTGCAACACGGCTGTGGAGGCTCCTGCAGTGCAGACTGTAAATGGTGTTTGCAGGTCAGCAGTGATGTGAGATGGGGCAGAGCACCATCCCTTGCTGTGGCTGGGTTACACTCCTGCTTTGGATTTCTTCCTTTGCCTTTATTGGGCTTTCCCATCAAAGTGCGCAAAACCTAAGTTGGCAAGAAAAAAGGTGTGAGGGAAAATAAGTTTTGGGATGAGACCCTTCTGAAAGGGCTTTATTAGTAATAATTCTCACAACATCCATAATGAAAAATTACACATAGTTAAATTTTTTTTTTTTGTTCTAAGCATGTGTGCAAATTCACCTGTGCATTTGGTTTTTAGTTCTAGTGCCCCTTGGTCAGCTTCTTTGTGTCTGTACACTGCTGAGGAAGCTCATCTCATGCTGATCTTTGTTTAATATCAAACACTTCATGCTTGCATTTTGGGTTTTTTCCAAACTGGTAAAGTATAAAAATCTGTTCTAAATTGTGAAAAATTGTGTTGCACAGCTTCACTCCATTAAAAGCAAAAATCATTGAGAGGAAAGTCTGAGCTGAGTTGAACTGTGCAAGAGATTTTCAGTGTGTTGATTTTCCATTGTTTACCTGTGTCATTGTCATTGCACCATGTGCTGTGTTAGCCACAGAACACCACACCTGTTAAGTAAAGGAAATCAGTGTATTTAACAGTTTGCAAGTCTGCTCATATCTTGAAATGCTATGTAAATATAGCCTTCCTTAATCACTGGCCTCTTGAATATAATAAATCTCTTCAAGTTTCTCCCTGGACGCTTGCATGGAAAAAGAGGACAAGGAAAATCTCTTAAAATGGTATTGGTGCTGGTTTAAGCAAAGGCAGTTAGTTCCTTCACACCTAAAAATCAGGTTAAGAAATTCTTTAGTGCTTTGTCATTCTGACAATTGGCAAGCTTCTGCCAAAGCAGGGCATTTCAGGTATTTTCCTTGAAATAACTGTGAAAATAAGCTAAGGTAATGCTGACCTAGACATGGGAATGGCTAAATGTAGATGTCTTTAGCTCACCTTTCAGGTGAAGATGCTTCTAAGCGTTCTGCAAGAAAGGCTGGGAGCAAGATGCCTGTGTAGTAAGCCCAAAAGCACAGCCTCAAACCTTGTTTTTCACTGTTCCTAGTTTCCATGGAGCTGTGAAAACAAAGTCAGAGAAAAAAGCCAGGCCAAGTCACTGCTGCCAGCTGTTGGCGTAGAAGGGAATACAGAACGTGAGGAATCAGTGCATTGCTCTATATATGGCTGTGGAAATGGGAGAGCTCAGGGCTTGGCACAGCAGCCTGGCTTCTCTCTGGGCTTTAAAAATCTCTTTGAGTGGATGATCCCAAGCTCTTCTCAGTGAGCTCTCTGTCCATGCAGTGTTGCATGGCTTAGGCTGTCCCTGTGCTGGTTGGCAGAAGATGGCAATTTCTCTGAGGCAGAATCTGCCCAACCAGCTGCATACCGAGGGCACTGAGTCAGTGTCAAGTAAATTCACATGTCCTGACTCACCCCTGAGCTTTTCAGAGACACTTCACTACAATGCATGTGCCTCTTCAAACATGGAACTTAATTTCTCTTAATCACTCGGTGCCTGTGTCAGCTTGAATTCAAGATTTTGTTTCATTTGTTCCACCTGAGGCCATGTCTTTGCTGCAGGAGAAATCCCAACTTTTGCCTGAGCCAGCTGTCTCAGGGTAACATCTCCTAAAATGAGGTAACTTTCCTGGAGAGGCTGCTCACTAATTAGTCAGAGCTGTTCTCTCCTCCTTTGCAGCTGCATCCAGGTGTAAACTGCAAGTGCTTATGCTTCTTCTGGTGTTAGGTTAAAAATGCTGAAGAGTTGTACAAGTGTTCCTCGTGCTAAGGCACGGAATTTGTGTATTTAAATCTGCTCCCTCTGTTTTTCTGCTGAGCTTGTAGCTGCACCACATTTTCATGCAAATTGATCTTTTTATTTGCTTTCATAGGCAATTTGTCAACTGTGGAAAAAGGACATTAAGTGAAAAATGTTTCAATTCTGTGTGAGATTGAAGAATTTACTAATTATGTTATTCTTCAATATTGTCAGAAGTAAAAAATAGGAATGTCTGTTAAAAACATTGAGAACTATTTTGTTGACCTTTCTAACCTTTTACAATTTGTAGCTCCCTAAAATTTTTCCAGTGCACTACAGCTATTTGAAGTGTATAGACAACAGACGTGATTTGCCTCACTATTTTAGATGCATATTCCATCAATAAGTAAATAAAGTGGATGTTTGAAAAGCACTCAAGGCCCTGATGATACAAATTGGATCAAAATAAGTTTTTCCAGAGGCAAATAGAGGACTCTGCACTGCCTGGTGACTCGCTGTGCCTGGCCTGTGTCAGTGGGACACTACACTCTGATGACAAAGCCACTGATAAATGCAGTTGGTTTCAGCTCTGTGTGCTTTGGGGTTTTCCCTTGTTGTTACATTTGCTGAGGGAGCAGGAGCTAACCCAAAAGCCTGCAGGAAATTCAACTGAAGTGGGCCAATGTGTGCATCATGTCTAACAACTGAAGTCAGATTATTCCTACTAACACTTTGTGCTTTTTTTCCTCCTTCTTCCTCCCCCAGGTTTTTGCTGAGCCTTCCATCAGTCTGTTCACCCTGGAATGCTGCAAGGGCAGAGAGCTGCACTTCAGTGAAGCTGTCAATTCTGTTTTGAATGAGGACCTGCATTTTTACACCCAGTCTGTGTGGGTGAGAAGTGGATTGTAAGTATGGGAGAAATACCCCTGTCAGTTTTTCACTATAGGAGCTAACCCTGAGCAGGCACTGTCTCATGATTATTGCTGTGTTCATAGGATGGTTGACGTTCTTAAGTTCTGTTTTGAGACAGAGATTTTCAAAGACAGGTCGTGTAAACTTGAATTGCCTTTATGAACTGGCTGTAAAATTATTCAAACCACTGCAGTGGTTTGGTGAAGTTTGATGTGCTGAGTGGCTGCCAAAGAGGCAGCAGCTTCTGAGAGGAGCTCAGGGTGGATCTGACAGCTGGAACAGTCATTTGCTTCTGTTAGTAGTTTAACCCTCCTCCAGGAATGGGAATATACACCCAGGTTCTGTGAAAACATTTTACATCTGCAGAAGCGACCTCCTAACCTCTTCCACTTCTCTCCCTTTCACCTTTTGGAAGAGCTCCCAAGTGTTCTGTCTCAGCCAGGTTTTCAGCCTCCACACCCACAGCAGCAACAAATAACTTGCAGAGTCTTATCCTGCAACTGAGAGTGGCTGGAAACTGCTGCTCCCCTAATGGGACACACGTTTCCTATGTTTATATTTGACCTTTCCCCACCTTTCCACATGGGCAAGGCTGCAATTTTCTTGAAAGAACAGTGAACATAAGCTTCCCCACAGAGCTTTGCCAATTCACAGCAGTTCCCAACATTTGTGCCACTTCCACCCTCAACCTTTGCTGAAAATACAGAGTGAGTGATCATTTGCTGCTATTGTCTGGAAATTAAATCGCTTTGCCCAAGCAGTTGGCTGCAGAGGAAGGATGATGGCTTTGGGACCACATTTGGCACAGGAGAGTGACTGCAACAGGGCAGCCCTTCCTGCATCTTTCTGCTCATTATTGGGTATCCAAGCCAGGTTAGCTGTCTCTGGGATGGATTCAGGGCAGAAGGGCTGAGCTGTCTTTGAGCTCCTTGTGATGCTCCCTAGGAAGGAGACCTCCACAGCCTGTGCCCATCCCACACAGCAGACAGGTAGACTAAAGGCTGAGGGTGTCAGATTGTGGGCAGTCTGGGATGTCCTAGAGGGTTTGTTTGCCCTATCTGTGATTAAGAGTTCGGGAAGGTAGATTCAGAGGATTTTTGGCTCCTTGTTCCAAAGCTTGCTGTCAGCGTTAGGCAAATAGCAAAGATTTAGGTAGATATTCCAGTGGCATCTTGCTGCCAGGCTTAGGTAAAAGGATCCTTCCTGAGCCAACTGGCCACCTCAGGAAAGGCACAAGCCTGGAATCTGCCTTGGCAGAGGGTGCTGGGGTACTCAAAGGTGTGGGAGAGGTGGCACAGCCTGTGTGAGAGCAGAGATGACTTTTGTCTGTGTTGCTAAATGCCAGGAACCCAACCTGGCTTCAGATGGTGATCACTGTAAGTGTCTTTCCCCTCTGTTTCTATAAATGTCTGCTTTGAAACTGCATTCCAAATGGGACTGTTCCATGCTCCAAGAATAACGTTAACAGTGAATTCTCAGTCACTTGACAGAAACCATTGCAAGGAAACAAAAGCCAGGAATGTGTCCAAAGTGTAAGGAAGATGCAGTGGTGGTCAGGCTGCCCTGAGTTCCTGTTAGCTGGGAGGTGTGGAGTTTGTTTGAAGGAACAGGGGTCAGCCTCATTGCCAGGCAGCTCACAGCTGGCACAGCTGAGCCTCCATGGAGCCCTGAGCAAGGCTGGCTCTCAGTTTCTCTGAGCCCTGTACAGTGGGCAAAGGCAATTCCAGGTGCTGTGGGTGTTCCCTCACTGATGCAGAGCCATCCCTCATGTTCTTGGCAGCTGACCTGTAGAACAGGTAACCTGGGAAACCAGCATTTGCTTTGTGTTCAGAGGAGTTAATGAGTCAGGCTTTTAGGATTCGCTGTCCACACAACAATGTGCTATTGATATAAACAGAAGGGATCTGTGCTCCTGAGCCTGCCTTTGTGAGCAGCATTTACAGAGCAGATGCCCAGAAAACAAGAGCTCTGTATGTGCCAGTGCTTAAAATGGGTGTTACAGGGCTCAGCCACCTCCATGGGATATTCATGACAGGAAAATCTGCTACAGCAGGGTGTGGGGCTTGGAGTGATACTCTGTGTGTGTTTTCAGACAAGTGGAATTGTGTAAAAAGCTTTAACTGTAATGAAAACATCAGACAGGATCCTCTCATAATTAATTTACAACCAGGTAAAGCTGCAAGTGTGGCCCCCTAGTTTCCTAAACAGGCCTGCTGGAACCAGCATTATTCCCATCTGGGTTCATGCAGAGATTCTCTTATTTGTAGGGGGAAAAATGGAGGGGGAGGGGGGAAGTGTAGTTTACAAATTTCAGGCAGACAAACAGAAAACAGGTCTGAATGTCAACAGAAGGCTATCATCCCACTGAAATGGAGGGCATTTTGCAGCACAGAAATAGAGGTTTGATATTAGCACCACTATGGAGAGGTTTGGGGGCTTCCAAGAGCACAGCCCTGACCTGCAGTTTAGTTTTGCTGTGGATAATGAGTGCCCTTTCATGTTCTGCTCTGTGTTTCCAGGTGGATTGCGTACGAGGGATGTAATTTTTTAGGAAAGCAGATTCTGCTGGAGCCCAGTGAGATTTCAAACTGGAGTGAACACAGTGGCTGGAAAGCAATTGGCTCCCTTCGTCCTGTGAAGCAGGTACTGTCAGAATGTGTGAGGAAAAGGGGGTTTTTATGAGCAGAGCTCAGGCACAACTGTCAGTTCTACCACTGAGTACAGTGGGCTGAGCTGGACTCCTTAAATCAGGCCAAATGATGACAGCCAGAAGGACCCACTGGAAGATTACTGAAGCAGAAATTGCCTCTTGTGGCAGTTACTGAGATCTATGTTAGGCTCCTAAAGAGAAATAATTCCCAGTTCCTTGGTGCCAAGTTTTGTTTTTCTGAATTGCTCATTAGCATGTTCTGTGGATGCTCTATTTTTATCGTTTTGCCATATAACAATATAATGAGGAAACCAATTCCACCCTGGCTTGTTTCATAATTAACATAAATGGAAGCAAGAGGGAATTTTATTGTGCTGTAGCCTGGATTTCCAAAAGAGGCAAAGCTCATGCAGTTCCCATCAGGTTTTCCCTCTGTGCCTCACCTCAGGTAATTCCAGTTTCAATCTCATTCAAAGGTTCAGGTCTCTAAACCACAAAGTAAAGAGTAACTAAACACTGTACTGATGCAGGTTATGTTTATGGCTGCTTGGTGGGAGAGAAGCCTTATATCTGTGGCTCAGGGTTTGTTTTAATATGGAAAAAATTGATTCAAAGCTCCCAGAAGGAAAGCTATGCTGGAGTTGGGGTTCCAGCAGAGCTGTCCTTTATTACTCCCAGCTCTTTATTTGCACTGAAACCAGTGAATAACAGAGCAAAAGCTCAAACCCTGCAGTAGCCCTGCAAAATCCTCTTTATTTTTTGAGTAAACCAAGTAAACAGGGATACCAAGTTCAAAAGCAGTGGTGTATCTCTCTGCCATCATTTACTGCCCTTGGAACGAGTGAAATGTGCTGGACTAGGCATATTTGCAGATCACAGGAATTAGTTCTATAGCCATAATTACATTTATTTTTTTAAAACCGATCTGCCATTGCTGTTTATAGCTGCCCACCTGCACTGAAAAGCCACTTACTGCTGCTTCACGTGCATATTTATTTCCGACAAAAAAATTACTGAACATCCTCAGCTGAAAATGAAAATTGAACTGAGTTTAGAAAACTGATATAAGGTGGAGGGGAGTCCCTGTCACATCAGCCTGCTTGATCTGTGTGTTGTCAATCTCTTCCTGACGCTACTGCAGCCAGCAGTGTACCTGAGAGTGAGGAACAGAGCCCAGGGCAAGTACCTGACAGTGGCTGGGAGCCTGGCAGACATCAGGGCCACCTCGGTGTGTGCAGCTCCTCACAGCGGCAAGAACTCCCAGCTCTGGCACTACTGCCGGGGGCTGCTCAGGTCCAAGGTGAGTGTCCACCTCCTGGCTTGTATTGCTGCTCTGCTTCCACCTTCGCTTCTTGCTTTTCCTGTGGGCTTAGCACTAACACCTGGATGGCTTTTGGGTTCTCCCGTGCATCTTAAACCAAAGCTCTTAAAACCTCCATCTCTCTGCTATGTACAGAGCAGTGTGATCTCCCTGCTTGGGCAACTTGGGCTGCTTTTCACATCTGGCTGATGGGACTGATGGTCCTGGAATTAAAAGCCAGTGGAAACCTGGTTTTGTCTAAAGTCACAATTTTAAGTTTAATTCTTAACTCTTTAGAGTTGATAATCTGAAAAGAATGTATGAACAGAGTGATTTTTCTATTAATGCTGCCCTTGATAGTCTGTTATTAATATAAAAAAAGCTGATGGTTTAACATTAAAAAATCGTAACAAAGACCACCACCTTTGATTAAGCAGCTGGTCAGTTGTTGAATAATCTGTTCCTCACTTGCTTGCCAGGCTTCTTACCATCTACAGCACAATTTACTGCCATATGTTCAGTGCCTGAAACAAGTCAGGAACAAAAGTGAGGCTTTGTGACCTGGATTTCACTTCTCTCCTTGTTTCTTAGGCCAACAATGCCTGTTTGGATGTCATTGGTGGCAGAGACGTGCCTGGGGCCAAAGTTGCCCTCTGGACAGAACATGGGAGGGACAGGCAAAAGTGGAGACTCAACGAGGATGGAACCATCAGTTCATACCTCAGTGAGCAGCTGGTGCTTGATATTAAAGGTATTTAAAAACAAAGCAAAAGCCAAAAAAAACTAAACCTCACAGGGTTTAAGTGCATTTTTTGATTAAGGTTAATTGCCATATTCCTTTTCTTTTTTTTTTTTTTTTCGGTACTTAAGGTTAGAAACTGAATCCTACCTCTTCTGTTAGGTTTAGGTCCAGTTGCTTGACAGTGGGACAAGAAACAACAGGGCAGTGAGGAAATTTCCTCTTTTGATTCCAGAGGGTTTTTTTGATCAACTGTTGTACTTCAGGCAGTTAAGCAGTGCAGATGGCAAGAAGTGCAAGTTACAGAAGGATGAAGGAAAATGGTGAAGGAAAAGCAACCACAGAATAGCTCAAAAAGAGAAAAGGAGTTAAAAAAAGAAGGCTGGGTAAAAATTGTCATTGCTCAATTGCAGACACCAGCCCACTACCTCATGGAATTTCTATTTTTCAGCTAATTTTCCTACTTAGTCACACTTCTCAAAGATTATGTATAATTCTTACGAGCATTTCTTTTAAAATTTTTTCCTTCATGACTTTCTTCTGTGTTTAAGGAGGAAATTATTATGACAAGAATCACATCATTATGAATGAGCCAATAGAAAACAAACCTTCACAGAAATGGGATATTGAAATACTGTGAGTAAAACCCACGCCACGGATCGACTTTGTGGACATCTAGAGGGGAAAAAAAGACCCCAACTACTGAAGTCACACACCACTGGAAGCACAAGCAGCAACTCCTCTCTATTTTCCTTCATGCCAAGCACCAGCTCCTAAAAGAACTGAATTTTGCACAAATCTGGAAGATGGGAGGTTGATCCAATGTCTTTCTGCAGGGAAGCTGATTCTGCAGAGGCTGCTCCTGTGAAAGTCACCATTACTCATCATCTGTGAGGTAAAAGCAAAAGAGTAGGCAGAGGTTTTGCAGGATGGGAAGTGCAAGAGGTTATAGGGGAAAAACTCTTCAGAAATGCTGTCTTTACCTTCCTCTCACACTGCTGGAAGCTCAGAGAAGTGAGTGCACTGAGGAGCTTCACAGAGCTTGATTTAGGCTTTCACATCCCCAGTGAAACTGTTTAGGCTCCAAGTGATCCTGAATCGTGGCTCTTGCTAAAATGCAATTAATTTTGTTCATACATTTGAACTGGAATTCCAGCTCAGCATGTGAAAGGAGGCAATAGAGGGGCTTTTCACCCCCTCAGTGACACTGGTAGGCCTTTGTCTTCTCCTCTTTTTAACAGCACCAAATTTCCAGCTCCAGGAACTGGTTTTCCTGACCTGTGGCCTGTTTCCTGCCTTGGAAATCAGGAGTTGTCCCTGAAGATCACCTTTAACACAGAGCCATATGTGTGTGTATCATAGCAGGGATAACTGCTCCTGGGCCAGGGGCACTTCTACAAGGGCTAAGCTGCACTTGCAGCACTGATTTTAACTGTAGCTGTATTTTGTTTCAGTGTAAATAGCTTAATTTAATACCTTGTCATTTGCTCAGAAAGCAGCTCCCCTTGGCATGTCCTTTCCCAGGTGCCAGCAGCCTGCACTCCAGGGCTGGCTCCATGTTCCCAGCGTGGCTGCAGGGCAGTGGCACAGTGGCACAAAGGATGAGGGCTCATGGTCCAGAGCTCTCCTCAATCTCCACACTATGCAACGTAGCTATTGCTCCCAAAAGAGCCAGAGAGTGCTTGAAAAGCATTTCCTGGCTCAACACTGATGGACAGAGACACTTGTAGGGCTGGGAACACCTGACATGGAAGAGAAGTCACTCAGATCCCTGGTTTCAGCATCACTAAATTAATCTTTTCATTGAAAATATTTTTTTTTTCCCCCAGCATCTGTATATTCAGGGTATGTATTTCTAGGACTATTTAAAGAGTTCAGGTTAGCTGAAGGCAGATATTTTAGCTTCCAAAAGCTGTAACTATGCCAGCTGTGCACTCAAACAGGATCATCCCCAAACAAAGATATAACTCTTAAGTTTGCAATAGAAATAAAATATATGGATGTCTATTTTTGTATGAAATGGAGTTCTATATAGTACTATTTAAAAAAAAATTTACTTGCACTTACTATTTTACATTCTAAAATTATCATAAATCTGCTGTTTGAGTAACAGATCCTCAAATGTATGTATATATTTTTTTCACCTAAAGCACTTAAGCTTTTTTCCATTTAAGTCAGTACATCAAGTGTTCTGCATGTGACTTGCTTTCCATTTGAAATTTTAAAAGCCTGTGTAAAAAGTTGTAGTTTTTTAAATGAAGAATGACTAAATCATACTTGGTGTCTCAGTGTTACATAACAAAGTAAAGCAGGCTGTTGTACTTAAGAGACCTTGAATGTAAAATGCTAAAGCATGTATATTTTACCTGTATAAAACTTTTCAGGAGAAACATTTTGCTGGTTGGTTTCTTTTTAAACAAACTAAACAATAGTTTTTAGCAGATGTTGAACACATTCCTGTAAAATACTTCTTTTCCAATAGCTAGAAAAGGGTAAGTATATTGAAAATGGGGCTGTGCTGTTACATGAGATGGCATATTAAAAATCAATGAATAATTAAAGTAACTGCACCAGTCTCATCAAAACCCACTCAAGTGAACTCTGAAGATACAGATTCCAGTTTTTTGCATTACTTTTGCTAGAAATTGGTGCTGGGGGAAGGTACAGGTTAAAAATTGTTCTTTGTTTGTTTCAGTGATGGCAGCATCTGAGGGAAAAGGGGTTTTCTTGGGCAAAGTCTTCCCCCTCTGGGAACAACACACACAGCTTTACCAAGAAGCTTTTGTTCTGTCAGGGCAATCAAACAGAACAAATGAGTTTTCCTGCTGATGAACTTTGCAAATGAAAAAAAAAAAAAAAAAAAAAAAATCAAGTTAATGTTTTATGCCCAAGGTTCTGGAGCCTGTTCCATGTATAACTTTAGAGGTCCTCCACATCCCAGCAGCTCTCCAGAGGGAAGGGACTACCACAGCACTGGTGTTACTTAGGAACAACTTCATCCAGCCCCAGACATGGAGCTGTGGTTCACTTACCTGTTTTTCCCCATGCCCGGTTTCCCAAAAGCGTGGAAAGATCAGCAACATTTGGTATCAGACAGTAGTAAAGTGTAGATATTGCAATGCTTTGTTAGCACTACCAGCCAGAGGCTGGATGGATAAAAAACCTGATTTAATAAGCCTTGCTCTCAAGAGTGCTTAATAGCCAGAAAAACTGCTTAGAGGAGCAGCTAACTCACAGAAGCATCAAAGAACTTCAATCAGACATTCAGTCCACAGTGACAAGGCAAGGTTTTCTTTCTCTGCATCTGAGGTAAGGTTAAGCTCTTTAACATTAACAGTGCTGCTACTCCAGATCTGCTTCAGTGCATCCAAGTATGACAAAGGGAACCGCAGCCCGTGAGTCTGCTGGGGAAAAAGAGACAGAAAAATCCCTTCAGCAAAGTGCACTGACTTTATTACACAAGTGTGTGAGGCAGGAATGTGCTCCATGCCCACAGCACACTGGTGTTTATGAGAGCAGCCTCCAAAAGAGAGAGTTTTACCCAGACCTGTTTTATCTGAGCAGAGAAAGAGCTGAACTCTACCATGCTCTAGCACACTTTATGAGGTAGGGATGTTTATGGCATGTGACTTCCTCCTGTGGTTTCCACACAGGACAAAAAAAGGTAAATTTACACTCTTGCCTAACCCTACCCATTATTTTAGCAAGGTCACAGAAGTTTCTCTCTAGCTGATACAGAAGCACAGAGGACCTTCATTTCCAGGAGTCTCTAAGGGCAGGAAGGAACATCCTGGGATTACCATGTGCTGCTCAGGTGCCAGTGAACAACCTCAGCTCTGGAGGAACAGTGAGATTTACTTTAAAAGGAAAATAACAGCCTTGCAGCACTTGCCAAGACAAGGACAGGCTGTGCTCTGTTCTGCAGACCTGAATGACATTTCAGTAGGTAAGAATCAGCTCTTCACTCCCAGTGCTTCCCACCCCAGCCTGATGAGAACAGCCCTGCACAGGGTGTTCCAGTGGCTCTAACACAGGTTTAACATGGCAGAAATGAGGTGCAGAGATCCCCATGGAACATGTGCTCCATCTCCAGCAGCCTCAACCAGGACATGCTGAGGGACACACAAGTAAGAGAAGCTGTTAGTTGCTCCAGCAGCTTTGCTAAGTGGGACACAGAGCCTGCACCAATCCTGTTAACATCTCAAACGTTTAATTAAGCATGAGATCACATTACTCAGTTCTGCTATTCACTGCCTGTGTTGCAGCCTCAGCTCATCCAGGTACTTTGGGATGAAAAGCTCTGGGTACTGAAGAGCACAGCCAAAGCCACCATGGCAAGACAAATTCTGGGGGGTGTTTGCAGGAACTAACCTGTGCCAGGCCATCCTCACTGGCAGTGTCATCCTCTGTCCCCATCATGTGAGTTTCTCTCCTGTTCTTTAAAGAATGATACACATAAACCATCTCCCTGCGGACTTCATCCTGAAAGACAGCAGGAAGAAAATGGTTACAGGTGATCCACACCCTCACACTCATCTCATTCCAATGCCAGTGCCAGCTCCAGCGCCTTAATTCCAGAGCCCACTGTTACAGCCAAGAAAGCAAGTCACCTTCTCAACTGCATGATCGAATAGCCACCTACCACAGCAAGAAGGGACTCTCCAACACAACCCTGAAAATTCATTTACAATCTTCTGCCTTAAAACTGCCCCTACTCAAGTCACAGGACTGATGCTGTGTAGAAAAGAGGCAATTTAAAGCACATCTCAATGAACAGGTGTGCATCAATAAATCTCCAGTTTGAGACTTGATCTGTCTCTTAAAAATCATGTGCCCATTATCAATGCAAATCAGTTGCAAAAAAAAATGAAAAAAAGAGTTTCCAAACCCTACACAGTCTGATACCAACATGGACACAAATAAAATGGAGGTGAAAAATCAGAAAGGTCTGCTATGTTTTTCTTTGAGGGAAACATTCCACTCACGAGAAAAGAAAAAAAAACAAAACTGTAAAAGATAATCCATTTTCTGTGTGTCCCCCATTTTTTTAAATTAACAAAAAGCACTTCTACAATTTCATACTAATAAACTTTCATAGATAAGGAGCAGTGTAAACACACCACGGTGCAAGATGGCAGGATCTATGTTGTGGAACAACTTAGCAGTGCCACTGTCACCCACTTAGGTACAGAGATAACTCAGCAGTGAAGACTAAATGCAACCAAGAGAATTCCCTCTCTTCAGGAACCCTCATTTTATAACTTACTCATGTTCTTAATACAAAGAATTAAAAAAAAAAACTCTATTATCCAGAGCTACAGCGGCCATTTAGCTGCTGTAATGATCTACCCCATGTAAGCTTAGATAAAAGCCATGCAGAATCACAGACAATGTAATTCTGTCCCTCCCTCCAGAAGGCTGGAATGTGCAGTATCACTGCTCAGCAAGCAGCCCAGGATCTCCTAACAGCAATAACGGGATGTAAAATCCAACCAAGCAGAACTGCACAACCCTTTCAGACCTTTTAGTACAACAGAGAAACAATTCACATCTCCCACCCCAGGCATACAAGGGTGGCTTCTTAAACTTACAGCATTCTCTTGATCTGGTTCCACAGTGATGATAGCATGGTCTCTAAACTGCAGTCTGATTTTGCTATCTATTTTTGGCAATTTCCCACCTAGAAAAAATAAATTCTCCCTTAGAAAACATAAAACCAGACACACAATAAAAATTGAGCCCCCTGTGCATTACCCATTCTCTTGTAGCCAGATTTTTTTTTTTTTTGTTTACCTGTGTTTCCACACCCACATGTTCTCAAACTTTGGAGAAAGTTTGGAAAAAGGAGAAAGATATTTTTAATTCTAGGATAAACTTTATTTCACTCTAACACTGGAAATTAACCAACAGAGGTGCATAAGTACACACAGAGCCAGGCACCACACAAAGCTGAGCCTAGACTGACCTTGGCCTACCATGGAAAGCTAGAAGTTATAAAAGGAAGTTATAAGTTATAAAAGTTATGTTGCAGACATAGCAACAGCTCTACCATCACATCACATTTGGGAAGTTCAAACTCTACCTGGAGTTAAAGGATCAGAGTCACACCCCAAACACGGCGGCAGCCGGTGCATAATGAAATCCTTCTTCATGTCAGATGACCTCAGCTCCCTGGTGTTCTCCAGACGGTCTGCAAGCCTTCTCAAAAAGCTGCTCAGCTTTTTGGTGCAGTCAGCTGTATTCACCTGCTAAATACCCACACACAATTCAAGTTGAACAGACCAGGCCTAAAGCAGTGCAGCAAAGCAGTGAAAATCTGGACACTCCTCTTACCTTTGCTTAGTCCCAAACCAACTTTTGTTTCTTTTACACATTCCCCACAAGCTGTTCCCAGAGCAAAGCTGAATCTCACTCTCCCTTGCTCTGGGCTAAAGGATTGCAAGTGCAGTTGAAGACACCCTTGCTCCCCCTGCACACTGATGAGCTGAGCAGCAGCAGGACAGGACCACCATAAGGAGGTCACACAACAATTCACAGATTCACTGACTTTTAAAGATTCAAAAGCTTGGCCTGACAGGAACTTTGCCTGTCTGACAGATTCCCTGGATGCACCATTATTCCCTGAGCCCCACCTACTAACCATGAGCAGTTGCCTTGGAATGCTTGTCCTCAGTGCCACATCCTCTTTTGCTGCATCAAACACAAGGCCAGGAATTGCATCCAATAAGAAATCTCCCCAAGAGCTGAAGGACAGGGAAAAAAAATACTGAAATAGTAGCACTGAAATAAAACACACATCTTAGGTTTTCTTCCTAACTAAAACAGTGTTAAGATAAAAAACAATTGTCACTTACAGTCTCATATTTTTACTGCCCTGCTTATCCCACACATGCACAGCTCTCTGCCTGCTGGGGTCTGGCCCAGACAAATTCTGCTCCAACACACAGAGATGTCCTTTTTGTCTTGGTGCCTAAAAATACCTGAAAGTGCCACCTCCACCAGCACTTCCTCCACAGCTATTTTTGAGGAATTTCAGTTTTCCAAGGAAATGTTTCCACCTCATACCTCCATCTACAAGCCAAATCAAAACACCATGACTGCTGCTTATTTTACCTACAGTTGCTGACAGCAGGGGCAGAGGAAGGCTCTTACACTTCATTGCCAATAACCTTAATGGATGATGATTCCACTTTTTAACCTTAGAAGAAGAGCAGTCTTGAAGCTTTTCCTGCTCTTCTCCTCACTCATGACAGACATCCCCAGGGAACTCCTGACAAGTCACGCACTGGACTGGCCTTGGGCTCCTGCAGCCATGGAGAAACTGCACTGACTCCACACAAGGCTGCAGATCTCCAGCAATCCCATTAAATAGAACTGAATCCTTGGCTTCCCAGCACTCCTTGAGCAATAAATCCATGCAGATCCAGCTGGACAAACCCTGCTGTGCACACTGGCCACAGGAAGAGTTACCAGCAGCACTGACATCCTGGGCTTCCACAATGGCACAGCTGGTGGTTAGAGATTCATCTCACACTTATCTAAAATACACCCAAACTTGTTCTGCCCTGTTTTGCAGATAACAGAAATCCTTCCCAGTTCCTCTCTGTGGCCCATGACTCCAAGCCCAGCATCTGAGAGGCTGATCAGGCAGCAGCAGCATTTCCCTGGGTGATAATGATGTTTCAATGGGGACAAGGACCTGACCTGTGTCAAAAGAAATCTAACTCTCATGCATGGGGCAGGAGATGAAAAACACAGATCAGCAAGAAGTATTTGTGTGGAAGAGTCTCTCAGAGAGGTGTGGGTGACCATCAAATACAGGAGAAAACCTGATGAAAGGAGTAACTCATGGCTCTTTATCTGGATTATGAAATGAACAGCAACTTCAGCCACTGGTGAGGGATTTTTTTAAACACAACAGTGAGTTTGCAGTTGTAACATTATCTTCCACACTAAAGTCTCCAGCTGGTAAATAATTAAAAAAGCAATTAAAAAGCAATCAAGCTTGCTGCATGAAAACCTGGCAAACAGGCTGCTTCAAACAACAATGGTCTTGCTCCCCTCCTTCCCCCAAACCCCAAAACTTCAATTATTGCTACCTCAACACTTAGATTCTGTCCCTAACAGCAGGGCATCTATGTGATAGTGAGGTATCTACATATATTCCATGTCACCACATCTCTGGAGGGAAGGTGACTTTGTCTTATCCCTGTAATACTCCCAGGAAAACAAACCACACAAGGGCAATACACGATGGACACAGAAAAGACCCAAGCAGAGCTCACTACAAGGTGAGTTTTTTTTAAGAAACAGCACATCAGTCCCTTGAAGTACCAGCTTCAGGTCTCCATTTTCACACACATCATGTGGCAGAGGGAAGCCATACAAAAAAAGAAATAAAAGAGGAATTACTTGTTCTGGTAGGTGCTGATGGTCACGTGTGTTGAATAGGAGATCCCTTCAGGAGTGTCAGCCTGGTGAATAGTCCCTCTTGGGAAGTACAGTAAGTCACCTGGCTGCAAGAAAATGAAAGGGAATTAATACATTTAGGCCACCTGGTCAAACGTTACTGTGGTCCAAGCAGAGAAAACACTCTCTGAGCAGACAGACAATACATATTCTTTAAAATCACAAAATCGAGCAATTCTCCAATGTACACTTTAATAACATAAAGCACTCAAAGCCAGAAATCCAACACCCTGAACTTTCCAACCTACTGTCAATATTTGCTCTCTGAAAACACGAGCTTTTAACATGATAGAACGTGCACACAGCTCACACTTCCTGCTGAGCTGCACAAAGGGGGCAAAGAAGCAGCTGAGATGAACCTGCTGGCAATTCAGTGAGCTGACAGAGGAGCAGTGCCATGGGAATTTGGTCAGATCACTTCAAAAGAAAAGGCTGGTGTTCCACAAGGAAAGTCAAATAGTCTCTAAAATGGTAATCTGTTACAGTATTGTTGTCTGAAATTGTTAGTTTAAACACTTAACAAGTACAACCTTCCTCCTCCCTGTCTTCTCACCTATATAAATTTAATATCCACACAGAAAAAAATTTAGATCAGGAAAGTCAAGACAAGAAAAAAGTGCAAAGCACATGAAATTGCCTCCACAAAGGAAAAATCAGTTTACTTATGGCTTGTCCTATGAACAGCAGCACAAAGAGAAAGTTAATAGAGCAACAGTGATGAAATCTGATTCCATTTTAATCTTGCAGTCCTTAAATCTGGTCACATCAGCTACTTTTAAGAGCCTACAAAACATGACTACTTTTCTGGCTACCACAGCCCAGACCACCTAAAGCATTTAAATTATGATACCTTTAATATGAATTCATGTGTGGGATTCCCAATCCTATCTTCTGACTCAACATTATACTCCCGAGCCAAAGGCACTGTTGGTTTGTAGAGTCGCCAGTGCTTCTCTCCTTCCAGCTGAAGGATAAATACCTGCAAAATAAATCCAAATTTTGGGGGGCCCTGAGGAAGCCCTGCTGCCCCTCACACACACAACTCATCAGGTACTTTATCTTCTGACTTGCCAAGTCTGCGGAACCAAGCCAGAACTCAGGGACACAAAGCAAACAGTAGTGCCACAGGTTGCTTTTCTGACAAACAGAACACAGGTTTTCCCCTTCCCTGCTCTCAGCTACTCCCCAGGATGGCAAATACACTTTTCACATTGCTTCTCAGATACCTAAATGCAGAAATTTACATTTGAACTAAATTCTTTTGCTCTGGTTAGAGACAACAGCGAGAAGAGTTGTGAAGTGTGATCTGTTTTATCCCAAATTTGGAAATCCCTGTTTCTCTTCAGTCACTTAAACTTAGCCATTACTATTACTACATTTTTAGCAAAAACACATAAGGAAACACTTGCAAATAATTACCCAAAGTTTTCAGTGGAAGAAAAGAAGTCTTTCTAGAATGTTTATTTGGGGGAGAGGTGGAAGCACACACCGAGACATCCACTGCCAGGAGCCCACAAAGGGTTTCACAGACAAGGTGTGTCCTACCTCAACATCATCATAGTGAGGAGGAAGGCCCTGAGACCCCTGGGGGGTGATGTAAACATTGGAGCCCACCAGAGACCCAAAGTAGCACTCCAGCTTCTCTTGAATCTTCCACAGCTCCTCCTATTAAAAAAAAAAAAAAAAAAAAAAAAAAAAGATGTCACTACTGAAAAGCTCAGCCAAGCCTGGCTGCCACCAGCTCATTGCTGGGGAAGAATGGTGACATTCCCAAAGGGACACGCAGCCCGGGAAACAGTTTCTCCTGAAGGCAAACATTGCAGAAGCTAAGGAGATCTGCCATGAAAGAATGGGTAAGCTACGAAGTCTGGTGCCTCAACAGAGCATTGACGTTGGCTCTCTTTCCTGTACCATCTTCAGCCTGCAAAACCAGGCAAAAATGAGGCTAAACAGAGGAGAATAAACCACCCACATCCCACAACCATCATCCCACAAACAGCAAAACACCCTAAGGAAATAAACACGTGCAGGACTTGCATCAAAAAGAGAACATAAAGGTTAGAGATCTTTTACAAGTGACTCCAATTGCTTGAGAATATTCAAGCAGAAACTTCACTCATCCACACCCAACATGCGACAGGGAAACACCAGGAGATGCCAGCAGCTGAGATCAGTCAGTGACACTACAGGTGTGTCAGACTGAAATAGTTCATGCCTCAGACATTGATATAAAGTTTTGCTCATTATAACAAAACGCTTATAAAGAAGCTACAGTCAAAAAAGCCTCCCTGAAGATACCTGACTGGGACTTTGGACTGAGTCAAACTGCTGAGATTAGACAAAGGGAAACCCTATTGTTCAATCATCTCAGGCTGAGGGAAAGGAATGCATACACAAAGGCCAAAGCCACTAGCTGCACTGAGGATCATCCCTGGCTGAGTTTGGGGTGGGGGCAGAGCACAGCTCACAGAAGCCAGGTTTGCACAGCTGTGGAACCCCCAACCCCACAGGCCACATCCACGGGACTTTCACATGAGAGGCAGCTGAGGGGCAGTCACAATCTATCACAACCCCTCAGAGTGCTAGGCCTTGCACCACAGGAGTGCAGGTGATGCAAGCAGAGTCTGCTGCTAGAGACTGCCCCTCCCCTGGGGGGACATGCCTGGACATTGCCCCTGGCCTGAGTGTATATTAACCCATGGCATTCTGTGCTTTTGGGGGGACCACCACCACCAAGAAGACCAGCAGGAGAGGATCAACGCAACTTCGTTGGGATCCATGGATGGCGATATTTTCTCTTTCCCTCTTTCTGTCCCCCCACCTCTTTTCCTACTTCTCTTTCGCTCTCTTTTCTTCCCTCTCTCTCTCATATTTTCTATCAAATAAAACCCATACTATTGACTGGCATATGGTCTTGTTTGTACCTTAATTCAGGCAGAGGTATTTCCAAAGAACCTTAATAATTGGATCATAACATTTTATTGGCATAGTCGAGCAGTGTAACCTTCTCTAACCCGAAGTGCCCTTCACAATACTATTGTCTCTCATAAAATGATTTCATGTGCTTCCTTTTATACTATATCTAACAAATATAAACACTACTTTTTTTAAAGGGTTGTAAGACTTGTTAAGACTCCATCCAAAACAATTCTCAGCACTTAGACCAACTTTCTTTGAGGGGTTGTGCATATTCTAGTTTGTTTGGACACTTAGAAATTTGACTGCAGTTTTCTCTGAGTGGGCTGAGGAAATTGAAGTGTCATCTCTGGAGGCCAGAAGTTGTAGTAGACTGATTTGGGGGTTCTAGTTCCCTTTTAGTGTCTTTTGTTGTGCGAGTCCAGAATTGGCAGGTTTCAGTCCTGAAGCCAATTCTGCTGCTTGTGTCTCGTGGGGAGGCCTTCCTGTCTGTAGTCTGTAGTAGAAGCCTCTCCTTGGTGTTTTGTGCAGAGCTGTAAAGCTGCTGTTCGTGGTGTTGTGCGGAGCCTAAAATCTCCTGTTTGAGGGGACCCACGCCCCTGCTTTGTGTGGAGCCTAAAAACTCCTGTTCGTGGTGTTGTGCAAACCCAAAAATCTCCTGTTTGGAGGGGACCCACGCTGCTACTTTGTGGTTTTTGTGTGTGTGTGTGTATTTTGCTGTAAAAAGCCAGAATTGACAGGTTTCACTCCTGAAGTCGCTTCTGCAACTCTTGTCTTTTAGGGAACACCCCCCACCACCCTCCCCCCCAGTCTGTGGTTTGTTGTGGAAAACTAGAATTGGTTCTAACCCTGAGGCCCATTATAAAGCTGCTGCCTTGTGAGGATAGTGTTGTCCCTGTACAAGCTTAGCTATTTGTCATGAGGCTTCCTCTGTTGGGAGGCTGTAGGAAAAGTTTAGGGGAGAAGTCCTATCCTGGGTGGCCAGTGTAAAGAAAATACTCTATTGTCTTTCCTTAGTTAATTTGTTAGTCGCCTCTCTACCCTGCGTTAGACTTGGTGCACAAAAAAAATTAAATAAGAAGCAATTGGTTACTAAAAATGTGCTTGGTTACTAAAAAGGTGACTAGTTCTTTAAAAAGCTTTAGGCAGTGGCATTGCTTGTCACTGAATTTAATCATGTCCAAAAAAGAAAATCACTAGAACTAAAAGAACTAACTGATAAAGCGAACTGCTCCAGAGAGAAAAGCCAGAGCCTACTAAAACTCTGTAAAAAAAAAAAAAGAGAGCAACTCAAATGCCTAATTCACAGACTGCAACTCTTGCAAAACTTCTTAAAAGCAGTCTCACTCCCTCCGCTGAACAGTCAGTTGGAGGTATCCCCACTGAAAACCTGTGGGAAACAACAAAAGTCGTGCAACAAGCACTTCACTAAATAAAAACCAAAACTCTAGCTAAAAAAAAAAAAAAAAATTAATGCAATTAACAACTTGTTCCACTCAGGCAAGTATTGCCAGAGAAGCTTGTTTCTTTTTTTTTCTAGGAATGTCAAACACCCTCGCATTGAAGATAAGGAAAACGAGTTTGGGAGCAGAAAATCTGCAAACAGCAAAATCATGCCTAAATGTGATGACCATCTCTTCACGTAAACACTGTCGCTTGGTGTTAGCAACAAGAAGTTTTATTTCCTTTTAATAATTGGCCTGGTGGGCCAAATTTTCACTTTTCTTTTATAGGAACCTACCAACACATGAAATGATGCTGCATGAGAGCCAATGAAAATTTAAAATGTCACCATAATTGCTTGCATTGTCAGTTTGTTAACGTTTGTAATTTATTCATGTTTTCATTGCAAGTGACTTGCTAGAAGATCAAATATTAGTTAAGATATTTTATATATTCTTATGTTTGATTTTTGTCTAACTTATTTTGTCATTTTACTGAAAGATAATGTGGCAAAAGTTGTTATGGATACATAATTTATCTCAACCAATTTAATCCTGAGAGTTGGTATAAGAATTTACACAAAATGCACTAATCTTCTCAGTTCTGCCTTGAAAAAATTTAAAATTATTATAATTTGCCTAAATTTTTCAAATTTACTAAGTAGTGAATTAAAGAATCTTAACAAAACACAAACAAATGTTATATGAAATGACATGAATAAAATACAGAAAAGCCTTCTACCAGCTCTCAAACCGATGGCTGTTAAATCTCCTGCCATATATCCTAAGAGAGTATTTTAACTCGGCCTCAAAAATTCAAAAGAAAAAACTAGTTTAGATAATACAACTGAATTTGAAAAGGAATCAATATCATTTTTTAATTACACTGATTGTAAAGCTACAATTTCTAATTTGTTTCAAGGCTAAATTACAACAATGCTATCATCTGAATCTTAGAAAACAGAGCCTAGCCCTAATGTAAAGATAAGCTTGCTTAACAAGAATTTGTATGAAATGTTTTGTATGTTAATTTTGTATCATAAAAGTAATTTTCATGATGTATAGACTTATTCAGTGAAATAGAAATATTGCCTATAAAATTCTACCAACTATATGTAAATGTGGTCGAGAAGAAAACATACATCCCTGCTAGATCCATCCACATTTATACCAAGAAAAATAAAAACCAGCTGTATAATTCTATAACCAATTTCCAAACATATTAAACTAACATCTAAGAGATACAATATAGAGCTACCCCTCATACCCACCACCCATTTAAAAACACTAATTCCTGGGGTCGCCGGGTGGAGGTACTGACTAATGAAAATCAAATTGATGATTACAATTGAATTTATGCTTTGAACTATTGTACCTATTAATATAATTGCTCATGTTATTGCTTCTACTGTTTCTATCTTTTCTCCCATTATCATTTTTTTCATCACCTCCATGGACAACCAATAAGCTGAAGAAGATTGCTAGGAAAGAGAAATTTATTACAACGTTTGAGTCACGGGGTGGCTGTCAGAGACTGAAATAGTTCATGCCTCAGACATTGATATAAAGTTTTGCTCATTATAACAAAACGCTTATAAAGAAGCTACAGTCAAAAAAGCCTCCCTGAAGATACCTGACTGGGACTTTGGACTCAGTCAAACTGCTGAGATTAGATAAAGGGAAACCCTATTGTTCAATCATCTCAGGCTGAGGGAAAGGAATGCATACACAAAGGCCAAAGCCACCAGCTGCTCTGAGAATCATCCCTGGCTGAGTTTGGGGTGGGGGCAGAGCACAGCTCACAGAAGCCAGGTTTGCACAGCTGTGGAACCCCCAACCCCACAGGCCACATCCACGGGACTTTCACGTGAGAGGAGCTGAGGGGCAGTCACAATCCATCACAGACCCCCCAAATGCTAGGCCTTGCACCACAGGAGTGCAGGTGATGCAAGCAGAGTCTGCTGCTAGAGACTGCCCCTCCCCTGGGGGGACATGCCTGGACATTGCCCCTGGCCTGAGTGTATATTAACCCAAGGCATTCTGTGCTTTTGGGGGGACCACCACCACCAAGAAGACCAGCAGGAGAGGATCAACGCGACTTCGTTGGGATCCACGGATGGTGAT
This sequence comes from Entomyzon cyanotis, assembly GCA_024500445.1. Taxonomy (NCBI): domain Eukaryota; kingdom Metazoa; phylum Chordata; class Aves; order Passeriformes; family Meliphagidae; genus Entomyzon; species Entomyzon cyanotis. The sequence goes on along the minus strand of JAKEPQ010000755.1, from coordinate 3,362,370 downwards.
ATTTTCTCTTTCCCTCTTTCTGTCCCCCCACCTCTTTTCCTACTTCTCTTTTTCTCTCTTTTCTTCCCTCTCTCTCTCATATTTTCTATCAAATAAAACCCATACTATTGACTGGCATATGGTCTTGTTTGTACCTTAGTTCGGGCAGAGGTATTTCCCAAGAACCTTAATAATTGGATCATAACAAGGTGGGACTCAGCTGTGGACTTGGATCCTGATTGGGTCCACCTCACAGTTAGATTGTGTTGGCACCTCGGGACAAAAAAGAGCTGCATAAATCTAAGTACCTAAAAAAGTCCTTTACAACTGCAGCACCACTGCCTGCTTCCTATACACGAAGACTGAGGGCACTCAGCTAAAATAGGGTGGGGTCACTGCCATGGTGCAATTCAAAGCTAATCCACTGGCAAGAATGGTGGAGTGTCCTGGAAATATTTTACATAATTTCACACCTCACCCTTGATTAAAGGGAAGTGTTACAAAAGCCCCTGTTTGCACATGGAAAACGGATTTTTTTTTAATAAAATAAAAGCACAGATGCCTAATCATCAATTATATGCATTTTTCCCTAAAGTTTTATGTGAAAAGGCAGAATTTTTTACAAGAATACTTTACAAAAGTATTATTTTTTACAAGAATACTTAATACTATAGAATACTTAATATAATAGCATGAATCAGACTTTGTTCTTACTGCAGAGCAATGAAACATGATAGGCAGTGCAGAAGTACAAACTTCTGTTCTGTTTACAGTTCATGTAAAGATTTCAGCAGGTCATCAATGTCAGCTGCTTCCCCTGGGGCAGATATGAAGCTTTACCTAGCACAACTCAAGCAAAGCCACACCACATTATAAAGCAAGCATTAATTACATTAATTATAATGAAACAATCCTACCTTAAATCTCTGAGGCTGATGAAACTGTATCGTTGCCTTTTTCTGGTCGAAATCCTTCTTCAGCTGCACGTGATTCACTCTACCTTCCTTGTTTAAAACCTTCTTTTTTCCATTCACACACCTGCAGACATTTACATCTCGCCCATAGCACAGGCCTTGGCTGCACAGCTCCTTCAAGTCTGCCAGCTGGAACAGGGACTGGTAGTAAGCAGCCACCAGGGCATCATTCCTCTGAACAAGCAGTGGTTTTTGCTCCCAGTACTCCCTGAAAAACACCTCTTCTTCGGTGGGAGAGATCAAGCTCCTGAAGAGGCTGTCTGGGCTCTCAAAACTCAGGACTGATGGAGAGCCAGGTGCATCCAATTTGGGCCGTTTGCACTGGGCCTGTGTCTCCTTTCCCTGGTCAGCAATCTTCCCTCCTTTTTTGGGCATCTTCCTGTCCAAGGGGAGAGAGACCCACAACAGTCAGCCAGCAACACAAGCTCACAGGCCCAGAGCAGCAGCTCTTGGCTTCTCCAGTGGGATATCAGAGCACACTGGAAGCAGCTGTGGCTTCAGGGGTTCACTCTTTGCTCCAGGCAAGCCTCCAATCCTATCTCAAACCTCAGCAAACTCCAAAGGGCTCTGCTGGGAGCCACTGCTCACAGGTGCTCAATTCCCACAGCTGAGTTTATACCAAAGAACCTGTGCTCAGGTGGTCGTCTGCAGCTACAGCTGCAAATAATTAAAAAAAAAAATCACCTCAGCTTTAAGAGATTTAGTGGCAAGATGCAGAGGGAGGTGGAGAGTGGGGATAGGATCAGAAATTTGTACTCTTGTTACACTTCTCTGAACAGTAACAGTTTACAAAAGACAGAACATTGTTAGGCATTTCTGTTGATGCTATGTAATTACTAAATCTACAAGCTAAAAATGTGTAAAATTTACCAGTTTAAAAACGAATGAGCCAAAATTCTGCTTTGATTTCTGCCAAGCTGTCAAACTTTGCGGTCTGTGTAGAATAAAAATAATTCTTTCATGCAAGCACAGACATTCCATTTTAAAACTGAAAGTCACGTACTTTGTTTTTCCAGGTACACAGTATGCTGTGTACCATTATGGAAAAATAAAAAAAAACCAACTCAAGCCGACTCTGGACACGTCTGAGCAAGTTTGTGAAGCCAATCCATCATTAGAACATGCTGATGCCTTCATTTCCAAGTAAAAATGGCAGCTTTAGTCCAAAAAGCAAATGCTATGAATGTACTGAGATGCTTTTAACTACACAGATCCCTTATTCTGGAACTCAAACTCCAGTTCTGGTATTTCCAAGCAGCACTAAGCTCTCCCCTGCAGCAGGACACCCTGTTGATCCCCCTTCAGTAATCCCTGGCAGTAATCAACAGCAGCCTGTGGTCACCTCAGTCCTGCAGGAGGGAATTCACCTCACTACCTTCCTGGCAGCATGGATACTCTAGCAGCAGCAAGCTACTGTTCAACACTGAGGCAAGGGAATGCTTTAAAAAATTAAAGAAAATTAGTCCCTGGTTGACAGCAAGATCTGAAGATGCTGCTGGCACTAAGATCTAAAACTGACGTTCCCCAAATGTCAGGAGCACAAATGCAACCACAATCGTAGGTTTTGAATTCCAGACCTAAATCCACCATATCAACCTCTCAGCTCACTCACATTGATCTAATGAAGTTAAATTCAGCAATGCACTGTTCACAGACCTCCGCTTCATTTACACCACGTGCTTTTCTGTAGTGTTTTGTTAGTTATTATGATTGTAACCCACAGAGTGGTTTGGGTTGAAGAGACCACCTGGACAAACCCCCTGCCCTGGGCAGGGACATCTCCCACCATTTGTTTGGTCAAAGCCTCATCCAGCCCGGCCTTGACCATTTCCAGGGAAAAGGCAGCCACAGCTTCTCTGGGCAAACTGTGCCAGCGCCTCACCACCCTCACCAGAAAAAATTAATCTTACATCTAATCTAAACCTACCCCCTTGCAGTTTAAAACCATTCCCCCTTGTCCTGTTGCTCCAGGCTCTGGTAAAAAGTCTCTTCTTTGGCTTTCTTACAGCATTTAAATATTGAAAGGCTGCAAAAAATTCCCTGGAAAGCCTTCTCTTCCCCAGGCTGAAGCACCCCAACTCCCTCAGCCTGCCCTCAGAGCAGAGGTGCTCCAGCTCCCTGACCACCCTGGTGACATCCTCTGGACTCAGTCCAACAGGTCCCTGTCCTTCCTGTGCTGGGGCTGGATGCGGCACTGTGGAAGGACTCAGGAGAGCAGAGCAGAGGGCACAATCCCCTCTCTCCCTCCCTCAGGCCACCATGGCTCCCTGCGCTGCGAGGCACACGGCCGGCTCGGCTCCCGCTCTCCATCTCCCAACTCCTCAGCTCCTCCTGGGCAGGGCTGGAGCAAGAACCGAGCGGCAGAAGGGGCCTGCTGTTGTCACCAGTGTCCCTCGCACACCGCGTGCTCCCACAGGGCCGGGAGCGGCGGGAATGAAGGGAACACTCTGAGGACAGGCAGCGCAGGGAGCACTGGGCACACACGCCGCCATCCTTCCGCTCCCCTTCCTGGCCTCCCCTCCCGCATTGCCGCACTCACCCGGCGGGCGGCAGGGAGGGTACGGCGGCGGGGCGGGGCGGGGCGGGATGGATCCGATCGGATGGGATCAGGATCGGGCCGGGATCGGGATCAGGCTGCTTTCCGCCCTGCCGCCGCAGGATGTGCCGCTGAAGCGGGAGGCGGTGCTGCCGCGCTACGGGTCACGGGAGGAGACGCTTCCGGGCGGCCGGTAGGAAGTACAGCGCTGTTCCAGCGCTATTCCTGCGGGTACTCCAGCAGCAACGCCACAGTATTCAACAGTATTTCAATAACGCGACAGTATTTCAATAACTGAAGTTAGTGGAAGGATTACATTTTACTTCACACACACAACAGTGTCTTGGCTTTAGTTTCGTGATCTTTTCCTGGACCAAAATCCTGTTCCAGAGCCCCCCTGAGGCTCTCTCAAAGAAATCTTTAGAATCCTCTCTGAGCACATGAAAACGTCTAGAATTATTTTTAGTTACCTTTCATAAAGAGGCCTGTTAATTGGTTAGTTTACATTGGCTAATAACTTCAGAAAAATATACATAGGCTATGCTAAAGCTTTGTTCTAAAGAATTATACAACCATTGTTATAAATTATAGAACTTTTAAGAATGAAGATATTGTCCAGACGTAAAAGTTTGCATCACCTATGCTAACACCCACAGGATGTTTGCTTACAGCTGATGGGTGTAGCAGCAGAGGCTAAAAATAGTGAGGCCACATCCTGCACCTCGGCAGGTCACAGAAATCATGACAAGCTGTTATTTCTGCTCCAAAAATCCACAAGGTACCCTCAGCCTATCTGCCTGAATGCCATCAGGATGAACACTCACACGGGTATGTATTTACATCATGCCTGTGGTGCTTTAACTCACAGTAAATGGTGTGGGATATAAAACCCACACATGGGACTGGCTGCAAAACCAGCAGGAATGGAAAATACTCATGACTACCTTTTTAAAGACTTCCGTGCTGGTCTGTAGAGACAAATTGACTGAAAGTATTTATTACCATACCTGTCGGGAAGTTAACACACACTTCAGAGGGTCATGGAGCTGGAGCCAGCCCTCTAGCACCCTCTAGATGAGAAATACTCGTTTAAATACTGATTGTTATCTTTTACTATTTATACAAGCAATAGATTTTTTAAGCACAATTGATCTCGATATCATCTGTGTCACTGCATTAAGAAGATAAAAATTACAAGCTTTGCTGTAAAAGCACACAGTTAAGTTTCATCATCATTGACAAGAGCTTGTAGTGACAGGACAAGGGGGAATGGCTTCAAACTGGAAGAGGGTAGGGCTAGATTGGATATTATAAAAAAACTTCTTTACTGTGAGGGTGGTGAGGCACTGGAACAAGTTGCCCAGAGAAGCTGTGGTTGTGCCATCCCTGAAAGTGTTCAGGGTCAGGCTGGATGGGGCTCTGAGCAACCTGGTTTAATCAAAGTGTCCCTGCTCAGGGCAGGAGGGTTGGAACTCTGGGTGGGGAAAACCCTTTGCCAATGGTTACATTCACAGCTGAAAGTAACAACAGCTTTCTCCATCAAAAGCAAGCTTTGCAGCTTTCTTGGCACCTGTACAGGATGTGCCTGGAAGGTAAATGCAGGCAGGAATCTCTTTTCCTCCACGCTTCCACCTGTGGACCAGTTTGCTGGACAGCCTACACAGGGCTTGGGCATGCTGTCCTGGAGGGCTTCTGCTGCTGCAAATCCTGTAGGGAATTTAGAAAAGATAACTGATTAGGAGTATTTTTTTCTGTTGGGGGTTGAGGCTTCACTGTTGGCTACACAACAAATACTTCTTCTTGTAAGGCAGATTAAAAAAAAAAAAAAAAAAGATGTTATATTAGTTCATGTGAAAAGTTTAGAAAACACATCACACATCTGGAGCAACTAGATGGGATCTTCTCAGGCAATCTGGAACATCTGTGCAGGATGCCTCATAATGGCAGTGCAGGAACAAGGCTGTGATGGTGTGTTTTCATACATAGCTACACTATACATTCGCTCAGCTTGAGGTCTGGCATGCTGTTACTGTTGCCAAAGCCTGTGTGTCCTTTGGCTTTGCATTCCCAGCATTGTCATTCCTGGTATGGTTCTGCTTTCCATGACAGGATTTCCTGGAAAAGTATCAAAGCTGTCTCAGCTCTGATACATTTGTTTGGCAGCGATCTGTCCCACTCACTCCCTGAGATTTCAGTCACTCAGCAGGCACTGGCTCTGTCACCACTTCTCCAGCTCTGGAACTGGGAGCTTGACAAATGCAGCTCTGTGAAAAAATAAGAGATATCACCATGCTGTGAACACACAAGATGGGAGCAAGAAAAATAAGTACATTAAATAAGTTTAAAAAAAAAAAAAAGGTAAATAAATAAAGAAACCAGAGAGTGATTTAGGCTTCCAAATTTATTCCCACTTCCTTGACCAATAAACTTGACCAAGCATTTACCTTGCGACGCTTTTTGCCACCACAAATGATCATTTTGAACTGACTTTGTAAATATAAACTCAGCTCATTAAATGACAGACGAACCCAAGGAATTTAGTGGAAAATGCTCCTTATTCTGGAAAGTTGCAAAAGTAATCTTGGTTCTTTTCTGGAGCTGTGAACACTTTCTGTGTGTATCCCTGAACATCCTTAATTCAGCCTCCTTAGCCTGAACCTAAGAATATTTCCAAGCAGGATTCATCTGAGACTGACAGGTTTCCTGTGTATGTCTCTGTTTTGGCACAGCTGTTTCCTTTTATTTCCTGGAACTGTGCTGAAGATCACTGCTGCAAGGGGCAGATGCAGCTTCTCCTCACTGGAACATTCAATCTCAAAAGCCCAAGGGAGAGGAAGGGAGGCAAAACCCCAAGCTCAGGTGCAACACAAAGCAGAAGAACCGAAGGTGTGGTTGGTTTGTTCTCTTGACAAAGTTGTCTAAAATGTCTGTCTCGCCACCTGTGTTTCTCAACCAAAGGGTTCTGCAGGAAGCAGGAGATTACAGCAGGTCTAGGTGAGGCAGAGGTGCAGAGGTGTGTGGGTGACACGTGAAGGGCACAACTCTTGCTTATGATGCTGCTCATCCACCTGGGAGGTGGCTGCAAGTGCACAGGGTCTGGGGCATTGTTCCCATGCTGCCTCAGGGACCGGGGAGCAAGATTTCTCCAAAACAGAGGGTCACGGACAGCTGACAAGGGTGAGGGGTTTTCTTGAGGTGTTGATGATGCACCATCTACAGAGCCCCATCAGCCTTGCTTCCTGCCGGTCCCTACTGCACTGCTAAGCCCTAATTTTCCACCTTGGCTCCCATCCGAGGGCAGAGGCTGCTGAGGTGTGCACAGGTTGCCCAGGAGAACTGAAATGCAGGAAGTGAAACAAGGACAGGAGCTATCCCATGGCAGCTGGTGCCGATTGCTGACCAAAACAGAGCCCAGGGGAAAGACAGAGAGGCTGATTCAAGAGGAAGGGTTGGAATTCAGACAGAGACAGGGCAATAGCTCAGGTGGGAGCTGCTGTCTGTTCAGGGAGTGACAAAGGGCTCCCTCAGTGAGCAAACAGCTCCTGTGCTGCTGCAGTGGAGCCTGTGCTTGGGATCACCCAGTGAAGCACTGCACAGTCCAGCTGGAAAAGAACCCAGACACACAAGAGTTTTTCACTAAGAGTTTTGCTGCTGACCAAACCAGCCCAGGTCTGATGCAGAAGTCTCTTTTGGAAATTTTTAACCTTTTCCTCAACTGCTGTTGCATTGTGGTGCAACCCTCATACACAAAGTAATGTCTAGCTTATAAGCATTTTTGCTCACATGTACAAACCCCAGTAAAAAAAGTTGAACACAATATATACGCTGGGAAATATAATCCTGGAATATGTGTCAATGACATGATTGTTCTGTAAAATAATCCTGCCAACGTTTCCCTTCAGAGATCTCTTCCTCTTCAAGCGAGGTGTGTCCTCACTGGAGATGTTGGTTTGACTTGCCCTGGTCTCATTCTCCTCACAGGGGTCTGGGTAGGGACTCAGGTCCATGTCCACATCCGTGTCATGGTAGCAGCCATCGAAAGCCATTGCTTGCACTGCATCCATGCTGTACATTCCTGAGGCCTGGCAACAAAGAAGAGTTACTCTGGGTCTAGCAGGAGGCATTTTGGCACATTATAAATGAACAAAACAGAAAATAAAGCAAGCTTTCCCTTCAGTGTGGTTCTCTCTGTGGAGAGCATGTGGAGAACAGGGCTAGCTCACAGTATGGCTGTCTGTGGGGCCTGCCCCCTTGAGTGGGACACAAGCAAGGAAATGTCATAAAATGTCATAAAACACACTTGTCTGCCTGATTATTGCCAGCTGCTGGCTGGCAGTACGTGCCTCAGCTTCTGAAATAGAAGAACCAAACTCTCTCTCTCTGCTGTAGGTCTGTGTTGCTGGAGTTGTGGGAAATGACTTCAAACATTTCTGGGAGGAGGTTTTTGATGGGATTATCAAATCATGTGAGCAACACATGCACCCCCTTCTGTGTTCTTCCCCTGATGATATTCCAGCAAATGAGTTTACATAGGGGATATTCTTGAAGCAAAGGTTTTAAGTGAGAACTTCACAGAAAGCAGATGTTTAACTTGTGACTATTTCTGCTTCAGGCACACTTTTCCAAAAATGCCCTTGTCATTCATCTGGTCTTGGGACAAAAAAGAAGCAGGAAACAGGGAGGAATATCATATGAGGGCATGCTGAGGTCTATTTCAGAGACAGGAAAAATACCTTGATTGATAGGTATTTGAGAACAGAAGGAAGTTTACTTTCTGTTACCTTCCCTCAAGGGGGAAAGAGGGGGCAAAAAATTATCCCTAACCTCTGCCACAAGAAAAGGGAGAAAAAGCACAGCTTTATCAGGATCTCAGAGAAGATGACACTTTGTCTCCCCTCATGCAAGTTTAAAAAAAAAAAAAAGCGAGATACAGAGAGTGGAGACAGAGATTGCTACTGTTCTGTTACCACAGGGGTATATCAGGATTATTCTGTGGCTTCCACGATGCTTTCAGAAGGCAACAAAACACAGAGAGTTGTACCTTGCCCCTTTTTTTGAGCTGCTTTCTCTCTTCAATTGTGGTGAGATAGTTCACTGCTGCATACTCGATGACTGACAGGAAGACAAAAAGGAAGCTGATCCATAAATACACATCCACAGCCTTTATGTAAGACACTTGAGGCATTGAGGCACTTACTCCTGTCATGATGGTGGACATTGTCAGCACTGTAGTTATACCTGCCAAAGGGAAAAGAGAGGTTATCACAATGCTGGTTCTGTTTAGCTCATCACCACTGCTTGGACAGCAGAGCTTTGTGAATGCATGTGATTGACAGCACCTTTAACTTCCTCACACAGGCTCTGAAAGGTGGAGTGAACCATGAAGGACCCATCACACACAATACTGAGAGCACTAAATCATCTCTCTGCTCAGAATGGTCATTGAGCAGCACAAGGAGCATGTTTCTGTGACAGCTTTGGGCACTGCCACACACAAGTGAAAGGTTTGTGGTCGTCCCTTACCTCCCAGAGCCACGGTCACCACTGCACATTTTCTTGTCCAGGAGAGTCGCTAAAAAAATCACCATTTCCCCTCCCAACCCTTTCTCAAATTATATTTCTTGAGAACATACATCAGGCTGTATGTCTCTGTCAAATTTCCATAGCTCTCCAAAAACAATCTAGGATAAAAATGCTACAGCCACTGAAACTCAGAAAAAAATATTGTTTGCTTCAGTGTAACGAGAATTTCACCCTCATCTTTTCAATTTCTGCTCTTACATCAGCTATTCATCTCATTTTAGTTTGCTCTAGCTCAGGAAAAAGCCAACACCCAATTCAGGCCCTGCTTTTAAAGAAATTAATGTAACTCTGGAAGTGAAAACATCTTGACATCAGTGAGACAGCACTGTCAGCTGGGCCTCAGTGCAGCCCTTCTCCAGTTCTACACTAGTTAAGTCCACTGGAACATACAAGAGGTTTTCCCTCCCTCTTTGCAGGCTCCTTAGGTTGAAGGATGGAGTTTGAAATACACCATATAAGAGGAAATCAATTTATTTAATATACATATACTCTAGGCTAAGGAGCTAGGCTTATTAAACTTTGTTGTTAAGGTTTCCTATAAATTATGTATGATTATGCTAATGAAGTGTACTTTATTCATAGAACTCCTGATGCATAACCTCCTGCAGAACTTCATATATAAAGAACATGATCAGCAAAACCATCTTGACAACATTAAAGATGGCCTACTGAGAAGTAAAAAGTTATTTGTAAAGATTAAGTTAAATTTCCTATTAATAAAAGGAATTGGCAGATGCATTAATAAAAGTATCTAGGAGATACCATAATTTGTTTTCAGATTAACAAATAGATTTATATCTCATGGATTAATAGCTTTAGACTGTGCCACTAGAAAGGGACCTGAGTAGCTTCAGTTCCATTTTTTCTAGATTGATGTAGAGCTTTTTCACTCATCTAAGAAATATGGCACCATACAGTTGGCTTCTGGGACCAGCATCAGTGAGAAGACCAGGAGCTTCTTTATTTTAAGCTGACATTTTCAGGACTCAGGTGCATTATGGTTGCTCTGTATATATCTTGATAAATTCCCATCAGATCTTCAGAGATCCTAAGTTTTGAAAAAATGTACTCATTCCATGGCCATCAGTACTACATTCACCACAGAGACAACCCTGAAGTGGCATCCACTTATTCAACACTGAGAAAAAAACCAAACTTCTATAAAATCCACTGTAATTAGTCCTTTTTGCCCGAGTTGAGGTGTTCATAACTTATTTTTTAGCTTCCACAGAAGTTTGTGTGCCTTGCACAGCTAAGGCACCAAAGCAAACCTTTCTAATGCCCAAAAATGACAGGGTTTGCCACACAGGCAGCTGGTTCCAGGTTGGTAGGAAGATAACAAATGTTACTTGAGAAAAAGAAGAGCTGCAGAGCTTTCCAATAGATTGTGCTACACCTGATGATCCATGGATTTGGGGAGGGATCTGACTGCCTGTCACAACCTGTTACTTTGCCGGGAAGAGGGAAGGAAAACCCAGGTTTTACAATGAAGCAAAATTCTACATCAGGAAATCTGCAGAATCATCCCTTTTTTGCTTCTGTGGTGTGTGAGCTGTTCCCAAATGTAGCAAAGCCAGGCTGAACAAACATCCCATTTTCAAATGCAGAGACTGACAACAGGGAATGACAACAGTGGTAATAATAGTGTTGTTCAGGCAATTGCCTGATACACTTGCTCCTGTCCTGTGTAAAGAAGAAGCTAAGGTAACTCCAAACCCTTCCCCTCTCCATTCTATACTTCCCAAGGAATATACAGTAAGGATTTACCTAGTGACACCCTGGCAGGAACAGCTCTTCTGTCAATCCAAAATGAAACCCAAGACAGCATCACCATCAGCATGGCTGGGAAATAGGATTGTAGCACAAAAAAGAAAATATGTCTGCGGAGTGCAAAGTTGATAAAAAGTCGATTGTACCAACCTATTGGAAAAAAGGGGAAATAATAGATTGAGGAAAAAGAGAAGAGAGCTGTGTTATTTGTGAGCTCTGTTTGCTGGCCCTCCCCTTCTAGCAGGAGTGGTACATCCACATCAGGAGTAGTATATGCCTCAGAAATCTTGCCACTACCTTAGTTTTATACAGTGCTTTGCAAACTGTCCATCCCACCTCACTTATGGGAGTGAAGGGTCATGGCTGCATATTTAAAATATTCTGTTATAACTGAGATTAGCAAAATGAAAAAATTAAATAGACTTCAAGTGAAACTACAGGATACAATTGTCCAGTGATGCCAGCACCCTACCTCCTTTGCAAAGCAGCGTGCTACAAATACCTGACAAGAAGCAGCCTTTCCTTCCTTTTTTTTTTTTTTTTTGGTTGGAGCTGTCTGCCTGCCGGCCCAGCGCTCACTTTAGAGGACAGGGTGCCATCTAGTGAATTGTGGGCTGTGCTCTGCCTGTGCAGCACTGCATCTGTGCTGCACCTCCTGCCATGGCAGGGAAACCAGGTTACAGTGAGGTAAAAAGGTAAAAACGGGTGGCTGCACAGCATCTGCCTGTCCGGGACAGACAGAGGCATCTGTGAGCCTGTGCTGGAGCAGTCCTGCCATCACAACGAGTGACTCTACAGAAAAGAACATCTCAAAATTAACCCCAAATAATATTAAACATTATATTGTGTTTTCAGTTGTGGAGAAGTTTCTTTTTGTTTTAAAAATTATTGTCTCTAAAATGGATTTAAATTGTTGCTCCTTTGGAGGGCTGGGAACTCCAAAAGCCTAACCACATGTGTTGTTCACTGAGATTCACAGGAGAGGATATGCAGAACCTGAAATGCAGAAAGCTGCTTTGTGGGAATGATGACTCCCATCAGAGTGGTGCTGATTGTTCTCCACTATCATTTACTTGGAGGGTAAATTTTCTTCCAACAAGAAAAAAACAAACCGAAACAAGTGTAATCTTCTGAGCAAAACAAAACCTCAAAGCCAAGTGTAAGCCTACAAAGGACAGCATTCTGATTAACAGATATGCTACAAGCATTATTCAGGTGCTTCCCAGTGGTCCCTAGGACTTAAAAAAAAGTTTTTCCTTTCACCTTTATGCTGCTGAATAAGCTCATCATCAGAACCTCTGCATGTTCAGTGTTCACTTTGCAAAGTCAAAGATGCTGTGAGGGTGCTGCAAAGCCCTGGGTGCAGGGGCATTGTGAGACTGCACAAGGCTCTATTTGCCTGCCTAAGTGTTTTTTGATGAGAATAGCAAGGCAGAAAGAAGCCAGCTGAGCTCCTGGAACCCAGTCTGGTGGAAAATATCCCAGTCTCCTTCTTGCAACAAGGACAAATTTGATGGAGCTCTCAGCAAGGCACAGTTATGATAGCAGGGTATCACTTGCCATCCTCTCACATGACAGTGGCTCTGGAAAGATGTAGCTCTGTTCTTAGCTCTTGCAGGAGCAGGAGATAAGGGTGAAGAACCTTATCAAGCTGTGAATTCCTCACTGCTTAGGCTGCATCACAATTTAAACTGGAATTTCTGCATTCCGTGTCAGCCACTGTAAACTTGAATGGCCCTTTTTTCAATGCAAAAAGTAGCTAACCTGTAAATAAAATACAGAAAATAAATCTATTTGCTGCTTTTCTGTATGGCTTAAAGGCTTTTTTCCAAAGTGTTGGGCACTTCATCATATTAAATGGAATAATTTGTTTTTTACTAATATGTTTTGATATAAAGGGCAATATCCAAACTGAAATGAATTGACTGAGACTGTAAAGTACAATAGCAAGAGTGCTGTTTTCTCTGGTTAAAAACATATGGTTAGATTACTTACATAGAGAAATATTTCAAAATTTGTAATTGCACCTAAAAATACAAAGAAAACAAAACCCACCTGGTATGAAATCAAGGCTACAACAAACTCCTAAAGCCTTGTGCAGTTTGACAGAAAGTACAGAACAAGATCTAAAGGGAGAAATAAAAACCTGTCTGGGGCAGATTAACCTGAATTTAAACTATGTAGCACTGACAAAAAAAGGATTTTTTTCCTGTAACTTTATGTATAAACAAGGAAAATTGGGCAAACCATTCATTAGACAATTAGACCTGAATAGGTAATAAATGGACTTGTGAAAATCCTCCAGTTAGTACACTTTTAATGGTATTATACAGTTCCAAAAAATGTGGATATTTTAGCAAATAAAACACACTGGAATTCATCTTGTTTGCTTTTTAGTATTTGACCCTTTAGGATTTCCATTTTCAAGCTTTCCTATATAGTCAGGACATAAAGATTCCTGTAAATTCAATATTCCAATGGCTTTCAGAGAAGCACCACAATTTTGCAAGAGCTCATAATAGCATATATTTGATTGTTGTTATTTTTTTTTCAGGTTCTTAATGTCAGATATGAAGTTACAAGCATTATTATGGCATTTTTTTCCAAAATAAACTTTTACTTTGGTAATGCAAAGAGAACCAAGGCTCCAGACTGACAAGACCTCATTTTAACTGATCTCTCAGCAGCCACAGTCATTTATTAGCAAAGAATTTGAATGTGAAAGACATTCTGCATGATTTTATCCTGTGCTTCTCTCTTCTAAAGAGAGGGGCTTACTATACCAGTACTGCTGTAAAAAGCAAGTCCACTGGAAGCACTGAATTCCTCAATGAAGAACTGGGAGAGGGAGATGTGCTCATCTGTGCTCAGGGACTTGTTGCCATGTTTCCAGTACAACATCAGATCATCTTCATTGTAGGCATCTGTGAAAAGCAGAAACTGAAGTTATAAAGTTACTGAAGTAAATTACTTCTTTCCTTTCTCAGGGAGAGGAGACCACACAATCAATCTGGGAAAACCCTGAATAAACATTTTTTTCACACCAATTTGTCAGTTGACATGAAAAAAAGTTTGCAAAGACCATGTTCCACTGTGTTCCAAGTGCAGCCCAGCTCTGTGCCCTGCCAGCGTTACAGCTGAGCCAGTGGTGAAAAAGCAGATTCTTCATAGTAACACAAGAACTCATTTTCATTTTTTTTCAATTGGTCAAATATTGACATTTTATTTTACTTTTAATTTGCACTTCTTTTTTTTTTTTTTTTTTTTTTTCACCCAGAAAAAAACCTCATGCTTTTTGACAGATTTTTAGATTTAGGCCTTGGAATATCAACCCAGTGGAAATAAAGCAGGGTGCATCATGGTTTTTCTACCTTCCCAAAGCTCATTGAGTTCTGGAAAGATCCCAAACTGTCTACAGTCCAGTATGTACATGCTGAAGGGTTCAGATCATACATCAAAATAAGTGAAAGAGGTATTATGCACAAGATGGAGTGGTGGTAAGAATGCACATGTGAAGAACAGTTGTGAATTAAACTTACAGCTTTCCAGTTCTAAAGAACAGTTCTGTGTGTCCAGAGGAAACCTACTGAAATCCATGAAACACATAGCAGAAACTGTTATTCTGCAGAAAGGAACAGAAAAATAGAAATTAAATTCAAAACTTCACACTTTCTTAGCTGTGCAGACATCTTGGTGAGATCCCCAACAAATCTGCTGTTTAGAATCCTATTGATTGAGGTTTTCTGCCATTTTAGATTCTTCCAAAATAGCTTCACGATAGTGAGATAAAATTAAATCAGCGAGAGATCATCTTTTTTTAAACATAAATAGTCTTAATTATTAAGTGTATTACCTTTGATTTTTAAACCCTACATTGGCCTGATCATTCATTAGCCTTTCACACATTTTGCTTTGAAGGTTTACACTTATGAAGATTAACAAAAGGGAGCTCACATTTCTTGACTTGATTTCTCATAGACTGAAGTAGATCATATTACAGATTACAGCAAATATTATTCCAAGTGTTATTTTCCCAGATAGAATGGTTATAATATTTAATTGCAAAAAAATATTAGCTGCAATTTCAGGAAGCTTACTTTCAAATGAAATCCTTTATATTGTAAAAAGCTTAAGGATATCTAGCTAAGGACTATTTTGCATTCCACTTGCTTTTTCACAAATATTTAGAGGACAAATATCCCTTGGCATTTAATAAGGAACAAAAAAAAAATCAAACTTGCTAGGGGCAGCAACTTAAAGATGGTAAATATTGACAAATCTCCCTTTCTTGTCACAGCTTGCATATCAGTTGATGGTTTAGTTCAATTTTTTAGTTTTCCCCAAATGGATTTCTACATGAATTTCAGTTAGGGTTATACTGGTTATACAAGTGCTCTTTGAAAACTTGTGATCAGTAACCACACTGCAGCTGAATTCTTACTGGCTTGAAATGAGATTCTAAGAGTGGGACATGCATAAGGCTTCCAACCATGGATGTTGTTTCCACCTTTCTGCTATTGACTAAAGGACCAGGGAAGAACAAGAAAAGAAAGACTATTTTAGCAACAATTTTGGATTTTTGTTTTACTTTGCTCCAATAAAATCCTGAACCCTAGGCCCTGAGAAAAAACTATGAAACATGCAGATTTATTGCACATTACTATTTGGAATATAATCTACTTACTGTGTGTAAAAATGGCAATACAAAAAAGGGTGTTTTGAGGAACATCTAAGGAACATTTCCTACTGCTCACTTGGAGAATCACTGATATAAGCCTTAGTGTATGGATGTAGTTCCTCTGACCCCTCCCTCTCTCTCTAGAATCATGGAAATTAATAAAGCAGTAAAATACACACTTCACCTCATTGTTCCTTACTGTCAGTGTGATTCTTGAACATACACTACAGTGGAGTACAGTTGTTGTTGTGAGGATTTCTGCATGTCCCCATGAGAGAGGAGATAAATTCATCAATTGTTGGAACAACTATTACACAGCCACAACTTCAAATGCTTCCATAAATCTTCAAACTATCCAGCATGGATGAAATATCACCTCTGTGCACAGGGCTAATTAGGAACAAACTGGATTTCTGCAGTGCACAGACCTCAGGTTCCTTACCCTAGGGGGAAAATTCCTCCATTACAACTATTTCTGCCACATCATCCAAATCTCCTTCATAAAGCAAAGCAAAGCATGCTGATGGAAGGGAGGCACATTAATGATCTTGCTATTCCAGTTCTGGATTTGCTGTTTCACTTTCCAGTTCCTTTCATTCACACAACACTGCTGGTATCAGCACCAAGAATCTGCTCTCTGTGCCTGTCGAGGGCCCTGGTTTCAATTGCTGGCATGTTCACTGGTAAGCCAGGGTGAAAATAGGTAAAACAGTTTTAAAAGACTCAGGGGGAAAAAAAACCAAAACAGAAAACAACTAAACCCATGGCTTTTTCTTTGCTAATAATCTTGGGCTTTACTGTACTCAACAGCAATACTGCTAGAGCCACTGGCAATGAATTAACACTTGATAAACTCACTTGACAGGAAATAATATCTGAATGATAGAAAAAAATACATTGTCAATCCTAAATTTATTTTCCCATTGGTCCACTGGTTACCAGTTTCCCATTATGTGCTGCCAGGGGATTAATGCCAGTCCAGTATGAGAATGTTAACTTCAAGTATTTCCAGTAATTTCAATTACAGCCAATACATGCCAACTACAGCCATGGATTTTCTTAGGGAAGGGTATCTCCTCACCTCAGACTGAAGAGGACGTTGCCATCAGGGTACACTCGGAGCATGATGTTTTCCACAGTTGTGTCATGGATGAAAGATCTTTTGGAGTGCACAAAAAACACATCAGGCACCCAGATCTTCTTTATCAGCCGTCCATCGAAAGTCATACTTTTGTTTTTGTTGCTACGGAATGAAAGCCTCTCATCCTTCCAGTAGTGTCTGAGATATAAAGTCATTGTGAAGTCCTTTGTTTCATTAAAAATAAAAGAGGACAATGCTTGGTTTAGCCACATGCAATAGAAAACACTACAAATTAATTCATGCAAAGGATCAGTTTCTTCTCTGGACATTATCTGAAAGATCCTTAATGAGAGGAGTCAAGCACCACTCAATGAGTTGGAATCTGAATATTGCTGAGATATTGGTTATTTGCCCTGTCAGTGGTGTCTGAGTGTGAGGTTCAAGACTTCATTTATCCTTAGATAAAAATTCTGCATATTTCAGTGGTCTTCTGGATTGGGCCAGCTGTACAGTGATAAAGAAGCTTTAAAACCAACCAAAGATAAATGGAAAAGATGTTTCCTTTGGAAATCTTCACAACCTTTTCCAAGGATGGACTGTGGTTCGTTGATGGTTCCTTTACAGAGGGGTTAATTTAGGTTCTTCATGAACACTAGGTCAATTTTTAAAACTCATAAATCTGTACATTTTATACAAATATTGTACAGCAGTTGTATTTGTACATTCATGAATTAAATGCATCATAAAGAAACAATACAATGAATATTGTAAGAGTAAGCAGTTAGATTTTACAATAATTACAATAACTACAATTTTTTTTTAATATAAAAGATTGCTACAAATATTTCACCCTATTTAGAGAAACGTAATGACTGCAAAATATACAAGTGGAAGCCCAGGGTGATTATTGAACAGTTGGAGTTTTCAAACCAGAGCACTGCCCACTCTGAGGAGAAATTCAACACTTACTAGTTTAAATGCATGCTGCAAGGCAAGGATGTTCTCTTTAGTTTTCTGTTTCTTTAACTACATTATTCTATATCATCCATCTGGATGCTTCTGAACCCCTTGTATTGTTACAGAAATCCTTTATTCCAGTTCAACTCACCATGTCAACTTCAGATATGCTGTCAATACTTTCCACCTGCACATCAATGCCCACAGGTATTGGTGACCCTGCATGGGAACAGAAGTGATGAGGAGCAAAAATCCCTGTTTTTAAAGGGAAGGCTGTGCAACACCAGCAACATGCAGAGAGTACTCCATCCCAGCATTTACTACATTCTCTCCACCTTAGAACATTGAATGATAAATGACCATGGCAACAAAGTGAAACCTGATGCTAAGAAGTTGTGAAAATAAGCACAAAATATTCAGTGATCTTTGTGCAGCCAGGCCAGTTGTGATTGGCACTGCAGTCTGGCCAGCAGTGGCAGTGTCCTTGTGATGACAAAGCTGATGAACCCCTTGGGGTGCTATTCAGAACCACCACAGGAAAAAGCTGAGTAAATACATGACATACATCAAAGATTTGCAAAGTTTTCTTACCGGTTCCAACGCTTATTCCCACACTTAAAAAAACTCCATACCTATTATGACTGACTATCTTTACCTACCGAACTATTTAAAGTTTGGTATAGCTATTTATGAAAAAGGATTGCTTGCTCACTACCTCACAAAGGAGAAGCTGTACATAGTACTAATCATGTTCTGTGACTGTGTTGTGTATTTACTGAGTGCATTTTTAGGATGAAGTTACTATAAACCAATTAAAAATTACAGCCAAATACGAAATTATTTCCACTTTTTTCAGTGCGAAATATCTGGAATGAAGGATCTAGTTCTACATGGGTTATGTACCTGGGAGATTTTCAGCAAGTATGTCATTCCACTAATTGATCCATCACTTCCTTACAGAGGGAGAGAGGAGTATGCATATATGCATATACACACACAACCCCAAGAATATTCTGTATTTGGCATGAAAATCAGTAGTAATTACTGTACAGGGGATTCCAATCACTTTTGTTAAAAATAGCCAGTTAAACTATTTTCGAAGTACACATTTAAAATAACCTGTTAAAAACACGAATACAAGGAAGTCTGAACAGCAACAGATAGCAACAGCTTTTCTACCTTGTCTTTTCCTTTTAGCACTGTCAAGCCAAAATAGTCCAGGAACAACACTCTTGTGATAACCAGCCACAATACTGTGTCCCTTTTTGGAATTATCCTTAAAATAGCAGCCTTCCAGGATTACACAGCTGCCTCCAGTTCTTACCAGTAAAGATCTTGAACTATTTTAGAGGTATTTTTAAATCCGGCTCTGTAATCTCTTGATTTTACTTGTCTTTTTTTAATGGGGACTCTGTCTCTGCACAGAACAGATGAAGATGCATTGTGCATGGGAAAGCAAGGTGAGATGTGCTCAGAGTTAGCAGGGCACAGCAGGAAATATTTAGGTACTGACAAGAGCTGTACTCATTGGCTCGGAAATCATGTCTCTCTCTGAGGGGAATGCCTCCCTCAGTCTGTTGGCCAAAGCCCAAAATAAGATTCAGGACTTCAGATAGCAAAAATTGCAAGGAAAACACCAGGCAGCACTTCGGAAAATACTGGTTCTTTTGGAGAGTAGGGACAGCAGGAAACAGCTGCCCCAGAGGCTGGTGCACAAGAGTATCAATGGAAATGTTCAGCCAGGCTCCTTCACACAAACCAATAAAAGCTTTTCTGCCTTTCTAAACTAGTTTCACCCACTTCTTGCTTTGTCTTGATCACAACCTACAAATAGTTAACTTACAAGAAACACTAACTTGTACCAAACACTGGTACAAAAATGCCTGGTTGCAATCTGAGTGAAGTCATCTTTTCTGTATGCCACTGAAATCTAAGCCATCTTGTGAACTAAAGACAGGTTTAGCCTAAGTAGAAGTCACTGTGGTATTTAATACCTGATGTGAGCATCGTTCACAAAAGGCATTCACAGATCATTCAAATCCAAACAACAATTTATGTTGAATTATGTGGGTGGAACAGGAGGAGAAGGGAACAGCTCTCAATGTAAAGAAAGCTTTTACCAGTTCCTGGGTCCAGGACAAATCTAAAGCAAATAAAGTTAAATGTCTACATTCAACATTCTTCAAGCAAGCAAGGAGCTACCCACAAATCATATCCCAGAATCAGACATCTGACTTTCTAAGCCATATGTTACACATAGTGAAGAAAAGGCTTTTCTTAGTGACAGCTGTTCAAAGTGTGATGATAGCAGTTCTAATATTTTTTGGAATTTCAAAAATTCCTTACCCAAGCAAACATCACTCCAGTGTGGGCAAAATTTCCTTTAATAATTCACCTCCTCTGGGCAGATACAAAGGAACTGATCACAGAATTAGAAATCAATGGCAGCTTATGGTTATGTTGGTTGCATGCACACAAACCAAAGTGCCACTTACCCATAAATACACAGAGACACTTGATTCTTTGAAGAGACAGCTTTTACTGCATTGGGAACTAATATAAAACCATGTTGGTGGGGACAGTGAACAGCATAAAAGAGATCAAAATCCACAGCCAGGAGAAATAAAGTGAATTATTCTAAAGTGAATTAAATAAAAAGGGAACTGTTAGAATTAAATTTGTTCGTCATTAGGTAGAAATGCTAGAACTGTGAAACAGACTCCTTAAGCAGAGATTCCTGTGCTTTACCTGAAGAATGACCATACTCACGATGCTTAATGAGAAAATACTGTCCAGTCTAGCATTCACCACAGACAATTATTAAACCACATCCCCTACCCCAGCCCTGGCCTATTACTAACAGATCAGAGCAGCTGCAAATATTTCCTTCCTATTCTGATTCTGCTTTGGCAACAAATGTAAGTAGATGATACAGACATTAAACACTGCACATATATGCAGCCCTGATCACTTCAGTGTGCTGTTCAATTTTCTAATCTGAAGCACTTTTATATTGTTGTCATTAACACAGCCCACAGAGATACCTCTTGGCCTTGGTCTGGTCTAATCCTTCTTGGTTTCTGGGAACATTTCTGTGTGTGATTAAAAATCAACTGCACTAGAAACAGGAATAATTAGCTGTTGGGAACAGGCTGCCGGGAACTGTAATTTCTTCATCCCTTGGATTTGTTTAGCCACAAGAGGATGTTTTTAAACAAACATAGTTTCAGTAAGACTCAAAAAGGTTACTAAACCAGCCAGAATAGGAAAGCAATTCATCTCCCTCTGTGTCTGCACCACAGCTTTTTCCCTGCTATATTGAGAATTTCAATCTCTAGCTGACCATCAGACAACAGCATCAAATTCACTTTAAAAAAAATAAGTAACCAGAGCAAAGCTGTGGTTTTTATTTCCCAGTTTGACAGAACTGGGGATGGCAGAGAGGATTTTGTTATTAAATTGAGCAGCTTCAGTTGCTTCTGGAGGGTCACTACAAATCATTATTTTAGAGGGATTAGTGACTTTCACAATGGAGGCTCCACAGATTTTCAAGATAATTACTCCTCAGCAAAAAAAACCAGCATTGTTTTCAGAGGGGTTTATCTTTACACAAACCATTTCCAGTCTTTTATTGTAAAGGTTTAAGCATAGCAAAAGAATTCCTTGATGAGCATGGAATTTTTTTAATAGCTAGTACATCAGGCAAATTCTGTAATACCCTTTTTAGAATGGGATGTTATGTAAAAAGGATATCCTTTTATCATTTTTAGGATCACTTTCCACAGTAATAATGACTGCTTTAGTGAATTTTATAGTATTTTTATAGTAGCCAGACCTTTGAGCATGCAACAGATTGCACCTGGAGATCCATGAGGTAAATGTTGAATTTAGAAACAACTGTATCCCAGTTGGCTTTGTAAGAGTGCACACTGGAAAAAAAAAAAAAAAGGAAGGTAGAGAAAACTGCCAGTTGGAGACAGAGAACAAGGGGGAATTAAGATCTGTAGTAGTACTTTGTTCTAAAAAAGGCCTGCAGGCCTGTAGAGGAAGAAAACTGGGTAGAAATGTAAACAAGCTCAAGGGAAGTGAAGCCTTGTGGATCTCCTTTCTTCTGGTAATGATAGAAACGGGAGAATTACTGGCAATGGTATTTTCTTCTTGTTACTACTGTGTTTCTTTTTTATTTCTGTGAGAAATGAAGGTGGTCTGGTATTAGCAGTAACCAGCTCTTGGAATGGAAGAATTAGCAATGTGAAAGAAATAAAATCCAGAGGAAGACTATCAGAGCTGTGGTGCAAAAACGAAAACAACACAGTGGTAAAGAGCTGTTAGAACTGCAGCACTTTTTGAACATACACTGGGCTGTATTTTCTTTCCTTTTCCCCCTCTTTTTCCTTCAGATGAATGTAAATGTCACCAATTTACTTTGAAGAGGAAGGAAGCATAAAGGGGAGCAATATAATGGGATTTCTAATTGTCTGAAAATTCATAATTAAGATTATGCTTAATTGCAGATTGGGATGCAAATTGTAAGCAAAGACTGTTACCTCTTGACCAGCTAAATGCTGCTAACTTATTTCCCATAATTGCTAATACTTGCTTATGTTATTATCTTCTATGTTGCTTGAAAAAGCAGAGATGATAAATTTTTAAAAATTAACTAACACACTGTTAGCAAAGGAAACTACAGGTCCTTAAGAAACAATGTAAAAGAAAAAAGAACTATATATACATACATATATACCATGTGTTATTTCTACCACTTCTTTGAAATAAGATAGTTCAGAAAACAAAAGGATGTAGATAAATAGCTTTATAACAGAAAAGAAAGTATATTTAAAGCATTTCTGAAACCTCCCTCAACATGGAGTTTTGGCTGCTACAGCAGCCTGCATTGCAGCCCTCAGATCTGAGCTGCTACAAGTCAGAATCTGCTGGGAAGTCTGGGTTCATTGTCTGCTATTGGCCTGTGCTCACCCTTTCTTGCTGCGCTTAAAACTTGGGGATAATCATTCCAAGAAGTGCTGGCAGCATAATTTCATTTCTTACTTTTTCTCCACTCCCATCTTAAGCTGCCTTCTCACTTCCAAACCTGTCAGAACCATGATATTACACAGAAGACAACAATCAAACAACCACCACAAAAAAATTAGGAAAGGGCAAAAACACCACCATCACTACCATCAACTTCCCCCAACAACTCGAGAGCCTGGCTTAGGGAGTAAGTACAATGTAACAATGTCAAGTTTGCATTTTTTAAGTTTGGGTGTACTGAATTGTTGGTTTGCCTCATTCAACCTCACTGTATAATTAACTGCAGACAAAGTAACATTTTTAAAGAGTAGGATCGGCTTGCCAGAAGCTTGCTGGGTTTGCTTCATCTCAGTGCATTGTGTTTCTGTGGCTTTGATCTCTAATCTCCTGATAAACAGACAATGTCAGGACTAAATTTTAAAATCTACAGAGAGTCAAATTCTTATTGTGTAGCTGGAATGGCACTGCAACCGAAAGAATAATTCCAAAATACACTCACATAAATGATAGCAGAGTTGTGTTCATTTGGTCAAAAAATGGATCTCTCACCTCCACAATTATTTCTATTAACACTGCAGCCAGTAGCATCAATATTCAATAGTTATGCTTTTATTTCCCTCAGGTTTTTACCTGTGCATGTTTGCTCAGCTTGCAAATCAAATTCAGCAAGTGCTCCCTCTGCTTTTTTACAAAATCTGTCATTCCATCTCCCTGACATACCCAGAAAATCACAATGGGGTACAGAGAGGGAAAAAGCCTGTCCCTCTTCTGCAGGTAAAGAATAAATACTTGGTTTCTATCCAGCTTTTCTGATCTGTTTGTTGTTGCAAATCGATGCATTGTGCTGAGCTGAATAAATCATGTGATGTGGCATGTGACAGATACAGTTTTCTGGGATGATCCAGGGATAAAGTACATCCCAAAATGCTGTCTGCTTTCATGGAAATGCTACTTCCTTTCTGAGGTGACACACTCAAAAATTTAAATTCCTTGTGTGGTAACAAGAAGATGTCCAGACTAACAGATATTAGACTAGACAGGTATTAGGCAAGAGGTAATCTGAATTTCTGTTGCCAAGAAACAGACTATATCTCAACTATTGTTCAAAACAGGCAAGATTTTTGCTATCTGACAAGAGATCATTTCTATGGTAACAAGAAACCCTTTCCCATTCTCCCAGTGCATCCAAAGCAAAGAGGCTCTCCTTATCCTTTCTCCCTCTTGGCATGATCACCAGGCCCCAGATCCCAGCAGCTGGTGTCAACAAGAGCAGCTCCACAGACCTCAGCTTGCCTCCCAGATCTGTTTGTCTAAACAACTGATCACTGGTCCTCATATACTGTATTTTGGCTTCCTAATCCAGAGCAGTTCAGTCTCTTTTCATGAATCATGGAAACAGAACTGGTGACAAAAGGCTCAGGCAAAGCTTATTAGTGGGGCAGCTTTCTCATTTTCCCTTCCATGAAGGAGAGTCAAAACTGAATGGGAACTGTGAACATCCCACTGAATATTCCTTTGATCTAGAAGCAATTTAGTTCAATGCAGAAATAATCACCATAGTGCCCAACAACACAGAAACAACATGATAATAAACTGAAGACCTGTGGGTAAGTTTGTTTTTTTTTTTTTTGTACACAGATTTAGGAACTGATGGATCATTTCAATCTCTCAGAATGTTTGATGACTAAGTAATTTGCTAATTGCTACTAGACTGTGCAGTTTACAGGGATATCTTAATCACTGTTCTCACAGAACCTTATTCTAATAATATTTTTTAATTAGTTCTGTAAAGGAGACAATTTGAACAGTTTCTCCTATTGATACACTAAACACAAAGAAGTCCCTTCAAGTATTTCTGTATTTCTTCTTTATTTCCTGAAGTACAACAAATGAGGTGTGCTGCCATTAAGTCTGTCACTCCATTTTAAGTGACAAAGTTAAAATAAACTTCCAGAGAGAGGACAAACTCTTAGCCAGCACAGTGCAGGCATGTGCTGCTTACCTCCAAATCCAGGTCTCAGGGCAAAGTCATGGTCCTCTATGTGAAGAAGCTGCTCAGATTTAAGTGGCCGTACTTTGGTGCTGTCAAGTTTCCTCATTTTAATTTCTCGTTTGCTACGTTTAAAAAAAAAAAAAAAGTGAGAAACTTAAATTTTTTTTTCTGCCCTGACATTCAGAGTGCTAGTCAAATGAAACAGAGACCTGAGAATACTGGACAGCTGAATCTGGCATGTTAAGGGTAACAACTGTGCTAACAAAGCTGGAGAAAGATATATTGGGAAAGGTTGGGAAATGAGGTAAGAGGGTGCCCAGGTCCATGAAGAACACCAATTATTTATAAGAAGTCCCAGGAAGAACTACTGGATCCTCTTCTGTTCTTCTCAGTGATTGCAGCTATCATTATACGAGAAAACAGAACTGTTTGAAGTTACTATTCAAGTAACTTCAAGTTCAAGTGAACACTTGCAACTCAAACTTGGAAATAACACCACATAGCCATGGCTTAACCACTTCGTGCATTATCCATATTACAGAGACAATTATTTGTTTCATTATAAATGTGGGGTTTTACCTAGGAGCTCCAATGAGACAATATTTTTCAAAGAAGGACTGAGAAATTATGATCCTGAATCTAGGGACTTGCAGGGGGAATGGCTTGAAGTAGAAAGAGAGTGGGTTTAGATTAGATATCAGGAAGAAATTCTTGACTCTGAGAGTGGGGAGGCACTGGCACAGCTTGCCCAGAAAAGCTTCCCCATCCCTGGAAATGTTCAAGGCCAGGTTGGGTGGGGTTTTGAGAAACCTAGGATAGTTCAAAGTGTCCCTGCCCATAGCAGTGGGGTTGGAATGAGATGATCTTATGTTCTGCTGTACACATTAGGAACACCTTTATCCCAGAAGTGTCCTCATGGTGAGAACAGTGAAACCTGGGAACATATTGCTAGGGCAGGTTTTGAGACTCCTTTCACTCAGGCTATTTAAGAATAGGGCAGTCATTTATTTGTAGGAATGACTTGAATACAGCTGCTTTGCCACAGGCAAGGAACTCTCCCTAGACACAACTTCTTTCATGCCTTCTGTGATTCTCTGAGACTTTGCTGCCAGCAATTCTAATTATTACTTTAGATTGAATGATAGAAATCTGTTCTGAAGATTGTCCTGGTAGTCAAACACTGCTTAAGGCAAGGTATGGAATACCTTAGGATAAGGTGTATGCCTGTATTTACTTATTTTTCTCCTTCCCCCCTGCTTTTTTTTTTTCTTAATAAAGAAGCCCAAGAAATTACTACTAAATTACAGGAATGATGAGGTGGCTGCTGAGCTACTCAGAACTGTTGGGCTTGAACGAATTAATTTACCTTAGTATTCTTGAATGTCTCTGGCAGTGTTGTCTGAATCAAATTACCAGAGTGATCAGAAGGTCCATAAGGCATTCCAAACACAGACTTTCGTTTTCTAAGTATGAAAATCGTGTGGATGCTGAAATGAAAGGCCATGCTTCAGAGAATTAAAATCACTGCAGAGCAAGCCTGTAGCAGGGCAGAACGGGCAGCAGAACTGAACAGCTGCAATGCTCTACATGAGCAAATTCCACTGCTTGGGATCCAGGAGAGGAGAAAATGATGAATTATGTTCAGAATGCCATGGCACAGCTAATACAGTTTGGAAGCATGAGGTTATTTGTCATCTGATGTGCCAAGGAAATGCCTGTTTGATGCTCCGATGATTTCACTGGAAGAAGCAGGCTGGAACTATGATTCATCTACTACAACTTCTCACTAGATGCAAGTCTGTGACTGAGGAAGACTTTCCCTGGACAAGAGAGGCAAAACTTAAGCTACCAGGGCAGGAATTTTCTACTTAAAAAGACACTGGGAAGAGAACTTCTGGGATTTTGATACCCCTTCTATTTTTCCAGATTAGGACCAAATAAACACACATGGCACCTATATGAAAAGCATCTTTTGTGCCCATTTATTTGAACAGCCTATCCAAGCTGCTGTTTTATACACAAATGGTGGAATTCTGTAATTATTTCTACCTGCTATAAAAAGTGGTTGTTCAACATAGGCAAGATCTTGCAGTAATCAGAATAACACTTTTATTACAAACATGCTGCATCTTTTCTTCAATGCCTTTAATTCTTCCTTTGGCAGAATATAAACCTTTACTGGAAAGGAAAATAAATTTATATGCAGAGATATATGTTTATGGTACTTCAAATGAATTTCATGGATACTGGTAACATTCCATTTGTAAAGGTACCAAAACTTAGAAAAAAATTGTAAAAATTTCTAATATAATTAAAAAGTAATACACTTCTCTTTCACATTTTTTTCTCCTTTTGCTGCTTCTCCAACCCAGGGCCAAGAAGTGTTCTCCAGCAGATACTCCTTTAACACCAACATCTGGGCTCCAGATGTTGTTCCTTGGCTAAGAGTTACAGTACTAAATTGTCCTCACTGCAGCATTAAAGTTATTTAACTGTTGATTCAAAGGGAGAGTCGTGTATGTATTTGTTTACTCCAAACAAATCTAACTATTCATCAGCACTACAGTATTGTGAAATCACCAGCAGATGTTTTCTTGAGTGCTTCTTCCCATGGCACCAATTCCATTAAAAAGCAGGAGAAACAGATCTGACTAGCCTAGGTCTCAGAAAAGCTTCCTCAGGTCAGTTAAGATATACTTTTCATTTTCACAGAAGCACAGCAGAAGCACAGATTATATTTGAGTGGCCTGGCACTCTGGTCTCTTGATTGTGCCACTCTGAGCAGCACACCATGGTCTAGAGATCTAAATACAGCCATGGATTCTGCACATTCATGGTATGGCAGGTGTCAGGCTGTGGTGTTTGAGAGGAAAATCCACAGAATTGCAGAACCATTTAGGTTGGAAAAGACCTTTAAGATCATGGAGTCCAACCATTAACCCAGCCCTGCCATGTTCACCACTAAACCATGTCCTTAAGTGCCACATCTACATATCTTTTAAACCCCTCCAGGGATGGTGAATCAACCCCTTCCATGGGCAGCCTGTTCCAGGGCTTGACAGCCCTTCCGGTGAAGAAATTTTTGTGAAACCATAAGCAGATGGTTTTGTGAAACCATTAGAAGACAGATGCACCTAAGGAAAGGAAATCTCTCTTTACCTATCTGGGGTAGTAGTCACAAAGAGAACTCTGGTATTGGTGTAGATCTGGGCAATGTTAAAAATTTATTGGTCTCAGTGAGGCACATGCTCAAGAAACTACTGCTTCCAGTTATAGCTGTGCTATCCACAGCTGTATTTCAGGCAAGATTTTACATTATGCAAATTAAATGGCAGTCTTTAATTACATTCCAAAAGAGGTCATAAAAAGCACCGGAGGTGTTTCAGACCACATATGGAATTCACTCTTGTTGGTATTTGTATATTAAATTAATGGGAGCACTAACTTCTTGGCTGAAAAAGAGTGAGGAATACTGTTTTGACACTTCCCTACCCAATGCTATGGCATGGACCTTGGTATTTGACAGAGCTCTCAAAGAGCAGTCACTGCCTACAAAACCAAAGCAGCTAATTCAGAATTAATTAACAATGGACAAAGATGTGCGCAGGCTTTTAAAGACAAATTTAGCTGCTCCTACCTAGCCTAGAAAACCATTAGCGAATCAAAGGTCAAAGATCTGCAAAAGGATACTTAGATCATTTTTGGTTAAAGCATTTAATCACTTAATGCCATCAGTGTAGGTCCATAAACCAATGGCATTCATGGGATTGATGTGGTTTGTGTCCCATCTGGTTGTCTGGTTGTCAAAAGTATATGCTGGTTCAAGGAGGAATTGGACAAGTTCATGGACATGATCACTGAAGATCACTAAATCTGCAGAAATTACATCCAACACAGGGTGTTGGTGGAGGAAATTTGGTGATTTGATAGAGCTGTGAATATTAGGGGAAAATAACTTGTTTGCCCTGTCCTTTTTCATCCAAGTTTGTGCTTGCAAGCTGTTATTATAAACTCAGTATAGTACAGGGACCCCTGTATTATACTGCATGGCTGTTCTTCTGTTTTAGAGCTTTGCTAATCACATGGTAAAAGTTCTTGCTAGGAAAGTAAAGAAAAGATTTTTTCCGTACCACCATTTCATATTCAGAATGAAACTAGGTAAGTTTATGAGAAGAACCCTATTACAATGCCTTTTATGAAAAGAATACCCTAGAAGTCATGGCCATAAGTTTCTTTCCAGTGCTGTGTCCCCAAGATACTCTGGCTACTACTAAATCAAAGGTATCCAAAAGGTAGAAGTTACAGAAATCTCATTCCAAGGGGAGTCTGTGGGATTATACTGCAGTGTGATCTCTTAAATGTTTTAATACATTTATCAAATCTTGAAGCCCAGATAAATGTAATAATCAAAACTGTACAGTTCTCTCTCTCTCACACATGAAAATGGATTTCTAATTTTTCAGTTACATCGGCAATATGTACTGTCAAAAAAACCTAATATTTTGACAATCAAATGTTTTGTTCTTTGCAGTAGGAAATGGACCATGAGAATAATCGCTTTCTCGTGTACTTTTGGTTAATGCTTTAAAATCTTCTTTACAGGAGAATGCAGACAAATAGCTTTGGAGGGAGAATTGGGTTACTCTATTAAAACAGTGGAACTTGTAGGTTAAGTAACATTTTCACATGGGATTCTTTTTAAAAGGCCACCCATTTAACCAAGGCCATCTGTCAGCTGTGTCCCTAATAACCCTAGAGCTAGCTGAAAGATTTTTTCCCCAGAAAGAAAAAGATGCTGGTGGAAGTCAGACCCTGTTGCAATGTACTGGAGGATAATGCTGCCTTTAGAACAAAAGCAGAGAATGAAACAAAGAGAAATTAAACACATTTGGATCCTTTGCAGAGAAAAGCTGATTTGCAGCTGTTAAGCTTTGGGATCCTCTGTGGCTCAGATTCTGCAGTCTTCTTCCCAGTTCAAAATCACCAGGACCTCAGAAATGAGGATGTGGGATGCCAAAGCATGGCTTGTGTAAAGAAAACTGCCCTACCAGGCAGCATCAGATGAGAATGCAATCCTGGCATTCCTTCTTGTTCCTATTCTTCCTTTTAACTGCTTTCTGAGACTAGCAAAGCACCCGATTAAACCTTATGTTGATACTGGGGCTAGTTCTGTTTATTTTCCTTTGTTAATACAAATAATTGTGCACCAGCACTCAGACTGTTTGAAACAGCCTGCTGAACAGCCATTCTTTTCATGAGCTTTTGGCTTACACTGAACTTGGACCCATAACTTCAAAAAGAAACCCAGAAGTACTGAGTGACACAGCATCTCTGGGCACCTCTGTTGTGTCATCTGTTAGCTTGCATTGCTAAACATGATTTTATCAAGACATGTAGGATTCCAGGGATATTTCACTGCTGGATTATTGCATAAGTGGTGATACAGGAAGTTAAAAGCTGTGCACCTGCTACACAGCACGCAACTTGAGGGAAAAGAACAGCTTAAACACATCAAAGGAGTCCAGTTATGTTACTTTTATTCAATATGTGATATTGTGCAAATAAACTATGAGGTCTGCTGCTCATTTTAGTAGGAGGTCAAGCATTGAAAAATCTATCCCTTATCCTTCTTTAAATGGAGCTAGTTATTCCCAAGAAAGAGAATCTT
This sequence comes from Entomyzon cyanotis, assembly GCA_024500445.1. Classification (NCBI taxonomy): domain Eukaryota; kingdom Metazoa; phylum Chordata; class Aves; order Passeriformes; family Meliphagidae; genus Entomyzon; species Entomyzon cyanotis. The sequence continues at coordinate 3,332,117 of JAKEPQ010000755.1, read as the reverse complement.
TTTCTTGGATTATCACTGGCAGCCATTGGTCTGTTCAGAGTATTAGATTAGTCTGGAAACAGGTTGAGAGACCTCACATGGCAGATGTGAACTGCCTTCGTGGGGAAAAAGCACTGACACATTGCACAGAAACTTACCTGTAAAAATCTCTGCATTATTATTCATTTTCAACCAGATACTCCATTGGAAAGACTAAGAACAGAGACAATCTTCAATATCTAAAAGCATTAAATACACTCCAGAAAGGGAACATGCTGCATCATCACTACAAATAACGTGTTATTCACCTCATTTAGTGCCATTAAAAGGTCTTCTGTATCTTTATAGTGTAGCTACCCTGCTGTTTAGGTAACAGAAGTCACTTTATGATGTTGGCATAAAACTTTGGAAGGCATTTCTGCTTCTTGTGATGGGAGTTAGAGGGCAAGAATACTTGGAACATCACAGTAATAGTCTGGTATCACAACAGCAGCCTTGTATCGCACCAGGTAAAAGAGCTGTGTGTGGGTGTGAGTGGGTACATAACTGCATATATATGAAACAGTCTGAAATTACAGTATGAAAGGTCTGGTTATGAAAAATTAATTAAGAGTTCACCATTTCTGTTTTGGGAACATCCTATCAATAGTATGCATGCTATAAATCCAGAAACTGGAAAAACATGATGGTGAATGAAAAGGGTATGCTGAAAGGTGGCTGACAGCAGGAAGTTTACCAGATGAACACAGACAGAGAATGTCTATTTCTTACCTGGTATGTTTTCTTGACAATTGCATTTGTTGCCGACGATGAAGACGATGATGGTGACTGTGAGAACTGTGTAGCACTGCTGTTGGCCATAGGCAGCTGAGGAACAGAAGTTTCATGACCAGGACCATCTCTTCCAAAAGAGGAATGCACCTGATCACCCAATCCACCTTGCTGACTTCTTATTTTTAGTGTTTTTACTGTTTAGAAACAGCATAGCAGACAAAAGATGCACGGGAAGCAAGGCATCACTGAAGAGAGAAGACAGGGGCATCCCAGTTCTGATGTCCTCACCGAGCTCCCCTCGTATTTTGGCAAATCATAAATATTCCCTCAGCTCTACATCCCTGCAGCATCTGCTGTCCAACCAGAAGCACCTTGTTTTCAGCACTGTGGTAGGTAGGGCAGTTTGCTTGGCCAGGCTGCTTTCCTCTGATCCATTGCTGCCACTCTTTCAGCAGAGGCGCGTTTTTAAATTCTCCATCACCCGCTCAGTAACCTCTTCAACATAGCCTGTGCAGGCAAAGTGATGTCAAACATTTAATCCCCCTTAAATCCCACACAAAACCATACAAAAATCTGCTTTAATGACAAAGGTCTCTAAATTAATCTTGCTTTCTATATATGTGTGTATCTGCACAAAATCATCTTCTGCACAGATCAAGCTCTCTTGTTAACTGGCTACATTGCTCCGTCCTCCCAACCATTAACATCAATTCTGTCTCTGTAAGCTGCCAGCATTTTGTCAATACATACACACTTCCTTTTGAACAGAACAGTATCACAGCAGAAGCCCAAACTAAAAATGATCTCCTGTTTTGATGTTCCCCAATACCAGAAAATGCAATTTTCCTCCCTCTCCTTTTTCTTCGTCTTTTTACTAAGCTCTGCAGCTATTTATTTTACCCTAAATTTACGAAGTATGTGCATGTCTAAGGTCCCATATCCTTCCACCAATCCTAATTTTATCTTTATTTCATTTAGACTGCCCTACCTGTTCAATAACAGGTTGAATTGCAAAACATTTTACTAACAAAATGTTGCTTAAGCAGGAACTTGCACATGGCAGCTACAAATGACGGTAAGATTTCTTAGGGGCTTAAAAGTGGGCAATACTGGGGACACATCTTCTTAGCTGGCACAGTCAAATTTATCATTTTCAAGCCATCAGCAGGTTCAGTCATTATTAAAACTGACAGCAGATATTTATTTTTCTTTATCTAGAAAATCAGAAATTTGAGACTGAAAGTTTAGGAAGTGGAAATACCCAACTCCTGTCTTAATAAATGGAGGAGTAATTCAGGTCTCCTAGGACGAGGCTTCTTCTCAAGTAAGACAAACCCAGGAATAAAACCAAGCCCAACACCGTGTCTGCTGAGACTATGAACACCCACACACCCTGGGACAATAATTCTGTGATGTGGACATCTGCCTCCTCAGAACCTCCCTGAGATTTCCAACTAACTTCACCTGGGCCAAGAAATAATTCTCAGATGCAAATGATTTCCAGGTGGAGGTTACCAGTGGACAGCTAATTCCCACTGTTAGACTGAATTGGGTGGCCTGGATCAAAGGCTTTCAACCCTACTATCCACCTCATTCAGCTGTTTAATAGTTTAATCCTTTCCTGCTCAGCAAATTTATGGAAGATCATTTGCAGCCTGGCCCAGGGATAGCCAGATAGTGCTTGTGGTGAATTCCCAGAGAGGAGTTCTTAGACATGGTAAACACAGGCTGCAGTTAGTAAGACCTCTAACAGGTTCTGTTAATTTGCACTATGATTTGGGTGGAAAAATGAAAATAAAGCAATAACTGTAATGAGAATTTATTCCAGGCAGATATAATACAAGTTCCTGAGCCAGTCTGGTTAAGTTCCCTAGTCTCACCCAGCCTACACATATAAAAGTATCAGCCCCCTGATTAAATTACATGTAAGAAAAAGTCAAAGAGCCTTTGGATTCTCTTCTTTCCCCACACAAGCACAGGCCCAGCAGCAAATGAAAAAAAAAGCAAACTACACTGCAGGCTCTGTGGCTAATACGTTACCACATTTCTGCATGTCTGGCTACCTGCACATCCAGCAGAATAACTCATTTCCAACCATTTTGCTCCGCAACAAAAAAAAAAACAACAACCCAACAGTTATTCCCTGCTAATTCTAGTTCACATTGTTTCCAGACACTGTGCAGAAAGCCATGTTTTAGATGTTAATTTAATCCTTAGCTGAAACCACTGGCTGTTATCCCCACTAAGCAGGAGACACGGAATGGGGAGAGGATGTTCCAGGTGCTGAGGTTATCCATCAAGAGCTCTGAAGGGGACTCGTGGTTACATCATGTCATGCTGCTGTAGAAACGTGTTGATTTTGTGTGCTGACCTCAAGGAACTCAAAGGAGTCCATTAAAAATAAATACATAAAAATGGCATTGTGGATTTATTTTCCAGCTGGAAAAGGGAGCACTTAGAAGCCCTGCTCCAGAGAGCTGGCTCTGCAGAATGACTGGCATGCCTCTGGCCAAGCTGCCCATGGATGTCCCTCCCTCCAGAAGTGGGGAGTCTTTAAGGAGACATAGGAAATGAAATGCTGTTTTCATTGAACTAGCAGCACCCCACTGGTTTATTACTGCTGGCTGCTACTGCTGGCTGTAGCAACAACTTTACCACTAAGTGGTGCTGCTGAAAAGACTGCTCCATGGAGGATTTCCAAGACACGCTGAATGTTTCCTTGGCTGTTCCTGCTAAAATCTGCTCTAGCCAAAAAAAAAAAAAAAAAAAAAAAGAGAGAAAGGGCTGGATGCATTGGCATATTCCACCACCTTCACCCATTTGATGTCATAAATATACCTTGCCTAAACACACCAAAAATCTAAGCGCTACCCCTCTATCCTATGGCATATTTCCAGAAACAGTCTAGCCCACACACATGGAATCTCCAGGAGCCACTTCTGCAGAGGGGATTCTAAAACACTTCCATTGATGGGCATGAATATCAGTGAGGGCAAATCCACAGCAACAGGGTTTCTTCATGCTAGACCTGTTTTCATTTCCTCTGAGGAAAGCAGCATTACGCAGAGCAGATTATAATATCATTGTAAATTACCATTAAGAAAACAGGTTAATCCTCTAAACATTTGTCAGTAATAAATTCTAAAAGGATCTCTCTTTGGAGAAGAATGAAAATAAAATAATACACTTTGCTTGTACTGGGCAAGTTGCCGATCAGTTCCTGCATTTAAACACAGAGCACTCTTTGCTATCAGAAAAATATTTCTTTAAAATTATCCCTGCTCTGTAGCCCGTTAAAAGTTTGCTGTGCTTATCTTTCTGGGACAAAACCCAGCACATGGTAACAGTGCATCAGCTCACTGGAACAGTTTGCAAACAAGCAAGCAAGGAAAAGAAGCAAAGGTGAATATACCACCTGGTATCAGAAAATGAGATGTCTTCTTTCAGTCAGCAAAACAAAACATCCCTTCTGGTAATTGCAATCTGGAACTACAGACCCCTCTCCACCACAGATCACAGAGCAAAGCAGATTGACAACAGCTATTGTAAAAACAAGAACAGAAGAGTAACAGGGACGAAGAAATGCTTCAGAGGCTGGAATTCTGCAGAAAATCTGATCACACCTAAAGGCCATTTTAGACATATGGAGATGAAAGACCACAGCACACTAGCACTTTTCCATCTGTAAATCAGCTGCAGTGAGAAGAGTTACAATGTGGAATGGGGAGCGTAGGTTTATATGGCATGTATTTTTTAATTCTCTTAATCAGAGAATGAAATACGAAGAAGAAAACATTAATAAGAGTCTCCTGAGAGGCACTCACTTCTTATAAACAACCAGCAAATCACAGAAAGCAGATTAACCAGAGCCATGACTGTGTGGACGCAATGCTGCAGCACAGGAATAGACAGCATTTTGCTTTTCTATGGTAACAGACTCAGTGCAGAGCACTTACCAGTTATATCATTGAGACTTACAAAATTAATGTTAGAATTAAGGACAGTTTGTCCTGCTTATATTAACACAAATCAAAAACCAAGTTTCCAAATAAGATATCCATTCACATTTCCTAACAGGATGAAGTGGGAGGAAAGCAGAGACTGACAATTATGATTCCAGTTTGCAGACCTCAGAACAGAGAAAGTGCCTTTTCTTCTCATTACAGAAAAAAAGAAGTTGTTGTTTTTCACTAAGGTTAAGTGCAGTTCATTAAAAAGTAAAGGTCATCTAAACAATTGCCTGAACACAGTTGTGTGATATGAGGTCTTCTCAGGTGTGACAAAAATCCTTTCACAAACAAGGCATGGGATCTGTACAAAGTTTGCAGCTTTTAAGAGCAGAGCTGGACAGTTTCCACTAAAATGGCCAAAGACTGGAGACCAAATCCCACTCCTGAGAACTGTCCAGTTTCTTATTGTCTTTGTCCACTGCCTATTCATCCAAAGCATTCTTTTAAAACTGTAGTGTGAGATCCTGGCAAGCCCATAATCCACCAAATACAGGTATATTTTCCTATATAAAACAGCATCCTAATACCACGCTTGAACAGATGACTCTGTTTGGCAGGAGGGTCTTTTCTACTTTTCCTTCAATTTACAAAACTCAGGGTTCTCTTTGCTCTAGAGCTGTGCTAGCTACACACTTTCTTGGTAAAATCAGATATTTGGTTTGAAAGAGTGACAAGAAAGACAAAGAAAAACCACACACTTCCCTGACTCTTTCCATTCCCCATTTTCCTAGAGTCTCTAAATCAGGGATTCTTTCATCATTCTGCCCTGGACAGAACAATCACTGAATTAATTTCAGCCCTAAATCCCTTTACTTAGCTTCTACAGCAACAATTCTGAACTGGCTCTGGTTAAGGAACATCTGCATCTTGAGGGTGATCTCTGGCAGAACAAGCAGCCACATTCTTCCCAGATTTACACTTCTCACAGCCTCAGTGGCAGAAAACTTTGCCTTTCTGCCACCTCACGTTGACCATAGGCTTGGGGACAGGTGCCCTACTCCTGCATGTATGTCCATTTGTTTCCAGAAGCAGTTTCTAGAGTTTGCTTCCTTATTTCTGTGGGATTTTTTTTTTAATCTTTTAGCCTCTTTCCTAAGTGAGGGAGGATCAAGGGGATGACCCTTAAGCCCAAGCAATTCTCAGAAAGGGAGAGTTTGCAGCAGCATAGTGTATCCCCAAGAAGGCTACTTTGCCATATGTATGGCCTAAACACTGTTTCAATCCCAAAAGCAATATACACTGCATGAGACTTTTATCTTTCCTGATTTCCTTGGCAGTCTGGCCAACAGCACAGTCTCTCGTCAGTGCTTACCAGTCAGATCTTAACTGCTACCTGAAGTTCTTTTGGCTCATTTCCCTCCACAGACTGAAACAAAACAATTCAGCAACTGTGCTTACTTTCTTCTTGCTGCCAAACTGATGTTTCTTGAGCATTTTCTCCAACATTCTCTCTTATCCAGGAGTCAACAATATATCTCCGATGGGAACTAATTTATGAAATGTATTGCATCTCTACAAAGCTCCTTTTCTGTCACCAATGAACATGAGGAGAAAAAAAATTGTTGGATAGTGGGGGGAAAAATGCCTTTCAACTTTGGCACTGCAAACTTTCTTATCTTACAGTGAAAACAGAAACAGATTTATTGATTAAAGTCTGATCTCTACAGGCCACAAAACAGCATCAAAAGCCATCAGGCACAACTCTCAGTGGCTGTTTTCCAGGCTTTTCTCTCCCATTGATATCTTCCAGAGAAACATATGTTAACATCACAGAGCAGGTGCTCATTTCAAACTGGGAAGCCAATTTTTACTACGTGAATTGTAGTCTTGAGTAAATACATATTTAAGTTTACATATATTTGAGATTTAAGAGCAGGTAACTGCATTTGGGTTTTCTAAGGCTTTACAACTTCTGTTTTCCTAGTGGCTGACAAAATAATGTAGTTCTAAATCAACAAACATCTGAACAATTCAGATTAAAATCTTGAAGGAGAGAAAAGCTAAATGATGAGATAGCAGCAGAGAAGGTTGGTTGGAAAATTTGCTCATAGAATCACAGAATGGTTTGGGTTTGGACAGATGTTAAAGATCATCTCATTCCAATCCCCTGCCATGGGCAGGGACACCTCCAACCAGACCAGGTGTTCAAAACCCCATCCAACCTGGCCTGGCACACTTCCAGGGATGGGGCATTCCCAGCTTCTCTGGGCAACCTGTGCCAGTGCCTCACCACCCTCACAGGGAGGGATTTCTTCCTTAAGCTGTAGCACTTGCCCAAGCTCTAGTGCTCCTGTTCATTACTTCCCTTTTAACATAAAGAAAATGCCCTGCACATGTCTGGGCTGGGAGATACAATACAGGTGTGCTGGCTCTGCCATGTTCCATCCCTAAAAGATACATCAAGTACAGCTGAGATCACCAACAAGAAGGAGCACCTTCACTGCAAGATCACCCTGCTGTGCTGCTCTCAGTGCAGAAATCCTGACCCAGTAATTGCCTTCAGGTTCAGGAAAAGCTCAGGGGGATTCTGGAATGTGTCAGTACGAGTTTCTGTAGGACAAAAAAAGTCACCCAGAGAAATCTAACGTGACAGGTCTTCCAGCTCTGCCTCCTCACCCTTGGATGCTGACATGGGACTCAAGACAGACCAACTCTCCTTTTGTCCTCCTTTTATTTTTGTGGGGAAAAAACCCCAGGGTTGCTCACTATTTCACAAACCCCTTCGTTGTCCACAAAAATCAGATTCATTACCCAGTGTGCCACACAGAAATATTTACACACTGAGCGAGACAATGGTGTTTATTTCAGGGCTGTACAAGCCTGGCTGCTCCCTGGTATGCCACATCAAGCACCCCGACTATCAAAACTGTTTAGTATTTATACATATTAGCAAAGAAAGGAATTAGCATTCATTGCCCACACATTACACAGTTCTCTTATTAATTAGTATCCTATCTCCTGTTGGTTAATGATTTGCTTTTCATGCTAATTAGACCATGTTTTTCCCTTCTTTCGGGTCGGTGGTCCCTGAGTTAGTGGCATCCCGATTTGCCCCTGCCAGGATTACCTTGTACCCAGTTTGAACTGATTTCAGCACAACTGCTGAGCTGCCTTAAGTGGTTTCTTCCTTATCTGGTGGATATTCCTTATCTTATCTACCTAAACAAGGCAATTCTACCGACAGTTCATTTGTCCTCCTAACACCTGGGCACCACTTGGCGCTTGTCGGTTCCTCTCTTTTTCACGGATTAAATCTCCCTTCTCGTTGAGAAGGCGTGAAAGTACACACAGATCAAACATCAAAGAACATCCTTTCGTACGAAAACAATTTACATATTCCGCATTTAGCGACACTTTCCCGATAAACGCGGCTACAGCGCGGTGTCTCCTCACGGCTGCCCTCAGCAGCACCGACATGGCGGCCGTTCCCGCCGAGCGGCCGCGAGATGGCAGCGCTCGCCGCCCCACGGCAACCCCGCCGGCAGCCGCGGCTCCGGGGCTCCCTCGGGACCGGAGGAGGAGGAGGACGGAGGTGCCCTGTCCCGCCAGTGCCTCCGGTGGGGAAGGTGGTGACGGAGAGAAGGGTGGGGAAGGGGGAAGGAGAGAACATGGCCGCCGCAGGTGGGAGGGGAGGGCAGCCCTCAGCGCACCTGAGGGAGCCAGGCCGCGGGGGAGCCGAAAGGCGTGTGAAGGGCAGGGGGGTGGGCAGTGTAAAATGATAAAAAGAGATGGGAACAGCAGCAGTGAGGGGCGAAAAATGTGTTAGGCTGCCAAATATCCAAGAGGATCCCACCTCACGAGTCCACGTCCAGCAGTCTGCTGTTCCTCAAAGTAGCTTCCCTGATGTTCCTTGCAGAGACTGACTGCCAGCCCCTCAGTGCGGGAACAAAACAGGCTCTGGTGGCTGTAATCTTAATGCCTTCAGTAATCCCCGCTGGATTTTATGGTGTGAAAGACCACTGGAAGTTAGTTAAAATTGAAATAAAGGCAGCAGCTTCATAAAGTATGACAAGAAGGTGAACAGATGGAGTTCAGTCGGACTTACTGGAAATGACACCACTCGGAAAAGGTGAAGGGATTCATTAGTGAGAAATGAGCGCACCACCTCAAGTATTTTAGTATTGGGAACAGCCTATTTTACTCTATGTACATTAAGAATGTTTTAGCGATCGTACACAGGAGGAGTCTGCTCAGGATGGTGTTCTGCCTGAAGCAGCAGCATCCCAGAGCCTGCAGCAGGAGCTCCTCAGCCTCCTTGCACAGCGAGGGATAAACATCTCCCTCCTTGTGCTTGTCCTGAATGTGCTGCTGCCACCACCACCTCTCACTGCCATTCTTTGTGCTTTGTTTTGTTGCTTGTATTGGAGACCTCTAAGTATTTTTAATCTATTTGACTGCAGGACGCCCCGATCTCTCCGAGTCCTTGTGATTCACGTTGCACATGGGGTGACACAGCCCCAGCCCAGATGCTGGCTTGTGCCATCAGGCTCAAACACATCCTCCACAGTTGTGTAAGCTGACCCAGACACGGTGTCCTAGTATTGTATGGCCCCTGCCAGGTTACATAAGGTGACACACCATCTGCACTGGCATCTGTGACCTGATGCAGGTGGCATCGCTCTGCAGCACATGTTAAGAGGCTCCTTACAGGCTATGTCCTTTTGTTCACTTTTAATCTGATCACCTTAGCACAAGGCATTCCTAGCGACTCAGCAATGGCTTTCATCTGTCACCAATACTAGCAGAAGTGTCAAGATATATATGGTGGAAATAAACATGACAGATTTGCTGAGGTGGAAATAATTTGAGAGCCAACATAGTGGGCATTTTGCCCCCAATCTTCAGAAGTTGTCAAGTGCGAAAATTCAGGATGACTTGAAGATAAGTGATTTTAAATAGCAGATAAAGCTATTTTGCTTGCCTCCTACTTTGTTAGTCTTGACTGGTCACGCTAAAAAGTTTTTCCACTGACAACAGTAAATAAAGTTTTGTTTTACAGGGAGCGTGGGTCTGCCAAGTGATAAATTACAACCTACAGTGTTTAGGAATATGCTATAGAAAGGAAGGTGGTGAACTTGCTAGGTATTCCTGTGGGGGTCACCATAGTATGTGGACTTGGAGAACATGAAGAGAAAGGAAAAAAAAATGCTTGAAAAATGCAGAGCTACTCCAGCACCCTGAGATGGCAGGGGTATGATTAATACTGTTTGGATGGAGGAATGTACATGAAAACTCTGGCTGAGACATTTCCAGAAGTATGAGCTAACTGAGACTTGACCTTGAGTCCTAGTCAAAAAAAAAGGTTAATTTTCAAAGGCTTTATGCCTCTTTTTGAATAAACACTGTGTTGATTAAAACCTGTAGCAAAGCCCTGGGTTTCACAGGCTCAGGGATTCAACACCTAAGAAACCTCTCCAGTATTTCTGAAGTGGGTTTTTTCTTCCTGTAACAAAGGAGCTTCGCTCAGCACACAGAGGGCGACGTGCAGCTGTTATCAATGCACACCGTTGTGTAACTCACTTGATCAGCCCCAGCCAGCAGAGATATCCCCCAGCCCCAGAGCAGGCAGAGTCTCCAACACACCCAGAGGTACAATCAGCAGCCTCAGTTCACACCCCAAGACTCCCAGCCCTGCCAGTGTCTCACAAACAAACCCCATGTACATGCACTGATGGATTATTGGGGGTGTGGGTACCTCCCACCAGTGGGGACAGTGAAGGGTTTTATTCATAGGTGTTTGTAAAAAAAAATCACGCTGAAAATACGTGTGGTGAGAGCATCCCTGTTTGCATCGTGTGTGTCTCATCCCACGGCATCCAGAGAGCTCTGAGCAAGAGGCAAGAAGCTCAGGGCTCCATTTTGCAATTTGTGACATGTCAGAGAAAGAGAAACTGATTCTGATTGCCTCAATGTAAAAAAAAATATTTCTCTCTTTTCTGCTTTTCACAGTGCTTCTTCTGCCTCTTTGCTTTTCAGGCTGCAGATCAAGGTGTTCAGCAACAGAGAAAAGGACAGTGTAGAGAGTCCAGCATATCACAATTCAGTGCAACAGAGAGACAGGGTCAATTATTAAACCATCAGCAGCCTGCAGGGCTTTCAGCATTGGGTAGGGAAAGCTGTTTGAAAAGCTACTTTCTCTCCTGCAGCATTAAGTGAACATACATAACTTGTATTTTTTAGGGTATTTGTAGTTGAGAGCATGGGGCAAACATCCACTGCTCAGTGTCCAGAGAGTTTCCAGCCCTTCTGTGTCAATTCCCTGATCCTGCACCCTGTATAAAAGCAGTGCAAAGATATATGTTAACACAATTATTAGTACTACAGCAGGAGTCAGGTAGGCAGCTATATCACTACTGCTAAATATTTTCCTTACTAAACTCTAGCTCAGCAATGCTCTTGTATGAAGCCTTAACTATAGGAGGAAGATGTAGGGTTTAGAAGGATGGTACCTCATCATCTCAAGTCAGCCTGGAAGTGCAACTATGCAAATTGAAGTAAAAAGCAGTCATGAAGCTTAACATCTACTGGCAGTGATTCACACTTTTGTTTACACTTTGCAAATCCTGTTTGCCTTAAATTTTCTCTTGGGGACATGTGTTTTTACAAGACAATTTCTCACTTTCATCTTCTCCTGCCTAGAACACAGCTAGTCAAGTCAAGACTGTAACTCTCAGCAAACCTTACCAAGTATAGAAAAGGATTAGATAGGGGTGTTATTACTGGCTTTGTCATTGCTGAAAATAATGTATTTTCATTACACTGGAATATCCTACTTTTTCTAAGATCTTACACAAGACAAAGGGATGATTTGTACCATGCAGGTAAGAGGAATTAAAATTAAAATAGGCAGCATAGGTCAGGATGCAACAATAGTCGTGCTGAAGTAAAAGCTCATGAATCATCTCCAGTGGGGCTTTCACAGTGTCAAAATAAAATTCTTTTTTTTTTTTTCTTTATGAAGACAGAGTAGTTGTTATTCATGTAAAAGTTCAAGAGAAGAAACAAGGGATCATCAAAAATACATTTTACGCTTTCTGGTGATGGTGGGAGACTTTAAAACATTCTAAAAGAGCCAAAAGAGCATCATGGCTTTCATTGCACAACAGATGCAAGAGTCCACTTTAGCCCAGTGGACTCAGTAACAGACTGTAAGGAGAAAGGGAAGAGAACAAATGCAGACACACTTTGATTAAATAGGTACATTGATATGCCCAGTAGAACCAAGTGTTTCAGGCCAAACCCACCTCCTATTTTCTTTAGTACTGCATTTTAGAGATAAAACACAATTGCTCACAATTTTTATTGGAGTAGAAGAAGGAAAGTGATTTTCTTCATGCCCTCAAAGCCCCTTGAAAATACTAAAAAAAAAAAAAAAACCAACAACAACAACAAAACACCTTAATGAAAATTAGCCTTTTAACCCAGGTGCATTTCTAAAGACTTCAGTCAAGGACCAGCAGCAGATCAAGATCAAAACCAGAAAATAGTGTTTCCATCAAAAGGAAAAGTCTTTTTGGAGACTGAGCTGGGCTGATGGAAGAGGCTGTTCTCAGAAATATCTGATAGTAAAGGGTTTCCACCATGAAATGAGTTGTTAAACAACCATCAAAATAACGCTACATTTTCTAAAGTTACTTGACTGTGGGGATTAGAAAAAAAAAAAGGAAAAAAAAGTAGGTGTTCTACCACAGATATCTGTTCAGCTGAGCAGGAGGACCAGGAAAAATGTCTCTTAAAAGCTAAACTTCTGCTGGTTCTCCTGATAAATGGAGGAGTCTGTTTCATTCAAAGTTTTTCCTAAATTTAGTCTGGCCTGCAACCAAGACACAATCTCTCTACCCACTTCATGAGATTGCCTACCAGTTAATAGCACAGCATACCTAATGAGCATTGAGAAGTCTGGGGCATGGTTCCCTAGAATTCTTCAGACACCAGAACAACTCTTAAACTTCCACTGCAAGCTTTTGGTTACAGTGGATTTCAGGAGGTGGAAGTGTTTGTGAAAACTCGGGGACATTTTTGTCATCTCTGTAGGAACTGCAGATTACAAATCAGTTAAAAGACCCATTCTGGTTTTTAATCAGAGTGGAATTTTGATGCTGGATATTGCCTGGATTTTTATGTCTTTCCCTATGGGCTGGTGCTACCCAAGACCCCTTGCTCCAGCAGCATCTCCTCCTCCTCAGAACCTTGGAGGAGTCTCTGGGATAATCCTGTGGCCAGACTTGTTGATAAAAAGCTGCCATTCAGCTCTTGCTTGAATCTTAGTTCTCTCTCCTAGTCACATGGAAGACCATTACTATTTATAAAAATAAATGCCCTAATTGACCCACCAAGGCTCAGAAAAGCTGGGATGCTTGGACAAAACTCCCAGGAGGGGGATTGCAAGCATGTTCTGCATCTGGACACCAGGCAGTTGGAAGTGATGAGCCAACACCACAGAATGGTGGAACGGGGATGAACAGGGATCACCAGCTCAAATACAAGTGCAAGAGGATGGAGAAACTGAGTCCATGTCTGCTTATACCTTCAGTAGTTAGACGGTGTGGGGCTGGGAGAGGCAGAGTTTGAGAGGCAGAGAAACACCGTAGGCAAACAGCAGCTCCCATGTGAGTGAGCGTGGGGGGCTATAGCTCATTGCTGGCCATATGCTGCTGTCAGATGTTTATTTGCACAGGCTGCAAATCATTCTGAGTGTTGGAAAAGCCATGAGAGGCATTGCTGCTCTCCACTCCTACCTCATTTCTGCAGCCATGGGCTGTACTGCAGTTGAGGAGCAGGTGGTTCCCAGGCAGGCAGGGAGAAGGGGCAAGACAAGGCCAGGCAGATGTGGGACATGGAGCAGCAGCCTGAAACTGTGAAGCATTATACCCTGGAAATAACAGAACCTCTGAGTGGTTACAGAAGCACCACTCACTCTAGAGAGGAAGATGTGCCTTTCAGTGAAGGAAAGGCTAGTGAGAAGAAGAACAGGGAAGGTCTGCTTCTCTGCTATTGCCCCTCTCTGTTAAACTATCAAAAGACTTTTAAATCTCTGCAATTAAGACCTTGTGTCCTCTTAGCACTATTATTCTTAGCCACAGTGAGGCTAATGAAGCTTACAGGTAATGCTTCAGTTTTCTCTCTGTCCTTATTTTTAAAAGAGCAAAGGCCCTGTGTAAATGTACTTTTAACATCCAGGTTACTTACTTGCAAGTTTGGATGTCCACAAGACCTTAACACAAAGAAATTCTCTGCCACAAGCAAAAGAGGTAGAGAAGTGCTCCTCAGAGAAAAGCTGATGAAAGGAGCAGCTGTAACATAACAATCTGGAGGATGTCACAGAATGAGATGTTCATTTTGGAGTGTACCATTGGTTCAGGATCTGTTGTTGATGGTGTTTGATTTTTAAGGTGTACTTAACTCCTGAAATGAGTCTTGGTAGCTCTTATTTGATCGAAGACTAGTCCTGTGCAACAGCATCACCATGAAAAGGAGGCAGAATTTCCATTCCTTCTAAGGAAAACCACAGGTTTTTGTTTGTTGTGAAGAGTAGATGGAGGTTCCAGTATCTCAGTCTGGCCATCTCAGTGTTTATACATGAGAGGATTGTTAGTTATTCTTGAAACCCAGTCAAGTGTTTATTTTCTAGTAATTTGTGAGCTGGTAGATGTTGTTCCCAGCTTTCAGGAGATTCAGTTTTCTACAAAGATAGCAGTTGTGCTAAGAGCTTGGTCTTTGCAACACCTTAGGGGAAAGTAATCCATTTTGCACTTAAACTGTCCCTCTGCCTTTCCATGTGCACATGTTCTCTCCATGGTTTTAAATTGCTTTATCTTCTTTGGTTACAAGTGCTCTGCTTCTCTAATCTTGGAAAAATTGCCCTTCCTTGCACTCTACCTTTCTGACATTCAATCAATTAGCTGGTGACTCCATGACAACAAAATTGATTATGTCTCCTCAAGCTGTCTCCGTAAGTCTCAGGAAAGTTCGTGGGACCTTGTCTTCTCTGACAGCTCATGTCCTGGTTTTGCTGCAGAACCCTTCAACAGTGACTGCTGAGCAAGAGGAGATATTTCTGGTGCTGTTTTACCTGATTGTTCTGCCACTTTCATGAGCATTTGCTTCCCTGGCTGTCAATGATTGCTCTTTTTATCCTGTTCATTTCACAACTTGACAAATTAAAAGCCTTGCAACTTCCTGATTGTTTTTTCAGTCAGTACCAGTGTTCCTTCTTGCTTCTCATATTTTCCAAGATAATTTACAGCCATTAACTATGGCTATACCCACAGAGGTTAAAAAAAAAACCCCAAAAGCACCTCCCTTTACTAGTGATTTTAGTATGTCCTTTCTTCTGAAGGAACTGTAACTTGTTCAAAATTCTGTTTGCAGTCAGCTTAGCAATACTCTGCCTGCTCCACAACGCACAGGAATTTTCACCCACAGCCACCCTGCAAATTCCTTGCCTCTCGCTGTGCAGCTATCAGCTTCTTAGTGCTTGAAATAGCTCTCCTGCCTCACATCTGAGTGGCTCCCCTGCTCCCAGCTGACATTCCCAGCCCACAGAAATCTCACTATTCCTGTACAGCTCCTCGCTTTGGGAAATCTAGAAATAACATGCTGGTTTACTATTATCTTTACAAGTTTGGATGAATCTTCTGGAGATAGTAAAACCAGGAGAAAACTGCTGCATGCACAACGCTGAAATTGAACAATGCATGTCTGTGCTTTTAGCTGGGCTCATCTGTCACCATGGCATGAAGTCCCCTGGATAGTTGATGCCCCACGTAAGAGGAGCCTGAATAATTTGGCTGTAGACCTAGAAAGGTGGCTCTAATTTCGACTAAAAATACATTTGCATTCCTTCTGCCTTATTCTTAACCACACAGCTTCCCTCTCACAGAGGCACAACCCTTGAGCACTCCTTTCTCCCCTGCCCAGACTTTCTTTGCACAGCCCTGTATGCCTCTTTCCCAGCTCTCACTCTCAAGCCCCACCTTTCTCCCAGATTTAAGTCCCCCAAATCATCCAGAACTTAATTGATTTCTCCTGGTTTAGGTAGAGAACATTTCTGAACTTGAGAGTAGTGTTGTATAAAATGCATCAGTGGGTAGGATGTTATATTAAAATAAACTCACAGAAAGACATTTTTATTCCATTTGCACCAAAGATTACAATTTTTTTGCAATGCTAGTTCAACCAAGACAGGTTTCTTTCTCAAAAGTAGTTAATTACATGAAACACTAAAATGCATTGTGTGAATCACACTGAATACAATTAATAAATACCTTGTTTATTACCAAATTAATCACAAAGTTTTACCCAGAATAATTTTGGTTTCACTGTCTCAGAAGCTCAGTATAACACAGCATTTGCCATCTACTCAAAAAAAAAAACCAAAAAAAAAAAGCCAAGATAATCATGACCTTCCTGACATTTTTTCATGTTTCACATCTAGGCAGAGATGATGGGGATCAGTTCTTTCCTTTACATTAAAAATCAAAACAAACCAAGCAACCACTGCACTTTTCCCAGTGTTTGGTTTGGAAGGACTAACGTAATTTGAAAAAGCTGCCTTAATGCTTTGTTGTTTGGGTTTTTTAAAAGTACTTTCACTCTGTCCAGGTCCAAGTAATTTTATTACTTGGACAATTAACAGGAATTTTACTAAAGGGCCAGATAATTTTAACTAAACATATTTTTCTTTCTCTTCTGTTTATTTTCTTCTATTGCACAGCCAACTCAGAGTTGGGTGTCAGTTCATTCAAAGCTCATTCAAAGCTCTTGCAAGCTTTTAAAAAGAAAATACATTTTCTTCACGTATTATTCTTGAGGAAGGTAATTTGGATTATTAAAAGTTCTTCAGGTCTACTTTCCTATAGTTTATTAGCTGTTGCTAGCTTCAGTTATCTGGAGAAAAATGAGGCACGTAAGTCAACAGAAAATAGTATTTATTAGTGTGGCAACAACAAGCCACACAAGTGATATAATTTTAAAACTGACAGTTACAGACAATTTATGTTAAAATATTTTGGTAAATTATAAGTAAAGTCCATTGGGATTTTTTAAGAATGAAAATATTTTTCCTGTAGAAAACATTAGTGACACTGAAAGAGCTGTGTGTTGCCTCTGGGGCCCCATTTTGCTGAAAGCAAAGATGGGGAGGTGACCAGCTGGCTCAGAGACATTGAAAAGGCTTAGAAAATCCTGTTCCTATGTAGCTGATTTTGGCAGCAGCTTGAAGAGTCATGCTGTGATCCTGGTACCTTTTCTCACTGGCCAGCCATGACCACAGCATTTCCATTTCCCAGCTTTCTGGCAGAATTTGGAGTACTCTTGATACTTGAGAGTACAGTTGCTGAAAGCTTGAATCACGTGCTGCAGGCACTGAAGGATCTCCCAAGAGCACCATGTATAAAATGCAAAGGCATGATGTGTATATATCTATAAACCCAACATGTGCTTCATCTTGCTTTTCTCCTGCTGTGAACTTGATGTTCATCTGCATCATTCAGTACATAATAATTATTTTTAAGTGTGCATTTCCTTACCTATCAGTGTGTACCAGCTTTGGCTCTCAGAATACATTTCATATTAGCTGTCTTCTGTGTTTGATACATTGTTTTACGAATACAATTATTTTTTGCTGACACCTTCACCACTTTGATTCATAAAATGAATTAAAACCATTACAACAGGAGATAATTTATGAAACACTAAACAAGAAGCCCTCCCTCCCCCCTCACCAAGAGCTAAGACGGGAACAAAAGGAGTAATCATGGGTGATAATTGCATTGTCTCATTACATTTTCTTCTGAAACCTTATTACAGCTGTCCCAAGAAAACATGTATTATCCAATCCAAGTAATGAAAGAGCAATTCTAAAAGCTAATTGCATATAAAAATCTAGAGTTGATCCTTTACTCCTTGGGAATAGGAAGGTAATTGCATTGGTGTGCTAATTCATGGCCATCATCACTGGTTATCACATCCAGCCTCAGAATACCAACTTCTCCTTTTCATAAGGTGTTGGAAGAATAAAAACCCATTCAAATATTGCACAGAGAGCATTCCAGCACAGAGATGACTTTTCTTTCATCATGGGTCTGTATCTGAGAGAAAAAGGAATGCAAGATCCAGTGGCTAAAAACCGAAGAAAAGGTCTGTGGCCTGGAGCCAGGAGGATTATCCTGACACCTTCAAAGCTCTAAAATCCTTTAAACTGGCAGCCCAGTTAGGAAAACACTAACATCTCTTCAAGCATTCCATCCAAGACACAGGGAGCTAGAAGGAGAAAATGAAACAAATCACAAGTGGCTCCATACAAATACTTTTTTGGTGCTCCACTGACCATATTTCGTGCCACAGAAGTTACCTCAGATTGCCAGAGGGTCTGATCGAAGACCAGACCTGGAAATTGTCTTCACTCAGCAAGTCTTGTCTTTGCAGCTGCTGCAAAGACAGCAAAAGAGAGTGAGAAGAAACATTGCTCTTCACCAAGGGAGAATGAGGATACCAAAGATAAGGGCTGAAATGCTTTCTGACTGAAATTTAACCTCGTGAAAGAAAATGCATCTACTCTGCTAGAGAATGGATGAAGAAAGTCCTAAGAAAGGAACGTGAAACAATAACTCAAATTATCCATTGTTATTTCCATGGGTTTTGGTTGGGCTTTTTGTTGGGGGTTTTTTGGTTGGTTTTTTTTCCCCAAGAAGAAATCATTAGGAGACTAAATTTGGATACCAATCTGCCACTTAACTGCTGCCTCTGCTACTACCATGGCCCCAAGCTGCTGGTACAACAGCAAGAGGCTGACAGGCAAAATGCATTAGGAATTCAGCTGACATCAACATATCTCTGCTGAATGTCTTGTATCATGTGAATGTCTTGGTGCAGATCAGCAGTACAGATATTTAACACTGACTTTTCTGTGTAGACAATGTTTAATAGGCCAGAAATAATACACAGGCATGCTGTACCATAAACACGGATTTTACAGCAGAAAGAACCAACCAAGGTCATTGCATGAACAAGAGGAAAAACATAATAATAATATAAATAATATGGAGTGATTAGTATAATCCTTTTAGATTAAAATTCAACTCTGGTGCTGAGGGAGAAGAGTTTCAATATATGTAGATGTATGTGAGAAAATGGTATCTAGGAATTTATCTTCCTTGAAGATAGATCATTATGTATATGCACATCATTGTGTATCAAATGGAAGTTACTGATTTTTTTTTCCCCCAGGGGAAAAAATATTAGGAAACATGCCGTTTCTCAGTGATTTAGTGAAATGCTGTACTCTGAGCATAAGGGCAAGTGATCCTTTTATGCAAGAGTAGCACGTCTCCTAGTAGCCCCAAGAGTTAAATGAGTCACACTCACAAAAATGACCAAAAAATGGTGATCCAAATTCGTTTTGATGAGGTGTGGGATTTCAATCCTGTGCCTTTAAAAGCTGGCAGTTTAGCAAAAACATTGAGCTGCATAATTTCCCACTGGCTAGAAAAATACTGCTGATGATCTCTCAAGTGGAACTGAGCAAAAACCTTATCTCATGCAAACAGTCAGTTGTGTGTTTTGGGGGTTTTTTCCCTCTGTGGTATATAAGAAGAAATCAGGTGTGTTCTTCACTTTTCATGGAAATACTGATTTCTCATTTCAACTGCTGGTTTTAAGCACTCCCCTGAATATATATATTGGTTAGAGGACTGAACATTAATCTGTAAAAAAAGCCTAGAATTTGATTACAACACACTCAATACAGTTTAATGAATCTGCAGATTCAGCTACACAAGATCCCTGTGCTCATCCCTCAAGTAAGGATGTTGATAAATGAAAAAACCTGGCACATTTGTCCTGGACTTTGCAGGCTGTGCTGCACAAACAGATGAAATGGAGCCCAGAGCAGATGGACACATCCTAAACCCACCATCCCTTCCAGCTCCAGCCCACAACCTTTAAAAGTAGTGCATCTGTCAGCTGGTAACTGCATTTTTTTTGGCCATAGCAAGACCATGTGTTGTTCACAATGGCAGAACCCAAAGTGGTGCACATTGAATTGAGTGGAGAATGGAGAAGCCTCCTTATGCTGCTGCCATTGTGGGGTCGTTTTTGTTCACTCACCTGCAGGAAGGGCTGTTTTCAACTCTTCCCTTCTCTGCCCTTTCCTATGTTCTCTCTGCTTTTTCCATTAGCAAAGGTTGTGCCATGTTGGAGCTGGCATTCTTAAAAACCCAGTTCAGAGATGAGAAATTTCAGGTACAACTTGGAAAATCCAGAGGATGCTGGTGGAAGCTGCTGATAGCATCCCAACATCCCTCCATCTACTGCATTTGGAATATTCTATAGTTCACTGTGGTGTTCTCCAAGTAAACAAAAAAAATCTCTTTTTTCCCCCCTGAAGAGTGAATTAACTTCTTCATAGTCTACATTTTTCAGCAAGTGAATCTGATGGGTTTTTAATGTTCTTGTAAAGCCAGGAAAATGTGGTAGAAATTGCTAACATTTATCATGTTCCTTGGCAGAATAGTTAGATACTTTGGTTAAAGAAACCCCACACTGATTGTCTCTCTTGAATAAATACTTTCAAGTAAATAACTGGGGCTGCTGAGCAAATTAAAAATGAAAGCAGAACAAAAGATAAACAAAATAATGTTTCTGCAAGAAAATAGTGTCCAAATTTAGCCCATGCCATTTTTGTCAGAAGAGAGAGGCTAAAATTCTCTCCAGCTAAACCAAGGCTCTGATATACTTGTCATTTAGGAACTCTTTCAGTGACATGGAGGCAAAGACTAGAACTGACAATTATTTCAACAGAAAAAAAGAACAACAAAATGGAGGTTAGAGGACGTGTTATTTGTTGTGCTCGTCTGACAGCCCAAATGCAATGAGATGAGGCAGAAGTGCCCAGGCACTGTTTACAGGAAGAATCATCTCTTGAAATAGATTTTCGTTTCCCTTTGCTCTGTCATAATTAGAAATGTCAAATTTCTTTATGGAGAAAAAAAAAAAGGCATGGGAAAAGCTTTCCTCTTCTTCCTTAGAAAATGAAAATATGACTAAGAATTGAAATATTTCTCTGCAATAAACGTTCGTTTGCTCAGCCTAAAATTTGTTTACATTGTTGAAATTGGAGAGTGCATTGTTCATCATCTAGTCAGTTCATAAAAAATATATTCAGATATGAATTCTTTACCTTTGAATGATGATGAATCTGTTATCCAATGAACAATCACCAAATCAGGAGAAATTTAAGAAATGCTGCATGTAGAAAGGAAGAGGATAGCTGAGCAGTGCAGGAAAAAGGGGCACACACGAGTTACTCATAGATTTTGGATACCAAGGATTATTTCTGAAAGCAATCTTGGAAAGTTAATTTAATATAACAACACATCTATTATAATGGATTTACCACTGCACACAGTAGAAAGGAACCACAATAGATGTGGTTCACAAAACCCCCAACCCAAAGCAGTCATTGTGTAAAACCAAGCTGACTTTTGCTGGTTATTTTGGTTGGCTGGTTTGTTTATTTGTTTGTTTTTCTCCTGATTTCTGCTCTTACATCCATGAGGTTCCCAGATCCTCAGGTCCTGAGCACTCATCCAGCTGGCTGACAAGCCCTTACAAGAAATGTTCTTGTTAAAGCATGGTCTGGTGCCATGTTGGAACAGGATGTTTCTTCTCCCCTTTTTTCATTTCAAATTGTTTCACAAACAGAAAATTCTAAGGACATTTAGTTTTCAAAACATTTCTGTAAGGAAATACATTGCCTGTGTTTTGAGAGGGGTTCAGTGGCTCCAGCAACACCAATTCCAGCTCGCAGCTGCATTTGGATCCCAACTCCTTGGCTCTGGCTCTGTGTCAGACTGCCAAACAGCTTGACTGCCCAGCAAAATGGGAAACCCTCCCTGTTTCTGCTGGCTGCTCATGAGAAAGGGCTGTGGCTTCACTGAGTCCTTTGCTCAGAGCAATCCACAGGGTTTTCAGGCAGGCTTGGATTACATGGGAATTCATCTAGCTCTGCATGTTTCACAGCTCAGTGAGCAAATCTGGGAACAAATAGATGTTTTAAATTAAATTTTGCTTCTGATGTGCCAAATGGACCACCTGGGTAGATTCCTAAATCTGAATGTCTGGCTGTGGAGTGCCACCCTCTGAGGCAGCTGAATCCCATCCATCTGCCACCCTCCAGCCCACAATTTAGCCTCGAAGTTGTGTTTTTCTGAAGTGCACCCCATCCTAGGGAGTTACCATGGCAACTGAGGGAGCGACTGGCAGATGCCGATCCTGCTACAGCTCTGCTGCTGTCAGGGTACAGCTAAATCACTAAAGACCTGGAAGGTGTAATTTATGGTCTTCATTGTAAGATCTAAGGTGAATAAAGAGCACAGGTCACACCTGCACAAACCAACCCTATTCAGAGCTGTTAATTCCCCTATCAGTGATAAGTAATTCCATTTTTTGCACCAGCCTGTTCACTGTTTTGAGAAAGAGCCCTTGAAGCACTGAGCTCTCACACAGCTCACCAAGCAGTGCAGCAGCAATGCCACTGATAGTTTACCAAGAAACACACATGCTCCCTCTCCTCAAGAGGTTAATGTGAAGCTGCCAGTGTGGAGGAACTTGTTACAGACTGAGTCACCTCCTGTTTTTAAAAGGCTGGTAGAAGGGTACTCAGAAATGTTAAAGGCTCCAAACCCTGCTTTTATTATTAGACTGATAAGGGATGATTGTTTTCTCATTCATGCCAAATTTCTCAATCTTGTGAAGAGGAATTCTGATGTTGGTGTCTCTCTCTGTGAACTGGTTCTAACACCATTTTAAAGCTAAGCTGTGTAAAAGCTAAATATTATCACCACTTACATCATCACTGAGGCAATTGCTGAGCACTGTCAGAGGAGGATGGCAGCATTTGACTCAGAGCCTCGTGTCTTGATGCTTGAGCATCCTCTGTTTGTTCTCTAGCTGCCAGAAGACTTAGTGATATGGCTCAAAACCCTGGTGGGCACAAATCTGGGGCTCTGTTGCCAGGCAAAAGAGATTCCCAGCCTCAATTTCCCATCTACTCTTTCTTCAGTAAAACATCCTAGTGGATGTCCCATATTTTTCAACCTGCAGTTTTACTGACATGCCAGTTACCTTCTCATGGAAAGAAGAACCTCTTCTCTTCCAAATACACAGCACAGCAGAGTTGGTTATCCTGCGTAGCACTGTGACTTGAAAATATTTTGTTATAGCCCTGTCATGTGGCCATTGCCCAGCAACTCAGGAGGTCACATTGCTGTGACAGCCAGCTTTTAATGCAGGATATCCCCTGCCATATTGCAGGCACCTGGCATTGGAGCATTTCCCTGCAGCCCAGCTGTGCTTCAGTCTTCTCTATAACATCCCTCTGCTTTTAGACTCTCTTTCAGTGAACTAAAATATCACTGCTGCATTGAAAATTTTCCCCTTCCCTGGGTCTAACTCATCTTTTCATTTATCCTCACGTTATTTGCTTTCAGCTGCTTCCTGCTTCCCAGGGAATGGATATGCAGAGGGAAGTAGGGACCTTTCTTCTCCTGCTCCTCATGTCTGCTCTCTGCCCATCTGCTGACAGGCCAAAACTGCATCTTGGGTTTACTCACTCTCTTACACCTTTGAGTCACTACTCTGAACTGCTTGATAGAATGCCAGCAGACAGAGGGGAAAGACAGCATAAGAAGCAGGATGAGAGAAATTAAATGATGAAGCTCATTCAGTTTCTCATTTCTGTATCTCTTGCCCAGCTCTCCTCTTTAAGAGTATGCAACAGACTAAATTTAGAGTCTCCAGATTGCAATCAAATCCATTCACCACAGTGAAATTCAAGGGGTGTGAATGAAGCCGAGTTTCTGAGCCATCACATGGATTTTCAGCGTGGTGAGGGGAGGTGTGACTGTCACCCTCGGTGGCACCCACGGCCCCAGGGAGCTGCCAGAGCAGGCACACACGGTGGGGCTGTGAAGGAGTGAGGGGCTGGGAATTGCTCCTGCCATGGGGAGAGGGTGCTGACTGCAACTGCGGGTGTGCCAGTCTCCCTGCACTTGGGCTGAGCAAGAGCTCCTGCCACAGAGAGAATCCCCCTCTTCAATGTACTCATTGCACAGCCTTTACATGCAATGGTAGCAGGTGCACAGTATAATTGTACTTTAAAAGAAAAAAATTCACTCAAGACAAATTGGAAAGAATTTTGAAGTGAGTCTTGTGTGTTACATCCTTGAGCCTGTAAAGCTTCTCTAGTGTAACCAACATCCAAGCCAAATGGTTTTGTCACAGTGCCTAGCTTCATTTGAAAAGCCATGTTCATTTAAAGACTCACAGAACCCGTCTGTGCTCTTTCCAATCCTGACTACAATAACCACAAATTATTTTAAAGCACATTTTCCCCTTTGAAATGCTCATGGAATTAGACAGGTAACAGTCCCAAGCACTTCTTCCCATGAACAAAGTGCTGAATGAGCATCCTCAGAGCTGTCTACTGACAGCCACGACTGACAACATTAAGTCAGCAAGAACTGAAGTGAGAGCACCAACTCACCTTGCACACACTACTGAATGGTCATCACTCTCTAAGGAATAGAAACCCCATCTCGCAACTTGGCAAGTGTGACATTCAACCCATCATTAACAGTACCTTGTGTTAATTACCACTGGTTTAGATGATTTAACTATTACAGGTTTGTTTTAAACCTACATTGTTTTCAACCAAGTTTCTTTAGGTATGCATGGAGATCCAATACAAAAATGAAAAGAAGCTCCGTGAGAAAATATTACAGAAGGAACTATTATATTACTAAGGAACATCAGAGTCTCAGTGCTGCTGAAATCTTGTTCAGTGATGTCCTGTCCACTGCTGATAAAAATTCACAACCACAACTCCTTTTTGGCACAAGCTTCAGAGCCCATGTTTGAGATGTGGCTTAGGAAAGGGAAGTCATGCAGTTCACTAGGAGACAGGAATTGGGGAGCAGAGATGAGGGATCTGAGGCTGCTGGGGGTGAAGAAGTTAGAAAGATTTGGGGGATTTGCCTTTGGCTTGCCTCTTTTGCTCTGGCAAAAGCAGCGTCCAGCTCATGAAGAGAGATTTTTGCTTCTCATCCCTACCACCCTCCCTCCCAGTTCTCCTTGTTGCACTACTCACTGGGAATTAAAACAGTAGCTAGAGGCAGCCAGATGGCTTGAGGGTAAGGACAGGTGAGGAAGGAGGAAGTATTGGAAACAGGGTCTGAGCATGGAGTCACCCTGCAGAGGGGAAGGAGAACAACTGCAGTGCTGTTTGAGAACAGCTGCAGATCCCCTGGGATTTGTTTTCCAATTAGTTACAAAGCCAATTAACAAACTCTATTTAGAGGGTTTTCCATTTAATTGAGATTTTCCTAAATTAGTAGCCATCAGTTCTTATTTGGATAGGGAATCTGTCAAATTCCATGGATTATACTAGTGTACAGCCATCCTTCTGAAAAAAAAAAGGGCAGCATGGTAATATGGGGGGGTCATAATCAGAAAAAAAGGAGCTCACTTTAAAGCATAGCATATCCCTATTTTTCCTATCAAAACACATTGTTGCACAGTGTTTTAGTAGTAGCTGTTTTTTGAATTTCAGTTTGCTCTGCCAGTAGAGGGAAATTAATCTAGAGGGGAGCATTGACAGAAAGCTTTTAAAAAGCACTGAGAAGGTGGATGGCACCTTTTCATCAAAAGAACAAAGCAAATGCAAATAATAAAAGGAACATTTAAACTTAAGGAAAATAAATCTCCATTACCTTAAATAATTCAGGCTCAGCAGTAGAGAATGTCACTGAGAAGACAAACTGGATGCTTACACAGTTAAAGACATTTGTGCATGTTATAATTCATGGAAATAACTTAAAATGGATTTCACCCCACATTTCAAAGACTAGTTCAATCTCTGTTTAGGCAAGGCAGTGACCTCATTCATGCTCTGGGTGTCATTCCCTGTACTTCAGCTGAGGCTTTTGGAGTTGGCCTCTTGTGTGTGTGACTGGATCAGGAGGAATATGGGCTGTGCCCCACCTGGTGTTAATTGCACCTCATTCTTCAACAGGGCTGCCAGCTCTGCCCACAAAACAAGAGTATTCCCAAGGATTCTTAGTGGTGGCCTGAGCCTCAGACTGAACCTGGCTCAGTAGGATCTTTCCATTAAAAAATGGTTTTGTAGACATGACCACTCAGCCCTCCCAGGCAGCCCCTGAGTTTATCCATGCCTTGCACTCAACCACACACACTCAGTGTGGTGCAAGGACAGTGAAATCTATATTGAACATTTACTTGTGGAATTTCTTCCTCAAAAACATCACTTGGGATATTCTCCAAGAGCTAAGGGTGTACACGATAATCTACTGTAGCATTAATCTACTGCTTAGGTAAGAAAAATTCACAATCAAAGTGATGAAGGATGCCATTAATGAACCTTGTTAATTAAAGAAAAACCAACCCAAACACTACGGATTATCTTAGTTTTAGGAGAACTGCCTGAAAAGCTTCACTGAAGTTTGTAAGATCTTCCAAATATTAAACTTTTTCCCTTATTGAGATTCAACCCTGCATTTAATCAATAAAGCCACAGCTACACATCAGGAATTAAAGTTAATATTTAACCTTTAAATAAATAAGAGACATTTTGGGAATAATGTGCTTATTGGGGAGCTTTGAAAAAAATATGTTGAAGATTATTGCTTTTGGTTTATAGCATAGCTGGCACTTGCTATGACTGAAGCAAAAGTGGCAGAAGCAGCTTTTTTATTTATAGAAAGACATCCACAGTGATTTATTAAGACTCCCTGGGGAAGACAAAAGCTATCCTCTCCATATAATTTACTTGAGGAAGAATTTATTTTCAAGGCAAAAATTAGTAATTTCTAAAAAAGAAGAGTTAGGCTTCTGTAGAAACACCAGGGCTATTTTTGGAAGGAAATACCTCAAATATGATCTACAGAGAACCCAACTGCATCAAATATTGTTTTATTGTATTTCCTTCACAGAATTGCTCAGGAGCCCCAGCAGTGGAGCAGACAACCCTACTTTATCTATACACTACTCTATATGTATCTCCTGTATAGTTCTTTTAAATCTAATGAGAGGAGAACCTGTTATAAAAATTCGAAGTTAATTTACATGGTCAGTGCAGCACTATGAACAGCAAGGTTTGAATAGTGCTAAAACTATTGAATAGTGCTGTGTTCCCCCTCCCCAAACAGATCCACTACAAAATCATAAAATATTCTTTTATTTCATGCTGATCTAAACATGCTTGACCAAAATGTTGTCATGAGAAAAAACTAGTCATGCTCCCTTCTCCAACAGAAGGGCCACTTACTCCACCAGAAAACTTACGCCACTTACTTTCACTCAGTTTCCTTAACAAACAAGGAACTTACCTTGACTTTTTCTGCTCTCCCTTGTTGATGTCAGATACCTTCTCAACACTTAGCAGATTTCCATCCACTGTTGCACTGACCTCCTCCAGATGTGAAGATTCCTGATTTTTACAGCACTCCAGTGTTTGAGGTGTCCTGTCCGTTCTTCTCAGCATCCTCTGCCTCCAAAAACTTCTTGCCCCAACAGCTATTTTCTCCTTTTCCAAATTCTTTTCGCTGTGTCACTTTCAAAGCTTCTAATACTTATCTCTTCTTCAGTGATCTCTTAACTTCTCCTTCAAAACAAACAAGGAAACCACTCACCCACCCTTATCTATCTCCTCACACTCTTCCTCTCCCCTCAAGTTATCCTTCCCTTGCCCAAGTATCACCCCACTGCTACTGCCAGCTGAGTTCCATATAATTCCCACTTCTCCTCCCTCACAAATTTCTCTTTATCTCTTTCAATTGTTTTCCCTTCTCCCTCTGTTTCTGTGCTTTACATGCCTTCCCCCTGTCCCTTCAGCTTGCCTGCACTGAGAATCAGGACATCACAGAATGTTGTGCTGGTTTTTTATTCAGTGTGGGGAATTCCTTTTGTTGGTGTAAGCAAAGTTTGTGAAGGCTGTGTGATGAATGTGTATTTTAATGTCAACAGGGTAATGAAGCCTCCAGTACCCTCATCCCCCTGATTTAGACTTCTTCCCAGCATTCTGTATTTCCCAATGGAGCTTCTAAGCATCTGGCATGCTTGGCAAGAACTGCCATTGAGCAAACAGCTCTTTCCACTGCTCCACCTTCCTTCCTTCACTTTCTCTTCCCACTGCCATCCAAAAATCTGTGGAGGAAGGGTAAAACCCATTTAACAGACTGAACAGCCTTCCCAAATAACTATTCCTAGGAAACAATGCACAGGAATTTTCAAATTCATGTTCCCTTGCACTACATTTTCTCTACTTTAAATCCAGTGGAAATTAAGATGTATCTGCTGTTGCTGCAATGAAGGCAAACACAGATCTATCAGAGAAATACACCTATTTCACCAGCATTACAGACTCAAGCACATGGAATGGGAAGTGGCACTACACAGCTGATGGAGACAGAATTTTGCCTACATTTGTGTGGGAAAGGCAAGAACCAAGAGACACAGGGTCTTAAAGTCCCCAGTGCTCACTGTAAGAAATAACTGTATTTGTCACTTCACAAACAATGTAAGAAAGAATGCAAAGACTGCAAAGGGACTAAGGGGTTGTAGTTACAAGGTGATAAACCAATGGCTGCACTAAGAAAAAACACAAAACCACTTAAAACAACCAAATCTTTTAATTAGAAAGCAACAAACATGCAAACAGCAGGTATAGAAATTTATTTGAACCAACGTTTTTACTATAATGAAAGTTACTTTAAAACATTGATCCAAGCTCCCACATTTGCCTTTTAAGGAAAATATTGCACTTGGCATCTTCTAGCACCCCTCATACATGGCAAAACATTTTAAAAACATTTTTGCTTATTTTAACTTGCACACTCTCCCCAGTTCATGCACACAGTCATTCAAAAAAAACCAAAAGGTTAGGTTATCCAAAAGCAATACCTCAGAATTGCACTAAAGCTCTGTAAGGAAAAATATAATTAATGTCTTATACAAATTTCAGTGACCTCCAGATGCTCACACACAACTGTTGGTTACTCTTCATCTTCATTTTCATTCTCCTGGCCAGATCCTTCTGATCTGTCACCTTCCAATCGGTCTGCAAAACATAGATTTATTAAAGAGAACTTGTAAAGTTTTCTTTTTCTGGATATTTATAACATGCTGTCTCCCTGGGCTATTACACAATGGGAAATGGTTGTGGGTTTTATGGTAGGACAAAGTCTGTGTGGACTGACAGCAGAGAGTGGGTAGAAATCTTACCACAAGAAAGGAGAAAAGGAGAAATCCCCTAAGGGATTTCCAGGCATAAAAGCAAAATCTGTGCACAAAAGGAAAAACCTTGTAGCTGCTGACTGGCTGTCAGCACAGCAAAGATGAATGCAAGCTTAACATTAAAATGAGATGGTGACTGCAAGGGACAGAAGTGCTGTGCTGAGGAGCTGAAACTACAATAGCTACAGTTAGAAACTGTGTAGTCCAGAAACTGGGGGATCATTGCCTGTCACTGAATACATCAGGAAAAAGTGCCTTTTAAAGTAAATTTTTAGAGAAGGGCAAATAGAGAAATGTGTGAGGGAACACAACTGGCTCAAGATCCATCACTCAAGCAACATGCAGTCAGGTTAAGAAACACTCCACCCAACCATAACTCAGATTTTTTGCTGAAATTGTTGTAACTCAAATGTTAGGCAGTTCTTTTAGTATTTCCCTCGAAAGAGATAATGACAACTGATAGCAAAACAGCAGTGTGGAGGTACCACTGAGCTGGACATGTCACCCTCCTGGCTCCCAGGGCAGCCACCAGAGGTGAGAGAGGAGCAGCAGCTGCCACAGGCAGAGCTTCCTTCCACCTCATTACTGCACAGCACTGCTCTGCTCAGCCAGAGATCCCATATTCAGTATCTCCAGTCACTTTCACCTACAGTGTTAGGCTTTTGCCCCCATATGCCATGCCAGCCTCCCCAAACTTCATCTCCTTGCTTCCTGCACAGTGTGATGTCTCTCCATTGTCCTCCACGTTCCGAGTCAATCACTGTGCTCATCATCTCCAGCACTAACATCCAGTTCCCAGTGATGATCCTCCCTTTTATCACCACTTTCAGCCCCATGGGAACTGAAGAGACATCCTTCTGCCCTAGCAACAGCTGCCAGCAGCCTCAGCAATATCTCCCACAGTCCTGAATCGTCACATCCTCCTTCACCCCTGGACTACTCCAAGCCCACAATGCCAGTCAGTATCTTATGACTCATTCCAGTCCCCTCAATAGTTTTCCCATCACACAGCACTTTCTTAAAAGATCATTCCTGAGTATTTTTCAACATCTAATTAGTACTACCTTATGAGTCACCTATCAGGATGGATAGTATGGTAACATCTAAAAATATATTTTGCTCTTTGTTTTGAGATAAAAAATAACAGCTCCAAAGATGTTGTAAGTCTCCCATCAAAGAAGCACTTCCTAAGTACTTCTATTAAGAGAACCTTGAATAACCCTTGAATCTTCTCACCAACCCCAAGTACAGCCACAGACAGTTGAAGATCTTGATGTCCCAATCCATATCCTATTTCACAACCAGTGCTGTGGACAAGCTCTTCAGGAGTCTCTCACCTGCTCTTATGTGATTCAACGAAGCCAACATTCGGAGCATGAAGGAAGCTGGAACAGTGATGGTGTTCCTGGTCTCTTCCAGCATTAATTCATTACGGGTTATAACCTGGAGGCAGGGAAGGGAAAAAAACAGCATCAGAAATAAGCACAAAATTATACTGCATTGGATATGGGTTTGTAGGTACAAAGTTTCTATGAAAAGCCATTTTACAGAATCCAAAATTCCAATAACGGAGCAGTGTTTTAATAATTGCTATTGAATACCATTACACCAGTTGTCTGTGGTAAGCAAAGTCAGACAGTGGGCTCTGCCTGCAGGTATCCAATTGTCTGTTTAAAGAATATTCCAATAAGATCATCGTTCCATTGTCCACATGCATGGTAGATATTAAATGGGTGACTAAGAAAAGCTTTGGAAATACTGCATGAAGTAAAGCAGACCGATGAGAGAAAGTGCTGTTTCCAGATGGCAACTGTTGTAGAGAACAAAGTTCTAGCACCAGTGCTGGCCAAGAATGTGGGAAGGAAAAGAGATGAGGTTACCCTAAACTCCTACCTTCATGCTGCTTGAAACTATTGGAGAAAATCCAAAGAACACAGCCATTTCCTATCCCACTTCAGGAACATTCTTTAGCTCCATAATTCTTTGTAAACAGATCTACAGCTTGCCTCTAAATGACTTGAAAGAGCCAGCTCCTACTGTCTCAGTTTCAAGGAAAAAAAATCCACTAATGAATACTTGTAGCTCTCTTGCCTCACTCCTTCCTCATAGTACTTCCTTGCCATCCTTCTTTCTTCCTGCATAAATTCTAAACCCACACAGCAGCTTATCTCAACTTTTAGACTATGTTCTTTCGTTATCATCAAGCACAAAATCTTCTTTAGGTAGAGGCAATTTGTGACCATTTTTCAGTCTTTCCTTCCAGATCAGCTGCCGTAAGACAGGGAAATAATGCAATTCTTGCTCTCCCTGAGACTCTTCAAGGCTGTTCCTCTTGTGAGGAACATGTTCTTGCAAATGTTTGCAGTGCCCTTCTCCCTTCCCAATCAAAGCACCTCTTTTCTGTCACTCTCACCTGTTTGCCAGGCACTTGGCACAGCTGATCACTCCCTAACAGAAGCAAACTCAGATTTCTCCAGTGCATCTTCAATAACACCTCAACAACATGATGCTGAGGCTTTTTCTCTATTCAGAGGTTTGTTTTCATCCCCACTGTCTTTTCCTATTCCTAAGGTCATGACCTCTCTCAATTTTAAATACAGTTCTCTATCTATATGGAATTTTCCCCAAACACAGTGCTTTCTCCCCTGACATTCCTCGTTCTATGGAAAATTCAGTTCAGGTGTGTTGGACACTTACTCCAGCCAAACTTAACAAGCTGAAAACTGTTTGATTGCTATGAATGTCTCCTGTCCCCTACACAAGTATTTCAATGCAGGGATTAAATTAAAGAACAAAAAACATGTAAAATTACAAAGCGCACTGCAGTCAATTCTTCTGAAAGTTCTACATTTTTTATTAAAGAAAACATTACTAAGTATCTAAATACTTTGTAATTGTTAGAAATAAAGTGAGAGAACAAAAGTACAATAATTACTTCTAGCACACATTTATATTTAGCAGCACTTCTAAACCCCAAGGGCTCCAAATCATGTCACGACTAAAGCTGTTATACAAAATGCAAAGAAGTGTCACTTCACTCAGTACTAAAATAATGGGAAAGGTTCAAAACTCACAAGTGGATGGTTTGGGGTTTTTTCCAAGGGATGTGGGTTGGTGGCTAAGGGTTGTGGGTTTCTGTTTGTTTAAAATACGTTTAGCACCATGACAGAGAAATAACAATTTGAAAACCCCCAGTCTACTATATCTGTGCTGCCCAAGAGATTTCACTAAAAACCCCCCAACCTGACCACCCCACAACCAAACCTCTCCTATAATATCACTTACAGAAAACCATATAACATTTTAATACATTATGTTATGTAAATCACTCAAATATGATTATTCAGGAGTCAGCTATATGGTCACCCCAGGCTAATTGCTATATCCAGTTATTGCTCTGAGGGCAACATTAAAATAATGAGTTACATAACTTTAAACTGGACTTTTATAACTGATTTGGCTTGCAATGTTTGCTTTACTCCATGCAGTTCCCACTTGCAATCTTAACCTTAATTCCCATTTACGCCACTGAATATTTAATAGGATTGATTTTTGTACTCCCTGTTGTTCTGTGTATCTTTGTATTTCCTTCAGTTTATTTTCCTCCGTTTTCTCTTTATTTATTTGTTTAGAGACAGGCACTGTGCTCATTTATTAATTTTTGCCAGTTTCCCTTCTATAGCCGAATGTTCACACTTTTTCCAACTCCTTTCAGGTACATAATAATGAGATCATGTTATATAATTTCTAGGAGAGCTGACGAAATGCAAAGTGCCTCTGTTTGCTGCCAAGAATATGGAAGTCAGCTGTTCTGAAGGGCAGCTTTTTATTTGTAGCTCACTTGTTGAACATTGAATAACTCTGCTAATTCAATATCAGTAATTTGTACAAATTGTACCAATTTGCAGAATTAAAGATGCAAAATTATCATGAAAAAGGAGGGAAGGTTCTTACCTCATCTGCAAGTTTTCTGTTAAAAATCTTGGATTCTTCCAATGGCGACCAAATTTTTATATCATAATCAATACCCGAAGAGGCCAGAACTAGAAGTAACAGTAATTCTAAATTAGATGTGTTATATGTGTTTATTGGTGTTTTCTGCCCTTAAATGGAGTAGAAAAAAAAATACTTCACTAGAAGCATTTATTTGCAAATGTCAGATCATGTTGAGCAGAGCTTGCAATTACCAAGTCTCCACATGAGATCTGCACTATAGATTATATGGTTTTGAATGTACCTATCTATATATATATATATGAAGAAAACAAATGCAAACATCAAGAACCCCCTGAACTCAATGTCAACTAAAAATTTAAAAGTTCAATGCTTACCCAATGTAGGACAGTAATCCATATTTCCCCAAACTGTCTGAAACACCCCCAGGCTCTACTAATATTATTGTAAGAACTTTACTTGCTGATTTACTAATAGGCTGACTCTTCCTGTATAGCCTTGTAAGCAGTGAGAAAAGAAATAACACAAATGCTTTCCTCTGGCTGGGTCAGAGGCTGCAGAATGGTTCAGACTTTTCAGCTACATGTGATTCCTTCTACTTCTTTGGTCCGTCTTTTCTATGAAGGTTTTCCTCTCAATACAAATTAACAGAATTTCTATAAATTTTATTAATTCTTCTAATCTCACAATGCCAGTGAGAGGGAGACACCCACTTCACTCTGTTTTTTGAACAGAGCCAAGGAGAGACCAGATTCCAATATCATTTCCCAAATATTGCTGGCATTTCAGCAACTCCATATTTCCCTCTTTAGTGTCATGGAAAACATTTTATGTGTTGAAGGCAGCAAAAAATCGAGATTCTTCTTATTACATCTGACAACGTTCCTATAAATACTATGTCAGTGATAGTTTCAGTTCAATACCTTTTTAAGTGAGGAGAGGTCTAAGAGCTAAAGGTCATTAGTAAGAGGCAAAATTAAAAGCAGTATTATCTAAATTATATGGGGAAACACGAGCAGTAGTTGATTAATCATTGCAACGCTCTGCTGAGCACAGGGTTTAAAACTGAGCTTTAAAGCAGATAATCTGGGCATGCAGAGTGTGAAAATGCTGCTCTTACTGGGGTCAAAGGGGTGAGGCTGCAGACAATTCACCACGTGGTTGTCAGCCTCCAGCAGCATGAGGTGCTCAGCAGTGTGTCGGTCCCAGATGAAAATATGGCCGCAGTCTGAACCACTCATCACAAAGTTGGATCCCCAGAAGTTGGCTTCCTTTATCTGCAAGAAAAACAAACCTGATGAAGTAAGACCCACAGCCAGTGAAAAGCCCATCAAAGATTACACTCCTGTGTCTGCAATAGCACTGCTGCTGCAGGAAGAGCTCTGCCCATGCAGAAACAACATTTAAGAAATTTTAAAGGAAGCATTTAAAGAAGGATGATAAAAAAAGGAAGTTCAGACAGTTTTGGATTTCCAGAGCAAAGTAGCTGCTAACAGGAAAAGTAAAAAAAGGAAAGAGGAGTTGAGGCAGACTGAGCAGTTTGAAAATAAGTGTCAGCAGATCTGTCACTTTCTAAAGTGACAGAAATGATACTGGAGACAGGGCTATGCAAAGGAGTTTTAGGAAGAGTTTGGCTAAGGTAAAGTGTGTGACAGGCTAATCCCTGGGGCAGATTTTCCATTTACAGAGAAAAGAGGAGACAAGACAGAAGCTTATGAAAACTTGGAGGTGGGAATTAACTGGGTCTGACAGGTAAAAATGGTCATGATATCAAAAACTTAGGAATTTTTTCTCCCCCTTCACTATAATAAATCAGATAGAAACTAAGACCTCTTAGCCCAATGCCAAAACAAAAGTTATGAATCACTGAACAAATGAAGGCATCCAGGTAGAAACAACCCTTGAGCTTCACCTATTACAGCAAGAGTAGATGAAAATGCCTCCCAGTCACAGAATGTGGTATTGTATTATAAGGACAATAAGTATCATAGGTATTATCAGAACAATGTTATTATCTGACATATAATTTATACATATTAGCCAGATCTTTGTATGGATTCATAATTTATTAATTACATTAAGTATACTATTTGTATTTCTTATATGTTATTTATAAAGAGCTCCTTGTGAAGTGAATGTATTATCTATTCATTGTGTATTTACAAATCCAGTGGGAAAACAGAAGCAGTTTCGGCACTGACTGCAGCTGAAGCAGTCTGTCCTAAGAAACAGAGTAGCAGAGAAATGATCAATACTGCAGGCCAGGAGAAATGGTAGTAGGATCAGATATCCATTTCCTTGAAATATAATGTTGATACTATGCTACACCTGCTACATTCAAGATACCCTTACAGTATAGCCTGAAAGAATGTGCCTCATTCAATTTCTGAGCCAATAAAAACCATCTTAAAATATTTTTTTCAAGAAGCAACTATTAGGTTTCCTAAATGTAGAATAATCTCTCCATACCAAGGCTGCTCTTGTAACCCAAATGGTGCCAAACAAGTAGTCTGAATGAACAAGAGCAGATAATTTCCTTCACTAACACTAAGAATCTTCTCCAGAAATCACTCCTGATTTTACTCAGAGTAGGACCTCAAAATAACCACTGTTAAACGACAGAGATTTGCTGTCCTGTGTCCTCTACAGGTGAGAGGTTTGATGGTATGGCAGAGGGAGCAGGGACATTGCTTCAACAGTCAGAAATCATGAGATGTGAGCTGAGAGCTCCACAACAGTCTGGTGTTTGTGCTGGAGGAAAAAGCCTGGGATTTAAAGTAGAACTGGATGTAGAATTATTTTTTTAAGAGTCAGCAGTACCTCTTACAAACTCTTTTCATTGACAAACACAGGGCAAGAGAGGCACCCTGTGCAAGCAGGAGTTCCCTGTGCAGCAGCTTTCCCAGTTCACACAGATCATTTCGATGTTTCTAGTTTAGTTTGGCATTTAAGAGCCACTCCAGCATAAGGGACAGAATCCTGAGGTTGAGACTATTTACACAGAATCCTACTGTGAATTATTTTCCAAGTAGTGCATCATCATTAGGCTCTAAAGAGGGCCATGCCTGATCCTTCTCTTTGTTTTGCACAGAAAATGCACTGAAGAGAAAACAGAGATTTTGCCTTGCTCTGTGCTTTGCCTCAGCTATGTTGATACAGACTCATATTGGTAAGTTGAACCCTCAGTGCTGTTAGAAATATGTGCTTTATTTCCAGTAAAAGTATGCCCAGTTTTAAATTTCAGGCTTGGTAGATCTTTGTCTAGAGAGTGTGTCCCAATGACTGCAGTCAGAGCAATGAAGTCATGTTGATGTCTAAAAGTAAACCAGAGAAACTGCATTCCTGGATTCTGTAATGAATTCCAATATATTACTCGTTCAGCAGCTTTTGTCTTAGAGCTCCTCTTAATATATATTTTCATTATCCTGGTACATCTATATTATCCTAAATAATAAATAACTTCCAATTTTTTAATTTAATTTCCAATTATGACCTCTTCCTGTTTCTTTTCTAATTCCTTACCTAACCACTGATTTTACCTAATACTCATAAAATCTAATTTTAGCACCACAGAAACAAACAGAATTGAAATTTGCATTTAAAAATATTGTTTTTCAACCTCATATACACACAATCACTTCTGTATGCAAACACAACTTATCCCATTTACCATTTACACTCAGATGCTCCACTGAAGGAAGAAGTTTCTAAAAGTCACTGTTTTAAAAGGGGGACTATAAAAAAATAAGACTGCCAAATTAAGTTTCCAAAAGTAAGAAAGAACCAGAATTGCTCCATTTGCCTGCATAACCTTAATTCACTATATATATATATATATATACACATACACACACACACATATATATATACATAAAAATTATATACATACATACATATAAAAATGGTTCATGTAATTGACAGCACAACTTTATCCCTGGGCTGCTCAGGTGTGTAGGAAACAAAGGTTTTTTTAAGCTGTCTCCTTCACAGATTTGAAAGGGAAATATTTCCAGGCCTTGCCTTGCATGAGTGAGGGTATCACTCAAACCAGCATATTAAAATGAAGTTTGCAACCACAGAGACCAACAGGGAAAATAAGATTACATTTTCGTTCATTCTGTGCATTCCTTGCCGTAGGTGAGTGTGAAACAAAAGCAAAAAGACCACTCACATACCCAAGACACCAAACAACAAAATCTGTTAAATAATCTATATAAGAACAGATAGGAAACTGAATTAAGACTCCTTAGACAAGCTCACTTTTAGTATCTCTTCACTACAAAGTGCTTGATGCCAGAACTTTTAAACTAATGGGGGTTTGAGCAATTAAAATCCATTTCTGAAATACAGTGCAAAACTCCTTGTCATTAATCAAAGTTTATTCTAAGCCCTATTGCTTATGCAGACTGAAATATGTATTTACTGAAGCATTTTTCCCAGTGTAATCAAAGCTATTCACACAAACCCTAGAAAATGGCTTTTGGGGGTAAAGGGACTACTCCTCCCATCAGCTGTAAAATACCACACCAGCTACTTCTACAAAATACCACTCAGAACTTCACAGCTTCAAAATAATGCAAAAAGCAAAAGAAGCAATAGCAAGGAAAGCAGCAGCTGTTTTTCATGCACCATTGCTTTACAAACACAGTAACTGCATTTTTCTTAAAATACAGTTTTTTGTATGAAAAAGACAAGGCATCTAGTAGCTAAATTATAATTTAATAACTAGCACTAGTTCCTTTTCTTAATTCAGAGATGTCAAGGCTCTTCAAAACTACGATTTAACCCTCACTTTTCCTTCCAAGCTCTTTAAAGATTTAATAATAATTTTGAACAGCTTGGAAGGAAAAGTGAGGATTAAATCATAATTTGGAAGGTAGGCACATTTTATACCACTTAAGCTGAGAGAAAAAAATGAAAAAGAATAAAAATATCCAAAGGTCTAAAGGATGTTAAGGGAAGAGAGTATTCAACTCAGGAATATTTAAATGCCTCTCATAGTGACACGAGTCACACTAATTTTCATTTTCATTTGGAACAAATTCTGTGCCTCCCAAGCAAACACAGAAGGCAAAGTGCTTACAGTGCCCCACAATCCCCTTTTTTTGGCAAGCACAGCAATGGGGCAGCCAGGCTGACTGAGTGCACAAACCCCCTGCAGCCCCCAAAGCACACAGATCTGTACCATGGTCCGGGAGTTGCGGTGACCTTTATAAACCATCTTTATCAAAGGGCGCCTGATGTTCAGCGTTTCCAGCTCTTCCATCTCCTTCCTTTCCTTCCTCCTCCTGAAGAGCTCCTGGATGCGAGCGACGGCGGATCGTCTGTGGATTCCAGAGAGAACAAACACTGAAAGGGGCTCTCAAAAATAATAGCAAATAATAATTAGGCACTCCAACACATTCTCCATGAGTTTGAAACAGACATCAACATAATCCCAACTGTAAAAATTACAGACTTGAATTTTTTTCCATCCTGGCTTAGAACAAGAATAGCATGCAAGACAGTGGAATGCCAAGTGATGCCAGGTTTTATTCCCCCTCTGTAGAATAAACTTCAGCTGTTGGCAAAATTCACATGCTATTTTATTTTCAGTGCTAGAGATATCCTCCACCCATAATGAGGTAGCAAAATTCCAAAGTGAAAAAAAAAATCTGTGTCAGAACAGAAGTTTTTAAATTTTAAAAAGCCATTAAGGATCTATGTGTGTCACAGTGTGATTTAGTTTTTAGTAAGATTTCATTCAATGTATTTCTCTTCACTATTTTGTATGACAAGACTCAAGATTTAGACAACTTTAAAAAGCTTCCTACTAAGGCAAAAGATGATTTGAGATCAATTATTTGAGCAGCTATCCCATATGTCAGCAGTGAGGTTTACAGCTGAAGATTTCCTAAAGTAACAGAGAGAAAAAAGCTAAATTATGATTTCTTTTTGTGACAGATCCAGATTTTAGCAGAATGCAAGGAGTGAAACTATTATGGCAATTTGTATGATCCTAAAAAGTGAACTGATTCAGACTCTCACTACACTGCTACCAGAAAGTAACCTGAATTTGTTTTTAAGTAATGTTGTCCAGTGGTTTTAGTCAATGATTGTGGAGACTCCAGCAATAAGTCCTCTACTCCAGGAAAAAACCCCATGAGATCTAGCTCATAACTAATTCTCTCAGCCAGTGGTCTACTTAGATTTTTGTCTAATTTTTGCCATAGAAGAAAGTTGCACCAAAAAGTTAAGGTGAAATAAGAGTTATGCTACAGCTTGGCAAAGAAGGAAGAGGAATGTAAGTCATTAATACAGATTTATTTATTATAAAAACAAACAAACCAACAAACTACACACTGTCATACTAAGACAGATCACCTAATACAGCTAAGCTTTTAACATAAATTTTAATACCTTTTTTTTACAGAAACCAGAAGAGATTTGAAAGCACCAGCCAATAGATCTATTTAACTGTGTGCTATTGATTAGAATACATTTCTTAGATGTTTGCCTAGCAAACAGCACCAGAAAAAGTAGACTATTTAGTGAGAGTTTTCTATCCCTTCAATCCCTAGGCAATTTTCTGGTTCCTCCTTCTTATACTACAGCAAATAAATACACTGTATTTTTTAGTTACTCCTTATAAATACACAGAGTTTCAACTTTAATCTTCAACAGATTTAAGAGGGTTCTTCACAATGTCTTCATACAAGGGGGGAAAAAGGAAGCCCATGTTCTTTATCTACTCTGCTTTAAAGATCCCTGAATTATCCTCCTCACCAGTTTATTCCACATAAAGGAAAAAGGGTGGTATGCACTTGATAGGCTGCATCAAACACCTCCAGAAACTTTAAACCATTATTTGTTCATACTTGGGTTTGTTCTTGCTTTTGAAAAAGGGGTTTGTGTGAGAAAGTAAAAGCTCCTATCATTTACTCTGATAGCTATTTGTAATTTAGGTGTATTTATTCACATTCATTAATCAAAGATGTGCAGTGAAGAGGCTGAGAAGTTAAACATCATTAGGACTGACAGAGCAATAGACTCGTCCAGCTGTTTCAGAAAGGTTATTTGCTGGATAGCACTAAAAAGTCTTGGATTTAGAAGATGGTATTAAAGTTACTAATTGGTAAAGCAAAGTAGTTTCTTGCATAATTTTTCATCCAAACATCTCTAGAAAAATTAATCTCCTCCTCTCCATTCCCCTAGGCTGAAATATGCAGACATTACAAAAAACCCTCAATACTACCCAGCAGTCAGAATCATGCATTTTAAAATAAAAGCAGAAGCACAGAAGCAACTTTTGGTTAAAACTGTCTTTCAATTAAATGAAGCTCTGAATTTAACCTCCTGATTATTTTAAAAGGCAGGAGTAGATTTATATTTAGTTATGTTGTGAAGTTGATGATTACCTTCCCCAGGGAGAAGGCAGCCAAGCACACAGGGCTCTGACTGTGATTCTGTGATCAAGCCCTTAACGACACCCTGCAAAAAGCAGCAACGTGGCAGAGGCAAGTTTGCTCCAGAAAACATAAATATGAGCTCAATTTAATGACAGTTCTGAACAAAGAACATGACAGGCAAAAGGCTCTGAGAGGTATTACTTGTTGATAACTACAGATTTTCTATACATTTAAGTCATACACACATGAGAATTTTAACATCTGACATATCTGTTTTCGTTTGTATTTGTGATAAGCAATTCCTGTCTTTGCCAACACAAACACAGATAGCAGCCTAATCACTTGGAGCATCAGTGGGCACAGAAGTGTGCTGTGCAATTTGTACTGTTCTGAGGTTCAGCTTGAGTTGAGCCTGGCTGTGAGCTGCTGCTTCCCTTCCAAACTGCTCTTCCAAGCACAGAATGCCAGACAATGGAATTTATGCACATAGTGCTAGCACTCCTTAGGCAACCCCATCAACTGATACAGTTCTAGGAAGTATTTACAGAGCACTGCTTTTCCTCTTAGGATCAGCCAGGTTGGAAGTCTTCAAAGTCAAATGTTGTAATTAATTATCAAAAGTCCATTTAAATTAAGCCCAAAATGAACAGAATAGGGATTCAGAAGTGAAGCCATATGTTTTTAGTTAAACATAGGTTTTAAACAAGCAAACAAAAAAACCCAAACTCAAAAAAATTCTGTGATGCAGACTGATCCACAGCTGTATGTTATACATGGAGAGAAATGGAAAATAGGTATACATGTAAGTTAAGCCTTAAAATGAATAAATTGCCCCACAGGGCATTTTCTGTATATTTAGAAATTGTGAAGTGCAATAAGGATTTTGAAAGGCAAAAATCTGTAGAATTTGCACAATTAAGTAACTGGTTTGTTTGTTAAAGGACAATAAAGTAGTGGCTGCCATAAAACTAATCTGGTACCCCAGATAAGCCTGCTTCTTCCAAATACCATTTTTCCAGACTGATCACCTCCTGAGCCAGGCTGCAGCAGCTTCCTTGCTCCATCCCTCTTGTCTCAGCTCTGCATTGAGTATTGAGCTCACTATTGATTCCTTCAGTGCTAAGGATTTTTGTCACTTCTCAAGTTTCTAAATTTACTCACCCACAGACAAACATGGTCTCTTTTTCCTAGCAGACAGCTCTAGGCTGGAAGGGACCCTAAAGATCATCTCATTCCAAGCACCTCCCAAGCTCCCTTCCAACTCATGGCACTCTATGATTCTAGTATTATTTTTGTGTGTATCTACACCATTACAGCAAAACCTTGATCCAGGTCTGTCATTTCTTCATTGTTCCTGCAAAGGAATCCACCTGCCACCTACCAGGGTCCTGTCCAAGAATTCCAAAGGCTTGTCTTAACCACCATATTAAAATAGATTCCTTGTCTAAATGTCAACATTTGATTGTATTTCTGATATTAATTACCAAATAACCATGTTCCTTTAGAAGCCTGTGAGCATAGGGAACAGATTTATTGCTGCTGTCAAATATCAAGCATTAAGATAACTCAGCACCAAAGGCAAAACCATCATGTTAACAGCACACTGACACTACCTTAAAGCCCAAGTTATTTCACTGCTGATCATACAAAAAGAAATGTTTACTGTTATGCACTCCTAGGTAATTTCCCAGCCTTCAAACACAATCAATGTTTCAACTCTTCTCAGCTACAAAACGTTTTTAAATTTTCACCTGCTGAATGACAATGAAAATCAGAGAAAAAAAAGACTGATAAAAAATTCTACGCTGAATGCATCATTTATTTTATTTTAAATTTACAGCAACATGGAACTAATATTCCCCTGGGCTGCACTGAAGAGCTAAAGAACTCCTTGGTAAGCATGTTGAATATAGAAAGAATGCCTATTGTGAAATTTAAAGTATAAAAGATTTCTGAACTTCTAAGAAAGCTGATGAGTTAAATCCAGGTATTCCAATTGCAA
This sequence comes from Entomyzon cyanotis, assembly GCA_024500445.1. Lineage (NCBI taxonomy): Eukaryota > Metazoa > Chordata > Aves > Passeriformes > Meliphagidae > Entomyzon > Entomyzon cyanotis. The sequence goes on along the minus strand of JAKEPQ010000755.1, from coordinate 3,289,698 downwards.
CTAAGATGGAAATGTAAGACAAAGAAATACAGATCTGCACTATTTTCCTGTAGCCATTTAAAATACATGACTGAGGCTTAGTCTTTTATAGAACCTGATCCTGCACCTTTGCCTTTCCAGCCACACAAAGCCAAGATGTTAATTTTCATCATCAGAATGACTTTGGGCCATTTCCCCTCTAGACAGCCTTTGGCTGAAATCACAGCAGGGAGTTTCTGCCTCTCAGGGCATGTGGCCAAACACAATTTCCCAAATTGCCTTATATGTTCTTACAACTGCTTCCCTCAAGTACTTCAATGAAGAATATGAGATCAAGTGACTTTTTCCTTTAACTTCATTAAAAGCAATATTGTATAAAATTTAGCATGTGTCTTGCTAAATGTGTATTACCCAGTACAGCTCTAATAATTATGCTCAGTTCCATAACCTTGTTCAGGCAAAAAATATAAATGGTCTTTGATCCATAGTCTTATATTTTTGTCCAGAACTGGATGTTCTCTACTACCAGACAAAGCAAGTCAGCAGTAGCCCATGCAAATATAACTCGTTCCTCAGCAGCTCAATTAAAAAAAAAAAAGGTATTTCTTTTCACAAACTACACACTTTTCAAATTCCATTAACTTCTATGGCACACAATTAAAATGTTAATAGGTTGTAAAATGTATACACTGCCATTTCTTTTCAATTTCCATGCAACACATGCAGCTAAATATAACTCAAGCAATATGCTCTGTAATTCATAGCATTTGAAGTACAGCAATTCTTAAAATGCCAGTTAGATATGAAAAACAAGAACCTGATAAATCCAATATATGGCAATAAAAAGAAGGAGGGGAGGAATAAAATAATTAATTACCTCATTATTCTATCACCTATCGCTGTTCCTCTGATATTATATCTAGTAAAGGGAATAACAACTGAAGTCATTCACAAATGCTGGGTACCATGGTTTTCAAAGGTTAGCATCTCTTACAAAATATGCTCTATGAATTCCAACTGAGAAGGCTCCTTCCCAGTGTATGAGTCAGTATATGAGACTACTTGGATTTCAACAAAAATAGTATTCAGATTATATAACAGTACACAAAGTTAAGTTATAAAATGCAGTAATTCTTCACAGATTACAGCAGCTTCATCATCATTTCCATTTTACATTCATATTTCTTTAAATTTTAACCTGCTAGTTGTAGCTTTTTCCAGGCTTAGCCTCCACCCCCAGATCAACTTGGAAGTCCAAACAACATTAATTCAGTCATTTAAGTGGGAAAGCAGCCCTCCGACAGCTGTTTTGACTAATTTGTGAGAATTAAGTTCAAGCTATTAAAAAGTGCACTCTCTTTGTATGAAGAACATTTTGCATAGGTTTTTTTCCCCCTCCCACAAGGTTACAATGTACCTCTGTTTCAACTAAACTTGCTGGACTCAGAAAGTTTTAAAGAAGAAATGCCCTGTGCATATGTCCAGACTGAAAGACCTGCACATCTCATCTTGTGGATTGCCTAAAATGCACAGGAGGTTATTTTCCCTGATGAGTATCTAGCTAAACAAGTCTACTGTACAAAAGAGGTTTAATTTTTTCTCACTTTGAAATGTTCTATGCACTTTCTTACACATTTTGTTAAAAAGAACATTCATTGACTGGCCCAATGACATGAAAAAAATGAAATAACTGTTTAGCTTCTTTTAGTCACTTGTGAAGACCATTCCTTAGTGATGCTCTGTGGCTACAAAAATGCTGCTGAAAAAAGTCAGATATCACAGTCTCAATTATTTCTTTTAAAGAAATGGCTTTCCGTTCCTAGTTGACTCCTAATCAACATGCAGCTGACTTTAGCATGATCCTTTGGTTGACTGGCTTTTCTCCATTTTGCTGCTACTATTTAAAGTCCTTTGCAAAATATTAAAGGGGGTGCAAACTTTGCACAGTCTTTCCTGATGGCTCAATTTCAGGTTAGTTCCATCTATCCTCATTATGTTTTGAGATTTATAAGCATCCACAATATGAGATTACATATCTTGCATCTATTCTTACATTATTTATGAAGAGAATAAGATCAAACTCTCAGCTTGTAAGCACCGGAAGTTGGATTTGTACCCCAAAAAAATTCAATAATGGAAGCCTTGTAAAATTAGATTTGCAAAACGAACAATATTTATTCATAAATCTGAAATCCACATCCATCTTACTAAAAATAAGGTGAGATGCAGTAGCAAGTTCTCAATGTATTTAACTGTTTAACAGAGCTATCAAAAGGGTATTTCTGCCACTTCTTTTCCTTAAGAGGAAGCTACAGATCATGATTTCAGAGTACAGAATCAGAAATCTACCTGTCTTTTCTCCTTCTTTTTCAGTGGAGAAGGTTGTATTTCACAGTGGGAAAATTACTCTGAGACAGTTTCTTTTATCTTAATTTCTCCACTTTGGAATTTCTCCTCAATGTAAACAGGAGCTATTTCATTTATAAGAAAACACAGCCTAAAGAAAAAGAAATTGACTGTATACAAAGCCAGCAATGCTACATTTTGGAAAAGACTTATTAGTCAAAGTTTAGTTTTGAAAAGGCTAGTTTTTAGCCTTCTATTTCAGAAGTCTACAACAACCTTTTTTTATTTTTTGTCTTATAGAAAAATGAATTTTAAAAAAAAATACATAAAAGACATTCACAAAAGGTGGATTATTGCAGGCTAGTCTTTCTTCTTTTGAAAGAAAAAAACCCAACAAAACCAAATCAAACCCACAAACCACCCCCCCCCCAAAAGCAGCTACCCTAGATGTTCTAGAGAGAAAAAAAATCTACTTTACTATCAGATATTAATGCCATTAATTATCTTATAAGATGACAAATTGGAAACTAAAGTATTAGATAAACTTGAGAAAATGAGCTTTAGTAAAGGAATTGTTAGGTAACACAATTTACTAAGTGAGGAAAGAGAAAAAAAGCCTACAGAGAGCATCCTGGTGGGGTGAAGCCCCAGACTGCAGGCAATTTTGTGCCATGTATTGCTGATAGTCCTTGGGCAGGGTGTAGGAATGGAATCATGCAGCATATTGAGGGTGGGGAACTTTATTAATAGAGAGGAGACTGTAGAGCCTTGGGGAAAAGAGGTGGGTAGAAAATCAGCAGTACAAAATCGAGTTACACACCTCTGAGCTTCCTTCTGGTGAAAATGAACACTCATTGATCAGGAATGACAAAGTAGGAAAGAGTGCAGGGTGCTGGGCTTGTGTCTAACCACAGCCACACTGTGCCTCAGAGAATCGTCTCTGGGCCACGAGTAACAACCACAGAATTACTCCAGCAAAACCCAAACACTGCAGGGGGCTGGGCTAACACATTCAGGAAAGAAGTGAAACATGAAGGAGAACAGACAGAAATCAGCATGATGGCAGGAAACCCACAAATTTGTACTGCTAAGAGTGAGAAAACTTGGCACTCAGTCTAACGAGACAAAACCTGAAAATGGACAGGATGAACATCATTCAATGATGAGCACTGGGTGTGAAAAATTATTTCAATCAAAACAGAATGTCAACATAGAACAAAATGACCAATTTTAGTTCAGGTATACTCATTGCAGCAGCAATGCTTTGAGTTAGCTTCCTACTCGTTAAGGGACGTGGGGGATTTCATATAAATTTGATCCGTTTGTGAAAGGGATTACAGGCTATAACAACTGCCATAGTAGTAGTAGAGAGGACTTCCAGTTCCTTTCACCCTAATAGGAGATATAAATACTAAGAGGGTTTATAGCTAGAGCCTTTAAGACCATCAGTGTCTCCTTTCTTTCCAGAAATCCAAATTCCTTTGAGCACACACAGGATGTCTTACTTTTCCTTAGTATCTCAGAGTGCATTTGGAAACTCCTGAAACCAGAGGAATAGGAGGGAATGTAATGCTCTAAAGCTAGACTGGAAAACTTCACTGCTTGCACACAAACAAAAGCAGAACAAAATGAACTGGTCAGGCATTAAACCTGAGCAATGAAAGCCTGCAAGCAATCCTCAACCAACGCTCACTACAAAGCAACTTTTTTTCAGATTTTATTTTGGGGGAAGAATAAGGGAGCAGGGGACTTCATAAAGAATTTTAATTATATAATTCATTAAGTTGAATGATCTTTCCTATGTGACAAATTTAAACTGGTAGAGGAAGAAATCTCACTGCACACAGAGGAAAGAAAGCATGTCAGATGAACTGTAACTTCATTTAGGATGTCCCCACTAGTGGGAAATGCTAACAGCTGTGTGATACCTGCAAGTGTCTTTCTCATCACATTACTAGAGAAACTATTACGTCGTAGAGACAACATGGTGCATGAAGAGAAGCTATGAATCCTGCTTGAAAATGGAAATGGGATTGAAATTGCAGGGCTTTTCACAGCTTGCTCTTCAATCACTGGATCATAATGAACATTGGCTCTGCAGGGGAAAATATTTCTGCCATTCTATATCTGTCTACAAATACTTAGTACTGCATGGAAAGCTAATGGATTAAGACAGAATCTGTGTATATTGGCTTCTTCATAAAAGCTGTCATTTAGTGAGCAGAATTTCTTGTGCTTTGTAATAAACAACCACTGACTGTTCTTTTTGTAACTACTGACAATGTGGTGGCTGACAACTTCTATTTTAACTGCAAATTATTCAAAACCTTTTCTACAAACTACAAAATTCTTCCTGATTTCCTAATGAATACATATTGTAAATTCCTGTAAAGAATTTGCATTGCTAGCATAAGAAATTAATAGTGCTGCCTTTGAACAGGAGCAAAGCAAAGGCATCTGACATTAGGTTCAAATACATCTAAAACTAGTAAAAAAGGTATTGTCTGAAGTCTAACAACAGAAATGTTGCTTAAATAATTTTACAATTTTTAAATTAGTGAACAAAGGTATTAAACCAACAATAGCAAACTGAGCGCTCAGTTTACTGAATGATCAAACAAGTATGTACAGCTATTTATATAAAAAATGCACAAAGCTTATGAAATAGACCTTTTATTAATGATAACACCTAGCAGTCTACCTTTCCTTTTTACTGACATACACACTGATATTCAATAACTGACAAAAGGATTACAGTTTCTCTTTCAGAGAAAAAGAAGAATGAAAAATTGAATGGTCTTAATGCATGTGCTACAAACACACCACTGCTGCACAACAGCAGTTAAAAGCTCTTGCTTTGACAAAAAAAAGAACACCTAAGGTACAACTGAAAGATAATGTAAGTTCCTGTGCCCAAATTTACGAACTTTCTAGACTTATGACTAGAGGGAGAATAATAAAAAAATAAACTGCAAATATTTAAGACTGAGGTATTCAGCAGGCAAGAAATCAGCATAAACAGCTATTATATCTGTAAGAGCTTTCCTGGCTGGGGGGGAAATGTAGCTGTACATATCTTACATATAGGCAAATTAGGCTGAGCCATCAAGCTCTTGGCCAGTTGGCAAAGAACAACCTGTTTTAATTAGGGATATGAGGCATGAGTTCCTACATCTTCCATTCAAACAAACAAGAAAAAAGAAAGAAAAAGAAGCAACAAGCACTTTGCCAAGCGACAGCAGGGACAGGTGATTCCCCTAACCTGTGTCCTGGGCCTCCTCGGTACCTCGCCCCGGGGATGAGCACGGGGTCATCGTCGCTGTCATCGGTCTCCTGCAGAGCTGAGCTCCTGGTGGAGGACTCGTCTGGAGCTGCAAGCGCTGAGGATTCCGGCTGGGACTGAGGCTCCTCGCTCGCCGGGAGCAGGCTGGCAGTGGGCTCAGTGCTGGGACTGCAATCGGCTTGGGTTGCAGCCCTCATGTCTTGGTTTGCACTGCTGTCACAGGAGGCTTCTTCCTCTGCATTCCCAGACACAGCATCGGCATCGGGATCGCTTGTTTCTGCTTGAATTCCAGAATGCTCAGGACCAGGTTTATCTGATAGTGCTAAAAAGAAAATATTGGGGAAAATAAGTCACACCATTACAGTCTGTTTTAGAAGACATTAGAAATGGTCAGAGTAGTTAAATTATGCAAACTGAGATCATATTTCCTTCTCTACTTCTTCCTATAACTATTTCAAAGAGTGCAGATACATACTTGCTTCTGTTGTCTCTACAACTTCATCTGTATTTTTCAGTTCTTCAGCACTTGCATCTTCCTTGTGAGATTCATCAGGAACCCCTAAATTAAGCAATTTAATAGTAAAACACATGGTTTCATTTAGAGGTATATCTATAATGTAAGCAAGTCTCAATGACCCCAGCACTCCTAGAAGAAACCAATCCAAGCAACCCACTCCAAAGTCACCATCTCTTTACTGAAATCTCAGCTATCAATCACATAAAAGTCAGTATATAAACCTATCTAGTTCACCAGGTCAACACACTAACAATGAAAAATGTAGCCCTTTCTTGTTCCTTAATGCATTTAACATCCTTTACTATGAGAACTTTATCAGCAAAAATAGCATTAGTACCCTCGATACAGACAAAAATTATTATTCCTGAAGACAAATGAAGTTATCACTCTATTAAAAGGGATTTATTTTTGTTAATATTTCTCTGGAACCAATCATTTGACTTGACTGCCCTTTTGGCAACGAATTGAGCAAGACAAACACATGTAATAGAATACAGTGAAAGCCTGAAAGGAATGTAACAACATTCCAAGCACTCATTTATGACTGCAAAGTGCAGCTGTTCTATTTTTCTATACAAATTGGGGCAAAAGATGTCCCAAGGAAGAATAATGTTTTTAGAACTAAAGACAAAATAAGTTAATGGTGTTCACATTTATTTGCAACTATCTCAGGTTGGCATCTTCTTCCCTAAAAAAATCATGCTTTATTATGGCTGTGTTCTGCCTTCATGTGCATGTATGAGACTCCCACTGTTGCAATGGGATTCATGGACATAGGAGGGCAGAATTTTTGCCTCAGCATTAGAAATTCCATTGTATCTTACTTCTTTCTTCACCTTCAGGCCCTGACTCGTCCGAAGCTTTTATTTTTACAGAATCTTCTTGGCCTTCAGTTTTGCAATGACTTCCACTCCCTCTAGAGCTTGAGTTTGTGCTGCTCCTGGCAACGTAACATGGAAAAAGAGAATCATTTAGGATCATGTAAATAGAGAAGATCATTGCAATAGCACAGCCTGACCAGCATCATCTTTCTCACTGCAGTCTCACTATTCAATAGCTCCTGGCAGCAGCTACAACCCACAGCCTTCACAGCAATTTCAAAATTCTCTTATTGTGTCTGTTGCCACTCATCCCACCCAATTCCTCTGCATCACAGAACCCTGTTCTCTCCTTCCTATCTTTTTCTTAACCTTTAAAGATTGTCATCATTGCTTTTCCAAATACTGTGTGAACTTTAAAGGATTTGCTTTATTTCACTATTTGCACACTTTTTAGATGTATAAATAATCAGAGATCTTTTCAGAGGTATGACAAGCTATCAGCTAAGCACTAGTAAATAATGATATCCCATTCAATTAAAAAATTTGATTCAGATAAAATTCTCCAGGTCCTTCACCATTAACTACCATTCCTGTACCTTTTGAGGTATGGACTTTCAGTTCTCAAAATTTTATTATTTCTCAAGACTTACCATAAGGTAGTATTTGACATTTACTCCCCACTGATTTTTAGAGAATTATTGTGAAATACCAATTTCCTTTTACAATATGGAAAATGAATCCTCGGGAAATATGTAAAATGCTGTCCTGAATGCCATTGAAAGTTATGTTTTTAAACCCTCTAGCAAAGACTTTCAGGAAATGCAAAGTCTTGTTGCTAAGCTCTCCTATGTGATGTGGCCTCAAACTCAGGCAAGTCATTGGACAAATGCAGAAAAAAGGCCATTTTAAGCATGATCCTCAAGCATTTAGACTGTCTCTCTACAAGAATCTTCTGACCTGGGTATATTATTAGCAAATATTTTATATGCTACATTGCTAGAAGCAGCACAGATCATGTTTAGTTGAGATTCTTGAGAATCCAGTCCAGACTTCAGGACTTTTATGTCTTACATTAAATGACAGCTTTGATTTATCTCGATGAGCAATATTCTGTGTATGCATTGCTGTACTGGATTTGGAGGCCATAGGGACATTTTTGTTAGGCCTTTTAGTACTTCTTCTAAATCAAGAATTTTCAGCATTGCTTCTGAATGGCCAGACAAGAAGGGTACTGCTAGACACCAAGTGAAGGCTTTTTGCTATTTCATGTCTCATTTTATAAACTTAATCACAGCCTAAACACTAAGATTTTTTTGACTCTTAGGAATCTACTTTCCACCTCAATGCTCAATTTATATGTCTTTTTCCACAAGTTCCAACCTTCAGATTAGGGGCTGTTATTTGTTATTAGCTGCATCATTTTGTTGTTGCATCCTGCTCCTGTCACTCCATTCCTCAGCACAGTGTTTTCAGTCACCCTCTGAACTGACAATGACTTGCAACTTTGTCCTACCAGAAAATGCTTCTTCCTCTCACTACCCACACCACACTACCCACCAGCAAACTCCACTGAGTTAGCTGACTAATTGCACAATGAGGTAAAAGCATCACAGCAAAACCAATTTTTTGAAATCTTGCTGGATCTGGACTCCAAGTAGTTCAGATTCACAGAGGCAAAAATCAGTGTTTCAAGTTTCCAAACTGCTGTGAGCAAGGTGTATGTCTTATGTCTAAAGCCACAGCACTCAATAGTAGCCAAATGGGGTTGGGCTTTGTGGTTTTTTCCCCCTCAGTAACAATGAGCAAGCATTTCTATTTACTGTCTCCTACAATAATTTTGAAAAGCCGAGAAGTAGAAATGAGATAAAACAATGATGGTTCTTTCGGGAGATCCTGAGAGGCTCTCCTGATAGGCTTGGACACAAACCCAAGTACACCAGGCCATTAGGCAGTGTGTGTTCATTATTTGGAAAGGATGTCACCACTGTAACATCTAAGTAGTCCACAAAGTTGCTATCTCAGCCTTGTGCATTCATCAACACTCCTCAGACACAGAAACAGTAATTTCAGTGTTTACAACTCAGGAACTGAGTCACAGAAAGACTAATTTGCAGAATACTGCAGAATATGAGAAGTTTGGTAACCCCTGGAATACCATTTCATCACTGTACTACCCTGCTTTATAACACACTATATGTGTTATATGCCACTATATGCCAGGGTTTGATGAAAACAGCATGTTTGAAATTATGCTTGCATTAAAGAGATTCACAGTGAACACACAAAAAAAGAAGCCTCTTGTGTATAAATTTCACATTAAAGCATGTCTGTCATGTTCTGAATGTATTAAGAACTACAGTCATTTCAAATTCTCTAAATACACCTAAAAATAGACATAAAGCATAGGGAAAATAATTTACAGCTATGCCAGACAAGTGTTATTCATATGTGCTGATCATGAGCTAGTCAAAACCAAAATTTTTTCTTACCACTCATCAGTGAAGGCCAGTTTTATTGTGCTTGTAGTTGTTCCTTCTGTACTGTAGTGCAAACTTAAAACTGGTTCACCTGTTCCTGTTCGTGGCTTATCACTCTCTGTAAATATGGGGTTGATAAAGTTTGAATAGACATTAGGAACATACATAAAGTTGCTATAATTCTGAAGATTAACTTAATTATCAAATGTGGTAGTAACATATATAATGTCTGTTTAAGATCTCTTACAGCACAAGCAAAAAGTTAAAAAGTTCCAGAGTAAACACACCAACTTTGCAATGCTTGAAAAATGGTCTAAAATTAATTCTAAGAGCAAACAAAGGAGATGCTGTCCTTCAACATGCAAGTAAATAAAATTGCAGATAGATATGTGTACACACAATAAAACAATTAATAAGCAGATCCCTTTTATTTAAAATGTGTTAATGAGAATATAAATTTTTCTGAAGTGGTAATCAGTGTTTCTGTAAATACACACAAAAAAAGATGATGAGATCCTGACGTAATCAGCCTAGAAAAATCACCATCTTCTACTTTGTTGCCTACTTAGAAATCAGACAACTACCAGTACCCTTAGACCTGCTGTAAATTGTCTGTCACTTGTCATAAAAATACTGTAAGTTTATGTTTCCAGAGCTTTATGTTTAAAAAGCCCCTATTTTTTATCATAATAACTGCAAACAGAAGGGGAGCACTTGCAAAATGAGCTAATTCACAATGTCCAAAAGCAACAGAAGTGAATGGAATTGAAAACCACAGCACATCAGTCACTCATCTGCTGCAGAGATGGTTCTAGGGATGTTACTGAGCTCCTTCAGAACAGAACTGCTCAATCACATCCATCCATCCATCCATGCTTGAGTAAAGTTCATGGTCACCATCTACACACAAATGGCGAATTTGCCATCAATCCTGAAGCTGTGCAATACTAAAAAGTTCATGGAAAGCACCGTCAGACTGAGCCTCCCCACAGAGGTGCCAATCTCTCAGAACTCAGAAGGAAGGTTTACATAATATCAGGCAACATTCAAATGGCCACTAAACAGCCTCTGCAGTCTTGCTTTGCACGAATGCTGAGCTTTTTATCTCAGGATTATTGGGACAAAGCCTTCCATCTTTTCTTTAGTTTACAGAATGCAGAAATTGGACTATAAATATCCTTGCAGTATTGGCAGCACACTGACAAGTGTAATAAAGTAAAAGCTTCAGATCATCTTTGTGGAAGTCAGTTAAAACCTAACATTCCATTCAAACACAAGCCTACAAAATTCCTCACTAAAAAGGCTGTTATCATAACAATAATGGCTACAATACTGCCACAGGATACTTAATTTTAAGGATACAATTAAATTATAGTAATTATGAGATAGCACATAAGAATTTAACCTAACAATCAGTTCTCATATTTTGAAACTGCTGACAGGCAGAAGCCCACTCACAGGATCACAGCAGTCACCAGCTGTGCCAAAGAACTTTAAATATGCACTTTTACATGTTCTAAAGAGAAATTTAAACCCCCAAAACATACCACAAACTCCCTGAAAGAACAAATAATATTTTTATGGGAAAGAGAATTAACCAATTGCAACATGATCCTAGTAATGCACAAGGTATGGGCCCCACTCTATGCAAAAAAAAGCTTATAGCCCCTTTAAAATCGAAGTTCTAGTTACACTTTTGTTAGAGTGGAGCAAGGATAAAACTGATTAAAAGCAAAGTTTCCAGTTCTTTAAAGAAATTAAGAAAGAAATGTAAGGAAATGTTTTATAGTGCTATATTTTTTTATAGTGCTATATAGACAGTTTGAACAAAAGTGACATTCTTTCTTAACTAAACAGCTGCATTCTCTATTTTTTGACAATCTATGAGCAAACATCTCTTTATATAAAAGTCTCTTGCAACTTTAAGCATCCCTTCCTCAGCAAGTAGAAATACTGATTGACCCCACATACTACACAAGTCACCAGGAACTGACTCTGAGAGAGTCAAAAGTGACAGAGCTGGAGAAATCTTCAGCTTCCTTGTAACAGCTACAGATAAGACAGATATTTGAATTGGGAACCCAGAGAAAGACAGACAATCTCCTGCTGTGAATAGTCCAAGACAACCCCAAACGACGACTGCACTCCTGTACTTCTGACTGCTGTGCAAGGTTGGCTTCAGCACAAAACCACTTAATGCCACCAACCAAAGCAACCAACATTGGTATCTACAATGAACCTAACTGAATATCAGATTTCTGCCTTCTTGTCTTAAAATCTCCACATCTGAAAATCTAACCAAGATTTATAAGGACTAGCTACACTCACTCTGGAAGAAATGCTTATATTTGGTCACACACAAATAGTTGGAAGAATTGCTGTAAACTTATCTAAAGAGGGCACTGACTGAGAAATTATTTTTACAAGTTTCTGGAAACAGATAGCTGTTAAACCATGATGGATAATAGCATTTTCTTAAATCTACAATAACATGAACTACAATTTGGATGGGGTCAGTGTCTTCTTTAAAGTAGCTTTAGGGCATAACACAGACACTAATAAGAACAAGAAACTTTTTAAAAGACAGATAAGAGAAGAATCTGATAATAAACTGCACAGAATTAGTTGTGTAGTTCAATATTTGATATTGAACTTTCACTGCTAATGAAAGCTGAATGGGAACCTCTGTGAAGAAAATGAGTAAGTTTTGCTTCCTAAATAACTGAACATTCTTTCACAGAAGCTACATACACCCTACAAATCATGAACTCTTTTCAGGGAGAAATGTGATTGCCAAAGACTGCCCTGATCAGAATGAAGCTCTTTTCCACTACTAAGTTCATCCCATCAGGGTAAATCTACCTCACATGGATAATGAAGGAAAGGAGAGGAAAAGAGGCACAACTTCTGTGATTTAGGTGACAGCTATTGCCAAAACTTGATCTGATTGCAAACTCTAGCTGGGTAACTACTGCTCCAGGAGAAAGCTGTAGCTTGTCAACACCTTACTAAACTCTATTCCAAATTTCCCAAAAATACCTTTAAAATTTACTTAATTTTATACATTATATTTTGAAGATACTATCAACAACTTTGTTATTTCATAAACAGCCCTGTCCTAAAGCACACTCCCATGAAATGGTCCATTCTCCAGGTGCCTACTGCAAAAAGGTACTTTTAAACTACCACTCTTAAAACTGAAGACAAAATTTCATTCATAACCTTACAAGAAAAAAAAAATCCACAAACCCAAACTGCACAACTGATAGCAATATCCCTCAGACACACTTTTTCCCTTAGAAAATGGACCTGTGCAAGTTACAGATTGCATTTTCTGGTTAAACTAACACTGTGAGGAACTTCAAGCTCATTTTCCCTGTCTCAAATGCTGCCCTGTTCACTAATCTGTTGGCAACCTCATGAGAAGAGGATAGATGACTTCTCCTTAAAAAAAAAAAAATAAACAAAACAATTTCTATCCAGCACTAAATTCTGTGTGAAGAGCAGAGAGAGATACTACTGGGAAGGCAGAAAAATTTATCCAAAGAGGAGGAAATATGTGGTGTATTTCAGAAAACAGGAATTCTGTAGGAAGGTTTAACGTGAAATTTAATCAAGCCTCGGGTTCTCTCTTTACTCATTCCAATTCAGGCAGTACCTTAGAATTCTAACACTGCAACAGATCTAAAGGCCAACCCTCCACTATTATAATCACAGTCCAAAACCTTTTTAAAAAAATCAAGTGTAGATGACTGTGATCCATTTGAAACCATTTTGTACACACAGGAATGACTTTTGGATTCTGCTGGACTGCCAGAATGATGGCATTATAAATGTATGTGCTCGAAAATAATAACCAAAAGACCTTTAAACCCAAAACCAGTCTTAAAACACGAATGCCAACCAGACTGGTCCAGCAGAAGGCAGCAGGTTCAGCACTGAATTAAGAGCAGACAGGAATAAGAAAGGTAATTCTGTATGAAAAGAACTTTTATTACTTCCTTCATTAACTACTTACACTATTTTGAGACTTCAAATTTAAGTGAAACTAATGCAGTTGAACTTCAGAAATCCAACGGGATCTCAGCAAATTATTCTTTCTATTTATCATTTGAACAGATTTCCTAATAAATTTGCTCCTTTTTCAAATTCCAAGTTTTCCAAATTAGAAGTAACACTGTCTGCCAACAAACCAGAAAAATATTGCTTTAAAACAACTGGAGAACTTGTGTACCAAAAAACAAATGTATTTTGGGGGGATTTCCTTTGCATATTAAAAAACCTGAACTGCTTCTAAAAGAGGGAATCTCTTAGTTCAAATAACTTCTTAAACCAGAAAAAAAATCCTAATTTTCCCAAATTTTTACAATTTTAAGAATCTCAGTAAACTTACTATGTTAGTTCTATGTTATTCTACTCTGATCAAATAATATTTTATTCTGAGTTCAGAAAAGAGAGCATAACTTGGCCAATAGTTATGAGCAAGTTTTCCAGCTAAACCTGACTACTGGAATGATGTAGTCTACTGAATGATGAACAATTAGCACAGTTACACATTGAGGTTTAAGGCTGTTTCATCACAAAATGTATTTCTACAAAAATAATTTCTTTGGTCAAGGTGCAGCTTGGTTTTTTACCCCCCAATGTTCTGGCATCTTAAAATAAACCATAATCTCAACAGCTGCCAAACAGAATTCCACTATTTTTCAGAAGTGGGATTTCAAACTGGCTTTCTAGTTTAGAAAGTGAAACAAGACAAAGCACTTTTATGGGATTTAAGGATTTGTGGGATATTGTGTCTCTACAGAGGTTTTGATATGGAAGCATCATGCAGAGTGTATGGCAATCTATTTTTAAATTAGCATCCATCACTCCTTAATTATTCAGCCATAAATATTCCCTACAGATGACACTGATGCAGCTGGAACAGGGTCACCTCTGGCCCACTTCAGTGCTGGCAGTTTGATGATGGAAATGGGCACAGAGAAAGCTCACAAGCATTCTGTCCACCCCCAGTCCATGGGGATCCTACAGAGAAATACCAGTGCTTGCTCAGCAGGAAGGGGGAAGGACAAGGGGATGCAGATATAAAGTGCACCTCAGTGCAAGAGGTGCTCTGGAGTTAACCAAACTGTGCAGGAATAACAGAGCTGCACATCACTTGTGCATAACAGAAATTAATTTGGCATTATGAGATTAAAGGTTATTTCAATCTTGATGTTTGCCCTTTGATCCAAGAAGAACCATTCAGAAAAAAGCCCAACCTGTTTAAATAATTAGTTTTACTTTGCATTTTACAAAAATATTCCAACTGTCTGTAGAATACATAAGACATTTACTTGTACCTACACTGAACTGTAGTAATTGCATGAAGAATTGAGCTTAGGATGGCTTTCAAAAACAACAATTAATCTCACTCTGTTAATCAGATTGATCATTAAATAATGAGTTTCCAGCAGATCTGCTTACAGAATTCTACTTTATGTAGATGAACAGCATTTTTAGACTGTTTCTCATCATGAAAAGCAACTTTAAAAGGAAGCATTGCAATCAGCTATGGGTGGGTATAGCGCATTTCCTGTCACACGCACCCTGTGGCTCATCAAGTGACATGGATCCAAGCTGTTTGTTAACCACTGAAGAAGGAGAATCTGAAACAAAAATGAGATTTCAACTTAAAACATAAGCAGCAGAGAACTGCACAGCAATGTCACGATCATATGTTAGTTGATAATAAAAAAAGCAGCAACATAAGGAAGCTTTGGGTTTGTTTCATGAGCAGCCAGCCATATTGCATTTTCTAGGCATGACAGAAGCAAAGCCACTTGTTTCAAACCATTATGTATTCACTGAACAGCCTGAAGCTTGCTGACATGTTGATAATAAAAATGCCTGTCCATTACCAAATATTTTACTGTGCTCTTCACACTTCTAACATGTCAGAAAAAACACTGAAGAGTCACGATTCCTAAAGCCTTTGCTCCAGCTACCAAATGACACCGATATTTTACACCATGTGCTAAATGTAAATTTCAGAATATTTATACTTCAGCACAAAATACTCCATGCCATACCAGTACCTCCAATATTTAAATACTGTTTTAATAATAATGTTTTAAAACATCAAAGCACCAAAATACATCCCACTTATATGACAGTTTGGTAGTTGTGCATTCTTAGATGCTGCAACTCTGATGGCTGAGAACAAGTCTTGAGGAGTTTAACACAGTACCACACCAGTCAGTCTTACAAGAATCCCCATCAATCACATAAACAAACAAATAAATAGAATAATCAACTTCCCCAGCAGATAAGTGCCTGTTTTTCCCCCTGGACACTACCAGTTAATAACCATCACCAGCACTGCATTCATTGCCCAGACACAAAGATGCAATACTCAGCATTTTCTGTGAGTCTATTTCCCCTGTCATCTCTGAAGACCATTCTTGCTGCTGCATTAAGAAGAGCTGATGTACATAAATTAATGCAGTATTTCAAAGATATTGGCTAGACTATCATATCTTGGTTCCACTTGTTAATCTTCTGCTATAAACAAATTCATCATAAGCTAAAAAGATTTAATATCCTGTATTACAAACTCAGTCACGGTCTGCCAACACCACAGCATGCTAAACAAATTTTAACATGAATTTAGATTCCATACAAGGAAAACAATGAAATAACAGACCTTCTCCTACAGGAAGCTCCCTTCCAGCTCTGAGCCAGAATCACCAGCATGACCTATTATTTTGTAGTACAGCCACAAAACCTGCTAAATTGACCAAGCTGATTTAAATATGTATATTCTCAAGCAGCACTTCACTCCCAGCCATTGGTGCAAGAATGGCAGTGTGTTCCTTTGCTACACTGACATCCAGGTGCAGGGAAGGGGAGAAGGAGCAAAGCAGAGAGAGCAGGAAGGTCTCAGGCAGTGTGTTCTGGAGGCTGCCTTGTTTTGGGAACTGGCCTTACACAGTTGACTTCCCTAACTCAGAACTTTAAATTGGTTCTGATTTGTCCTCCTCGTTCAACCATGCCCATGCCTTGCACCAAGCACACCTAAGCCAGACCACAGATTTTATCATCTAGATTTAGATGGCAAGGAACTATTAAGTAGGAGATTTGTAGCATTAATATATTTCAGTTTCCCAAAGTGAAGTATGCTTTATATACAAAATTTAAATTAGAAGAGAAGTATTTACAGTGGAGTTTTTGCAGTGGAGTAGTAAGCCACCTTTCAGAATGTAAATCAGAGCAAAAAGCTGGTGTACAGATGCTCCACATCCTGAGATGATCTCCTTGTGCTCCGGCTGACTCAGCACACGAATCTGTGCCTCTCTCAAGGGCTGGCTTTGATCTCTGACTCACAGAGTCCATCACTGGGATTAACTTGAATCCAAAGGGCTGAAGGGAGGGGAGGTCCTGGACTGCAAACTGAGGAGCCCAATGACATGACACTGATCCCAGTCATGCTTTGTTTCTGCACTCCAATCCTTTCCAAAAGCTCATATGCCCTTGTTTAAAAGGTGGGTTGTGCTGCCAAATATTTTATTTGGCTGGAAAAGGTCTGTAATTCAGACCTGTATGGTCAGAAGACTGAACTAACTTATTTTAATTAGAAACATTAGAAATTACATCTACTACCCTTACCAGCATTTCTGATTTTATTAAGACCTCACCCTATACAAGAGTAAGTAAAAAAGTTTTTTACCATGTCTTACCATGTGCATCATTCAATCACAGTAAGTGAAAATAGAAAAGTTTCTAAGTAGAAGTCCATGCCCATGGAGGCTTAAACCTCCCACATCTCACTATGACATCCATGTCTCCATACAGCTTTGTGAATGTTATTTCACTTTAATAAATGAATATTTAATCAGCAGAAAGGAAGCATCCTGAATACCTGAATTGGCCTGGTTAAGAGCTCAGTTTGTAGCAATCTGTAACTCCCTTGTTTCCTTTTTCAAGTGCCCTGAAGCCAGGGATCACCAGCACCCCTTGAAGTGGCTCTGCAGTCTGGAACCCACAACTCAAGCAGGGAAATGAGCACGACCATGGAACCAGCCTAGAGAAGTTCAGGTAAATGCCTCTTTTTTAATATATGGCTTTGTTTTGTTAAAAAAAGTCTGAAAAAATACTTTCATGATTTCTTATAAAGCTTTTGAAAAAGAAGTATTACCAAAACTGTGCCATATAGTTAAAAAAACAAACAAAAATCCAAACTCTTACCTGAGCCTTCACAGGCTGGGTCTACATCCCAATGCAGTTCACCACTGGTTGTAATGTCACCAGTACATTCTAAACTGGAGCACCACTTAAAGAGGGAACTGGAGATTCATAAATTTGGGGAACCTCAAACAGAAAATAGAAGATAATTTTACAGTCAGTTATATGCTGAAGGATCTTCCTACAGTTTGGGCAATCAGCACCTGACTTCACCAAAATACTAGCATGCCACCTCAGTTCTGGCTGAAAAAAATTCCTCTTTAAATCGCTCCAACACCAGCTTCAGGGTGAGGTCTAAAGCAGTGAGACCTGTTTTAAAAGTCCTAAAGATGGTACATGTAGTGGAGTTTAATCTGATAAATTAAATACTTGTTTTACTAACTATGAATAATTGCTTTGCACAGTGAGTAAGCTCTCAGTTACATTTTGTGGACTTCAAATAGACATTTCTACACCTGGGTGTTTGCAAAGAATGCAAAGTTCCCTAATTAAATACAGTGGCTACCAAAACCAATCTGAATCCAGTCAATACCTAAGCAAAGGCTTAAAAACAAAGTTGACCTGATACATGTAGCATACACTGCTTCTAAAATTCAGCCAAATTTACACAAAAATTATGAGGGGTATCCACTAAAACAAAGTCTCTTATCTGAGACCTTTTTTCTCAGTGTCAAATACCAAATCATTACTCAATTATCTCACCTTCACATTCACCAACATAAACTTTTGACCGTATTTTTCTAAACAGTTAAAGTTAACTACTACAGATTGATCTTACAAATCCTCATATAACTGGGAGACAGAATAACTACCATACAGTCTAATTTTCTATTAAACCTGTAAAAGCTTTCAGCTCTTGACATTTTTTACTTGTAATTTCTTACATGGCTGGGATTTTTTTTTCTCCTCATAATCGAGCTTCTGTGGTTGCAAAGATAAGGATTAATAATTAAATACAAGTCAGAAGAAGTGGTCTCAGTCTCACACTGAATTCCCTCCAAAATGTCAAGTGAAAATTATACAAATTTTACCAGAGTAGGGATTGAGAACCCGCAGACATTTTGGGGTGTAATTTTTTTGTTTGAAACTTTACAACTAGTATGTGCCTGAAAACTGAACATCTGCCTCACTCATGACAAGGCAGCAAAGACAACCTTTTAGGAAAGAAACATTAAATATAGATTGTCTCTGTATAGGAATTTATTACTTTTAAAAGACCCTCAACGACCCAAAACGAATCACTTATTCTTCTTCTACCATATTTCTGAAATGTCACCTTAGCACAGGGTTAGAAAAAACTGTGTCTATGGAAAAGCAAGAGACCAAAATGTGCAGCTCTGGTTTTCCAAAGGAACAGATTGTGAATAACCAACTTCCAAAACCAAACATTGGAAGGTCAGAAAAGGAAAACAAAACAAACTTGCATGAAAAGAAATTAGCAAGAACAGAGAATATCTCCATGTCCAGAGTGCAGAAATCTTAGGAAGGAAATAAACAATGCAAAGGTGATCCCCAGTCAAGAGAAATGAGATTAATTCATTCTGTCCCATAGCAGGGGAAGGAGGAATGCAATGAAAGAAGCTGAAGAAGCACAACAGGAATATCTTGTATTTACACATACAAATAGAAAGGAAGAGACAATGTAATCTTTTATCAAATTTGTTGAGGAGTAATTGACCAAACACATCAAATATTTTTGAATTTAAATTTGTTTTATATCTTTCACTGTCTATACTGCTGAAGGCAACAATTCCACCATCAGACCAAACCTTAAGAAGATACCCTAATAAGCTGGAGGTGAGGGAGAAAAATGGTTCCTCCTTTGTCTCCCCAGAGATAAATGTTTCCACAGCACTGAGTAAATCTGTCTTTCAAAGCAATTATTTAATAAGTAAAATGCTTAAATTTGCAAATTCATTTTCATTACATGCAGAAAGAGATAAATATTTAAATATTAGTTTCCTCCATATGTATATGTTCTGTGGTTCCCTGGTGATCCTCAACAAAAGGATTGGATGTTTCCACTACTCCCCTTAAAGTTCAAAGCATGTGGGAACTCAAAACCCCACTAGGCAGTGCTGGGAGGGTCCAAACTATGTACAATCCACCTCTGACTCCCAGTCAGTGCAATTACTCAGCTTACTAATTGCAAAGTGGATCCTATAATGTGCTGTAGGAACCCCACAAGCAGCAGGGAGTAAAAAAATTCCACTGCATTCTTGAAGGAGCACTAAGGAGGAGATGGATGAGATGTATCAAGTGCAACCTGGACCAAGAAACACTTCAGAGGTAGTAAAAGCTCCACAGATAAACCTCCAGGTGAAAATTTACAGACATGGCTGTAAACAAATTTTATTCCCAACCCCAATTCAGTGGTAAGCAATTTAGCAAAAAAATAAAAAAATTAAGCCATTCTGAAAAGGAAATGGAAGATCAAGGTCTATTGACTATGTTAGTTATGATTTTTCCTCTATCAATACTTATTTTTCAGTTAATAAATTCTGATGTTCAGTTTGCTGAAAAAAAAACAAATCCAAAATTGGTAGATTTTGGGGTTGTTTGGTTTTGGGGTTTTTTTTTGTCCTGGCAGGACAAAACTGCATTCCCCTGCAAGTCCACTCCTATCACTGCTTTTCCTCTTCTCCTCCCACAGGCAACAGGCACCCCAGGGTTGCCATCCCTACAATAAGCACACACCCCTCCCAGGAGGTACTGTTTTCCAAAATATCCTAACACCTCACTGCAGAATTTTCTAGTGTAGAAAGTTATTCAAAATTCAGTAATTGCACATTGTGACTGGAGCATTAACCACTGTTCCATCAAATTTTTCTGTAGGGCTCCAGATTAAGGAACAGACTGAACCATGGCAAGACAGCTGTGAATGTGTGACACAATCCTTAGAAGCAATTTAGCCACCTCTCAACTGTCACAATTTATCCACAGAAGTGACACTGCTGGACATGACTTTGCAACACAAAATACACGGAATTCTCACACAGCATGCAGCTCACTCGGTTTCACATGGTGCCACGACAAAGTTTGCTTCAAGTTTATGCTTTAGGGTTTGCCTCTTTATTCATATGCATGCTTCTACCCTAACTTTCTCAAATATGTTATTGCAAACATATTTGAGGCTTTCTTGTAATCATTTTGAATCTCCATAAGACCAGAGAGAAAGAGGATGGTGAAACAAAAAGTTGCTCTGTTCAAAAAAGGAGAGCAGATCTGGGGACTTTGGCTAGGTACAAGTATTTTCACTATTATTGTGGAACCATAGCACTGAAGAGTGCCAAAATAGTGTTTAACTGAATTGTTACTCTGATTTAGAACATACGCTAACCCAAAGGCAAGTTGTAAACGTTACTATTGGATACAAGTAACACCAAAATGCAATTTCAAGTGTGTAATTCTCCTACTCAGGACATGGCATTTTCTTGCCCAGCTGCTCTAATGAATATTGCACATACCTGACACCATGCACCTGGAAAACCATTTCCACACAGTATCATTCAATCCAAACATGTTAGATAACTTAACCTGCCAAAACAACTCTTTCCCTACCCATGTGATGATAAACACCACCACATGCAAGGCAAGACAAGCAGCAAATGCAGGAAATGCCTTGTTCTGGAGGAGAAGCATCTCAGCAAACAACAGCAGCACAAACTACAGCTACATCATCTGCTGGAGAAACCTTGGCAAGTGACAACCTGATGTCTGAGGGTCCTGTGAGGAGCCCTGAGAGGAGGAGGGCTGAGGTGCAGAGCCCTCAGCTAGCTCTCGCTGTCTCTGCTGCTCTGCTGCCTTCTTAAGCCTCAGTCGCTGCAGCCCCCTACGGATTATTGCTAACTCAGGTCCCATTAACTCTGACAGGGAGGGGAGACAGAGAGAGGGTGTAAGGAGAGAGGCATTGATCAATCAACACACAGAGCAGAAAGGAGGGCTGGGGGACACACCAAAAATATACTAAGTGCCATTACAGTGAAAAAAAATTACTAATATCCAGCAATTATAAAACAGAAATATTGAAATGGTTTTCTCTTCCTAAAAGCGTGAATCACAGGACTTAAACATTCAGGATTCACACCATACAATACAACCCCCTCCCCATCTCCAGCAATGAAACAATTTAACAAAGTATTATTTGAGGAAAATAGGTACAGCCTGGTTAAGTCAAAACAAAGCACACAACAGATGTATTCATTTTTATGTTCCTAACACACAGATCAAATGAGAATATTTGTGGTGCCAAGCTAGGCAACTGTGGTCTACAGGTAGGTTTTCAAAATTAATATAATAGCTTCCTGATGTCACCAAAAAAAAGAAGGTCCAATTTTGATCAAAACAAACCAGTGCAAAACATAAACTGGAACTATGGAAAACGATGGTAGAACAACTAAACCAAAAAATACACTTCACTATGAACTCATTGTTAGTTTCAGACATTCCCTGTGGTTGAGGATTCACAGTCTGAAAACACTGTTAAGTGGTCCTACAGAGAAAGTAACTTACTGGACATCATAAGCAATTCTTAGTATCATCCTCTTAATAGATTATTCTTTTGAGGCCTCATCATTTTCATCTTCTTGTGTTTATTCATTTGCCAGTTAACCTACTTTGTCATGTAAAGTTCATTGCCTGATTACCAGTACTTTTGCAAACTCCTACAAAACAAGGTGTCCAAGCAATTTTTTATTCTTTCCATGCCCTTTGCAGATTTCCTCCACTCACACAAGTGCTGTGTGGCAAGTGCTTCTCTTAAAATAATACAGATTGTGTCTTAATAGCAGTGACTGAATCACATTGAAATGTTAGAATACTAGAGAGCATTACACTGGCATGGAGCTTCCAGCCTGGCAAAAAGCTTAACAAATATTCTGTAACCCTTATCCACGCAGTGACACAAACAAACCTTAAAGTTTCTTTTATAAAGAGAAACAAACCCCAAACCAGAATCCAATAACTGGAAAGTTAGTGACAAGGGCCAGTTAATATTGACTGGTCATGAGGTTTAATGTCCTCAGTCTAACATCAGTTCTGGGAAAAGCTTCCTCTCAGTTTATGGTTGATAAGGTGGAACAAAAGTAAAAAGATATACTTCCTAAAAGGAATATGGCATCAAAGAGATTTGCTATGAATAAATTTCATGTGCCAAAAACATTTATGGAAATAAAAACTCCAAACAGTCTAGAGAACACTATTAAGGGAATTTCAGTAATGTCTAAAATTGCAGTTTTCAGTACTTGCTGCTGATTCACTTCCACTCAGTTCAGAGCCAGTCACAATTTAAGATGTAACAAGAACTACAATACCAAATGTAAAAGACAGCTGCTATTCAGGGTATGTTCAGTGACATCACTCTTTAATATATTTTAGAATATCTAAGCAAATGTTTATTTTGCCAGCAAATGGAGTGAGGAAATAGAAATAGATTTTAAAACCCAGTTATTGTCACATTCCTATTCAAAATTTAAAAGCAGTTACCTTATACCAGAACACATATTAGGGTTAAGCTTCGTACTAATTAGCCAATTGCCTTTCTGCATCCCCTTTCAATGGTACCTATGTGTATCAGGAATTTTATTTATGAGAAAAATCATATTATATTTTACTATTTGATGTACCTGATGTTTATTAGTGGTTTAAAACATCAGCATCTTAAAACTATTATTACACAAAAATTAAAGGTTTACACTGAATGGCCCAAGCTGGGCAAGAAAATCAATTTACTGTATTTTTCCATAGTGACAAGCATGACAATCTCCAGCAATTGTTCTCATCATATAAAATATATATATGAAAATTATTCAAATGTATGGGCAGTAACAGGTTACTGAGATTTTGCACTGATTCTGTTGTTTTATTGTAATTTAAATGTTCAAATTTCTGGAGTATACATACTGCTGAAGAGATCTATCCCAACAAGCTCCAGCACTAAACCATTTTTGTACGGACTCTATTTTGAACAGGTACTTCATCACTTAATAATTTAAAAAGCAACTCAGATGTAGAAGCTCAAATGCTCACCACATGACACATTTTCTGGAACACCAAACCAGCAATATATTTGAAGTGCAATACTTATGGCAAAGGTATTGCTCTTTTAAACACAGGATTACCACAAATGCCCGTGTTCAGTGCAGAAATCTGTAGAAATGATTTATGGAAAGTTGTTTACAAGCCTGGGTTAGGAATTCATGCTCTGATTCTAAAGAAGTCATTTTCTGATTCTAAAGAAGTCATTTTCTTCATTGGCTGATTCTCTGCTATAATATTTAAACTTGTCTCTGCCATGACTTTACACAAAATGGAGGCTGAAAACCTCTTTCTTTCCTTCTTCCATTTTCCAAAATGCCTCCCAAGTCATCCATCTCTTACAACACACCTCTATCTGGGCTTCCTACTCAGCCCCACTGTATTTGAACTGCTATTCCTATTAGCACTTTCCCAATCCTGTCACCCAAAAAAGCAGCAGGTTTTATTCACCTTTAAATGCAGGTGAACAAGCTCAGAGAGTCCTTGATGCAGAGTGTTTGCAGAGAGATTTGTAGACTACAGACAGTGAGTAAATAAAAACTCACAACTGAGCACAGCCATGGCTTACCAGGGTACATAAACACTGCAAAATGTTTATGCAAAATATCTATGCAAAATCATGTCCAAGCCAGCCTGCTCATTCATAAACCCAGTGCCACCCCTCTGCCAGGACCTGCTCCCTCTGCCCAGGAGCTTCCCCTCTCCCTGAACCTACCCATGTTACCCAAAAACTTGTTTTACAGTCACTCCAGTGTCCCATGTGCACTGCTTCTGAAACAGCATGCTTATTAGGTGTGCAAACACCTTGTACTATTAAGTTTATGCCTCCAGGAGTCCTGTACACAATTTTAAGCAGCCAATTTGACACCCTGCTTAGGTTTAGTGAAAGGATCTATCAAATATTACACAGCAGATTAAAAAGTATCCACTGTCTGTCATCAAAACAACCAACACTACCCCTTTCACAACTAAGTATATGGGGAGTCTTAAGTCCAGAGTAACACTGGGAAAGAAGAAATGCTCTTAGAGAAGAGCTGGATTAAGAAATAACTTCAGCTTCATGCTAGCAGAATCAACTTTTGCTTAGAAATTCAAGCAGATTCAGAGAAAAACATATTTCTGGTCAGCACAGATTCCTTAAAATGCAGGCTAGAAAATGCATCACAATTCCAGAAATGCTCTCTGGTGCATTATCTTTATGGAACCCACTAAGTTTCAATGACATTGCTTGAAGCAATTATTTTCAAAATGGTAGATACTCTCCTGGCCACTCTAAGTTCCAGAATATACCATATACTTTTGAAATAAATAAATAGATCAAAATGAACCTTTGGTAATGGTACATGCGTTCTTTGATGGTCATCCTCCTAGACCAAAGATAATGAAGTTAAATTGAGTTGCACTGAATTAGAGGAGAACCCTTAATCATCTTCTTGAGTGTGTATTGTGAAAAAGCTTGAGACCAATACTAATAACAAGCTGACACCCATACTAATAATAAACACAGGTGACTAAAAGTCTCTGGTACTAAATAAACTTTTTAGCATTTTCTGTATTTCCTGTGTGTATTGCCATTCTTCTGTTTTGTTTATTATCTCTAAACAGTTACAAGACTAATTGCAAGGTTTAAAAAGCAAAAATTACGTGTTTCATGAATTTCAATTCACGTCTTCATCTTCCCTGTCTTTCAGATACCAGATACCTCATCATTTCTCACCTGTCCAACAGATTTTGGCTGCAGCAGCCACAATACACTGAATGGCACTCTCTCCCCTGGGAAATCACCATCCCTTCTGTACTCCAGAATATCAAATTTAAGGCCTGAAGATGTTATCAGTCACCTTTTCCAAAGACAAAGAGCTTGATTTTTTTTCAATAGAATCTATGTAAGACAAAAGGTCTAAAGCTAATGGTTTTTCAGGTCACATCAGCCTTTCCACTGTAACTGTGAGGCCTAGAAACTCACTTTGAAAAAGTAAAAATAAATTCCTGT
Source organism: Entomyzon cyanotis (assembly GCA_024500445.1). Lineage (NCBI taxonomy): Eukaryota > Metazoa > Chordata > Aves > Passeriformes > Meliphagidae > Entomyzon > Entomyzon cyanotis. Next base: position 3,264,020 of record JAKEPQ010000755.1, on the reverse strand, counting down.
GCAAGTATTCCACTCTAAAGGCTGCAACAAGAAGGCTTCCTTCTTTTTTCCCCAAGAAGAATGTAAGTCTGTATAAAATATAGATGAGTTTCTTCAAGATATGCAAACTTAAATACCAATATGTGGTATAATATATTAATTAATGAAATGTCATGCCAGGTGAGCCTTGTTTCTCTAAATACTTTTGAGAAGCTAAAACCCAACATTGCTGACTCTGAAACGCTGAGGATGGAGGTTCCTCCTGCAGGAAACATTCCCTGCTTCCCCTGACTGGAACAGGCACAGATTCTGCTATTCATTGCACTGAAGCTGCTACAGCCAAATCACAGTGGAAGAGGCCAAGATGTTACTTACACTCTGTGAAGACAACAGTAAGTTTATGAAAAAATATGCAAAAAATTTTTATTTCTACTTCAAAATACGATACTGGTGATCCCCTTGGAAATGCCTTTTTCAGACAAATGTAGAGAGTTGACGGTTTTACTCTTTAAACCACAGCTGCAACCACTTAGTATCTATAAAACATCTAAGTCTCATTAAGGAAGAAAACAGATGAAGATCCATTACCCAAAATACCGTAAAAGAGAACACTTTCTTAATGCAAGCATTTTTGATAAACAATGGCAAGATGGATTTCTTCTCACCAGACTGATGCAGCACAGGCTGAGTTGAGGCCCCTAAAGAAGGCCTTTGTTCATTATCAGGAGAGGACAGCAGTGAAGTTGAAGGGGGACTTTCTGTCGAAGATGATGTTGAAGGAGCTGGAGCTGACATGGTAGAAGAGGAAGATGATGGAAGTTGTTCAGAACCATCTACTTCCATTGCAGTTTCTGATTCTCTACTAGGTGGCATGTTATTAGTAGCAGGAGCATCTGTCCGATTAGTCCCACCTTTGATTAAAAATAAAACAAAAGAGCAAGAAAAAGAGCTCAAAAGTAAACTTACTCTGCCTCTAAAGATCCCTTTGCATTACCATTCCTATGGCAAATGAATGCACTCAGCTCTTCAGTGCACTACAATTTTGTTTACACCTAGGAAAGGCAGATATTGCAAGCCTGCACATCCACTATAAACACAATTTCTGTTGTAATCATTGATGAAAAGAAGGAAATCACCTCTGGACCGAGATCTTCCTCGTCCTCGATTGCTCTGTGCAACTTCACTGGCTTCTTCAAACCACCTTGACAGCATGTCTGACATCCTCTGCATCAGAGACACATTGGGACTCTGCTCCCCTGCAGAACAAGTAATGCTGAAGTTTTATCTACCCGTTTACCAAAGAGTACCTTCACCCCCTCATTTCTTCCAGGAATGGAGACCACTCCTTCCACCTCCTTCTCTGGCCAGAAACAAAGCCTTTCCACCTGATCCCAATGCCCCTAGCTATCCTCACTTCCACACCACAGGTCTGTGACCCTCTGCTGGGATCCCCCATTCCCCTCCTGCAGCTCAAGCAGAGGAGCTCTGACCTTAAAACACAAAAAATGGAATTGCAACAGACAAAGAAAACAGACAAAAGATGGTTAGTGATGTCATAAGAAGTATTATCAACAGGATCAAAAAAAGGATTACAGAAACTCACAGGCAACAGAACCACATGCATTGTAAAGGAACAGATTTTCCTCTAATGTTTCTAACCTAGCCATTCCAAATACTGAAGGAGCAACAAAGACTAAGGTAAGAGGACAGGCTCATGTTCTCTCCCTAAACAGCATCTCCTACTGCCTGTGTCAGGTGCAGAATCCTAGACACTACACACACTTCTATTCTCATTTGGGAAATCAGGAGAATGAGAACACCAGCACAGAAAATCTGCAAAGGGATATTGTAGGGCAGAAAAGGGAGGAAGATTTAAGGGAACCAGAATCAAATACTTGGATCACCACAGCTTGTCAGATTTAAACAGAAACACATTATCAGATGGAAAGTAAGGTGAGTGACAAAGGATCCTCTGCCCTGCTTTTGTATCCCATTTTTTGACACCCAAGCAATGCACTGGAAATGCTTCATTTACTAAAATCTCAAGCAATTGAGTAATATATTATAAACGTGAAAATATAAGCCTAAAATTTAGCCACCCTGTGTGACTAAATGACATCATAAAAATGAAAAGTATAATATTAGAATACTGTTGCTTTGAATCCCAGTCCCCTAATGTAACCATTAAAGTGCATTTCATTTGTAATTGTGATTGCATGTGAGGTATGACTACAAAAAGAAAGAAATAAGTGCTTGTGTTAATCCCTGAGCAAGGACAACAAAAAAAGCTCTCTTTACTTACATCAGCCTAACTGATGCAATATAATTTTTCTGGTAAGAATATTTTCAGTATTTTCAATTTTAAAAACCTTTGTACAATAGCAGTTCTGTGTTAAACTCTAAAAAAACCACCTTAAGGCTTGGCTGATTGTTAAAACAAGGACAATCTGAAGCACCTGTTTTGGGAATACTTAAGAACAAATGGAAAATAAACCAACAAAAAGACCCAACCCAAAACATAAAACCCAACAAAACACAGCAGCCAAGGCAACAACCCCCCTCCAACTGCAAATGCTTTTACCATCTCTCTCTCTCTCACTCTCAGGCCTTGCTCTTGGCCCAGTATCTGACCAATCCCCTCTGAGCCGCAGGCGTTTCACAGGAGGCTGACGTAACTGGGGGAGAGGAAAAAAAAGACAAAAAAAAGCATTACACAGCTATTTAAGTTCTACAGTACAGGATTCTAAGCCTAAATATAAATGTGATTTCTCAATTTCCTTAAGTCACCTAAATTCGTATCTGTCACCGTAAAACAGAATGTCAGCCTTATGTTCAGATCAACCATGAATAAGCACAACGCTTTTCAACAAAATGAATGAGATTTAGCTTCACAGCCTAAATCAATGACTCCCAGAACTAATGCAGCTTTTATTTTATACTAACTTTATTATGCTAATTGAATCTTTCTATAGTGACCAATAATAGTTAAGGTTTTCTCGAATTCAGCCTGAATTCTGCAGAAATATTCCCATCTTCACATATATGGCAGTTTCACTTCAGTGAAATGTGGACTTGCAATTAAGCAGATATTAATAAAAAAAGAGGAAAATTTATGCAAATAAACTCCAGTTTATTTTTTAACCTATTTTCTTTTTGATTTTTATAACACTTCTTTTTGCAGCAGGAAATCTAAAACAATCACTAAATGGGTAGTGTTACTTTCAGCAACTTCAAGAGTGCTTTGCTTGTTTAGAAAGGCAGGTCAGAGTTTGAAATCAAGTGTATTGGCTGGATGTTTGTGGCCTCAACAAAAAAAAAAAAAAGAAACTAACCAAAAAACAAGCAACCAACCAAAAAAATTGTGTTAACAATTTTAAACTAAATGCAAAGGCCCTGTGGTGAAAGCATATCAAAGTGTTAACTTCCATGTTATCTCTCCACCAGCAGATTTAAGAAGAAGTCTTTACATTTCTTCTACTCTATACAACTTTAAGCCAGGCTGAAACAAAAATACCCAAGCAACAACTCTTACAGATAACAAAATGGACAAAGAAAAGCATTTAAAAGCAAAATCATTCTGTATTGCTGACTGAGAAAACACATCATGTAAAACGTGTTAGAAAATGTATAAAAATGGCTCCAAACAGATTCTAAGAAAAAGAAGAAAACATCAAAATCACACTTCTCACAGCAAAGAGGAAAGAGAAATCATCATCATTATCATCACATTGATCCTGCAGGTGAGGACAGCAGGATGCTGATAACTCATTGTGAACTCCCTCTGGCCTCAAAGATAAAGGGTTCAGGATACAGAGTTTGTGAAAGCATGAGCAAAACACTAGGAAAAAAAGCAGTGGATGGTTGGGGGAGTGGAGGGGGAGAGACAGAAACATCTTCACTGTAGTTAAAGGCTTTTTTTTTTTATATACTGATCAGACAATTTAGACTGGAAGGGTCAGCATCATTGTAACTGAACTTGAGTTTTGATGATTTTAATACTGCTCAGTAACAGTGGCTCAGCTCCTTGATCTGAACATCTTGTACTCCCCTTCTATCTGTCATGAAATGATAAGTTTGAACAAGGAGTATTAACATTTGATTTCAAGGAATAGGCTTCTCATGGCATGAAAAATAAGAGAACATACACCTCAATTGCAAGAGTGACTGCAATACCCTTGCTGGTATTAAAACCCAAGATTCAGGCAGATGCCTTCTCATCTCTAAGAGAGGGAAACCAGACAAGAAAGAAAAACAGAGTGACAAAATACAGTAAATAAGTATGTACATTAATAAGTAAGTATTAAAAATACACATTTTTTGTGACAATCTACTCGTCACACCTCAGTGTAAGACCAGGAACATTATTTTCAGATTAAAGGGAAACACAACTGATGGCATTTCTTGTTTGCTGCAAGTTAAAAACCATAAAACCTGAAAGGAGGTCATTTTAATCACTTGCCTCTTCCCTCCTCTCTTCAGCAGAAGGGACTTTAAGTTCTCGTGCTGTGTCATCCTTGGGATCAAACAAGTAAATGTAATCTGAGGAGTAGCTCACAAGGATCTCTTGGCCATCTTCACTGTAACACAGGGATGTTACTCTGCAGGATTTGTTGTTGAGATGAGGAGGGACAAAACGTGCCACCATTCCAACAGTGCCCCTGCCAGCATAATTCCCTTTATTTAAAAAAACAAAAAAAAAGGGGTAGGGAGAGAGAGAACGAAGAAAAAAATTACACATTTACTACTGTGAATTTTCAACAACTTCAATAAACCTCTTATTTAGCATCCAGCAAAAGATAATCAGGGAAGAGCTATGTATCCTGCAGTTTCTGCATGAAATTTGATCTCAAGATTGACATATCAGATTTCTTTTATATTTTTGTTTACAAATACTACGTCCATTTAAAAAACCAAAAACCCCAAAAACCACACACACAAACATATAAATATATCACATACCCACCTCATGGTGTTGTATGGATGCTGTCAAATGTAGTACAAATGGAAATTTTAGAACCAAAAACCACTAAAAAACCAATAATGCAAATCTATATCTACACACAAATGAGAAAGGAATTCATTACATGAAACTAATGAATTCCTTACATCTCTTTTCCATGCAGTTTTTAAAAAAAAACCTAATTTTTGAGACTTAACACTGTCACTTCGAAACTGCAGAACTACACATTATGCCTACCATGCTTTCCTGATCACTCACCTCTAATCCAAACACTAAAACAATCTTAAGTTCTAGTTACAAGTTTGTGATCAGATAGAAGTTACCTATAAGAAGCTCTAACACTGAGAAAAACAGACTGTTCCAAAAGCTCCTAATTTGACATGAAACGGTTTCCTACATGGCAGAAATGATTAAACAAAAATGAAGTTTACTCACTGGACATGGAATACTTCACCTCTTAAAAGACACAAAAAGCAAAAATTCCACACAAACCCAAATATGCAACAGAACACTATACCAATATAAAAAAAAAAACCCAGCAGTTTTTAAAATGTTCATCTTTTCTCTCCTTTGCTCTCCAGGCCAACACACCCAAATTCACCTTATTCCTGCACTGTACAATACTAGAGCACACACAGAGAGCATTTTAAGCAGTTCCCAGAATCTGTTTCCAGGCAGTTCTCACAGAATTTTGCTGACCACTGTGATGGAAGGAAGAGCTCCTATAGAATGTTAGCCTGATAAGAGGGGTATTTTTATGTGTAGTGGTCTTTACTGTTCCCTTTCTTCTCCATCACAATCACCAACAGGAAAATGCTGCACAAAATGACAGATTTTGTGACACTGGTTATTGACATGACTGTCACAGCTATATATATACATATAAAAATTCCTACATGTCCAAACAAATACTGATCATAGATGATAACCAAGAGCTATGTTGGAATTACATAACACATTTTTGTGCGCCTGAAATTTTTTAATAACATCCTTCGGTAAGCATCTGAAGCATGCCAGCTTTCAGCTGAGGAATTTGCAGCTTTTCAGTGAAATTGTGTTAAGACATAGCAATAACTACTGCAAGGCAGCAATGGCAAGCACAGTGCAGGATATTATGGAGTTCATAAGATCTCTTCCTGTAAGAAGCATCAGGTTCCAGCATGGCAGAGTGCAAGACTTAATTACAATTCAGGTGGATCACTGCAGGCTGCAATCCTTAGCCTTTTGGAATTGTGGAATCATGTGTTTCAAGACAAAGTAAAAGACATCTTTTAATGTCTTTTTCTGCATTTAGTATGCAGTGCATTCTAAGATGCATGAAGAGAGTAAGTTTACTTACATGAAGATGTTTGCATTAGCAAATATTAGTGTGCTATGACTCTGTTATTACAAACCATAGTTCCCAGAGAAGGAAGCTGCACTTCCTGCAGTGTTACACAAGAGTCTATTTTGAAAATAACCTGCACCTGGCACTGCCAATGGGTGGAAATGCTCACTGCACAGTGTGGTTCATACCTGTTGCCCTCGTGCCAAGCATTCTCCTGTCATAGATCCTCACTGAGCTGTCAGAACACCCCACAGCCAGGTAGTAGGGGATGGGTGGACAAATAGCAACAGAGGTGGCAGCACGACGACAGTTTATTAAAATATCCTGGAACACACAAAAATGCAGCATTGAAAGAATAGCTCTGAACATCTGAAGTATGATTCTGGTTTTTTGTTTGTTTGTTTACTGCAGCACACAGGCCCCTCTCTTAGTCAAGGAGATTTTGAGAAAACAGTTCTGGCCCTGTGAAGATAGATCACAAATGTGTTATCAGAAAAGCCACTGCACAGAAGGAAAACTATCAGAGAAAGCAAACTGTCAGCAGAACAGCTAAAAAAGAAACCAAAACAAAAACACAAGAACAAACATTTAAGAATAGATATGCTAAAAATTCAGTTGTATAAACTACCTTGCACCTTGGGTTTTCTTATGGAAACACAGTAATTGCAGAGGTGGAAGAGTACTAAATACGCAGAAACAGTTTAAATTCATTAAAAGATCAGAACATGTTAGATCTACAGGCAGATAACTGGAGTGAGGGGGAAAAGAATGAAAGAAACCCCTAGAATTTGTAATTATGCATGCAGCTGAACAAAATTAATCAAGACTAGCAATACATACTTCAGTAGTTTTTCTCCAATTTAGTATTAAAATTGTTTCTAAAACCCAAGCACTGTGGACACCACCAACACCTTACCTTCTGAAGAGTAACACCAGTGATCTAACATAATTCATTACCAAATCTTTGCCTAAAGAGTGACAAAGGATGCTCAAGAACACAAAGCTGCAGGTGATTCTCAAGGCTCATTTTTTAGCCTCCAGTTCTGCAATCTACAGTATCAGTGTAAACCAGACCAAAAGATTCAATTTCAAAAAAATACCATCTTTTCTACCCTATCTGAAGCCTCACACCAAAGCTTATAAAATAAAAAATGCCAAAGGAAATATTAAAATTAAAAAATAAAAATCAAAAAAGATTTCTTGGGAAATGTTTCTTGGGAAACATACTGGCATCTCCACCAACAACCCTGAAATCTATTATATCTAAAAGCTTTACCAGAATTCATATCCTCTGTTTGTGTGATGCACAGCTCTACAATCAGGACATCTTTATTAAAAGATTACTATTAAAGTCATCTTTATCAAAAGATTTCGTTCTTACATCTTTACAATCTTCCTTTGTGCAGCTTGTTTTGATGCGAGTATCAAACCACCTCACAGTGCCATCCTCACCACAAGAGAGGAAGGTGTAGGGATCATTTGGTACTGTCATAATCTGTTCAAAAGAATGAAAGGAAAAATTAGATTAATAACACCTCCAGAAATAGCAATAATTTAAAAATAAAAGCATCAATATTTTGAGCAGCACTAAGGCGATTCTGACTCAGGCAAAGTTTTCCAGTGAAGTAACAAGGAAAATTGAAAAAATGATGATGTTTCTTCATTTTCAAGAAAAGGTTTGAACTACTAAAGTCAAAGGAAACTTTTAAATGCCACATAAGATTAAATATCTACAGGCCAAAGCTTACAGTTATCTCTATTATCTCTTAATACACAACATACATTTACGGCAATCACTTTTCAGATAACTTATCAGTTTGCTGCAATAATTCAACTAAAGTTCAGTTTATTCTCTATCAAGTAATAGAAGACAATTACAAACAAAGTCCTCAGAAGTCTGAATGCCGTGAAAATACTAAATGGCTTTTATTCCCATTGGGCCATTCATTCCTTTACATACTAAGTAGTTCCCTGCAGCAAGTCTGCATTAAAGGCTGTTACTAACCTACCTCCTCACTGCAACTGTTTTTTAGTATTTTTTTTTAAGATAGCACTGTATTGATCTATTTTTTCTAAGCTCAGCCCTTCTCCAACTAGGAATGATGCTGATGGAGTCTCACATGAATGGCTTCACTCAAGGCCTCCTTAAGATGAAATAAAAAGGCAAATGACCATAATGTTAAATATGACCTGTATTCCACAGGTCAATGAATGCACAGGAAATGCCAGGTTTTTTACCCTGTGTCTCTTAAAACAGAGAATGTTGTAGCAGTATTTTTCTTCTCCTACGCTACTGCTCCTATCAGTAGAAATTTTCAAAGCAACAAAAATGGTTAATAGTGTAATACATTCATTGAATACAGAGCATGAGTGGTTTTTTAACATTTTTAATGTGATGATTTATCCCTCCTGCTTCCCAAAACCCTTAATAAAAGTAACCTATGGGTATCTGCAAATCTCTCTACCTGAAGTGGTGTTACAAAGGTAACAGCTGAAGGATTCAGCCCTTCTTGCAATGCTCAGTACAATAACTGAGACAATGCTTGCTGTGCCAAATAAGTTTAACTTGCAGAACAAAACCAAGGTTGGAATACCAACAGAACCACAAACCTCTGAGCTATGACAACTATTCCTCAATATATTAGCATAACATATTGAAAAGACTGTTTTTCACTACACATTTCTCTCAAATTAACTTTACGTAGTTAGAAAACCTAGCAATTGTTCTTCAATCCACAACCTCCTTCCAGCATTTAGCAGTTTTCAGTGAAAGTATTTTGCTCAATGTTGTTGAATATGGCAAGCTCTTATTTCTAGTTGCAATATTTTATTTTTGTTCATACTGGTGCTATTTCACCATATACATGTAATATAACTTGCACATGGCAACTTTTATGTGTGGTGCTTACAAATATCCTAAGTACTTTATAAGCACTAAACCAGAGAAATGGAGAAGTGCAAGCTCCAATAATTGAGTCAATATTACTACATTTATGCTCAACAAGTACACATTATATAGATAAAATCTTTTTTTTACTAACTAAAGACTTGTTTTCTACTTAACTTTAAAAGTACATAGATGTATGATCATTTTACTGTATTTAACATAGGAAAGTAAGAGGTGTCCATAAAAGTCCATTCTCTCTGAAGTGCAATTAACATCAAGGGCAATAAAGAAAATCATTTGGCTGAGTAAAAACAAACCTGTCACAGCCTTGTACAAACAATAAATTCTTCAGAAACGTGTCTCAGAACTTCTCTCTCTACTTATTCTATTTTCACTCCGAACTAAAAACAGTTGTACAATTATCTCACCGTTTACAACAACCTACACCAATTTCCACATTCCTCTGTTTCGTGTTTTTGCAATGTCTTGAACTGTCACAAACTCCAAGAGCTGTATAAATTCAAACCACATTCAAATTTAGAATTAGTACCTCAGGGGCAGCTTTTAGCTTTTGTTATTCAGAGAACCCAGTGAGTCAAAGTTCTATATTTAACATGATGATGTGGTTACACACACTGGGCAGTAACGTCTCAATATTTAGAAATTATCCCTCCACTTCAGGAACCCCTTGATGACAAAGCTGGGTTATGTCAGAAGCTGAAGATGTTTCTCAGGCATTTGCTTAAACCCACTGGTATTTCTTTTATTTTTAAAAAAAAAGGTCTGTTATGCCACACAACATGAGCATTTTATGTTCAAATACCAGGTTTAAGACACAGTAACAGAATTTATAGCCTTTGTAACAAGTATCTCCCAACGTACTCTAAACATATCTATTTGAAGAGATATATGTTAAACCTCAGTGCAAAACAGGATAAGAAAAGTAACTTCAAGAAGAGACAGAGTTGTTAAAATAGTCAATGTCATATAGAGGTTTTGCTGTTCCTTCCACGGATTGTGTTTAAAAGCAGCATAAACAACCAAAACAGTATCACACTCCTGTCATTCAAAACAACAATAATATCCTCTTGTTAACACTATTTGCTGAATTAATCCCAAATAAGACCATTTTGACTGTGCAATATAGCAGGCAAATGTAATTGGTGTAATTACAACCATGAGGTCACTTTTACTACATGAACAAAAATTAACTCTGGCAGTACTTCAGCCACTTTTTTTCACACGCTCCAATTTTTTATGAGAAGTGTTTAAAGATTTGGTTCACTTAACATGCAAAGAAAGAGATTTAAAAGCTTGCCATGAAATCTGAGCTAAAGAGTTAAAAAGCGATGGATTTGGCATTTTTTCCCTGCGTGTATACTGTGGTAGTGTTAAAAAAGCTCCAACAAATAAATAATTTTAAAAAACAGGAACATTTTTAACTTAAGAAGAAATATTTTCTGTTTTAAGCACAGCAAGTTTTGAAAGCAGCAGATTTTGCTGTCATTAAAAAACAAAAAAGCAGATAGATCAAATAAATCTTATTATCTTCCTAATTTAAGTAACACTTTGTTTCTTCACTTGCTTAATTTATATGAAGAAAACTTCCAAGGGGGGGGATTAAAAACACTGTGGCTAAATTTACACCTAAATAGTTCACTGGAATACACAACAGAAAAATTATCTACAACTGTGAACACATTTTTTAGACTAAGATGCTCACACATGCTGAAATAAGCATTTCTGTGAAAGATTTAAATTGTGAAAAAGGCATTAAACTGCTGAAAAGTTCTGGGAAAGGGGGGGGGGGGGGCGAGGCAGGGGGGAAAGAATAAAAATAAAAATGCAAAACAGCCACTGCCCCCACCCCCCAACCTATTTCAGGAAGAAATTCACAGCACAATTTAAATCTGCTTTGCTCTGCAGAACATTCATTCAGCGAAGGTGAATTCCTATCTACAAAGAAAGTGGTCTTAACAGCACCACTTCTTGGGAAGTTCTCCATTTAATTTAGACAGCACACTTCTCTGTTCAAACCTACTTTAAGAGGAAAAAGCAAAAACCAACTCAAAAAAGACAGAAGAAAAGTTCCGTGACCCTCACTGAAACAAAGTTTTCAGCAGTCTGCTTAAAATCTAGGGCAACAATACAACAAAATAGGTATTTTTACCCATCTTGAAATTACAATTTATTCTGTGAGGTACCTCATAGGTAGTCCCATAGTGGCAGGTGTACTGGCATTGCCTGTTGGTCTCTGCATCTTGTTCAATATTCGTGTAGAAGATGACTCCATCTCCGGAACAAGAAACAATCTGTTTGTCATTGGTGCATGGTAAGAACTTTGCACTGAAAATATTGGCCCTGTGTCCTGAGCGAATTGTTGTGAGAACCTAAAGAACAAAGGAAAAGGGAGGCTGCATCAGGTTCATGTTGTCCAAGCAAATAAAGAGTGGAAAAATAAGAGACTGTGGTACTATGAAATATCAGTTATGCACAGGCTGCCAGTGACCTACAGTTCAATACAACAGGACAGAAAAGCTGCCTTTGCACCGAATTTCTTCTAAGAACAAAGTGGTTCTACAAGAGACATTTGCTCAGGCATTTGCACAAAGCAGTCTGCAAAATAAAAGGGCTGGAATGCAGCTGCCAACCTTTTGTTTGTGCAATGCTGGTTACACATCACATCAGGTTTCTCCAAGTGAAACATTATTCCAGGGTAATGGTGCAGCCACCCAGCATGTCAGTGAGGAGAGACTCAGAAGAGCTGGAATATTTTAAGTCAAGAAGAATAAGGCACTGTAATCCAAGCCAACTTTATAGACTTTAAAAATTGATGTTAGTCTTAAAATAAACTCACTCTGAAAAGGACTGAAGTTTAGAAGGAAGGATGTTTTGAAACTAGCCAAAAATAAATTAACATTTAAGAACTTGATTACAGGGCAATAAACCAAGACTTGACTTAGACTCTCATTCATCTACAGTAAAGCAGAGAAGCATATGATTTACTTCACCATCACAGCTGATTTTAAATACTTTGTGGTGACCCTTTATACCTCCTGACATACTTATTATTCTACCAGAACTGAAAAAACCTCCACATGCTTTCCTGTGCACTAGTGAACATTAAATTCTTATTTCCCCCATCTGCAGTACTTAAACCAAACTGCATTTTCACCACTTCCATTAGGAAAAAAATTGCTTACCAAGTTGTTTACAGTATGAAAATTACTTTCAAATTTCCACTCAATTAACCTAATCAAAGAAAGCATTATGCAAATGAAGTTTCTCTGTCAGTAACAGCTCATGCCTAACATTTCAGAAGTGCTATTTTACACCTTTTAAATAATTCCCACGGAAAATGTTTAACAGTGTTTAAAAGGTACACAATATGGATGGCTGAAGTCTGTTTTTGCTACTCTACCTAGCTCATAATAGAAAATATGGTGATAAGGATATTTGCCAAGATGACAGAATTACAGTACAGCTCTGATACCAATTTGCTGCCTTTTCCTGTATTGATTCTTTTACTCAAGCCAGAGAAAATAAGCAAAACACAATGGTTAAAAATCACATCTCTAGTACATTTCAGGAATAACACTGATTGTTAAGTCTTTTCACTGGTATCTGCTGCTTTATAATTGCATTTGCATTAATTTGGGGTAAAAAAAAAATTAAAAAAATTAAAAAATTTAAAAATCATCTTCTCCTCTACTGTTATATGAAATAAATAACTCAGCTAACTGTAGAAGAAAAAAAGAAAACAAGGCATCTCCCATATTCCTCATAAGGCTTAAGTACAGGACTAGTACTCAACGGAAGGGGAAAAATCATCCCATGAAAGTAAAAAGCTTAAATTTCTGCAACTATTGAAATATTATATTTTAATGTAAAAATTACAATAATAAGCAACTATCCCATAGTGGGATATTAAGATAAACTCTACCTACTAAATAACATTAACCATCCTTTATTTGCATGAAAAAATCTCACTCTGCTAGTCTCTCCAACAACACTCACTTTGCAACATATCCATCATCCCCTTCATAGCTGTCTTGGACACCTCTTTCCCAGCTGAACTCCCAGTCCAAGAGAAACCCTGGTCTAATGATACTGATCTGAACTTCAACAGGCTGACACCAAGAATTGAAAGGAAGAGATGAAGTTTGGAAGCTATGGCTTATTTGGGGAGGTGAAGAAAAGAGCACAGGCAACACTCCAAACCACTGCCATTTTCCCACCATAACTCTTCAGGAAAGCAAAATATTGCGTTCTACTCAGACTCTCTTCCACCATACCAACCCCACACTTTGTTTCTCCCACAGATTTAATTTTTGAATTACGTCTTCAGGGTTTTGTTGTCAGCCTCTGAGAGGACACAGTTCAGAGCATCTGTTCTACCAAACTATCAGCAATTCCTTCAAGAGAAAAGTGTGGGACGCTGCTACTACCTGACGGATGCCAGCTGGCACTACTGGGAGTCTTTCAGCTGCACTGTAACCCTTATTTCAGTACAAATTATTCTCCATCCACGTGCAGGCACACACAAGGCAATGTAACTTCAAATGGCAGCAAACTGTTTTAATCAAGATTGGCACCCCAACAACGTTGCACAGAAAGACAACTCAGTACATTACACAGAGCAGAAGCTAATACAATATTTTAAAACTGAAGGAAAACTGTTTATCTGACTACAAGATTTCACGAGAATTACTGAATCCTATTGCCAGTTCTGACACTAATCTGTGGTGAGACCATGTTCCCTTTGTGCCCAGCCATGTACCGGAAAATGGGATAATACCAATGTCGCAAAGGATTAGAACTCCAAGGTTTTAAAGCACTGTGAGTTTGATTCCCATTTATAAACACTAGGAAGTGCATGATATTATCTTTGCCACATAATAGTTAATATCTGAAAATTAATATATTGAAAAATACCTTTAATATGTTGAAAAATAATAACTTGCAGACAATTGGAAAATTAACAAGCATCCAGAAACAAACCTACCTTTCTGCTGTAGGGATTACTAATTACCAGGTTGGTGTCATCTGAACCAGATAAAATATATTCTCCTGTATCATTCCAGCAAATTGTATTCACCTGCATGAATTTAAAAAAAATTATTTAGACTTACATTAATTCTGTTTTCACCTTATTAAAACATCAATGCTCATCCAACACTTAAGAAATAGGAGTTAACAAATTCAACTGAAATGATGTAATTTCTAAGCAGCTAGCATAAAAAAAAATTGTGTTTTTAAAACAAATTGATAAGGGAATCACCTGCTTCACCTATGGCATCTCAATTACTCCCTCTGCTCCTTAAGAGTTCATCAGGTAAATTAGGCTTCCCACAGTAGCCACAATTTTACACATTCAGTTGCTTTAATGTACCAAATCTACTCCACAGAGAGTTCTCTGAATTTGAACTGGAGGGCATCACAGTGCTCTCATTATTGTATCTTCACCACATCCAAATTCTGACCATCCACTGCTTTGTACACTTTTCAGTGACCACACCTTCTCAGGGAAAAGCACTGCAGAATCCATCCCAGATCCCTTTTGAAAAGTGTGAGTACGCTGGGAAAGAAGAATCCTACAGTGAGGTACAGAATTGTATTGGGAGAGCTTTACAATACATTTCCTTATCAATTCTCCTTTTCACAAGACTGTGCTTAATAATGTGTCAGTGAAACAAAGCTGTGAAAGCACTCAAAAATCCAGGAAGCTCAAAAAGTATCCTCCAAGCAGCAGCTCATGCACAAGCACCAACGACTGCATGCAAGACCATTATTATTTCAAGTAGCCTCTAAAATACCTTCGAGTGTCAAACTGCAGCCATCACCATTTTCTGCTGGCTAGATTCTGTTGGCAGAACAGCTGCCTTAGTGTGATGTACCAGACTGGACTACAGAATTGGTAAAAAACCCACTTTGTTCTAAATTGTTCTTATGCTTTTTTCTTTAATTCAAATGTTTCACTCTGAGCCCCCACCCAAAATCCCAAAATAATTTTTGCTTAAAATAAACACACCCATTCTAGTCACTGTTTCAATTGCAAATTTAGTTGGGATTAGCTGCAAAATCAGAGTTAGCAGTTTCAGGTGGATCACAGGGACAACACCACCTTGATATTCTCAAGAGGAGGAACTTGAGGAGAGATGTTGGTGTTAAACAAACACGCCTATGGCAGGGTTAGCTCAGTGCTCAGCAGCAGTCAGATATTGTTAGGACCCATTAGGAAATGCACAGAAGAGCAGGGTATACATCCATGCATGGCAATCCCACGTCTTCCACACTAGGCAGCTCGGGTTCGTATCCTGCTCCCGTATTCTCCATTTCTATTACTGCCCATTCGGAAAGAGAAATTATGAAAAGCAATTACTGGGGTGCTCACAGGTATCTAACACTTTCTATTGCTAGAAGCAAATAATTTGTACTGCTCTGGGGAAGGGATGTGATAGAAGCTTATGAGAACATGAATGACACGGGAAAAGTAAGGAATTATTTTCTGTGGATCTTTACAGTACAGGAAATGGGAGGCCTTAAATTAAATAATCAGATGACACATGGCTTTTTAATGAAACTGGAAATCATTCTCATGGAACATTCTAAACACCAGGAGTGGAAGAATATACTTATTAATGAAAGAAAAATGAAAAAATTATCAGAAACAAAGATGCAGCTTCCACCTCCATCTGCCCAATAAAGTGTGATGTGTTATCTACAACATCCATCAAGTACTGTCTGCTTGCCCTGCCTCAACTTCCTTCAAAAATACTTGCAGGCAACTCTCAGGGCCAAGTTTTCGGCCTCCACTGAGCTTTAGTATGACCTTGCATGGCTACTCTGAAGATTTTATAACCCTGGCTGTCAATCACCAACACCCACATTTTCAGCTAGCCCCCAGAACCATCTATCATTGAAATAACCTGTCCTGACAATGGCTGTGCTCTAAAAATGTTGTCAAACACAGCACAGTACTCCTGCTAGGGCAAACACACAACACAAGAATGTTTATTTTCATCTACATTTCCTCTCAGGCAGAAAAATATTATTATCATTGCCCTAAAGAAACCAAAATGCTAATATAAGAATACAGGAATAGAAATAACAACAAAACACTGAAAAAGCAAGGAAGCTACCAAAAAAATTTAAAGTCATGATGCGAGAGACAAGAGTTAGCACAAAAATTAAACAAATTGAGGGGGTGGATGTGATATTTATGTACAAAACCAAAATATGAAGGACAGCAAAGTGGAGAAAACATTGAAGATGCAAAGGGAAAGCAAGCTTATCTAAATTGCAGCATCACAAGCCTACACAAGACATCAATCATTCTCCTCCTAAATTCCAATTTCATTGCAAGGATTGCCTCAGTTGAGCAATTTCAACACACCCTACTCAGACCAAAGTTGGTTCCAAAAAAATCCTGAAGTAAGATGACATAACCAAATGTGTACTGGAGGTCTGTAACTAAACAGGCTTTTTATTCTGTACCAAATCACCTTCTCAACATTACTGACAATAACTCAAAAAGTAACAAAGTCTTCCAGTGAAATAAACTTGGGGTTTTTTCCCCAGACTATACAATAAGTGATCAATCAATACACACAGTGTTCAGTACAACCTACTGACCAACACTGAATAACACAAATAAATTTGCATATGGATCACTAAAATCAGATGCTCAACAGAACTAAAAAAAAAAAATTGTCATCTCATTCCACGGTAGCAAACTGAGTATTAAAATATAATGTAAAATGAGGACTGGCTAGAAAATTGGTTTGTATTTCAAAACAGTGTAGAAAAGCTACATATTGTATACCTGCACTGCCACTCAACACCCAAGTAAAAGCATAATACATTATGTTTTTACATTATACAGTTACTACATTAAGGTTTGGAAATCTTGGGAAAGGATGTTGAAGTCAAAGGAAAGGATACATCAAACACAAAAGACAGACAATTTTTAACAAGGTATGAAAAGCCAAAGTGTGTGTAATTAGCTTTTTTCTATTAAGTACTCCCCATTATTAATTGCATCTAATTTTATTTGTCACTCATCTTGCCTTGCAAGGGCATTTTTGATTCATAAGTCAATTAGTCTGATATAAATTTACTATCTCAGTGTTTTCCTCTAAGATGATGGAGGAGGCAGTGCAGCAAACCCTTAAAAAACTGGAGAAAGCAAACTCCTCAATTCCATGTAAAGGCAAAAAAACCTCTTTTGTGAACAGAAGAGATTAACAGACTACAAGAAACAGAAGAAAAGAAATAAAGACGGCTGTAGATGTCCAGAATATCAGGAATATCCTCCAAGCAAGGAAGGGGGTAAAAGGCAGTGCTCGTCATCTATGGAAGACAAGGTGAAAACTGCACAATTTAAAAAAACCCAAACTCCCTATGCTAATTTAAGCCTGGCTTTGAGGACTACATCTGAAAAGGACTTGCTCCCAAGTGCCATCCTGAAGGAGATGAAAGCCATGAAGGATGCTGGTTTGTTATTGATCTGAATGTCTATACACAGAAATGAGAAATTACTCCTTCAGGCAATCCTCTTTATTTTAAAATGTAGTATTTACTCATGTCAAATGCTCCATCTACATTCTGCATTTCAACCTTCTTCAGCCTTCACAGGACCAAAATGGGAAGAAAATAAGCTGTAATTTTCCTGCAATTCAACATGGTTTAGAGTTGCTTTAACCTCTACTTTCCTCACATTTCATCGCTGCTGGTCCAGATTGCTTCTCTTTCAACATCTCTCCTTTGTATTTAATCACTTCATGCAGAACAGCTCACCTAACTCTACACATTTCCTCATCTTCTTAAGCCCCCTTTAGAGCAGAAAACGGCAACTTCTAACATACAAATGATCTTACTGAATTTGACAATGTGAATCTTGTTGAAAGAGGCAAATCCTGCCCTGGAAGGATGATAAGGCAACAAGCAGACATCAGTAATTCTGTAGAACTACTTCAGTTAGTTCACATACTACTGCTAGAAACTGTGTCTGCAAACCAAGGGGAAAATGGGACTGTTTCAAAGAGAATGATTCCTAAACTCTGAGATGAAAATACTCATATTTTAAGCAAAATGGAACTATGGTAATATTACTGCTACAAGAGCATGGCTATGTGAAGTAATTCACAGAATATTCCCTTCACAGATATCCTGCCTGGGTACAATTATACACACAGTTGTATTTCCCACAGGATCTCTCATTTGTGTAACAGGTAGGAACTTGGACTTTACTTTCATCCTCAATTAGTAAAGAAATTTCTTGCCTTAAGTAAGTTGTCCACCGTGTCCAATTACACAGCACGCTTCATATAGAAAATATAAGTAACAACTTATTCAACAGAACAATGTGAAAGTTCTTAAAAAACCCCAATCAATCAAACAGCAACCAAAGGAAACCCCAAACCCCTGCCATCCAACCCTCATTAAAAAACCCCCAAAACCAAACCCAGAAACACCCTTTAACAGGACAGTAGGGCATTCAATCCCCACATTTGAAATGCATGCTGAGTCAGCAGTTGTGGGAAGAAGAAAAGGAAAAAAAAAAAAAGAGCCTAATTACCATTAGTGGTAATGAGCAGTTTAATCAGTATGAGCATTGTAATTTTATTGACTTCTATTTCACAGATTTTTTTAAAGCAAATAGTAAGAAATTATACTATATGGTTGTCAGCCATTAAAAAGTGTTCCTTGAAAAAGACCACTCAGTAAATAAGGTTAAGAACTCCCAACAACCCATTCTTCAAAGGTGGAGAGTTCTGAACAAATTTAACTTCTAAAGACATTTTTTCAAACTGTAGTATTTAAAAACTGTAGTATTTAAAAACCTGCAAACAATGCTGTAAGTTTACAATTAAAGCATTTTCCAGCCACTAAAACAATTAGGCCATATGTTAAAGCCTACTTTAAAAGCTAACATAATCAAATCAAAATTAGATTTCAAATAGATATCCACCAGGTAGATCCAAGCAACACCAACAACCAACACCAAATCTGCAATTACTGTTACACAACACAGAGGCAGACAATAGAAATAGAGATCAGTCACTTCATTTTTAACAAGTAGTGAAGAAATACTATTTTCCCATCTTCTGTTTTTATAGGAAAAAAATACTATTTTTATAAGAAAATAAAGAGAAAATAAAAAACACAAATCAACTTCAGGAAAAGAAACTTAAAAATTTTCATCTTGAGTATTTGAGATGAAAAATTACTAGAGAAGAAATTCTAAAGTAAAATGCCACTGCTACAATCTTGAATATCAGAAATAATAAATACACATAGACTCATAGAATTGTTTGGGTTGGAAGAGACCTTACATCATCATTCTTGTAACATTTCTTGAAAAAAAGAGAGAAATTTATACATTTGTTTCATTACACCAACACCATCAGTACCAGAACATAAACTTATAATGGTAGTCAGTACAAAAAGTGGCTCAGTTTTATACACAGCAATTCTAATCCTTGCCTTTCCCAGACTTTCCAGGTTCACAAAAACATAGGCACATCAAAATCATAATTCTGGATCTCAAGAAGGCTGGATGTTAACACTTATTCCTTAAAACTACTACGGTGTTAGTTAACAACCATAACACTCCTTAATTAAATGTCTAAGCAACTCAAGCTAAAATAATCCTCCCATCTGAACAGCTTTAGAAAAATACATGTAAAGTACAAAAGCTACACTTACATTTTCATTTTTTTATGAATACTTTCGTTTTTCAGATAGCTTGTACCACAAAGACCTTAACAACCATGAATTTCTGCTCTGTTCCTCAGAGGTAACACGGCAACCACTTTGCCCTGCACCTCATTTTGGTAAAATCTTTTATTTGAAAGGATATGTCTTAAAATATTTGGGCCACTTAAAAAACTTTTTATTTAAACAAGCAGTATTTCAAGTTACATTACTGGCTTTCAGGAAAGCTTATTTTTGTTTTCATTGTCTCTTTAAATAAGCATGGAGCACTTGGTGATTCGCTTTTTAGACTTGGAAAATAAATCACTCAAGTAAAGCTTTAAAAAGTAATGCAGTATAAAAACAAAAAAAAGACCTCATTTAAAAGTTTAAGGTGAGTCCTAATTGAAAAGGTAAGAATGTGTTTAACTGGCAGGAGAGATTAATTCATTCAGCAGTAGACACAGCATTAAGATACAGGAACGGGATTTTGTTTTGCTTCAGAGGTAAAGTGTCAGATATTCAAGGAGAAATAAACAGCCAGAGAATTCAGATGTAAGTCTCAAGAAGCAGAGTGGTCCTGCTCAGCTTTAATATACAAATATAATATATTTGTGTTTTTACATTAAGGAACTATTGCCATGGCAACAAAATCACAATTCAACCATTTTTAACAAACAAAAAAGCAACAAGTGACTTACACATCCATCATGCACATTCAAGGTTGCTTCAAGTTTTAATCTTTGGATAAATTCTCTTCTCCCTGTGAAGAAAAATACCAATTATGTAATTTTTAAAAACTGAAGTAGTTAAGAGCCTGCTAATGACCATTCATAGATAAAAACCTAGACAGTAAAGAACCAGAATATAAATGTAAATCTTGAAACAATTAATATGGTTCTCATTTTACAAATCCTAAGACAAGCATGACATTTGCTTGCTTCCAGCACCTTTAATAAGAGTGCAGAAACAACAAAATGAATGTTTCACAGGTTCATAGGCTGATGCTTCCTGTAAAACTAACAGCAAGAAAACAGAAATTAATCCTGTGGTTATTTAGTTCACTTAGCTGAGAGGGAGCAAGTATAACATAGTTCAAGAAGTACAGTCAAGTTTGCACTTGGAAAAGAAACATTTAAGACAATAACATTCCATTTCATATATATGATGTGAAAGGAAGAGATGAAGGAAAAATATGAAATCTAGAAATGCTATTTAGATAAGGCCTCAGGAACTTTTATGTCCTTATACCCTATATACACAATGATTTACCACTGCACTCAAAAACACCACTGTATTAAACACATAAAGAGGGTAAAATAAAGCATGTTGACAAAAATGTAATCTTTTCCTGAACTAGATGTTTAAACACATAGCTCCAATTTTCATTTCGAGTGTCCCATTTTTATAAAACAGGTTATACTGAACTTAATATTCCCCAGAAAGCACTTTCAGAAAAGAAAAATATTGATAAATCCAGTGGTTTTTACTTCAATGCCAAAAAGCTCTTAAACACAAGGACCATTACCCCTTTTTTTACTCCGTGTTTGTAAATCTCTCAGAACAAATGCCAGGTAAGAGCATCAGACTGAAGGCCTATGCCAGGCTCCACTATTCTCAAATATGTAACTATGAAATTCACTCAAAATAACCTAAAAAGCCTAGAATCATGAAAAGAACAGCAACAGAATCCACATCTGAAAATCCTACGTTTCTGAACTTGCTTTGGCTCAGCTCAAGGCAGAACCATGTCAAAGCCCAGCGTTGCCTCTGGCAGCGTAGAATAAATGTGGAAAAGCAGTTTCTCCACTTGCTTCCTCTTAATGCTTTTTATTTCCCCTATATACTCTCCAGCCCTGAAAAAGAACACCTGATATCTACAGCTGGTGCCACACAACCACGTGGCTGGCAGCAGGCACTGAGCATCCCTGCCAAAGGCCAGGACAGCCATCCAGCAGCACCAACTCTTCCTTATGAATTTTCCCCCCTCCAGGAACAAACTTGGACCTTAAGTTCTTAATGGTTGGTTTATTGTTGTTGTTAGGTTAGGATTTTTTGGTATTAATAAGAACACAGTATCCATACAAGTTTCAGCAAACTTGAGATGCAGACATAAGGTGTCTCATATACTAACCACTTGGTCATTTAAAACACTAAAAACAAATTTTGTTAGGATTGCACATGCTAGCAAATGTGATTTGTTATATATGTGTTTAGTTATTTATCCTTGGATCACTTCTTATCTAAATATTTGAGGAGGAAATGAAATACAAACAAAACTCTAACACCTAAATAGTTTCTGTATTCCCTAAAGGAAGAAGGGGGCAAGGGAAAAAACAGTTAAAATGTTTTGCCTCCAAAGCCCCTCTTATTTGATTAAGAACTAAACACAGTAAGACAACTGAATGGGTTGTTTCTAGTTTATCTGATCATTCAAAACAAGAACCAGCAGATCCTAAGTGGTGTTTTCACTCTAAAGTGAAAAACTGAACTACTTGAATAATATTTTCTGAATATTTTCTGAAGAAAATACTACCTCTGCATTTGCTCTTGTTAAAAGCCGAGAAGTCAGTGAATTTGTGGTTTTTGTCCTTCAGCAATGATTCCCACAGGCTCACTTGGTTTGATAAAAAAGCTCAGCAGTAAGGATTAGAGGCTTCTGATATTTGTCACTTGAATATTTTTTTCACTGATCCATTTTTATGACATTAAAAAAAAATTTAAAAACAATACCTCTTGATATGTTTTGTTTTTATTGTTCAGGTGACTCTCAGCTCATAATGCTAGACTTTCCTAACAGTCAGATTCTCCATGTCAAGGGCTCTACTCTCACAGGTGACAAGAATCCTTAGTTCCCATTCATCTAATCCAAAGGCTGCCTCTTCCCTTCACCTTCCAATGAAGGCAGCCCCCTCCTGGATCCCCTTTCAGCTAAAATGATGGAGGACACCCAAGCTTTTAACAAAACCCCACAAAGCACTTTTTTCTTACAACATCAGCATCAAGACTTCTGTCATGTTTAGGCTTTTCCCCCTCCAATACTGAGTACAGGCTCTCAAGATAGAAACTATTTGTTTTTCCCTTTAACTATGTAGTACCACTAGAAAGGTAATAATTTAATTCTGTGAGGGTGCTTCAATATATGGTTTCCTATATTCAAATAAGGCCTAGGACACAGATCAAGTGATCAAGCTGTCATCACCAAGGTTATCTCACTGGACAGCAGAACACACATGGGCTTTGTTTCAAAACTGCTAAGGTGAAATTATCAACAGTTCAAGAATACGATAAAGCAAAACAAAAAAAAAAAAAGCCGCATTAAATTTCAAATGGCTGTGATGAGCTCTCTGTGAAGTGTTTACATAGCTGAAATTTGGAAAGCTGTCAAGCTAATGCTCCACCCTCCCCATTTTCACTAGACTGTATGCACCAAGTGAAGCCTCAAGGTTCAGTGCCACTCTCAGTACAATGATCAATAATATTTTCAGTTTTTATTCATCCACCCATTTTCACCAAACATTATGCACTACTGAAGTGTCAAGGTACAATGAAACTCTCAGTGCAGTGGTCAATAATTTTTTTAGTTTATATTAAGCTGGAGACTAGGGGATCATTGCCAAGGCCCCATTCTATGCATGAAAGAAGGACCACCTTGAGTAGTTCATAATATGAATTTCAATACAGGAAAGCAGGTGAAAGAGAAGCTGCAGCTGCTTCCTTGTAACTATTTCTTCAAAACATCCACTGTGCACAAGGTCAAACCAAATGCTGCCTTGCAACTTGCACCTGGAGAATTACCCAGCCTGGGTGTCTGGGCACATTTACAGAGCTCTAATCTCACTTCAGGGAGCAATACCAAAATACAACAGCATTCCCTGGACTCCCCACTCAGAGTCTTCATGACACCATTTAGGTCAAATCCTCAGTTTAGGAATCGCTGATCAGATGCTTTCTGTATGCCTGTTTTGGCAGAGAGACACATACCTTTCTTCTGTAAGCAACTTAGTCAGAGCTGCTTCAGAACTGATGACAGCAGACAAATTAAATGCTCCAAGCGTGCAAAAGCTTCATATATTTAAAACTGTGCTCCAGAATTTCCCATTGAAGTACAGATCGTTTCATGATGAAGGTTTAGCTTTAAAGCACACTTGTGCTCCACAAAAATACAACTAAACTTTGATGCAAAGCAGCACCAACGCGGTATGAGATGTTAAAAGACAAGCCTTATTCAATAATAGACCCCATTTATCAAATGAACACTCATTTATATCAAGCTGGCTCTTTGCAAGGCCGAGTCCCTCAGCGCTGGCTCGCTGTGACATTTGGAATGCCCTAGTTTAAAGCTGAAATGGAGCCAGCATCTGTTCCCAATGCAGAGCACACGTTATCCTGCACTCTGAGCGTGTTTCAAAACTTCTCTTGGTTTTTCAGGGTAGAGTTTAGGGATTTCTGAAGTAACTCCATTTGTATAGAGCTTATTTGGCTGGATCAACTCCATCAAACTCTGCATGATGTAACTTTTAATCCATGTCTCAACACACCATTTTTCCAGCAACCAGAATTCTCCGTACACCAGACAGGAAACAGGACTGTACGCAATATGCACTGAATTAGCTCTCGTCAAGGTAAGCTAAAAATCTTGAAGATTACTTAAAATCATAAGAATCATTTGCTAGCTCTGTAGGCCCCATTTTATAGTCATTGAAACTGTGACACAGGAAACTCAAGCCATTTATCAAAAGAAAGAGTGAACCAGCAGTACTGACAGAAACCAAACCCATTGGTGTGACCTCCAGTCCTTTGAATAAGGCCCTGTGTTATATTTCTTTACTCTTCTGCACTACTGTAAAAATGCCCAAAAATTGTAACTCTTGGTTCTGCCAATGTTTAAAAGACTACATTTCAAGAGACTATGATCAACTACTCCATTATGGTTTAAGCTGAAAACAGGTAACTCAAATTGTTCTCTGTTCTTAATGATACATCACAAAGCTTTAAAGTGTGAACACCATAAAGAAAACACAAAATGTTTTGTCAATAAAGAGACTTACTTGGCACCTGAATATGTAAAGCTTTGCCACTGAATACCCAGCATCAAACAACCTGGTGCTAATCAAGCTGTGCTCAAATCCTAGAACAGGATTAAGTAATGAGCTTCATGTGTTAAGAAACGCGAAAGTTTCAGATATTATAACACCAAGACAGAAACTACAAAAGACAGGACACTATGCCCTCAATTACAAATCAGTGAGCCTGTAATGTCTCATGGTGAGTGTATTAATACAGAATCTCATCTCAGAAAAAAAACCACACAAAAAGAAATCTGCTGATGTTTCAAAAAAAATAGCAAAAAAGTAGCATGACAATGTTATACCTTTTAGGGTAATAAATATGCATTTTGGAAAATATTTCTCTTTATGTTTGCATCTACCAAATCTGCAAGAATAGGTTATAGGTAACAGCACAGATAAAATGTGTTTGCGTTAGTAACTATGGCTGTAACTAACTTTTAAACATCTTTTGGATACTTTCAGTATCCACTCCCAAATACAAGCTTCCACTGGGCCCCATAACTGGTAAGCTTACAAGCATCTGAGCTTTAAACCAATGTGTTTAATTTCTGTTTGATATTTGCCATGGTTTATGCCTGAAAGACACTTAACACATAAAACTCAGGTGCACTGATATCAAGAGTTTAAGGTATTCTCAGTGGCAAAAATGTGGGATAAAGTACAAGTACCTTTCTCAGAGAAGGCACTTTATCTGTGCTGGTCTGACTGCTGCTAAGTGGCTATCATTCACAAGTACACCATATTCTGACAGATATCCTCACACTTCCCTTTACACTGCCCATACTAAAGCCTTCTGTATTGCTCTTGCCACAGATTGCAAGTGAAGTTTTGTGAACAGGAAAAAAAAATTTTCAGCAATTTTGATATCTCTTCAAACCTTTAAAGTAGTCCAATGATCAAATACAAACTACTCACTGAGACAAAAGGCACTTGAAGTCTTTACATTATGTCACAAATATTTCTAATTTATACTGAGCAGGGGACAAAATTAATGTGATAAAACTAAGACAAGCTCTATCTTTCTATTATGTAAAGGATAACACATACCACCTTACTCCTCTCAACAGAAAACTATCTGAAATAGCTTAAGTGATTAACTGTATGTAGGATTAACTACATACAAAAGCTTTTGCTGTTTTCTGCACCAGCACTAAAACATGTCTCCCAAAGAAACATCTCGAAATTCTAAAACAGATATCAACACAAAAATAATAGTTATCAGATCAAGAAAAATACACTTCTGCCCTGCTTTCTTCCCCGAAGCAAAATCAAAGGAGGCTTCTATTAACTGAAGGCAAAAAGAAGTATTATGCAGATTGTTGCAAGTTGGAGTAAATAGCATTACCATAGGTTTCAACATGTATTTGGAAATGCTTTCCTTTGACTTTGGAAAGTCTTCATCTGAAACTGTTATGTGGACAGCAACACTGAATATTTTCTTATAAAAATGGTATCAACATAATAACCCAGACAATCCTTAACAACACTTGGGGAAACACACATCAGGTACTCGGCTTTATGCTCTCCAGTACTAGTGATCTGTGTAACACCCAAGGTTAATTAGGAGCTCTAGTTTCCAACAAGAAAAGATGATTTCTCAGAAGCTGAAATGGGGTGCTGCTCCACCCCAGTGCAGAAGTTAAAATTGCTCATAGCAGAACGAGGGTCTCTCATCTCCAAGCACACAGGCAAAATGAACTGGAGCATGCAGAACCACTAGGAGAAGGAAAGAAAACCCTGCTTTTAATAAGAGCACATTCCTAGCAGGAATGTCCTCTTTCTTTCAGCTGAGGAGGTGTGTGCCCTGCTGCTGCCATTACCTTCCAGAGGCTGCTGCTTCTCCTGCTCAGCCAGCAGGACTAATCCCAGCAATTCCACACAAAGGTTCCGGGCTAAATCAAAGCTGACTATTTAAAGTTGTTTAAGCTAACTCGATACTCATTTTTAAACAGATTAAGAAGTGATTATACAGAAGCTTACCAGCATATCTACAGACATGTCTTCTAGCAAAATACCCCAGGGCCTGCCTTTGCCCCAAGTGAAACTGAGCACTTGGACAGGGTGGAACTGAATTAAGGCATTGAACATTCTGCACACCTGGCTGATTAAACACACCATTTAATCCTGGGCAGTACAGAAATTGTATACTGCTGGGTTTGTTTGGGGGAACATGGAAATAGATACAGAAACACCCTAACAGATACAGGTCATTACCCCGTAAGATTACAGATGTAAACACCAGCAAACAGCCCAGGATTAGATAGATTACATCAAAAGTTGAGCTCAAGTGGAAAGCTGAGTCTTGACAGCAGATGACTATTAAGTTAACTGTACTGATATAGGTTAAATTATCACTGGGTATTTGAAAACAAATCAGGGAAAAACCCCTTACTTTCAAAAATTACATTGCTTGTGGCATTCAACTATATGTATTCATCCTAGATAATAAAAACCCCTGTTTAACTCCAAAGACTTTTTTTACTGGAGAGAATTTTCAGGACATAACAGTGTTTCTAAAATAAAACCAGATTAAAAAGGAACCAGTTTTTTTCCTCATTTCCTAGAAAGGTAAATAACAGGAACACGCTACCATAATGACAAAGCCATGCAACCTAAATAAAGAGGTGGGTGTGGTTTAATAGTTTAATTTAAATAGGGGTTTTTTTAATATTGGTGAACTTTCAGTAGTTCAAAAAGGATTGAACAAACACTGATGGTTCAGAACACATGAAGTTCTCAGGGAAGAGAAGGGACAGATTCTCATCTTCATCCTTTCTTTTCAGTAGAGAGCAGTCAGCACTAATGATACATTCAATTTTCCAGGAGGAAAGCCTGCAAATCCTTGAAGAACAAAATGAGGAAAATAAGGGGATATTAAAATTCACTGATGTGACTCAGATTTCATCTCATGATATTCGCATTCAATACACACTAAAGCATTTGGGACACATCTGAATCAGCAACTCACTAAGCCCCAAAGACATGAAAATGCCAAGACTTGCACTGAAACAAACAGTGAAAAATCCAGCTTTGTTTGAAGGCTGGCATAGTTTGTGTCTGAACTGATCCTTTTCCCTGCTGCTAGAACAGGACTGGTCTCAAGTGCCAACAGGTTCTTGATACATGATCAGTTATATCCCACTAGACTATTTTGGGGACACTCAAGGATAGAAGATCAGGAATCACATGCAAAGTCACAAGAACTCACAGAGTTGCAGTGCAACATCTTGGAAGTGACTGAACACAGACAGGTTTAATGGTCTGCCCTAATGCAGTTCATGGAAGCAATCCAGCTGGAAGAAAGCTACAGGGGAAAAAAATTAAAATAAATAAATAAAGGAAAGAGATCTAAAGGATCTCTCACATCACTGCCTCATCCTGAAATACAAATCCAGCACATGCTGTACACGACTTGTTTCTGCAGCAAGAGACAGCTTTCATGTATCCAAAGCTCATTATTAGAAGATCAAGGTACAACTTAACCACAAAGCTGTCTGAAACACTCAGTATCAAGGCACAGGCAGTTATTTACAAAGCAAACACATTCCCTGTACAAAGACAGTCGTTAAAAGCACACAATGTAAATTCTATGAAATATTGCAATCAAAAATTAAAATATATTAGAAGTGCATACAAATGTCTGCAGTTTCCAGCTGTCTGCAGGAGAACACTGAGGCTCCAAAGGATATAAAACAAATACATTTGCATCCTAAGACTGAGTATAATTCAAATTATTATAATACATGCAAAGCCTTGGGACTACAACCCACTTACATGCACTCATACTTCCTGGCAGCCATTAATACACATGATTAATGTTCTCTTAATCACAGATATTACACATAAGGTTAATCCCTTAAAATCAAAAAATACATCTGCATAGTTCAGCCCATTTCAAGAAATGCTGACAAAACTGCAGGTAAGTTAAAAGGCTTCTTGGATTTCTGAAGGACAGAAAATCAACAATCTGAAAGTTACACCAATTTTTCATCATTTCTTGCTAGCCAAATATAATGCCAGAAACCCACCTTCCATTTCAAGTCACATGTCAAAATACAACAGCAGCAAAAAAGTTGGTGGTTTAAAAAATTAAAACATCAAAACTCAGTAAATAGGTTCATAGATAACTTCTGATATAGGCAGTAGCATTAAAAAATAAAAGAGGAAAGGCAAAACCAAGAAAACAGGTTTCTGCAAAGTAATCCCACTGAAGAACATAATGTGATCCATAAGTGTCTGCAGTTTTCCACTAACTGGTGTTGGCACACAAAAAACCAGAAGCTGCACTACTGTCAATCCCCAGCACCCTTAAAACAAACATTAGAAATTATTCTCTTATTTTAGGATAGAGTGACAGTAGGCACCAAGTAATCCCAGACCCTGCGTATAATTTTTTTAAAAGAACATACACAAAAATTATCACCAACACATAACCACTGAGTGGAAGCAAAATGGGACATCACTGTGGAGAAAGAAGCAGTAACATAAACCATAATTAAACTACAAAACACATGGGGAAGATGTAACTGAAAAAAGGTCAGTGATACTAACCACAAGCAAAGATTTCCAAGGTAACAGCAAAACAAGCTATCAAATTTACCTAGGTTAATGCTACATGGCTGTACCACTAGCAGGTCCAAGTGGCTCCTGTCCTCCACTCTACCAGTGAAATAATCCCAAAGATAACAGAAGGCTGATTAGACTGAAATTAAAACTAAGCATTCAGCACTCAGGCCACAGAAATACCCATCTAACCTTAATCCTGCCTCCCAGCTCACATCTCTTTCTGGTTTTCTGCTGTGTACCAAATTATAACCAGCCAGCATTTTTATTTGTTGTTTTGTCCAGATGATTCTGTTACACTGTGATTTTATTATCCTTTACCGACATCAAAGCCTTTAAAATGGGTGTCTTTATTATCTGGGCTGATTTACTTTGAAGTAGGGGAAAAAAAAAACCCATTAATCTCGTATGCTAGGATAACCCCTAACATCTTTTCCTAAAAGCTGTTTTAGACATACATACAGTGCCTTTCTGTTCCTTGGTACCAATTTAAATGAGATAGTATCAGGGAATTCATTTCAGACACAGTCTCTTTATTAAACTCCTCCAAATTCAATTTGTTATCAACAGGTCTCGATGCCACATTGTTCTTTCAACTGCCCATCTGTAATTTTTTTAAGGACTGTAGTCACTAAGCCTTGCTTTTATTAACAAGGGGAAAAAACTCCAAACATGTCCAGTTTAAGGCAATACCTGATCACTGTCCTCTCTCGTGGTTTTTTTCAATTAAAAACTTACATCCCTTTTCTGCAATGCTCTTATGCATCTTGAACTTTTCTATACAACCAGTGAAAATCCAATGACCACACCAAATTTCCTGCTTTCCTCATGCTTCCTGCCTCCTTCCAATATTAGATTGAGCACATAAAAACTGCTTCACAGATGGATTTTCCTCTAACTCATTCATTACACCATGAACTTCAACTCAGCCTCTGCCTATCTCTATTAATCAGGAAACATCTCTAATGAAAAAAACCTGGGGAGTTCACTTACATCTTTCTAAAACCTTCAGTTAGTCCAGTTTCACAAAGTATTTGGTGTGTGATAGAATATATCACTACAGAACTGTGTTCTCATAATAAGACAATCAGGTTCATTTACAATGCCTCTTTTTCAAGCAGCAGTAATATGCTAGACTTGAAGAAAAAATAACACAAAACACCTCTACCAATTCTGGAATTTAGCTGTGACAGATGAGTGTTTTTATCCCATGTTGGAAAAAAAATTAATTCCAGAGATGTAGGACATGAAATGAAAGAGTGTACCTGAAAAAAAGACCCAAAAAACTAAACATCAAAAGTATTATGGAAAGAATTTAAGAAGAAAGGCTGGTTAAATACTCTGACCTTCTCCAAGCTTGCAACAGCATCAGCTACAAAGTTGATCATGTTAAAGCTGTCTGACCCTTCTTATTCACATTATTTTCAGAGACCAAGATACAACATGTTAAAACATAACTGGAGCAAAAACTGGGGAAAATAATGCCTCTCTTTTTGGTTGTTCTCCCCAGCATTCTAGTTTCCATTCTGCTAGGCTTGGTTTGTTTGTTTGTCCAAGAAAAGCAAAAGAGAAAATGAAAGTTTACAATATTTTTGGGAATTCATTTCACTCTAGAACTCTGGGCAATGTATTTTAGCAAGCAGCAAATGTTCAACAGCAGCACCCAATTCTATCCACCTTCAATGAACCACTAGTTTTATAGACTGATATAAATGGAAGGCATTCAGTATCAAAACAAATCAGTTATAATTGCTATTCTTCTCTGGTTTTCAACCCTACTCATGGAGCAGGGCAATCAACTAACTCCAAAACTCTAATTAGTTCTGGGGTTACTGTGGTTCATTTTTATAAAGAGAGGGAACTATTGAAACCTAAGGAGTTTAGTAAGTTCTCTCTACCTACACAAATGTACACAGATCTCTTTTTAGTATGAAGCTTTACAAGATTTGATCACAATGAAACTAACTACTGGTTTCCTTACAGTGAGTTCTTTCCAGACTTCAAATTTTTCCCAAATCTTAAAAACCAGGATGATAAAAACTTTGTAAGATATAAAATAATCTTTAAAGAGGAGGGAGTGAAAGCTCACGGGAAAGCATCATAATGCTATCTCTAAGATATATGTTAAGCTTAAAAGGAAAAGAAGGAAAGATTTCAGAAAATAGTATTTGCATGAAGACATCAGAGATTAGGGAGAACCGATTATTTTGATATTTGCTTCCATTTTATCAAACACCACAACTTCCAACAGCCACTCTAAGCTAAAATGCAGCATCAGTTCCTTCTCCTTTTAGACTGAGAGGCTTTCCCTGGATAACCTGCTATGCCAGATAGCAAAAATAAACCAACCAAACAAAAACCCCAAAACAAGCAAAAATAAAAAGGAAAAGTCTTCATTCTTCCTCCTGTCTAAACAAAGCCATTCTCAGCAGCAGGACCTTTCACAGAAAACCAAATAAACCCGTCACATTAAATACTTCACAGGAATTATGGATCACTCTTCCTTGCAAGAAACCCATGCTGCCATTTCTCTAGTCAAATAATTACATGCTGTATTTTAATCCACACAGAGGCCTTCATTGTGCTGGCACAGAACACTCTGCCTGCCACCAGAACAGGTTTGTTCACTAGTCCCTGAAACATTGGCACAATGCTACAAAACTGCAAGACCTGGAGATTGTTGTGAAAGTATCCTGAGTAATTACACTTGCCAGCCTCAAAGCAGAATTTAACTTGGATACCATGGTTTGCACCAATGTTTTCCAGGGTAAAAGCACTGCGATGTGCTACTGAAAGCAGTCTGAAACTAAATTTCCATCTGTGATCCAGCAGCAGGACTCCTCCCACCAGCACCAGGCTAAGAGGATGCTGAAACTGAATCAAAGAAAAGAGTTACTGACAGCCTCCCCCAGGCCTGGCTTCCTCTGGAGACTTCAAATACAAGCACTGTCTGAAATTGAGACTAATTAGCCTACAAATGCTGAAGGAAATGCATTTAACAGATCCATTGCTGAGACCCACATCTTCCCTCTCTCATCCCAGCAGGAGCTCTTACCAAGGGATCACATCTGAAGGACACATCCCAGGGCACACATACTGCCCCATCTCCACGAGCTGTTCCTCTGCAACTCTGACCACAACTGACTGGCCTTCAGAGCAATTATTTAGGGATCTTGCAAAATCGAAATCAGACAGAGCTTTGCAAGGCCATAAATCCCAGGGGTGAGCTATGTGCATGGAAAGGTACATTACACAGATCCTTCCTGGAGCAGCTGCTTTCAGAAGCTGAGAGAGGCTATTTATAGAGTGCCACTTGATTGCCAGTTCACATGAAACTGAAGCACTGAGTAAATAGGAAACAGCAATTAGTTCTCAGATGTCTTCCTTCAAAACATGGTTGCTGTCAATGTTTCTGATATTTTACACTGTAGCATAACACAACCATCCCCACGAAGGGTTCACTAGGCAAGTACCATTGACAGAGACACATCTTCCAACACACTGTGAACTGCATTGTTACTTATGGACTTGCTATAATGCTTTTCCCTTGATTTGGTGGCTGAGAAAGAGCAGCACACAATGAAGAGATATATAAAGCTCTGAGATATATAAACTACTGCCTGTTCAGACAAATTTACAAAAAAATCCACCCTAACAAAAACGCCAGACAAAAAGCAAAAAATGCACATAGTGCTGCGAGTCTCCCAGTACTCTTCTTAAGTTAAAATTAAATGCTTGACCTGCATTTGCTCTGTATGCCAGACTGTTAAATAGGAAGAAGCCTTACTTCCCCATGCAGATTAGATCAGCAACAACCAACAACAACCTGATCACTGCAGTCTTGACCAGAGGGGCCAAAAACCAAAGCTCCTACATAGAGCTGCTGAAGTCTGCCAGAGGAAAGACCCACATCCACCCTGACCTGCACACAAAAAGGCACAACAGGCTGCTGTCTGGGAAATGGAGCACACGAGCAACCACACCTGACCAGCAGTCAAATTAGTGAGGTATTAAGGCCATAAACACCATTATGGGTAAAAGTGCAGTGGCTCCACAAGATAAGCACACCCTCTACCAACCCCTTTTGTGAAAAGCAGGAGTCAGTAAGGACTGAGCATCTCTTGCCACCACCAATGCAGATCTCAACATCAATTCCATGGGAAGGCTCTCCCAGGTCCTATTTTTTCAAGGCTATAAAGCAACTGTTTAGGTTAAAGGAAAAACAGTAAATGTGAGATCTTAACCAAGGCACCAGAGAGGTTTTTAACTAAAGTTATGTGCATTTTATTGGAGCAGCATCCAGAAAAGTCATCTTGGAAGATGATTTCTATCGATCAAGTCTAAGTACTTCAACTATCAGAGACACAAATATGTAAAAGCAGAAGAAAAAAAAAAGCCTTCTTCAAAAAAAGGTGCCTTTTCAGAATCTGCACACTACAGTCCTAATTTTAACATTGAGCTCTTCTGCTCCAACTGGAGCAGACAAAAAAAATCCAGTCAGAAAGACTGATCACTAAAAGTCAGGACAATCCTCAACTAAGGCTTGGCCAAGCAGAACTTGAGACAAAACCAAAGTCAAAAGCAGCTAAATTGTTAGTTTTCAGACGTTTTTAATTTTAGGACTCAGCATTTCTTTCCAGGGGACTAATGTGCATTTATGGGCTGCACATCCACACACACACCCCTCTGTAATCGCTGCAAACCTACCAGCAATAACCTTAATTTCCTCGATTAACCTTTTGTGGATTACTGAGTGCTAAAGGACTACAGGCAGAAAACTACTGAGTTAGGCTCGGTAATGTGATATCCCACCTAAAATTCCACCAGGAAAAAAAACCCAAACGACAAGCCATTCCCACCGAGCAGAGCCGGGAAAGCCGAGGAGGCACAGAGCGACACACGTTTTACAATGCTGTAAATCAAGCTCCTGCTCGAGTACTCGAGGTTTGCACTCCAAGGCAGGAATTGTTTTGCCACACGAGCACAAAAGAAAGCGTTCCCAGCCCAATGAGCCATCTTCCCTGGAGAGCCAAACCCCCAAAATCCACCGTGCCGCTACGCTGGATCGCCACACCTCCAAATACACGTGAAGAACTACTGATTTTTTTAAAATATTTTTTTGCTAACGTTTTTTGCAGAACCTGCGCCATGACAAAGACCATCAATAGTTCCTCCACGCCACAGAAACCTCCCTGCGGCCTCGCAGACTACAAGTGGCGCTGGCTTCAAGTTGCAAAGTGAGAATATCTGGTCGGGTGTGGAGGCGAGGGCAGCCCGGGCTGGGGCACCGCGGGGACCCGCGGTGGCACTCGGGGACACAAAGCGCGGCCGGATCGGCGCGTTCCAGCGGCTCGGCTTCTCCCAGAGCCCGGCAGCACCTGGGGGGTGGCCGGACAGCGGCCGCGCCATGACCCCGGAGGCGTTTGCGTGCTTTGTTCCCAGCCCCCGGCGGCTCAGCGCCGCTCAATCCCGACCCTGCCCGGCCCGGGCACGGAACGCCGACAGCGGGGCTATTTCGAGCCGCCGCCCAACTTCCCTGCTGCATGTCGGCGTGCAACAGTTCCTCCGGGAAGCGAGGGGGAGGCGAGCGGAGCGGCGTGCCGAGTGAGGGAGCGGGGTGCCGAGGGAGGGAGCGGGGAGCCGAGGGAGGGAGCGGGGTGCCGAGGGAGGGAGCGGGGTGCCGAGGGAGGGAGCGGGGGGCCTGGCGGGCCCGGAGCAGCCCGGCAGCACGGAGGGACGGGGCGGCAGCGGGGCAGCGCTCCTGAAGCGCCCCGGGAGAGCGGAGCGACGGCGCGGGGTGTCCCGGAGCAGCCCCGGGGTGTCCCGGAGCAGCCCCGAGGGCGCGGAGGGACGGCGGGTGGATGAGGGGAAGGTGTCGCCGCCTCACGAGGGGCGCGGGAAACTTCGGAGCCGCGGGACAGCGGCGGCGCCTGAAGGGGCTCCCGGCCCCCTCCTCACTCGGTGGGGCGCCAAGGCCGGCCGGACCCGGCCCGCGCCACCTGCCCCGCCCGTTCGCCCTTACCGAGGTAGTGCCTCCGCAGCAGGCCGGGCTCCTCCAGCCCCAGGGTCCGCTTCCGCACGTCCCACAGCAGGTGCGGGCAGCGCCCGCGGGACATGGCCCCGCGCGGGCGGGGAGGTGCGCCGGGACCGGCCGGGCGCGCGCGATCACCATGGGAACCGCCTCACGGGCCCCGCGCGCGAGCCCCGCGCCCGCCTCGCGCCGAGGCACCGACCGCGAGCCAGCGGCGCGGCGGGTCCGGGCCACGCCCACCGCGCGCGGGGGCCACGCCCACCCCCGGCCGAGGGGGCCACGCCCACCGCGAGGGAGGGGGCGCGGGGCCGCGAGACTAACGGGCGTCTCGCGCGAGCCGGTGACGTCGCCCCGCCCCGGCTGAGGGGAGGCCGCGTCGTGGGCGTGGCGGGTGGCGTCAGCGCGCCGGGCCCCGCCGGGTACAAACCGGCCCTCTCCCGTGAAGCGATGTGAAGCCGCAGGGCGGCCATCTTGGGTTTGGGCCCGTTACTCGCAGCGCGGGGTTGCGCCGCGGCTGCCATCTTGAGGGGGACGGGAAAGCGGCGGCGGCCATCTCTGAGCCGGGCACCCGTGCCCTTCTCGAGGGCGGCGGGCGCGCGCCGGCTCGCCTCAGGGGGCGGGGCCGCCGCGCGCAGCCAATAGCGCAGCGCGAACCTCTCCTGCCTCTCTCACCCCGGGCGGCGTTGGCCAATCAGCGCGCGGGCCGGCCGGTGGGCGGGGCCCGGGCGGAGGCAGGAAGGACGGGCGGACGGACCGCGGCCCCCGCTCGCTCCCCGCTCGCCCCTCCCCCTCGCTCCCTGCTCCCCCGCTCGCCCCGTCCCTCGCCATGGCGTCCTCCGTCGCGGGGCTCCGCGCCTCCTACCACCGCATGCTCGACCGCATCGAGCTCATGCTGCCGCCGCGATTCCGGCCTTTCTACAACCACCCAGCGGGTAACGGGGCGGGGGTCACCTTGGCCCCCGGTTGGGCCCGCGGGGAGGGCGGGGGGCGATGTGTTCCCAACGGGTGCGGGGCGGTATCGGGGCCGCCGTAACCTGGTTACGGTGCTTCTGGCACGGGCAAGCCGCCCTGGAGCGAAGTCCTGCTCCGTACCGGGGGATTTACTGCGTTTGTGAAGGGAGAGTAAGGCAGTCGGGCACCGCACGGGTGGCTCCAGGCGGGGTGGATGCGCTGGTGTCACTGTCACCGTACCGCGGGGTCGGGGGGCTGCCAGAACCGACCCAGGGGATGTCACCGGTGTAAAGGGGCCTGGAGGCCTCGGCAGCCACTTCTCACAGAGGATGTGCTGGAGAAATCGTAGAGCCACGGAATGGTTTGGGTCGGAAAGAATATTAAAGATGATCCATTTCCCACCCGCTGCCGTGAGCACACCTTCCAGCAGAGCAGGGTACCCAGAGCCCCATCCAGCCGGCCTGGGACACTGCCGAGGGATGGGGCAGAGCGCCGAGAGGGTGGCTGAGCATTCAGTGTGCCCTGGTCAACTCAGGCAGCCTTTGGCTTTCTTCCCTTCCTGCCGAAACCCACAGTTCCACCAAAGGCAACTCGTGCCCTTGGTGAATTCGCTGGAGGGCTCCTGTGGGTAAAGAATTTCCCCGCAATGAGCTCCCCTCACCTGACCCACGGTTACCGTTCTGTGAGCAAACACGGGGGGTTGTGTTGTTAGGGAGCAACCTCCTGTAAAACGATCTCCTTCAGTGCCACTTACGTGGTGTTTGTCATGTAAACAAATTGCGTCGGTGGTTAAAACGAGAGCCCGATAAAATCCTGGCATTCCATAGGCTGCTGTCGCCACTGTTTTGTGGCATCCTTGACTCTTCACCTACATGGAATATGCACTGTTAAAATGGACTGAAGTTTTCAGTCAGTTGTTCTGTCCTCTTACAATGGCCCTTTCTTGGAAGGAAAATTGTTGCTCTGAAGAAATCACAAAGAATGAAGACTGCCGTTCTCAAACTGTTTGATTTGTTCTGAATTCACTAGACCAATGTATTTAACATTAATGTATTGTTTTTATATATAAAGAGACAGTGTGTCTGACACTGAGAGACACATTCCACCTGTGTGAAATGTGGCAGTTTCCAGGTGCTTTTATTGGATACAAAGCACAGCCAGCACTGGGAATGTATCTGTGCTTCCCTTACCAGAGCTGTAGTGGTAATTGGATAAGGTTTTGGAGGTTCTCTTGCAGTGCTTTCACTTTACAGAACTGCCCGTGGGCCACTTTTGTTCATCACTGTAATGTCGTAATTAATAAATCAACTTTTAGGGGTTCTCTGTGTGTGTGTTTGTGTATACATATATACACACATATATACACATCTGTCATAAATCCATACTCATGGTGTGAGAGAAGTCACAGCACAAGCAGTTATAGAAAAAACCCTGCAACTTCTATTTTAGCCTTAAATGTCTTGAAGGTGTGTCCGTGGGAGTTACGTAAAAGATGTCACTCTTGACTGCAGAAAAAAAGTAGGTTAAATATGAAAGGCTCTTTTTTATCTCTGGTGACATTTAAATCTCTAGTCTAATTCAGGAATATAAGTGTCATTGTCATGAAATTATAAATCACTTGTGAGACATGAAGAACGTGCTTTCTTTTCTGGCATAAAGCAAGCTTCCAGTGAAAAAACTGATGCCTGTTGGAAACTGTTTCTTTGGCTGGCATTGCTGGAGGACAGTGGAGGGCCTGGCACACCAACTTCCCCAGGCTGCCATGGGAAAGCATGGGCTGAGTTTGTCTTCCCTCCCTTTTGGCTTCTTTGGTTGACTTTGCCTGCCTAAACTCTAGTTTTCAGCACAGAGACTTCTTATATTTAAGAGAAGTCATAACGTCTATAAATTGATCACACACATGATATCCAGATTAGCCTCTGGTATCCCTCTGCTCTTAAGTCCTGCTGTCAAATTCATCCTTGAAAAATTCTGGATGTCAGGAGCTGGGAAGAGCTTGCCCTGGCTAGGTGCTTGCTGGAATGCCTCCAGGAGAGGTGTTCAACAGTCTTACCTAATTACAGACTTGGCTTGGTACCTTCCCTGCCTCCAATTGTTTCTTAGTTCTGCAGTCAGCAGTTTGAAAGGGTTGAGTTTTCTATCATTAATAAAAATTAATGTCAGTCTTCTTGAAAACTCTGCTAGTTGTTCAGGGAATGTCAGTTTAATAATGTATACTCACCCCACAGC
The DNA here is from genome assembly GCA_024500445.1 of Entomyzon cyanotis. Taxonomy (NCBI): domain Eukaryota; kingdom Metazoa; phylum Chordata; class Aves; order Passeriformes; family Meliphagidae; genus Entomyzon; species Entomyzon cyanotis. The sequence goes on along the minus strand of JAKEPQ010000755.1, from coordinate 3,225,323 downwards.
CTCTAGTACTCCAAATCTGAATTTGTGTTTTAGAATAAAATAAATGTTAGTAATTAAAGCTACTTCCTTGGGGCCTCTGCAAGACTGATTTATAACAAGCTGTATTTGCAGCCTGATACTGACAACAGCTGAAGTTTGTATCTTTAAAGGATGAATATTAAGCAGCATACATTCAATAATATTTGACAAAAGTAATGTGCTTGTAGTTATTAAATGCCGTTTGAAACTTGATCACAAGCAGGGTGGGTTAAAGAGGGCTTTATGCAAGGCTGCCAAGCCAGTTGTTTCTCAAGTCATAGTTTTAAACTTGAGGGTGGTTAAAACTGGAAGTACAGGTAGTTACTGCAAGGTTTTTTAAAGGCTGAATTGTCAGTGAAAAAATAGCTCTCATAAAAAGCAAGTAACCAAAGTCGTGGTGGTTACTCCTATGTAATATATTACAGTGAAAACTTGGCTTCATTCTCCATGTTACCAGAATGATGAGCAGTGACCTAAACATTAATGTTTTTTGAGGAAATTGGAAAGTGTCCTGACTGTCTCCCAGGGGGTTTGGGACTTTGGATTGTGGTCTCTCGTCTAAAACTTGGAGAAGTCCCATATTAATGATTTCTGGCATGGCTGTAGGTGTGGTTTTACAGGGCTTTGTTTTAACCAACCAGTTGCTATTTTAGCACCACTGACAGTTATATTTGTATTTGTAAGAAAGTTGTTTTTTCCCATGTCCCATTCATTGATTTTTCTTCCTTCTATTTGGAGATTTCATCCTCTTCCCCCATAAGCCTCCTTTGCCTACTGATAGATTTTTGGGGTTATAAAAAAGCGCCAAAACCAAAATAATCCAGATTCACTATGGGTATTAAAACAGCCACGTCTTACTGAATAATTTAAGTTCTTTTCTCCCCTCCTCCCTCAGGTCCCAAAACAGTGTTTTTCTGGGCACCTATTATGAAATGGGTAAGTACAAGATGCCAGCTGGTGTCTGGGTGTCAAGCCCAGGGCAATCTGTGCAACACATTGAGCAAGCAAGGGTTTCCCAGCAGACACCTGAGCCTGCAGACAGATTAATACTGAGGCTCTAATTTTTAGCATATGGGGAAGAACAAAATTAGCCTTAGTAACATATAGCACAACTCACAGGGGATACAGAGTGGAGAATGCTTTGTAGAAAAATTGGACTTTTCACTGGAAGTTTCACAAAGGCTTTCACTTGTGAAACACCAACTGTTGCTCAAGGTGGGCATGAGCTGGCATAATGCAAACCTATTAAAGTATTTATTTCTTCTGAGACTGAGGAGTTTGAGAAGTATCTTAAGCAAGCCAATTCCTAAGCCTCATAGCTTGAAGGCAGGATAAAGCATGTCAGAGTGCAAGGCAGTCTTGATATAAAAGACAAAGGCAGCTGCCACTGAGGCGATCAGTGCTGCTCTGCCTCCTGTGAGGTTCTGCTTCCCACTTGGCAACACCCCTGGGCTGTGTTTGTGCACAGGTGATGCAAATGCCTCCTCCTGTTTCTCTCTACTCCTCTGAGGTGTTGCATTGGTACAGATAACACAAGTGATCTCTAAACCCACAATGGTTTGAGCTCCCTGTTTGATAGCAAGCAGGGATGTAACCTGCTCTTGCCATTGCCAGCTGGTTTGAGATTTTGCCATGGTGAACTCCAGCTTTTTATAGGCCACAGGCAACACGTGATGCTCTAAGCTATATCTTGGTTTCTTTGTCAGTTGTCTGGAGCTGCAGGAACCGTGGTTAACCTTCCCCTTCCTCAGAGGTTCTCCCTGGCAACACCCTCCTGAGCCCAAGCACCCAGGCAGCAATTCTGTGCCAAGTCCCGGGTGGCAGTCAGGGAATTAAAAGCATTAGGACTGTTTTACTTACGGGTTTTGGTTTTGTTTGGGGTTTTTTTGTGTGAACTCATGTGACAGGAACATGAGATTGGATTTCCAGTAGAGGGCATAACACAACAAACAAACCAGGCAGTATGTTTGCTACTAATGTCAAGTAGCTCAACCAAGCTATTCCTCAATTCGCCTGGAAGTTTTCTACTTCTGCTGAAATTATATTAAAAAAGAAGCACCTTTACTCCCTCAGATGAAGCTGAATGAAGACTCTGTGGGGTCATCTTTGCCAGCAATATCTTATCTGACCTGTGGGAAGAAGGCCCTTAATTTAATAAGTCCCTACTTATTGCATGAAAACCAGGGTGGGTTTTTTCCAGCTGCTTTCTTAAGCAGCTGTGTTTAAATTAACCTTCTTGAATTGATACAAAACTGCCAGTGGCTGGGATTTTACTGCCACCCAGTTATAGCTGCCATAACTGTGTTCTTTTTCCTACTACAAGGGACTGTAAGTGGGTGGTATCTCCCAGAGTCTAATTGCTCATATAATGCATCCCATCTTCTGCATAATGTAGGATAAGCACTGAGCTGTGAAGCAGCTTCCCCTTGGGAAGGTCTCAATCTGTTACAGGAGGTCCTGGACTGGTGCTCACTGAATTTCTCTTTGCAGGGTTTGGTGGGTGCTGGACTTGCTGACATGGCCAGACCAGCAGAAAAGCTCAGCACAGCACAGTCTGCAGTACTAATGGCCACAGGTAAAGCCACACTTACTCCGTGTTTTTGCACAGCACCCTCTGAATCCTCCATCAGTACTGACCCACTTCTACAGAAAGCCCTAACTATAACATGCTAGGTCTCACTATTACTGTTGGATGATAATTCTAGGACAGACTTATACTTGTTATTAAATCAGTTAGAGTTCTGTAATTATGTAACAGTTTTCTACATGTGTCCTACTAATTTGGAATAGTTCAGAGCAAGTTGCTACAAGTTAGGACATCAGTGTCATCCCTTAAGTTACTGTGATACCCCTCAGTGCAGTAAGTGACTTCTTTTGCTTCAGATCAAGTAATTTCGAAGTCAGTCCAGGATATAGTGACTTTTTAAGAACAGACTTTGAAGGATTTAAGAATGGTAGAGTAATTACACTAACATATGTGGAAAGAATTTCCAAGCACTACAAGAAGTTGGAAGCAGTGGCACATGGACAACTGCACTGTTGCATCCCAAAAATTTTCACACTGGCAGAAACAATATTCTGTAATCATAGAATCATTTAGGCTGGAAAAGACTTTAAAGATCATGGAGTCCAACCATTGACCCAACACTTCCTAGTCCAGCACTAAAACATGTCTCTACATGACATGTCTACACATCTTATAAACACCTCCAGGGATGGTGCTCCACCACTTCCCTTGGCAGCCTGTTCCAATGCTTTCCCTATCTGAAAGGGTTCCCCAGACTTTAGTTTGAATATCTGATACAGTGCTGTGCATTTTGCATAAGTTTTGTGTAAGTCTTTCTTGACTGATGGATTCTGTAATTTCCAATCTAGTGCAGCAAGCTGGATATAATGCAGCAAAATACAACTACCCTGCAACTGTGCTGGAGAGTTAAGGTCTAGGTTGCTGCAGAGGACAGAGAATCTTTCTTTGATATTCAGACTGTAACTGACCTTACTGTAGCTATTTTGGAAAAATGCAGTACATACCTGGAGGCATCCCACTGGCACTTGTTGCACTTTTCACTGAGAAAGAAGTAGTTAGAAGAAAAGCAGCTGTCTATAATATGAAGTTGTAAATTTTGTTTACTTCAACTGGCCCATGATTCTGCCTCCAAACTTGGGAAATGTCTGAGTATTTCACTTTAAAGGCTTAAAGATCTTTAAACTTTCCTTTTTATTCAACAGGCCTTATTTGGTCACGGTACTCTCTAGTTATTATTCCTAAAAACTGGAGTCTGTTTGCTGTGAACTTCTTTGTTGGCTGTGCTGGTGCCTCCCAGCTCTTGCGAATATGGAGGTATGTGTTCAAAAGGGTACAACAACTAAGCATTAACCAGGAATTTATAAATCCTGCCAGCCTCTCTGTCTGTGCAACAGGCAAGAGGAACTGAAACATTCATTAAACATTACAGAACATTTTTGCTACATCATTAGTTTTACAGTTAAGTTGGAGTGAAGCTTTAAATATTTTCAGTCCAGCTAGAGCAGCATTGAATTGTGACAGTTCCACCTGGATCAAAGGATTCTTAAGCAGAGCAGCTTAAGAATCCTTTTTTTTAAAAAACCCTTTTTTATATATATATATATTGTTTTTTTTCTTGACAGAAACTTTGGGCGTTTTCTGGCTTCAGTGTTGGCCAGGAATGTGGCAAACTTAGCTACTTTGGAACTTCCTACATTATTTAAGCTATCCTATCCCAAGTTTCCACCCTCAAGTCCATTGTAATTTTAAACCTCCTCAGCTGAACAGATTGCTAGGAAAACACTGTTATTGTAACTGGTATTTCTATTCTATTCTTAGCCTGTGCTCTTTTTTTTTCCTATAGGTATAATCAGGAACTGAAAGCAAAACAGCAAGAGCACCTGTAGTGAAGAGATGCTTAACCCAACAGGTCAAATCTAGCAACGCACAAACCCATCCCCATGGGACCTAGCTTCACTAATTTTAATGTTCTTTTTTCCTCTGAGAAAATGAAAGAGGAAATTTAAATGTTTAGAGAGCAAATGTTTTCTAAGTGCAAATAACACAGTGTCTTCACACATCTAAATAAAGGGCAACCTTTTAAAATTAAGCTAAATTGTGTGTCTTGTATTGTCTCTTTAAAGAAATGGACTGGATTTTGCCTAAAAAGAGTTGCAGAGCCTCACCTTGTCTGACTCCACTGAAAAGTGCTGGGAGTGACACAGTACTGGTGACAGGCAGAGCCTCAGACTGAAGTGACCTTTCCTGTCACAGTCAGGAAACCACCTGGCTGGGGCTTTGCTGTATTTCAATAACCAACAGTAGCATTTGCATTTCAGTTCCTGATGCTCTTCCTTTCCTGGTAGCATAAGGATACTCATTCCAGCTTCATCTCTGTGTGTCTTTGTTTCCCAGCCACCACTGTCCTGAACAAAAGGACAGCACACAAATCTTCCACTGGTGTTTAAGTTTCTGTCATCCTTCACAATGAGGTAGAAGACGGGGGTGTTGAAGCACCAGACTCAGGAATTCATATGCAGGGGAGAAGGTAACTGAGACAAGGCAAGTTCTGATGAGTCAGTCAGCTCCCCTTTTTCAAAGGCTGTCCCACCATGAAGCCACTTGGGCGTTCTGCCACAGTTCCACCTGCATTTCTCAGTTCTTCTGGCTGAAGCAGTAAGACAGAGTCTCAAATGGTGAGCTCTCCAGCTGTGTTGGTCACTGAGTGGACACGGACTGCAGTGACTGAAGAACACTGCCAGGGAAAGAGGTGGTGTATTTCAGTCCCCCTCCCTTCCCAGTCCCCAACCAGGTAAGACTCATCCAGCAAACCAGTAATGGGAAAAAAAAAAAAGTGTATTAAAATATTCACAAGATTACAATAGAAAACATTAAAGTCCATTCAAGAAAAAATATCCAAGATAACTGTTTCCAGATGAGTCTGTAAAAGCAAAAGCACTAATAGTTGGTACACTGGCTCTTCATGTAATCAGGCCATGCAATGCATATCTAACTCCCTCACACAGATTATACACCTGTCTTACAGGTGTTTGTTGCCTTGCACACCTCCAGGACAGAGGTTTATAAAAGAAGAGTACCCAGTTTATGTTTTCAATTACATTTACCACATAAGAACAGTTGGCATTGCAGGGAGACAGAAAACATTGCACAGCACACTGATTTCCAAAGGCATTGAACTTATATTTTAGAGTGCAAAAATACCTGTAAATAAAAGGGCTTATTAGCTTTAGGGCAGTAAAGAGAAGGGAAAGAGAAGCCCAAAGAGCTGAGCATTGTTAATATGATTTTGTAGTTCCCCATATAAAAATGTTACACTGCAGAGGTGTGGCCACAGCCCAGAAGTCTTACCTACCTTCTCTTCTCTTTTGGTGGTTTTACGGAGAAAATATTTTCATCACCTATGATATATTAAGAGCATTTTGTATTTGAGGTCCTTGGTAGATACACTAGTAATGTAAAATTCCCAGACAAGATTCCAATAGAGAGTGCAAGTGTTGTGGTTACAAATCAAACACTCCATACCTGACCTCAGTGAATCCACTCTAAGGCAACGCAGCTTTCAAGTTGCATATACACCTTTACTGCAGTTACAAGAGAGATGGTTACCTAGACAGTTCTTACAGCTTTAAAAATTTAAAAACCCAATTACAGCTCTTCCGGTCACAAACTGAAATACCACTAAAGCTTTGAGAGAAAACAAAAGCCTACAGGTCTCTGGCTATAAATGACACATCAGGCAATGAGTTACAGGGACATACCTGCCACTCTGCAATGGCTCTTAATGCTACTTTGTGAACATGGTGAGCATCTTCCTCACAGAACAACTGCTGAAGTCAAAAAGGGCCACAGAAACCTGACATTCTGAGTACAGCTACCAATTTACTTACATTGATACCTGATTTTTAATCCTCATGAAATTCATTAATGGTAATCAAAAACAAGAAAGATTTCAGATTGATCCCAGTTTTGTTTGCATGATAAATAAAAGAGAATTTATTGCAAGTCTTTTCCATCCTGGCCTTCTCCAGGTCCACTACCCAGGAGCAATGACCCATCTAACTGCTTTGGTCACTGGCTACTACCTCAAGAGAGGTGCCTGCTGCTCCACTGGGCTACTGCAAGCCTGGCATGCAGCACTTCTTTTGAAAATAGATGGTCCTAAAAAGAGCTGGCAGCAGTGCTACAACAAGACAAGGACCCTTCATGTTCCTCAAAGTCCAAGCTGTTGTTTTCCACCTATCAAGGAACAGCATCAGAGAATTAAGAGAACAGCAGCAGAGCAAACAGAGTTAAACTTCTGGTCACCATAACATCAGGATAAGATGACCTTGTGTGACTTTAATCTCTACTTGCTCTACCCATCAAGGAAGTAGAAGTCTTCTGTCTGCTGAGACCTTACCAAGTAAGCCAACTCAGCATCAGTCCCTTTCATCAGCACAGTATCATTAAACAATCTAACATAACCTGAGGCACAGAAAGTTCACAAGTGTTGTCTCTCACTGCCTGAAGTTCTTTTGACTTCAGCACAAATATGTTACTTAATAATTACATTGCTCACTTTTCCATTACAAAAGAAAAAAAAAATTCAACAGCCTTGGCACTAGAGAGGGATTCAGACAGATTTCTGCCATTCCTTGGTGAAGAATTTTGTTTTTCTAAAAATATGTTCAGTGTTTTTTAAAAATACTTCCAGATTCATTCTGCCTTCATAAAGAGGACCCAAGAAGCTTTGCAAGAGCCTCCTCAGTCTAGGCAATATGAACATACCTGTACTAGACAAAAGCCATGCAAGGAGATGTTTCCTTAAGTCAGTTACTATCAGCCAGATCAGTGTGTCCTAAAGTTAGCACCAGATCAGTCCTAAAGTTAGCACCAGAATCGTGTGCTTCCTAAAGTTAGCACCACATCAGAATTGTGCTCAGATTCTCCAGTACATTCCATTAGGAAGAGAAGCAAACATTAGTAGCAGACTTCAGAGGCAAGGCCAGCCCCATCTTCTCATAGCAGCAGATTTTTGATTGCCACATTCATCGCAATTCTCCCTCTTACTCAGAAATGTCAGGGGAGAAAGATGGTGATGTGTAGGGATGAACATAGGCAGATCAAAATCAAGTTTCTCCATCAATCACATTGAAAGCATTAGTGTTTTATTAAGTGTAAAATAAATGTTGGGAAGTAACAGCCTGATAGATAAGGAAAGCAGCAGCAACAGGATTCCTCCTGATCTTAATCATAATGTATGTTGGGTTAGGAGGGACCCATCGGGATCAAGTCCAACTCCTGGCCCTGCACAGGACACTCCAAGAATCACACCATGTGCTTGAGAATATTGTCCAAATGTTTTTTGAACTCTGCCTTGGTGCTGTGACCACCTCCCTGGGGAGCCTGTTCAGTGCCCAACCACCCTCTGGGTGCAAAGCATTTTCCTGATATCCAACCTAAACCTCCTCTGACTCAGCTTCATATCATTCCCTTGGGTCCTGTCACTGTCACCAGAGTGAAGAGATCAGTACTTGCCCCTCTGCTTCTCCTCATGAGAATGTTTTAGACCACAATGAGGTCTTCCCTCAGTCTCCTCCAGGCTGAACAGATGAAGTGACTTCAGCTGCTCCTCAAACAACACCTCCAGTCCCTTCAGCACCCTTGCTGCCCTCCTTTGCTCTACAGCCTCTCATTCCCCAGTCTATACACACATCCAGGATCGCCCTGTGCCAGGTGCAGAATTCAGCACTGGAGAAGATCCTATAGAATCACAGAATCACAGACTAGTTTGGGCTGGGAGGGACCTTAAAGATCATACAGTTCCAACCACCCTGCCATGGGCAGGGACACCTTCCATCAGACCAGGTTGCTCAGAGTTCCATTCAATCTGGCCTTGGACACTTCCAGGGATGGGGTAGCCACAGCTTCTCTGGGCAACCTGTGCCAGTGCCTCATCATCTTCTGAGTAAAGAATTTCATGGCTACAGTCACCAACATGAGCACTGCAGCAACCAAGACAGTGGATTTTATCAACAGGTGGAAGCTTGAGTTGACAAACTATCCCCTGAGTGTGTCTGGGGTGAGTAGGTCCCATGCCATCAGTTTCCAGCACTGGGTACAAGTACCACAGCCCTTCATGTGGAGTCTTGCTAAAAACCCTGTTTAATCCATGAAATAGAAGAAGATATCTAAAGGTCTTACATGAAGAAGAAATTTGTCCATTTTTCATCTTATATGCATTATTGCAAAAATAAAAAGCTAAAATATTTACAGAGCTGCAATGGTTAGTGAGCCATAGCTTAGTGTCTCAGTTCTCTACAAGACTTGGCAAATACCTGAAAAGTGATGCCCTTAAAAACTTCCTTCAAAACTGAAACATGTTTTTTTTTTTTTTGATACCAGCCAAGTCTTGGAAGAAGAATTACACAAATTCAGATACTGCAGGGTTAGCAACTGACATATGGCAGAATAAATTAATCCATGGTTTCCTTCTGAGCCTCAGTTTTAGGGAGCTGGTTCTGGCTTTGAGAACAATGTCATAAAATCTAGCCAATGCATGTATACTAAAATAAAGCTGTTGATTTCTAACAAAGGCAGGTGTTATCAGGAAACCAGTGAAGCCTGATCCTGATGAAAGAATATAGTGTTGGCATACCTAACTTAGATGGGGAAAAAAAAGCCCTGTACCCCCAAAAACAGTTATTAAAGTTGCACTGTCATAATTAAAGGATTATCTAATGTGGTTCTGAAAGGATCTGCCATGGGCTTTCATGTGCTTGGTGTTACAGTGAAACATGGGCTTGAGTTTGTTTGGAACAGGTTGCCCAGACATGCTGTACAGTTCCCACCTGAGGAGATGCTCAGAACTGGGCACAGTGCTGGGCACAGCCTGCTCTGGCTGACCCTGCTTGAGGAAGATTGGATGATCTCCAGAGGTCCCTTCCAAACTCAACCATTTTGTGACTGATTCTGTGAAACAGACTGAACAAGAAAATGGGTAAGAATCAGAGAAAAGGGGTTACAGTAGACCAAACTGAAAATTATTTGCTGCCAAAAACCCAAAACCAAAACCACCACATTAGGATGTACAAAACAGAAATCCATCTTCTATATGCTTCTCTGAGAAGACCTCTGCTGGAAGGCCACTTCTAGTTTTGAGCACCAGATTTCAGGATACTGTGGGTCAACTAAAGAAATCCTCCTCAGCAGAGATCCTTAACAATCTAGGAGGAGTTTAATCTAGAAACAAGAGGCTGGGAAATTGTATTCAAGCAGTAGACCTGCAGAGATGAAGGAAATGAACTGCCCATCCGCATCTTCTGTGCAAATATAGGTTACACAAAAAACCACACATCAAAAAAACCAAAGAGCCCTAGATTTCCTCCAGAAGTCGTTCAGCCTCCACTACAGGCTTTCAAGAACAGAAAAAGCACCTCCAAGGAGGTGACAGTGGTATAATGGAGCCATGGGAAAGAGGTAAGGGAGTACTACAGCTTCCAGATCCCTTGGAGCCCTTTTTAACGCTTACATGAAATGACAGCTTTGAGGAAGAAACAGTTCACTGAAAGGTTCAACAGAGTCTGAGGTAACCACCTACAGCTACAGCTCCCTATGCCTTTAACTCACTATCTCCTTCGTTTTCACAGATAAACTACCATTTCACAAAATTCATTAGATCAACACTATCCCTGCACCTTAAAGGACTAAGCTTGAATAGCTGGGCTCATCAAGAAGTAAACAGTTCTGTGACCCACGTTACACAGGTCAGATAGGCCTAAAGGTTTCCTTCACTCACACTGCTAAGACATACATTTCTGATAGCTAGGAGTCACAATTTGGCTTACAAGACCAAGTGAGAGGGTCTAGTTTACATGAGAAGGCAGCCTGTACTGAGAATCTGACCAAGGAAAGATAAATACCCTGTATACATAAAGAACTCTGAATATAAAGAAGATCTCTTCTTTATAGTCACCTCAACAAAAGAAATTAGGCCCTATAAGCAAAGAAAAAAAGAATCTTCAGGTCAATCTAGAATCTTCAGGCATCTTCCAGTTTCTCCATTAATAATCAAGATAAAAATATTTTAAAATTGTGATGCGAGTTTTCACTTTCTCTCTCGTCACACAAGATACAAAAAAAAAAGAATATTGGCAATTTATAAGCAAAATTCTTACCGCATTTCAACATGCAACATTGGTCTCACTTCTGTACGATTAAATAGACTATTTACACACGATACATATATATCTCTCCCTCTGTATGCACATGCATTGGTCCTAGCCTAGGCATCAAAGGCCACATGTGAGTTCTCTGGGTCAAATCTTGCTCAAGCAATTCCAGTCTGAATGTTTGTTGTCCTTTGGATAGCTGAGGATCTCAGTTCTTCCGAATGTCGGCGTAGACCACAGACTCTGACTTGTTGATCTTGTCGCTGTGCTGTCCCCCGGAGTGATCTAACTGCGCGTAAATGACTGGGCCCTGGGGACACAACAGAGAGGCACAGTCAGGCTTTTTCAGAACAGGCCACACTGCCCCTCACTCCTGTGAGGGCTGCAGCAAGATGAAAGCCAAAGCAAGACCACAGAGCTTTTATGACTGCGAACGGCACTTGGAAGCAGGTGGAATGAACCCTCAGCTGCACATGAGCTCTAGTCTGCCACCTTTCTCCTCTCAGCATGCCAAACAGCACCCTTGCCTCCCTCCAAGGCTGCTTGCTCCTCACAGAAAGCAAAATCTAGCATCACTTGCTCTGAAAAGCAGCAATTCTTACATGCTATGGAGCAAAGATGTGGCTTAGTCAGATGCATGCCAGATTTAATATTGATCAAGAGGAACTGTAGTAGAGGTTTACCAATCAACAGCAGAGTGTACTTCCCAAATTGTTACTCAGGTCCCGTAAATCCCAGCATGGCTGTACCACTTGGATAATGAGGGAGAGGATAAACCTGCAGCCACCCTGGGACTCAAGCCCCAGCAAGTGATGGGGCCAAGACTCACACAGCAGTGAGCCAGAAAGTCCTAAAATGGTGCAGCAGTACAGGATTCTTACCTGAAGCTGAGCCAGCCCAGGCAGCAGCAGCTCACAGACACCCTGGGCAGGCAGAGCCACACATCTTCGAGACATTTGCTGGGGTGCAGGGGAGGACATCACAGCCCTGTCTCTCAGCTGAGCGTGCAAACAAACCTGCACCTTCCTAAAACACCACATCCTTCAAAACACAGCCCACAGGAAACCCAGCTGCAGCTCCTGGAGACAGGCTGAGGACAGGACTGCAGCCTCCACAGAGCAGGGGTCCAGCAAGACAGGTGGGACCTCGATGGCAAGAGACCTGCAGCTACCACAGTGACCCCCCCCCCCCCAAGTGAGACAAGCACAGGGCACAGGGCTGACACCACCTACCAGGTGACCTGAGCAGAGCAACCACACACCCCATGCAGGAGGGAAAGAGACTGTCCTCTCTGGGGATAAGGGGGAAAAATTATAAAGAGAGAGCTTTTAGTTTGGTTGTGGCTTTTTCAGCAGTTTTTCTGAAACATTTCATCCATTTCACTGTTCTGGTCTCCCTCACGTCCCAGGAAGAAGTAGCCTTCACTGGCACTTCTACACCCTTCTTGCCAGTACTTTTGTAATCCTGACAAATTAGAAAACATTTCTATGGACCTGACAAAGAAATCTTTCCATCTAGCTTCCAAAGTAATTATGAGCCAGAGATGAAAAGAAACCTTCTGTACAGAAAATTAAGCCCTTGAAGGACCATAGGTACCTTCAGGCATAGCTGTTTCTCACCCAGCACAGTGGCAAAGCCCACACCTGATAAATACTTTGTTCTCTTTCAGAAGTAATTTAAATCCACATTTTCTTCCTTCTGGGTAAAGCATTTTCAAAGTAATGAAGAGTAGAGGAAGAAGATGGATGGAAGGGTGTAAACTTGCAAGTAGGTACAAAACACTGAATATAAACAACAGACTGAGAAAATGGGGGGGAGAAAGGACACTGATGTCCCAGAAAAATCTGGATTTCAAATCTTATTACAGCCACCTTTTTTTTTTTTTTTAACTTCCCTACTACTTGCTTTCAAGTTGTTCTGGTCTCCAACACTGTATTGGGATTGCTAATTCCAATCAGAGTACAGTGTCTATAGAAACTTCAAGGCAAAGTAACCCTAAATTTTAATTCCAAGCATTTCTGAAAGTCTTATCTGCCTGAGGCCGGAGGTCAAGAGTATGCTAAATTCAGCTTCAGAGCACTGTCAGTTAAAAAAACCATAAAAATAATAAATCTAATTGCATAAAGTACTCACTATGACATTCCAAATTTTGTTCAAGTAATTCTGATGGGTCAATTTTCTACCACAGGAGTTCACTCAGTATCAGTTACGACTATTCTAGGTTTAGGCTAGTTTAAATATAGTTACTCTGCTGCAAGCAGCACGTCAGTGATGTGGAGAGATTGACTGATCAGCTGATCCAAACCAAGTTATCATTGTCTCAATGTGTTCACTGTCAGTCACCTAAAAAAAGTGGTAGATCCCTAACACAGAGAAAAGGAGGGTCCAAGGATTTATTACAGTGCTCCATCTATTTGATTTGCTGCCAATAGATTCTCTAGCTGACTATAAGCATTGCCCTGGGCCGTTTTAAAAATAGTCCAAATAATTCAGAACTTTCATGTAATTCCAAGTAAGGTCATCCTGACTCTTCAGAACCAGAGGACAGACCAGTACTGCTATATATAACCAGCATTTACCTAAGCCTTGCAATTTTTCCATTCAGAACTGAAGGGAAAAGAGTAGCAGGTGTACCTCCTAAGGGTTTGTCAGCAGAGTCATGAATTGCAAGTTACAGCAAAGAATAAGGACTTACAAAGTTAGACCACCATGGTCCAACAGGAGAATACAGAATTTTTAAATATTTAAGATTCTGAACAATGTTGAAACTACCACAGATTCTAGCCCTGGGAAAGTTATCTGAAATTTAAATCAAGATTCCTGGCATCATGAACTGCTCCTTCTCAGGGTCCTGGGATCCAAACAAGGATATCCATGTGGGAAAGCCATGTAGTTCTTGCCTTCACTGGAAATCATTTCTTACCCACACCAATAACAGTCCTGGTAGAACAGGAGTCACTAGAGAATGATGGCATAGACAAGAACCACCACAGACAAATCTGACAGGACAGAACATACCTGCTGAGAAGGAGGGCACAGTGAAAACAAGTGGAGCTGATTCAAGCAGCTGAACACTCACAGAATCAGATATCCAAACCTCAGAAAGCAAGGTCCACACCTGAGTAACTTGCACTCAAAACACAAAGGAAGTGCAGGCTCAGTGCACTTTCAGCTGAGATGTGATGCAGACAAATACTCCATCACTGATTATTGAACTGATATGTAAATTTAAAATTAATAAACTTCATTTAATTAATTTAAATACCACTCTTTAAGAGTGAACACCTCTGTTACTGTTTTTAACTTGCAGAGGCAGGAGTTTAGTTTGTATTCACAGTTCTTTTCCACCAGTGAAGTACAAAGCACTCATTCACTTCCTACACATCCTACTTTTGTAAAAAAGCTACAAGGAAGACCACAGGCCTCTGCTGTCTGACCACAGCACTGACTGTGGGAACCACTGATCCAAACCTGCCAGGCATTCCAAGAGGCAGGAGTGTGCCTGAATCAGCAAGCAGCCTGCAATAGCTTTGGGAACTGCTAGGAATGACTGTCTGCCTTTCACCTAAACACCTCAAAAGCTTGAATACTACAACTCATTTCTTGATTACCAAGAAACACCAGGTTTTACTTATATGTGATGCCAGATTTCAAACATGTTGATTTGCATGCTCACATGGCCCTCAAAAAACAACCAAACAATGGTTAGAAGTTAAAAATACAAGTGTAATCAAATGAAATTTAGTTTCCTCACTGATTTAAATATTCTGTTCAAAAATCTGATCTACACTGATTTCACTGTGGATTTTTTTAAAGAAAAGTAAATATGTTTACTTGCTCTGTACAGATGGGGCAAATGTTTAACAGGAGGTAGAGGAACCACTTGCTGCTACAATTATCTGCCAAGAAAAGAAACTCTCTTTGCTTGACAAAAGAGAATAAAAATCTAAAAAACTAAACTAAAACTGAAGAAAACAAAAGCCTGTTGAGGTCAGCAGTATTCACACTTTGTGTTTTCCTTTAGGAACTTACCTGCAGGGAGAACTCTGTCAATGAATAAACAGGCCAGAATGACTACAGAAGAGCAAAAATACACTGATTCTGAGTTAACATTACAAAGTTATGTAATGTTTATTCTGCTGCTCCTTCCAGCACACTGAGAGTCAGAACACTGGGGACACGGAAAGGTGAGGACACTGCAAGTTTTCACACCAAACCATTGGAGTATTTTTGCTTTCAAGATGCAAGCACAGAAGAGCATCTGTGTGTAGTTCTCACTGCATACAACATCTTGGTCTTCTGACCTACAGATGTTGACTCCAAGAGCTACTGCATCATAAATCCCACAAATTTCTTTTGTTTGTTTTTTGAAGGGGCGATGATGGGAACCACCTATCTCATTCACCTCTTCCAGAAGCATCTCCCATGAGCTAGAAAAACCAATATTTATCTCAGCCTTATAGGCAGCCTGCTGCTATACTAGACCCGTTCCAGTGAAAATCTGAACTATTTTAAAATCCTGAGTATATGGCCTCTGTGCTCAGAGAATAACTGAGCTCTGAAGTCAGAAGCCAGCTTTGTGGGCCTGTGCACTAAAACTCTGGAAATAGTTTGGGCCTTGCATGGCCCTGAACTAAATGCATTTCAAAACCAAACTGGAAGCCTAGCAGAGTAGGAGCTTTGACTTTATTGAGCTGACTGTTAGCACATTTGGTTTTATTTCTGTGGTGTTAATACATTAACACACATCTCCATTATTTTGTCAGGAGAAATTAAGAAACCAGGTATTAACTTGCACACACTACACTGCAGCCACTTGCTAAAAGGTGGCTAATTAAGAAAAGGTCCACTTTGAATTTAAACTCTCTCAGGACCTGTATCCCCACAGGAAAACTGCTGGGAATACACACATCAAGAGGTAAGAAACAGTTTCCAAATAAGGAAATCCCACACACTGTTGACAGGTATTGTGTAGAATCCCTGCCTGACTCATGCTCCCTCCCCTCCCATGGGATGTAAAGTCTGGACAAAAGCCACTTTTTCCCTTCCAAGTCAGCAGAACTTTGCCAACTGCAGCAAGCACAAAGAGTGGCCCTTTCAAGCCCACAGAAGTGGGGAGGCCCAGCTGAAAAGAGCTCTCAGCAGCACAAGTCATCTGCAAACTGGTCAGCGTCCAGCTCGTCTCCTTGTGAAGGAAGGACATGCCATGGAGCACAAGAGTAAGGCAAATTCCTCCCCATTACCATCCCAGAAGAGATTAGGCAGCTTTATGGGGTGATTACATATCTGGCAGACATTGCACTGTGTCTGTGTTAAATCCTTGCACTTGCCAGGCTCCCAACCTTGCACTTCACTGTGCATGTTAATACACAAGATCACAACCATGCTTTTTCATAATTTAGTACAAAAAGGCCATAAAACTCCATCTCAGCTAATACCAAGATGCTGCTCTTTCAACTGCACTAAGCCTTCTACAGCAGAGCTCACCAGTCCCAGCTCGCTGTGCACCCCTCGTCCAAAGCACACAATTCACCCCACCCTGCCTGGATGTTTTCCATACCAGCTGCCCCAGGCTGGGGGATCCTGCCTCGGGGAGCAGCAGGGAGCAGTTTACCTGGTGTGATCTGGCGGGCACGCTGTTTACCAGGCCCTCTGTGTCGGAGGGCGCCTTCTGCGGAGCCTGCTTAACCGGAGACATCAAGCTCTCAGAGGTACTGCAGCTGACGAGGTGGCAGAGCAGAGTTTGCACGACAATGTTCAGGAGGCACACAAAAACAAAACAAAACAAACAAACAAACAAAGAAAACCAACAAAAAGAGAAAAAAAAGAAACAAAACAAAAAAAAAAAAAAAGACGAATGATGGCAAGATGAAATGTGGCAGATTACGCCAAAGTAAAAAAAAATGAACATAATGGATTCTGAAATAAACACACACAATTCTCCATCTCTCCCGAGACATTTCTCTGTCCTTCCTTTGCATTTCATTGGCACGCAACAGGAAGGAGCAATTATTAACATAGGAAAGCAGCTCCTCCAAAACCCCTATTCCTTAGATGGTCCCATTCAACTCAACTTCCCTAAAATCATATTTTCTTCTCAGTTAACAGTGGTAAATAGCAATTAACTTCTTTTAACTAGAAGACAAAGTCCCATTCACTGAGGCAAGTGTTGTACCAGTGCTACAGTTAGAGCCAACACTTGCAAGAGCCACCAGCTCTCTCCATACCAGCAAAGTACTTCCTACTCAACTCTGCATTAGTTCCCTTGTTTTTAGCTAGGCTGTGAGCCCAAAATAATTCTCACAGCACACACCAGTCTCTGGAGAAATTACCTCAAGAGTCACACAGGACATTTAAGCTATGTGCCCTCATATAGCTACTTGAGTATCTAATCAGACAAATCTTGTTTTTCAAACAAAAGAATTGTCTTGTGGTGAGGACCAACACCCCTAAAAGAAGGGTACTGGTTTTCACCCTCTGATTGCTTCCTTCCATCTGCTAAAGCAGGACTAAAAAGAAAACAAGCATGTGACTTGAAATTAATATCACAAAGCTAAGTACAGGAGCAAATGCCCTTGAAGTTGGTAGCTACTGGGCAAAGCAGTAATGGGTCTCAGTGCTAGGTCTACCTCCTTGTACCCAGGAAAGTAAAGCAGCCACCTCCTTGGCAGCAGTCACAGGAGTGCCCTCTGCTACCACAACCCTCCCACCAATGGGCATCCTTTTCCCTCAGTCTTTGTTGACAGACAGTATATAGAGTGAGTACAGAAACAAATGAGGACAGTGACATTAAGCACACCACCTCCTCACAGGGCAAGCATTTTTATCCTTTGATAGGTCTTAGCTCCTCATACATGCAGCAGTAAGAATTTAAAAAAAAAATACTGCCCCAGCCATCATGGCAAGGGGTCTGTACTGTCTCAGAGACAATCCATCCCTTCCATTACCAAAATTATGTAATCATTAATTGTTTTATTCACAAAACTCCTCATATCTACACTATCTAAATGTTATCACTCAGGTTTAAGCAACTAATATACTTAGATCCCTGCAAGTTTTCAAACACCCAAGCTGTCTGAGCCAGAGGAACGCTTACAGGGAATTTGCTTTTTTTTTTGACACAGAAAGAGTTCTGAATTTCCTGTGCTTTAGTCAATGCAGTGGCAAGTTCACTGTTGGAAGAGATGGAGGGACACCATCTGGAATAAACAACAACTCCACCCCAGTCAGACACGAGACAATGAAACCCAAGCACCCAGTGAAATGCATCATCCCTTTGCCAACAGATTCCAGCACAAATTACGGTGATGTTAGTAGAGAGCTAGCTGGTTAGTCAGCAGAGGAATAGGAAATGTGTACACACACACAGGTATTAACAGCAACCACCAACTTGATTAGTTACCATGGTGTCTAGTGGGACTGGAAGAGAAGACCCAGCCCTGTTACATTCCCAATCTGGCGTCTATATCAGGATCTCTGTAAGGAGAGGAAGGTAAGCAGGATCCGATCCCAGCACACCAAGGCAGAAAGAAAAAAAAAAACAAAACAAAACAAAAAAACACCAAAGTCAGAGCATGAATGGAGACCGTGGCCATGCAAGGGTTCCAGATGCCACGCAGGGCCCCAGCCCACCTCAGTTCAAGGCAGAATGGTTATCTAGGAGTAAGTGCTTCTCTCCACCACCACCACCACACACCGGGTTAGCATCATGTAAGAAGACAGTCCGTAAGTTTGGAGGGGGTCACAGCACACTTGGTTTCTTTCTACACGTCATGCAGAGCTGGCACGGTCAGTGAAAGCAGGATTTAAACCTCAGAGATTACTTTCCCAAGAGAGTAGTTAAATCTGCTACAAGAAATCACAGTGCATGAACTACTGCTCCAGGCTCAGCACCAACATGTGTCCTTCAGCAGGAATACACTGGGGAGCAGGTCAGTGGGAAGCAGGGCAAGCAGGCCACCTCAGGCACACTGCTGGTGCATGACACTGCAGGATTCTTTTCAATTCTTAGGGGGAGGACACATGCAGAAAGGGAAAACCAGGCTTTCCACACAATTTTGAGCACACGCAGCCACCCTTGCTGTATTTAGCCTTACCATTGGGCAATAGCCAACTCACTTTTTCTAAGCTCTCCAACTGGGAAAAGGACAGGGCAAAGTTTAATTTGGAAATCCCCACAAGTTTATTTTTGGAGTTATTTTCTTTTATCCCACAGGCAACCCAAAGAACCTGCAATAAGCAGGAATATTTGTTGGGCAGAGAACAGAAGAAACTTAAATATTTTGGGGTTGTTTCTAAGACTACATACATAATTTTCATTCCTTCTCAGAGAAGCAAATTACCAGCTAATTAGAGAGGAGAAAAAAGGAAGCACCTCCTCCACCGGCAGCAAGCTTCATCACCACAGGACTCTACTCTGCCTTTGTCAGTTCTTGTTGCTTTTTCATATGCCCACTCAAAGAACTGTGCTTCACTTTGGAGTTATCCTCCTAACACTACAAACCCTGCAGGGATGGTGACAGTTAACAAAAAACAGACAGTGAATGAGAATGGATGCAGAGTGGCTACTCCTTCCTTACTTTCCAGTGTGGTGATGAAGGGGGTTTTGGCAAGTATATTCCAGGCTTAGGAGCCAGACGTTGGTAACAGAAAAATCCAGTCCTAACCTTAACACACAGCATTCCTTAAAAGTGCATGTGTGGTGCTTTTGCTTTGGAGGTGGTAAGGAAAGCAGGGCTGGAGGGAAGGGGAACAGACCTGAGCTAGGGGACCTTGGATTAAATGTTCTAAAGGCATATATGCTTGTGGCTGGGGATAAACTTCAACACCTAGTGATTTTCAGGTGCAATTCATGGTCAGCAGGTCTTTTCAAGCACAGTACAGAGATAATTACTAAAGGAAGATGATCAGTGTTCCACATGACCACACCTATCTCTAGACACGGTTGCCAAGGCTTGGCTGAAACAACTCCTACCCCCCTCTAAGCCCTCCCTCTGATCCTGCTGCTGTCCCTCACATCAGCCACGGGTGAGGAGGGAGATCTCTTACCCAGAGTATCGTTTTTTAGAGTTGTTCTTTCTGATGACAAGACACACGACAATAGAGATGAGCGATGAGAGACCTGTAACCGTACCGATGGCTATCCCTGCCACGGTGGCAATGGGGAACGCAGGCAGGCTGTCTGCGGAGAGAAGGGAGAAAACATTCAACTCTTCTGCATTCCCTGCTCAACACAAGTGCAAAACACAAATGCCCTTGAGCCTGGATTCCTTTATAACAGAAGGCACCAGTGTAATCCCCAGAAATTACAGCATGCAGCCTAAGTGGCAGTGGCAGCAGGCAGCCAGCAGAGTAATGTAAGAACAGGGCACACACCAGGAGTGTTCTTAATGTCACCGTCCTGCAGGAGAGAGTTCATGTTGAACCAAAGACTATTACACATCAGGGAACACAAGTGACAATGAGGACAACCCTGTCTCGTTTTGTATCTGAAGGGGAAAGAAAAAAAAACCAGGTTACAGCCATCTGGCAATTCCCAGCAAGGTCAACAGGAAAAGGCAGGCACGCTTGAAAGCAGATTTGAACACAGCACATGGCTAACCCACTAGGAGTGCTGAAAGCTGGGTGTTCTCCAGGGAGCATGCAGCACACAGCAGAGTTCCTACCCAGGATCACTCTTAGCAGTGTTTATACATGACTCTGGTGTCTCAAAATACAGCTCTGTACATTTTTCTAGACTCATTTTTTTTCCCTTCTGAAGTCAGGATCATTGTACAATACCAGAAAAACACGTAGAGGAACACAGTATTGCTTTACTCACATTTTCCCTAATATTATTTTGGGGGAGAGTAGGCCAAAAAAGTGCAGCCAGAAACAAAAACCAATCAGAGAGTAAGTACAAAATACTTACAAGCCAAAGAATACACAGACTACCATTACAGCTTTTCCCAGTAAGAAACCAAGTCCCTTCCTTCCCCCCATATCATGTTTAACACAAGGAACATCTTAAGCCAGAGGATTTTTTACAAGACTCCATGCTATACTAGCTACTTGCACCAAATACAAGTGAATCAGCAAAAGATCCAACAGGCAAAACCTACACCTGTACAGAAAAATCTGTCTCAGGTATCTGCACCTGATCATCACAGAATTGTTCAGTTGGAAGGGATGTCTTGAGATTATCTAGGCTAAACCTCTGCTTAAGCAGGGCCAAGTAGCACAGTTTGCTCAATACTCAGTCAAATCCAAAGGGGACAATCTCCAAAGACAAGAGACTCTTCAGACAACCTAGTCCAGTGTTTAACCACAGTAAAAATTACAGATTTTCCTGTGTTTCAATTTAGGTCCATTGTCTCTTGTTCTGTCACTGACTGAGCCTGGCTCAGACTTCTTTAGGTGCTATCAATGTACATAAACACCTGGTGAGAGGATTCCCCTAAGCCTTTTTTCTCTTCTGCAGGCTAGATCACCCCTTCTTCTCTTCTGCAGGCTACACAATCCCAGCTGCCTCCATTTCTCCTCCTATGAAAGGTGGTACAGTCCCTTAACCATCTTTGTCACCCTTTGCTGGACTCATTCCAGCAGGGACCACAGACCAGCAGTACCCAGAAGCAGAGGCATCATACTAAGCAAACAGAGTTTACATTTGGTCTTGTTCCTTCTGAATTCAGTGACTTTCAGCAGAAGAGCTACCTGACCGCTGGCTGTTTCACTGATCATAACATCATTCAGCCAAATAGCACACCAGCAGCTTTCCAGGCTCTCCAGTGTCAGATGCCACTTCACAGCAATAGGGGAATTCAATCTTCGTAAGAAATTAAAAATTAAGATATGAGTGCCACAACCTAGAGGAAGACATTCTTTTCAGAACCTTTCAGCAGTCCAGAGATCCATCTGCTATTAAGGAAGAAAGTCCTACAAACAGAAATATTTTTCAGATACGTAAGATGTGATTCTATTTGAGCCGCATGCAAAAATTAACTAATTTATTTTGAGGCATATAAGGAATTCCCTAGTTTCTGTGCTTTTTCACCTTTCCAAAAGTGCAGGAATAACTGTCTGCAAAAGCATCAAAACAGACAGGCATTTCTGATAGCAGACCAGCTGCTGCCTTGTACACCAGAAAACACACAAACTGTATCAGAAAAAGAAAGCAAGTGACATTCCAAAACTCCAGTGAAGAGTATCTGTTGAAAGAATGATATTACAACTCTGATAGTTTTGTTGCTTCTTTGACACGTGGGGCTTTTTGGCTGCTTGAATCTCAGCAACGGACAGCAGTTACCTTCTGTTAACAAAGGATTTTAAGACTGTATAAAAAATTGCTAGTGTTTCCATGTGAATCTAAGAGTCTGCCTTTACTCCTTCTCAGAACATGGTCCCTGGGTTTTTTTTCCTATATTTTCCAGCACTCCAGAGTTACATGAATTCCTCATAAGCACTTCCAGATCAACCAATGACTTCACTGTAAAAGACAGTCCCAGCTACATAACCAAACATCAGCTCTGAAAGCCAACATCTAACAGTTCAACACAAACCAAAAATCCAGCCACTCAGAGAAAGAACACTGTTCACTAATTATCACTGAAATTCAGAGCTATTTCCACTTCACTGAAAGCTTGTTAGGATCAGTTTTATGAAATAGGCAGGAAAGTGAAGTTTCCATTGCTCTGAAGTGTAAAGATTTTCATACCATTCTATTTTTTTCCCCATGCGTGTGGGATGTGTGTGGCTTTCAACAGTTTACAACACCAGACATACGATGCAGAGCCATTAGATGTATACATAGCAAAAATGTAACCAATATGCACAAGCGTCATCATCTATTTATCCCAATTGAAAAAATTGCTCCAGCTCAGTTCAGAATGAGTAACAATCAGTTACAAGAGCAGTACTTTCAGCTAAAGTCAAAATGCAAGATAGCACTACAGTTATAGCTTGAAAACCTGTTTTCACAGTCTTCCTAAGAATTTGAAGACAATTGTTGCAGCATTTTTCTGAAGATGAGCAGGATTTCAAACACAGGGCTCCCTCCAGACTGGCTGAGATTCTCTTGTCCAGTTGCCCCACCTATGGGGAAGCCAGCATGCAAGTCTGTTGAAAAATATCAGCTGAATTAGTCTACTGAAGTCTTCATTTGCTTAACCTGGGTTAAAATCTGAAGAGGCTTTGCCAAGACAGCCTGACTTTGCCAAACCAGCTGCTCCTTTACTGCTTCTTCACAGTGACTGTCAATATATTGTGAGGAAATAAATGCATCCTATTTTATATAGGCTTCAAATTTCCAAGAAACAGAAAGTTCTAAGTGATGGTTGGACCTCCAGAGGTCCCACCCAACCCAAACTATTCCATGAAGAGAAAAGTTAGGTACAGACCTTGTCTACATAAGAACATGGGATGACCTCACAAGCAGAGGTACACACCTGCTATGGCAGCAGTATCATTCCAATTAGGACACACAAGTAGGTATCTTCCCTAACATATTGAAATCTAATGGACCAGCTGAATCAGCATTGCCATTTATGAATTCAACATTTATTTTTGTCCTTTCTAATTTATAAATTGGAAATGCAATCACTGTAAGAATCATTTCATTGTAGGAAACATCACATTTTGGATGACCTCCAGCTTAAGCAGAACAATCAAATGTTTTGGATGAACAAGGGAAATAAAGAGCCAAAGTGACAGACAGAATCTAAGTGCTCTTGAACTGTGACAGATGTTAGTCACCAAATGCTAACCAGAAGCCTCATGTGACTGCAAGTAGCCAGCCCCTGAAGTCTGTAAGAGTCACCATGGATTCTCTAAGAACACCTGAGTAAAAGAGACTGAATGCACATCCGACACAAACACCTTTGCATGGAAGACAGTAGCATTTCACTTCCTGTCAGTATGCTTGAGCCAGACTTATAGTTTTACATTCCATTATATACACCAGAAGGGGTCCAAAAGGAAGAGTCTGCTACTTTTTCTTCTTGCTCACCGGATTTCATAAGTTATCTTTAACCCCTGATGCAGCATAATACAGGAAATATATTCATAGGACTTCAAAAGGAGATGTGTTTTCATCAAGCCTTCCATCAGCTTTTGCAAATAATTGCTTAAACCACAAAAATTAGAGGGCATAGAGGAAAAGGGTATCACATACAGTTTTTAAGCAGCTAACAGATACTAGTGCCATTATCAGGACCTGGAAGAAGACAATTAAAAAGACATTTGTTCCCTTTGGGCTACTCCCCCACCCCCAATAAAAGTGATATAGACAAGGAAAGGGAGCTCTGGACGGGTGAGAACGAAAAAAATCAAATAGGGTGAATACCTTTTTCCACAACTCTAACTCGGATTTCTCCTGGTTTGACAACAATGTCAGGTGGGTTCTTGACATCGCAAATGTATGTGCCGTTGTCCCGGAACTGCATGTTTGATATAGTGATAGAAGCATCTTTCTTGTTAAGATCTCCAGCCCAAGTGATTCTGTCTTTAAATGGTATGTCCTTTCCAGGGTATGACTTTCCATTAGAGTAATAGAAAAACTGCAGTCAAGGAAGAGAGGATATAAGAACAATCCAATTAATTATTATGGAGTCACTGTGCTTCTCTCACTATTACAGCATTCTCCCAAAACTAACTGTGTTATACACAGCCAGTATTGGAGATTTTTCTCCTCCTGCCTCACCAGTTTGCCTTGTTGCCTCTTGATCACATAATGATGCTATGGCTTGCACCTCAACAATATCGGTACGAGACTGCAAGTTTCAGTTTTCTGTTGGTTTTGATTTGTTTTGTGGTTGGATTGGTTGTTTTAGTTTTTGGAGGTTTTTTTCTGTCTTGTAGAGGACAAAGTTTTGCAGACAAGGAGGTGTGAGAAAGAGAAAAAACCTGGTAACCTGGCAATAATTACAGGATAGAACAGTTCTGGAACACAGCCATCTGTCTTTCAGGCACAGGAAGCTGCCTGCATCCCAGCAGAAAAAGGACACCCAGTTTCCTATCTTGTGTTTTGCTGTGTGTTACTTGCAACTAAAGCACAGCTTAATTAACATGCAATACTCTCCCTTCCTTCCACCCCCTCAAGAAAATCCCATGACCAATTTAGAGTACATCTAGCTGTTTTCCAGAAACCTTCAAGTAACTAAATATAACTGTTTCCCAGTTTTTAGGTGACTAAGCTGCACACTGGCTCTGCGCTCCCTATACATGACCAAAAATCTTGGTCATGTTTAGTACAGACTAAGGAGAAACAATACTTCCTAACTATACCTGCCTAAAATTGGAATTTACAGCAGTAGGAGTGCATAGATTTCTACGGGACACCTCTGCTTTCAAACACATGGGATTTCCTAAGAGAGACATCAAGGCTGCAGGAGAATTGCAGGAGCACATTCTTTCTTAATTGGATACCCTGCAAGACAGCAAAACAAACTTAATCAAGAATCAACTTGAATTCCCTTGAGTTCAGTCTCCAGAGAATGATGAAAGAAATTTAAGACAATATTCCAGCTTCCTCTTTCTACTGCCTTATTTACAAAGCAGTGTCTCTGCCACAGGACAGACTGCCTACAAGACAGTCATATTTCCATCCAAGTCATCTCCTATCTCTTTTCCTTTTCCTGTCCTTGATCTCAGGTTTGCTATTCAAACACCCTCTCTATCAGACCTGCACTCTGAATATCAGGCCTGATCATTTGGTGGCACAAATCTTGTCCAGATCAGGTATGTGCACATCATGGCCATCTGTCATGCTGCAGTCAATCTTACTTGTTGTCTACAGATTAACATAAATCCAACAAACTACTTCATGTGGTTAAAGTTGGCTAGCGAACAGTCAGCTATCAACATTTTGGAGGGACTCTGCATCAGTCTGCAGCTTTTTCAGCTGGATTGTAACCTTTAAAACACAGGCATTGCATTTGTTACCACACTCCTGTACACAGGGGTGCACATTCATGCCACTGGAAGTTTACAAGGCCAGAGGCAGATTCCTCAGCTCTCTAGATGTCTTCACCTGGGGGAGGAGAAATCACAAAGCAAAATATGTCCTGAAACACAAGCTATGTGATTCAAGCCATTCCTTGCCAATGGTGGAGTGATTTAACAGGAGACTTCTTCTGAAACCTAAAGCTGATGGATTTAGACTGGTTTAGGCCAATTATGAAACTCTGCTGTGATCAGGTGTTTCATTCATGCAGAGTTGTCTATCTCTGGACATGTGGCAAGGGGAGGGGACAAGAAGGGGAAGCTCTCGGTCAAGTCAGCCTCACCACATGGCCACAAGCTGGCTAATGTGATTCTAAAGGGGTACAGAACCATCCCTGTCAACAGCAGCATGGGCTTAGCTCTGACATGAGCTGATCATGAGACTGATCTTTCAAATGAACACCCACCAAGCTATGCAATGACATGACCTGGGCTCATAAATAAACATCCTTTCCCCAGACCCTCAAAAGAAACAGGGAATTAACATCAAATTGTGCTGGGTCACTTCTGCTCAAAGGTTATTTGCTCTTCTCTCAGCTGTGCTGATAACTACATCCAGGTAAAATGTCTGAACTGACTTCACTTCCAAAGAAAATGTTATGTCCTGAAGCTGCATTCCTACAGGGGATGGCAAAACAGGATATATGGGGAGCGGAAAACACAAACAGATGGCTTCTCTTCACCCATCCTGTTCCACAGTGGCAGGAAATATGCCCTACTTCCGTGAGCTTCTGCCCAACTACTGCTTTGGATTCCCAATGGGAAGAGCTCCCTTTTTCAAAACTAAATATTTATTTCACTGAGAATTCAGAAACTTGTTCTTCAGAGCTCTATATATTAAGCAAGATGCTCAGACACTGATTTTGATCATCTCAGCTCTGAGCATTGAAGGGCTCCTGAAGTTTAAATGATCTCATGTCTGCAGCAGAGGGGAGGAGACAAACACAAACAGCTTAGCAACCTGCTGTCCCCACACCTTCAAAGCTGCCCCAGAGTTCCTTGTTTTGCTTCCTCTAAATTCTCACTCAGGACAAGAACAAGAAAGAAGCAGATGTGTCTGAGGAAGAAGAGGAAGAAGACAGCTATCAACCTACCAAAGCCATTTCTTTGAAGGTTCACATTCAAAGGATCTAAACCCACTTGGGCCCAACACACAGGAACAGAGCAATGCCAAGTATTATTTGCCTAAGTTCCTTGGTAGCCTGATTTTTACTTGTCAAGTAAGTATAATAGGAGGATGTAACTGCTTACTGATTTGAGATTCAATTCTGCTCTGAAACCAGGGAGACTGGTCTTACTATAAACCTTTTCAAACAGAGGCTATACAGTACACAAGCAAAATAAACAACATGCACAATACACAATGTAACACCGCAGTTACAGTGATAATTCAAATTCTGTGACTGCTATATTCAGTCAAACGCAAGAGGATAGAGAACTTACAAGATTCCTAGATGCTCATCTACTTCATACATACAGCTTCCATACCAACACCCCTCTCCTGAGACTAACAAAGTAACTAGTCTGTTTTGTGGTTACTGCACACTAGAGATCTAGCAGACTTCACTATTTTTATACAACTCTAAAAAAGCCCCCTAAAATCACAGTGATGGAGACAAGGCACAGGGAAGGAGGCTCCAATCCATATTTACTTGCTCCTTAGAACCAACTGGAAGACCACTGCATACCTATCCCAACCTCCCCTCCCAGGTTTGTTCCCCTCCAGCCATTCCTTACTGAGATACGAGTGGCTGCTCCCTCTGGTTGAAAGCTCCAGGAGACAGATGCTGCACTGCTGATCACTTCTGCAGATGTGAATGTGCATGGGAGCTTAGCGTCCGTCCCGTTCTCCACAAACATCTCCTCCGGGGTGTTCACCTCTACTGCTGATACTTGGACTGCATGGGAAAGGCAAAGACAAGAAAGGAGGAGAACAAGAGACATCAGTGCTGCTTTGAGTATCAGGAAGTTCACATCACTCTGCCTTGAAGGGGAAAAGAGAAGAGGAATCAGTAACTCCTACATCAACTGTTTGCACAGACATTGCATTACACCCGCAATGTATAAAGCAGGCCAAGTATATATTCACTTCTCCTTCCTTGTATTATCTGTGACAGGATGTTTCCTACCTGCAGATGTTTCCTCTACAACACTTTGTGGAAGTCAATTCCATGGTGCAAAGGATGAGTTTAAAACTCTTTCATACTGGCTAACATCAGGCATTGTAATAATTAAGCCCCATCAGAGGAACTAACAACCTGGACCAGCTATTACTCAGTTTCCTCTCTGGCACACATCTTGTTTCCTATCTCCAGTTTTTCCTAGCTGTAAGTAAAACAAAAGCTCACCTCTAGAAAGCTGAGAAGTAAAATTCTCTTGCTACAACATCTACTGCTCTCTGGCATGCTCCCAGGTCTGTATGTGCAAGGCCTCATGAATAACCACCCAGTTATATTTCAGAAGCATGACACTATTTTAATGCTTTTCTACCTTATGCACAGTCAAAACAGCAAGCAGGCCACAACAACCCCCCAAATTTAAAGTAATCAAGGTTGATATGATGCTTGTACTGGTAGTTTTCCTAACAAGCAAGTGACAGTCATCACGATTCAGAGAACCTGTTGAAGATGTTCTTTATCCAGCACCTTCTAGAATGCCAGCACACTATCCCTATCCAGATTTAAGCAGATACATCTCTACATTCACTCAAGTTCATGTTAAAAAACTAAGCATGATCTTGTGACATCACAAGAGAATGTCTGACAGCATTCATGTCATATCCACGTGAAAGCAAAAATCTTGTTAACTCAGTGTGGGTGGGTACACATGTGACTTGTGTCCTGGTACCTCAAATACAAGTTTTGCTTTTTATTAAACCATGCCCTTCAGCACAGAGATGGTAACAGCAATCTACTTCTGTTCATAGGATTCTATGTTTCTGGGCTCCAATATGTTAAATTCCCTTGTCAGAAGAGCAGAACAACCCTTCCTGCTTCATCAGTATCTCAGCTGATTTCTCAGCTTCGAATAAAGTAGCTCGAAGTGGGCAAACCAAACAGAAAGATGCAAGTCAAAGACTGTTAAAAAAAAAAAAGAAAGAAAATAAAAACCCACCTATATTGGTCCTTAAATCATGAGGTTTGTGCTTTTAGTCAGTGAGAGCAACTTTCAGGCTCAGCTGCCTTCAAAAGTCAGACACCAAACATCTGACAGAATGAGCGAGCAAACAGGGGTGGGAGAATTGAGCACATCACTTTTAATTACAATAACCAAACCCAGAAGAAACTACCATCCATTAATTCTGCTGTTCCAAGCCCACACTGTTCACTTCCAAAAGTCACTAATTTTTCAGTCCCATCAGGTTCTCTCTGACCCCTTGTACTCCCCTGTCATCACTGCTCTCATTTCCAAGAGAAAAAGCACCCTCAGAGGGGTGGGAAGAAGGGGTGGTGAATTTCCATCACAAGGTTCTATCAGAGCTTCCTTTCTCTTCTACATACTCTGACTATGGGCCAAAAAATATTCTTTTGTGAAACAACTACCAAATATTTATTTGGAACATACAAAGACTTCTAGCCATCAAACTAAATGAACTGAGAGCTGCTGTGCTTTATGTATTTTTTCCAGTTAACAGTGTAGAAAAGAGAAAGAAAATAAAATCAAATCCGTTGTTTAAGTCCAAACCACAGAACAAACCTCCCTTTCAAGTAAAACAAGCAAGATGCCCTTAGTATTTGTGTAGGAAGAAAAGAGTCTGCACAGACATTGTCTGCTTGTACATGGTACAGAGAACTCCTTGCCACACACAGGCAGTGGGTAGTACAGATCTGCCTAATCTAAAGAAGTCACTGTTCTAACTCACTAGAACTGTAGTGAAGCAGTAAGTAAAAAAAAAAAAAAAAAAAAAAAAAAAAGAAAATATATTTCTTCCTACTTCTTCCCTACTCTGGGAAGGAGGGAACTATGTACAGATAGTTCTATCAAGTTTAATTTCCATCTGTCCTATTGCTGGCTCAATTTCATGTTTTTCTTTGCTCATTTTCTCCCCTCTGGCTCTTTCACTGTTTCAAAAATATTTTTCCTGCTTCTGTTGTCTTACAGCATGAGGTACAGGCTCCTTAAAATCATAACCTGACTATTTGGTAGAGAGGCCACAACATTTGTCAGTTGTTCACCCTCAGCCCTCTAATCCCATACTTTTACTGATATGGTGGCTATTCCCACTACCTGGAACTCTTTGGCCTCCTCTGTCATAATAAAATCCACATGGATCATCTCCAGCTCTAGCTCTTTTCCTCCTCTTTCCACATTTGCCAGGATTACATCCACCTTCCAGATCTTCCATCTATTTAAACACTTCAGTTAGAGAAAGTTGCATTTTGAGTCATATTTCAGTCACACCCACTGCTCTATTCCTCAAGCTTATGCAGCCTTAGTTCCTCTCAAGAGGAAAAAATTATCACGGGAAGCTGTCTGAGAGAGAAGAGTGCTTTAGGAAGGGAAGGCCTGCAAGGTACAAAGGGCAAAAATAAACATTTGCTCTTCTCTTATGCATCCTCCTTGATCCCATCACCCTGTACAACTGTCTGTAGCCCCAGTATTTCCCTCTGAACATCTCATCTAGCCTTCATCAGCTGCTTTAATTCAAATTTCAGCAGAAAGATGCTTTTATTTTTCTCACCTACCATCAAAACAATTGGAAAAAAACCCCACCTGTGCTTCTTCAGCCATTTCTTTTATTATCTAGTGTTGTTGGAGCAGTTTTACTCCAATGACACGAACTCTCTCCAGCTCAATTTTCAGCCCCCCACGCTTCACTGAAAACTCTCCATCCACATCTTCCTTTTCAGATAATCCTCCTGCTCTTGAAACAGGACAAGACACTCATGTTCTTACTAACTTACTAACCATTTCTTATTTTCCCCATCATGGATCTTCATTCTTCATCAACGCTCTCTCTATTCTCAGGTCTCTCTTTCCTTGGTATCTTGCCTCAGAGATCTCATCTGCAAAACAAGTTCAAGCTCCCATCACTGCACTGACTACTCAGATCTGCAGCTCTCCTCAGGATCTGTCTCCTCAGTCTGACATTTTTGTCAATGCTAAGTTGTCAGCTCACACTAAATGGGACTAAAACAGAGCTCATTTCTTCCCCTAGAGCCCTCTACAACTGCTTTTATCACCACGGACCTGCCATGCCTCTCCAACTCAACACCTGTGCAGCACCTCTGACTTTTGAACTCTTCCCAGAGTCTTTCAGAGTTCCCAGTCACCTGTTCAGCTGACACCAGTCTAAAACCTCCAGTTTGTACCTTAGCCTTCACTATTGTGATGTCCTTCTTGCTCTGGACAGCTGGACAGTAACAGACCAGGAAGTATTGCAGTTCCTAGTAACCAAGCAGCTCCAAGGGTGACACTAAGAAGAGGGAGACATCCCCTATCCAAGATCACTGCTTCCTTCCATCAAGTGACTATTGATGATGTAGTGCTCGACACATGGTTGCCCAGAGCAAGCATTATTCATTATACATTGCCACCTAATAAATAATTTATTGACTTGATACTTCCTTGCTGCGAATGAACAGGACCTTCCTAACTGTGAAGGTGCAGCTCTCTCCAGGAGCTCACACAGATCTGCAGATGCAGAGCTCCTTGGTTTCCCTGTAAGCCACCACCACTTTGTGTCTGCCAGGGTACACAAAACCAGTGACAAAGCTTTCAGATAATACAGCCCTGTCCCACCTCACAACCCCCAGGCACTGTGCCATCAGTGGGGCTCTTCAGAGTGGCAATCATACACTGCCCTGAACCACCCCTGTGGAAGAAGCCTTTACAGTTTGCAAGCACCAAAGTATGGAAAGATAAGGTCATTCAGAATTATAGCAGAGAAGCATTTGTAAGAATTTGCATCTAGTTAGTTAACCAAAGTGTGATTACACATTAGCTTCTAGTGAGGTTAAGGCAGTCAAGCTTAAGGTTAAGGCAGCCATGCTTAAGGTTTTCACCACAGTAACATGAATGACTGCAGCATTGCACTGGTAAGTGGACTTAGCTGGTATCATTGAAATGCAGTACAGCTTGATCAAAAAACTCTTAGAGAAGATGCCCAGTTGCTGTCTCCAGCACACTGATAGGAATTCTTCTGACAGGTGTCCTCTCCAGGACATCTCTGTCCAGCTCAGCTGAGACTGGCTAAGTCACACATGCTGGCACCTTGACCTGCACAGGAGACACAGACTCCATGACCTTACAGCTCAAATCCTGGATCCTTCCCTTTGTCCACTGCTACTGAGTGCTTACATTCAGAGCTTGATTAAACACAAAGATATCCACATTACGGTCCATGCCCTTCCAGAAACAATGCACAAATCAAGGTTTCACAGGGTTAGAGACATTCACCCAGTCATGGCACAGTACTTTAAATGACACCAAGCATCCATCCCTGTTTCACTATGAAGAAACTCTTGTCCCCAACCACATTATAGCATTGGCCTCATCCAAAACTTTTCAAATCCCCACTGTAGCACCTCCTCCTAAATGCTGCCCTTCAGGCTTGGGAGGATCTGCTCAAAACCTGCAAAATCCTTTCACTTCCTTTGAGCTCTCCAAAGCATTTGGTAACTGTATCTGTATAAATCCAGCAGCATCTAAGCTGCCAATGCTTGGAGATCAACGCCTTTTAAAACTGAAGTCAACTTTTCCTACTTTCACTTGGATCCTCTGGTTGATTACTTGCCTCATAGTGATTAAAAAAAGTATTTTGAACAAGAATTGGTTTTATCCTACATTTTTAATGTAGAAGTATGGTTGACCATTTGGTTTGGTAGCATATCACAAGGAAATCCTTTCGTGTACCTAAGTTTTACACTAATCAACACATAACTAATTAGAATTTTTTTGTAGACCACTGTTTCTACCGAGATCTTGGATCCAATAAAAAAGTTCCCTTAATTAAGGCTGTGAGCACATCAAAATAAACTCAATTCCTCTGGATTCAACTCAACTTGATCACTAGGAGACCTAACAAACCAAGAATGCAAACAGCTAACACTGTAATCACAAGCATCTTACTTCCACCAGCACAAACACAGCCCACATGGAAACTTTCATCAGATTGCTAAATACTGGATGCTTATGGCTGCTACAGTTCCCAACCTACACCAGGAAATGTTGTACTCCCCTCCTCTTGAAATGGCTAATCATCAGTTAATTAATTAACACAAGCAACTCACTTTTCTTATCTTAAAGACACCTCATAATACAGCCATGTATACAATTCATAAATGAAATCATTTATGGATGAAAGGTCTTGACAAAATGACAGAAAATTCTGTGTCTTGGTGTATTCACTTTGGTCTCCCAAGCAGCCCAAAAGTTTCATCAGAAAGGAGGATGTGTTTTTTTCTAATGACTAAGGGTCATAAGTCACAAAAACAATATACACTTGAGAATCAGTGCTTTCATTAAGAAATACTCTTACTCAATGTCCAGTGTCTTGTGAAACATCTACTGTTGACAGCATTCTCAACTACAGTTGCATGGCATTTAGTTCTTTCTCCCACAAAGCAGTTTCCCTGCACAACCAGCCCAAAACAACAGCAGCCAGACCCCTACAAAACATCCCAGAAGACCAGAACAAAGTTAGAGTCCCCAACTGCAACTACAGGCACTTATGTCCCCACAGACCATTTCTTCACTGTGGATAAAACACCTGGTGGAGAAATCCTAGCTCTCCTGCCTTAATAGACAAGACACACCAAAATTGTTCCTCTGAAACTCCACAACATCTGTTACAGCATCCAGATGCTGGATAGAATTTCCACACAAAGAATTTCTTCACAGCATTTAG
This sequence comes from Entomyzon cyanotis, assembly GCA_024500445.1. Taxonomy (NCBI): domain Eukaryota; kingdom Metazoa; phylum Chordata; class Aves; order Passeriformes; family Meliphagidae; genus Entomyzon; species Entomyzon cyanotis. The sequence continues at coordinate 3,191,803 of JAKEPQ010000755.1, read as the reverse complement.
CCTTAACACAGAAGTAGAATCCATCCCAGTTGCAAGCCATGGTGATACTTCACAAGGACAGTAACACTCAAGTATTAAGGAGCCACATTGTCCAGCCCCTCCTCATGGAGACTGTTCCTGCAGCCCCCCTGTCACCATGACCTGAGTGTCTACACTCCATACATTTACATAGGACACAAAGCAACATCAGCTGGAGAAATGATGACTAGACAGAGTCACACCAACCAATCTTGGCATCTAAGTTTCAAAGCAACAAAAACTAAATTCCATTCCCTCAAAGGAAGACAGAAGAGTCTCATTTTACTCTTAAATGCCAATTCATCAGAACAGCTTTTAGCTGCTGCCACAGCATCTCCCCAGGTTGCCAATCTCGTCAAGTAACTCAGGCTGCTGGAGGAAAGAGAGCTTCCTGTCTCCAGTAACACAGCCAGTCCTGCAGCACCCTACAGCTCCAGGAATCAGAAAACACAGCTGTGACACCCAGCCCATGAACACCTACCACCTCCTGTCGCCTTGATGCTGGGAACCTTCATTCCCCAAGCAAGACAAGCTCAGAAAAGCATCTGCTAACACAACATTCACTTTCTCCTGGCCTCTTTGCACATTCAGCTAAGCTCTGTCTGACTCAACAATGAGGGGAAAAATAGCATCTTGTCACCCCAAGTGAAAGGAGAGCAGTTTCATTGAGAAGTCTAATGCAGGCTGTGGCTAAGCTGTCAAAGCAAACAATAACATCCCTGCATCTCACCCTGCATACCTCTGTGCACCTACTTTGACAGAACTTAAAGACAAGTCTTCAGAGTCACCAAACTTTGGTACCACCTTCTCCTCCCACACTGCAGAGTCAGTTTTTGGACTGTTCTTCTCCATATGACACAGAGCTGCTCATTGTTCTGCCAAGGAGCAACAGAAGAACTTGTGCTGAGATTTACTTTCAAAGCCTGTGCTTTAACCAGAACTGAAGAACCAAGCATGAGAAACAGCAAAGGATGCCTGAGCTCCCTTGCCAGTCAGGCCACAGATTTCTTGTTCAAACCTGAGGAAATAATTTTCCATGCTATATCACTCTCTCAACTCTCTCACCTCATAAAACAGAGATGCTTGTAAAAGTGATGAGAACCATGAACAAGTAAGCACTGTAGTTGCACAGCTTCATGCTCCTATTACAGGATCAGTCATATGTCAGGTTTGGGCAGATATTTAGTCTCGAGGCAAGTAACTTCTGGTTACTTCTAGTACTTTTCCCTGGGGATCACAAAGCAATACTTCCCTGCCTATGCTGCAGGCTGGAACAGCAATCAGCAGCTCAGGTACTTTCCAAACCACATTTTTTCAAACCTGAAGTGGTTTTTCATCCATGCCCCAATAAGTTTACAAGTGTTCAAATCCAAGTAAACAGTTCTTGTTGACAAAACCAAACCAAAAGAGTGGAGAACCCAAAGGGGCAAGTTAAGTAAAGCTGTTCAAAGTGCAAAGGGTAACTGGAACAGCTGATGGCAGCTGCTCTACCCCTAATCTTGCAGTACTAACAGAGTCACTAATAAACACAGCACATTATTTTCTGGGCACAAGGAAAGATTCCAGAAAATGGGAACTAAGATTACAGAAAGGCAGAAAAGACAGAAGATTCTCCTTGAAATACACCAGGTTTTTCCCACAAATAGGGAATGAAGTGTGCTTAACTAAAGATCTGAGAGAAGCTGCGTAGACATGCTTAACACATGGCAGAGAGAATAAAAAAAGCATCCCACCATCACAAGCATTTCCTAAAATTGCTAAAGCAATCCACTAAAACTGTCACAACTACTAAGGAAATGAGAGTATTAAGGATCAGAAGTTGTAGACAAAAAAACCACAACCAAAAAAACAGCAAAACCCAAACCCCATGGAGTGGACAGTAGAGACTGACATATTTCTGGATGGAACAAAAGCTTCCCTCCACGCTTTTTTCTTTTTTTGGTTATTAATACTATCTCAAGTATGACTATGTTAAAAATACCAGTCATGTTGCCAACAGCTGATGGCATGCAGCATCTTTTTGACAAAATCTATCATTAGCAGCATGGGAACTACCAATTTCCAAAACAAACTAGGCAGCAGAATTTAGCAGGAGGATACACAAATTTCATGAGGAGATACAGCGCAAAGCCTACATATCAAGCAGATAAGAAGCTGCCCTGTTTTCAACTCTTTTACAATAATAAGTGTACAAAGCTGCAACCAACTCAGTGACAACGTGGCTATGCACACCAAGAAACATCTGCAAAAGCTGCATTTGGAACCATCCAAGGTATCAGCAGCATTCCATGAACAGTCACTCCCACCTGCCATCATTCCTGAACCATCTCTTGCCAAATACTGGTATTTCCACCAGCCTGAAAGGTAAGCACAGGATTTCTTCCTGTGTACAGAGAGACTTGATTAAAACCTGTTAAATAAAATCCCACCACTTAACTGAGCAAGAAGAGAAGAGAGAGATGAAATCATGTCATCCAAGTGATTACCCTCCTCAGCTAACAGGGTATTCATGCAGCCATGTTCTGGTGTGACTAGAGACTTCAGCAGCTCAAGCAAATCCAAAGCCCTGGGAGGACCAGATTCCTTACTGATCCACAGGCTGCTGAATGCCTGCAGCCAGCTCTGGCACTTTTCTAGCAGCAATCTTACACTAGCTGGCTACGTGAATTGCTGAGCAAACTCATAACCAGCCATAACCTGCAGAAGCAAAACCACAAAACCAAAAGGAAAAGCCCATGCTACATATTTCAAAGCATTGTTTCACAAGAATTTGTCAGTGGTGGTGCCAATTTAAATAGTTCACATGCACAGTCAGAATGAGATGAATCTGATCAGGAACTAATCTGCGTTCAAAACAGCCCATTCAGCATTGTTTTCTTTTAAACCAGACCAACACCCTAGCCTAGTCCTCTGTATACTGTTTTGTACAACAGAGGAGGGGTAGGAAGCACCAAGTCGGAGCTGATTCAGCTGGTTAAGGAATGCTTCTCTTTTGTGAAGTATTTATGGCCTCCCCTGTAGCACACTCTACATCACTTTCCCAGTTTACACGTGGTCATTTCTAGAGTCATCCCTTGGATTTGAGCAGCGCCTTCATCCCTGCTTGACTTTGTCAGCAGCAAGGTAAGAAACCATGCAGCCATCATCTCATCACTCCTCAACACTGGAAGCATCAAGCAAGACCGTGCAAGGCCTCGATGGGAAAATTTCAAGACACAGTAACCAGATTTCAGAACTCCTGCTGCACATGCAGCTTTAAGGAATTTATTACCAAGGGGGAGTGCTGCTCACCATCTTTCACTTGCACACATTCCAAAAACAAGTTACTGACTAACAAGTGGCTTGCAGCCAACTCTGAACGCCTCCAGCATTGGCCATTTCACCCACCCGGAGATGACCTGCCCTGATTTACCTCCATCTCATGAAGTGAAAGTGCCACCAGCCACCACTGACAACGGCTACACTGCCCAGAGCTTAACCTTCCCTTAAGGATCAGAATCTCAGTCTGATTTTAAACACTGAAGGTAGGCTATAACCAATGTTTCAGGGCAAGTTCCCTTCATGCCCCTTAACACCATGTGTGTGAAGCATCAGTAAATGTACCACAAAGCATCTTTTTCTGCAGGGCTGGAGGAAAGAGTTCACAAGAACAACCACAGCCTTCCTGTTCTCCTTATGCACTTTAAGCCAAAACCGAGCAGCAGCACAGGGTGGAAAGTGTGAACTCAACAGATACATAAAAATGCAGGAGCTGAAAGGCACAGCAGCCAAAGGGAACAATATTCAAGGACTGTGGGCTAACCCCAGCATGGAGCTCAGCCCTGCACAACCCTTCACTCACTCCCCCCACTGCAATCAGGGAGAGAACTGGAAGTGTGGAAGTGAGAAAACTCATGGATTGGGATAAAAACAGTTTAATAAGGAAAGCACGAGCCATCATCCTCTGCTTCCCATTAGCAGGCCATCCTCAGGAAAGCAGGGCTCTGTCAGGTGTAACAGTGACTTGGAAGACAAATGCTGTAACTCCAAACAGTCCCCCTTCCTCCTTCTTTTCCCAGCTTTTATTGCTGAGTGTGACTTTCTGTGGTGCCCTCCCAACTCCTCATGCACCCCCAGCCCGTTTGCTGTCAGGGAGGGATGACAAACAAAAATGGCTTTGGAGCTGTGGAAGCCAATGCAAAACAAGTAACCAATGCAAAACACTGTTATCAAGGCTCTTTTCACCACAAACCTAAAACTTAGCACCATCCAAGCTACAAGGAAAATTAACTCTATCCCAGCCAAAACAACTACCAATACATTTACTTAATACAAACGAAATTCTAAAAAAAAAAAAAAAAAAAAAAAAAAAAAAAAAACTTATTCAGGACAAGTAACAGAATGGCCCTTTAAAGATAAAAGAGATTGAGAGGAAAAACTCTTTCAACCTGTTAAGCAAAAAATACTGATGTTAACCCTGCCTTAAGATGCATTGCCACATCTTCTGTGCTAAGGGGTACTGCTTGCTGCTAATCTGAGTAACCCTAATCTGAGTAAACACTTGCTTTTCCACATGACTGCTGTTTTGAGAGAACAGTGAATCACTGCAGTTAAAGTTCCTCAAGTCTCTCTGCTAGCAGCAAAGCCAGTTCAGAACTTCTTGTCCTCTCCCGGCACAGCCTTCTCTTACACGAGACACTCACATCCTCTTCACCTTTTGTGGGGTTCCACTAACCCAGACCAGCAGAGTAATGAAGATAAACAAACCACACATGAAAAAAAAAAAGGATATATGCCATAAGGATGTAAATGTTTTCACACCCAGAGCTTCCGGCTTTCTGATGTATTCCTAGGATATCCTGAGTTAGCATTCAACAGATTTTTTTTAAAAAAGGGGTTTTGGCATACAAGGCTGTTTATTTTGTTAATTTCATGTAGGTGGTAGAAAGAGCTTTGTATGCCAGACATGATCAAACCACATCATATCATATCACCCTTGGAGAACTCCCACTTCCCACTATGGGTGCTAATAACAAGCTTTTGATAGATGACCTGATGATGATCTACATGGCACTTCTCTAGCAAGACAATAATTCTTTAGAAACTACTCAGACCAAAATCTTTCAAGACAAACAGTACAAGACACCTGCCTTGTAACGCTAGGTTTCATTTTTTTGCTCTTCCATCTCAGCTCTATATGGGACACAGGACATCCACCACCGGTCAGGATAAGGTGAGCCCACAGACAGGAGGTGGAATTGCTGCTTCATGCAACCAATTTTAATTCAGATAACAAGCAACAGCCATGCATACTATATTTACACAGAGGCTGAGACTGTTGGATGGCTGGGGCCAAGAAGCAACTGGCATTTTATCTCCAAAACATTAAGGGACAGAATTTTCAACATATTCAAGAATTTGCTGCTGCTGCCACAAGCGAAGTGAGCTGAGCAGCAGTCCCACCCTCAGCCCAACCAGCAGAGAGGAGTCTATCCAGCTTTTCACTCTGCAGAACCTGCAAGGAAGTTTTCCTACCTACAGCATCAGCGGGCTGAGCTTGAAAGGACTAACAGCTTCTGATGTGGTGAATTCAGGAATTCTGACTAAACCTGGCAGAAGAACGAAGTGAGCATTGCAACCCTGACATACACTGTTATTTTCCGGAAACATTTCAAGCAGCAACTGAAATGGGCTGGTGAGCTCAAAGCAGTAACAGGCACTGGAGCTATTTAACATTTCAATACTCTGCTTGTTACTGACCCATGTGTATGTGCCCACGTGCACTTGTATGAGTGTGTATAAAAAGAATAGTAGGAGAAAATAAATTTTAAAAACTATTAGGCTTTGTTGGTATCAAAACGATCAATAAAAAAAAAAAAAAAAAAATCATTATTCTTTCCAGTAACGTTTAGGTATTTTTTGAGATTTTCAGGAGTAACCAGGCACCACCCTCATGTCAAACACAGACAGGATACCACTTTCAGTGATACTTATCAATGCACAATTGCAAAATAACCCATTTCCTTGATACTCTTGGCTGGTCGTTCCAAGCTCACTCATGCATAGAAGAGATTATACCTAGATTAACTACTTATGCTACAAAATGTCCACAGAATCACAGACAGCACATTTGACAATGATCCTTCATTCTTACAAGCAAATGAAGCAACTGGGTTTTCAGATGACTGAGCATAAAGAAGCAAGAGGAACTGCTAACCCAGACATGCAGAGGCACACAAGAAAATAAGCCTCAGACTGTGTTATCTGTGCCCAGCTGTGAAGCAACCAGGCTTGGCAGAGCAGGCTGTGGTGTTTAATGGCCCCTGAGCAATATTTCTGTGTGAGTACAGGTTATTGGCCACACGAACAGCCCTGCCACGGAGCATATGAAGGGGAGGCACGAGGCACAGCAGCCACGTGTGCAGCACATCACCCAGCCACACCTGAGCCAGGGAGCAGCTACAGCCCTCTGCAAACACCACTCCTGCCCTTGCCCAAAAGGGTCTGGCAGGTTTTCCTTTCCGAACCTCCCACCAGGTGAAAATCCAGCACGAGGAAAGGGAATGGGAAAAGAGTCCTTGAAAAAATATCAGGAACCAGAACACCACAGGCAAGCAGAAAGGCACAGCACTGATTACCCTGGGTACTCAGGTACCCAGGTGGTACTCCTCAGCACCACAAGGTCGTATTTTCCGTTCCCATCACCAAACTACTTTGGGTATACAAATACAGGGAAGAGCCTGCACTCTGATCACTTATTCCCACGCAGAGATGTAAACCCTGCTTTTCACAGCAGACCTGAGGATTAAGGATGTGCAGTATAAGCAAGGAGAGAAGAAGCCAACACAGGAATAAATTCAGGCCTTCTACTATGATCTACTACTCCCACCTATCCACAGCATTACTGTAGCTGTACCTTTTGTTGAGGTCAGGGGAAATATGCTTCCTTCTTCTCCTGGCTCCATATGTATTTCCAAAGATCTCAGTTTTACTGTAATCTATGCATATTTCATAGCTACCTACTTAATTCCAACCACCAAGGCTGTCTCTGAAGGGATACAGCAAGCCTTAGCAATCTCTACTTATTTATTGCAAAATGCAGTCATCTTAAACAAATGCAAACAATGCTCTTTGGAAACAGATTTAGGAATAAGAACAATAACAGGAATGAGGTATTAGGAGGAAGTTCTTTGCTGTGAGGGTTGGGAGGCACTGGAACAGGTTGAACAGAGAACTTGTGGATGCTCCATCCCCAGAAGTATTCAAGGTCAGGTTGGATGGGGCTCTGAGCAACATGGTTTAGTGTCCCTGCCCATGGCAGGGGAGCTGGAATGAGATGATCTTTATGGTTCCTTCCAATGCAAACCATTCTAAGATTCTATGAAATAAGTTTTACATTTCTTACCACTAGGCACAGTTTTTAAATAAACCTCTTCCCAAACAGACTTACAGTTTTCCAGACATATGAACTGAGGATCAGGTTTCTTTAACGACCCTTACTGAAATACTTCACAAAGTTTTACCCACTAAACAAGTACTGCCAACCCAAAAGATCCCTCACTGGATATTCTGGACACATACACATTGGATATTCCATCACTGTTCACACCCAGCATCTACACACACTGAGCTGGCTTGGGAAATGTGTGTAACTTCTCATGTCCAGGTGATGTGTGGAACCCTCTGCCCTCTGAGAACACAAACCACAGCGGAGTAAAGCACCACTCCTGCCATTCCTACTGCTCCACAGCCTTGTACTGCCTCACTGGAGATATTCCAGAACCATCTGGATGCAATCCCGTGCCATGTGCTCTGGGATGACCCTGCCCGACCAGGGACGATGACCCACTCTGGTCCTTTCCAACCCGACCCGTTCTGTGATTCTGCACTAACTCTCCGTCCATACGAGTAACAAGCGCATCATCTGACTGACATAATTCCCCCTCCACCCAAATACTTCACCACTGACCGAATCGAGTCATTTGCCACAACCGCAGCGTCCCCGCGGCTCGGTCACCCCGTGGCTCCCTCAACAAAGGCCACCCGCGCCCGGAGAGAGGACCCGCAGCTGGATGGCGGTGCTGGATGCCAGCCGGGGCTCCATGATCTCCGGGATCTTTTCCCAGCTGATGGATTCTGTGGAAGCAGCGCTGACACGGGGCCGCCGCGCATCACTGCCCCGGCACCCCCTGCCCTGCCCTGCCCTGCCCACGCCGGCTCGCGGGGCTTCGCCCCCAGCACACCGACCCTTCCCCCGGAGAGGCCGGCGCGTCCTCGGCCGCCGCGACCCCGGCTGCGAACCGGGCGGGCAGCGGGCGGCAGAGCCGTGCCCTGCCCGCGGAAGCGCCCTCCGCCCCGGGAGCGGCATTCAAGGGCCGAAGCGGCGGCCGGCCCTCCCTCGGTCCCTCACTCACTCACCGGCGCTGAGGGCGGCGGCGGCGATCAGCAGCCACGCCGCGCAGGGCCGCCCCGCGCTGCCTCCGCCCGCCGCCATCTTCCAGCCGCCGCCACCTCCCCGCGGCGCCCTCATTGTCCGCCCCCGGCCCCGCGGGCCCGCCCCCGCCCCCTGCCCCGCCCGCCCATAGGCTGCCGCCGCCGTCAATCACACACACCCCCTGCGCCCCGCTCGCCCCGCCCGCGCCCTGCCCCGCTGCTCCACGGGGATTGGACAAGGGAGCTGTCAGTCAAGCGCCGATGACCTATGGGCGCAGGGAACGTCCTGCAGGGCGCGTCGCTAGCGCCCTCCCGCGGCCGGCGGGCGGCGGTGCGGGGGGCGCGGGCGCTGCGGGGCCGCTCCCGGCCGGTGCATCCCGGGGGATCGCGGAAACGCTGAATCACGGGATCACCCAATCTATGAGGCTGCAAAAGACCCTGAGATCTTCGAGCCCAACCTGTGGCCCAGCACCACCATGTCAGCTAGAACAGGGCACTGACTGCCACGTCCAGTCTTTCCTTGAACACCTCTCCAGCACCTCCCTGGGCAGCCCACCCCAATGCCGAATCACCCTTCCTGTGAAAAAATTCCTTCTGATGTCCAGCCTGAACCTCCGCTGGTGCACTGACCCTGTCTGGAAATAACTTACAGTCCCAACAGTGGAGTTGTGCTTCCCCTAGGAACACCACAGGAGCCGTGAGTGGCTGTGGCCCATAAGGGGGTCTGACCACAGTGTCGAGCACTCTCAGCTATGGAAGCTTCCTGCTGTGCATCACTCAGCCCAGTGTTCGACAGGGAAGTGAGAGCAGGAGCAGATCACGGTGCTCATTGAGTGCCTCAACCTCTCTGCCAGCCCCAAGCTCCCCCAGGTGCTCGTTATGGTGCTGGTTTGTCCCAAGGGAAGCGGGAGAGTATCTGCAGCAAGCTCTGAGCACAGACTGTGGTGGTTCCTCCTGCCTCCCCAGAAATCCTGCTTGTTGTTCCTTGTTAACCCAGAGAGCCTGTCTCGGCGTGCGTTGCCTGTAAGCACAGGCTCCCTATGCCACCAGTTTCTCTGCCACTCTCCGGCCACCTCATCACATCTGCAGATCAAAGAGGCCACAGGAGAGGTCCACTCCCATGAGCCATGCTGAGGAGGGCCGTGACAAAGCAAGCTCTTGCAAAAACACAGATTACTTTTTTTCCCAGCTGTGACACCAGACACCAGATTACAGTTCCCATGGGATTTAAAATGTAACAGCTTATGCATCCATTATTTATACCCTAGGGGGAAGCTCTGGAGCATGTTCCTCATCTAACTGTTGTACATGTTTGCTAGAATACCAGGCTGCCAGAAATCCAGGACACTGCTTGGGAATAAATACCAACAACACAGACAACTCTTTGTATCACAGGGAATTATTGCCTCGTTTGGCTGGCACCTCATTTGGTCCCTCTGACTTCCCTTGGGGGTGGGTCTTTAGCCAACTCATCAAGATCCCTGCTTTCCAAATGGAGCAGGAACTGATAGGCAGTGATAAACCTTTCATTCCAAGCCCTTTTGCCTCAATACTTCCTCAGAGTTCTTTTTTTTCCATGGAAACTCCGCCCATGAGTCACCAACACCTGGGTGACTGAAGTGTTCTTACCACCACGGAATTACCTCAGTACCTGGAGTTCAGTGTTCACCTCCAGGTCCTTCAGCACTGCACAGTTTAAAAATGTTCAATCCTCTGAACAGGCCAAGCTTCACCTTTGCATGCATTTTTGCAAAACAGCAAAACTAAAGTTTGTTTTTTGGTTTTGGGGTTTTTTTAATATTGCATTTTTCTTATTCTCAAACTGACACAGAGCTCACATGTTCTGTTTTTATGAACTAAAAACCTGATTTGGCCACACATGACCCTTACCTACACTCTCCCTCCCCAGACAGAGCTGAGATCACATTGTCACAGGAACAGCCCTGACTGCCCTTTTTGCTGTGTAGTAATACAGCTGTTCAGTACAGAGAACATCTGGGAGAGTATCTGGTCTACTTACGGCAGAAAATTCTTTATCCAGATAGATATGATCAAATTATTCTCCTCTGCTACTTTCAGAGAGGAAACAGGATGCTGGGACAACTTAATTTGTCCTGAGGAACATATATTGCATCTTCTTCCTTTTAGCTGTGTAACTCTATCTGTCTAGTGATAATACTGGTATTTACCGAATTTCTCAGGAATTCAGCTCACTTAGCTGGCAACAAACCGATTTTTTTCAGTCTGCATATGAAGAGCAGGGAGATGTTACATCTTTTCATGCTGAATCCATTCCCCCTAAGGTCAGACAAGCAGCAGTGACAGGGCAGGAGTGCTCAGACCTCAGCAGCCTCCTGGCATGCTGCTGTCAAGTTGCTCAACTAATTTCTGAGCTTTCTCACACACAGTAACATCAGCATTCAGTCTCACAACAGGAGGAAAAACACTTTTCTGTCTTCTTTTTGGTTTTTGCTTCTGCTTATCACAAAAGGAATATCTAAACTCTAGTAACTTGCCACAGAGAGCAACCAGGATTTTGATGTTTAAAAGAAAGGATAATAATTTCTAGAAGGAGAAGCATTTATATTCAGACTGATTCTATATTTTTAATGATTTTGATTGTTTTCTCTTTAGCCTGCATCTCTGTACTTCCTAGAGGAATTGTACAGTAGACACTGTTTAGTGTGCAAAGATATGCACTTCTGCAAAAATATCCCACCCAACACACCCATTTTGAATTAGTAAGAGAAGAACATGAATGAGAAAGAAAATAACCCAGGCTCTATTTGTGCAAGAAAGCATTGCGTGCCTAATACAACATTATTTTTTCTTTTGCAAGTTGCGAGAGACTGACTAGCAGATAATGCCACATTCATGATTACTTTGGTTAAATAGAAACACAGTGCTTTTCTCAAAACTTAACGTATAGTTATTGCATACGTACCTTGATGAGTTTGGGAACTATTTTTCACAGAATCACAGAGTTGTTGGGGCTGGAAGGGACCTCTGGAGATCACCCAGCCCAACTCCTCTGCCAAGGCAGGGTCACCTCGAGTGGATTACACAGGAACATGTCCAGGCAGAGTTTAAATGTCTCCAGAGAGGGAAAATCCATGACTTTCATGGGCAACTGTTCCAGTGCTGTGTCCCCTCAGAATAAAGAAGTTCTTCCTCATGTTGAGTGGAACTTTTTGTGATTTAGTTTGTGGCCATTGCTCCTCATCCTCTTACTGGGCACCACTGAAAAGAGCCTGGCACCATCCTCTTGGCACCCACTTTTACAGTATTTGTATATATTGATGAGATCCCCTCTCAGTCTTCTCTTCCATAATTTGCCCTTTCCATCATTTGATTAAGCAGAATGTCCTGGATCACCCACAACCCAAGGATGAGTGCTCTGAGGAAAACTTAGGATGGAAAAGGATGCGAATGATGAGCTATTCCAGTGCTGAACAGATGCTAAGGAACAATCTCAGTCACGAGTCTTCCTGATAACCTTGGTACATAAAAAAGCACATAAAATGGAAGCAATTTGTCTTCCTGTCTCTCCCTCCTGCATTTCCCCCAGCTTCTTGGAATACTGGCAAAATTAGTTTAGTGGTTGTTACTGTAGGGAGGCAAAAGCCAAGGTATCACTGTTTTCTACCCTGATTACCATCAGCGTTCTAAGACTCTCTGTTTAAGCAGATCTGTACAAAACCATCACCTGTAGGGTGGGAAAGTAATCGCTGGGCTGTGGCACAGTTCGAAATGAGGAAAATGAGCCATGGGTTTCCCCTCACGGAGCTGGGGTTTGCGGCCTGGCTACCGCGGCCCATGGCTCGCCGCGTACGAGCAGCTTTCGCACCCACGGGGAGGCAGGGCTGCCGCAGTGCCCGCAGGACCCCCGGGAGCAGCGGCAGGCACAGGGACACGGCGTGTGTCCCCTCAGGATCAGGGAGCACGGCGGGGAGCGGGACGGGATGGCGGGAATCGTCCCAGGCAGAGGTCGCGCGGCGCCGCCGGAGCGCTCCTGGCTAGGGGAGAGGAAAGTCCTATCACGACGGCTCGTTGGTCTAGGGGTATGATTCTCGCTTAGGGTGCGAGAGGTCCCGGGTTCAAATCCCGGACGAGCCCTACTTTTTTCTAGTAACTTCCTTCTCCGCTGCGGTCCTCAGGCAGCCGCGGCGGCTGCGGCACACAGCGCAGGCACACGGACGGCACTTACAACGACCCCCACCCGGTTTTTTAGCGCAAGGAAAAGCGTTAATAACTCACCGGGGAGCTGCCGCTCCTCTTCGTCTCGCACCGGGTGTCGCTACCCTCATTTTTCCCAGGCAGACCCCCGCCTTTCCCCTCACCGAGACGGCGCTGCAGGGCCGCTCCTCGCCCTTCCGAGCGGCTCTACCTCCGCACACGGCGGTCACACCGCCCCGGCCCCGCTCCGGCGCCGTCCCCGCTGCCGCTGCGGGCGGGCCTGAGGCGCAAAACCGCAGCAGGGCCCCGCGGCAACAAAATGGAGAGCGCTACCGCACTCCCTTCCTCGCGGGCTCGTCCGGGATTTGAACCCGGGACCTCTCGCACCCGAAGCGAGAATCATACCCCTAGACCAACGAGCCGCTCTGTGGAAGCTTCCCCAGCTCAGCACTTCACTGCCGTCCCGCCTCCTCCCACCCAGCCGCTCACACCAGTGTCTGTATGGACCTGTCCTTCCCGGCCGCCACCGCACTGGCAGCGGCTTCGCGCACCGCTCCGGAACACATCGCTGCTCTCCCGAACTGCGGGGCTGAAGCCATTTCTCCCTGCTCGCCCCTCCGTCTCCCTCCCCAGGGCAATCCCTGGCATCGCCCTCCCTCGGCCATACGGCTCCGCTCGTTAGCGGTGACTCCGCGCGGGGAGCAGCGGCTCCCGCGGCGCCCCGCTCCTTTTCCCCGCGCACACCCCGCTCCCGCGCTCATCCGAGGGGCGCAGGAACAACCCATCATTCCCATTCCCACGCCCGCTCCACGCGCGCGGTGGCGCTGGAAGCCGGGCGAGCTCGTTCCCAAGGGATGGGGAGGTGCGGGAATAGGACGCCATCACACCCACACCCCCCCATCGCGGCTGTGGTTCGTCCCGGGCCGCGCCGTGCGCTGCGCCCCCTGGCGGTGCGCGGGGGTCACACCGGGTCCCCGCGTGTCACACCGGACCCTCCAGGGGCTCATCCATCCGGGAGCCACGGGCATCGCCTGGGGTTCTGAGCCCACAGCACCCTCCTGGCTTGGAGCCCGCTTGTCCCTGATGTGCTCTGTCCTGCTAATGCTTCCTGTCACCCTCATGTTTCCACGCCTCTGCATCCCACGTCTTTCAGAAAGTCCTTTTCCTCCCTATTCCTCAGTAGTTGCTCTCTCACACTAAATTAAAATGTTACTCTGTTCTAACGGCAGTGGAAATCCCACCCGTATTTTGCCTGCTGCCATCAGCTGTGCCCATTTTTCCTCGGGTTTCTTCATCTCTCCAGGAGGAAGCAAAATGCACACATTTTTGGTTAGATTTTATAGCGCCATTTATTCTGTTTCTTCCTCGGATTTCCATTCCCGTGCTCGGGACACACATACACATTCTCTAAACAGGCACTCATATATCTGTATGTACAGTAAGGCACAACCACTCACATCCAGATGGGACACTCTACTGAGAGAAGAAACAGGGGACAGCCAATGATTGCAGCTTGCCCTGGAATAGAAGCTATAGCAAGCAGATTAAAATGGATTCAAAGGCAACAATGCTCCACAGCATGGCTCTAAAGGGTGTGGAGGTCGTGTTTGCCAACAAGCCCATGATATGCAGGAGGACAAGCGCTGCTGGCTCTCAGCAAGTGTGACCTCAGTGCCTTCACCTGGGAAAAAGAAAGGCAGGGCACAGAGCCTCTTCTTTCCTCGAGATTTTAGAGCTGTGAACACAAAGGGGATATCCCACAGGTTTGTAACACTGCTGTGTCGCAGAGCCTGCCAGAGGACAGATGAGAGCTGTGAAATGTTTGTGCCTCTGCAGAGAAACGGGGACAAGCCAAGCCTCTGACCCTGCTCAGCTTCACGTTTGCTGGGAGGAGCTTGGGGATGAACGAGGAGGAGTGGGATGTTCTGCCCTCGGTCTCTGCAGCCGTGTCTATGTTGCTGGGTACCAGGTGGCTGGCAGCAGGTTTGAGCACTGACCCTGACCATTCTGAATACCTAAGAGCTGGCTGATGCCTCGGCTCAGCTTTGGACAAATCTGACTCACTGGAAACAGTGAGCCCAGACTTGTCCACAGCTCCACATCCCACTGTGGACATTTTGTTCAGTGTGGCCAACACAGCTTCCAGCAGTGCTGTCAGGAAACTGGTGAAGTGAGGAGCTGACATTCACCTTTCCCCAAATACTCTCCAGATTAAAATCATAGTGACTGCTAGCCCATGACTTTTAGTAGCCCAAGAGTGAATGCAAATAGAATACAGTGCATAAGAACTTAGGAGGGATTGGCTACCTGACCTGCACCAATTCAGCCAGGCAATGCCACTGGAAACTCACCCAGCTAAGACTTCTTCTTTGACCTGCACAAAACTAATTGGCTGTTTCCAGGAAGCTGGGATGCTTTCTATCATGAGTGGCTCTCAGTAGCCACACACTAAAAAGTTTCAAAAAAGATTGGAAAGGGTCTGGAAGTGAGAAAGACTGATGGACAAGCAGCCCTTCTAAATCTGGACTGGAGCCCAGAGCCAGAGAGGAGAACTTGCCCTGTTGACCCACTCAGCACGTCTTTTCATTGCATCCAACCTGCTGGTTGTCACTTTCCACCACACTAAAAGCACCCAAAGTTGAAGCACACAGCACCTACCAGCCTACCACAGGCAGCTGTTTCACAGATCAGCCCCACTTCAAAGGGATTTTGTATTTTTATGACCAATGTTCTACAAGTTTTCCCCATTCAGGGTTCACATTGTTTGCCAGACAGCACATCTGGAGAAAACATACTGTTTCCTATTGTTAAAACATTATTTACTGAAGTTTGAAAACCCAAAGTACTTTAAAAGAAGCTACCAAAAAGGCACCATACGTGTATGTATGTATGTACGTAACTGATGAACTTCATCTAAAACCAATGCAGGGGAGAAGAAAAAGACATTTTGGAACAGGATGAAGAAGCAGAAGGACTGTGAGTGGTGGTGGCTGTTGGCTCCAGGACAGCAGGTATCAGGTCTCTCACTCCCCAAATATCACCAAGGAACATCAGCCAAAACCCGAGTTTTGAACTCTGAAGAGATTGCAAACAGTCTTGTTCCAGCTGTCCCAAAACATGATGGTACAAAGCAGAGAGCCAGCGAGGGACCACTCAGCTCTGTGACAAGTCCAGACCTCAGAGGATTTCTGCATTCTGCTCCTCTCCTGCCACTGAAGGTTTTCCAGTAGCTTCCACCTTGATTGGGTTAGATGGCTCCTATCCACACATTAAGTCTCCTCTGCCCTGATTGGGTATGTCCTTTCAAGAGGGGAAAATAAGTAAGGAAATAATGAAAAATAATCATGGGTCTAAGTAAAGACAGTGCTGGGAAGTCCTGGGGGTGCTTTGGTGCTTTCTGTGCTAGGAGGCAAAGGCAAGCTGCAGCCTGAGCACCAGTCTCCTTCTTCAGCTGCTCCTTGCCAAACCAAGGAAGCATTTGAAGAGGAGGTGATTGAGGTGGGATGACACATATCCTCAGACATCTGTGGCCACGTTATCAGTTGTTACAGAACACATGAGAAGGTGCATGGAACAAGACATGCTTTCAGCCAGTGGAAATTCTCTTTTATTTCAAGTGGCAAAGGCCCATGCTTGCACGCTTCCAGAGGTGATCATGAAACTGGTGTGCCCTGGGTTTGCTGGCAAAGCTAACAAGCTAAACACATAGGGAATATATATGTACACATGTATACAAACAGCATGTGCACATATATAAATATGTACATGTAAGGAGTCCTATTAATATAGTGCATACATGGTTACTGCTAGGGAAATGTGCTTTTTACTGCAAGTACTTTCAAATTGCTTTCAAAACAGCAATACAGGAGGGTGTCTGGTGAGCAGAGCCTCTCCATTATACTGAATCCCAAATCAGCTTTGCTTCTTTTCTATCCTGTCTGTAACATCACCCAGGAGGGCTGGTCGTTTTGAAAACCCAGCCTGACAGCCTCTGCAGGCCTGAGATCTGAGGCTTTTGACATGTGGGGAGCAGCAAAACTGTTGTTGTGTTCTGTCACAGTTGCCATTTTTGTTAACAGCAAAACCTTCAGGTATCTTAGGAGCCATCATCACGCTGGCCCATCTTACCTGTGTGTCACAGCTACGCTGTGCCCTGGTCCTGCGAGGCTGATGCTGAAGGCTCACTGGCAGTCTCTAGTCCCACTGCATCCTGCAGCGGTTCAGGTGCCAGTGCTGTTTCTTCAGTGTCTGACGTTCTCTGTGTGTCTGTGCTCTCACTGGGCTCCTCTGTTTCAGCTTCAGCTTCTTCCTTCTCCTTGTCCCCCTTTCCTTGTTCGCAGGTAGTGCTCTGCTTCTCTTCTCCCTGGGGACCCTCACACATCTCATTGTTTCCAGAGGGGAGCTGAGGAGAGTTCTCCTCTCCTGGGGCATCATGACACACTTCCTCCTCCTTTGCACTCCCTGTGTTATTCTTGCAAGGAGTCGTTTCCTCTGCTTGTTTTTCCCCCTTTTCTCCATCTTCTGACCTACTGGATCCTCTCCTTGATGGGGGCTTCTCATCAGACTCTGCCTGTTTCTTCTGCTCTTTGCTCCCTTTTTCTTCATCCTCTGATCTGCTGGATCCTCTCCTTGATGCTGGCTTCTCATCACACCCTGCCTGTTTCTTCTGCTCTTTGCTCCCCGTTTCCACCTCCTCTGTCTTGCCATCGGGCCCAAAGACCTCATCCTCCCTGGCACCATTTTCTGGAGAGGACAAGATGACCCCTAAGTCTTCCCCATCTCCATACTCGGACAGAGATCTTCGGAACCTCCGGGAGGGAGGCCTGCGCTTTATCGATCCTCGCGTCCGCACCTGGAGGCAGGAAAAGCAGACATGGAAGCAGTCAAGGGAGCAGTACTGGAAAGCAGGAAAGCACAAGAGGAAAATACCACTGGATGTCTCAGCCTTTTCTACTCTTGGCAGTTTGGTGGTTGAGGAAGGAATTTGTACTCCATGATGGTGAATGCAGGTTACAGCTCCGCACTTAAGTGGCAGGTGCCCTGGTGTCACCTGACTGCTGTGCTCTGTGCAGCTGCCTAAACTGAGCCTCAGGCACCTCAGACATTTGTTGGCATGTGGCACCACCTGCTCACAGCACTCGATGGCACCAGCCACCCTGCCACTGCCGAGCTGAAGTGACAGGGTCCTGCCCCTTCATCCCTTTACTCAGTGGGCCAGGAAGGCTGCTGGAGCCACAGGCAGAGAGACTCCACAAAGCTACACTGAAAGGCTGTTTGGAACTTGGTGCATGGAACTCCTCTCTTGGCCATAAATGCGCATTGTTATGGCAGGACTGAGGGCTCAGCCTCCTCTTCATCCCCAAGCCTTGTGGAACGGAGAAATCCCAGCACACATATCCCACCTTGTTGTAGAACTGCAGCTGAGTGCTTTCTGGGGGTTGATCAAAGCTGACTGGCGACTCACTGGGCTGGGACTGAGTTCCTGGGCTGGTGGGCGTTGAGGGAGGCGTGCTGAACGGAGAAACCAGGACTTTCAGACCAGGGCTTTTGGGAGACACTCCCGGCAGCAGAGCAGCTGGAGAAAAAGCCAGATTGGCCTGCAAAGAAAAACCCCCATCAGGGGTGTGAATAACAGCAGTGTGTGCTACATGCGACAACCACACAGGGGAACCCTTGCCCTGCCACATCTCTCAGCTGTCACAACCCACAGGCCTGCTGGCTGTGGGTCTCTCCTGGTGACACTGTCAACAAACAAGTGTGGGCAGAGAAGTTATGACTGGACATTTGTCTTTCCCTGGCAGCTGGAACTCAGGACGTGTTCTTTTGTCATCCTGAGGCCTTCTGGGATTTTCCAGTGACCCAGCCAAGCCACCACAGTCCGTAGTGGCTGAGCTGGCAGAAAATCTGAACGAGCAGCCAGCAACCACTTCAAGATTTAAACCCTCCCCGTGTGTGCCCAAGCAGAGCTCGCATTTTCCAGCCTGATCTGCCGGTCTCCTGAATGATATGCACAATTGTGAAAAGACCATGGAAAGAAGCAAGCTTGTGATTAACTGTGGCAAAAGAGTTCCTGCTGGCCTGTCAATGAGAAGCTCTGGTAGGCAAATGTCCTTGGGTGCATCAGGAGGCACAGTGCTATGAATAGGCTCAGGTTGTGTCAGGGTGGTCAGGAGGCACGGAGCTCTGGAGTGACATGTGGTGACAGGACAAGCAGCTGGCAGGGGCAGGGCACTCTGTCTTCAGGCCATCGGGTGCTGAGCTGCCCTGAGCAACACAGACCAGGCACCACACAAACACAAAAAGGGCAGGAAGTGCTGGGTGTGTTTGTGTGTAATTGCGGGAATCCAGATGAGGGAATCTGCAAGGGAAGTAGCTGAGACCAATGCCAATCAGTTTTGATTTGCTGGGGAAGCCATTGGGTTCTTCCAGGACCTACCTGCAGCTTTTCAATCATGGGTGAGCTTTTCACCTTGACCTTGGGAATAGGGCAAGTGTTCGGCGACCGCTTCTGCAAAACGAAATGAAACACGAAAACATCACAGTAAAGGAGGTGAAAAAGAGGAAATATAATAAAGGCAGAAAACTTGGAAGAGATAAGCAGAAACTGCTAGTAAGGAAGCAAATTAAGCCTCATATAGTGTTTCCACACAAAAGTTTTCTTTTTTCTTTCCTGACCCCGTTCTCCTTTTGTTATCTAGCTATCCTAGGGCTAGATACACGTACCCCTCCTCTGGGAAAAAAAAGAACTGCTGTCTGACGTGTCTGAGTTAGGTGATGTGTAATGGCTCTGCTTCTATAGTGCCTTCATTAAGGTATCTGGCCTGTGGCACAATTTCCCCTGGTATTATTTCAGGACCAGGCAGATTAAAATTCTACCTCTTAAAGCCTTAATTTTGGCAAACATTGTGAGCTTGCTGTAATGGGAAAGACTTTATGCCACCACTTGAGTAACCAAGTTAAAGGATGTCCAATTAGTATAAGCAGGAAGGGCCTAAATGGCAGGAAAGGTAGAGCTATGAAAAGGCTGGAAGCAGTTTGAGAGAGCATTGCTTTCAGAAGGGGCATATTGCCTTTTTCATGTCCAAAGGAAAATGAAGAAATCAAAGATTTTAAAGCTTAATGCTCCTTTGACATGGAGGTAGCAAGAGCCTTTAGCTCACAGGTAAGAAGGAAGAACTATGTGCTTGGTAAGGGGAGGTGATAATGTGAAATTCGGTGGGTAGACCTCATACCCTAAAATACAGAAGGACAGAAGTGACCAGAGAGGGCTTGAGGGTAAAATTTTGTAACAGCCAGTTTACTGGGACCTGCCCATTCAAAGGTCCTAAAGAAATATCCTGTGGGTATTGCCAACAAACCCTCTCTTCACTCTGAATTAATTACTCCCTTTTTCTGAAGATAGAAAAACCTCACGAGCAGAACTATCACCCCATTATGCTCAACAAACAGCATAGGTGTTTTCTGCTCAAATTGAATAAATTGCAGAGGATCCTGAACAGTGGTAGCTGGATGGATCCATCAGTGTGCTAAGGGTGAAAACAAAAGCAGTAGAAATGGGCTGTGTATCCATGCTGCATGAGCAGTGAACACCATAGAGCTGACTCCAGGTCAGCACATGTGTGACTGAGAGCAGGGGCAGGTTTGATGCTCCATGATTGATGTCTTTGGCTGCACAGCCTGACATCTCTGCCACCTCCAAACTCCCGTCTCAGGAGAGAACAGGTTGCAGAGAGGAAAGGCCTTGTCCCCCTATTAAATTGATACTCACTTGCTCATCATTGTCACTTGTCTCAGTTTTGTGGGGAAACAAGGGAAGGGAGCAGGGTGGTTTCCTCCGAGTTGGCTTATGTGGTGGTACCTAAGAGAAGAAAACAACCAACTCAGCAGCAGGGAAATCAGGTTTCTTTAAAAGGATGTGAGATGCAAGCATCGAAGGGCATGCTGTGTGAGTGACCTGCTGGGGAGGCAGAGCTCAGCTTGCCCAGATGAGTCATTCAAAGGCGGCACAAGGTGGTATCAGCACATGGGTGTGCTTGTAGCACTTAGAGCCCAGTCCCAGTGTTGGAAAAGTAGTCTCTGTATCTTTTTCCACGACAAAAGGCACCAGGCTTTGTGCAATGGATACTCCTTCTAAGCTGTGGAGAGTGGAGAAGCCTTCCCAGAAACATTGTCTGCAAAGCATCCTGCTGGAAACCCCTTCACACTGGAACAGGTTGTGACTATTCTCTTTCCTGTCATAACCTTTTAATGAGTCTCAGCTGCCTACCTGGTTCATGATTTCCTATTTTGTGTCTGATACATTTTAGGGGCAAAAAGGGGAATTCTGACTTTTTCAGAATTTCATCCCCATTTGCTTCTCTTGAATGAAGAAAAGCAGCTCACAGGGACAAGCCCTCATCTGCAAACTTAAATTTAACTAAGAAACAGATTGTCCAGAGAATAAGAAACAAGGCAGCTTAATGGCAGGGACACTGATTCCTTCAGAATGTCCTCAGACTCTCAAAAGTACAGGAGAGCTCCCTAGGAAGGGGTTCATAGCATGTAATTATTGCACTGGTCTTGAAGCCAAGCTGTCTCTATTTTAATGCCAGGTTTGCAGTCTCCTGCCAAGCTGTTAACACACTTTTCATGTGTTTAAAACACAATCCCAAATAACTGGCTAATATTGTGGATCTTGGATAATATCCACAACGAAGTATTTGCGTAATTATGTTACCTTCTCACAGGCTGGCATGTGAAAAGTTGGATTATGGCATCTTTGGCCTCTGTGGAGTTGGCTGTCTTGGAGGACCTGTGGACTTGATGTCACTTAACTTCTGGAGGTGCTGCTGTGGCACTGCTGTGCCTCTAAGCAGCCCAGGGCAGCAGCTCTGCCCTTATTCTAGTGTCACACTAGGAAGCAATAATGTGTCTTAGGGAAACCCCACCATTCTGCAACCACGAAATGCAGCACTGTGCCACAGTGGATGTGTCAGAGGTTCCCTGGTTGACAGGATCCTCTCTGCTGGCATTGGCCAAGTAAGGGTTAAAGACCATCCACCGGGTCATTAATCTGAAGCCAGCTTGAGAAAGCCAGTGGGGAAGTGACAGATGGCTTGGAGAGAAAAGACAGGAAACTTTGTCCTCCTCTGTCTCTGGAGAAAATGAGTTTCCCCACACTGTGAGGCCCCTCCACGCTGCCCTGGCTTGGGAGCAGCAGAGGTCTGCAGATAACACAAGAGAGGTCTGGGAACTTTCTGCCTTCTGAAGGGTGAGGGGCTTAGTGCAATTAAATCCCATACCTTCAAAAGGGAAATTACTGTAATGGAATGGATGGAGTGGTGTGCTGGCGACTAGAGGGAAAAAAGTGCTTGGGAAAAGACTGGCTATTCCCATCCTGGGGCCTAGCTCTGGGAGTGCTAACCTCTGATAGATGATGGTATGCCAGCCCTGCAGGGCAGAGGTCACCACAGCATCCAGCCAAGGACAGGAGGGGTGACAGGACAGGGAGGATACCCTCAGGCCCAGCCTGGGATGAGGAGCTGAGCAGCAGAAGGGAGCAGATCAGTTTCAAAAGGGCACACACTGCCTGAAAAGGGCCACCAGCAAACATTTATGCTTCTAAAAGAAAAAGGCTTAATGATACAGGAGGCTCTCCTAAAATGTCAGCCTCCTTTCATGAAGAACCCTGATTCTCCTTTCTTCCTAAGAGAGGTATTCTAGTGTTGTGCTTAGCTGGCAAAAGACAGTATGTGAGGCAATGCTTGGCCCAGTGGGTTTTCATTAAAATAAAGTTTCAGCATGACAGAGATAGGCACAGAGTCTGAAATATCATTGGGAAGAGGCAATGAAGGTAAGTAAAGTGGCAGCTTTCTCTCAGACCTGTACAGAAGTTATTATCTGGAGGAAACCTTTTGTTAACAAGGTACTGATGACCTGCCACTGGCTTCTACACTGCATAAACTGCTGTTTGCTTTCTTCTTTCGTGGCTCAGTATTGGCTATTTCATTATTCACTGCTGCTGTCTGCCCTCAAAAGCCAGTCCAAACAGGACATGCATGCACTGCTGTCTGCTGCTGTTGGGTAAATCTGTGCACCCCACCAAGCTTTGCAGTGTCTCAGTTAGTGTCTGTCCCGAGATAAGGCTCTACCAAAATACTCATCCACCAGTCAGCAATTGAAGGTACAGCCACAGCTTGCATTGCAGGAGGAGATGAGTCCTTTGCGCAGATTCAAAATCAGTGTGCATTCATGCTCAGATCGCTGATGCTCCAGCAGGAAGAGGAAAGTGATTGATGTCCCACTCCATTTCCTGCTGGTGGCTGCAGAGCACCTTACCTCTTTTCCAGGGATACTGGCTGCTTGCTCTTTGAACTTCCCTGCTAGCTGAGCCACTGAGGGTGATGCCGACTTGTCCACCTCTGAGTTGGTCTCTGCTGGCCTGTTCTGACAAACCAGGAACAAGAAGTTATGAGTGAAGGCCGGGAAAAGCAAGCCTGTGTATGTATTACAAAGTTCAAGAGTAAGAAGGGAATTAATGCAGAGTTTCTCACATCTGGCATCAATCACCCAGCCTGAGAGCAAAAGGTTTTGGAAGGCAGGATTTAGCAGCATTTTCAAATATCCCAGAAAACCAGTAATTCATACAGACCCTTTCAGCTCCAGCTGAAGAGCCTACACTCTGTACTTTTCAATGGAAGCAAACCAGGTGTTTCAAGCCAAATGTCTGTTCCTCTTATCCTTTCAGCAAGCAGATGAAGGGAAGATGAAGGAGCAGGGCAGTAATTCCCATACAGCTCCTGAGCCCTCCCATACCTTTCTTGCTGCCCTGCTCACCATCACCCTTGCTTTTCCAGTGGTTCTGCTGTGAGAAGCCATTCCCAGTCCTCACAGCAAGCCAACATCTGCTTGGAGATGTGTCCCTGTGCTGTTCTGCTTTTTTGGCAGTGAAATGCTCTGGCGGGTGGAGGGGAGGGAGGAAATACCATGGCTGAGAGAAGCTTCCCCTCCCCTGGGTCGACAGCAGGCTGAGAAGCAGAAGGCTTGTGCTGGAGTCTGGACGATGCAGCTCTTCCCACATCACACTGCACTGGTGTCATCCCACATTTTACCTTGTTTTCTTTGCTATGTGTCTATCGAGCAATTTGAGTGGAAAGCCTTGAAATCAAAGCTGATGAAAGGAAGCCTTTGTTCTTCATCTCTAGTATCTGATGGCAGGGAAACCAAACCAGAGGAACTGAGATTAACTAACCAACAATCCTCATTTTGTTAGAGGTGGAGACCTCAGAACAAGAAACCAGGCTATGAACCACCGTGAGGAATTTCATATTTCTGCTCCCTGTACCACCACCATGAACCCACGACCAGCACCACACTTCTCACCCCACTGCCTCAATGCCCTTCTGCTTCTCAGCCAGAAAATTTCCCCAAAAGCCATTGCTGGAGGAATACATTTGTGTTTCTCCAAAGGCTCCAGCAGGGCCTTTCCCTCTCTCTTCACACTGCTCTGCCTAGGAGGGACCTGCTGTGCTGTGAACACAACCACTCCTTCAGTATCACTGGAGGTGAAAGGCCCTTGGAACACCAATCTGGGCCATGTATGGACCATTTCCTTTGGGCAACCATCCTCCACGGGCTGAAGAAATACCTGTGAAAACTTGAAATTGTATTAAGGAAGGGATTTCTTTAGACTCACAGTTTCTAGTCTAAAACCAAATCAAGGAAGCTGCATTAGGGATCATCTCATCATCCACAGCTTGGAGCAGTCTCTAGTCTAAAATGCTCCCAAAAAATGTTATCTTCTTTTTCCCAGGCCCACAAGCCCCTGTAGGTGTCTGCCATTCCCTGTTAAACTTCCCACACACTTTGGAATAGCTTTCCTGCATCCAAGGAACTCATATGAAGCTGTCTCCTCCCAGTGACCTTCATGCACCTTCCCCTCATCTTTTCACCTTTCATTGGAGCAATTACAGGCAGGGAAAGTGGCAGATAGTGGAATGGCAGAAACAGTGAGGTAAGCAGATCAGCAGGACAACTCACTGCACATGAAAAATGATGGCTGGGCTAAGTGGAGAGGGAGAGCAGCTCCCAGATGCAGGCTGTCTCCATGCTGCAAAAGGAGTGCAGCCTGGAAAGAGGAAGGAGCAAAGAAAGCACCTGGAGAATGCAGGATGGACCGGGAGGCTTGGCTCATCATATCAGCTCCCAGGATACTTGGGCATGGCAGAATGGGCACCTGAGGTGAGGACTCAGTTGAAACTAAATTGCTCCAAGTGCTCAGTGTCTGTGGCAGAAGTGCTGCCGCCCTCGTAGTCCATTTTTCTCCAAGAGCTTCTTTCACAGCCCTTTGCTGTCTTTCACCCAGAAAAGACACTGAACTTCCTCTTGGCCTCTCTGACCTCTTGTTTTCTGGGGTGAATTTTTCCTTTCTTTCTTTTTCTTTTAATTCCAGCCTGAAAACACAGCTCCCTTTCTTTGATCAGAGCTGGGAGGCCAGCAGGGCTCCATGGGTGTCTCATGCTGGTGGCTGCAGGCGCTGTGGCTCGGCAGGCTTGGGGCTTGGGGTGCAGGAAGCACTGAACATGCCATTCTAAGATTAGCAGCAGTAGCCCACGGGGCTGTGTCCTCCAGAAACTGCCAGCTGCAGACTCTCCGATTACGGAAAATAAGGAAAGGAAAGGATCCTTTCTCAGATCCCTTCTGGCAGTTACACTGCTGTCCTGCATACAGCTTTTTTCACTTTTTTCCCCTCACAGGTGATGTGCCAGGCTCGGTATCTTCGAGTCAAGGGAAAATGCTGTGTTTGGATGCAAAAAGTTCCCTTCTTTGCACTGCAAGGAGATCACTCCTCTGACTTCCAGGAGCTGGGCTGGCAGACTCCCTCTCCTCCTTCCCACCACTGGGAGTAAGGTGGGAAGCCTCACTTTATCACTCTCACCCCAGAGCTCAGGGCTGGCTCTCTCCTGACCCACAATATTAATGCAACCTCTCCCATTCCTGGTCACATTTCCCTCCTGGGTGACATAACCCACCACTACTTTTCTAAATGGTGATGAGAAGCAGCTCTGCTCCCCCTTTTTTTTTTTTTTTTTTTGGTGTGCTTTTTTGTGCTTTTTTGCAGCCAACTGCTGATTCTTTTCAGAAGAGAAGCATGGTCAGCCTGCATGGGCTTAAACCACTGAGCTATGGGCAAAGGCTTTGTCCACCAGTAATGTGGCAACTGCTACTCTGAGGTCTTTTACTGTTCCATAAAAATAAGTGTCTAAGCACTGCATATTCTGAAAAATATCAGACAGAGCAGTAAACAGGAATTGAATTATACCATCAATGTAAGCATGGCACTGTCTGCAAAAAAAAAGGAAGTGCAACTGCCAAGTTCTCTGTAAGGGGTTTGTTTCACTTTTCTCTTCCAAATAAATTGTAAAATTGAGTAAATTTGAAAATGGTTTTCAACACTGTGTTTCTTCATCTGCTTTTAAAACTGAGCCTAGTCCCTGTTAGAAGCACTGGGGAGGAAAGTTCTGCTTTTTTCTGTGTTTGAGGTACAAATGTGCCAATTTGAGCCTCTCAAACCTCTCCTTCCTTATGCCTTGGAGTCCTTGCCTCTGTTGCAAGAGCAACACTGCCCACCAACCCCTGACTCTGCAGACTGTGTGAAGGGAGGCCACTGTTTTTAGCACAGATCCCTGCTCCTCTCACAGGCTGCCTGGGTCCAGTGGGTCCCCACAGAAATTACCTGCTCCATTAGATCCCCACAGAAATGTGCCATTGTGTACCTGGTTTGACTGCTGAAAAGAGGAAAGTTCTACTACCTGTCATACAGAGGAGTGTTTTGGCTAAATACCAGCTGAGTAACAGCAGAGATCTGTACTTTCCTAATTTCCTTCCCTCCCTTGCTTTTTGCAGGTGGGACATTTTGGCCAGATGGATCACCTTTGATCTGAAAGCAACACCTCCACAGCACCTTCCAAGGCTGGAGTATTCAGCAGCTATGAAATCAGTGATGGTTACACGATTTTCAGTACTGGTCCTGTGCAACTGTCACCTCCATTCTCATGCAGCTGCCTCCAGACATGGTTTTGAGGCCCTGACCTCCACATCCCTCCTCTGTTTCAAAAGAGCTTCACAGGAATGATTCCCTGCAGCCTGTTCTCCCACCAGCCCATCATGACAGATCCTGTACTCACACAAGAGCTGCAAAGCTCCCCTGTGACTCTCAGAGGGGTCCTTCCATTGCTGCACACACCATCCACCTCAGCAAACATGGCAAAAGTAATGACAAATATAATGTCTCAGAAGCAGACACAATAAGGCATCTGAGGCTCAGGGCTAGTGTCTTGATTCCAGACAGAGGACCCAGAAATGGTGATATTCAGCACCCAGCTCTCAGTGCTGCACCGTGAGAAGGTAGTTGTCAGCATGCAAGAGGAAAACGAGAGTGTGTCAGTGCTTTTGGGGCACAGTTTCATAAGGCCTTGTTTTCAGCAGAAAGACAGCTTATGTTTCCAACCACTCGCTCTCCCCTGACCTTTCCTTTCCCCCTTCCCCCTCCCCTGCACCCGTGTGAGTTTGTGGGGCTGTAAACTGGATCACTGAAATGATCCGGGCTAAAAATACACCCCTTAACTCTTTACACGGTTATTTTTAACCCAGATCATTTCAGCAATGGAGTTCACAGCACAGCCCAACAAGCACTTGCCCTGATGTAGTGGAAAGGGATTGGGAGGGAGGCAGGGGCAGCCTAAAGCACAGTGGGGAGGACTTCCCTTTAGCTGCTCCAGCCACAGCCTGAGGAAATTACATCCTTGTGTGTCCTCCTGTTCAGAGGGCTGATAAGACAGAAAAATCATATTTTTGCATGCCTGCTGGCAGAGGCTGCTCTGGTCTGTGGCTCTGATATTTCACCCTGTTGCCACCCACCTGAGGTGCAGCCAAGTGCAGGCTGTGAACCCAGGGAGCACTGTGAGCCACCACAGAGAGCACGTTAGAGGTAAGAAGTTGCCATTAAGCACCCACAAAACGCCCATAAATACTGTGTCAGCCATCCCCAGCAGCCCTGCTTCCAATACCAGCAGCCCCACGAGTGGGTGCTGAGCTGGCTCTCTTTGCTGCACCACAGAGGCAAAGCTCTAATCCTGTAGGACCTGCTCAGCTAAGGAAGGGATGGGGATGCATCTGTGGGGAGGAAACTCCTTAAGTCCAAATAAACCATCATCACACTCTGCCTGCAGGCCAAGAACTGGGAAGCAGTGGTTTTGCTGAAATTAAAGCATCCATCCGGACCAAGCGTGCTGGATTTCAGGAGGGAACAGAGCCTCTTGCAGACCCTCACTTCCCTACCTGGCTCAGCTCTCTGAAGGTAAAGCATTCTGCACAAAGCCTTCCCAGGACTGACCCTTCTCCTTTTTCAGTGGGTTAGCTGCAGGATTTGAGGTGCCAGCCAGCCACAGACCTTGTGTGCATGGGAAAACTTACACCAAACTGATGTCACTCTCTCAGCTTGCAGGGCAAAAGACAGCCTTAATCTTATCAAGGTGCTGCTTTTCTGCCTAGCTGAACTCATTTGCAATTGGCTGGGACAAAGGAGCTGTTCTCAAGCTCTTAAGTGCCCGGTTCTGACACAGAAAGCAGTATTTTGGGAATGACACTGTAGGCTGCATCAGGGAATACAGATCCTTCCGGGGCTCCCCAAGGGCAGGAGGGGGTGAATGTCTCCTATTCCTGCAGCGAGGTGCTGCCTCTTTCCTGAACAGACTCCCCTGCAGAGCTGGGGTTTGATGAACTGGAGATTTCCTGCACATCTCAGACCAAGCAATGGAGAAATGATGACAGAACAACTCCAATTTGGGGTGACGACTTCATCGGCAAGAACCAATCCCTTCTCCCTGCTCCATGTTTTATTCAACCACAAAGGACAGCTGGAGGCAAAAGGTCACTGAATAGTGACACAGGGCACAATCTAAGGTACACTTCCTGTTTATCTGCAAAGGACGTGAACTTATGCTCTGGAAAATGCAGCACAAATTCATCTCATTTATTTTGGCTCTTGCATTTTTAAGTGCAGATAAGATTAGATGGGCAGCTCATAAAGAACCCCTCTTTAAATCAACTAAAAAGCTCAAGAATAGTTTTAAATTAAGATTGGACCCACATTACCAAATGGAAAAACCTCTCTAATATGTAGTTTGTAGTTTCATTCACAGCCATCTCTCTGTATCTGACATTTAGATGAATCCCAGTTTGCACCCTCCTGCCAACATAACCTGAACTGATTTGTTTATCTATACCCATGTGAGTACATCAGTGGCATCAGGATCATATTGAAAAGGGAACATTGTTTGGCCTGGGAAGGGAGAGGCAAAGAAGCAGGGCATGTTTAAAACACAAACTCCCCCAAAAGAGCAAACTGAAAGATGAGAGGGTGGGAAAATACCTGAGTCCCAGAGTGAGGAATCAGGCAGCACAAATCAGGAGATGCTGCTACCCACAATCCGAGCCTGCCTGCTCTGTCTGTGACCCATGAGTGCAGGCTGAGCACAGATTTCCCGGGAAGTGGGTGGCTCACACTGGCCTTGGCCCATTTTTTACATCCCTGGAAGAAAATCTCATGATGCTTGCTCCGGCTGGAGCTCAGCATCACGCTGGGCCCCTGGCTCAAGAAGCAACACATCCCAAGATGTAAACCCTGAATAAACAAAACTCTTCTTGCTATGCTGACCCCTCTTCATCCCAGCAAAGCATCCTTCTTCTCATCTCTCTTATTCTTCTTCTACAAATCATTCTCACTGGAGACCTTCCAGCTCTCTGTTTCGGGAGGGATTTATGTGATTTATTTACTCACTTGGCGTCTTATCTGGCAAGGAAGCTGCTCCTTGTCTCATTGTAGTAAATTCTAATTATTGGCAGAAGCCCCAGCTGGAAGTGGCTGCAGCTGTGGCTGTGATACCTTACAGCCAGTCCTGTCCATCATTGTGTCAGTGCAGCCTGTAGCACCTTGGGAAGCAAGGCCAAGGCTCCTACCTCCATTTCCTACCATTTACTGTAGAACAGAGGTGATAATTACTGTGCTGTGCTCCACCAGAGCAAAAGCTACCATCTGAGCCACCTCTGCACATTCCTCTGGTGGGGCTAGGCTAGCTCTGAGAACTTTGCATATCAGAGCATTACCACAGTTACTCTCCAGGAGAGGACAAGACCAGAATACCTCAGGTTTATCCTTAACGCTACAAAAGAAGTAATATTTTTCTACTTCTATCTTTCTGTTATTTTCTTTGATCAGCCTTTACCAGAAGCTAAACACCTCCATTTCACAATCCCAGTGAGAATTTGGTGAGCTTTATGAATGGCACCGTGCACAGAGTCCTCATCCTTTTCCTCCAAGCTGCCATCAGATGGCTGAGCAAAGAGGAATAATTGGCTTACAAGTGCCATGGGCCCCTCACTGCCAGGAGGCAGGAGTTGAACGTAAGAGAAAACTAAGCAAAAAATGTAAGATTTCCACTTGAATGATACCAGAAGAATTCTGGGGATGATATCAGGCCATACAGTCTGATTATCAAAGAGTGCAAGGGCTTGTTGAAGAGTATAATGATGACCCCAGCAAGCTCTGCAAAATCCTTGGCTGTTGTTTGCCAGGACTGGCATTTTAAAGCTCGTGCAAACAGGTTTTTAGTTTGACTTGCAACAGAAGGAGTTAATGTCTCACATGAGAGCATGCACAACGGTGCAGAACCCCTGCAAGGCCAAGATAAAGCCTCTTCTAGGTGGTGACACCTCAGCCAGTGCAGAGGAAGCCTCCACATCTGGCTGATGTCATATGCAACAGATTCAGTCCTCAATCTTGTGGCTTCAGAGAAAGCAATCTGTGAATTATACTGTGAATCCTGGAGTCTGGGATCCAGATTTCTGAATACTCTGCAAAGACAACAGGACCTCAGATTAGGTTTGGGACTAATCTGAGCTCCTGGGCCCCAAAGATAGTTTTAGACTCCTCTCAGATACACATCTCTTCTGTACATATCTCCACATAGCTGTAGATTGTGGTTTCCTTGAAACAAGGCAGTACTCATTAATTGAGCAATGTCAAAAAAGTCAAGAAATATTGGAGATAGAAGTTTTGGAGACAGTCAGGAGTAGGTGAGGAGTCCTGCTTACATGTTTCTACCTCCAAAGCAGTCAGTGTTGTCAGAAGCCAGTGATGCCCAGTAGCTCTCCTCAGTTCCCTCTGAAAACAGGACCTTTCACAGCAGCCCTAACAAAGATTCTAAAACTCCCAAAATGCAAGTGGCAGGAATACACATCAGGTCCCCTCTTAAACTCTTCCTTTTTGAAACATTTTCAGTGGAGAGCAAGCTTCTTGCCTGAGGGTAAATCAGTGCTGGCCTGTCTCTTGGAGTCTATTGAATAAGTTAGCCACAAGAACAACTCAAAGTATGACATTCCTTCTCAGAGTGTCACCAGGTCAATGCTTATCCCACCACAGATGAAGGAACATAGGATGAGTGAGTGCCTGACCTTAATTGCAAGGCTATTGCACAGCTGTAATGAGGGTGACAATGAGGAAGGAGCTCTGACTATGACCCAGGGTAGAATGGTATGAGGAATCTGGACTACAAGGGATTGTTTGTTTTTAAGAGAAAGGGCAGAAAAATCCCACTTCACATAAAATATGTAAAAATATGTAACATCTCCCCGTGTTTGGAAAGAGCTTGCTTTAGGGCAACATTTTTCTCAAGACTTGCAGTGGTCTGGCCTTGATTTTCTCATTCTGAGAGTTCCCTTGTGAACTGCTGCCATCTTGGCACTCGGGGTCAAGCACTGCCCAAAGGGTAATGTGAGGATATTCCAGCTCAGCAGCTTCCATCCAGAAGACTGCAAGGAAATCTTTCAAATACCTCCCAGTAACTTCAAAACTACAGCGACTCGGATCTGCCAAATTTAAAGGCTCAGCAAAGCAAGATTTGGGAATAGGGTGGAGGCAGGAGATAAGCAGCCAGAAACTAGAAAAGGGACAAATCATCTTCAAAGGAAGAAAGACTGTGTTGAACTTGGCTAATACACTGTAAATAGACAATTCATGTACTACCTGCCTTGCCTACTAAAAGTAGCAGGGAAACTCCTGAGGGTTTTCCATCATTTAGTGGTTTGGGGTACCCAAGCTTAATTGTATCTATGGCCCAATTTTGCTGGACTGTAGAGACCACTGGATGGTAGCTGGAGTGAGATGCTGTGGTGCCTCTGTCAGTAAAGCCAGGCAGTGCCAAGCAGGAGGAGACAGGCAGAGGAGAGCAGCCAGTGCCAGACACACAAGTGAGGAACTGTGTCCTTCACAGCAGAATTATAGGAAACACCTGTAGACATCAGGAATGTCCACGTGGTGAATAAACGATCTATCTTCTGTTTCAGAGAGTGACTACAGTGAAAATAAAATGAGATAATCATTATTTTAAGCAAGTTGTTCTTTCCTTTGTGTCATGGTAAGTAGCTCTCAGGAGTGCCTGGCCTGTGCTTGCCAAGCTCTGGTGAGATTAGCAAAAGCAGCAAGCATAACTGTGAAAGGTGCAAGTGACATCTTGAGTCTCCCTTTTAATAGTGAGAATATTTGGCAACTGCCTGATGCCTACATGTTCCCAACACTGCATGGGCTGATTAATCTCAGCAGCATTACCTCAAACCTTCACTGTCTGCTGAGAGGGCAATGTATGGGCATTTTAATGCCTATATAGATACTGCTGCATACCCCACAGAATTAGTTCTGAGGGAAACCAGGGTTTTATCTGTCAGGAGAACACTCAGGTGACCAGGGAGGTGTGAGAGGTCTCCTCTGCCTCAGAAAACCTTGAATTCTTTGCTACATGTTGACATGGCATTAACAAGCAGGCTGGCAAGTGCTCGTCCTAAATCCTGGATTAAAACCCACTCCTTTCTGGGCAGACCAAAGAGATTGAAGCCCTCACTCTGTGAGAACAGAACAGAGCCCAGGCTGCCTGCTTCCTGAGCTTCCTGAGCAAGTGTCTTATTGCGCCTGGCAAAGGCTGCCAAGAGTGGCTTGACCAAGCACCATCATTACCAAAAGAGGCAGCAAACTGCAGCACCTGGCTCCTGCTGGGCACGGCGCCTGTGCAGGGCCAGCAAGTGTGAAACCTCAGCCTGTCCCCTACGGAGACACAGGCAGCTCTTGGCTCTGCTGTGCCCTGAGCAGGAAAAGGCATCTGGTTGTTCAGCCATGACTCGCTGCTCAGGGAATGGCAAACCACTTAAAATCCATCATTTTAATAAATTATTTTGTGTGTATGCAGAGTGGTTTGGGAATCCTCGACTGAGGTGACCACAGAAACCTCCAGCAAAACATGGGTGTCACCATTTCCTTTCTGCAATAAGTACTTTTTGTGAGATGCCTGATCCCATTTGCTTGTGTTTGCTATGCTCAGATTGTTCCAACGGGGATAGGGGTGGTGGGAAGAGATGAGGATGTGGGACAGGCGGAATGTAATAGGGGATCCATGGACAGGTCAAGCAGGAAAAATCCAGGCTTGTGCAGAAGCAGCATCCCAGGCACTGGTTAAATTTTACTGTGGAGCAGGCAGGTGCCCAGTGAACTGGAAAGACCTACAGAGTCAGGCAATGGCTGGAAGATGTGGGTTGCAGTCTTTCCTGTTCTGCATTTCTGCAGTTCTGCTTTAGTCCTGTAGCTGATCTAAGACATGGTAATTGCTCTCAACTACTCAAAAATCTGGGAGAGAATTTTCGTCCAGGGCTTCAAAAGCTCCACCTGGACCTCCATGGCAGACCATGTCTCCACAGCACACACAGCCTGAGGACAGCTACACCGTGATGCAGAGCAGCCCAAGGAAACCTGAAATCAGGGATCTGAGCCCCACAGCCACAGTGTGGCACGACCTCTCATGGTGGCATCAAACTGTGCTCACAGCGAAGGGATTGCTGGCTCCACCACAGCTCTGCATGAGCAGACATCCACATCAGCTATCTGCATTTCACCTCTGTACCCATGACTGGCCATCCAGAGCCTATGCAATGCAGGGCATTTGGGGGACAGGAACTGAGATGACCACAAAACTCCCTAAGCAAGTCCTAATGAAGCCTAGCATTCACAAAGGAGTGAATCCCTCCTAGTGAAATATCCGTTCAATGGGATTTCAGTCTGAAAATCTAATGTTTTTTTTTTTTTAAATTGATCATATCCAGCATGATTATAAGGGTGTCTTTAAGGAGCCCTGTGAGGGAGACAACAGAATTCCCACCTCAACCACACATATCCCGTTTGTCCAGCTCACTCTTCCCACCTGGAGCTGTGCAGCTCTACCCCAGCCATCGCTGGTGTGCAGTGACTGGAGTGGGCTCAAGCAAGCAGAGTCAGACTAGAGCTTCCCTAGAGAGGAAGGAGAAGCTCAAAGATTTTGAAATCAGCAACAACAGAACAACTAAAATGAGATCTGGTGCCAGAAGCCGGAATGCTCAAGAGGAAAGAGCCAAAAGGTACTCAAGAAAGGACAAGGTGACTCCTTCTGCAGGGAGAAGACAGGAGGTTGGGATGAGAGGTAGAAGGTGAAATGAAAGGCTGTTAAGGACCAGTGAGACCTGAGGGGGATAGGCTGTGCGACACACAGGAGAAAGAGATCATGATCATCAGGATTATTTGGTTTATAAGATGCATAACAACATCTGCCTGCAGACGGTGATGAGATAAAAACAGGAGGGCTAAGCGGAGAGGCAAAAATCTACGTTGCCAGCCAGGCCAGCTGCCTACAGACAAGGTGACCAGGGTGTCCAAGAGAGCAGGGAGAACACACAAGCTTCATTAAGGAGTCCAATCCATTCAAGGAGAAACAGCCTCCGCCTTTCCTGTAAAAGGGCCATGCATCTGTAAT
The DNA here is from genome assembly GCA_024500445.1 of Entomyzon cyanotis. Taxonomy (NCBI): domain Eukaryota; kingdom Metazoa; phylum Chordata; class Aves; order Passeriformes; family Meliphagidae; genus Entomyzon; species Entomyzon cyanotis. The sequence continues at coordinate 3,157,331 of JAKEPQ010000755.1, read as the reverse complement.
TGCCTCACTACAAGCCCAGCACAGCTGCACACAGACAGGCTGAGCAGCCAGCATGGAAATAATTTCAGGCAGCAGGAAAAGGATAGTGGATAAAATTGATATGTGGCTGGATGTGGTCATACCCAGCCACACAAGTGGAAAAACAGGGAAAAGCAGAGAGGCTGTGCCCACACAGGCAGCATGGCAGCCTTTCCCTGGAGAGGCTTTGTGCAAGGGGGGTTCTCCTGCCACCTGAAACAGCACAACTTCAAAAACTCATCCATACTGGGTTTTAAGCCCAGACATACCACACAGGGCTCTCCCTGTCCAGTGTTCGGGGTGCACTGTTGTCTCTGCTCAGAGGCTGAGGTATTTAAGATGATACAGCTTCAAGAAATAAAGAAATAAAGCTTCAAGGAATAAAAAAGAAATACAGAAATATTTAAAAGCTGGTAATTTACTGTGTGGCTACTGTAGGTGGAAATGCATTGCAAACCATCAAACTGCAACACTACCACTGCAAACTGGAGCTCAGCCACCAGTAGCCTTAAGAACTGAGACACAATTCACTATTCATTTAACAAAGATCTCCACAATTACTAAGTTGACTACACTAGAAGAATAGACTTATATGCCCCTTCCCTTTATGAAGTCCTGGAAACTCATTGTCTTGCTATTTCTTTCGAGTTACTATATTTGTTTTAAAAATACTGGCTGTATTTATCTGGAACAAACAGATTTTTTAAAAAAGGTGGGATTTTTGCTCATTTGGCCCTAAAAGATGTGTTGATGTTGCTCTTCCCTTGCTCCAAGTGAACACCAGGGACACATCTGAAGTATTTTTCCATCAAGTTTATCATATCTCTAAGTCTTTTTGAGGAAACAGTTCATGTTGCTTAAATGTGAGTGCTGCCAGTAAGCCAGATCCTTGCACCAGATACACTGAGCATTCCTATTATTTGAGGTTATGAAAATTTGGATTGGGATGATGAAAATAAGGTCCCCTACTCTGAAATGCCATGTCAAATGCAGCCCTCAGCTCCTCTCTTAAAGAATGTCACGATGAAGGAGGCCAGTGGGAATGTAACAATTTACAGAAAAAGAGGAAATGGCCTCAAGTTGCTCCAGGAGAGTTTTAGTTAGGATATTAGGAAAACTTTCTTCACTGAAAGGGTTGTTCATGCACTGGAAGAGATTCCCAGGGAAGTGGTGGAGTCTTCCAAAAGGACATGCAGCACTTAAGGGTATGTTTTAGTGGTGGGGTTGGCAGGACTGGGGGTAATGGTTGGACTTGATGATCTTAGAGGTCTTTTCCAACCCAGATGATTCTGTGATTAACTTGGCAGCAGGACTTCAGTGTCATCTGAGTGCTAATGCACCACTTTGTAAAATTACTGAAGGCTGCCACTCTCTTTCAACCAGCACTACTTTTCATTTCTCCAAGATTAAATTAGAAGAACACCTACAGAATTTTCAGCTTAGTTCAGGAAGACATCTGGATTTTCTGGTATGTCAGGCAGGATATGGATATACAGTCCTGTCATGAGCTCCTCTCTCCATCTGATGGGAGCCCTCGAGCAATAAATACTGTCTGAAACCTTGGTGATACAACCAGACATGAGCTACAGCAGATATCTAAATTGCAGATAACATGCACGAAAAAGGGGTGGAAAGGGGTTATTTCTCAGAAATTATCCATTGAATAAATAAGCTGATGAGGTTGTGTTGTTTTAAGAACCCACAGAGACTCCCAATGTGGAATTGCTCTGTCAGAGCCAAGGCCTGATCTGTACCCTGGCAGGGTGATGCTGACGTCCTGATCTACAGCTGACAACAGCTGTTAGCAAGATGTTGGTCTGGCTGGCCAGGAGAGCACTGCTTCCTGTGTGTCTTCAGCAGCTTGTCCAGCCAGGCTCTGGGATGTGTCCTCGAGACACTCTTGCTTCCAAAGGCTCCACGGCTGGGATGGCAGTTCTGATGAACAGCAGTGGTGGCCACCATAAAATGTAGCTGCTTTCCTGGTGAGCTGCCTTCACCAGCTGCTTGAACAGAGCTCTGCTCCTGGCCAGGGCTTCCCTCAGGATCCTTCTCAGCTTCTCAGTGTTTCCCTCTCAGACATCTGTTTTTCTTAATGGTCTGGGAACTGTACACAGCTTGTCAAGTTCCCTCAAATTAATTGGTGCCTCTCTGTGTGTACTTCCAGGCCTTGTTCTGGGGAGCTCTTGCTGCTCTAGAAGGATAAGGGGTGAGCTAATGGAGGAACAACTGGAAAACCTCCCAGGCTGCCTGAAGAGAGACAGGAAATAGTGCAGTCTGTGGGGCAAGTGCTCCAATCTCACGTGAGCAAGGAATTCTAGACTTAAGAGTGGAGAGATGGCCAGGAAGGCATGTGTACTACTTCCGTGGGGAATGAAATGCATAAACCATGGTTATCATATGATACAGACCTCTGAGACGAGTTTTCTGTTGTGCCTTGAAATAAATCATTATTTTATGCCATCTGAATCACAGTGCTGCCTTAAACCATCTTTCAACTGCTTCTCCCTTGCTTGCCTCACATGGGGTCAGGAAACAAACCCTGCGTTTAGCAGAGTCTGAAAAAAAGACGAATTTCAACAGGAGTAGGCTCAGACTCAAGATGCTTCAGGTAGGACAAGGAAGGGATCACTCTTGGCCTAATGGAGGGGTTCAAGAAGATGAACTTTAAGGTTACAGAGGCAAGTGTATATACAATATGCATAAATTATCTAATCTGAAGCTATTCAGAAGGTTAAATTAGAAACTGAAGTCACTGAACTATCAAAGAAGGCGCACAGAGAATGTGAGGAGCAGGGACAGTTCAAAATACTTCTGATAAATGCTGTAAGCAGACTGTAGTACCTCCCCATTTAAACTCAACACTAGAGACAGCCTAGTTGTGGCAGCACAGGGATTCAACTCCTCTTAATTTATCATGCTGGGAACAGAGAATTAGAAGGGTAAATGAGCCTACACAGAGCTTCCAACTGCAGCAGCTTCCAGGACTCATCAGTTAGGGCTGTGCTATCTTTGTAACACATTGCTATTAAATTAGGTCTACACTGGATACAGGCAGGTCAGAGAAGGAGGTTCATATTTATCTAAGCCAGGAATTTAGTCTAAAAAGGTACACAGATATGGAATGGAGGAAAGTGATAGCAAGCACTCTGCTGGCAAACAGCTTGAGGTGTGAATGCTGAGCTATACCCACAGAGATGTCTTGTTAGTTGGACCCTGGAGGGCTCAGTGGCCCTAGTGGCACTGAGGATCTGGGTGTGCAAAGCTGCTTTCCCAGCAGCTGTCCAGCTTTTGGCTTCTTCCAGAGCCTCCAGTTTGTGAGACTCCTGAAAATCAGGCCCAATGCTGGGCAACTGCACCCAGACAGCTGTAATTTGCTGTGATGTTTGAAAATGCCTGTCTGAATTTTCAGCCCAGTCTGGATCAGCCACAAAATCTGAATTTCCAGCCCAGTCCAGATCAGACATTAGAAATTTAGTCTTTTCCGTAGGTAAACAACTCCTATATACCCTAAAGAAAATGCACACGAGCAACTCCTGAGCTGCAGCATGACCTTTCACACAGACTTTTTTTTTGGTGATCTGAAGAAGATAATGGTCTCTGCTTCTGAGTAAAACTGTTCTTAAAATTCTCCCAAAATGCTCCAACAGAGAAACGCAGTGTTTGTAAGAACTTTGAAACACTCTATCCCTACTTCGGTGCTCTAGTTCTTTTACCTGCTGCTTATTGAAACTTGTTTACATGTTCTTTCTATGGCAATAAGAGGGACTAAAGTTCCTGCAACCTCAGGCACAGTTTCCCCAGGTTGAAGCTGGGCCACAGGAACCAGGTGTCCAGGAAGCGTGGGCTCAGTGCCTGCACCACAATCACTCAGTGGGTGCATCAGCACTAGGAAGCTCCGGCCAGCACATCCCTGAATTCACTGGTGCTGAGAAGAAAAATTAAATTCAACTTTTGATCTCTGGAATTACTGGAATGATCCGGTGATTTTTGAGTACATTAGTTGTCTATGACAGGACAATATATTACATGAGACTGGAAGCCCTGATGTGAATGGAAAAAACAACTTTGCATTGAGTTGGGAGATGAAAAACAAAGTGCTAAGATTGTTTCATTTTTGTAGGAGTAACCAGCGTATTCAGCAATCCATCCCTTTTTCTTTCACTCTCTTCCCAGACACCTGCTGTCTAGAGGACCATGTCTGTTGGCATGGAAAGCCCTTCTGCCTCTAAACTGGGAATGAACACCTTCAAACTGGGAATGGGAACCCTGGGTTCTCATGGAGGGACAGTGTTGACAACTCCATGCACTTTGTAAAGACTAAATGGGAAACCAAATTAGACTGTGCACATTTCACAAGTTAACCATGCCCTCGCTGCAAGGCCCAAGGGGTGACATTCCTGGGAAGCCCAGCACACCAGCTCAAGTGTGTGTGTGTGTTGAAAACAGGGCATGTTTCATCTGAACTTACATCAGGGGAACATGGCACTCAGCAGAAAGGTATTTCAAGATGATTGACCTGAGTGAGCCATGATTGCTGTTGCAGTGCAGAGTTTTAAAGGATAAAGAAACCCATTCTAAAAACAGGAAGAAAGAATAAAAATAAAATTGGTTTTGTGTTTTACACAGGCAATAAAATAACCATTCCCAGACTCTTGCAGATGGGATGCCAATTTATTTTGACCTGAGCTTCCCACAGGCAGAAGTTTGCCAGGCTTGAACAATGTACTGCAGCAGGGAGGAATCATAAACACTTTTGGGGCCTGATGCTGGATAGCCACTGGCTTCTTCTAGCAGCCCACACGTGGAAGAACTGCAGAAACAGCATGGTGCTGCCCCTCTGGCAGCCCTATCGATACCACTAACCTGAATACAACTGAAGATTGCTTCTTATCTTTCTAATGCTCAGTGCAGCCTGTTTTTGAATCATTCATGGGAAAAAGATTTCTACTACATTTGGTTTCCACTACGCTATTCCAAACCCTGCCAGACCTCACTGTTAGAAATCTTTCCTGCTATTTGTTGAGATATAAATCTTTCCTTTAATTGGATCCCATTATGCCCAGGCATACTGCTTTTCCAATGCACTAACAAACTGTTTCCTCTGTGCTAACAGTTTTAAACTAATGTCCTCAGTCTCACTGCAAAGCCAAACTGATTTGTTGAACTCCAATCTTCTGAGCCAGAATTCCCTCTCCTTTGCATTTTTGTGCCTTCTGTGCACCAAGAAGTCACTGGTCTGCACCCTGTTTAGATAGCCAGACCTTCCAAACCACACACATTAGTTCTCTGTGCATTTGAGAAGCCTGGGATGAACAGAGGCTTTGTTGAAGCTGGCAGTGGTGAATCAATATCCTTTGCAGATTAGTCACCAGTCATCCACACTGACCAAAACCCTATGTGCATCTTGCTAGAAAGGGTAAACAGGTGTGTTTGCATATGCAAGAAAAACAGCTGACAACTTTGCTGCCTGTTCTATGGGTTTTGAGCTCTTTTAAAATGTGATGATGAATAACGAAGAAAAAGCTGTGCATCTAAGTCTGCCATCAATCTGGCAAGTGAGGTCTGGGTCTTTGCTTGGAGAAGACTTCCAAAAACACCTTCAGCAAGTGATGTGCTTGTAGCTGACAAGAATTTGGTCCCGTGTCTTTTTTTGTCTTTCTGAAAAGTGAAAACTTCATTTGGCACTAATGGGTCAGATAAAGCTCATCCTTGCCAGTAGATCACCAGGACCCAGATACCAGCGATAAGATCTGAAGATGCAACTCAGATTTGATGTAAAAGCATTTTGGCATGAGACTGCACAGCTGGATACATTGTGACCTGGATGAAATGTGACTTAAAACCATGCCTAGGTAAGACTCTGTAAGAATGAAGTGCCCTGTGCCTCTGTCAACAACCAGGTGTGAAGCAACTCTGCAGTGAATGTGTAATAATAACCTCCTTACACAGCAACTCTGTTGTCCTAGACCAGACTCATCCTTATGCCTGCTTGTCCTGCAAACTGCTAAAGGCATATCCTTGTCTGCAAGGCACCAAGACAAGGTCCTCCAAACACGTTTCCCTGCTGCTGGCCTCAGCTGCCATCTCAGATCCCAAGTTCAGGCTGTAGAGTTGATGTTTTAGGAAAAGCAGCATCCACCTCTCTAAAACACCTCTGTTAACAGACCAAAGTGGAAACAGAATGGAAAACCAACCACAGTTTGTGTGGGCTGGTCCATTTCCATGATAAAAGCCAGCAAGTTTCCAAGCAGCACCTATTGATAAAGCAGTGCTGATGTTTTCCCCTGTTCCTCAGATAAGCAGCTCCTGGGAATGTATGAGAAAGTATGCATAATATGCTGCTCCACTGCAAAGCATCCTGCCAATTAGACTGTGGAGCACAGGCTACAGGGCGTTTCCAAAATGCTGTCACATGGCTTGGGACAAGCATTTGCAACCAAACTGGGGAAAGGAAGAGGTTCAGAAGAATTGTCCCTCTCTCATGACACAGGAAAAGCCTTAATTCCATTTACTCTGGGGTCTCTGCTAGGTAGAACAAAGGCCAGCTACACAGCCCATGGGGTTTAGTTTTGCTGTTTTCTGTCCCTCAAGAGGGAGGTCTCCAGTCACTGGGATGTGGAGGTCTGGCAAACCTGATCCTTTCCAGGACTCTTTGCTGTAAACATGCTATTTACTGTCAAGCAGGTCCTAAATCTGCCCAAACCTGAAGGGTAAAATGGGGTCATATGGTACCTCTCCCAGTATATTTAAATACTCTTCCCTTTATCTACACTGACACTCTGTGTGAATGTGTAATTTTGACTACTTTGGGAGGAAACACTAAAAACAAGTGCATTTGATGTTAAACTGTTCTGTCAAGCAAAAAGGAAAAAAGAAGAGGGAAAAGGAATGTTTTAACTTTTAGAATGAAAACCAATCATCAGAGCTTCCTGAGAAAGGGATATTGCTTCCTGGCAGAGCTAACCATGGTGTAATGCCTGTACTTAATCTCGGCTCCACAACTGCAAGGGTGGGTAGAGAGCTCTCTCAGCCCAGCTCAACTCCTGTCCTGCTGCTCTGAGGACCAGGATGGTCCCAGATTTCAGCCCCCTCACCTGCACAGTACCCATTCCTCCATCCCCTCCAATTCAGTCCCCTTGGGTGACAGGTCACATTTGCTCAGTGCAGTTTTCCTAGGGACAGGGGGAGTGCCTGTTCTGAAAGTAGGCTGCTCTGCGGTTTGGCCACTTTGTGGTATCTCTCACCTGATACAGGAGGGGGGCTTTGCTGAAAAAAGCAGTGACTCCGTAACTCCTGAGATGTCCAAGGTGAGGACACTGTGATGTAGGGACAGCACAGCTCTGGGGCTGGAGGTTGCCCAGAAGGGTGAAGTGAGCAGAGCATTGCCCTCAGCACTGGAAAAACTTTCCCCCTACTGAGTCAGTGTACCAACAGGAAAAATTAATATCTAGCAGGAGTAGTTGCAGAAAAGAGACATGGCAATGGAGGTGTCACAGAATTAAATGGCATCTGTTGGCAGGCCACAAAGAAGAGGGAAGCCTTCCCAAAATACACCTGGTTGCTGCACCTCTGCAGCTTAGGGAACTCATCACACCACAGGGAGACACTCAAGGGAGGCTCAGGCTTGGACTGCTTCCCTTTGTTGTGCAAGTAAAGTTCAAGTGTCTCCATGCTCCCAAGCCCCTACAGAGAGGCTGGAAAGAGGAATGCCATGACTGCTGTAGAATATGGGCTGCAGAAAGCCACAAGCACTTTTTGCAGATGCCTTAACTCACAACATCTGCACAAAGGTTTGGGAACCCACAAGCCATGGGAATTAGCCTGGATCAAATCCGAAGATGTAAACTAACAAACCAACACAAAAATTTCTGATCCTTTTTGTACCGTGAGTGCAAAGGATGTTTAGTGGCTGCTTTTTCACAAGTGGCTTAGCTTACATCAGTGCAGCTTGACACATTTTTGATACAAACGCCTTACATTAACAGTCTGTCGTATGATCTTCATGATTTCAAGTCCCCTTCATCTGCCATAACACTGGAAAGAAAACTGATTCTCAAATCTATTTTACATCAAGAAGATGGGTCTTTGCAAAACAAACAAACAAAAAAACAAACAACAAAACACTGAAGATCAACAGACTCACAAAATTACATGAACTGCAAGGACGGGGTTTTGCTGCCTTTTTCTCCCTCTTTGGGATCTTGAATGGTTTCAGTTGCTGCTTTCAATATGGCATATTCCTGATAGCAGAATGGCTAACACCATAGGTACCAGTCCCTAAGGAGCAGCAAACCCACACTAAAACCACTCTCAGGAAGAGATCCCAACTATCTTGCTTCAGTGGGTTTTCCAGGACTACAGTCTTCCTGGCAGAGATGTGATGGAAATCAACTGGCTAGGTCAGCCCTCTGCCCTTTTCCTCCTAATGCTGGTAATCCTCATGTGTCCCATTAGAGCAAAGAGCTTGCCAGTTATGCCAGCAGGAAAGCACAGAGCAGCTCTGCCTGCCACTGATGAAGTAAACAGGGAAATGACAGGACTTCTCTCATTCCTGCTGCACAGGATCATTAAATCTGGTTTTGAAGCAAAAGACTGTGGTGAGCTTCTGTGTCCTGCCTGTGCAAAGCCCTCAGGAAGAAACAGAGCAGAGAATCGGAGTGGGAACCCAAGTTCTTGCTCTTGACTCTGTTTTTTTCTAATATCTTCTTACCTTTGGGACATTTAACACCTTTTTGGAGGCTTGGGGCAGCACTGAATGCACTACTTATAAAATATCTTGGAAACTGAAATGTTTTAAAAATAAGAATGGATAGAGCAGTCTACAGATGACAAAAAAAAAACAGGTAACACAGAGGAAAGGTGGGAAATAGAGGTAAAGGGACAGAATCAAGAGCAGGGAACTCGTAGGTCAGATGCTTCAGAGAAGCTTCCTGGCCATCAGACCTTCCGTATGTTTCTCTCAAAAGGAAATAGCAGGTGTGTTCCTTTCTAGTCCAACCCAGACAGCAGAAAATACTCGAGGGGTGCAGTCCTCTGTGTGTGGAGAGGAGAGGGGGTGAGGGACAGTGTCCTCAATGTGCCAAAATACCTGCTTCAGCCCTAAATTATTACAAATTAGGAGCTCAGTTCCTCCTCCCCTCTGAAATATACCAGGGTACTACAGTGAAAAAGAGTGAAACAAGTGTTAACAGTGACTGAACCAGGCTCTGTCAAACCTGAAAACCTTTATAAAGCCTAACATTTGTCATGTCATGCAGTCTGTGCTGAGTTGGTTTCATCACTGCTTGATCCTTCTCCACCCCAAAATCTATTTAGATAGTTTGGCTGAGGACATTTTTTGTAACAAACACGCCTGAACAGGCCAAATCTTTAACCCTTGCCTGTGGGGCAGGTCAGCACAGATAACAGGGATGGTGATGTTAGCACCTGGGTGTTATCACAATTGCCCAGCTGAGTTATGCGCTGGAAATCTTCAAAGAACTTAAGTGATGCTTCAAGCACACTGTTCCCTGGCTCTGTTGCGTGTCCCCTGGTGCTGGGGCTGCATCCACGCAGAAAAAGGCTTATCTGGGAAGATAACATAAAGTGTTTAGTAAGGTCTCTGTTTAGCAGAGAGAAATACCAAATGTCCTCTTTCATAATTTGAGGTTTTGCCAATGTTGTAATCACCTTTCTATTTCCTGCGCCCCTCCTAAACATTTTTTTTCCCTTGCCACTATAAAAAACTGTTTGAAAAGCTTGCAAATCCAGCCTGACACGACCAAAACAAGCACCATCATTCCTGAATGAATGGGACAGGAGGCAAAGAGAGGCGAACTGCCTTGCCCAAGAGGTGTGTTACACAGGAGAAGATTTGGACAGAAACACCAGGGAAGCCAGAGTCCTGTCCACCAGCTGTGTGCCCACCCTGAGACATGAGATCCAACTCTTTCCAAGCACAGGGCATGTGGCATGGAGAAAAAGAGACAGGAAACTCTTCAGGAGTGTGCTACTCCTTGGTCAAGCACAGGTTCTCAGGTCCCCTTCCCTGACCCAAAATGCTCTATTGATAACGAAAGTGAGACCTCCCAATCCATGTGGGACAGGGGCTACAAACAGCTGAGGGTCCGAATAGCAACTGCTGCTGCTCGGGTTGGGAAGGAAACCAACCCAAGGAGCCTGTAAGTCCTGAAAGCTTTGTTCTCTCACGTCCCCACTTTTAATGGCTTCCTAAAACCTCCTTTCAGAATGATACCCTTTAAAATCTAATTCTCTGATCACACCTCAGAGACTAGTAAGTAAATGGCAGCTCTTACTCGTTCCCCCTTCGCAGAGGTAACTTCTTCCCAAACCGTCCCCCTACTTTCCAAACCTGGACTAAAACCTCCAAAGGAGTCTGAGGTACATGACAGGGATTGGGGTGGAGTGGAGGGAAAGAGAACTTTATCTGAACCCCAGCAAAGAGATATTTTGAAGCTGCCTTCAGGGAGAAATTGCTTTGCAAGGTGGAGCTAAAGCAGATCGCGGAGCCAGTCACAAGCTAGTGGAAATAAAAAGTTTTCTTTACCTCCATGTCCCGCACGAGAGAGGTGTCCTCGGGGCAATCCTTCTTCCCCACCCCTTTCCCTCTTATCTGTGGGAAAACTTCAGCCGAGCCAGAGCAGAGCCGTGCCGCCGTGGAGGGGGTGGAATATCCCAGCTCCTGCTCAGCTTGAACTGACAGAGCCCAGCGAGTGGCCCTGCACTACGAACAAGGAAGAAGGGCGGGTGGGTGAGAGGAAGGGAGGGAGGGGAGAGGAGGGGGAGGCTAGGCAATCACGGTTTAAATTTAGACACAAGTCTAAACAGATACTGTCCTTCCCGGAGTGCTGGGCTCGTCAGACAACAAGCAACGAGCTCTGCCTCCGCGCCCAAACCTGGGGACACCACATGTGCATTTCCTCTCCTCTTTTCTCTCTCCCCCTTCCCATTTTCTATCACCTTATCTTTATTCCCCTCCCACCCTTCCGTTTTTTTGTCTATTTCTCTCCACTGCTTGCAGTTCCTGCCCTGGTATCTCTTGCTCAGATCTCTCCCCTGTCCACGCTTCCCTCTCCCAGTCTGTAGGGTCTCTTTCTCATTTATTTGTGAGAACCCCTTTCCCTCTAACTGCAGCTTTCCTTTCTCTTCCTTCTTTTCAGTAATTTCACTCAGCAATGAACTGTCTCTAGAGGGGCAGAATAGGAGGAGAGCGAGGGTGACTATTGGGGTCGAACAGAATTTAAGGCGTTGTCCTGCTGCACGGCTGGGACTCCCAGGAAGGACAGTATCTACTGGATGATCCCCCAGGGAGAAAATAGGGTTTAATTGTGGGTACTAGCAGAGGGTCTCCAGGCAAGGTCACTGTCCAGCTGTAAAGGACTCTTTCCACCCTGAATTTCTGTCGCACACCACCAGCTCAGAAGGTGCAGGTTGTTCTCTCCCTTCGCAGGGACAGACAGACTTGTACACTGAAAGTGAGAGGCTTCCGTGGTGGTAAAAAAATTCAGATGTGGAAAAACAAGCCCCGGCAATCTTTCGCTGGTTTCCCTTTCCATTCTGATCACAGTGTTGTAAACCGGACATCTCTTTTAGCAAATGTTTGCATATGCTCCCTCTCAAGAATTTCAGTCCCCACCTCTCTCTCAAGAGCAGGGTGGTGCAGAGGAATTTGGAAACGCTCCCTTTGTCTTCTGCTGGCTTCCTTGCCTTCTGTGCAGCTGCAAAGTGACACAATGTCATATCGTCATTTTGGCACGATACCTTGGGGGCAGAAGAGCGTTAAAGCATATTTTCTAGAAGGGATGCATGCTTCTCCTTTGCAGTGTTTCACAAGTCCCTGCTGGCTGTGGCTGAAAACACTCCAGCATGGATTTAAATGTGAGCATCATGATATCCCAGCTCACTGTCACTGCTAGTTTTTCTTCCACTGTAGTTAACTGTTGCTGTCCTGCATGCTGTAAGACTCCTGTGGAATTTGCAGATTTAAATTGTGATCCCATTATCTCCCAGATTCAATATACAACAGTTACTCTGTCCTTAACCAAAAGAATGATAGGCTGAGTTGCTGCAATCTGGAGATTGGGCAAGAGGACTAATTAATCTTGTGTTGTTGAAACACTAGATTAGATGAAACCTCTCTGCTGTAAGCAATCAGAAGATGCTGCAACTATAGATATAAGAAAATAAAATCTAAAAGAAATATGAAAATGAAACTACTGCTTCTTTGGAAATCCTATTAATTTCTTCAAGTCCTAACAATGGCTCATTAGGAGAGGGAATAGAAACTGAACTGAGAAGTAGGGTGAGTCAAGGACAGCCGAATTCTTCCACTGCCCATGCTTTGCCTGCTGCTGGGGCAGAAGAAGGATTTCAAGCTCAAGGATTTCACTGGACATGAGTCAAGTGCCATGTCCAGTGTTTTCAAGAAATGTGCCATGTAACACACCGGCAAAGTCACACCTCCCATGACTGTTTCCTGCTGCTCAGGGCCTGTTTCAGTATTTTCTTTCTGCTTTCAGGGGTTCTGCTGTGCAGAGGAAACTGTTTGCTTAGGTGTACAGAAAAGGAAACTGCTGGGCAGAGGCCGTATCACCTCACCCACACTAATAAAGCAAAAGCAGTTGCAGCTGCCCCACCACAATTCTTCACTCTTTATGTCTGCCTCCAAGTATCTTGCCACAAAGCAAATCTTTTCTACCAGCTGGATTGCCAAATGCCATTGTTCTGGGCATGGTACACAATACTCAGAGTACTTTTGCCATTTTGTCAGTACTTTTGACAGTTTTCAATACTAAATCTTCCTTCCTGAAGGAGCAAGGGGTAAATGCACAGAAATGTGGTGTATATTTTTCTCCAGACAGGAAGACATGAGGTGTGGATTTGTTCTCCTCTTTCTTGTTTCTGGACTGAAAACCACTAGAAAATCTGAACAAACAACCCACATGCTCTAACTGCAAGAACTTGGTAACAAACCTTAAGGGAAGTTATACTGAGAAAATGAGTGTTTTACACCATGTGCACTTGCAAGTATTTTGAGGTATCTTCAAGTATGACTCTTTGCATGCCTCTGTATATCCCTGCTTACAGACCTGGGATGTAGCAGTGTCTATGAGACGAACTTGTTCTTACATCCAAAAAAAGTGCAACATCTGTTTTGCTCTGCAGGAAAAAAATATAGTCATCCCTAGTGCCATTAAAACAGGCTCTGGGGGGAAATTTCATTTGACTGAGAAAATGCTTCAGTTGTGGGCCCCTGATTTTGCAGCTTCCCGTCTGATTCTTTTCAAGATGTGTGAGGCCAAAACAGCAAGTTCACTTTAGAAGAAATGACTGGCACTCCTGCCACAGGCATCACATGGGGGAAGGGTGCAAGGAACTCCTTCATCCGGGCATTCCTCCAAAACAGGTGATGTAAGAGGTTCTGCCATGCTCAGAAACATCATGAGTGGGTAATATTTGCTGGCCTGTTGCATTTTGGATATGAAGGATGGACAACAGGGCCTCTGCAGGGTGCTTAGAGTGAGCCACAGAAAGGAGATGCAGGGACGTGGCTATTCTTTGTCCAAAAACCAGCTAGTTAAAAGAGCTTTGGAGGGCATCTGAAACTGTCTCTGGCATTTGTGTCCGTGCGGTTATCTCATTCGGGTGTGTCTGCCTAGCTGCCAAATCTGGCAAGGTATGTTTGTCAGGGTGGTGGGCGAGCAAAGGGTGGAGGGAGTTGTGGGTTCCTGCAAGACAGATTGAAATTCTGTGCTTTGTTAAGACATTTGTTGAGGGTTTAGTAGAGCTCACCTGTCAGTGCCAGTATCTGAGATTGTTCTGCCCACCTCTCAGCCTGGCCTTGGCTGCTATTACCCACATAATTTCCCAGAATTCAAACCACCAACCAGCAGCTGTTACTATATTGGGATTTTGCCCTCCTGAAAACGGGGTCTCAACCCTTCCTGTTCCCACTGAAGCAACTCAATTCTCAACTGAAAAAAAAAGGGGGGGGATAAGGTAACCACGAAAAAAACAACATTTGCATTTCAAAGATCAATCAGCTCGAAAAGCCAACATCCTGTTTTGGGTTGGCTTTACACATCAGGTCTGACACTGGCAGCCCGACAGGAAGCAAACGTGAGCAGCATTTTTCTATGGGAAACTCACTTTTTTGAACCCACCATTCTGCTAAGTGTGCTCTGAGGTGTCTGCCTGTGCCCCTCAGCACTAAACCAATGTTGTGGACACTGAGTCCCTCCTTCAGGGACTTATCAGCAGGAAATGAACTCAGCTGGAACACTTTGTACCATTGACGTTTTTTTGCTGGGCTCCTGCAGCTGCAGCAAGGCACGACTGAGAGCACAAACACACACACACACGTGCCAGCACCCACACAGACACATGGAGCAGCGTGCCAGGCACTCTGCACCCCTGGGAATTGATGTCAATGGGAAAGTCCCATTACCAAAGGGAATTAAAGGAAAGGACATGGCTATAAAGTGGCTCTCACTAAGCTGGATTGGAATGTGAGTTTTCAGTGTTTTTCATGGTGGCCACGTAAAGCAGTAGGTGGTAGAGACTAACTGAAAGATTGAATCATTTCACATGTTCCTGACTGTTAGCTGGCGCCTGAGCACTTATATCATAGTTCAGACTAACCAGGCTTCTTAATTAAGGCTTCTTAGTTGCCAGGCTCTGGGCAAAAGCCTGTCCCTACACAGAGTAAAGTCATGAAAATGCTGTATGGCACGGGGAGCATTTCACCAGTGATGCTCATAGTAATGAGATCACACTGAGCTGGATCACCCTGGTCCCACCAGGGGCTGGTGGGTGGTGTTCAGAAAACTGGTGTCATCTCTTGCAGCACCTGAATGGCTTTGGAGAGCTCTTCTTTCACTGCTGATCTGCTTGACTTCAGAGAACAAGCTGAGCTGGGGTATTAAGAGGCACGGCTGCATCCTATTGTACTCTTATAGTGGTGGGATAATTATTATCAGCATGAGCCACTGACAGCTTGCTTCCAGACTGAACAATTCCTCCATAATTACCGGTTTTAGTACACCAGGCTTAATATAAACCAACAAAACCAGTCAGAACAAGGGTGCTGACACAATTCTGGGTACATGTGCTGGTTTTGATTACACTGTTCTCTGGCCCAGTCCTACTGCCCATCTCGCAATGTCCTAGAAAGCAGCATCACAAGCAGTGGCTCTCACCAGCAGCTTCCTCAGCAGGCAGCCCAAGCTCTGACTGACCAAGGTTTCCTGACTGAAAATGGAACATTTCTGGTCCCTAATAGGTTATGCACAGAGGAAGGTTGTCTTGCCACTGCCTGTGTGGTGCCTGTGGTGTTAAAAAAAAAAAAAGTAAAAGGAGTTTTAGCTGAACACCAGGCCAGTGCTATAGTAATTTTACTTATCTTCAAAAAATACACAGAGAAAAGAGTCACAAGCTAAATTCCCCGCCAAGGTAATTCAGGAAGTTTGAGGGTGAGAACAAATAAATGTTTTATGCACAGGCATGCCACACCTTTCTGTGTTGTGTGCCATTTCCTAGCAGCAGCAGAGCTGCGTTGCTCAGCAGGGCTGGTATCTCCTCAGCAGAGTATCTAACCAACATTTTTAGAAACAATTTGCATGGTGGGTCTCATGTGGCACCAAGCATTGGCACTTCAAAGCACTGAGTACTTCAGCTTTTGCCAGAGCTGACTCACAGGTCAGTCTCTTCTGTCAAAGGCAGCGGCAAGTGACTTTAATCACCCTGGCAAGTGACTTTAATCACCCTGGCTGTCATTTGGATGCGGAGAGCCGGCCTGGCTCGGAAATCAAGCGCTGCACACAGCGAGACTGCACAGCCCCCAAGTGTTATCTGGACACAGAAAGGTTTCTGTTCACGGACAGACTGCATGACCTAGACAGGAAGCCTAGACCAGTGCACAGCTTGGCTGTGTCTGAAGAGAAACCATGCCCAGCCCAGCCCATCCAACAACCAGGCTGTCTACAGGGAGAGCTGGTTCAGGAAAAAGCAGCTGGGAAGAGGACAGACAAACCACCACAGTACACTAGCCAGGATGGAGACCTTGCCCAGTTTCTGACTAAAATACTCCTTCTCCAGAGACACGGCCTGAAGCCCATCACATATAAAACACACTGAAATTAGGATTGTTCCATGAACTCAGCCTTGGAGGAAGTCAACTTGGCTCCATTTATGGTGAGATATTACTGTCTATTTGCTGTTTTTTAAATGCAGTGAAGCACAAGTTAAAAAGGAGAACTAGTGCCTCGCAAGACTTTCTTGACCCTGTTATGCAAGGATGCTGAGAGCCCCTAGACAATATTGCAGCACAACAGAGAGAATCCTTCTCCTTTCTCTGAGATCTGACTGAGGAAGTGAGGGAGCCTGGAGATTTCAGATAACTCATCACTTCAGAGCAAGGTGAAAGACTTAAAAGAGCTTACCCTGAACCTAGAGGTTCACTCCACACTACCCACCCCAGAAATAGGGGACCAAAATTGGCTCCCTTCATTCAGTGCAGTGTGCAAGACAGTCTACACACCGCTGCCCACTGCATACTCAGCCTAATAAATCCTGTTCTCTGTAGTGGAGAGCCAATGCTATTCACTTCCATAAATCCTGCTGAGCACTGAATTCCCACCAGACTCATCAGCTCAAATCCTGCAGGCCGCTGGAGCTAGGCAGCAGCAACCCTTGGTGGCTGCAGACAGGGATGGCTGCAGATGTGCCACAAGGCTGGAGGAGCAGGGGGAGGCAAGGAAAACTTAGCAGACTGTGTTTGGATGGGTGTTTTCTCTTGGCACCTGAGATCCTGCTGGATGGTCCCAGTGGTGGCAGGGGGAGTGAGGGATGATCTTCTACATTCTCTATGAGGTTTACTACCTGAGCCTAGTGGCTGCACATCAGGGGTTTAGAGCATCCTTTTACTTGGATTCAGGTGGAAATATGCTAATCCACCGCCTTTTAGGACAAGTTAACCAAGTGTCAGTATTACCACAGTTAAAAGCACCTCTTTATACGAATCTTTATAAGGTTGCTGAGCACAAAGGGATTGATAAGGTAGCTCAGTGTTTATTTGGGTAAGTAATTTTTTGGGTAAGTAATTATTTGCGTAAGAGTCTTCAGTGGAAGGTAAAATGGTGTTTGAACAAAACCAAGCCTTGTCAAGATGAGGGCTCTGACATATACCCCTGCAGTGTGCAAGAGGGAACACCTGAGCTTGCCTAATGGCAATCATCCTATGGACTCTATGGTCCAAAACGATTGACCCTGCTGTTGTAATTAAAGGATAAGGTTTTCCCAAAGGAATGCTGGGCCCCAAACACCTGTGGTGACACAGAACCAGCCTTAGAGACTGATTTAGCAGTGGGAAGGGATAGAGGGGCTGAGGGTACTGTAACCACCCTTCGGATCGAAATCCCAGAATCGCTATGGTTGGGAAAGACCTTTAGATCACCGAGTCCACCTGTTAACCCAGCACCCCGTGCTCACCATTAAACCATGTCCTCAAGTGCCATATCCACGCGTTTTCTGGGACACTTCCAGGACGTGACAGACTTCCCCGGGCAGACAAAGCAGGGGCGATTGCCAGGTCCCTCAGACCCCGCAGAACTCCTAGCCGGGGGGTGCCGGAGGGTGGGACTAGCTCGGGTCTAACCGCCCGCATAGGGGGAGCCGCCGGGACATCGCGGGGACATCGCGGGGACATCATCGCCGGGAGCCGCGTCCCGCCAGCGCCTCCCGCAGGCCAACGGGAGCGCTGCCACCACCTTCCCTGCCTCCCCGAGGGGCGCGGGAAGCCGCTCCTGGCGCTCCACGGAAACGCGGTTGTGAGGGAATTCTGTGGGCCCAGACCAGCGCGGTGAGGTTTGACAAGACCAGTGATGGCATCGTGGCCTGGATCAGCAGTAGTGAGGCCAGCAGGAGCAGGGCAGTGACTGTCCCTCTGGTGAGGCCGCAGCTCGAGTCCTGTGTTCAGTTCTGGGCTCCTCACTGTCAGAGGGACACTGAGGGGCTGGAGCGACTCCAGAGAAGGGCAACGGGAACGGCCTGGAGGAGCGGCTGAGGGAGCTGGGGCTGCACTTACCCCGGAGGAGGCTCAGGGGGACCTTGTCACTCTGTGCAATTACCCGAAAGGTGGGTGCAGCAGGTGGGGGCCTTTTCCCTGAGGGGACAAGTGACAGGATGAGAGGACACGGCCTCAAGCTGCACCAGGGGAGGCTCGGGTTGGACATCACGGGGAATTTCTTCGCAGGAGGGGTGATTGGGCATTGCGATGGGCTGCCCAGGGAGGCGCTGGAGGTGTTCAGGGGAAGGCTGGCTGTGTCACTCGGTGCCATGGTCAGGGTGACTCGGTGCTGTCGGGTCTCAGGTTGGACTCAGCGATTTTGGGGTCTTTTCCCTCGTTTGGGCGACTCAGAGCAGAGCTCCCATTGGCTGCCGCGCTGCCAGTGACTCCGCCCCCTCCCGGGCCGGGCTCTCGGCGTTGTTTACACCGGCTGCGCGCATTGACCCGCCCCGGCGGCTCTCATTGGCTGAAGAGCGCAGACCTCGCCAGCCCATTGGCTGGCAGCGGGCGTGCTGGCTCGTCACTCCTGAGGTTGCCTCTCATTGGCTCGGCGGGGTGGGCAGCGCTGTTCCCATTGGCGGAGCGCGGCGCGGTCCCGCCCCCTCGGCGCGGTGCGGGGGCTGTGCGGCGGGGCCCGGCAGTCGGTGGCGGGCGCTGTGCGCGGTTGCGTGTCAGCGGTGGCAGCTGCGTGGGGAGCGATGTCCGTGTCCTCAGCTGGCCGGGGAGCGATGGCGCGGCTGATGCTGCTGTGCGCCGTGTCGGGGCTGCTGCTGACGGCCGTCGCGGCCATCCCGCCGCCCGAGGAGGCGGCGCGCATGGCGCGCTTCGTCCTGCACAGCTGCGACTGGGGCGCGCTGGCCACGCTGTCGACGCAGGAGGGGCTGCGCGGCCGCCCCTTCGCCAACATCTTCTCCATCAGCGACGGCCCGCCCGGGCCCCGCAGCGGCAGCGGCGTGCCCTACCTGTACCTGACCGACATGGAGATCTCCGTGCAGGACCTGGAGGTGAGCGGGAGCGGCGGGCCGGGGGAAGGCGGTGTCCCTGCGCTGGACCGCGGGTGTGAACAGTGACCCCACGAAGGACACTTAGCCGAGCACCCAGCTTGCTCAGTCTGTTCGGCTGGGTTGCCTGCGCTTGCTCATCTCACCAGCAAGCGGTGATTGCAAGGCAGCGTGACAGTGCTGGCGCACAGAGTGACAGAGGTGTCGGGGCTGGAAGTGAGCTCTGGGGATCACCCAGGCCAGCCCCTCTGCAAGGCAGGGTCACCTGGTGACACAGGAACATGGCCAGGTGGGCTTTGAGTGCCTCCAGAGAGGGAAACTCCACCACCTCCCTGGGCAGCTGTTCCAGTGCTCTGCCACCTTCAGCGTAAAAATCTTGCTCATGTTCAGCTGAAACTTGGTGTGTTTTAGTTTATGGCTGTTCCGTGGATGTCGCCTCGTTTGTCAGCCCTGGGGACAATTACTAGCCCTTGAACAGCTCAGCATAAGCAGTGCTGTCTGTGGTGACACTCAGTAGGCTTTCTGAGAAGTTCTTGCTGAGAAATGGCAGAGGAGCACCAGAAAGTGTCTGGACCTTCCAGAAAGAAATGAGGTGCCACGTAATATTTAAACACAGAGAATGTCAAAGAAAAAAAGTCAAAAGGACTGGAAATTGTCAATATGGGACTTAAGCAAAGACAATTCCTACACAGGCTGCTGAAGTAATTAAATCTCTGGAGCTTACCGTAAAGGGAAGCACACAAGGAAAGGCAGCATTGGCATGCTGAGGCTCTTGAGTGTGTAATTGGCCTTCTCCCAGATCTGCTTGCCCGTGGCCAGGAGTTTGCTAGAAAGTTAAGGAAATAGTAGTTGTATGCTTCCTTTAGTAGATTTTTTTTGTTGTTTGTTTTAGTTACTGTTACATTATTAGTAGAACAAACACAAACCACAAAATAATGGTAATTTTTCAGACTCTTATCATTTTTTGTTTGTTCCCTGTCAGGTTTTAGTTTGTTACCTTAAGAAAGTTTAGTTATGTACCTGAGTACCGTAGAGAGCCTAATTTATCCTGCCTGATAGCTCCCTCTCCACCCCAGGTGCACCTGTTTGCTTTCAGGATAACATAAAACCCACAGTACAAACTGCTGCTGAGTATTTCCTTCGGAAGGTTTCTCAACAGGTCCTTATTTGCTGCTGCAGGACAGAAACACTTGACATGTGATAGTCACGTGTGAGGGAGAAGGTGCCGAATAATCATGAGTCAGCTGTCTAGGAGTTAAGCAACTTCCTATCTTCTCAAGTGGTTGCTCCTGTTTCATGAGGTCACCGGTGCTCTCTGTGGTGTTTAAGTGACTGTGGAGGGTTTCTCTTGGACATGAATCCTTCTAATGAAATTTCTCAAAGCAGGGGAGCTTCCCTTACTGGGAGATAATGACTCTTTAGTATGTGACATTGTGCAGTCCTGTTTTGCACCAAAGCTTTTCAAGCCACGGTCACCAAATTAGTTTTTAGAAAAACAGTCAGATACAGATTCCTTAATCCTTCAAGTTAAGTGTTTCACTTATATACTCATGATTTTTTTGAAACCTAACTTCAAAAATTCACTTTAAATTTCCAAAGAGCTGATCAGTTTGGGGAGCCACGAGGCTGTTTTGAAGAGATGAGTTGTTTGTTTTTGTTTAAAGTAATTTTATGAACATTTTTGAAACTCATGTGGTTGCCTGCTCAGTAACACTTTGTCCTTCCACCAGAATTAACTTAGTGAAGTTCACTGTATGTTCTTGTCTTCTCTACTGCCCTTTGTGTCTGTAAATTGTAATATATTATCATTTACATGTGAAATAGCTAGGCTGTATACTGAGTTCAGAGTTTTAAGGAGCGTGTTCTGTGATGGTTGCATTTTACGCTAACAAGCTTCAGCACACTTCTGAACTGGGCTTTATTTCAGATGCAGAGCTTGTCCAAGTAGGCTTTCAGATGTAGTTAGGAAAAGGTGATGACAGCTCTGTTCTTTTTGCCAGTATTACTGACCTGAATAAAGTACCAAGGGCTGAATAAAACAAGAATGAAAATGTGGTGGGTGTGACATTTCTCTCCTGTAAGTGTGTAAATGTCTTCTCTTTCTTCTTGCATTTCAGGTCAATTCAGATGCCTCCTTGACTGTGTCTTTGGCACAGACTCCTTACTGCAGGAAGCACGGATATGATCCCCAGAACCCCCTCTGTGCCCACATCATCTTCGCTGGGAGCATTGTAAAGGTAAGCAGCTGAAAGCTGACTCTGGATGAGGTTGTGTGCATCAAATGGAATTGTTTAGTGGAGGGAGGAGAGAAAGGTGAGAAATTCTGTGCATAAGCACATGCAGAGATGTTCTGTGCTGTGATACCCAAAGGCCAGCTCATCGTTTGTATGAGGAAAATGAAGTCACCACTTGATTTTTGCAGGAGCTTTGTTGACATGCTTTCAGCAAGGAACTTGGAGGGACAGTAATGCAGAAAATCTCCCTCATTCCTGTAGATGTGTTCTGAAACTAAGAAGTCTAAGGCCATTATTTTGGAAAAACATTCATACTTCATTCACATCTCTCTTGCTCAGTTAAATTCTTTGGTTCATGCAGTGTGACACGCCTGCTTCTGAAACTCTGTTGAAGTAAATACTAACCTGAGCTACAAAGTTCCAGGTATTATAGACAAAAAGTGTGCATTGTATGATCTGGTGGCGTTGCTGCCAGGGCAGTGTTCTTTTGTGCACCAGTACTTTGGTGTCTCGGAGGAGGGACTGAGAACTGCATGTGTTATTCATTGAAGATCCTAATCCCATTATTGGGGATAATGACTGAGGATGAGAACTAGTCATCACTACTCTCTCTTCTCTTACATGATAGTCTAAATTCTTATTTGGTGTTTTCACAGCTCTGGTATTTGTAGATTGTACTCAGCAATCTTGTAGTTGCTTTTCTGAGTTTCTCATCAATAATGGTATTGATTTTATTTAGGTAGTTCTTCTCTATATAATGCCATACCCAGAGCTTTAAATTGTTGATTTAACCCTGTAAACATCTGCACATTGTGTATTAAGTGCTGTCACACTTTTCAGCTTCTCTTCTCTGTAGATTCTGTTATACCATCCTCTTAGGGGAGTGTGTGTTTGCAAATGTGTGAGCACAGTGGGATCTGTTTCTGTCAGTTTGTATGAGCAGGTGCAGAGGAGGTAAAATTACACCTAAGACATCACATTTTAATAATTCACCTGGAATCCATACTTCTGTTTTGTGATTTGTTGAAGGATTTATCCTTACGTTGATGAAGTACTTTCTTGCTCATGCTAACTTGAGAAGCAGCCTTTTGATTTAATGTTAAAATCCACTACCTTGGAATTGTCTGTCTCACACAGTTGCACACCACGCTGAAGATGAGCAGACTCAGCCACAGTAATGAGTCCCTTGGGACAAGACATGGCTGAACTAAAAAAAGCACACTGCAGTCAGCAGTGTCTTTTTTAGCTAAAATTTATCTTTACATGACTATCTTACTGTAATCTTTTCCTGGCTTTTGTTTTAGGTGAATGATTCAGAAGCAGACTTGGCAAAAAAAGCATTATTCAGTCGCCACCCTGAAATGGAAAGTTGGCCCAAGGATCATAATTGGTTCTTTGCCAAATTCAACATCACCAATATTTGGGTCCTGGACTACTTCGGTGGATTGAAAATTGTGACACCAGAAGAGTATTACAATGTCAAGCCTTAGTAAGTACTAAAGTTTTTCATGCCTGACTCTCATTATATTTCAAACCTGTAAAGCTTCTTATTGTTAACAGGAAGGAGTGACTCCTGTAGACTGGGCACAGTCACTGTCCTCTGTTTGAATTACTTGCAGGACAGATGTTTTGGTCTAATAATTAAAAGTCGTGAGACTATTCAGCATTTATGAAGCTGTATTAATGGGATTTCAAAACAAAATTGCTGTTGAATCTATTCATTAGGAAACCTAATTATAGAGAAATTGTGTTCTACTGTGTATATAAAACTGTCTTCAAAACTTTCAAATATATTTTAGTATGGTCAGCATGAATTACACATTCATTTCACTCTTGTTCTTACTCCTTGTAGGTGGAAGAAGATTCTTGGTGATGCTGACGTGGAAATGAATTACTTTGGCTTTTTCATGAAAGATTTATTTTTTCTATGTACTGTAGAGTTGAATTAATAATACAATAAATCAAACACCTTGCATTGTAATCAGCGTGGATTACCCTTACGAAGCAGATTTGAATCATGTCACTAACTTGAATCATGTCAAATCTTAGGCATAAGCAGTAACTAAATTTTATTCATTGGATGGGAATTTGGAAAGGTGTCTGACAGTGTGCATTCAGAAATGTTGTGATTACTGGAATCTGAAGGATTAGTCCAGTCCTAAAACTTTCAGTGCCTTAGTTATTATTGTACGTTTCTGAGCACTTTCCAGTATTATTTTATTTTTAATACCAGTTTAGTTTAGAATTTTATGGCAAAGTCCTACAGGACGGCTCATCTGACTCTGCTGCATGGAATGGAAAGCATTGCCTGTATTACAATGGCAAATGATGTGCTGAGTTCCCAAATCCTGTTAAGAATTTTCTTTGCACTCTGATAAACTCACTTGTTAGAGCCATTTTTCTGTTTTGCTGTGTGTATTGAATGTGCTGTAGAATGCAGTTGTGTTCATGCCAGCTGTACCTACACCTCAGGGTAAGTTCTTGGTAATTCCTCAGCTGATTGTGTGCCCTGGCTGTGATAGAAGCAGGCTAGTAGCACCTAAAATATCTGACTTGAGTATAAGAAGAGTAGTGGCTTGTAACTTCAGTGAGGATGTTGTGAAGGGTCAATGTTTTCTGATTGGGATTCGGAAATCCTCAGCTTTGTTAGTCTGATCAAATGGCAGTTTATCAGCTTTTATTACCCTCAGCAGAAGAACTGAGGAGATTTTGGGGTGTGGAAGCTTTATACAGCAATTTTGAATTAGTAACCCAGAAATGAAAAAGAAGCAATACAGCATGACACAAATGACAGATGATTTGTAGAGAATGAAAATTAATGACAGGTGTGCATAATTAATTCTGTGTTCAAGTAAGTTGCACACAACCACATAAACCACCTTTTTACATCCTCTCTTATCTGCTGTGTGCTAAGTTCACAAAAAATAAAAAGTGTTTATGAACAAGTAAGTTGATTTTACAGTAAGCAAATATTACCTACTTGACCTAGAGTAAAGAATGTGAAAAGTTAGACTCCTTAGAGGAGATTGATATATAGAACTGTGGGATTTCTCCCTATATCTTAATGTTGTTGTTATATCACTCCTTTTCTCAAATACTGGGATGATTTGTGAAAGTATTTTTTATGTAACTTATTAAGATTTCCTTCTCCACAAGGGGAAGGAAGGTACTTGGTACTGTTCTACTGTTGTGCTCTACTATTTTAGAATTGATTTAGGATTAAAAGAACTTAAAATATAGAAACAATTTATGTTGAATAGGTAACACTGATATTTAATATAAAATTGAAAAATATTTTTATGTAAGGTGTGACAGTTGTAAAAACTCAAGCAAATTTCTGTCATGGACTCAAATCCTTTCTGTGAGGACACCTGAATGCATTACATGTCACCTTTAACTTCTGATTTGTGAGACTGATGATGCTGGGCTTTTGTTAAAATTAAAATATTTTTTGACAAGTGGTGTCAAGCATTATTTATTGCATGTCCAAGAATTACTCTCTTCCTCCTTCTCTTTCATACAAGCACTCTCTTTTCAGTATCCTTGTTTTATTTGGCTCTGATGTCTTTTCTTGTTGGAATTAATGTAGAAACAGCCCTACTTATATCTGGCTTCCCCTCCTTGGATGAAATCAGTGTCTTTATACTTCACTGTCTTTCCTGCATCTAATGCTGTGAAATGGAAAACTGGAAAGACAAAAGCCATCATCCCACACATCCCCAGCTTCCTTCTTCCACCAGCTGCTTCTGCACCCCTAGATTTCTTGCTGGTGGGGTAGGGTGAGAAGCAGGAAAGATCTTGACATTGCATAAACAATGACTAAAACATTGGGGTGTTTCAAGGCTGTTTTAAACACAAATTCAAAACATTGCCCCAAGCAAGCTGCTACGAAAAAACCAACCCAAACCTCCATCCCAGCCAAAAACATTACACCACCTTCAAAAGTACTGCTTTCATTTGAGGGTTTGGTACAGAATAAGGCTTGTTTTGTTTGTGGTTTTCTTGTCCTTTTAGTACCAATTCCAAGATATTTTCTGTTTGAAAGTGGAAGGGCTTTTTTTTTTTTTTTTTTTTTTTTTTTTAATAGCAGTAAGATCTTAACACAGTTTTGCAATATGACTGCAACAATTTTAGATCATCCAAATCTCTTCACTTTTGAAATTTGGGAGGAGCCCAACCAGAAGTTTTTTTGGGAAAGTGGTGAACAGCAAACTGATTAAGCTATCTGTACACACCTGGATTTGAGGGTCAGTCAAAGAAGAATTCTGGAGCTGTATCTCTGCATCTCACTAAATATTTTGGTGTTTTTATATGTAGTAGTGGACTGTAAAGCAGGCTGGGTTATCAGTCTTCTCCCTTAGTAGCAGGTGTGTAAATGTTTATATCACTAACTCAAGAAAGTCATCAGCTGGTCCTGTTTTTCCTCATCACTTTTCCCTCTGCTAACCTTTGTTCTATTCAGCTCACATATTCGCGAGCATGTTTCCTTTTTTCCTGATATCCAGGAGTAATATTGTGGCCTAGACCAGAAGAGGCTGAGTATAAGAAATTGATACAGCTATAAACAATGAATCAGTGTTCTGACTTCTGTAACCTCTACCATGACATGCTGGAAGTATCTGAGCATATTCTCAACAGCAGTGGAGTCACCCTCCATACCTGGGAGGTACCTGCATTCACGGGAATCTGTGACACAGGATGTTTGTTAGCTGGGAATCTAATCAGGATAATCACAACCTGTCATGTTCATCCTTCTACTGATCTTGCTCCTTGACATGTTTGTGTTTCTAGATTTTCAATTTCTTTCTTGCATTTTAATGTAAGACTTGAGCCCAATAGGCTCTTGCAGCTACATCATTACACAGTAGATCTCAAATATATAAGGTAATAATTTAACCTTTTATTCAGGTCTCTCTGGAATTAATTTCTTAGCTGTTTAATGTTGTGCCTGTGATCTTCACAATAAAACAGAGCTGGCTCAATCAGAGTATCAGACTAACACAAAAATTATTAGTCATAACCTAAGGGATTAATTTGTTTTCCAAATGTTTTTCCTGAGTAAAAACATTGAATCGAGATTAAAAATCCAATAAACTGATATATTGTTGTTGAACACAAGAGGGTGCCATAGACTTAGATTCTGCTGGAGTGTTAAATGTTTAATACTTAAAAGTGGTTATTGAATTCATCATAACTCAAAGATGCTGGAAAAGCAAACGATGGGGGCATAATACGAACAAATTCTTTTACTACAGTGCTTTACATTATGAATGCTTCCCTCCATAAACACAGCAGCCTGCTGGCTGCGAAAGAAAAGGAGCATTCATCATTTTTTTGTGTTTTGTAATCATTTTGTGCTGTGGAGAGCTCAGAAGTAATATCCATGAAAATGATTTAAAGGTTTTTAAATTAAGTAACTCTAGTAAAGGAAATGGAGACAGGTATAGAATGCCTTGGAACATCGGCTGGGAGCAGCCAGCTCAGACTCAACAGTGTTTATTTCTGTCAAATCCAGAGAGAGGGGGTTCATTAGCGTGACCATGCTTTGGCTTAGGCTAATTGCAAGCTGAATTAAGCCACTTGACTCTGATTTGTAATTTCCAACAGCTAATTAATCTTGGGTTCTTCAAGTGCCCCCAGGCTGCTCTCCAGTGATTTGGGCTGCCTGTGCTGGAGGCCAGCCCTGATGATGTGCAGGTGGTTTGGGTGATGAGGCAGAGCTGGGAAAAGCCTGAAGCTTCCTTTTTTTTCCATGAGGACTGTGGTAGAGCTTAGGCTCTTGTAGCTTGCTCAGTCCTACTGTCTTGGCCTCAAACCTGACTCAAGTGTGGTTGATCCTGGTTGCTGTCACTCAACCTCTTCTTGTCCAGGTATTGTGGGACTGCTTATCTTGTGTTGAGGTTACTGCTCTGCCCTCCCTGCCAGCTCCTCTGCTCCGGTGGAGCAGTCCTGGGTGCTCCTCAGTGATTGTATTTTCCCTTGCTGCTCCCCAATAATTGTATTTTCCCTGCTGGGGAGCTCAGCCTGTTGAGTTTCTCATGCAAGCCTCTTGGAGCTGCTCCCAGGGGTTTTTGACTTAAGAACTTCTGTGTCGAGCAGGTTCTTCAGAGTTTCTGAGTTGAATTGTCATGTAAGAAGATTAAGACTCATTTATTCTGGCTGTAGTGGTCAATGTTCCTCACAGCCTGGTTTTGTGTGGCAGTAAAGCTTAGTGTACTTGCATTTGCTGAATTTGTTTTTCTGGGTAGTTGCATTTGCTGGATTTGTTTTTACTCTGTTGGATTCAGATTTGAAATGGGAAGTCTGACCTTGAAGCCACCAAGCTCCTATAAATGTCATGACAATGGTGAGCTCAGGAGAGGAAATAAAATCCACTTAATGTATATTAAAGATAAGAAAGTAATGTGTTGTAAAAATTTGAGTTTCATTGGTTGTGCTGATTGGAGAGCTGGAGTCTTCTGGTTGAGTGTGACCTGGTATGCAGTTAGTATCAGAAGGGTGAAATTCTGTATTGTTTAGGGGATGGTAGGTTTTAATCAAAGAACCTGATAGCTGTAATGATTGTTCTGAATAATGTTTTTCCTCTAGCTCTTCATATCCTACATAAAAAAGCCTTAAAATTTCCCTATTACTATTTGCTTCTGGTTCCTGCAGCTGATAGACTTAGTTTTGCATAGAATTTCTCCAGTTAAAAAAAAAGAGATGCCTCATTTATGGTGGTGGGCCCAACAGCTGCTGTGGGTCTTTTTGAAAGAGGAGAGTCTCTCCCTCAGCCTCAATAATGTTGTCAGTGTACCCACACAGGTTTAAAACTATTTCACATTATTTTTGCTGCTGGCGCCGACTCAGATTGTAAACTTACTCACTTTGCATCATTACTTTTCCCCTCCCTTTACCTCTAAAAATGTAAATACCAGTTTTCAGGATTCATGTAAAAAACTAGGAACTCCTCTTGGTACCCTTAGAGGACAGGAATGCTTTATATGAAGAACAAGATACCTTGTTTTTTAATCTGTGAGTAATTAATTTTAAGGGTTTTTCTGATAAATCAGTGATTGCTACAGAGTAATTTGACAAAACCACATAGAGGATGTATGTCTGTGTGTATACAAAGGTGGAGAAAGACAGACTGTCAAGAAATAGTATGTAATTGTATATGTCTGTATATTTATGTGAAAACATTGAAGATAATTTGTATTTCTGTAATGTTTTTATGCCAGTGGAACCTGTTACACATCACCAGGTATTAACAAGTAACTGTTTCTAGATTGAAAGGTAGTAATGGTTTAGAGATAAGAAAGTGAAATAGTTGCACAAACCCTGCATTATATGATTATAAAAACATTGTACCCTTTTTTCCTGTTGTCATTTAGCAAAAAACAGTTGCTTAATCAAGCATGAATTGGATTTTTGATTTGTTTTAAATGCTTAAATGAATTTCAGTTAACTTAATTAAGTTTTTCCTCAGATGAGCATTTGAAGCATGCAGAAGAGGTGTGTGTTAGGGATGAAGAGGGGAGGAGAGTAAAGGAAATGAAGATACTTGTCACAGACCTTAAAATGCGGCTTCACAATATTTTTATGTTCATAAAAGCCCTCACCTGATAAGTCATACTCTGCACAGCCATGCAAGAAAATACTGAAGGTGCTCTATAATTAAAAAGAGCATTCCCAGAATGTGTTTAGTGATAAGGTCCCAGAATTTTTCTACATATGCTGCAATGTTGTTGAGGAAATTCACCTGCAATTAACAGGTGAAAGTGTTGATGATGCAAGAGAGAGTAGCTTGAGTAGCTTAAAAGAAAAGAAGTACTGTTCTTCCTTTTAAAATATGACATAAGCAGTGTTTTCCCCAGTGCATTAACAACAACAAAAACCCATAGCAGATCATAAAGGCTTCAACAGGGAGGGAAAAATTGGGCATTACAGATTCAGTAGTCTCAAAACAGAGCATTCAAACAGGGTGTATTTTAACTTTCTACTAATAACGCCTTTATAGTGTTCCACAACCTGTGTTGCAGTGAAAATTTTAAAAACGTATCAGGAACAGGAAATGGCTAGTAACAAAAATCCCCAAAATAATGAATAGAAATTTGCTCTTGTACTGCATCAGGGCCTGTTTATAATCTCCCATAGGAAACATACATTCATGGCTGTGTTTGTGGTACTGCACAGGTGTCTCTTTTTGTGTTTGGTTTTTTTTTTTTTTTCCTTGTTGCATGCGTCAGGGTTTCTATTTGCTCAATGCAGCTGCAAGGAGTAGTGATAGTCAGGTGGGTTTTTGTTGCAACGTGTGTGCAGTGCAGGTTTTCCTTGGAAAAGTAGTATTTTCATACACAAAGGGGAGCAGTTGTAGCAAGACCAACTTCTCTGTCTCCCTGTTGGGAGCTGCAAAGCAAGACCTGCAGTTAGACGCTGCCTTCTTTCCAGCTCTCCATTTGCAACGCTGGCAAAAGTGCAGGGCAAGGACTAATCCTCTTGGAATGCAGCAATTACCACTAAATAAGTATTAATTACTGCATTCCAAGGGGATTAGCACAGTTGAACCCAATTATAGCAAATCGAAGCTGCACTGTAAGGCACTACAGTGCATTGAAATGCAGTGAAGCAGTGTGGGACTGTCAGTCTGCAACATTTTATCAATAAAAATTGTGGGCTTACAAGCTATAAACAGCAGACCATTTCTTTTCAGTGTATTAGTCTCCTGCATGAATGGCATGCCTGGCTGGAGGCTACAGCTTGCTCACCAGTGAAAATTGTTGCTTTTTTTAACACCCATTATCTTTGTGTGAACATCTCCAGAAATGTTTTTAATACTTGTTGAGTTAATTACGGCACTGCAAGCATCGCTCCCTGCTGGATCAGGGGCAAAGCTCTGCAGTCTGCCTGGATTCTCACATCTCTAAAGTTGGCCAGCTCCTCCATCAGGTGATGTAGGAATTAATTTTGCCTGCAAGTGCTAACTGTATCAAATAGGCTTAGGAGAGCTCCTGATAACCGACCTGTTCTCAATCCCAGCAGTCTGCGGTGATGATTACAGGCATATCTCTGTGGTAGCAATACAGGAGCCAGAGGGCAGTGTGTAGTTATATATTTTTTTTAATCCTCAGCTTGACTGTGGTGTGGGTTTGTTTTTTTAGTTTTCATTTATTTCCTGTTAAAACTGCAAACCCTGCTGCTTTTTTTTGCTTTTTTTTTTTTTTTTTTTATATAGTGCAGTCAAACCATAACCACTAAGCATGAAAAGGGAATGCTTCTGGGGATGAATCAGCCCCTTGCATTAGAGCTGTTCCAGGATTTTTTGTGTCCAGAGAAAGGATGGCATATGGATGTACAGAACCAGTTGAATGTATGCCTTGACTATTTTATGAAAGATATGATCCTTACAGATAATGAGCTGCACCTTAACCAGCATTAAACACACTGAGTTGTACTTGGGGACCACTTCAGTTCCCTGACCCATTCTGTTTCAGGAACCACAGATCAAATATTGCAGTCTTCCCAGTGCAGGTAATTCTTGGAAATGTACTTTCCTCCACCCATATGTTTAGATGAAGAGTTAAGTTTAGCTGAGAGCTTTTTTTAACACAGCAGGAAGGGTTTTATATTTTCGCTGTGGCCTTGTCTGTATTGAGAAAAATTGCTGCTGGTTCAGCTGAGCTGGGGTTAGCATTCATTTCTAGTCCAGGGTTAACAAAGTTCTTACTCAAAGATCTGACTGAAGTGAGTAAACTGAAACAGCAGTATGGTTTAAACTGTTGGTAAAATGCATGTGCAAGATTGCCCAATGCACAATGTGGGCAGGAGTGGCTGAAGGTTTTACAGTGCTGTGTAGCTTCTAGAGGTGCAAAGAATAGAAGGCTGAAAAGAAGGTAACACTTAAAGCAAATAATTCTTCATGGCAGAACTGCAAGCCTTATGAACACAGAAAAGCTTTTCCTAGAGAATAGACCACTTCCCCTTTCATCTTTTCCTGAACTGCTTGTCTGTGTGTGATTTGCATGTCTCATGCCATGCTTGTTGTGAGAATAATTCATAATAAAGCATGAGTGCTCTTTTGTATACTTTGATTATATTTGGATAATGATGAGCTTGCCTTATTTCAAAAGATGAGGGATGGGGAGGTGAGAATTTCTAGGGGCACTGTCATGCAAAGCATTTTTCTGACTCTACCCGCACTTCCAACTGAAGTCCACATACTCTATTTCTCTGACCTTTCCCTATCTAGACATCAAAACACACTGGCCCAACTGCTGTTCTCCCAGTGTGCCTACTGTTGCCATTAATCTCCCTTTCTTACACAGCTCTTCATTTCTTTTCCTTACCTTTGGCCTTAACTCTTTATTCAAAGTGATAATTTGCTGGCTTTCTGCCTGGGAGAGAAGCCATGATCAATAACAGGAGGAGACAGGGGTCAGTGGAATAGTGATGAGCAGTGCCATCTGCTTCTCTGAAAACACCGTTACCCAAAAATATCAATAACAGGGATGATATTATTTTAGCTTTTGGATAAGGCATCAGTGAGATTTAGGCAGCCTGCAGTGAGAGCAGAGGTCTTTTTCTGCTCACTAATTCCTTGTTTCAGCCAATCTTCTGTTACACAGACAAGCTGACAGAAAGGGCTTTATCCAGCTTGCACTGGAACACAGAACATGTACCTGAGCACAGCCATTTCTGGGACTAATGACACCTCTTTCAGGTTCAGTGCATGGCAGCTCTCCTGCTTTCTGCTTGGTGGTGAGTCAGAGCCCATCTCCAGCCTTTCCTTGGAGCTTTTGGGGTAGAAGAGCCACAAAGAAAATTCTCCCCAAGGCTGGGAGAGAGCAGAGGCTCAGCAGCACTTCTGGGTATCACAGAAGGGCATTGCTGCACTCTTACACCTGGTGCTATTATTTCTAGTAATTTTGGTATTGACTGACACCATATATAACAATTATTAAATTAAAGGAAAAGACTGTTTTATCCATGTATTCACCTTAATTACTCCAGACAGCAAGGTGGTGAAATTCTTCCAAGAACTTCAATGTACTTTGCCTTCAAAAGACTATAAATCCTTACCTTTTGTGTGCACGATGACTCTTGTCCTGCCATACTTTTGGGAATTTGTTATCACCAGTCTCTGTACCTCCTGGGGATGCACATTCCTCTTTCTTTTCTAAGAATTAGAAACAGGAGAAAAAAAAATTATGCATGAAGATGCTTGTGCTTCTCCCCAACCTAAGTGTGTAAGTGTATTGATACTCAATTAATAATAATATTACTGTTGTAAACACTAACACTCCGTAAGCTGTTGAGCTAGATGTGTTTTGATGGGAGTGAGGCTGAGCTGTAGGCCTTAGGGATCATCTAAGCCATGTTTTAAAGCTTTTCTAATTCACAGCTGTCTAAAAGGAAGTGCTGCACACTGGGAATTGTTGCATAAATCCCTTTAGAAGTCAGGTCAAATTTGATACCAGAAACAGAGACCAGCAGGCCGCTGAGTTGGGATAATCTAGGAACCACCAAAGTGGAAAAAAACCAAACCCAGCTCACCGAAAACCATGTCGCAGAGAGGAACAGGCTGAGCACCGCTATCAAAGGAAACCCCAAGCATCGATACCAAGGCGGCAAACCCCAGCCCTGGGAGGCTGTGAAGGCAGAGGAAGCCGGCAGGTGGACTCCCCAGGCTTAAATGAATTTAGATTTAGCTGAGCCGCTTCCTGTGGCGGCAGCACACGAGCACAGCCCGAGCAGAGCAGCTTTTCTCCTCTGCCGTGGTCTCCTTCCCCAGCGCTGTCCGGGCAGGCAGCATGAGGAGGATCGCCGTCCTCGCCGCCTTGCAGCTCCCAGCCGCAGGTAAGGCTTGGGGTTTGGAGGAGTTACCTTGGAGCTCTTTGGAGGAGAGGGCACGGCGTTCCTGGGGTGGATTCACCACCATTTTGGGAGCAGGAGGGTGCCTGGGTGAGCACCTCAGCCACGGCTGTCCCCCTCACGATGGCATCTGTCCCCCTCATGACGGCATGGCCTGCTGTGGCCGAGGAGGGTGACTTGCTGTGTTGAACTGCCCCGGGGTGAAGAGCCGCTCTGGAAGGCCCTTCTGCTGCTGGAGTGGTGCTGAACAGTAACTAAATAGAGCTCTCAGCCCTCACCTGGCCAGCTTTCCCCGCGATTTAAAAGGGGAGACTTGAGGCAGTGAGGGAAAAGTAGTCACTTGAAGCAATCTGCGTGAGGGAGGATTTTCTCTCGTGGAGTTGGGTGGAGGGCTGGTGGCCCACAGCAGAGCCGGCGGGCGGGAAATGGGGCACAGGTGGCGAGCAAAGGGTAAGGCCCTTCCCCTCACGATTTTCATGTTCGTCTCCACTAAACACTAAACAAAATGAAGCCATTTCTTCCTTTATGTGTTTACTCGTGTAATGCATAGGCTTTGTGCACCGAGTGGAGCAGCTTCGGTGTGCACAAATCTTCCAAAGTCACGTTAAGTCTGAGAAGGAGGAATTTAGTTTTTAGTAGCATAGGGGATTTAAAGAACAGCAAAATATACATCTGGAGAAGGCCTCCAGCGAGGTCTGAAAGTGGACAAGTCACCTAATGCCATAGACCACATCTGAGCATGCATTAAAGCAAAATCCACTGGAAAAGTTTCCCCCACGATGTGTGCTCTAGCTGTACTTAACAAACCCAGCATCCTCCAGAGCTTTGGTGACTGCCACAGAGTTTTATTGGAAGGTTTTCTGGGGATGAGAGGAGGGTTTTGCAGCTACTTGCTAACACCGTGGAAGCATGCCTGGTGATCTGTGGGGTTTCTCTTTCTGAAGAGTTTTGAGTGGGGTTTTATGCTCTGTGCCAGGCCGCAATTTCTCTTCATCCTCCATTCCACCCCTGGGGCTTCTGTCCCTTCCTGATACCCAAGTGTGATCCTCTACTTAAGTATAATTCTGATACTTTTATTTTGTACCTTGCTCTATGTCCACAGATGTGTTTAGAGCCACAAAAGTATGGAAATTACTTTAGGTCAAAATCCATCTGTAAAAACATCTTTTTGAATTTCCTCCTTTTTTAATCTGTCACACGATATCAGTAGTTCAGGCTCCTGTTTGTACATTTTCAGCAGAAAATTTTGATTGAAAAATAATGTCATGCAGTTTGCAGAGGTCTCTGGTGCCAAGCTCTCAGGGGTGTTTGCACTCACAAAGAATACTTGGGATCAAGTTTTGAACTAGATATTGTTATCACTGATTTGGTGATCACTGCCTGTGGATTTGAGGGGAAGTGTTTTTGACTGGATACTTGTAATAGTTTGAAGAATAGCAGTATTTAGCCAAAGAGTATAGGTAGAATAGAAGAAATATAGGTCAAAACTTGAGGGATTGTTGCTACATTATGGATACAGAATAGACAGAAACAAAAATGTAACATCATCATGAATTTAGCTCAATGACAAGACCAAACAATTGGGTTTTTCAGCTCAGAGCTCTGAGCAGAAACAAAGATTTTCTGCTACCTGGAGTTTTTTCAAGCTTTCTTGGAGTTCACTTCTAGAGGGACTTCTAGGGAAATGAACTTCTGGTTTTTTCATAAAACAAGCTCAGAGTGGACAGATTCAGTAAGCTGCATACCTCCTTACTGTGAGTTCATTCCACTTCACTGTAATGTGTTTGTGCGTATTCTTTAAAAGGACAGTTGAAAGATGCCACCAAGATTAGCACTGAGGAACTCACAAAGCCTTTCTTTTTGATCTTTGGGTTCTGAAGTAAATACGTCTGGCATGAAAAAAGAAAATGGTTTAAAATAATTACAGAGATGGGCCGTGAATTCTGATGCAGAATTCTGATGCAAGAATTTGAATTTATTGACACCAGACCACAACTTTCAGAATTCCCAAATTTGGCTTTTGAGCAATTACAGAGGGAAGGCATATCACATTTTTATACACATGCACACACACACACACATATAGATATGTTTCATTTACTTTATTTGCCTCTTCAAAGGCAAAAAAATGTACATCTGGAAATTTAGCTGAGATCTTCCTATAACCCCTCTGTTCAAAAGTCCATGAAAAGCAATAATTTGAATTTGTGAGCAGATGACTTTGTTAATGATGTTGTTCGTTGAGACATAAGAATATTAAAAGATTTGCACCCAAATGTCACAACTAAAAGGGCAAAAATCATCACGTAGTTTACAGAGCTTTTAGTCTGAAGTATGACAGGCATTGATAGCAATAAAATAGTCCTGTGGGCAATATTGTAGAATTGCTCCGCTATCTTTTTTTTTTTTCCTAAGGCTGATGAGATGGTGCTTTGATTTGTACAAATACACACCACACACTTGTATATGAAAATATGTGCGAGAGTGTTAGAACAGCCCTCCCCTGTTTTACCCATCTTTACCGAGTCATTTTTCTCAGAACTGTCTGATAAACGGAACTGGACAGTACCCTGTTTTTAGCTAACTCTGGGGAAACTAGAGCACGTCAGTCTTTACCAGATGTTACTTGCACAACTCATTTCCACACTGTTTTTCTGCTCTGCATATCTGTATCTTCTGCCCATTGGGTGCCATGATGCCTGGAGCCTTTTTTTAGTCAGTTCAGGGACAGGTGATGGATCTTAGCATTAATACTTTTCTTCTGTTTCATCAGATGATTTAGCTGCTGTGCGAATGACAAGATTTGTAAAACAGGAATTGTTTACAAGCTTGTCTGAGGAATCCAGACAAGTAAATTCAGACCTTTTTCATTACCATCCCCGTGTCCTTATGCGCTATCTTGAGTTCTCCGAGCTGAATTCTTGTTACACCTGGGGAAAAAAATTTAAAGGCTTAATTTTACATGTTTTATTTCTTTTTTTCTCCTGCCTGTTCACAATGCTTCATTAATAATTCATGGAAAAAACCCCTATGAACTGGCAGAATGGAACAAAATGTAGGCAATGTAGCCTTTCTTTGTAAAGGGACATTTGTTGAGCTCTTGCAGGGCTATGTTCAATTCTCTAATGCTTGTTACAGAGTAAGTGCTTTCCATCTTAACCCTTCCAAGCAAAATTCCTAATCAGTGAAGTAACAAGTTAATGATTACATTCCTTTTGGGGTTTTTCTGTGCACTACATGGGAAGGATATACAGAAAGCTATTTGGAAAATGTATTTGTACTTTTTCCTCTGTGTGTCCTTCTTAAGTAAGACTGTGTAGATAAAAAGCTGAAGTGGAGTTAAAAAGGAGATTCACTAACAGCTTAGAGGGGATAATAATTCGATGTATAAATGAATGTTTATGTGAGGAATGTTTATGACAATCATTTTCTGTTTTTCACACCAACTTGAATTGTGACTAGCATGATGAGTAAATTTTTTTTTCCTTGCATATGGGTTATTTCCTATTTATAAATTCTAACCAAACTCTCATTAAAAAAGAAAGAAAATAACCTTTTTTTTGCACAATTGCAGAAAACCACCAAATCCCCCTGTCCCTTTTCCAGTTCATCATATATTTGAATGTCTATGTTGTATATAGAAATGTAAGAAGCACCAGCTGTTTTGGCAAGAAAATAGAGGACATTTTTAGGGTGGCATGAATGGAAGATACACCTTCTTAAAAATACTTAAAGCATGTATTCTGCTAAAGATATCTACTTTGTCTGTGCATGTTAGACTTGTAAATATATTGTTGATTTTTCACTCTTAGCTGACTTTGATCAATAGATAAATTAAAGTTTCAGTGCTGATTCTTTTTAGCATTAAGAAAACAATTCATGATATTCCAGACTCTGTGAGAAGCTGAAATTTTACAGATTATTCTGATTAGTGCTGTTGTATAAGATAATATTTTGAGACTGGGATTGAATACTGTTTTCGTAATTAAATTAAACTCTGGTCCTTTAAAGAATACATAATATTTTTAGTTTTTAAAGTATGACCGTCCAAATCAGACTTTTGTCAGGAAAGTAATGAAGACATTTTTCTCCACTTTGTCCTTATATACCTTCATATATAACAGATAAGATGTGCAGGCAAATGAAAAGGTTGGGTTGCAATTCTTCGATCTCGCCGCCCAAACGCACAGGTCTCGGAAGACAGCAGAATGCTTGTGTTTAGCCCCAAACAGTGGACACATCCATGTTTGTGCAAGTTAGTTTTCTTTCAGTCCTTTGGCAATATAACTATGAAAAGTAGAAGTAAACCCAGCTAGCTCCTCAGAGGTCACAAGCATTGGTGTCTGTGCAAGTCCTGCTTAAGTAGTAGAAGCCACCTCAATTTGTGAACCATTGACATTGGAAATATTTTAAGTCCTGCAAGTTCCCTAGGAATACACCATCAACCTTTGGAAGCACTTTATGTATTTTGTTCTCAATCCTTTGTTATATGTCTGTTAACTCTTACAAGAACAGCAAGTTTGGAGTTTTCAATTTTTCTGTACCTTTGGTATAAGAGAGTTTGTTAAGCATGCGCTTGTGCAGCCTGATGAAATGCTCGAACTGTCTGTCTGATTTCTTTTGTGAGATGTATCTGTAGTGAAAACTTCACCTATATCCTGACTCTTTCTGAGTAGCAGTCCATTCTTTTCAGTTTCTTAAATTTTTAAGCAAAGGAAAAGCCATAATGGTAACACAGCTCTCTGAAAACTCACATAATGTGGAGCTGAAATATATTCCGAAATATATTCGATGGAAGCTGCGAAGGGAAAAAGGTTGGAAATTTTTCAACAAATGATAGAATAAACTGTAGCAGGACACACTGAATAAGTCTAGAGAGTGGCCAGTTGTCAATACTTTTGGGTTTTTTTGTTTTGTTTTCCTTTTTATTTGTTGTTTTTTTTGTTTTTTAGGAAGTCTCACCATATACGATTCACGTAAAATTCAAGCTGTTGTCTTAGGTGAAAATCTTAACTTTTACTGCAAAGAAACTTTTCTAGTTTCCTAGCAAAGTCTTCTAGCTCATAAAGTAAACCTTGAAAATGCAAGCCTGCATGGCTCCAGAAACAAAAAAAAAAAAGAGCCAACTAGCTATATAATTTCTCATTTATAATTTTTTTTTTTAAGATAATTGGTCTTTTGGGGGAGCGGTAGGAGGCTGCAGTGCTGATGGTTAGCAAGCACTGAAAATAGTTTCCTCATCAAAAAGGAAAGCACATCAACCATTTTGAACAAGAGAAAACTTAGAGAAGCTTTCCTAAGACCCACCTCCAAGCTTGTATAATAAAAATGAATGAATAGATTTTATTATTTAAATCAGAGTAATGGTCTGAAATACTTTTCTAATGGGATAAGGTGCAATACCCAGCAAATTAATGAGGGAATACTACTTTGGGTGGTGTTTTATTTCAAGTAAGTGTACATTGGCCATTGGATAAAGACCTGTGTAACTAAAACACCCTTTTTCTGGTTGTTCATCCAAATTTCATAATGACTTTGTTCCAGCCAAGGGTGTGCATGGTGCACAAGAAAAAATCTGGTGCATATCATATTATACATTATAGCCACAAAATCATTATAACAGTAGGTCATTTCTTAAGTTGGATATCAGCAAGCTTCAGTCAGGGAACCCCCCCATCAAGTCTTGGGAGCAGAAATAATTTCTGTGTTTATCCACTCTGTGTTGTGATTTGTATTGTTTCCCATGCAGCCATATGAAACCAACTCCAGGAAAGAAAGTCCTACCTGAATTATGTGGAGTCCTCTCCCTCTCTTGCTCTCTGTTTTTCTCTCCGTGACGCAAATTTGCTCAATGTCATCGCTTTGGGCTTTTCTGTAAGTAAGGTAATTTCAGCAGCACTTTGTGCAAGCCTGCAGGTTCATTTCTGGAGATGGTAAAAACAGAATAACATCTTACAGGTTGGATTAATAATCATCCTCGAAGGAAGGTTGGATACAGAGGGAGAGAAATAATGTATTGCTGGTATCTTGTAAAAAAAGGCTATCTACACTAAAGACAGTTTTTAGGGTGCAAACAAACAGTTCTGTGAATTACTACGAGAATAGTTGCTCCATTCATAAAATGTCATCCATTAGCAAATTAGTATCAAAAATTAGGATAATTTTTGGAAGAATGTTGTTTAAATTATACTGATTTTTTTCTAACAATTTGCTGCTAATTTTCAGGATTCATTTGTTATTTTATTTTATTTTATGATTTGTTGCCTAGAGGTAAGATGACCTGAGTTAGTGTCCACAGGTGAACTCATTCTGACAGTCTCAGTCATTATAGACTAGAAACTCTTAAGGCAATTTGTAATAAAAGTATTTCCAAGAGAAATATATGGGAGCAGTGCTGTATGAAGTAAAGTAAGTATTAATTTTTCTGTTTAATTTTTTATTATGATTTTAATTTTCACATTTCTCAGGAAATGAAAAAAAAAATCTTGCTATTAATGTTGGTTCAGCACTTCATAATGTGTTGGAATTTGAGGAGATACAAATGCAACACAACCAAAGTAACCCATGTGATAATTAACTGAGGCTTGTGATATTTAACCGGATAGATTACACTAGGGATAGATTTGACTTCATGCTTGTTTGTTACCTGCATTTTTCCCCCCTTATTTTTCTGTAACATCTTCATTACTAAGGGGCTTCTGGTTCTTTCAGTCTCTTTCAGGACATAGAAATTATCTACCTAAATTTTTCGGAGGGTGATCTGGATATTTTCTGATGAGTGATATGGAAGAATGAAATATTTGCGGGTGCTAATCTCAAAGAGAATTAGTGAAAGTAAATGAGAAAACATTCCAGTGGAGGAAAGGGGAATCACTATACCCCATCACTAGTTGCGTAATTTTTAACTTCTTGAAACTGTTGATCTTTTAAATGTAAAATTGAGCATTCATGTGTTATGAGCATAACTATAGCCAGGGGACCAGAGAAGATAAACAAGGTTATTCCACCTGGATTTCAAGCAGAAGGTCAAACACCATTGCAGTTCCTTTAAAAAATGAGCCAGAAAGGCTTCCTGGAATTTACCCTCTCAGAATAAGCATCTACAAAGGAAAGAAAAAAACATCTCTAAATTTCTTGCGATAAAATTAGTTTTCATTATGCCTTCAGTAGGACCCATTCTCACTTTTATTGGAGCAGGTGATAGGAGCTTTGCCTACACACAGCCCATGCTCTAGATGAGCAGAGTGGTGCAGGGAATGCTGATTCCCATGGCACAGTCCTGCCTCCTGCTCCATCTGGGTCACAGCACAGATGGGTGGCTGTTCGCTGCCGATGAGCCATAAAATGCCCTCCTTTGGAAGACCAAATCACCCCCATTTTGTCTGATGGCCTCTATTTTCTGCATCAAGCTCAGTACAGTTTGCTGACAGCACATATTTCTTTTTCATCAGAAAATTTTTCCTAATTTTATTGAAATAGCACAACTTTTAAATTTTTTTTTTAAATACATCGAGTTTTTCAAGAGATCTTGGAGTAATTTTTTTTGAAGGCTGTCTTGATGTGATCTAAAGTTCTGATGAAGACTGTTTGTAACTTCAAAATTATGGTCTGCCCCCAAAAGTTTGGGAAGAATTACAGATCCTCAAGAGTTTTGCTTTTCTTTTTCCAAAATGGATTGCCTAATATATACTAATCAATGTTGTGCAAACTGGGGTCATTGCTTGAACTTCTTTTGAAGGTCAAGAAATTGCTTGATGCTCATTTCCAAAATGTGATCCATTCTGATTGCATCTCCAAGTATTTTTCCTTGACTCAAATGTTAAAAAACCAAAAATTCTCTCACAACATTACTTCTCTCTAGAATAAGCAGCTTTAATTTGCCTTCTTTTGAATTCTCTTAAATTTCAGATGTTTCTAGTATTAATGTGAACTAGGGAGAACTGTTACTTTCCCTCTCATCTGTCTATTCATGCAGCAAAATAATCTATTTTTTTCTAATAGCTCAGATGTTATTTCACTACTTGACTCAAAACCCAGCAGCACCACAATGCAGCTATGTCTCTCCTGATGGAAAAGCAGCACTGCTTATTTTCAGGCTTGAGAATTTTTTTTCATCTTTTTCTAACTTTCTTAAAGAAGTTAC
Source organism: Entomyzon cyanotis (assembly GCA_024500445.1). Lineage (NCBI taxonomy): Eukaryota > Metazoa > Chordata > Aves > Passeriformes > Meliphagidae > Entomyzon > Entomyzon cyanotis. The sequence continues at coordinate 3,116,021 of JAKEPQ010000755.1, read as the reverse complement.
AGATATGAACCTTCAGCCCTATCGTATTGTAACATCTTTTCCAAAGTGTTTTTCTCTGATTTTATCTTTCTCAGCTGCAAAGAAGTAGCTAACAGGTTTGCCCCTTTCTCTCTTGCTCTTCTTTCTACATCCTGAGCCAGATGTCTATTTGTTAGACATAATGGCTGTCGTAGAACAAATGTCAGGTTTAAAACAGAGCTTAAAGGGAAGCAACTTTCTGCAAAACTTTGAAATATTTTAATATTTCCTCCCCACTACCCTTGCCCTTATTTTCTGTTGGGGTAGTCCAAACTCTTTCCAAAGTATTTTTGCAAGACACCAAAACGTCAGTGAGCAATTTGTGTTCTGCATTTGGGAAGAGGGAAGCACAGATCCAGCTCTTTATTCTGATTTGGAGCAGGAGCTTGAATGGGACTCCCACATGCTAAACCATTCAAGGGACTCTTGCTGATTTTGCTGATAAATTCTCATGGAGTCCAGAAAGATTCCTTAGTTAATGTGTCATCAGAATTTGTCCTGGGAGATGTTCCTGATGAGCTTGATAAACGTATGCAAAAAAAAAAAACCAAAATCAAAAAACCAACCCAAAAATCTCAGCTTTAGTTGTTGTATTTTACAGAATCAGTTTAATCCTTTGCAGTCAATTAATGGAGTGTGTGTATCACAGAGTTTCCCCCATCCAGCCTTGCAAAAATTATTGTGCTCTCTTTAGTGGCAACTGTATTCCAGCATGACCAGAATCACTGAGCAGGTTCCTGGGTGTGAGACTCTCTGCAAAATGGTGCACAGAGGTGGGGCTGTTTCCTCGTGCCTGGGTATAGAAAAATAGCATTAATATGAGTGCTGATGATATACACTTCACATATGGATGGTTCTGCCACTGCTGAAACCAGATGTAATTATACAGGACTGGAAGATTTAGAAGAAGGCTACCAAATCTTGAAGATACGCAGGGATCTGAGGGATTCAGCAACATGAAATGCGATCAGCAGAGGCAATCTGAGAAAACCCAGCACATGTGCTGACCTTTCCTGAACAGAAGGATTAGCTGGAGCCAGAAAGGAGGGCTTCAGGTATTTAAAAAGATTTGGCAAGCAGCATCACCTCTAGATGCGCTGTAACAGTGATGTGGGGACGTTAATTAATTTCTGTTGAACTTTCCCCTTCTAATTAGTTCATGTCAGTGTTTTAGTAAGTGCCACCTATTTAAGCACAGCTTATTTAAAACTAATTTGGCTGTCTTGCTTAGGCAGCTGCCCAGTGGTGTCAGCAGGACTTTTACTTCAGACAGAGCGCTTGGGCATTTACCCAGCTGCTCAGCCAGACTTTTGCAGCTCACTCAAAGATCTGTGCTGAAGGAAAGGCGCAGAAAAATCAGACAGTTGAAAACCAATTTAGTGATGTTGTTGTGAGCTGCTCCCACCTCCATAAAGACTGCAGTATATGCCAACCATTTGGAAAGGAGAAAGTTTCTCATTCTGTGCCTTTGGCTTCACCTCTTTTGAAGCTCTAGGGTCCCTCAATATAATAAAAAACCAGTTGTGTTCAGCCTCATACATGATTAGAAGGTATCTTACACACAAGGAAATTAGTGCTGCTAAGTAGTTATATTATCTAGCATTTATTTGTCAGTTTGCATGTATAAATGATTATACAAAGCAGTTTTGATGAGATCTGCAGTTAAATAAGGTATTAATTCCTAAAGCAGTTTTGTTTTGAGGTTTTCCTCTTTCTTTAACTCCTCGTTATGTTGTTTTGTTGTAGTTCTGATTATTTTTATAATATCTTCTGGTGCTGTTTAATCCATCTGTTTAGGAAGATGGCTATTAAGATACTAAGAAAAATCAATACGAATGAAATGTAACATTTTTAAATTGGGCAGTTTGAACTTTGAGATCTTTTTTGAAGGATTTGCAGATAATTCTGACAATTCCAATCATCCTCAAAAGTCTTTCTCCCCGTAGTGAAACAGTGCTGTTTTTTAGATAAAGCAAGAAAATGGAAAAATGGGATTGCAGATTTTGTACTTTTACTTCTGGTTGATGATTTGCTGTGCAAGCTTTAGAAATCCAGTGGAATGTATGTAGGCTTCCCAGTAAACTGGAACTGGATCAAACAATTCCAGCTTAAACAAGATGGGCCACATTGTTGGCTCTTTTTTGTTAACTGTGCCTTACTTATCTGGTTGTCAATAGACTAATAACACTTCAAAAGTGTTAACACACATGGTCCTGAAGGCTATATGGGATTTAAGAATTTGATTAATCAACACAGAGTTTTGTTTGCCTGTTTCATTATGGTGTTTTGAAAACTGAGCTCAATCAAGCATCCTTTAGATCCTCCAATGCAATGTATGTTTTTACATCTAGGAAATTAAATAAGAAAATAATATATAGGAAATTTAAATAGTACTTGCATCTAATTTGCTGCTACATTCACACACACAGTGACACTGCTTACAGGACAGCCTTTACTTGCCTTAGGAAGACAGAAAATGTTTTTCCTTCCCACTGTTTAAAAAGCCTTTGTAACTCAAGACTCAATTGAACTGATGAGAGTAACAAAAAAGTAAGGATCAGTTATGGATGTGCTGTTAGTCTTCCTCAGGTAGGGATACAGAGGAAAATGAACATCTCTCTGTTCTTTCACACATCCAAAGCATCTGGAGCTCTTTAGGAAATGTGCTCTAGAGCTGCAGAACATTTATTGCTCTGCACACAACACATGCATCTGTTGCTGTTTGTGCCAGCACAGCTCTTAACGTGATAGTGTTCAGCCTGGTTGGCAACCAAGTGTTATTGTTTAGAGACAGCCTTACTGGGATAGCTAAAATACAGGAGCAATGATTCTAGCTACCTCTTACTCCTACAGGAACATCTGTGCTAAGACCTGATGATTGTAATGTCTAAATATCTCATTTAGGCTAATTAAAACGTGCAGTACTTCGAATGGAAGTAGTTCTTGCTATTTCAGTGGATGTTGAAGCTTGGCTCTCAGCTGTCTGTCTTCCTACCCCTGCATGCTGATTTTCTCCCAGGTAGCTCCTGGCTGCTAAGGACTTGCCCTGTGCATTAACTATTAACCAGGCATCAAGGCAAGACCCTCCTTTGGGGATTGGATGCAGTTTATTTGCTCAGTGCATGCAGACTCTGTTGCCTCAGGCGCCAAACAGAGCACCTTGGTCTTGAACTCCCTGGTCTTGGGCTGCTGAGAAGTGAAGTTGCCTAAGGGGAGCTGTATTTCAGCAGAGCTCTTGTTCTGCTTGCTTTGGCTTATACAGGGTAATACCTGTAATGGGGCTTGGAAAATGCTCCATGCATAGCACTTACCTATTTTCTGTCTCATGTGTGTGAACCAGACAGGCATGAGCTTGACTGAAAGCTACTTCAGATTTTTTTTTTTTCCCCCAAGCCTTTTAGTCTTGGGGTCTTGAGCTGAGAAGGAAAATTGTGAAATATTTGGTGATAGAGCCCTTAAGTCAAGTGGTACTTTGAATGGTGTTTTACATATAATCAAAATATTGTCTCTTCAACATCTTATGTAAAAGAACACACACTTGAGTGTTCATGCAGGGGATGATTGCTGCCTAAAATACACTGGGAGAGGGAAGATGAAATGAAAATGAGAATACATGTTATAAAAGACAAAAAGCTATAAAGTGGTTGCTGGATTACTTCAGGAGGACCAGAAGAAGGAATCATGCTGTCCAAATAGTTTTGGCACAGGAGATAAGAAACAAATCCTTACTTGGAAACAGTTTGCTGAGTTTATCGAATGGACTTTTTCAGATGGTTGGCTGTAGGAGAAAGAGTTTACCAGGGAGACCTTCCTCAGTCCTAATTTATTCTAATATATGTATTTGAGAGGTGCATAAAAAGAGCAATGTTTGATCAATCCCATTACAGACATATTTATAATAATTTAATGGCTAAGCTCTCATGTGCTGTTTGGTATATCAGCATGAAAATGTGCTCCAGGTCCATTATTGAAGCCATTCTTAAATGTAGGTTTCATAAGGATCAGAGATGATCTTTAGTACTTGTTACTGCAGTCTGCAGATGTATTAAAAATTACAAAATCTATTGATCATCTTTCATCTTTTATCAGATAAACAGCAGTTTTCTGTCAGTGAAATTTTTATTAGATACACGCAGTCCAAGGTGGAGGGAATAATGTTTTCTCAGCAGGTGCCAGGAATAATGGAATATTTCTTTTTTTAAGCTTGGCATTACTATTTCAAAGGTACTGAGGGCTATTGCTGCTGGAACCTCTTCTGTTTCTGTCCTGCTTCTTCCCTTGCTGAGTACTACCTGGATTTTGTGTTTTATAACCAAATGGTGTGGGTATGTCTTCCTAGTTATTTACCTCCCCACCATCTGAGATTTATTATAATTTCTGTAATAGTAAATGGTTTGAAAAATGCAGAAGTTGGGAAATCCAGAAGTGTGACTTCATAAATATCTTTTAAAGTTTCCTTCTCTTTGTCTTTCTCTGACCATTCCGCATGTATGTCCCTGGATGTTCTCCTACACACACGTTTCCAATATAAGAAAAAAAGGGCTTTCTGTGTGTACCTGTCACCTTTTAGAATTACATTAGTGGAACTTAAGGGCTGGCTAATTTCCTGTCTTTAAAATATTGAGGTTGTTGAATGACAAGAGTAAAACCTTTGATATTATTTGAGAGATGGATAACCTCCCTGCTGTACGAAAGATTTGGTTAAAACTGCTTCTGCTTCAAGAGAATTTAAAACTGTGAGTGGAGAAAGGAATACTACAGATCCTTTTAATGGAATTGTGAAACACGAGTTGTTTTTTTTTCCCCCCTGTGTATTCCTTTCATATAGAGGCTCTCTGAACTGTCAGTGGTGTGGGAAGAGCAATGGTAGTTTCAACTAAATTTAAAGAAAGGGCTTTTCAGCAGCCCTCTTGCTCGGGTTTATCAAACAATAATAGACATGAATACATTTAATTTCTGGATTTTTTGTTGCTGATGACCTTCTTAGCCAGCTTACAGGTATGCACATAATGCAGTTCTGTGACATGCAGGTTCTAAAATTTACATCAAGCCCCAGTTTTCTGAATAACAGGTCTGAAGTTTCTGGCATGGCAGTAACTGCCTGTGCAGTTACCATTAGATGCAGACAGCTTGCCTGTTGAACTCGAAATTGAAGAAAGAACATAATGTTTTATTTAGATACTATTTCAATGAAATTTCTGAGTTCATGACAGGAGATATCTAGAGAGCTGATCACAGCCATGGCAGCTCTGTCAGCTCCAGAAAGGTGTTGATGGCTTGTTCTCTTAGAGGAGAAAGAAGGGAAGACTGGAAACCATTGAACCAGCCCCACATTCAATGTGTGAGATGTGTGTTCATGTTCAGTGTGTGAGATGTCACCTCCATACCCAGCATCATGTACCAAAAAGTAGCTGTGTGAATGCTAAAATTTGTCTAGGTTGGCTACACCACACTTTTGACCCTTATCAGCATCTCAGCAGCTATCAGTGCTGCAGTATGAATGGAGCATCTGCTAAAAGCATCACCATAAATGGACCCTTATGAAGGCAGGCAGAGAGAAGCCATGGTGCAAGTTAGCCAAGCTATGCTAAAATTAGCTTCTTGATAGTTGACATTACAGTGAGTCTAACATGTTTTGGTCTTGCAGTGCAGACAGGACTGTGATTTGTGTCTTTACCGTGTCCCTGAATTATGTGATAGCCTTTGGTTTTGGCTGGGCTGTAACGTGATTTGGGAATGTGGCTTGACACCATCTACACTGCAGAATAAATGATGTTCCCAGCATGTCTGAGCAATTATCTCATGAGTACCTTATCCTGCCCCAGTGAAGACTATTTTTAATCTTTTAATGAATCAGCACTTGCTACTCATCTCATTGCTGTCATTAATCTAATGGTTTCTTAGAAATTGGAAATACTTCCTAACCCGTAATAGATCCTCATACTACTCTCCTGAAGTAGTATGTTCTTATAATTTCTATTCTAATGGGGTAAATCAAAGTGCAGAATGGTTAATTGTCTTTTAGAAAGTCTCTGTCAAAGTCAGCAACAGAACGCCCAGTTGCTTTATCCATTAAATATGGTATATTTCCATATCTGGATTAATGATGGACTAATAGAATGGAAGACTAGACTAGAGTTGGCAAAAAAAAACTTATTATGTAAAAGCATATTTCAGGAGCTTTGTTCATGAGCTTTCAGCTAAAGCAAGAGGAAGTTGTTTCATGTTGCTGGTTTTGCACAAAAACTACTATATAAGTAAAAACTCATATTAAGCTAAGAAAAGTATCTCTCCACAAGCAGTTGCAGCAAGAATGAAAACGAATGGAAGATAAATTCACTGCTGAAACATGTAGTAGGTGAGTTGCGAGATACTCTGCATACCTTTACAACCACCAAATTGAAAAAAGTTTAAAAATCATCAACCAAAGTCAACCTGATTGACAGCAAATTAGTGTCATGTGCAGCATGCAAAAGCTCAGACATAGCAGTATGATACAGAATATGGTTAAAATTCATTGGTGACTCATAACAGGATGCTGGGAATGCCAAAATTTTCTAAATAGTAGAGTCCAAAGGGCACATACAAAGAAGGTAAGGAGTAAATGAGATACATCAGTGAGGATTTAGGTTAAGATAGAAAGGGCATTGGAAAGGGAGGTCTTAACTGATATGAGGTACAAGGTTTGACACTTGTTAAAATCATACTCTCTATGATACTATCCTTGTTACTGGGAATGCTAAAGATGTGCTGGAAACCACAAGGCAGCAGGATTTTGCTTAAGCAACCATCTGTTGGATGGAAACAGCAAAGTTGGCTTTACCTTGAAGGAGCTGGACATCAACAGCTGGCATTTGAAGGGGGTCAAGATGAAAATAACCATCAAAAAAACCTGCCGTGGATGTGTTGTTCTGTAGTGAACTGACAGAAGGGTGTTATGGCCAGAAGGGAAATCTCCTTGCTTTGAGACTGTTTTTCTCTTGAAAAGGCAATACTGCAACTGCTGTATTAAATTAGAGGCTTCAGCCGAGAAAGTGCATCCATCGACCTTCTTGATTTGTTTCTTATTTCTAGCAACATTTTAATAGAGAAGTACTTTGTTGTTGTTGTTGTTTCCAAGCAAAATACACATGAAAAGCAGGGATAAGGTCTTGAGTTCCCAGGGGATTGCTGTGAGACTGCATCAACCCAGATGTCTGTCCTAGGATTAGTGCTGGGTAGCAAACCCTCAGGTAGGCTGCTCCTGATCTTAGCAAAGCAGCAGGATGATGAACATTTGACTGCCTCAAAACGTTGGCATCTGTAACTGGAAAGGTATGTAAATTTAAAACAGCAGGGGTTTTCCAAGGTGTTGAAAAGGAATTGGGAGAGTGGGTGGCAGAGGAGCCACCATAAATTTTCTCCAGATAGAGAGGCTGAAAATGTTTTGAATTCTTCCCCTTCAGACTTGCATTAAGTTGAGGACCAGAATCAGAGGGGCTTTCAGGAAAGCCGTGTGTGGGTGTAGAAAATGAAAGTATGGTCTTCAAATTCATCCAGTGAGTAAGTTCAATAATGTCATGGGGTCTGAGGCTGTGATATTAATTTTCCTCTTATACAGGAAAACCATGGTGCCTCTCATATTGCTGGTTGTCGTGTGATGCTGTCACATGTATTTCCCATTTGTGGTGCTTTAGGATCCAGGAGTGTCACTGATCTGTCACATGAACTTCAAATGGCATTGCCTCTTTCTGTGCCTGTATCCCTTTGTTACTTATTTACCTCGGTTCTGATTGTGTTGCACCTCATACAGTGTATTAATTAATGCACTAATTGAAGCTAGGGTTAACCAGAAACACAAGTGTTTGCAGGACTGAGGTACATGAGAAAACAAGCTGCTGTATTTAAGCAGGTGCACATGTAACACCATAAACAGTACCATCTAAAACTGCAGTGATTGATGGCTGGGCTTCAAGACTATTTAATGATTTACAATGGCAATCAAGTCTTGCTGTTACCATTTTATGGGCACTGAACATTCATCAGTGAGAAACACAACCCTTACAGCAAAGGAGGTTGCTATTGGGAGTTTCATGTGGAGGTCAACTGGATGGCTGAGTACCTCTGTCAAAAGCCTCTGGGTAATTTAAAGTAAGAGAGCTTTGTGTGTGTTTGGTTTGGGGTTTTTGTCTAACATTTTCCGTCCATCTCCAGAGACGGCGGTGCTTTCTCACAAGAGCATCTTAAAGACTGCATCTCTTCCACTGCTGACTTGTTTAGGGTCAGAGAGATGCTTCAACACCGAGACTGTGACTCCTTTTGTTTTCAATGTTTTCGTGCGCTCCTTCTGAAACGTGCAAGTTTCAGGCTGCTTTCCCCTCAACTCAGCAGAAAATGCTAGCACTGCTGATCCCTGTGACAGAGCAACGGGTGACAAACTGCCTTGTCATTTCAATCAAAGCCACCCACACTTGTCATTAGGTTTATCCAGGGTTAAAGTGTTCATTACGCGCCAGCCTGGCTGCCAGGGGTGGCTGTTTTTCTTAATCTTGTGTCATAACTGTTGTAGTCGGAGGCGGGGATGGAAGCACCTGCTGGCTCCAGTGACAGCTTTATTCTGGGAGCTGCAGACTCAGCTGAAGGAGAAAACAAATGGGGACACGAATTAGTGGGCCTGAAGTTCACAGGGATAATGCGTTTTGTCAAATTAAGAGTTTGTTTAAATGAAATTATACAGCAGTTCTCATCTCCTTCTGCTTCCTATCTACTCTAATTTTGGACTTCTCTGGAAATTTTGGTTTTCTATAGTCATCTTTATCCTTCTCTCACATCCTTCTCTTTTAGTGTTGATGGGTTTTTCTTTTTTTTTTTTTTTAAAGAGTCCTTAATGTTTTAATTGGAATATAATCAACAAAATTTGTCACATTATTCCAGGTTTTTGGTTAAAAAAGACAAATATATAAGATACATATGTGGACTCAGCTAGTGTAATCTATTTCACATCATAACAGCACAGTTTCAAATATGTTTTATTTTTATTTTTGTCATGTCATATCTGGATTATAAACTTATTTTTCTTCATCTGGTCCCCATAGTGTTAGGGTAATACTGTTCAGTGCCTTATCTCTCAGAAGTGGGAAACTTGTTTTGGGTCTGACACTGATTTGCTTTGCCTACCACTTACTACAGCTAAGTGGAAATAAAGAGTATTTTAAAATTTTTCATTATTTACTGTGCTATTATTTGTAAAAAGCCTACCAGAACTCCTGGGAGACAGCTACTCCCTGAATAACTAAGGGAGAATAGAATAATTAGATTTATATTTATTTTTATCCAAATCACTGGAGAGAAAATGTCTGCATTTGAGTTCTCTTAAGTAAATACTCTGGGGTTTTTTTAATATGATAACGTTTACTACAGGTGCATTAAAACTGTAATTTTCATAGTATGTTCAAGTACTAGGTATAATGTGTATTTTTTATAACTTAACTACCTAAATTCTGGCAATATTGCCAACTATTCATTGCTACTGGATAACTATAAATGACCCAAATATCCTAAGCAATTTCAATAACCCAAGCTTTAAACCAATATAACCTATTGCAGCATGTTTTCTTATTTCCTCCTGGTTTAATCAACCCCATATAGATAGAGAAGCATTAAGATAAATATATATAATTATGTGTTACAGTGTCTTTATTATACATCTCTTTTATTTTTAATATAGCATTGATATATAAAATACCTCAATATGCTGCATGCTAAAAATAAGTGTATTCTAATTATTTTGAAGCTTTCCAAGAGAATATATAGCCTGTGTCTCAAAGTTGGTCTCTGGGGCAAGCTTTTATTATTATGGTCATTAAAATAAGGAGTTCTTTTCATACAGAAAAGCAACATCAGTTATCTGACCTGCATCTTTCCCTCGGCACCCTGAACAAAAGGGCTTTTATCAGCAGAGTTTCTCTCTGCTTGCCGAAATACAGCAAAAGTAGACTGGGATAGTTTTTAGGAGCCTCCTAAAATTTTTCAGTCAGGCACCTGGTTTGTTCAGACCCTTTGTTTATAAGGTAGAGCAGGTGAATCTTCTAGCCTCACATGGTGAGGGACAATGGACCTAGACCTTCAATTTGGGTTGGATAAAAGCACTAGGACCTCAGTGGCTGTGCAGAGATCACCTGAGATTCTGTGGTTGCAAATACTTTGGTTTGAGTCTGATTGTAATTTATTACTGGGTGATTTAAAATTGGAGAGCTTTCCTGTGAGATGGGTGTGGAGTGGGGAGAAAGGGTAAGATTAAAAGAAGGGGAGGAGAGAATGAGGCAAATGTTCTCTCAAGGTTAGGCTACTTGCAGAGACAGCCGAGGTGAGAACAAAAGGGAAGGCATCAGAGGGTAAGCAGCAAAGCATAGGGTTAAGGTGAGAATTGTAGGTATGAGGGCCCAGTAACTTACCTTTCTATCACCCTTTTCATGTTAGAAATGATCCTGGGAAGCCAAGCTGTGGCTCAGAGCCAAGGTACAATTCAAACACTGCTTTGATTGTGACCCCTAAGGTCACAAAGGTAGAAATGACCCTCCTAAAGTTTTGCTTACACAGATGAGGATGAGCACAGAATGCCGGAGAGAGCTCTGGATTCATCCCACGAGGGTTGTGGTGGTTAAATCTCACACAGCATGAAGCTGTGATAAGCTTTGCCTTTCAGGTAAGTACATAGGTTTGGATAAAACTATGTTGTCCATCAGAACTGTCCACACCAGGGTTCATTTTCCTACCTTTTACTACTTTGTGTCCTCAGGTATTTCAGTTATTCATTGTTTCTGTGTAAATAATCCTCACTATTCCTTCACTGACTGGTAAAATTGGAATGGAACCATTACAGGGTCAGTTCTGTGCATGACACAGGAACAGCAAATGTGCTGCTAATTCCCCAGGAACAGGAGGAGAAGGGATCAGTTACAAATCTGTTCATGTTGCACCTCAGTGGGCTGAAATGTTTCAGGGTAAATTCTGTGGGAAGGACACAAGAGAGGAATGTGGAAAGAAAGATGAAATGCAAAAGAGCTTCACCAAAGATTATGAGGATAACTAAACTGATTACTTGGTAAATTATTATTAATTATCTCCACAAAGGAATGGATGGTGGATTTATCTGAATCATTTTTCCTGGTGCTACATGGAACAGAGAGGAGGGAGGTATTGTACCTGATGGAGGATAGGTCTTGTAAAGGGCATGAAGATGAGTGAGGATCTGTAAAAACTGATGTGGATATTACTATTTAACATCATATTTAATAACAGTGGCAGAAAAATGTAGGAGTACGTGAATAAAATTTACTGACAACAGAAGCTGGGAACATGTCTTCAATACAGAAGCAGTCTGCTATATCAGACAGAATTACATGGAGATATAACAGACATATAATAACTCATACAATGTGTCCCATTAATCATTGTTTTAAAAATTCCAGAGCATGACCCCCTTATTTCCCTGCAGATTATGTCTTCAGAGTCAATAAAACAGTGGCAAACTGCTTAGTTTGTGGGTTCCCTTCCCTCCTGTCAGAAATACAAGAAAAAATTAGATGTAACTTGGTATCTGAAGTTCAGCCAAAGTTTGTACCAGCTCTAATGATGTTTCAATTCACTGACTGCTGTGTGAACTCACATAATTCTTAAATGTTGGGGTTTTTAATTGAATACAAGTATTGCAGTGCTTTGTATCCTTAGCTACGTTTTACTCAATACGGTCGGTGTAATTCAGACATGTCAGAAATCTCATGCTTGCTGCTGTGCCACCTTCTGCCTCAGTAAACAAGAGGAGATCACTGTTTGCTTTTTAAAACAAAAACAGGAAAGTGTTTTCTAGTGTTTTCACCACTTCAAGCCTGTTGCCAGTTTAACCTGGATTTCTGTGCCCTGCCCAGTGTTTCCCTTAGTGAGTTTTATTGGGTGTATCATGCGTTCATTTACCTACACTGTGTTTTAATGCCTGTCAAAAGAAACTCATTAATGCTGTCAAATATGAAATACTTAATTGTCATTACTATATCAACTATATTGGATCCTGCTCCTTGAGTGTACTGTGAAATTTGGAAGGAGCAGGACTAGAATCTTAGTCTACACCAACTTTTTTTTTTCCTGTACTTTTAGTCAGTGCTGAAAACATAACAAGTTTGCAGGAAAATGTGGCTCTTGGAAGGAAAGTGGTAGATGAAAGATGGTGGCTTGGCCTTTTGTGAGAGTGTCCGAGACATTAATCCCTGCCTCACTACATAACTAAACACAGTCCCATGAAATATTTGCCCCATTCTGTCTGTTACAGAACTGCCAATGTGTCATATTTTTCTCACGTAGCCTGAAAAGCTTTTGCTTTTGTTTACTTTTGAATGCAGTCTAATTAATTATATAACTGTGGGGTCTGGGTTTTTTTTTTATTTTAAAGCACGTAGAGTTGGCCATTCAGTGCCTCTGCTGTTTTCACCACATCCTATCTAAATTTGCTTTTACCTTCTCAGTAGTCACATGCTTGCCTGCCTCTACAAATTCTTTTCTGCCCTTCTGTAGCTGCCACAGGAGCCTTTGCTGTGTTTGTAGGTTTAGGAGTTGCTGAATACTTCTCAGTGGTCACCTGTAGGGTTTCTTCTTGACCTCGTTGCACCTCGTGGATTTTGATCTGGAACTTGCAGAGGTGGAGATGAGCTGGGAAGGTTTCTGCAGTGGGAAGGGGTGTGCTGGCAAAGAGGTGCACTTGGGTGGAAGAAGGTTCTGTAAACTCCACCAATAGTCAGAGCGTCCCCAGCTGTGACTCTGAGGCAGAGCTGGGCAGTGGAACATTTGTCCTGGCACTGTGGGGACTGAAAACAAGTGGCAGAAAACCCCACAGAGAGTAAGCAAGAGGCTGACTTCTGTGAAGTGGAGTGTTTCCGTGGGTGAGGCTGGCTGCCTGGGGTCGCCTTTTATCGTAAACAGCAGCGAGCAGCTGGGCTGGGGCTTGCCAGGCAGCCCTGAGCCACACCAAACTCACTGCTGACTTTGTGATGGACCAGCTGGGTCACAGCTGCACTCTCTGGGTCTGTGCTGCTTGCCCTTTGGATTACAGGCTGGGGATATGGGTCTGTGCAATAGAGAGGAAGGTGGGAAACATCCCAGAGAAGGTCCGGGTGCGCGGAACCAGAGAAGTTTCTTAATAAATGGAGTTTTTTCCCATTCAGTTGTTGAATTTCCTCCATCTGAAATGGCATAGACTAAATTTAAAATTCAGGATGCTACAGAATTTCATGTATAATTGTAGTGAATTAAATAGATAAATTATGATCTTTCAGTATCAGCACAGCAAAGAGATGTTACTAAATCATACCAGAATTTAGATTTCAAAACAGAGAGACTTAAAAATTCTTTTCTGGAGTCAAGTGGAAACCTTTTATTTGTTTAGTTGGGTCTTTTTTTAAAGCGTTTTCTTACAACAATCAGAAGATTCTTTGATTTAGAAAAGACGCATTGTTTGAGGTTTAAAAATGAGACTTCATGAGAATTAAAAATGAAGTATCACAGGAAAGTGTACATGGCTTTATCTCTCCTTCTGATATTTCAGAAAGACAACCCAAAAGTTATAACAGCAGAAAAAAAAAAAAAATCTAAGTTTTAATTTTTCAGAAAGAAAATGCTTGTAAATTGTAATCTCTTCCAAAGAGGGGCTCTGAGCTGTTTGTGCTCCATTATGGGCATTTCAGCAAAGACAGAGCTTTCCTTTTCTTTAATAACACAACGGATGCAAGTCAGCAGCATGAAGTATTAAAACTGCGTTTTTGCCACTCTTTAACGTCACAAAATCTTGTTTCTTTAAAATAAAACCAACAGGAGTGTTGGCAATGAAAACATCATTTTTATTTACAGCACGTTGATAAACGTAACTTGAACTTTTTCGCATGCAAACTCAGCTAACAGTCTGGGGCACCGGGAGATATGAATTTCCATCACTGGAGTGTCTTAGAGCACACATACCAATTTCTGCAAGGTGCACTGGGACAAAAATAATTGAGCTTTTCAGCTTTTTTGGGTGAGTTATCAGGTTCATCTCAAGGTTGAAAAGGATGTTCAAGCAGGCAATTAACTTACCAGTTTAAGTTAAAGCTTTGGTTTGCTGCTTTGAGGAGGATGTAATCTGGGCCCTGGGCAGTTACTTCTCCTTCAGCACAAATGAACAAGTCAAGTATGAAATTCAATGTGCTCTTACTTTTGCAAAGAAAAATGTTCTTGTAACGTGGTAGAAATACAAAATGCAACATAATATGTGCTCACAATTGAAGACTTCATGGTAAAAAGAAAGTGAGAAATGTTTTAAAATTTTTTTTAAATCACATGTATTATTTTAAATTCCGTTTTCTTGACTTCCGTTAACGTGTTAGTCCTTTCTATTGCAAACATTAACAGGCTGTACTTAATGTAGTTTATGCAGTTTATCATCTTGTCTTCTGGTGCCCTGTAACTTTTGATATTTGAGGCTCTGCTACCTTGTAGGCTCTCCTAGTGCAGTGTTTTGAAGGAGAGACGCAGCATGCTCTTCCAGAGAGACTTTGCTTTCAGCTTACTGATTAACTTCTTAGCTTCTGTGACTGGTGACTGGGCTTTGACAAGTACCCAGAAATTGGGAACATTATAAATAAACAGAGAAGGAAGCAAACAGCTGATTTTATAGCTCTTTTCTCCATGCAGGTAAGGACACAACCCACTGTAAAGGGTTGTGTCACAAACTTCCTAATAGCCTAAGATACCCTATGTTGAGTTTATTTATTAACCTGTTTTAGCCTCTGAAGAACACATCTCTGACCTCTCATTAATTTACCACCTGTCTCAAAAAGGTGATAATTTTTCTTCAAACCTTGACTGCTGGGTTTCATGTGACTGACCATGTCTTTAGGGATTTTTCCTCAGAAAAATTCCTATGCTCTTTTTTAACTTACCAATGACAGAAAAATGTGGAAGTATGTATGGCAAAGAATCTAATTAGAAAGCAAGCAGAGGATGCTGCTCTTTTGTCATGATCTTGGGATGTGAGGTGTGAATGAATGTAATCTGCAGCATTTTTGATTGCCCATGATAACAGAAGTCTGAGATAATAGGTTATTGAAATAGATAATAGTGAATTAGAACTAGCATGTGGATGTGAGTTCTAAGAAGTGTCTGTTATTTTAAGCCTTGGCATACTCCCAGATGTAGTTGAGTTGGCTCTTCATGAGCGCTGGCAAAGCCTAGACTGTATGAAGGAAAACATCACACTCTCACCCAGAAATACAGATTTTGGCCAGTGAGAACAGCCCTGTCTCTCTGTGTGAGCTGTATCCTTGCTGTGTGCCTTGGGCATCAGCTGTTCCCTGGCTATACCAGCAGGTTCAGGGATGCTTCCTGAGCTGGAAGCAGGGCTTGCCTACTGCTAGAGCTGTTTACCATTAGCAAGAACAGGACAGAAAATGCTGAACAGATGAAATGCCTTAATTTTCCACTGTTTGTCTGTATTGCTTAAGTCTCTTCCTTTAAATAGAGGAGCAAAATCATAAATGAATCTGTAGTCCTCTCCACTCAAGTGGAAAATATGTTATTGTCTGTTTTCATGAATCCATTCGAAGCTGCTTACTCTTATTTTTCATAGCTACCTTCTGACTCTTTCTGCTGCTGCTATCCAGCTTTTTATTATCCTTCCCCAAGCTCCTTCCACTCCTCTCCCACCAGGCACTGATGTGAAAGGAGGCAAGAGTGACACAGCAGCAAAGCCAGGCTGTTAGGAGGCTGAAAGTGGCTTCATGCTGGTGACAGGCACACTCTCCCAGCACAGCCCAGAGGGAAGGGACCCTGCAGAAGGAAACCCCCGGGGGTGGGAGCCCTGTGATGAGACATTTCAAAGGTGGTGTGGCTTCCCCTGCACTACTGTTTGTGACAGGGGAGGCAGGGAGGCTCTCCTGCTAGCAGGGAAAGCAGGGCAGGTGGCTGCCTTCATTCCTGAACCTTTTTTCCTTTCGTGGATGTGTTTGCCTGAAAGTCACTGGTGTTTCATGGGTGATTTGCTCAGCTGAGCATCCTCTGTGCTCTGTCTGCCAAGGCAGAGAGAAGAAAATGGCTTGACTGTTTGTAGATATATTTATATATAGCCACATACATGGATATACCACATACTCCTCATACATATTTATATATATGTACTTTTATCTAAGTACACCCTTGGCATATGGTATTGCACCTATGTTTATGTGGAAGGGAAAGACAACGAGCGTGTTGCACCTAAGTGAGAGAAAATGGCAATGGGAGAACCCAAAAGTTTGAGGTGCTCATTTAAACTGATTAGCATCAGTGATTTAGCCAAGTCCTGCAGCTCTGGAAGGTGGCATCAGAAGGGAATTCTGTTATATCTCTGTATTTCTTTCAGTGTATCTGTCACAGGCTTATCAGTAGTCACTTCAGGAGGAGAATGCTCTGGGCCAACATAAATGCAAAATAAGGGGGCAGAGGCAATAGCAGTGTTGTTGAATTGAAGATGTTTATCGAAAGCTCAGTAAAGATTTTTATTTTGATTATTGCAACTCCACCACACGTTTGGAATGAAGGGGCAAAATGTTCTTGAATAAGCACAAAACCTCCGAATACAGATATTTGGATGCTTTTGCATCTCTGGCTGCAGCTAATACCAGAAGTTCTAAAGTACCACAGCTCTGTGAGCAGTACTGTATTTTGTGATTACCTAGAATTTGTATTTCTTATAAGAAAGATATAACCTAACCTCATAAGACTTGAGTTTAAACTTCTGAATGACAAACTGTATTTTGTTGCTTGCTCACAGGAGCCAATACAGTATATTCCAGAGAACACAAACAGGGCTTTTTTTGCCTTTTGTTAATTGACTTATTTTTCCCTAAATCTATAAAGTCAATTATTCAGATTGAAACTTTCCAGTTGCTTATTATGAAGGAGTGGGAGTTGGTGAGAAATATTCAGAAAATTCATGCTGCAGTTCATGGTGCTTCTTATAAAAGAGAAGGAGAGAGGATTTTTGTATCAGTGGTTATTCTATATGAATGTGAATTTGTTTTTGCTTCTGGCAATTTTGAATCCAGAGTCAAAACCACCTTCTGGGGGGGGGGGGGGGGGGAAATAGGCATTTTGCCTTTTATTAGAAAAAAAGAAAACAACTTGTCACCTTCCCTTCCTGCCTTAGCCTGTCTGGCAGCATTTGGACTCACACTGCCTTGTTGCACCCTTAGCCTGGCACTATACAAGACCATTTAGTGTTGATTTTTACTTTTTTCTCCAAGCTTCCAGGATGTTCTGAGAGCCAAATTTTCCAGCTCAGGCAGCAGAGGTGCAGGACATTCTGTATTAAGGCATTGTGTTCTCTCTCTGTGCTGAGCTCTGCAGACATGTCCCATTTCATGGATGTATGCCGTAACTCCCTCAAAGACAGCCACCTTTTGAAAGCAAACAAACAACCTCTTTTACCACCCTTTTACTTAAAAAAGGAGAGTGTTGGTGTGTAAGATTGTGTCATACACAGATTGCCTGGAGGGTGTCAGAAGGGCTTACTTTGGAGCCAGGTACTTCAAAGGAAAAGCAGTCCCTGCTCATGCTGTGCAGTGGGGTTGGTGATGCCTCTTTGGTTGGTTGAAAACCTGTGCAGTCCTTCTGCAGGGTCTGACACGGAGCAGAGATGGGATACTGATCCCAGAGGTTGCTGCTGCTTCGTGCATCCATGGGGTCACCTGTCTGGCTGTTCATGTGTTTCTCAGAGGGTTATTTGCTTGCTCAGTCCCATTAAGGTCCCAGGTTTGAGAAAGTGATGCTCGTGACCCAGACTTAAGGTGTTGCCCTGTTTAAGTCAAGCTCTTTTTTGTTTTGTTTTTTATTCCTGCTGTAAAAAAGCAGAGGCTGAAGAGCACTGAACTATAAAGCCTTCTCCTACACCCACTTTATTCTGAGGTAACAATTTCTGTCTCAGATAGAGGAGTTAGAGGAGCTGCTCTGAGCAAGTGCTTTCCCAGGTGCACCTGGCGCTGGCTGTGTGCGCTCAGGAGAGTCTCAGATGTGTGTTTGCTGGGGCGGCTGTGTGGGGGGAGATCCGTATCTGTCGAAGGGAAGCGTCACATCTCGCTTTGAGGCTTTGAGGGGCCCGGGCTGTGCATGAGTGAGGGACCAGGAGCTTAGCTTATAAGTGAAAGGGACTTGCTGGGCATGGATCTTGTGGTTGCTGTCAGACAGACAAGCACAGCCCCCGAGTCTCTCAGCAGGAGAACCAATCTGGGTAAAATGCTCAAGCCACTTCATCAGCAGCCAGATCTTTAAAATACTCAGAGGTCTCCCAGAAATCAGTTGTTTTGAACAAGGAAGAAAGGTTGAAGAAGAGGAATAGAAAAAATATAAGCATGATTAGTGATATTAACCTGACACAAGAAACAAAGAGGATGGAGATTTGAGAGAAGCCAGCCTGTGTTGTGGCAATGGGGCCCAGAGCAGCAGTTTGTGCAGGGCTGGAGGGGAGCAGGTACAGGGAGCAGGCTCCCTCCTCCATTTTAGCCTGTGTCCTGCCCTTTGGCAGGCCAGAGCAAACCAGAAAAAGCACAGGTGATCTGCTGGGCAAACAGCTCCTGTGCAGTTCCCAAAATGGCCTGGCTGGTTTCGTGCAGCTGCTCTGTGGTAAATGATGGGGGATCTTCTGAGGCTGCACCGGGATGCAGCAGCAAGGTGTTGGAGCAAGAAAATGCATTTGTTTTTCTGAGAGCGTGGCATGGAGCTCTGATTTGTATGGTCCACGCTGAAGCACAGACCTGATCTTTCTGATCAAAGTACAGCATATTTAGAATGTAAAAGAAAGGCAAAGGTAAGTCATATGCAATCTATAGTGTGGTATGTACAAAGAGAAGTGTATCATTAACAAAACCTGATAAAAGGACAATTAGTGGTCAGGATGGAAAGCTGTAACACAGAGGAGAGCCAGTTGGGTAGGTGTAAGAAATGTGATTTATCTGTCTGCAAAGGATAATAAAGCAGTCATTCTCTCCTTAACTGTGGCTATAAAGCTATTATTAAAACCAGCCTGGAGAGTGTCTGGTGTGCAATGCCCAGGGGGGCAGCAAGTATAAAAGTGTCCTTGGCTGATGTCATGGCTCCAGGTTTTCTGTTCCTCCCTGAACTTTCCTGAGAAAGCACTGACAACACCATCACGCTGCAAGTACTTTTTCATGCTTAGAAGTCCTATTTTGTCTAAGTTTTTACAGCACAGAGTAATTTTAAAAATAGGACAACACTGAATACTCTGGTAACTATAGGAAATAATTTGATTATATCACTTTTTCTGTCATTTTCCCTCATTAAGATTGGCTTCATAAAATGCACTTTCTTGGCCTTTCGACAAGTACTCAGGAAAATTGTGCACCAGTTGTTTGAGTAGGGTAATTCTGATTTAACATCTTCTAATCACCTCCATGCTTGTGCTTATAGATTTTGATTCCTGTGTGACCTAGTAAGGTTAAAAAGCAAATTTTTAAATTAAGTCGGGCATGGTTTTGCAGAAACTGCTGGGCTTCTCTTTTGACCTAGTGGTGCATTTATGATTTGAGGAACTTGGACGAAAACAACTGGGGGAGTAATGCCAAATTTTTTATAATATTGCAAGCGACACGTGGAACTGACTTCTTTCACTTTTACACTTCTGCTCAGTAATAAAATACAATTCCTGACGGAAAATAAGATATTAATTTTGCTTCTTCAGTTGTAAAGTGAGTAGTCATTGAACTAAATGACTATGCATTATTTCCATGAAAATGCTGGTGCCATCAGACACCACCACACCAGAATAAGCACAAAACATTTCTGTGGAAATAAGAAGTCAGGGTTTCTGGATAAAAGTTCACAAGCTGGTCCACATGTGTTAATAACTTTGTTTAGAGTTTTTATTACTGATTTCAACACTGCTGGGTACTATTCTGGATGGTAAAATTTAGCTGTCCATCTGCCAGTAGAACTTGATCTTTGAGTTTGCAGAAGAATGTTCCTGATTAGAAGCAAGTCTGTATGCAGACAGACAAATGTACTCCCTTTGCTCAAATTGCAATTATCTGCTAAGAGAAATTAAAATAGAAGAGTTTATTTTGTTTTTAGTACAAGATTTACTGACACTTTCTAAAAAAACTAAAACTACAACTATCTTTGGATTAGGTTTTTTAAAAAATCTTGATTATACAGTTGTGTCTTGAACTACAGATTGGTTGTGCATGAATTCTAATCTTGCCCAGTATTTGCTGTCGGGTTATTCTGCAGGTAGCATAACCAGCTGTAGAATTTAATCTCTTAAAATCTTCAGAAATACTAATCTCTGAACAGCCTAGAAGAAAGTATTTTTGTGTCATAGCCAGCTGAGAATTTTAGGAGAAGCAGCTTGTTCAGTGTGATACTTTATTTAGCTTTACCTAGGTTATAAATAGCAGCATAAAACTGTCATTCAATTGCTGCTTCTAAAGACTACATAATAACTTTACATAGAATTTAAGTTTTTTCCTTTTATGCTGCCAGCATTATGATAGTGCTAGAAATGTGACAGGGAAAAGAGAAGAAATAATGTTTTTATTGTTGTAAACTATGTCGTAAAACCATAGTGTTTGGATCACCAACTTGTTAGCATGGTAATAAAATAACAGATTTTCTCTGTCCCAGCTGGTCAGATTTTTTCTCTTTTAGGGACTTTATTCTGGTCATGAACTCACAAGACTGAGATATGTAATGGTGGGACACTGGAGGAGGATGGGACTTGTTAGCAGGGAAATTTGGCTTCAGGGGGCCTGTGGCACTAAAAATTGGTAAAATAAAATTATCTAAGGTCTATGCAGATTTGCTTATTATTTCTCTGTTTGAATTTCATTGGTTTTTCCAGCATGCAAAATTAAATGTATGTTTATGAAATGAAATTAATTAAAGTAATGTTTGTTCTATAGCTGTATCTACATCTCTTGTAATGTAATTTAGATAAAAACCCTCTATGTGATGGTGGATGCCGTCATGTTTGATAAATTTCAGGTGACTGCATGGAAACTTAGGAAATTGGGGTTTTTTTGGTCATGTCCAAGCAGAAAATCAACTGACAGGAGAAATACATAGTGATTTTATTTTTCCATGGCTTTTTGGTGAACCAGTTCTATATTCTAAACAGTATCAGGTAGAGCAGGTTACAGCGCCAGACTGCTTTTGCTTAATGTGCATAGCGTTTTCCCTTAGACCTTTGTATTTTGTACATGTGCTGTGCTCTTCCTCAGTGGAAATGCTGAAATGTTTGGAGAGTTAAATATATATATTTGGTGCTGTGCAATGAGCTGAACCGGTCCTTCCTGCTTTTTTTGCCTTGTAGTAAATAATTCTTATATAGCTCTTGCAAGGGACTTGGAGTAAACCACTGCTAATTTTTGTTGTTAAAATAGAAATACAGCTTCGGGATATATTTGTAGAAAAATATAGGGTTCAGAGGCAACTGTTTTTATTTGCTGACTTCTAATCTGTAGGCATGTGAAAATGAATTGCAGAAGAACAAACTGTCAGGTTACTCTGAAAGCAGGGTAGAATAAAATGAATTTAACGAGTAATGAAAAGATTTATTTTCCAGGAAAAAAGAAATTTGTGTAGTGTCATACTCTCCAAACTTTAATTTGTTACACTGAGTAAAGGTTTATTGTGTAATGAATGTTGTGTTAGAAAAAAATTTGCATTTATCTTTTAATTATTGACGCTCACTCCCTTTTTCTCGTGCATCTTTGAAGAGGAGTGTGTGTGTCAGCCTTGGGGCCAAACCTGTTGTCACTGAATGAAATGGCCTGTGCTAACTTGAAATCAATGGTGTGGAGAATGAATTCACCCATTTTGGAATGTGGTCTTTCCTGGGAAGAGAACCAGGCCATTTGTTTACATCACTTGTGTTTCTTCCTCTGTTTGGATGTGATAAACCCAACACAACCCTCATGAGTGCTGTCGGCTTCGATGGCTTCACTTCTTTTCTGTCTGTAAAAACAGGGCGGCTTCTCCAAATGGATTTCAAGGGATAGATTGAAATAATTAATGCACATCTAATGGCTCATTCTGTGGGATAACACTTTGCTTAATGGGATTAATTCCAGGCTTGCACATGCAAGAAACTCCCAGAGGCACAGATGAGGCCACTGCAAAGCACCTTGAAGGAGGTCCCCAGTACCTTCCCTGTTCCCCTCTGTCCTTTTAGGAATACACACCAAGTCCTGGTCTGACTGAATGATGGATTCATCAAAATTAATCTCAGAAAAACATTTGTATTAAGGGAGGAGAGTGTTTTGTCCTGCACATGAATTGTCCCATGAATTGTCTGGGCAGCGCAGTGTTGCGTTACATATTTTAGGTACTACAATACACAATAAAGGGTTCCATGGCAAGAAGAAATTGTAATGGGTAGAAGTAGAAGAAAGATTTTTCTTAGAGAGTACAAAAAGTAAATTAAGTGCTAAGGATTCTTTTCACATTTAGGAGAAAATGTATTTTCTGTGGGCATTTGATCACTTGGCAATTTTTCACTCCATCCAACAGTTCTGCGACTGCACTTTCCAAATCTGTGCTTTCAATAAAGCTTACTGAAGCTCCCAGTGCTATGAAAAATGGAGCTCATATAAATTTCCTTTGCATTCTAACTCCATCTCAGCTGCACATAGAAAGCAAACAAGCACAGTTTCCATGCAGCCTTTTTATCTCTCTGCACATCCCAGAGGCTTCCCAATACAGCTTTTTGTGGGAGAGAGGGGTGTTTAAAGTAAACATAATTTCAAAATTTTCATCCATTTTAGCAGCAGCATTACAGGTCTTTAAAGGAACATGTTTTATGAGGCTGACAAGCAATTAGATGTGTGCAGTGGTAGTGCAAGTGATTCTACACTTGCAAAATTCGTTGGAGTGAGAAAAATCAGAGACAACATAATATCCCATCTCAAGTGGCTGCTTCAGATAGGTGCTCTAAAACTTGAAGGTATGAACAGAATTCTTCTGTAAAATATATCTGGTAAGTGGCTGAGAGCTTCTTGTCTGCATTAAGATGGAAAGAATAAATACAAGGCATTGAAATCCTCTGAAATAGCTATGCCATTCCTCCAGGAAAACAAAACAAAACTAAATCCAGTCATAAGCAGCAAAATGGGATTTCTCTTTGCCAGATTTCTGGAAAATCTTTTAATGAAAAATCCTGAAGAAAAACCAATACGGTAAATTTAGTGCTGCGGATGAAATTAATTTAAATTGCTCATAATAGCTCATCTTTCCAGATTATCAATATATTCCCAAGTAATTAAGGGAAATAACTTGATGAATTTTAATATTAGTTGCATGCAGTGAGTAAATCATAATTACTTCATGTCAGTTGCAAATACTGCCATGGGATGGTTTGAACTTGTAGCGTAAATAAACAGGAAATTTTCTATGTGATGAGAGATTAGGCTACTTTTCCTTGGGTTTTGGGGTTTTTTTCCCCTACAAGTCTATCACCACAGAGAAGCAATTAAGAAGGTACTGGCTTCTAGTGCCTGAGCTTTTGAGAGCACTTCAGTACTTCTGACAGATAACACATTACTTTTGTTATCTTATGGTTGGTATAATAAAGGTATTAGGTAAAGTCATTAATGACAAGGAAATTCTTTCCTATGTTTTCTCCCATCCCACACAGGAATGTAAACAGACTTTAATTCAGTCAAAATTTATATATATGGTCTTCATACTTGCCTTTTCCTACCTATGGGTGAGAAGCTGTGGGTTTTATTTCCCTTATCCTGTAATGCCATCTGAGATAAGCTTTTCTAAAATTGAGTGTGGTCCCTCAGGTGGCTCGTAACAAAATGCAGCAATGGAGATGTACCAGCCACAGTTTTGTCACCTGCAAAAGGTGACAAAGAGAAGCACAGGCGTCAGCAGTGAGGTGTGAACTAGCATAAATAAAGCCATGCCCCATTTGCAGGTCCATGGCCAAAGCCCTTTTAGCAAGTGTTTTGCTTTGGCATAAAATTTTAGCTGCAGAGTTGCTACACGCTAGGAAAATGCAAATGCTTCCAAATCAGAGGAGGGATGTTTTGGAGGTTGGAAGAAACAATTCTTTCTTTTTCAAGTGAAATCTGTGAGGGTCCGTGGAGTTAGGGTTTGTTCTGAGCCCCTTTGCTGAACGACTCCGTCGAGGACCCAGGCAAGGTTGTAGTGATATTTCCATTTTGCGGTAGCTCATCCATTGTCTCTTTTTTATGAGGTCTGCAAAATGCTTCGTGTGGTTTTTTTTAGAGTGGAATATTCTCCAGTGGTCTTAATACTATCATTGCTAAGCTTTGGTAAACAATGCCGCAAAATAACGCGCAGGGAATTAATATTGACCCAAACCCTTAATCACTCTTTCTGTTTACTCTCTACATAGCCTGCTGTTGCACAGGAGGGTTTTTTGCCTGTGCATCTTCTGTCAGAAGCAGGACATGACACACACAGCTCTCTACTAAGTGGGTCAGTGGCAGGGCACTGCTCTGAAACCTCTCCCTCCCATGTGTGCAGCTACTGCAGGTTTAGAGCCTCAGCCGTTGGGGCTGGTGAAACCTCCTTCCTGCCTGACAACCTGAGCCACCACTGCCTCTGCAGATGATTTAACTATTTCTCTGCTTGACACCAGGCTTCACTAGGAATGTCTTTGCCCTCAGAAGCTTTGTTGCAAGTGGATGTTGGAATGAAAGTATCTTGAGGCTCTGCTAGTCTTAAAATAATCTGCTCCGACTTGTTCTGCTAAAGTAAATATTTCCAGCCTTTCCACAACTTTTCGTGTGTCTGCCTTCCTTATGATTCAGTCATGATATTTACCTGCTGAAAAACATTGTATGAGGAATGTGTTTAAAGTCTTGAAAGACACCTACCTGGGTTTTGAAAAATGTTGCTATGAACTTAACCTAAAAAAGTGGATGGCTTTCATTATTGGACATTTGGTGTCCTTCCTGGCTCTGGCTCTTTTGTCACTAGTTAGATCTGGTGCTGCCGGTGAGTTTACGTGAAAACTAATCCCAGAAAATGGCAAAAAGACTTGGTTTGATTCCAGTAGGATTAGCTGTGATGAGTGTACAGGCATGGCTTTGTCCATACATCAGGGATGGCTGCTGTAATTGTCCCAGCTTTGGTCCATGTTGGCTGCAAGGGAAGGAATTGCTCATTCCTGACTGTTCTCTGTAAATGGCCTTGTAGCTGCAATACTCCCTCCAGCATCTCCACCCTTAGCTTGCATTCCTGTGAGAGACTTTTTACTCCTCTGCTTGCAGCAAATCAAGGGAGTCACAATCAAGCTCAGTCTGAGACAAAACAGCCCTGGTGAGGCTCTCGTTGGGTCTGTGTATCTCTGCACTCAGTTTAACATCAGCTGTGAAATCAGAGTTGTCCCTTCCTGCACTGAGACAAGAAAATGCTCTGATGATTGACTGACTCTAAATATTTTGTGTATGCATATTTCTAATATTTTATTGCCCATCTAGCAGACAGCCATTTCCCACTAGCAGGGATAGCCCCCATAAGCTTAATGACTTCTGTAAGTCTGAAACTGGAATAAAAGGCAGTGGGGCTGCCTTATGAATCTCCAGGTTGGAAAGCATTCTTCATATTATCAGTACATGTGATTACTGGAGCCATGGCAGTGAGCTAGCTGTAAAGTCTAACTTAAAAGTGCTAATTTAAAGTGCTTAAGGAAAGTCTGTCACGTGTGTGAAGTGCTCACTGAACAGAGATACACATCTGATTGTGATCAGCATCTTGTGCCTGACTTAGTGTCTCTTCCTTCAGCCTGGCAGAGTGAAGTCTCTTTGGGATCCCCAGGGAGACAAGCAGGCTGAATTCTTTTATGTGATCCTCCATCATGTGCACAGGGTTGTAGGAGCTGAATATGAAAAGGCCACCTGATAGTAAATCAGTCTGGGGTGAGTTACTGCTGTGGGACAGAGTTGGTAGGGGAAGGGAAAGGCTAAGTGACCCAGAAGCATTTGAATAATTCTTGCCTCTTTGTACACTTAACACCAGATTGGATTAGACAACAGAAAATTTACAGCGGGGAACACCTTTTGCATTAACTGGATTAAACTTCTGCTATCCCTGATGAAGATGAGATTAGTAAAAGCACTTGTGTCTAATCTAAACCCACAAAAGCTGAAAGAGCTGCACAGCTTACATCTGTCATCCCAGCTTGTTGGGTATCCAGGTCTGCAGCAGCCCTGTGTGTGGTTTGCTGTCTCTAGGAGGCAACATCAGGTTTGCTTCAGGAAAGCCCTTTGCACCAAGTCCTTGCTAAACTGAGAAGTGAAAGCAGTTGCTTTTTCTGAGAATGACTGACTGTTTTGATGAAGCAAGGAGTCCCCTTCCAGAGATGAGCAAGGCACTCCCCTCCTTTCTGTTTCTGACAAGGCTCTGGAAGGGTTTGGAGGGTGAAAGACTGCCTTATTTAATTATATATTCTAAGTTAATCTTCTTCACCTTCAGACTGAAAAGGTAGATAATTTATTTTTTTCTGCACATATTGGCTCCTCTTCCAACATATCAAACAGCTACTGGAGATCTACTTGTCTTGCTCTTGTTAGAGTACCCTGGACTTTTTTATTAGAGTCTTTATTCCATGCTGTGCTAGAAAATCTTAGAAAAATTTCAGTTGGAAGGGACCTTAAAGATAATCTAGTTCCAAACCCCCTGCCATGGCTAGGAACACCAGTGTTTAGCCCTTTGTGGCATTATAATATTTTCCTTCTTTTGAATCTGTTTCTTCCAAATAAATCAGAGGGAAAATTGGATTATTTGAACTTTGTGATAGTGCCTTCCTGAAAGGGATCCTGAAAGGAGTATGAAAGGCTCACAAGAATCCTAAGGCACCTTAACTTGACTGTCCATTCATTGCTGTAAAAAAGTGAAAGCTAATGACTTAAAATACTTCCCTTTTTAAATGTAATTATTTGGGCTGCCTAACATCTGGTCTTGTAACCTGAATCCCAATCATATCAGTGATTTCCTCTGACAACAAAGTCTAATGCTGAGCTTTGTGGGCATGAGCTTTGCTTTGGGCCATGTTGTGTTTAACAAATATGTGATGGAGTATTGATGACAAATTAATTGAGCCTCTTCCTTCTGCAAGTGAAGGAGGATGTGGCCGCTGCTTCTTCAATCTTGGAGGGTCACAGGTTTGTTTGTTGCTTATATATATGAGTAAAAAACCCATAGAAATATATAAATAAACCCCAGGATAGATACATTCTTTATGAACAGGATTATCTTTAATAATTTTAGCTGGCTAACTTTTAGGCATTCAGTCTGGGCTGTCTTTTCAGCTGCAGGCTGTATACTCTTGAAATGAAGCACTGTGCAGGGTGCTCATCTGTGTCCTTGTTCTGTCCCAAGCCCAGGGAGGTCTCTTGGGGTCAGAATTTTGCTCTCAGACGGCAGCAGCTCTGGGCTGTTGGGAGAAGGCCCTACAGGATCTGCCTTTAAACAACTTTGTATGTAACCACAGGTGCATCAATAAATCTCTTGTGCTGGGATTGGTTTTCATGGGCTTCACTGAGAAACTCGGTTTCCAGGAAGATAAAATGCTTCATTTACAGCTGTGTTACTGAATTTTGGTAACCCCTAAAAGTAAAACTCTTAAATGAATCACTTAATAAGGGCCATGGGAGAGAAAACATTTTATGATGGACAGATTTCATCTGGATTTACAAGTAATTCAGCATTTACGGTGTGTATTTCTCAAACTATTATCAGGAATCATGGCCTAACTCAATCCAAATGCACACTAAAAACATCAGAGGAGGAAAATCCTATTAAAAAGAAACGTGCTGGCATGTTTCAAGGGTCCAGGCCATGTTCCAGTAGTTCACTTCAGCTGCTCCCTGTTGGTACTGCTGCATTGGGCCAGTCCTGTGGATTGGACCCCAGCCAGCTCTGGGGTGCAGCATGCCTCCCAAATTTTGTATTTTGGAGTAGGGCAGCTGTGTCTGGATGTGGCTCCTGGCACTCGCTGGCCCTATCCAAGTATGAAGCAGGGGCACATCTGGCAGTGTGGCTGAAACTAACCTCACCACCGTGTGCAGGAGAGCTGGTGCTGGGCTGAGCCGGGGGCTTGGAGCTCTGTGAAACCACGCAGGGCTCTCGAGGCGAGCGGCCGCAGCTCAGCCTCCCTCAGGCTTCCTCTCCCTCACCTCCTGGGGCTGCTCTTGGCCCCTTGCTGCAGGGGTTTTTCTCGCTTGCTTGTCCGCAGCAGTTCTGAATGGCCTTTTTTTTCTATTTTTCTTTTCCCCCTATACTTCAGAAAGTAAAAGGTCGCAGGGGATTGTTGCAGAGAAGCTGCAGAGCTGCTTTGGGGGTGTGAGGGTGGAGCAGGATGAGGGAGATGCCTCAGGTCCAGATGTGTGAGTGCAAGGACCTGCAGCAGCAGGAGTGTCTGGGCACACAGAGAGCAGGGCTGCATTGCTGGGTGGGAGCAGAGAAGAGGAGGGGAACAAAAGTGCAGGCTTTGGGAGGAGGAGGTGCTGGGAAGAAACTTCTCAGCAGCAGAAGCACAGCTGGTTGAAGAGTTCCAGGTGGAGGCAGTTGGGATTGAGAAGGGCTGGCAGCCTGGGCAGTGCTTTACTTAGTGACTCTGTCTCCTCTCCTGCCAGTCCCTGCCCAGGCTGGTTCAGCTCCCTGTACAAAGCTTTCCAGAGCTTCTCCTGCACAAGCTCCTAAAACTAAAAGGTAATTACCAAATGCAGAGTTTGTTTCTGTTTGCCCTCACATTCTGGTGGTCTCTCAGTAAATGTCCCTCCTGCCCTGCAGCAGGCAATGTAAATGTGCAGCTACTTGTGAGCATGAGGTGAGCATGACTAAGTGCTAACTTTCTATTTTTCAAACCTTCAGAGCTTGCTTCCCTCTCTAGCAAGATCACCACTCTGACCTCATCTTTGAGCCCTTGTGTATTTGTGTACTTAGGCGTTGGCTTGTTCCTCAGCTCTTTTGGATTCCCGCAGAGAGAGGTGCTGTTTGTCTGAGGCACATTTAAGCAGTAAGTTGGACATCATTTACAGTGCCATGTAGATGCCTTCCCCACTGCCCTGTGACCTGGCACTGGCCATGCCCCTGCCAGGATTTGGACATCTTGCTTTACAACTCCGCTGTATTTCACTGGATTGCTGAAATTTGGACTGGTAAAATACTAGTATGTGAGCACTGGAAAGATGCTGTGCCACTCCCAGTAGGCACTGTGTAATCAGTGAGGTTAACAAAGTGGGAAGCATCGTGAAATGTTTATCATTTGTGCTTTGCTGCTTGTTATTTGTGCTTTGCTGTGTGTGAGGCAGCTGACTGTGACTGATCCCCCAGCCTGGCACGTTTGGCTCTGCCCAGCTCCCATCAGCAGCCCAAACCCTGTGACCTTGGCCTCAGCCCCCCAGACCATGGCTGATGAGGGACAAAAAGCACATTTTGCTGGTGCCTAAGGGACTGGTCTTCTGTTTTTGCATGTTGTGCAAGTACTGAAGACCAGTAACCCCTCCTCTAGTGATTAAAAAACCTGAACTGGTCCTGTTCACCTGAACAGGTGGTAACTGTTTTAACTGCCACTTGTTCATTGTGCTATCTCTTTGACCTTTGCTTCAATAGGCTTTGTACCTTCTGTCTTTTTCTCTCTCTCGCTTTCTAATTCAGAAACCTGTTGCAAAGGTTGCTATTTAGAAAGTGCTTTGTACATTTTGTTTTGTTTTGTTTAAGAACACAAAGGTCAAACATATTAAGGAAGGAAACAATGTGAACCAACAGACAGGACAAGGGGAAGTAGCTTCGAGCTGCACCAGGGAAGGTTTAGGTTAAATATTAGGAAAATTTTCTGCACTGAAAGAGTGGCTAAGCATTGAAAGAGGCTCCACAGGGAAATGGTGGAGTCACCATCCCTGGAAGTGTTCAAAAAATGAGGAGACATGACACTTCACGATACAATTTAGTGGGCACAGTAGTATTTGTCTGAAGGTTAAACTTGATGATATTGGAGGTCTTTTCCTAATGATTCTATTCATTTTATTGGCTCATTTCTAAACACTGGACTTTCTCATTGTCTTGAGATGATTTTATGAACATGCCAGGCCTTCGTACAGGAAGAGGGGATTAAGGGCCAGGATACCCAAAGAGTACCCAAAAATGCTGCCTTCAGCATCTCAGATGCCTCCAGGCTGGTGTAAAATATTGTCCTATGATCTGTTTGGAAGAAAAACTCTGGGAAGGTAATCTCAGTTTGTTTGTTGGTTTAATATACAATGTTGGGCAAAACCCATAATCTCTCTGTCTTTGTTTACCCCATATAAATGAAATTTTATAGTCCTGAGGAAATGTGGTAAAGGTTATTGTTTATAAAGTGCTTTGAACCATATTTTTTAAATAATAGAAAAAGTGGGGAGAAGAAGGAAAGCTATCTAGGATCTTAATATCAATTTATTTCCATGGATTTGTTTCTAAATGCATTATTTTTAAAAAATGAATGCAAACTCCTAGTTCAGACAAACAGATCTACTCTTTGGTATTTCCTTCTGGCTGTGTGAGGCTGTCAGTGGGAACAGTGATTGTTTATCTTCATCGAAGGGCTTTGCAGGTTATTGATCATTTTTGTCTTTCCCTTTTGAACTCCCTCCAAATACTTGCAGAAAGCACAACTCAGATTAATTTTAAGGCATTTGTTTGTTTGTTTTGTTGTTTCTATAACTGTGCAATACAGCTTTTCCTTGGGGGATGGACCTGGGGCTGCATATTGGATCTATAGTTACTTAGCCTTTGAATTTTTGTAGCTATACTTCGTGAAGTTTCTACATCTTTATGAACTCATACAGGGGCAGTATCATCAGGTTTATCTGCTGAAACCCAACAATATTAAGATGTCCTGCTGGAAACAGAGTTGTGATTTCAGCCTGGGTCTCTCACTGAGTGTGACAATGTCAATCTTTCTTTACATTTAATGCAGAATTGTTTTCTGAGAAGCCCTCCCCTAACATTTTGTCCAAACAGATGTATTTTTTCACACACACTCAAGTGTTAGTTGATGAAGGAAGCCTTAACCAGGCCCAGTCATGAATCCCTGAAGGAGATGCTGCTGGGTTTTCCCAGAATAGAAATGTCCTGTATTAGTGGGGGGAGTTTGCAAACATTTCTGCCCATGGAGATACTCTCAGCTGGCTGAGGTCCTGGCTGAGGTTTAACTGAACCTGTTTAGAGAGAAGGCTGGACTTGCTGTGGTCCTTTTTGACCAGATTAGTCCTATAATCCTTACATTCAGAATTCCATCTTGTTGGCAGAGAGGCAGTGTTGCCCTCCCAGTGGCTATTTTTCCATGAAGTGCTATGCAGCACTGCCACATTTATGCTGCCAAGCACCCAGTGACACAAATGACCTTGTTTGTTGATGTATCTCCTGTTTTTGTTCAGATGCTGCATCAGTTCTTGGACTCACAGATCCCAGGCTCTGCTACATGCTGGATGGATTCCTCTTCATTTACGCAGTGGTCATGACAGCCCTTTTTGTGAAGGCAAAGGTCAGTCTAACCAAACACAAATGCATTTGGATTTGGCTTCGGTTGTGTAAAATAGTTGGGCTGGGCTGGGCTGGAAAGTAGAATGACTTGGCTGCTGGGGGCAGGCTGGTGTGTGGATAAAAGTGCCACTGCAGCAGTGGTTTGTACTGCTGGTAGCCCCACAGGGGCTGCTTGTGGGTTGCCCTGTTTCTGATGAGAGTAACTCATCAGAGAGGGCATAAAAGCACTGAAGGGAGCCACTGTCTCTCTGCTCATGGAATGGTGTCTCTTCCAGCTCAGCCAGGCCTCTGAACCCCAGCTGCAACCAGGCCAGGATGATGTGTACAATGTAAGTAACTGCTGCTCTTTGCTTCTTAATCCACCCTCCAGACAGACCTTTTGGGGCACTGAGAGGCAGTGAATTGCCTGCTGGTCAGAAAAGCTTTGGATGAGGCAGCTCATGAGTGGGCTTTACACACCTGCATGCATGTGTGAGCATGGCAGCTGTAAGGAGGAAAGGGACAGCTTCTGGTGTCACCAGTCTGGCTGGATGCTAGAGAGGTCTCTGGGCTGATTGGACCCACTGAGCTCAGGCTGTTTGTTTTGGGCTGGGCAAAGGGCAAATGCCAAGGAATGCTGTGGAGCTGACTTTGGGCACCTGTCGCTCTTACACTGCCAAGTGTGTGGAGCCAGAGCCACCACAGCCCCTGTGCCTCCATTCCCAAGCTTTCCTGTTGCCCCACAGCTGTTGGACCAGAGATGTACCTTGTCCACTGTGCCCTGACCATGGGCAGCATCTTCAGGCAGTGAAAGAGGACAGACAAAGTCCTGCCTGTCCCTCCTAGCTGAATTGCTCACTCATGGCAACATTAAACTCTTAGCTATTTTTGCCATGTCTAGTTGTCTTTTTTTTTTTTTTCTTCTCATGCTTTTGACCATAGCCACATCCTGTGATGAGTTCTGTTTAACTGTGTAATGTATGAACACTAATGCAATTTCTTTTCAGCTTAAGTGTAGCCTGTCACCTTTTAAGTAGCACCCTGTCAGCTGTGTTATTCTGACCTGAAATCTTGCCTTGGCCCTTGTCCAAGGTAACTTTTCTCAGCTAGGAATTGTGTTTGGCATAAAATTTCTGTATCTGCTTGATGCAAATTTAGATGAGCTGCTCTGCAGGAAAAATTAGGCTTGTGGATCTTCACTCTCCAGTGGGAGAGAAAGCATGAAAGTCAGAGTCCCTGCCCCTCACACGCTCTGGTTTTCAACTCATTTCCACTTAGCAAAGGTTCTTGATACAACAGTTTTCAGTTTTGTGCTGTGCAGACCACTGTCATTTAGGTTAGACATTTTTGTTGACAGTTGAACTGAGGAGTAAAAATAATTTCTAGCTCATGAACTGAGCTGGGTTCCCTTTCTTTCCTGTGTCAGGATCTATTCTCTCATTATCACAGTGTCCATCCACTGCTTCTTGCTTTCCCGTTTCAGAAACTCTCTCGCGCGCACAGAGACGAATACGACGTTCTGGGAGGGAAGCGAGCAGCAGACCCCGAGCTGGGCGGGAGACACCAGGTAACCTCCTCCCCCTGCACCTCTGCTCTCAGCTGGTGCCTCCCACGCCGTCACAGCGCTGCTCAGCCAGGCACCTTCCTGGGGAGGGAACGACTCGATTTGTGTCGTAACTCCGGCACGATAGGGACAGCAGTGAACCTCCCCCTCCCCTTTGATCTCTGCCCCCCTCCTGGCTGGGAGCTCACAGCCACCAGGGCGAGGAAGTGACACCCAGCCGGGGCGGATGCGGAGGAGGCCTGGCAGCGGTGGGTGTTTCACAGAGCTTGCTGCGTCTGATGCCACCAGACAAGAGCCCACAAAGTAGAGCAGCAGCCAAAACAACTCCTTCTGCTGCAGAGCCCTTCACTTTCAAAGGAAAAGGGAGGGAAAACCTTCTGCATCAGCAGGTGACAGCTGCAGGGACTGAACAGAGAAGAACTAGGTTTTACCAATGGTTAAAATTAAATTAATTTTCCAGAGAGCAAGTTGTCTGAACCGAGCCTTATGGGTGGAGGCAGCATGGACTACAGTGGGCAGGGAAAGTCCCTAGAGCCATAGCTGTGCCAGAGAGCAAATGCACAAATATGTATAAAGTGGTGAGGGCTGCTGGTAGTGCAATCTATAGGCAACTTTTTTTTTTTTGTTTTACAGCAAAGAAGAAAGAACCCTCAGGACACTGTCTACACTGTGAGTAGAGCACTCTGGAGGGAGCAGAGAGGGAGGGATGGCTGGGAACAGGAGATTCTGTTTCATAGGAGACCTTTTTCCCCCCTACCCAATTTCAGTTTTGCTTCAAAACTCAGCAGTTGCTTTCGAAGACTTCCCTTCCACCTAACACTTCCCCCAAATGCCTCTGGTTTTGCTAGATTTCTGCTTACTTCTCTGTGACAGGAGAAAAACACTGACTGCCTGGGGAGATGTAGAAAAGAACTCGGATCTAGATACCTGCTAATGCCTAATGCTAGTGACTAACCAACCTTCATCCCATGCGATTGCTGCTCTAGTATTTTAGGTGCATGGTCTCCACCCCTGTGACTGCTCTCTGGCCAAGGCCAAATGCCAGTGCATCCAAGAGGGCTGCTTAGGAACCTCTTGATTTAGTTGATTTGACTCAGGCTAAATGTGGTGGTCTGTGCTCCAAAGCAAAGATACATGGATGTTAATTCACGTGTTTGAACTCGGGCTGTTCTGGGTCTTCAGTGCTTGAGAAATGAGAATTTTCAACACCTTCACTGTTGTTAAATCAGACACACTGATCACCACTGGTTTTAAGTGTGGCCAGGGGCTGGCTTGGCTTTTCTTTTGATACACTGACTCTTTCCCCCTGTCTGCTTGCAGTCACTGCAGAAGGACAAGATGGGTGAGGCATACAGTGAAATTGGAATGAAGGGAGAGGTGAGTCTTACTTTCCTTCCTGGTGAAAACATAGCAACAGAAAACATTTCAGTCTGTGGGCAGAAAACCCCTGATGGCTGCCGTGGCTGAGGAGGCAGAGGGCATGAGATGGGTGAGGAACAGCTGAAGGTGTCAAGTGCTGCAATGGTCCAGCAGCACTGGAAGATTTTGGAGCACGTTCCTCCAGAGCAATTCGGAGCTGCAGGTTTATGGTTTCCCCTCCACAGGCTGCTGAGGCTGCCTGGTGTTCCAGGATCAGGAGAGCATGTGCCTCTTTGTGCCTGACTTCAGCCAAGGAATAGGGGGAACATTCTCCTTCCCACAGCTCTGCTCTCCAATGTGTAGGAAGGCACACATCAGTCATGTCTTCAGCTACAGCAGAGTTTTAGCTCTGTGCACAAACTGCTGGGGGAGGGGAGTGTGTGTGGAAAACAAACCATCTGGGGACACTTATGGCAAAATGAAAAATTGCTGTGACCTACACAGGTTCTATTTTATGTCAAAGTGTCATATATATAGATATATATATAACCTTTCATTTCCTCCTGACACATGAAAAAAGGGGCATTTCAAAACAAAGTTTAGTGTTGAGAAATGCTGAAGCAACACAACATTTAATCCCTTCTCCTTTTTTATTCTAATGCCCCTCTGCCAGAGTCAAGCTCTGTCTATGAGCTATGGATCTATAAAGCTGCACCATGTTTTTTGAATGTTTCTGGAGGGACAAGAACACCAAAGCCCTTGTCCCATTGCAAATATATGATCATTTAATAGGTTGCTGCAATTTTAACTGTAACAAGCACTACTCAGTGACATGTTTGTGATACAATCTATTGCTAAATAATCAGTGTCTACAGGAATGCTGCCAAATCTCTATACATACAGTAAATCAAAGAAATAGCAACATTCTAACAGTATGACAGGAAAATATGTCAGCAAACCAAAATAATTTCTTTTTATTTCCTGTCCTCTCTATTCTCTCCTTAACAGCCCCTGCAGCATGTCTGGGCTGGTCCAGACTTACCAGGTGCTTTCCTGTGCACAACAGAGTCCAGGCCAAGCACAGTGGTACATCCTGTACAGCCTCAGCAGAGGATGGGTGAACTCAGGGGCTTTTTTCTTTTTGCATAATCAGGAAAGCACCCATTAATCAATCTATGCTTGTTTTCCTTTCCAAAGCAGCAGAGGCGGCGAGGCAAAGGGAATGAAGGTCTCTACCAGGTAGGCAAAACCTCCCACAGCTGCTCCCCTTACCTGTCCTCTTGAGCAAGGTGTAGCCTGGAGTTGGAGATCCACTGGCACCTTCAGTGATGTCTATTAATTTAATTATCAAAGCTCATTCTAAAGTTAGCTCTTAATTACATGCAAATAAAATGTACTCCAAGGATCTGCAGAACCAGTTAGGATGAGAGGATGAGTTGCTGTAGTCACATGTTCATAACAATTATTCAGGGTGTACCTTGCCTTCAGGTAAGTGATAGCTATTGGCACCATACAGAGACTAAAGAATCACTCCTCAGTAAAAACCTCTGCAGGGGAAAAAAAATTAGACTTACTCTCCTGACTGAGCCTCTGCCATCCTGTTGCTGACCAGTCAGCCAGGGAGAAGGAAGCACTCACACTTTTCCCTCATCTGTTTTTCTGTTTTTTTCAGGGACTCAGTGCAGCAACCAAGGACACTTACGATGCTCTCCAAATGCAGCCTTTGCCCCCACGCTAAGTGGGAGCCTCAGAGGGGCTGGGCAAGAGTGAGAGATGCCCACCTGCTTTGGGGAAGAGAGGAGGGAAAGCCTTTTTCATCCAGCACAAGCACTGTGTGTTTTCTGTGTGCAATAACCTCCCTGGGCTGGCACACAGACTCTGGACCTGGCTACTCTCTGCTCCCTCTCCTCCTGAATCATGTAACTGCTTTTGCTATTAGAATGTACATATCTGTAAAGTCGTTTCCAATCATAGAGGTTATTAGGCTGATTTTTTTTTTTTTTTTTGGTAAGGTTTCTAACAAACACAGCTATTTCCATAGCTCTTACCAGTCTTCCAGAGTATTAAGACATGGAATTATGGTTTTATTGCATTTAAACAATTTGTAAAGATAAGGCTGTAGTTAGTTCCTGTAGTATTTATCTTAAGACTATTTGACCCCTTTTGCTTTAAATTTGCCTTTAAAAAACTGCTTCATTGGAGGACATTTTTACTTTAACTGTAAAGAGTGACATGATGTTACAGTAGTGAAGCAGAGAGGCTGAATGCCAACCTTCCAGCAGGAAGAAAATGAGCACCAAGATCCAAGAAAAGATCAAGCAATGGCATTGCCACTCCTCCATAAAATATGAGCCAGGTAAACCTGAGTGAGAGACTTCTGTGAAGGCAGAAGTTGTTACACTGCAAACAAGGAGATGGACTCCCCTATTGTCACTTCTGGGCAATAAAAACCAAAATAAATGCAATTTCCCAACCAGTCTCTCATGAGGTTACCTCTAAAAGGTGCAGGTATCATTCCAAAGAGATACCAGTTCAGTAATGTCATGTGTTTTTGATGAATTAATAAAGGTAGTGCCAGAATCCCCTGTGTGTGTGTAAGGAACAGCAGTGGGAATGGCATGAACTCCTTACCTGAGGCATTCAGGCTGTCTGAACCAACCAGCACCCAGCAGCATCACTCCCAGGGAAGCTGAGGAGGAGTATTCCAACAGGAGCTTCTAAACACATCCCAGGAGGTGGGATGGGATGTTGGGAAAATGCCCTAAACCCAAGTACAGAAGGGACACTCACCTCCTGCTGCTGCAGCCTCAGTTTTGCCTGTGCCTCCTAAGGCTGCACAGTGAAGCCTGGAAGAATCTAGCAAGGACAAATCCAGCCCAGCCAAATCCTGTTTCGCCTCGACTCAGGAGCTGACCAGGCCATCTCACCTGTCCTCACAGAAGAAGCAGAGCTAAAGCTAAAGCAAGAGTGTGGGAAAAAGAGCTGCTGCTGTGGGCACTGCCCAGATGAGGTTATTGTCTTCTTTCCAGGAACTGGGTGGGTTAGCAGCAGAAAAACTTGTTGAAATGGGTGCTATGCAAGTTCCAAGGCAGTTTTACTTCTTAAGCAGTAAAACTGTACCTGTAGTAGATGCCTGTAGCAGATGCCTGTAGCTTTTAAAGAATATTTGCAATAAATTAAAGCAAAAAAAAAAAGTAAACTGAGACATGGTAATGAATGTTTCTTGCAAAAAAAGAATTCCTAGATCCCTTACTGTTCTGCAATGACAAGAAAAATTGAGAGAACTGGGTGATAACTAAGACAGCTGAGCTGAAAATTACAGTAAAGTTACGCTGCAAAGCACTCGATGCAAGAACAAAGAGTACTGAAAACATCTTTTTTTAAATCATCATAAGCATATCTGCAAGCTGTAGAAGTCACGAGTTTTGGCAGCATGAAATACCAACCACTAAACAATAGGAATGAAATTCTTTGGGGGGGGAAAAAAAATCACCTTATGCTCTTTATATATCACTGGATATCTTGATTTCAAAAAGCATCCAAGGCTGGCTTTGGAGCCACTCACCATGGGGTTGAGCTGAGTCTCCTCTTCCCCCTCAGGAAGTGACTGAAGCTGTTTCTGCTTTTAGGAGAGGAGCTGATAAATACAGAATTAGAGCAAAAGCTTCAAGCAGAGTGCATAAAACCCAGGTTCTCCTCCAGTTTGACAAGACAAAGGGCACCACAGATTAATCTTCTGGTCCACTTTGATGCATGGGGGAAGGGGAATCAGCCTCCCCTCCGACACATTTAAAAACTACAAACAAGTGCATACATGTTAAAACACTTGGAAAATGGTTTAATGATGTTTACAACAGAAATGAACTGTACAATTACAGTAAGTTTAATATATATAAAAAATTACAGCAGACAAATGCATCTACACAAAATCTACCTTTTCATTCTGATTTACTGTAATCTACACAATCTCTCAATGCCTACAGCTATCTGTAGGCAACCACTGGGAAAATAATAATAATAATATAATAATAATAAAGGACATCTTTAAAGAGACAGCATTTTGCCTTCCTCCTCACCCTTAGTGTGATCAGCAAGGTTTTGAAATGTGTGGGACTGTCACATTTCAGTCTCAAGAAAAGCTTGGGTTGCGTTTGGGTAGGGTACTCCAATATGGCCCTTGACTTCAAGTGTTCTGCTGACCTCAAGTGTATAAATGCAGAGTATGAGGAAGGGCAAGAGAAAAAAAAATACCTCCCAGCCAGTGTAAGCAGGCAGTTGCACAGAGCAGTGAAACCATTAGGACCAAAAACTTGTCTTATTTAGAAAAAAATGCAAAACAGGACTGCCCAGACACTATAGACATTCACAAATCCTCATTCATTTGAAAACTATTACCAAATTTAGAAGAAAGGGCTTGGTTTTCCACTCCCAATTCTTCATACAAAGGGGTAGTTTTCAAACGAACATGTTAAATTTTTTTTTTAAAACAAAATTTAAGCTACTTCCTCTTTAGCCCACCCCTTAGAAACAGTGAAAACCCCTTTACACCGAGAAAGATTCTCAGGTCAATGGGGGAAAAAAAAAGACCATGCTGTCTCTTTAAAAAGAAAGAAAGAATCCCAGTTGGGAGCGGCCATCAGTGAAAATGCGATCCAAATTGGCGGTCTGGTGGAAATTCCTCACGGAATATTATGTACAGTTTAAAAACCCTTTGTAGTTGGTTTTTCTTTTATTATTATTTATGAACACCTAGGCAGTGAAAACTGTTATGTTAATACATACATAGACACACCCAAAACATACAAAAATACTATTATTTCAAACTACTAAGAATAGGACAAGTTCAGTTATCTCCATGCTATGACTTTAAGAGCATTACACTGAAACAAACAAGAATTTAAACGACAATTTTTTAATATCCCAGAAATATACCAAAATATACATCTAAGCTTTGGAATTACTGAGGTTAGACTAATGCAAGTGCTGGGTAATCGTACTTAATACACAAGTCTAAGGTTCTGCAGGAAAGAAATTATCTTTGGTATCTGCATCAGGCTAATAATATTAACATTTGGATTTTGCTTTGGGATAGAGCTTGTATGACCCTAGAACCAAACACCCCCCAATCAACTGAGATTAAAAAGATCCATGTAAAAAGTTCCTCCATTTGCAATCCCCCCCCAAAAGTTAAAAAGTCACAGGCATCTACCTAGCATAAAAGGTTGAGAAATACAATGCATAGTTGCACAGTGGTGCTGCAAAAATAAAAGAAATCTAGAAAAAAGGAACTAGAGGAGAAATGAAAAGCTGCTTCTTCTTCTTTCAGGGATTTCTCACGACAGGACAGCCTCTTCCAAGCAGTGAAGGGGGGAAGCTCAGAAGTGCACCTCAGCGTGTATTAATCAACATCACCCAGCCCCCAGAGGGTTAAAGCACCCAGCAGAGCAGCCAATCCTGCACCCAAGTCTTCAGCTCCTCAACCCACCTGCGAAGCCCTGGCCTCCCCCAGATCTCACCCTGGAGCCGGGAGTTTTGGAGCCCCAGGCTGGCAGCGACCCTCGCCAGGCCAGGCCAAGCCAGGCTGGCCTCACAGGTGGGCTTGGTGCTGAAGACGCCCTTTGTCTTTGGTTTGTTTGTTTGTTTTGAGTTTATACAATCATTAGGAAATCTTTGGTTTTGGCTGGAAATTTTAAAAGAACAAAACAAAACAAAGAAACCGCCCCCTCCCGACTTATAGCAGCCACCGTGACCTGACAAAGCTTCTCTTTCCCATGGGGGTAGGGGAACTACATTCAAATAAAGATGGACCGGGTTAAGGATGCAGCTTCTGGCCAGGTTGGAGAGTGGGGGAGGGATACAGGATTGTCAAATAATAAAGAAGAAAATTAAATATTTGGAGAATCCTATTTTTTTTTTTCCTTTTTTTTTTTTTTTTTTTTTTTTTGGTCATGTTAAAAAGTGAGTAGCATGTCCGCAGCACTGGGCTGAGAGTGCCCCGGGGTGGAAAAAGACAGCATGGGCAGCCCTTTTCCGTGGAGAGTGGAGGGGAGGGGGTGGATATTCACAGACTAACCAAGAGGATCCCTTGTAACCAAAGGAAATAAGGTAAGATTGCAATTTGCCCTCACTTTGCAGTAGCTTTTAAGCAGCGACATTCAGAGGCGTTAGGGGGTCACTCCCCAGGTTGCAGGTCACGGGGTGCTATAGGCCAGAGTTCAGTGTTAATCAAAGGAGGGAGGGCAGACTTGGCAACTCTGTGGGGTTTGGAGAAAGTTAAAGCAAGTTACTCAGTTACGAGTTAGAAATGAGGTATACGACAGCTCCTGTACCTGTGGCGGATAAACACCCCACACCTACTCACACCTAGCCTTAGATACTACCAGAGGAAGGAAATGGAACAACAGCCCTGGCGGGGACCAAGGAACTCCTGCCCGAGCCCTTCCCACGGAGCGCTGGCACACGAGGTGCCCAGCGCTGCTCCAGCCCTCTCCGAGCCACCCGCGGGCAGCTCCCGGCCGTGCCTTCCCTTCTTCCCTTCCTTCCTTCCTTCCTTCCTTCCCTTCCCCGCTCTGCAGGGAGGCGCGGCCCGGCTCGGCTCCCCGGGAACTCACGGGGAGCGGCCCAGAGCTCCAAGTCTTTCTCATTGCGTTTTCCCCTCGGACTCGCTCGGTTGCAGGGAGCACCGGGGTCACAGAGGCCAACACACGTGGAGAGTGAATGGGGGAAGAACTACAGGGTTTGTCTCAACTGCCTTGTTCTCAGGACACTGTCACGGGTGCTCTTGTTCCTAAATCGTTTCTCAAGGGGGTTGTGCGACCTCCACGATTTGCCCCTTGGCATGCCGTTCCCTAAGGTCTTAGGATTCCTGTTGTTGAATAATTTCAGGTTTTTATAGCACCACATAATGCCGGCTTGGAACGCACACAAAGTTAGGACATTCGGGGAATTAGGGCTCCCGCAGCTGCCGCTACGGAATTCAGCAAAGGCAGTGTGAATCCTGAAGTGGGGCCTTCAACAGATAAGACAATTTTGGGAGGGAAGGGGAAGCTAACGCGATAAATTAAGTATCTTACGGTATTATGTAAAGCTCTGCCAGAGAATATTCCCCAGCAGACCGACACAGTTTTAAGACAGATCAGCATTTTGGTCTGAGCTATTCGACAATGTCCTGTTTGGTAGAGAGATGAAATAAGGCAGAGGGGGTATGTTCCAGTTCTGGGGCTGAGCCTCAGCAGCACTAAGGAACGCCAAAGGGTTTCATCTTCCCTCGCCTCCCACAAGCTGTTTCATTTCCTTCCTCAGATTTGTTTTCCATAAAGCACACCTTGTTTTCCACTTCTTTTGTTCCAAGTGCTCTTTTCTTTGAGAAGTCATTTCTTCAATATCCCTATTACCTATCTATAAATCTAACTAGCTCTTTGAAAAGTCACACAATATTAATACCACTTTTACATAATGTCAGAACAACAATTCTATTAGTAAAGCTTTCAGTGAAGTTCTGCAACCCGATTGGTGTCCGGAGGAAGAGTAGCTGGACAACCCTGCCTCTCCCCCTTCCTCCCTCCCTTTCTTCACAAGAGCTCACCAAGTTCACTGATAAAACAGCTCAGCCCAATAGCACGATACATGAACATGTACAAGGCTACTTCGGGGAGCAAAGAAAGGAGTCTTCAAGGTCCCTCCCTTAAGAGAAAGACCATATGCAAAAGCCGTTGAACAGACTCTGACCTTGGACTACACTGCTTCCACATCTGAAGGAAAGAAACAGTTTTCCCTGACTGTATCCCAACATCAGCCTAAGACCTGCAGCACTGGGCAAACCCCAGACACCGTTTGTCTTCACAGAGCCAAAGCAACTCCATGCAGAAAAGGTGGGAGTACCCGCAAGAGATGAGGTCCTTAGAGGAAGGGACACTGACCCAAAGCTCAAAAAACCCCCACCCAGCTTTTCCTCTTACCCGCTCTGAGAACAGCAGAGCTGACAACGTATCAGTGCCTTTGGTTCCCTACGAGGCCACTGGGAATTGTCAGTCCCCAGTGGAGTCGAGCTCCTTTACAAAGCCAGCTCTCTGCCCCGCACGCAGCCGGCTGGCTGGCGCTCACACGCACCACACACACCCACGCACACCCCTGCCCTCTTCCCCCGCTCCAGCAGCCTCCAGGGGAAATGGGAAGGGAGCCTTGGAGCTCAGACAGAGCTGGCTGCAACACCTTCCCAAGGCTAGAACCACTCGCTCCTCTGCTTCTGCCACCGCACCGCCGAGACATCGGCCAGGAGAACGACCCGCTCCCTCGCCAACAACACCTCAAAGCTCCTCTCCCACAACCCTCTCACAGTATTTCAACCCTTTCAGGCAGACCAGCCAGGTGTTAGGAGTAGGTTAGCTTTCACCTCTCTCAGTTTGGTTTTTTCTTTCATAGTTTTTGGTCTAGACAGGATTAGCATTGCTATTAGAAAAGGAAGTGTTTAAAAAGTTTTCCACCTATTATCAAGCACTACAA
This sequence comes from Entomyzon cyanotis, assembly GCA_024500445.1. NCBI lineage: Eukaryota > Metazoa > Chordata > Aves > Passeriformes > Meliphagidae > Entomyzon > Entomyzon cyanotis. The sequence continues at coordinate 3,073,048 of JAKEPQ010000755.1, read as the reverse complement.
GCCCTACATTCAGTAACAAGACAAGGGGGATAAAAGGAACCTGTTTCACTTTTGCTCTCCCAGATAGATTAAGATGCGACAACCATTCTTGTCCCTCCCTGGAGTTAAACCCAACAGACCCAGTTCAGCTCTGGAGCAACTCAACTCGACTGAAAGGGATTTACAGCACTGAGGTGGATCCTAGCCCAGTACAGCATCTCTCCCCGAGCCTCCCGGATCCGTGCTGCCTCATCTTCAGACCCCAGCAAAAGGCAAGGAAAGGCCAAGAGGGAGGGAAGTGTGCGCACACTCGAAAGGACCCTGAACAGCAACCCCATCAGTAACCTGCATGCCACCACGTGCTGTGCTGCAGATTAGACCACAGATAAACCAACCAAACAACAATCCCAAACCCAGGAGCGACAAAATGTTTCCTTTGGCAAGACAGATACAAGGAAAAAAATTTATGAGCAAACATTTTCCTTCTAACACAGTCAAACCCCCTTCTCTGCCCCCAACATCCACCCACCCCCACCCGACCCTATAAAGTTGTAACCTATAAACAGGATCTCAAATACATACAGCATAATCATGTTTATCAATCATAATAAACCATCAGTTCAACTAAACTCTACAGCTAGAATTATCTCCACTATTTATAAAGTTTGCTTTTCTCTTCTGATTTTTTCAGTTTAAAACCAGTTCTGTGACAATGCTAAGCTATGCTGAGGTATTTTATGAAGGTGCCAGAAGCCAGCTGCTACCCACAAGTATTGTTCTCAGAGCTGTATGGTGCTACCTTTCGCTGAGGGAAGATGGGGGAAGGAGCAAGGACGGGGAGAGGCAGAGGGAGGAAGACAGGGAGGGAGGAAGGGGGGGCCCAGATTATTCCAGTTATGGACGGTTCTTAGCAGGGCATCACTGATGGACCAAAAAGCAGCCCTGAGACAAAGCTCAGTAGCTGCTTCATGTTTAGGAATTTGGTCAGAAAAGAAGTATCTGATACATTCTACATGCTGACCTTATTTCTTTACTTGACTAGAAGATATCTTTTCTCCCACAGTTAAATTATTTGTAATTTCGGTGCAATCTCCCTAACGCCCTCCTAACAGCATCCCACAGGGGTAAAAATTCAGAGCATGTCCCCACTAGGAGTGTCCTGGGAGAAGTGGCAGGCAGATCAAAGGGAGATAGATAAGCCAAAAAAATATCAATTTTTTTTTCCCGTGAGTTCCTCTGTGTCCATGCTTGAAGATATGCAAATAGACGAATTGCTTTCCATTGTTCCAAAAGCACTGAAACTACCTGCACTGACATAGAGGGAACCAGGTACTTGCTCAGATCATGGAGACAAAGATACGAACATCTTAAGAAATTGCAAATTGTGAGCCAACAATTTTTTGACAAAACCTCCTCTGTCAAACATCTTAAAAGTATTTTAGGGGACTCCCCTCTGGAAAAAGAGGGAAACTCACAAGCAGCAACAAGAGATGTAATGAGTGAAAAAGGCAGAACTTGTGCAAGGTAGGTATCTTGAATTCTATATTGCTATAGTACTTTGGGAGGGAGAGGGAAGCTGTACTGGCTGCAAAAATATAAAGGAGTCTGAGATGGCTGTGTGAGAACTGACAACCATAAATGCAATGGGGGCAGCAGGCCAGCTTATTCCTTTGGTAATATCCCACCCTAGGCAACATCCAACAGGGATACACAGGCCCTGTTGTGGTACAGGGTGTGAAGAAACATAATTTAACCATTTCAGGCAGAACAGGAATAGGGAATAGTGACTCTTCATAGAGTTAAATGTGACAATAAAAACATCTACATTTTAAACTTCCAGTTTAAAACCCAAGTATCACTGAAAGTTTGGACCAGATGCATTATTTTGTCTGTCCTAATATACTCTAATGACCATGAGAAGCTACTTGTCTCTAAGATAATTCTGTATCTTTATATATTTCTTTATCTAAGAAAATATGAATTGATATTTAAGGTACATTAGATGCTGCTTTGGTTTAGTATCTATGGTATGGCTCCAGCTGTAACAGTTGTGCTGCTCCATTTGCAACAAAAAACAGAAAAAAAAGAGGGAATTCCTGTTTTAAGCAATGTTGCTTTGCAGGAATGAGCAGAGAGTGAAGGAATGCCCTCCTTATCCTTCACTAACTTAACTGCAGAAATGTGTCAAAGTACCCAATGTGAGGCTTGCAGAGGTGGCATTTGAACATTAGGTCAAAGTTCCAGGAAATATCTACATGCACATCCACACCATCTCACAGTGACATGATAAAAATGTACTTAGACTAACACATACAGTAACTCAGAAACAAAATAAATCCTCTGTAAAAATTTAAGCAGATGTAACTACTGTAAGCAGCCACACCTCAGTGTACTTTCTGTGGGCTGTTTGTGAATCATTCCATGGTGACTGTGGAGAGTGGGTTCTGAGGAGACCAAGTGTGCTAAAGCCAAAGCGTGCAACAGCAAAATACATTTTTCTTAAGATCAGAAAAAAATGTCATCACCAGGCTACAAGACCAACTCCTAAAGCCATTCTCTAAATTATTTTTTACCTTCCAGGCATATCTGTATTTGTGTCCCTGGAAATCTCTTGCTTTTTGAACTATCCCTGTCCACAATGAGAGTTTTTTCACCTTCTCTTTTCTTGCCTGGGTACTGTGACGTGCTTGCAACTATGAAAAGCAACCCTCTCACCTTTAAATACAGAGACATGGAACTCTGAAAAAGAAATGCTATCATCCTTTTCCAACACACCACCAAATTTCTTGTGATCATATTCACTGGCTCTGTACACAATTGTTGTTTCTTTTCAGATGCATCAATTTCTGCTGCCAACATGATGATGATTTTTTTAAAAAAGAAACTTCTGCTAAATTCTGGTACATGATCTCACATTCTTCTCCTCCTCTGAAGGAGCACATGCGCTCTAACTTGGCAGAGGTACTCCCACTGCCAGTCTGATTTCTGTCTTTCACCTAATCTCTAGAGGTAGCCAGCATCCATGAGGAAAAACACTATTAGGGATGGAAAGTAGGCTCCAGGAACAACAGTCAGTCAGTTATAGGGATGTTTTAGGGGGCAATGAATCAGAGCACACTGGCAATAGATGCCATGGGATATGTGCTGTTTGGGTATTATGTCAGCTTCTGCAAACAAAACCGGGCTTTTTTGGATATGTGGCTACTCTGAGTTTCCAGTTTCTCTCAGACAAAAACTTGCTAAGAAATTCCCTGGAATCTGGGCCCCAGAGAGGGTGATGGGGTAAAGAAGAGGAGGGTAAAGGGGTATAAGGTGCTCACACCAAAGCCATGTGACCAATGCAAAGGTAGTCAGGAAAAAAAGCAGATTTTTATAATAAATAAACCATCCAAGCTGCATTAGTGTTCCAGATATGTACTCAACAAGACCCTCTCCCAACCACAAACCAGCAAGAATGGGACATGAAAACTCATTCAGACAGCTAATGGCACAGTCTCTTGGAACTGTGGAGAGAGGATTTTCCACTGATTTAAGGCCCACCTTTCTTTGTATTTCCTAGATATCTGCAAGGACCACGCCCCCCACCCCACCACAAAACCCTCGGGGAGGAGGGGATACATTGGACACAAGTCCGGCGGTATCCCCACTTCAACAAAAAAAGCTTCCTGATAAATTGTACTTTTGCACAGGTGTGAAAGTAAGCAGGGACTTTCAGAGTCAGGAACAAACGCTACAGCTGCAGTTTTCCCCATCCTCTTACTTCACTCCAGACAAGTCCCAGGGACTTGCATTCCTTTGGTAGAAACTATAGACTGTGCTGTGGCCTCCAGACCAGCACAGTGAGTACCAGCATCTCCTCTTCTACTTTTTCCCTACCTCCCTGAAGCTCACCCAGCTGTACCTGTTGCTGCTCTGAAGCAATTACTGTGGGCCATTGCCATTTTTGCAGTATTATTCATAGCCCTAAAAGTCTCCTGCACAGCCCGAAGACGTAGAGACGCATCAAAAATACTTAAGATTCATCCAAACTGGGGGAAAAAAGGTGGGACCTGTTGGATTAACAATCCTCTGACATTGCCATTCTATTTACACATCAAATAAAAGAAAACAAAATCAAGTTAAGAGTCTGCCCCAAGGATAACACAAATTACCAACCAAAAAAAAAAAAAAAGATTAAAAACAAGCAGCAACTTTTATATAAAATTAATAAAAACAAAAGACAAATGAAAAAGAAATTGTCAGTAGCATCTATCGCCTCTCTGCATCTGAACTGCACTTATACAAACTAGTCCATTAGTACAGCAGCTTGCTAGAAATTGACTTTGGTTCAAGCTTAGTTTTAAAAAAATAAAACATAAAAAAATCAAAAACACATAAGAAACGGTGGACGGACATTTGTTAGTTTCCCTGCTTGCAGTTCACTAGTTTTGAAGTTTTAGGGGTAATTGGTTTAAATATCAGTAAAACAGGAAGGTGGAGAGTTAGAGATGAACAGAGCAAAACCATGGTGGTGGGGGGGAGAGATAAGGGGTTCTGCCACTTGAGTGCAAACACAAATCCCACATGCTCAGGTCACAAACCAAAGCATGGGTAGTTAAAAGTTGCTGCCTTCCGGATCTTGGATGAGAAGCTCCAGGATCCCCCTGAATCATCAACAAAATGAACACAGCTGCATCAGCTCATTACTTTAGGACACTCCGGTGACAAAAGAAAAGTGGGTGGGTGGGAAAGGGACTCTTCTAATACCCTCACTAGCTAAAAGTAATTTAGTTTTATACACATGGCAGAAACCTTTAAATCCATCAGGAATGGAAAGTTCAACGTGAGCTGCATTGCAGTGATCCAGTCTTCTCTTTTTAAAAATCTTTTTCTTTTTGGTTCAGATACTAGATTGTATATTTAAGAATATACGGATCTAACTTCTGTACAGCTCATTACTCTTCCTCATCCACAAAAATATCCTTTGCTCCATGGATCAGAATCAACCTTGAAAAGAGAGTTACAGTGCCAGGCCAGCCCCACAGCTCAGAGAGCACAAGAGATCAGCCTGGGCTGTGCAAAGCCTCAGAGTGGCTCTGCTGTGTTGGCATTAATGATGGCACCTTCTGTTCCCATATTCCTGGCTTCTGTGTTTTGCAGCCAGAAGCACCTTTTTTAGCTGGAAGTTTTTCTAAATACAGTGTTGGAAGCATCAGAAAAGGAATATTGCTATGAATAGGGAGAATCTGACCTGAAGTCTGGTAGCAACTCACCTAGAGGGTATCTAGGACTGTAAATGCTGCTTTACATGCTGCCAATTAGTCTGGGTAATGATGTTTTCTAAATATTTGTGTGTGCTCTCGCACAGCAAAATGAAATCACTGGAACAGAAGAGCCATCAGTATTGTCACACAACTCACACTCTGGAGGTCACATCTCACTCTCTGAAGTAAAAGGAACCAAGCACACGAAGCTAAGAGCAGAATTTGGCCATTTTGTCTACATAATTGAGAGAAGGAAAAGGGCAGTTTGGAGCTAATTCCTACCTCTGCTCAAAAAGCAGAGACCAGCCTGGAAGTTTGCACACAATGATCTCTGCTGCTGCACTGTGCTTCCTGCACAAATGGTGAACAGAAATTCTTCTGACCCCTACAAGTAGGCATTAGACAAATTCAAGGATGAGGAAACTGTTCAGAACATTCCCAGAAGATTAGGACAGAAAGTCTGTTTGTGCTCCATTCTTCCTCTCCACCCCCCCCGCCCTCCCCCCATGGTGTGGGAGCTCGCTGAAAATAATCCAGGAGCAAAAGACAAACGCGTCCAAACTATATATATAAAAATAATAATAATAATCATAATAATAATAATAGAGATACACCAGTAATACAGGCCTGCCTAAATTGTACCAGTTAAGAAAGGAACCCCCAACATGATTGATACGATTATAAACACCTTGTATGACATAATGGCCTGTACAACAGACCTATAAAATGATAATTAAAAAAGAAAGATATTTAGACCAAAAAAAACCAAGGAATCCCCTTCCTACGTTTGAATTGATAACCCACCTTAACTTGTCATTGTGACTGCTGGAAATGATAAGTAGTCCTTTCACTTTTTTTGTGTTTTTGTGGTTTTTAGTTTTTTTGTGGTTTTTTTTTTTTTTTTACATTTTTGGTTAGAAAGTTCTCCGATCCATGAAGCGATCCTGAAAAGACAGTGTTTATTATAAAATTAGGCAAATGTCTGTCCCAGCTTTAAATCCTTCCTGTTTTGCTTACTTTTTTTTTTCTTTTTTCTTTTTTTTTTCCTTTTTTTTTTAATATTTTTCCTTCTCTCTCTCTCTCTCTCTCTCTCTCTCGTCCCCAGCAACACGGTGAGAGGATGCCCATGGCATGTTCAGTTCATACACCCGGCTGGCAGCCGATCCCACCGCACAGTGACCCAGGCTGCTGGAGCACAGCTCGCCCGGCTCACTGTGCCTTGGAGGCAGTAGTGGTGGTGGATGTGGCCCCGCTGGCAGAGGCCACGGTGAGGAGAGAGTTCTGGATGGACTCGGCTGAGGTGGAGGTGGCGTGAAGGCTGGCGACTGGTCCAGAGGCCCCCGCGGAGGCTGCAGCTGCAGAGACCAAGCTAACTGGGTTGCTGGTGAGCAGAGAAAGGTTCTGAGGGTTCAGGAACAGAGGGGCAGTGACGATGTTAGGGGTGCCTCCAGCATTGGCAAACACCAAGTTTCCGGTTGCATCCAGTGATGTTATTGGAAGAGAGCCACCGGATGCAAGAGCTAAAAAAGGGGAAAATTGAGCAGGGAGGAGACAATGTTAGCAGTAAGTAATAATGCTTTTAGGCACATTTTGCAAGGGTTCTCTGCGTTTGCCTTCCTCTGGTACGTGTGCTCTCTAAATCACTGATGACAGTTGTCTCATCACAGGCTGGCTCATCATATTTTCTCAAAATAACAATCACACAAGATCTTGCAGATACTAAAACACCTCCTTCATTTGCTGCTAAGCTAATTCCATCATGCCTTTCTTCGGCTCTTTCAGCACAATGCTGGTCTGTTTCCTGCCACAGAGAGCCTGTACATTCAGGCAACTTGCACTGGGAAGGGTTGAGATGAGAGCTCATGTGAAATGACAGCTATCACAAGATGGAGAAGGTCATGTAACCTTCAGCGTAACATTTTAAATGTTGACATATAACCAACCACTGTTACAACTTACTCTCATGGGTCTACAGCGTTCAGTCTGCCTTAGATTATGATCTCCTAAATTTATCTGTGACACTTTATGAAATGGTTCTTTCTTGCAACCTAGAAACAAGATTTTTTCAGCTAGTTTAGAGGATATTTAGACACACAGGTTACCTAGCTCTTTAGACATTTGTACCACCTAGTTTTTACAGGTGACAAACTATGAACTCAGAACAACTCTTGCTGAAGCCAGTGGTAACTTCTGGTTGTGTGGTACTTCCAAAACAAATAAATATTTATTCTTCTGAATGTGGATTTATGTATTTCAAGTTCTGTATAAGGATTTCAGGAGGCAGGATGTCTGTTATAGGTTCTTTTCAAATACACATGAGGACAAGAATTCAGGATCAAGACTTGCTCAGAACTTCCCTCCCAAGAGACCTCAGACTGGTGCAAGTCTGCTCAAGCACACTACAGAAGAGCTGTAAAAAGCAAATCTCTAACCTGCTAGAGATACAGGCCAATGAGGCATGGATAACAAAATAAATTCCAGGTTATACCCAGTATCTTGAATGCCTCCTTTAAACCACTCTAAGATCACACACAGTTCTGACCCCCCTTCTCAAGTTGTACCTGCTCTTATCTCTGTGACCCACAAAATGTATTTGCACATTTAATTTTGTAAAACCTTTACTCCTATACAATTTATGCCCAGTGCTGAGGAGTCAGTGTTCTTTGCTAGAGAAAAACAAAGCACATAAACTGAAGCTGTGTGACAGAGATGCATTACAAGGAACACTACTGACCTTGAATAGTTGCCAGTGTACTGTTGCTCATCAGGGCCGGGCTGAGAGCACCACCTAATGTCCCTGGATTGAGACTGAGTAAGGCACCTCTGCAGGAAGCAAGATCATGGAAGAAGTGGAAAACAGAAAAAGTGTTACTTTTAAGAAAAGGTGTCACTGTTCAAAAGTACACCATCATATTTTTTAAAAAGGGGAAGGGGGGAGGGCAAGGAGGGAGGAAAGACCAGAGATTAAGAGCTATTTCTGGATGATTTTAGCTTTTCCTCCATGAGTGGTTCATGACATGCCCAAAATACAAGCGCTGTAAATACATGACTTGCATTGATTGTTGGTGTAAAATATTCTTGTAAAGTATTTTGGGAAAACTGTCAGTTGTTAGAGAACTATCATCCTATCCTAAATTCAAGTAAGAATTATGTAAATCAAGAGGAATTAAAGACACAAGGAGACGTCTGTCTGAACATTTTTAAAACTACAACTTAAACAATACATCATCTATGCATCTTTGAGAACTTCTTGCTCATGATGGAGAAATGAATACAGAGCTGTGAAGTGGGTCTAGGCTACCTCCATTTTACAATAGGACAGATTCTATAATTCAGTGGTAAGCTGCAGCTTTTAAGTCAAGCTCTGCAGCAGGATGAATGATTTATCAAGCAACATTGCTGCAACACAGCTTTCTCACCTTTAAAATGAACACAGTATTTGTGTACTGTGATAGGAATGGTCAACTGCCATCTATGAGTAAACCTTCAGAATTTGAGATAAATGACATACATAACAGCAATTTATGCCAAGAATCTTCCTTCACTCCTTGTCACCTCACCTAAAAAGGTGTGCAAAATCGATCCTTACCCAGCTGCAAACTGTGAGGATGCCATCAAGCCTGGGTTCAGTCCTGCTGCAGCAGCCATGGCAGCAAGACTTGCATTTGCAGGCAACTGTGCAGCTCCTTGTAACGCGGCTGCTGCCGCTGTTTGCAACCCTGATGCCGTTACCATCACCTGGCTGGTCCCAAGAGGGGAGGACAAGGGAGTGGAGGTTGTCTGTGTTGTGCTGGTCTCACTGGCACTGGATGCCTCTGAAGTGGAGGCTGAGGCAGAAGGGGAAGGACTCAGGGAGGGTGATGTCACTGCTGAAGAAGCTGGAGGTGCTGTTGAAATGACTGTTGCTGTGTTGTTGGAGGTGGTTTCTGTCGTGCCTGGAAGATTGGTTCTGGTTAGATCAGTACAAAACAGATACCAGAGAACAGAAACCCCTGTCCACCTGATCCAAACTGCATGCCAACTGGAAGGGACACAATCACACATTTCTGTAGTACCAAGAGTTCAAATGAAAAAATGAAATGACACTTCCCAACAGGAGGCTGAGGAGCTCTAGAATCCAGCAATGAAATACACTGTATTTCATTTCAGCCTCACCTGTGATTTTATCCCTGGAAAAAGTCAACTCAGTGGTCACAAAGACTGAAGCTTCCCAGGCAAGCAACCAGGAGCAATGACACAAATGTCCTGGGATACCAGGACCAATAGAGAACGACTTGTTTAAGAATTCAAAAGGGACAAAGGGTAGGGGTTGCTGTGGTGGCAGGAGAGATCAGCCCTTACCTGTGACTGACAGACTGGTTACAGCAGGACTGGCCAGAGGGAGCACGGGGTTGACAGTCAGGGTTGTAGCTGCACTGCTAGTCACAAGGCTTGGTGTGGTTGCCACCTGGAGGTCAAAAACGAATAAAACTGCTCAGCTGCTCAAAGGCAGACAGTCACATACTAGACCTGGATTTCTTTCTTCCCAGACTCGGCTGAGGAAGTTATCAGGGAAAATACTGCATATAAACTATTTTTTTTGTAGTTCGATTACTTTATCATTCAGTGAAAGAGCCATAGCACCTTTTCTAATTCCCAGCAATATCTTCATCCCTAATCATTCAGTATTTGAATGGAGATAGATCCATATCCATAGTCTCAAGACTGCAAGTTAGCTCTCTCTCTCTCTCTCTGCCACCCTGCAAAGAGAGCACCTTGTTTTAATAGAGACACTCTTATAGAAAGAGTTATGAAATATATTATTTCTACATGGGTTTTTTTTTTCCTTGTTTAAACATCTTTTCAGCTCCAAATCTCTGTCTCTGATAAAATTAGGTAAATGCCCCAGCATTAACAAAGGTATTTAGGGTAATGTGTTTATATGGAGAAGCAGTGTAACATTTCCCTTTTACTCAACCAAATGATAAGCTTTACTTTGATAAATTCTCTTGTGCCAGAGGAAGGATCTCTGAATTCTAAAATATACAAATGAAATTTTCACTTGTGGATGACTTATTACAAGAAAACTACAATAAACTGAATACATTACGGATAAACACCAAAGATTTAAGGCTGGAGAAACTAGCTTATGAGGAAAAATGAAATATAAGGAAAGGACTTTTTATGGACAAGAAATGGTGTCCAACAGTAATATCTGAAGGCTGTTATACATCAATGAGAGAAATGAATCCTTTAGAATTGCCCAAGAGAACATAGCCAAGGATATAGGCTAAAACATTCCTCCTTTCCACTCTCTTACCTTAAGTCTATTATCAGAGAAATATCTCTCATGCTACACATCCTCTTAGAGGGAGTCAAATGCCTCACGCATTTTAAACAAGACTGGGGCAACTGGGACAGATCTAAAAGCTTTCTGCCCATCTCAAATAGCGTATGAAATTAAGAGGAGCTGGATACACAGTACACCTCTCACTAATGCAGCCCAGCCACTGCATCTGTCATCTGTCCAGCGAGCAGTTAAGGCCAAGGTCACAATCCCTATTTCAGGGCAGAGAATGACCTGGAATTAATACAGCTCACCCCGTGGTTACAGTGAGTGACTCCAGCCAATGCAAAAGGAGGCTGCCCCCAAAAGGAGCCTTCCCCTCCAATCCTGCTGCAGAGCCCTGGCCCTCGTGCAGCCAGCCTGCAAGTCACACTGGTTATCTAACCACACTGAAAATTCATCTTTGTTCCTCACATGGCTAATTTGCAGTCAAACTACTAAACGAAGCCCAAGCATCCTATGGACACAATCTCCAGAGCTGACACAAGGAATCAACAAAGCACACAGTCAGTGAAGGCTGGGGGCAGCAGGGCTGCAACATCTATTTGAGCAGCAGCACAGTCTTAAGAGAAGCTTAGAATGAGTGAAAATGCTTAGTGAAACTTCACTGACAAAAGGGAAGCTGTGGTTAACATCTCAATTTCTTACATACAATGGCAGATTATAGCAACAGGGAATTTTCTGTAGGAAAGCTCCTTTAAGGTGCAGTCTGAGTGAACTTGCAGAGTTACTAAAACACACTATCATAAATCTCACTATGTTCTGCTTTGGTAGCAAGGCATGCAACCTTGCTTTGCAATTGGGGGCAAAAAAGAAACAGTAATAATAAAAATGACTAAGTACATTTAACACAGCCCTTCCCCTGAAACAAAAGGTTGCATGCACACACCCTGAGACAAGGATGAGGGGAGAGAATAACACGTCACCAAAATTAATGGTTTAATGAAGTACTGGAAGATATTAGCTACTATGGTGATGAGGGTGGAATAAATACTACAAAAGGACAGCTACAGGCTACATAAATTCCACCACATTCCTATTAGCATAGCTACTATGAAATCTAATAGCTACTGTTTCTATTTATGAAAACAGACCTCCATGGACATTGGTAGCAAAGGTGCTGAAGGAACCTTGATGCATGTGTTTTGTTACTCTTATTTTCATGAAGTTTGTGTTTACCTGAGGCAAATACAAGTGTGGGAAATTAATTACATGAGTATTAGCTAAACTGTTTCTTTGTTCCACGTCTTTTTTTAAATATAAATAATTTCTGACTAGAAGTAACAACAATGGTATCATTGGATTTGTGTCACTTAAATCGCCAAATGATACAGAATCACAGGATGGGTAAGATTGGAAGGGACCGCAGTGAGCCCTTTGGTCCAACCTCCCTGCAGGGTCAATCCTAGAGCACATGGCACATAATTGAGTCCAGATAGTTCTTGAATATCTCCAGTGAGGGAGACTCCACAGCCTCTCTGGCCAACCTGTTCCAGTGCATGATAGGTTTTACTGCTGTTCATCTATTTATCAGAGCAGCCAAAATAAGAGAGGACAGGGAGAGCTATTAAGCACTTTTTTTTCCTTGCTATTATTTTACGGAAAAAAAAAAAAAAAATGGGGTAAAAGAAGAAAAGCCCAGACATAAACTGGAGGTATTATCTGAAACAAGTTCAAAGCAATAACCCCAGGTGTAAATTTGGTACTAAGAATATTTGTTCATGAGCTGACTAAATAAAACACCCTCACTAAAGACCTGACTAGTGCCTGATTTGTAAGTATTAGCTCTCTCAGACAGTATTCCGGTGGTATTCAAAATGCCAGTAAAATATAAATATGTGAGAACAGATCTGCTGTACAAAGAAGGTGCAGCATGTGTGACTTCCACAGTGAGCACAGCAGAACTACCTCTTCCAGTGATCTTTGTCAACACAGCTCTTGACTCTTACCAGTGAGGTTGGACAAGGGAAAATTGCTTTGATGGGCGAGCTGCTGGTTCCACCACTGCTGGGTGGGTTGATCCTTTTCTCCTTCTGGCGCCGGTTACAGAACCAAACGCGGATCACCTCCTTCTCCATGTTTAGCTGGTCAGCTATCATGGCGATCTCATCCGAGGTAGGCTTTTGGTTCTGCAAAAGAAAACGGTACCTGAAAAGCTCTGAAATTACCTCCTGAAGTTTTGCATCATAGCTGCTTCTTCAGTAGGCAGAAATCCGGATGGCAATTTAGATCCAGAATCTGGTCAGTGGTACAGTAGAGACAAACCACAGTAGATGCTTCTGCCCTCTAGCTAAAATCCTCAAATTATGTATATTTGGACTATTGTCCCATTTATCCATCCTCAGGAAGGGTAGTGTTTAAACTTGTGTCTGAGTATGCTGGAGTGCAAAATCATGAAGTCAGGGAACTGCAAGAACCAGTGAGGTTTTTTGAGGGGGTTTGTGTTTGTTTATAAAGTGAAACAGACGCTGATGCATGTTTCTTGGCGCAGCTTTTGTATTCCCCTTGTTTAGTACTAGCACTTTCCTAAATAGCACAGAAATGGGTTCAATCTAAGATATAATTGTTAGGCAAAATTTCTTCATTTCTTCATAGGCTGAGCACAGCACCAGGACCACTGACCTCCAGGAAACTCTTCTCTAAGGCCACACGTATGTTGGTCTCTATGCTGGTGCGTTTCTTCCTCCTACGGTTCAAGCCTTCGATCCCTTGCCCTGGAGAATTCAGGGCACTTGGGCTGGAGAGAGTTGAATCAGATGAGAGGTTTTCTAAAAAAGAAGAAAGGAATACAAATCAGTAGATTTCATCGGAATGCAGTGCAGTCTAATGCAAGTGTTCTTCACCTGGGCAAGGTATGTTTAGACCTGCTCTGTATCTATTCCAAATACATAGAGGTTTATGAAGATCACATGCATTAATCATTGTATTTACAAATTACAACAAGTACTTGAAACTAAAAAGCTGCAAGTAAGCCCAGAGGGTACCCTCTGCTCCTGTATGCTACCACAGTATCCCTTTTATAATACCAATACAGAATTTGTCTCCCATATCTCATTCTACTCCTCACTCACTTGCTGCAAGTCCTAGTTTAAAGGAAAAAGGAGCAACTGATATCCATGAGCCATAGCTGAAAGTCACAGGCAATTATGAAAAATTCTGAGCAGCCTGACATTTCTTTTACCCACTCTGCAACACACTCTAGGAGAAGAAGTTCACAGCCAGCATCACAGTGTTCAATCTCTTCTCTCTGGACATCTTAGCAGATACTCAGAGCTACCAACCAGTCTACACAGCAAGCAGCTCCCCCTCCTTAGCTTCACCAGGGCTCTTAACCCCCAATCTTGTCTTTCTGACTTCACAGAGGAGCAAAGAGAGAACATTTTAACCCCACTTTGCAGCAGGAAGAGCAATCTAACCAAAAGGCAAGTTCCTGCAGGGAATTTGAACAAAATGATTTAATTGTGGCTGGAGTTCTCTCGCTGCACTGGGGTTTGTGGGTGATAAGTAGGTGTCGAAGTTCTCAATGCCTACCATCATTCTGATAGATTCAAATGGGCAAGTGTTTTCTAGATTTGTTTTTAATAGTAATGGCACCCACAAACGTGCTGAAATCCTTCCTCAGCCTGAAAACTCCACAGAACCAGCTGAGTTCCATGGCAATAAATTCTGGATTCATCAGTATGCTTCTCCTGCCTACTTTTACCTAAAAGTAAAAGGAGCAGCCTCTGAAGTTGCCTCAATCTTTCTTCCAAAGATTTTCATGAAACTGAGTCAGAACCAAACACAATGGTTCCCCACCTGCAGGCTGTGAAGAACCCTGACACTGTTCACAGTCCTTAACTTTACAGAGACAAGTATTTCTTCAGGCCAGCAGGAGGGAAAAAAAAACCCTAAAAATCCTTGAAGCACTGGATTCATCCACTGTTGCTGGAATTTTGGGGACCACTGTTCTGTGGACTAGAGAACTCAGTGTGGATGTATTTATGTTTTCTATCACAGGCCTAGAACACCTAATGATAAGCCCTGTCAGCACAACAGAATGACACTTCCTTTTCTCAGTGCAGGACAAATTTTCAACACCGCATGAAATTACTTTCAAAATTTCAGAGAATACTGCAGGCGTTAGCATAAAGCTCTCTCCATTTTGGTAAAAATAGGAAGGCACACACCATCCTTGCCATCTGTTTAACATATCCATCAGTTTTATACTATGTACAATTGCATACTTGGAAGAAAAAAACTGGCTGACAGCACTCTCAAACACTTTCTCACCGAACACCTAGCACCACCATACAAGCTCCTTTTGCTGGTGGGAGATAAAAAAAAAAAAAAAAAAAAAACCACTACCAACACTGGCATAGTGAATAACTTATGTCCTAGAAAAAAACTCATACGGGAAGAAAAAAGCAAAAACTAACCCACAAAAAACTCTTCCTACAGGGAAAAAGATTATTTATCTGGACCCTTGGAGAGAGATAAAAGGAATGCACACAGGGATATGGAAGGAGATGGATGCAATAAGCTCTGCCTACTGAAACAACAAATCATGCAACCCTCTCTACTACACATCTGAAAAAGAAAGCTAGAAGAGGATTAGAAGTTATATGCATTAACATACATGAAGGAGGAAAACCATGACACATATTGTACCTCATCCCATGCGATTATTCAGCTGTCTACAGAACACATTTCTGAAAGTTCATACTGGAACTATTTTGGATGTGTATAGGCACATGAAAAGAGAAGCATGGACCCTTATTTCTACACCCTCATTTGTCCCATGGGTGGCTACAAAGGCTGGTAGCTTCATAAAACCATAAGGGCACAAACGAAGCAGCTTTTCAGAATCCTACTGATTTTGGTAGGCTGGTGAAGAAATACACAGACTCATTCACCTGCATCATTGAGCCACTTTTCCAGAAGTGGCTTTAACTTGCACATGTTCTTAAAGCTGAGGTTCAAGGCTTCAAAGCGAGAGATGGTAGTTTGGCTGAAGTCATTTCCATAGAGTTTGCCCATAGCGAGCCCAACATCACCCTGGACAAAGAAAGAGAAAAAAGGGATTCACTGACATAGGCACTTCCAAAGCAAGGAATCCTGTCACATTCCGGTGCTCTCTTAGTGACTCCACTGCTGCATGGGATTTCAGTTTCACAGAGGCTTTCTCAGCGCTACCAAGATTCATGCTAAAGCAATAATCATAAAGAAATGTCAAACCTCAGTCAGTTTAACCAGGTAACTCTTTCCAGGAAATCCCTGATGCTTTGTCTTCTTAGCATTATCACTGAGCAGCACATTCCACTCAATATTAACTTGTAATTTTTTCTTAGTTCTTTAAAATAAGTAAAGGCCAAGCTCTCCTTAGGAGCAGATTTAAGTTTCTGCATATTTCACACCAAAGAAGGAACGTTCAAATAAGCAGAAATGCAATGAATTCATATTCTCAAATTCGTAAAAAATACTCTTGAAAAGATGTCTGCAAACATACATCACATTTAAATAGATGCAGAAATATTCTTATCTGAACTGTTAGAATCTTCTGAGGATCAAGCCAAACTTCTCCCCAACAGGTACAAATTTCAAAGCAGACATGAATTTGAACCATTTCAAATAATGATTAACTGCAGCCTTTACTATCATTAGCCATCTGCCAGAAAGCTATCCAGGAGATTTACAGGCAGATGATCATCTCTTTACATCTGTTATTGCTTTTTAAACTCAGTTTTAGCTAGCTATCAAACATTCTGCTTATCCTAATATATATGTATATATTATACATCTGTGTAGTATACACTTGGAAAGTGGTGTTTAAAAAAAACCAAACAAAAAAACCCCAATCAATTCTTGATTGTGGCCATTAAAAACACCATAATATTTTCACACTTTGTTTTAAAGCTGGAAGGTCCTGCCCTTTGAACAAAAATGCACTTATATTTCAAGTATACTATGTGATTTAAAGTAGCTTTATTTAGATTTTTATTTTTTAGCACAAAACAAAGTATGAGAAGTCTGGAAGAAGAGGCTGAAAAGCTGGAGCACAGTTAGTGGAGTTTAATTGCGAATGGGTTAGTTGGGTTGGGCATAAAGCTTGCTTTTCTCTGAGGTCAGCTCCACAACCACAGCTGGGTATGAGTGCACTGACAGCATGCAGAGTGGCCACACACAAGCCAGGAAGAAAACAACCTTCTGGAAGCTTAGTAAATTGTGCAGGTTGAGCAAAGAAAACAATTTCCTTCCTAGAAGAGGACCAGAACAATTGGTTTGTGTGCCCTTCAATCAGAGGAAATACGTGGGAACTCACATTTATGCCTCTACTTGTAATGCCAGGATTCTGTGCATTTTAAAACTCGTAAATCATTCCAAGAGGAGTAACGTGGATGCTCTTCTGGGTTTATGAAGAAGAAAACCTGGCTATGTAAACCATTTTAGAGATAAGCTGATTTATGTCTTGGCAGGAAAGAGTTATGAAATTTGCTCCAGTCCCCCAACTAAATTTAATTCTGTATTTATGTTGTTCTTACTAACATTTGCCATCTGATTCAAAATGAATAGTTAACCATTTCTTTGTCAATGCCAAAAGGTGGCAGCATTTCAGCTGTAGGCAAGAGAATTTACATACTGGGATGAGAATTTTATATATTGGGATGGCCCACTGATAAGATGGAACAGAGTATAAAGGCACTGTATTCACATCTGATCTACTCTGTGGGTTGACTGAAGCTCTGGTAATGAACTGAAACTGATTATAAGGTACATCATTGTTGTGTGTACTGGTCTGTTAAGAAGCTCAGATGGTCTGGCAGAGGCAATACCTTTTACAGAATAAAAATAACATTGTCTAAAATGTTCACTCACGTAGCTTGAACCTGTCCTGAGCAATTAGTCCCAGGCCTGCAATGATGCTAAGGTGCAATTTGCTCATTGTGTCCCTGTATGTCAAACATGGAGGTATTTTTAAGGAAAATGAACAAAAGGATTTAAATGCATCACCCACTTTTCAGGGTGGGAGAAGAGACAGAACTGCTGAAATTCAAAACCTGTTATATTGTTCACACAACAGAATGTAGTAAGTGATTATTTTGCAATGCAAACTAAATCTTACAATTATTTTTGAAAGGCAGGGGTGGCATGAGTCTGAAAAAGCTTACAGTACTGCTGGAAATAAATTTCTTTTATCCTCTGAAAGGCAGTCTATTTATCCAACTATAGGAAACCGAAGTAATCAGGGTCTCTAATTATCATCCAATTATGCAATTAGGTTGAAGTTATTAGGACAGCCTAATTACACACATACAAACTCAGAGTAGGATAGGAATGACCAAATGTAATTTTATCACATTCTCAAGATTCCCCTTTTTTAATCTGAGAAGCAAATACTGAAATGTAAGCCTGAGCAGTTGTGTTCATTTTTCCTCACCATGAAAATTCATAACAGGGTCAATAAAGAAAGGTTAACACATAACTTAAAAAGTCTAGTTGAGCCTTTATAATCATCTCACAGCAGGGCAGATTAAACATAATAATGAGAGATCTACACGAACCTCCTCAGCCTGGCTATAGGGAAGCTATTGTATTTTACCCTATTCTGTGCTGCTCTATTCGAGCTTTTGTGTGTGTCCATCACTTGTATTTCTGTGCCTCCCTCTAGTGGAAAGAAGGGAGGGAAGGAGGCACACATGCCAGCAAAATCCACTTCATTTGACTAAGAACATTCTGTTCTTGACTTATAATTAAGATGCTGCCAGGAACTTTCATTATGAACTTTGATTTTTCAATTAGGACTTTGCCAGAAAAATAAATCTGACTTCAGCACATACTTTCAGTTAGAATAGATTTACTTATTCTGGGGGGAGAACAAATCACATATGTTGGATTGACTGCTCTGAGCTCAGACTCTTAAATACCTTGATTTTTTGCATGCTATTTCTTCTAGTAAAAACATGCTTATGCTTAACCACAGACTCCTGTCAAAATGAATTGTTTACCTGGAGAGATATTTTAATTTTGCAGGGGAAAAAATTAATTTTGATATTAATAAGAAAGGACTCTCAGAACCAAGTTCCTTTCAAAAGAATAATGGAACATATGAATGCACTTTGTACTTTTAATTGTACTCTTCATTCAACCACTTCCACTATGTTCAAGATTACTTTTCTTCTGCTCTACGGGTATTTCTGAGCTTTTAAACAAACCAAAACAAACCACAACTCCAGTTCACCCTTGTAAGGAGAAAACTTCAAAGGTAACAGTCCTTTCAGGTTTTGTTTAGGAACCTTAGCAAAAGCATTAAATACAGAAATCATTGATGTTTAATAGGAAAATACTCTTGAGAGATAAAAACCCTTTGACATCCAAAGCAACTGCACAGATGTGATACACTTTTTAAACACACAGAGCAGTTAATTGTACTGTATGATTTTTGGAACTTTGTACTTCTGAAGGCAGCTTTAAAGTGCTTTGTCCCATTCATGTCACATCCTATAGAATGAATAGTGCACATGCAATGACATCTGGAGCTGGTAAATGCACGTTTTCCCCTGCTGGGAAAATGGCTATGCTTTAAAACCAACAGGGAAGTAAGATGGATGTATGGCTTTTTCTGTTATTTCTTAGAAATCCCCTACATAAAGGCCAGAGCATAACCCTATTTAAGCAGGTTCTCCTAGGAAATGATGGAATTGTAGTCTCCCTCCAGACTTGAAAGATGAGACCTCAGGTTCCACACTGGCAGGCACTAAGGTACGCAGTCTCACCTGAGTGAATCCAAGTTTGATCCGTCTTTGTTTGAAAGTCTTGGCAAACTGCTCAAGCTCCTCAAGGTCACTGGGCTCCTCCAAGCTGGGAGTGTCGATTCGCTTTGGTGTTGACTGGCTCTGTGGAAGTGGCTGAATGGGGGTCGCTGCTATTGTGCGTGTTGGGGTTGCTGGCTATTGAGACAGCAAGGAAAAGATGGAAATCAGGCTTAGGAGGGTAATCAACAAAAATTAAATTCAAAAAAGGTATGCGATGTTCTTGGGAGGAAGGTCAATGAAACAGACATTTCCTGCAATCTGGAAGCTCCTCCAGTTTATTTACATTCCTCTCCAGAATGAGCAAACACAATCCAGAAAACTGTAATAGTACAACAGCCTTTTAAAGGCTCTGTTATAACCAATTAATGAAAAATAAGAGGTGTTCAATGGTAACCAACAACTTTCACTTGCTGCAGAAGCTGCTCAAAGAAAGGCTGAACACAGCTCTACTTGATATCCTTCTATCACTTATAGACACCTTGGCATTCATCTCTTTTTAATAACCTGAAAATTGGATCTACTGGTTGTGTGATGTGGCAGATTGTCATCAGCCCAAAAGATTCAAGTCTCCTATTTAATCCTGGAGGAGCGAGCACGTACTGATGCAGCAAACATGGCAAGTTTCCTCCAATGCTGTCTCTTGTGACTGACTCAACTTTTCAGCAAGGAAAAACTTGAGTTATCTCTAACCCTTGTGTTGATAGTTGCAACAAAAAGAATGAACATACTGGTTGATACAAGAAATTAGGCAAAGGAAATCTGCAGAAAAGAATTCATTTTAGGGCACACTTTTCTTCTATATAAAGGGTAATTTTCCAGGAAGTCCATGGAAGGTTCACTATTCCTGAACACGGGCATACTAGAGTATTTTGCTGTGTACCAACAATTAGTATCTGAAAAAAATTAGCATCTTGGAAAATGTTCACAGGTGAACAAAATATATTTAGATCTGGTATTGCACAGTTCAGGCTTTATGTGCAACAAGAACAGTGGTAACACATTTTGAGTGCATAGCTCTACCTTCTTACACACCATGATGAGCTGAGATGCAGAGGCAAATCATTTACTCCAGTTAAATTCTATTCAGTTTAGCTGTGGCTCTTCAGTAAAGGTGATTTCATGCCTCTATGTCCTATGCCCAGTTCTGAAACTCTGCACTCCTTCAGGGCAAATAAAAACAGACTCAAGTCCAGGCAGCACTACAGTATTATGCAAAGTCTATGCAAAGGTTCAGAAAAGACTCTTCTAAAAGAAATGGCCTACATATAACCCAGTCTTTACATAACTCCTTATGTTGTTTTCCTCCTGGGTTAGTGCAGTGTTTTGCAGTGCACAGCAGATGGTAGAGGGAGGTCAAGATCTATAATTCCATTACTTGAGAAATAATGTAATCATATATGATCTTTCTAGGATTGCAGATACATGTGTCACACTTACGCATTTTTAATACTTTTTAATTTACATTAATCACAGTGGGTAATTACTGCAATATGTCTTCACTGATTTCACCCACTTTACATAATTTATTCTTTCTTAGTAGTTATAATATTTTTTTTTGAATCCAAGAATAATCTTTAGTGGGGAATCATGCTGCTAGCTGAGGTAGGAACTAGAGGTGAGACAAATTCCATTTTCCACATGGTGCATGAAAAATACTAGAGGTGGTATAATAGAAAATGTAGTTTTCTAAGACACTGATAGACTCAGGCACCTTATTGCAGACTAGAAAATTCTTATATGTACCCCAGTTGGCAGGAAGATACTGTGTGATATTACATGGTATTTGTGAAACAGCATGCAGTCACGAAACTAAACTGCACAGCAAAACCCAGAGCCAAGCACAACTAAATTTACAGGCACATGCAACCTTAAAATTGCTTTTCTTACAGCCTGAAAGCTTAATCATAGAGCTCCAATATTTTAATATACATCTATCAGAATATTCTAATACTTCATTTCTAACAACCTCTTCACTTTCACAGATGGTAACTGGTAAGACAGGCAATGACTTAGCAGTGATAGCAAAATAACTATATGAAAATAAAGATAGATTACCACTGCAATTTTCAGAAAGATACTTGTCAGTAATCCCCTTTTTGAGCTTTTCAGGCAGCCCACAGCTTGCTTCTCTGAATTTCACAAATTTGTAGATTGCCCAACAAAACCTTACAGGAAATCAAACGATGCTCTAGTGCCATTAACTCAAGATATCAATCATGAAAATTTCCAGCTAAAAAACCCACTTTAGAAGGTTAAAACCTGAAGAGGCACATTGGGGTGGGAGCTACAAACCTGAACTATCTAGAAAGACAAATTTGCTACTATAGCTACGTCATCTATTCAAGTAACTAATACAAAGGGTGCATTCACTTGCCATAGTTTAAATCCCCTCAAAGCAACTCATGAAATGTAGGAATAAGCCTGACCTGCGAGGCAAGGGTGATGCTTGGCTGAGACTGCAGGAGGTTGGCTTGGCTTTGCTGAGGTAGTTGCGTTAAGAGATTCTGCGCTTGCAGGAGACCTGCAGAGAGAAAAGTGTGGGTTTGGTTTGTCATTTAAAAACACCAAAACGTGAAATGAAGTAAAGCAAGGCTCTTGCCAAATGATGGAAAGATACAAAATAAATTGAGATGTGAGCTTTCATTTCATCCCTGCATAGATATCTTCAGACTTGGGAGTTTTCAGTCCAAAATCCCCTTGCATTTTCCTGAAGTGTAAGTGGTGACAGAAGGTGACAGAAGGGTAAGAGGGAGAAGTGTGAGTAAGTCTCCTCTGCAGAAAGAATTGGTAATGATGCAGGTCATCCCAGTTCTGTGTGCAGGAATCATTTATTGCTGCTTTCAGCAAGCAGATTTTGGATAAACCTTTTCTGGTAACCAACAGCAGACCAAGAATTGCAGAGCCATATAAAAATACTAAGCACCAATGAGATCAAATTCAACAACTGAATATTAAACAAACCCACAAATCTGGCGTCTTGATCACCCTCCTTCCCCTCCAAATCACCCTATGCCAGTTGCCTAAAAAGAAGGACACTTTCTGGCAAACTTAAGCAGATCACACCAGAAGACACAAGCCTAGATAACTTCCTCCTGGGTCAAATGAAGCAGGAATCTTTTGGAAAAGTAATTGGAATGAAAGTTTAGGTAAGAACACTTCTCAATTTTAACAAAAAGAATAAACACTACACTGAATATAGGAAAATCCTGTGACTATGAAAAGGTGGCAACATCAAAGAACAGTTGCAAATGATAGAACCAATATGTATCATATGCTGTCAATCTAAAAATAAATTCTCTTATAGTCCACTCTTTGTATGGTTTATTAAATCTCTGAAGAAACTGAGATACATGCTTGCATCTAAATATTTTAACTAGAAGCTATCTTTTTTTAAATTTCTAATACAAAAATGCATATATTTTTAAGGGCTAGAATCTTGACAAAAATATACCCAGTTAGTCAAATCCCTCAGTTTTATTGTGAAAAATATTAACTGTTATTTTTTAGGTATATCCTGGCTACGACTATTAAATTCCACTATAATAATTTAAGAACCTGACTAATTAAACTTAGACTTCAATATACCTAGTCCCTAAAACCAGGGGGGAATGACAACAAGAGATGGACTGCTATGTCACCACCAACTATGCACCACTTAAATTCAACATCATCAGCTGCCTGATCTACCTCTTAGCAGAATAAAGGTAGGGGAAACAGAATTTAGGATGTGATAAATCCTGAGTGAGAAATGGAATTTTTCATGCAAGGTTAAGACCATAAGAGACATGAAAAGAGGGATTAAGAGATGGTTAAGAAGAAGAAAACCTATCCTCAGTAAGGGATGCACAAGTACAGAAGAACTATCTTCTGACAGTGATACTTGATTTTTGTTTAACAAGGAGCTCAGAATGTGTTGCTGTCAAAATACTCAGAACCTGGAGAATATAGCCAGCTGCTTATGCAACATAATAGCACAGCACAGACAATGACATAAATTTGCTTTGCACCACATAATCAACGTGTTCCAGCTGTGTTTTTGAAAAGCCACAGCGAGGGAACAGAGCTGCTCAAGGAACTTCCAATACAGCCACCTACTACAGCTACACAGGGCTTTTTACAACGCAAATATTTGTTCACTTGAAAGATGATTTCAGCAGCCCAAATCTAAATATTAATCAGTGAACAGTCACCTCTGAGTGAAGAGTTTTTGACCTTCATTCAGGGAATTTTAAACTGACAGCTTGAAATAGAATGGGCAAACCCATCACACTGTCACTGCAGAGTGGCTGACCAACAATGAAACAAAAAAAACCAGGCAGCTGACAGTGATGACATTTGAGTTCTAGTCTGCTGGTAACACCATCGATTACAAGTTACTGACTTGTCTTACAACTGCAATCAGAGTAATTAGGGCTGTCCTTTTGTGACTTTTTGTCCCCAGAGAAATCCCAGAGGATGTTTTTCTGGCACTAACAATTTTGCTAAAGAGTACAAGATGACTACACTCTTCCTAATTTTTTTCTCATTCATATGGTCTAAAGTAATTATCTGAAGTCAAATGTTCTGTGTGAGGGCTGGAATAACCCTGTGCAGCAATACAGGATGGGCACTGGCTGGCTGGAAAGAAGTCCCACAGAAAAAGTCCTGGCACTCCTGGAGGACAATCTGATGAACATGAGCTGCCAGTGTGCCCTTTCAAAACAGGACCAACCACATCTGGGCTGTACTCACAGGAGTGCAGCCAGCAGGTCAAGGGCTGTGCTTCTCCCCCCTTCATTTGGCCCTTGTGACACCACAGCTGCAGTCCTGCTGCCAGCCTTGGGTTTCCCAGTCCAAGGCACAAGGACATCCTGGATTTTGTACACTCAAGGCCCACCAGGGTGGCTAGCAGGCTGGAACAGGTAAGGGAGCTGGTTTGCTCAGCCTGATGAGAAGATTAAGGTGAGATCCTACTGCTTCCTTCGAAGACAGAAATGGACTCTTCTTGAGGGTACACTGTAATAAGATGGAATGGATACTAGAACATGGAAAATTCCAAGTAGATATAGGAAAACAGCTGCTTTTTATTTTTTAACATGGCAGCAGTCAACTGTTGGGACAGGTACTTAAAAAGGTTGCAGCAACTCCATCCTTGGACTCGTTCAATTCAACTGGCTGAGGCACTGAACACCCTGCTGTAATTGGACCTGCTTTGAAGAATACCACCTGGTCTCTAGAGGTCCCTTCCAACCCACATGATTTTTTTGAACCTATAAAAGCTGCTATTGTACTTGTATACTTTACAGAGGTCCTATTCCTAACCCTCTGCCCTGGGTTTTAAGAGCCCAGTGGCATTATTGCATTAAATATGGCATACAAATTACCCACGTGACACTGTAAAAGAAAGATCCTTATCTGCCTCCATGCAGTCAATGCAAAAGTATGGTAGTTTAGAGGCATTTAATTTTTTTTTAATAGTTTAAGTAAATATATCTATCATCATTCAGGATTTTTCCTGTTATGTCTAAGAGTAGCATGAATAATGGTCCAAGCCAAAAATCTCTTCCTGCCAGCCAACAGTCCCCAAGGACTGATCTGGGGTTCAGTCCTTTCCATCTAAAATTAAACAAAAGATAAAACAAACATTCAAGCACAGACTTTTTCAGCATAATTTTTAAAAAGTTGGCCCAGAAGCATAATACATAATTCATCCCAAACTGATCTCCCAAAAGAGTGAATTTTTTCATGTAAGAACTTGACTGCTTTATCTCTGCCAAAGCTGTTCATCCTCTCACTGGAAGTTAGCTTGCAAGACAAAGCCATTACAATGGCTTTCACATGAGTGAGGTCTCAAAGTCTGTATAACATGTATGAAAGAAGAAAACAGGATGGATTTGGCCTGCTATCATAATCCCAGGCAACTTTACAATAAAAAAAACCAACTCTTAAAGACAGTCTTTAGTAATAAATAGAAATAACTTGAGATAGGTAGACCCAGTTTCAATGTTTAAAGCTAATTAGTAGCTTATCTTCCTCATTTGCCCTTCTGGATATTTTCTTTGTAAGTACTATTTCTAAATCTCCTTGACAGTGATACAATCTTTTCTTAGATCTTAACAACTTCTGTTTGCAAGATTAATTTATATTAAACACAGCATCATTTCCCCTCTCCATTCAGATTTTTAGTGATACGATTTTTGTTAGCAGTAACTCACGAGTAAAAGGGTGAACAGCCACCTGATGAGGGTAATATTTTTAAGAAGCAGCTCTAATTGTAGCAAGGGATGTTAAATTGATTATTCCAGAGACAGCTCTATTAGATACAAGAACAGATACAAGAGGCATAAAGACATTACAAGGTGCTACATTCCTGCTGGTAACTCTAACAACAATATGAACAACAGTTGCTCTGAATAAGAAATTGTTCCAAATTTCTATTTCCATTCAATCTTCTGCATTTTTGCTGAGGCTTGAAACAATTACTTCAATTAGCATGCTACCAATTACCAGACATGAAAAAGGGGAACTTTAAAATTTGTTTCATATAAGCACCTAAATAGCCAGAAATCGTGTGGAAAAGAAGGTGACCACATTAGACATATGGCAGTGGATTTATGGGGAAAATTTCCTATCTGCTGCTGGGAGCTATAACATGTATGTTAAAGAAAGACAGTAGAATAACATCCTGATAGTTGATTAATAATTGAGGTACTGAATTTCCTAAATTTTTTTGCAAGTCAGATCTCAGGTCACAAAGTTCAACCCCTTCAAGAATCTAAATACAATTGCTGATGATTGCATTTCTCTGTGCCCCTTTGCCTCTTCAAGTAAAACATTTTTCTTTACCAAATGTTTACATCTTCTACAATCTTGTTTAGAGACACTATTCTTCACTTATTTCCCTCAAAACTCTTCGCGTTTTAAAAAAGTGTTTCTCATTTACATGACTACATGGCACACACAAAATATGTAGCGTAGTCTGTAAAGCAAGAAATTTCTTCCATAATACATAATCTACAAACAGATCTGAATTTTCATGTTATTAAATGTGTACATAAATAAAGCTCCATGCAGTAGCAATGAAGCATCAAAAAAAAATCTGAATGCCATTGGTTTTGAAGAAAACTCTATGCCAGTTTCTTCAGAATATTTATTATTTTATGAAGTTGACTAATGGAGCAATAGGACAAGAACAACATGGAAAAGTCAGCTGCAACAGCAAATAACAAAATAAAAATACACAGTTTCTCAATCTTTCTCATAAATAATAATGTACTGTTTGAGATCTTCTAACAATAACCATGAAACACTGCAAAAAAGCCATATAAAAAAGTGATATAAGGGGTATTATGACATACATGTTGCTTTATCATTGAGTGCTCATGAAGAAAATGAGACCCATTCAAGCATTTCAGTTTGGAAGGTTGTCACACACTAATGGCCTATGGTCAGAATTCAGCATATAAATCTTCCTACATTTTTGAGCTATTCAGTTGCCCAGGCTGCACATTACCAGTAAAACATGATGTCTCTACACACACTGCGTCACTGATGACAGCGATATATGGGTCTTAAATTGTAGTGAAGAAATAATTTTGCAGAGATGACCTCTGGAAAAGGTACTATGAAAATCTCCTCTAGTACTTATTCTACTTCAGGAGATTTTACATGAATATGAAAGCTTTCCTTCCTTTCTATAATGCAAACAACTCATTTGGGGAGATGAATACAATTTGCTTCTCTTAGTTTTCCTTTTTTGTAAAGCACCCTTTGTAAAGCATATTTTAGAAAACCAGGAGAATTTAGCTGAAAAATGTAGGCAGACATCAATACCAATGAGTTTTTCAAAACAATGCTTTTGTGCTTGCTGTTTTCTTAAAAGAATTTATTTTAAAAAAAAAACAAACCCAAACACCTATTTTAAAGAATCCTTGAAATGAATTTTAGTGGTCTGATTTCTTCTATTACAGTATGTTGTTTACAAGTTCTGCTTCATTTTAAGAAAGCAGTACATCACTAAATGCTTCCATGAATAGCCTTTTAGCCATTTTCTACCAGTGCTGGTATAAAATCTCTCCTAAATCAAGTCCTATTAAAAGGAAGTTAATTTTGACTAACCCTTTATTCAAATGTGAAAGCATTCAGACAGTAAGAGCCCTTCAGCGTAATGGCAAGCCAGTTCTATCCAAGTCATAGTATGTAAGAAGGAATGATGCATGAAAAAAAAATGAAAGGAACAGAAGAAAATGAGGTGCAAAGAGCTGCTTTATGGGACAGCCAGGCTCTGCAGGACTTTTCAAGCATAACAGGATTTGCCTTCTGAGCAAGAATCTTTGGATTACCAGACCTGAACAACTGAGTAGAGTTAATGTAGAAGAGAAAGGGGGGAAAGAAGACCATTGGAGTATCAGCATAAGAAGCCATGGCTAAATGCAGTTTTCTGTGGGCATCAACAAATGGGGTGCAATCAGCACCGTGATGCATTGCAGCCTGAACACACCAGTTCTCAGAACAAAGCTACTGTACAACATCTTAACTGCTCTGACACACTACCACCTACCACTGCCTTGTTTGTCTTTGGCATGTAAATCATACCCAGTGCATTGCCAAAATATTATTGTAAGAGCTGTTACACAAATCCAGCATTCCAGCTCTTTTTCCCAAGGTGTTAATTACTATTTCATTTTATGACAAAATTCATTGCACCCTCTTTAGGCTTAAGTATTTTTCCAGACTCCCACAAGGACTTTTGATTTTGTACTATTTTTCCAGTCTGCCCTGGTTTTGACCGAGGTAGAGTTAATTTTCTTAATATTTGGTACGGTGCTGTAGTTTGGATTTTGGATGAGAACAATGTTGATAACACACTGATATTTTAGTTATTGCCAAGCAGTATTTACAGAGTCAAAGACTTTTCAGGTTCTCCCACAACCCACCAGCAAGCAGGCTGGGAGGCACAAGAAGCTGCTGGAAGACAGGAGAGCTGACCCAGACTGGCCAAAGGGATATTCCACACCATGTGGTCTCATACTCAGGATATAAACCTAGGGGGGAAATACTGCCTGGGAGACACTGCTTGGGAGCTGGCTGGGCATTGCTGTGAAGCACCTGAGTTTTACTTTCTCCCCTGAAAAAAAGCTACGTAGGATTTGCTTTTCTGGCAAGGAGCACTTACCCTGCTGCCCCTGCGGCGTTTGTGAGATGATGAACTGTGCTGGCTGCAAGTTGGTTGTTGGATGCACCAACACAAACTGTTGCAGGTTGAGATTCTGCTGCTGAAGCTGCTGCAAGTGCTGCAAATCCTTAAGGAAACGGGAAGGGGAAAGAAAAAAAGAGAGAGAAAAGACAGAAAGCAAACAAACAAAAAACCCAAACAAAAAAAAATAACCCCAAAAATTAAAAAAAATAAAGAAAAAGAGAAGAAGAAGAAGAAAGGAAAAGAAAAAAAAGAAAAAAGAAAAGAAAGAGCTTTGTGTTAGACATTTAAGTCAGCAATGATTCCCAATGTAAGATTTTCTATCAGCCAGTTATCCTCTAACATTTAGAGATAAAAATGGACATCAAACACAGCAGAAGTCCTGTTACTGAATATCCTTTAGAATGGCAATTTGAATTTCACTGTCATTCATAAAACCAAACAGAAGTTATTTACTAAATAACCCAGCAAAGTATATCCAGCATTGTTCTGCTTTAAAAACAAAACAAACCAAACAAACAAATCACTCTCCCTTCCCCCCCAAATGCAGGAGTTTTCAAATACATTAGACTTGTCAGCACCCAGATCTCTCAAACTTATTTTCTGAGGATGGAACTCTGCTCCAATCAAACATATTAGCTGGGAGCTTTTTTTTTTTTTTAACAACAGTCTGAAATTACCATTTGAATCAACTACAGGAAAGCAAAATATTACAGATTTCTTGTTTGCACTCTGGTTGTTAAGTTCAAATTTCAGAAAGTAGCTAACTCAATAAGTAAATACATTTGATTAGTTCTGAAACAAATTACCATAAGCTTAATAGATATGACTATAATTAAAGGTTAAAAGGAATAATCCAAAACACTGCATTATTGTAGAATCCTACTTTTATGTATTTAAACCATTCAGGACTATTAATTTTCTATAATTAAATGACTGGCCTCAACGTAAAATGTTAATCTCTGAGAAACTGAGTTTTCAAGAAAAATGCTTCAACTTGACATTTAGCTGGGGAATGAAAAAGCAGAGAACTGCTTAAAAACATTGTTCCCCCCAACTAGCCTTTTTCTTTTCATCTCCAAACAGAACAATAAGAAGAGCAACAAAAATTTAAAAGGCACACTGTGAAGTCAGCCAACATAATAGTGGTAATCCATGAAAACTTATTTAAACACACGTGTCGGATTTTTCCATCTTTCTGAGAAGAACCTGTTTCAAAATACTCACCAAGCAGGTTGATAAAAGACTGAATGGAGTAATTCCCACACTTGCAACCTCTCATTAAACAAACCAAACCAAGCAGACAAAAAGACTCTCACAAAGCTCTGTTTTGGGGAAGTTATTCAGGTAACTGTTTGCAGAGAAACCCTGTTCAGCTGCAGTGGTGCCAGAAACAGTGCCTGGTATGGCTGCTTGGAGCTGCTCATGTTCACACAGCCCCAAACACACTCGAATTCAAGTGAGCCAAAGTAACAAAGAGCTGCTCCTTAAGCTGCTCCTCAGACTGATGCAGGTTACTGAGCACTCTCACAACCTGCTCAGCCAGAGGATGGGAAAGGCCATTCACTGCCAGCAGCAGAGATGGTGATGAGAAGTCAAGACAGACTGACAAGGAGAACTTCTTTCTTACACAATGCTGTTATCTGTGACCTCACGTTATTTTAAATATGTTAAAACTGTAACTTGAAAGTTGGAACCATCTCCTGCTAGTGACAAAGGGCAGGGAATGTCAGGAAGGAAGACTAGGGAGGGAAAAAAATAGGGAGCCCACTGATTTATGAGAGCATAGACAGGCATTATAAGAAAACGACTACTTAACCTGCATTACACAGACACTGGCCATCAATCACTTGGGCTACTTAGTCCTGTTAAGTCAAAAGCATGAAGTGTAATAATGAGACAGACACCAGATGGACTGACCAAGCAACGCTCTTTAAGAAATGGAAACTTCCATTTTGTAAGAGAATGGTAAGATTTTAAAAAGTGTCCATGAGCAAAAAAGTGGTTTTAAAGCCAAAAGTATTGTTTGCATCCAGAAAATTTCAGAAATAATGAGGCCAGTTTCCTTCTTGAAAAGAGAGAAATAACTGATCCAGTTTTATCCTGGAACTCCATGTTTCTTATGGCTTCATATCCTAATATCACATCGGTCAGAACTGCTACCAAAACATCTTACCGACATGGATCTCCACTCATTTATTCCTTGATTTTCAATGCTCAGCTGGTTACCTGTGCAGATTGTGCTGACCCTCCAGCACAGAGGGCACTCATACTGGAATGGATGTGAGGACTGGATGCAGAGTTAAAAGCAGAAATGGAAAGAGCTGGGCAAGTTGATTAAGGTTCTGAACACTGGGTGGAAGAAAAGGAAATAAAGAGAGGCTGCAGGATGAAAATAGAGGCAGATAAGAGAAAAAACAGAAACACAAAAGAAGGAGTTGGGAAGACACTGTAGAAGAAAAAAAAAGTATCAATGGAAAAACAGATAGGTTAAGGACCTCTCCCACCAAAAGCAAACAAATGAAATTGCCCCAGATGACCAAGCAGAAGGTTTGAAGCACCCCCACAGGAGATGGAGTTACATGCAAGAAAGAATACAGAGTAACAGTGGCAGTGTATCTGTAAGATCAAAGGAGGAGAGCTTTTTTTGTTTAAGACTATAGTATTCATAACACTGGCTACCCAGCTAAGACATGACAGCTCTTATCATCAGGCTCTTACACTTTAATATGAGAAAACTGTTTTTAAATTGAGGCCTCAGGGATAACTGATATAAGCAATCTTATTCTGTGCATCTGCCTTGGTAAATGGTATGTTGGCTAAGTCTTGTTTAAATACAGAAATATAATTCTGCGATGCAAAATGAAAATGATACCTCCAAGGCTAATCACTCCTAAATAGCCCTACCAGCCCCTCAAATGCATTTGAAATCCGACTTTATTTCCACCTTGGGAAAGTTTTATTATTTAGTTAATTATACCATTACAATAAATCTCCCAATAACAACCACATGAGCAAACCTGACACTGTTTTCCTATACTGATCTTTTTTTTTCCTCAGTGTTAAAATCTGTATGCTAGCACATAGAAAGACTGAAAGACTTTCAGGGAAACATGCATGTCTTCTGGTGCTGCCTAGCAATTAAAAAAGATCAAAACAATCCAAATCCTACCTCGGCAGAATAATCTGTCAAGAGCTATGTCTTGCTGTGAGGAAGATTTTTGTTAAAAGAAAAAAAAAATAAAAAAAAAAAATCTAGATTTTTAAATTCAATGCCATTATTTCCAATTACAGCTTCAGCACTAACTTAAGCATCTGTGTCATTTTGAGATTTACATCATATAAATACACAGCATAGATCCTGACAACAAGGAAGTTTACGAAGAACTCCAAAAGTTGATACACAACTGTTTAGTGTCAATCCAGCAGCAGCCCAGGAGCAGCACAAGCAACTCACCAGGCTGCTGCAGCAGACACCTCACATGAACTGCAGTGCACATTAAAGAAGTCATGCTTGTGCAATTAGTTAATTAAAATAAATATGGTAATCCCCCTGCTGCAGAGACCTGCCAGTTAATCAATTATTCAAAAATCATCAATTAAAACAAACATTCAGCTATTTGTATAATCAGCTATATGTTTACAATAGCAACACAAACAAAGCTGAGCACTGCTTACAAATCCTTGCTGAGATGGATCAAAAAGTATGGTGCTATCTACCTACGAACCTAGATGGTAGATGTTTTCCATAACTATCTCAAATTATATCCAACACCTGCACAATTTATGCCCTGCACTTTCATCATAAGGAGCAGCTAACAAGATTCAACCAAGCTCATTTATGTATCAAAACAACCTATCCTAAAAGACATTAATTGTAAAGTCAAACATTTAAGTAATTAGAAACCACAGAAAACAAGTACAAGTTTAATTTGTTCTGCATGTGGCAACTACATGATCACATGCTATTTTTGAGAGCCTTTATCTCACTCACGTGCACAAATGAGACAATGCTCCCTTCAGAAACTCCTATTTGACAGCACATGCCTGATCTTTTCAACTCCTCTCAAACACTTCTCTGAAGATTTTCTAAGTTCTGGAGAAAAAGCCAGTAGGAAATGAATAATTGTAAATGCTTCACACATTTTGAGAGCTTCCCACTGAAGTGGGAGACCAGGATTAGCAACATCTCACACACACATCACATTGGTGTACACTGCTTTGGGGGTCTATTTGACAAACATAAAGCCAGAAAGTTCAAGGTACAGATTTTGCTAATATGAAATTTTAGTCCACCACACTTCAGTGAAACAGACTTCACTATCTTAAGCTGCACACCAGAAAGACAAGAGGCCTGTGGATTGCTTACATGTGGGTAAAAAGACTTGCATCCCACCAAATGGGAACTCTGTGACAGACGCATGGGAAGCTATAACCATCAATTTCTTTGATAAGGACATTCCCTATCCTCTTGAAATCTTTGTATTATTGCCTACAGATAGTTTTAACAAAATTATGACATGATCTTGAGAATTACAGGTTTCTTTGAATATTACATCCTCTAGTCATCTCCACATCGTCCCAGTGGAGTGGAATCCTTCTCTAAAACAGGTGTTATTTGGTGACATGACTTGTCACAGTGCAACGAGAGGTTCAGTGGGAGGAATCTGTGGGCAACATCAGCACTGGCCTTTTAAACATGGGATGGCACCACTCTGGCCTCTCTAAGGACAGCCAGAGAGGTCAGAACTTCTGGACCAACACCACAAAAGTTCATCACTTCAGCTAATGAAGACCTGATAGCACAGCCAGGTTGTTATTCAGCTAGTGGACCAGCACAGTAAAGCATTGCACATTTCACCAATGGACTCCACAGACAATTGCAACATCTCCATTCTTGTCCTTAATCAGACCTCATGTTCACTTTTTAGACACTTCATCCCAGTTGAATGCAAGAGAAAATAGCCTGAGCAGAAAGCATCAGACAGTCTAAAAGAACCTGTTTGCTCTAAGAAGCAGCAACTTTGAGGATTACATACCCCACACACTTGGCACAGCTAGACTAATAAAACTGGTATTATGTACCAAGAACCTTAATCTATGGAAAGATGGACTTCAGCATGAGCAAGACAATCACCTACGATAGCAGTACTCAAGATGTCTAAGCTGCACATTTGACTACCCTTGTCCACAAGTCTACGGATTTTGCACACTACATACACTAAGCATAGAGACAGTAGCACTGCAATCTCCACACTGGATTAAGCCAACCCTGGAAGACCCTTGCTGCTTCTAGTAAGCAGAACATCCACGGCAACCGGTTCCTCAGAATTATTAGATCTTTAGTACCAGATCATGAAACTGGATAGATTCCAACACCAGACTGATTCTCCACGTTTTTCTCAGACACACAGGAGTGCCCATTCCTCGTCACTGAACTCTGAGCATTAAACACCAAGCCACCATAGCACAGAAATGGGTCAAGTCAAACTGCCATTCTTCAGCTCTATCATTTTACTTCAAACAAGCACCATTTGGGTCTGACAAGGATCCTTTGTGATACACAGGCATCACTTCCCATCCATACAGGTCTCAAGAAGTGCAATTTCTATGGGCATCTTTCCATATCCCTTTCTTCTCCTTTCTCAAGCTAACTACAAGGAGGAAAATTCAGAAAACACAGCATCTACTGAAAAACCCAGTGGAACTGAGGAGCAGCTGGCACACATTCCTTGCTAAGACTATCAAACTCCAACCTCATCATCCAAAGATGCACGAGGAAAGACTAACAATACCCGAGAACTCTAGAAACTCACTGAGCGAGGAACGACAGACTTTATTCGAATGGTGCAATCAATCAAACCTCTTTTGTTTTCCACCCTCTCAAGCCTCAAGGCTCACCTGTGCAATCTGTATTGGCTGAGATAGAGGGATCTGCGTCATCGGCGTCGCAGCAGAGGCCGAGATGGTGGCACCAGCAGCGCTGTGCTGCTGACTGGCTGAGTGCTGCACTGCAGCCGCCAGCAACTGGGCCTGCGCCTGTTGGAGCAATAACTGTTGCTGGGCTGGCGTCAACGTGAGCTATAAACAATTAGAAAACACAGCCATTAATAATGGGAAGAGCCACTTCAGCTACAAAGTCATTAGATAGCTCAGTACTAGTTATATGAACCAGGCAATCCTAGGACTATTCCGTTAACTGGCTGAGGACTCTGGCCTTAAGGAAGGACAGCTGGCTACTCAACAACGTGGGAACCTACCTACCACAGGCCTGACACAAACCAAACTGCACAAACGCCAACATTTGCACTTACTGGAACCTACAGAACCTAACCCTGCTCCTAAGTTTTCTTCACAACTCTACCAGGAGTTTCAGGGAAAAAGCAATTAAGTAGCAAGCAAAAGAAAAGAATCAGTATTGCCAGGATTTGAAAGGAAATTTACACCCAGCAGAACAGCACGTGATTAGCCAGATGAATGTGAAGCAGGAATGCTGGCTATGGCTACTGAACAAACTGATAACACCCCAGCTGCTTCACATTAGCATGAATCCCTGCCATATTCCATCATTTCCATTATGCCCTAAGATATAAGTAAAGAACATGAGCTCCATTTGTTTCTCTCCAAGTCTCCCCATCTGCTTTTTTTTTTTTTTTTAATAGAATAGAGTTGGCAACTTTACATCCCTTCCCTTTCCCAAACACACATTATCTCTGTGGAACAGGTGGCAGCAGTCTCTCCTTTACATGTAAATGAATCTTGATGCCCATATTTACTACAACCCATATCTGCATAGGCCTGGAGTTTTGAATGTTTCACTACAGCAGACAATCATGAATTAAAACAAACCAGTATTTTCTGAGATTACAAAAAATAATAAAATATGCCAGGTTTTAACAACACATGGAAACAGTCTCTTTTAAAACTTTCAAATGCTTAACTGAAAACTAAATAGGATGTTTATTTACATACTAACAGAGGAGAAGATTTAACAATTGAGCCTGAGATTAAGAAGTCATTTCATACAAGTGTAGGGATGATCTAACCTAACACTTGAAATCATAAATATATCGTTGGAGCAACTGCCCTAAGCTTACTAACACTTACACTAACTCTTACACTGCAAAGCTGATTATGTGGAAGGAAATTCTTTAACTGGCCCATTCACAAAACTTGCTCTTTTTGAAATGACTGAAAGCCTTTACAACTATTCAGAAACACCAGAAAGTCTAAAACAACAATTATCTCATATTTACTCCCAAAGCTTTGCAATTAAAAACACCTCAAAATCGATAGGTTAAAACAAAAGGGTTGAACAGGCCTAAGGAAAGTACTAATCGAGTTTCTTAAAAAGAAGTGTGAGAAGAGGAAGAATTAACAATTCCCTTAGTTTTTGTTCTTCACCCAGCTATAAGATTTAGTCTTGTTCTCCCATGCCTCATTTTAATCTTGAAAAAAAAAATAAAAATTCCTCTGTATGACATCAGTGACTGCCTCATTTGTACACACAACAGGTTTTAATTTCATTGCAGAGTCAAGACGAACACAGAACAGAGGGAGAGAATTCTTTGATGTCGCTATTGTTTGGAAGCAAATACTCTGTTACAAACCCCAAATACTACGATCTGCTTATTTTTCTAGGAAAATATTTTGTTGCCACTTGCAGTGAAGTTTCTCCCTGCGTTAAAGGCAAGTGCAGTGCCCCTCAGTGAGAGCTGTGTGGGACTGCAGCAGCCCTGGGTAACTCTTACCCCGGTGATCTGTCCTCCGGCCAGCATGAGCTGGGTCTGGGGTATGGCCGCCTGCACTGAAGGCTGCTGGGAAGGCTGGCTTGGCTGCTGAGAGTCCCCAGATTCTTCATTAGATTTAGACTAGTCAAAAAAAAATACAACTCTTTATAGTGTAAAACAGATGTTAATGTGTAACACTGCTATCTCAACACTGCACAATAAAAATCTTTCATCTGCATACAAAAAGCCCTTGGGTTTATTTTAAGAGTGTGTTTAAGCAATGGCTCTGTGTGCCCACCATCTCAGCTACGATTGCTCAAACACGGCTGTAGGTAATGCAGTTTAAACAAAACAAAGAGACTCTCCGGTCTCCTGGAACTCTCTGACGTTATTTTCAGGTCTCATTTCATTTTACGCCACGCAACTGAAGCTGACACTACCTTTCACCATAAAGAAAGAGAAGGTTGTTAAAATTATTCATTGCCTAAAATCCTGAACAATGGAACGAGGGAAAGGAGATTGTGTTTCCATTTTCTCTGTCTCCATCCTGTACCTCTAAGTCATCATACTGTTGGCTTGTACAGAACCTTTTTGAAAAATCCTCACAGGTTTCTCTACCTACAGTGAAATATATATATACAGTGCTTTTAAATACTCAATGCATTTATTTAATTGAATACTGCTTTATTTTAAAAGATTCAAGTTTATTTTGATTTATTTTTGTGGATTGGCTGCTTGTTTATTTTAAACAGGAGAAATTGTGAAGACATGAGGGAGGAAATGCAAGTGCATGAAGAGGGGGAGAGAGTTTTATGATAATTAAAACTGGTTATGCAGAACATTACAATTCTGCATAGATTTGCATATTTTCCACCACCTGTTTTGGGGACTGCAGAGCAGGCTAATTAACATAAAGGCTCTGATTAATTCTGCCAGTCATTGAGCGATAATTACAGCGCAGGACTGTAAACATTCTGCACTGGAGATACAGCCTGTTTGCCAACATCTCTCTCAGGGATGGAAGTTTACCATGGCAACCAAGGCAATTTTCTGCCTCCTTCCTCTTAGAAAGGAAGGTCACTATACCTCCTCTTCTTTCCAAATTGTTATTATGTATAAGTGGGTCCACATTCTATTGCATTTCATGTAATGCACTACCTCCATTCTTTAATAACAAGCAATACTGAAACCAGTTTTCAATAAAGCTGCATCCCTTGCCCCTTAATATAGTACAGAGAGGAAGTAGAACGTTAACAGATAAACTGAAGTGTTCAGCATCATAGAAAAGTTTGAAAGCTTTGTTGTCTCACGTACATTATTAAACAACAATTACTCTGACTTACTTTGAAATCACTGTGTGTTGTTTACACAAGCAATCTAAACTAGCCACATTACATAGTTAATGCTCCATTATATTCCTATTTTCAGTTGCCAGAAGATAAATTGCAAAGTAATACTCACTCTGTGCTTAAAATAAGTTAATAACAGAAGAACATGAAATATTCCTGGAGTTTCATGGTTTTCATTATACCATACCTGACTAAAATTCAGCATTATATTATGATCACTGCATGTTTTAAACAACTCCAGAGTCTGAAGGCTT
Organism: Entomyzon cyanotis; assembly: GCA_024500445.1. Taxonomy (NCBI): domain Eukaryota; kingdom Metazoa; phylum Chordata; class Aves; order Passeriformes; family Meliphagidae; genus Entomyzon; species Entomyzon cyanotis. The sequence continues at coordinate 3,035,200 of JAKEPQ010000755.1, read as the reverse complement.
ACAAATCCTGAATCTGATTTACAGTTGTAAAAGTATTATTCCTTCATACCTATCACTTGCAATACCAGTCAGACTGGAAAAAACAGAGTAATATACCACAGGTTAAGAACTATCTCTACTGATGCTGTTTGGGATGAGAGAAGGATGAGCAGCAGAAGGTAACTGTCTTTACCTGTACATTTAAGGACTGAGCAGCAGCCTGTAAACTTGTTCCAGCGAGCTGGACCTACAACAGTGCAAAAATGGAAATGAAATAATGTAGAATCCACAGAAAACTAACAATGTAGAAAGAACAATCTCCCCACCCGTAGCCCAACAAAAATTCCCCCAAGAACAATACATGTCCTTCTAACACCTGAACCAGTGGGATAGGGGTTGTGCTTCAAGCTGAAAAACATCTGTAAGATTCTTCCACAATGTTATTTGTCTACCTTCTTGCTGAAGGATAGCCTGCCTAAGGATCCAGGTATTATTATGGGTGGAGTTGAAACAGAGCATATTGGGGTGGACAGGCTAACTAGTCCTATTCCTGTTGGGAAAATCCAGGCTTCAGGGCAGGGTACTAAGCTCTACTCATCATCATCCTACTCACACTTCAGAATGTGTCTCACCCAACACTGCTCTCACCAGCTTTCTCATATGAGCAAGCACATGCACAGCACAGACCCCAGAGCATAACCACTCTCCCTCAAATTAACCCATTCAAGTATTTGCAGCCCTCAGCCACTGAAAAGGAGATCTCAACACAGAGGACCGGAGACACTTTACAAAGGCGGTATTGATTCAGGTGTACTCAAAACTTGAATTCAATGTTTGTGATTAACAGGCCCAGAGAAGGTCTTGTGGGTGAGCAGCAAGGAAAAATAGATGCTTCAGAAAGTGAGATTTTTTGAGTGCTTTTTTATCTCTAATAAGGATTTCCTCTATACAAAAAATGCTGTATTTTCACTGACTGAAACCCATTCTAATCAGTCTCGCTTTGTTTCTACCAGCACCCCTAGTTCTAAAGAAGGAATGCTATGTAATTAATTACCAACACTTTCAAAGGTCAGAGTAACAGCCTGTAGAGAATTCCATCTCTGGCAATGTTTGAAAACCACAGCTCATTTGAAAACCAGGTGAGACGTGTAAAGATACAATAAAGCAAAGCAAAATGTAGCACTCTTGCCTCTAGAAAAAGATGTCCCCACATAAAGAGTCCACGTATTTTCAAGCACAGGAAAAATTGCAGTACATGAAATTAATAACCTTGGAAAAGTCACCTTGGAAATATTTCCTATCACTTTAGATGAAGGTACTAGACATACTGAGTATGCTCCACATCTAAGCAAACACTCCCAGAAAAGCCCCTCCTCATCAGAAGCAAAATGTAGTTTGACACAGTTGATGTAATCTGTGCTTCTAACATGGATTAAAAGCAGATAATAACCCACATAACACCACCCTGCCATCCAAAAGATATACTCAAAAAAATATTTTTAAATTACACAAATACCACATAGAAGACTACGAATGTATATTGCTCAGGTACAGTCAGCATATTCCTGAAAATCCCTGTGAATGCCATTTGGATGCAATTCCACCACACAACCACCATTTCCAAATTAGAAATTAAACTGCACCTGAATGCTGTCTACAGCCTAGTATTTTTCATTAGTCTAGACCAAAGTGCTGTGTGTTAAGGTTGAATAATACACCCCATTAACAGCAGCCTCACTAGCAGAGGACAGTTTGACAATAGATTCCCACACACCTGCAGGTGAATGAAAGAATACCTGAGATCTTCCTTTGAACTAGTTTCGAGAAATGAATCACACTTTATCAAACATGAAGTTATAAAGATCCTGACAACTGTTTAAATACACACATTTCCAAAGCAGGATAAAGCACTGAGCTAAAGCCAATTACTGTCCTGGGTCAACCCATTTAACAAAACGAAGACTAAAACAAACACACAGAATTCTGCAGAACAGCTGTAGCTGTGTCCATGTTAAACACATACTGACAACCCATGAAAACTAGTCAGCTTCTCTCCACATAAAGGCAGTCTACAACAGCCTATTGGTTCAGCAAATTCAAACAGTGGCACTCCCTAGGTCCCATATAAACCAATCTGCTAGGAAAATTGCAATTATGTGACAAGACGTGTGGAATGTTCCATACAATAAAACGGCAGTTCAGAGCTCTTAAAAGAGGGCATAAAAGCTTCAGTACTTCAATTATACCACAATAACTGTGCAACCTCAGACCTCAAACATTCAAGGTCATCCAATTAGGTACAGTATTTTAAAGTTTAAACTTGGTGCAGAGGAAGGGAAAGAAATTAGGACATTTGTTTTCATACATCAAGTGCGAACAGATAAAAAAACTACAAAAAAATGCCCCTTATACTTCTCTTCACCTAGGGATGCCCCATTTTGCTTCAGCCTGCATCTGAAGTTCAGCTTTGATTCCCTAAACACAGCAGCAGCAGAACAGAGGGATAGTATTAGAAGTCTGAATATCATCTGACAAACAGGTCACCGAAATAACTTTTTTGTAAAAAAAGAAAACCTCACAAACCATATATGCTTAGTAAGTACAATCAACTTTCCTTCTAGTTAATGTGTAAGAGTGAAGTGTTTTTAACTAGACAGTGACAGTTTTGGAACCTTGGCAGCCATTGAGTCAATACAATCCTTTCCTAAAAAATCTAAATTTTGTCTTGCCTTTCAACTCGGCATCTCTATTAAGGTTAAAACAACAACAACAAAACAAAACAAAACAAAACAAAACAAACCTACTCAAAAACACACCACAAAGTTTAGGCATTTTCAAGTCCCCAAAAAGGTGATCTGTTGTTCTCCCAAACAGGTCTCACCCTATGCTGATATATTCTGCAGCCTAGTGCAATGAAGTGAGTGCCACAATCAGAACTTTTCCCATGCACGCTCTTTAACCAGGTGCTCTACCCATGTTCATGTTCTAATAAATGACTCCCCATCATTCACAGAAAAAGAGAACATGGAACACACCAGGGCAGCTACATTCACAGCTGCCTGAGTCTCCCCTGTTTGAAATGGGTTTTCTCTTACCTGATGAAGGTGCCCAAGGAAGGCCTGGGCCTGGGCTGTAGAGATTGCTCCTCCGACAGGCACAGGCTGCTTTTGAAAGTCCAGGCCATTTGTTTGTGTGCCTGGAGAGAGAATGATGTTGAAAACAATTAATTACTACTTTTAAGAAGTGGAATAAGAATTCATACTCCAAGTACAATACAGTACTAAAAAAAATTCCAAGAGTCATGAGAATTTAATCTTTTTAGTGAAGAGGAAGGGCAGAAGCAGTGTCCAGGCTTCAGTAATAGAGCATTTGTCAGGTGAACAAAATCAACATCATATTTTCTCTAGCTTCCATTATCTATTCTGTGTGCTCTGAAGATATTTAAAAGATGTTTAGATGTGGCACTTTGGGACATGGCTTAATGGTGGACTTGGCAGCATTAACAGCTGGGCTTGATGATCTTAAAGTCCTTTTCCAGCCTAAATAATTCTATGACCTGTGTTTCTATGTACACTATTACCCCATCACTCTCTACATGGTTTGAGAACCAAATGGGTGCCTGCTGCTATGATTAAAATGTTTCTATTCTCCATGCCCCCTCTACCCAGCAGCTGAAGACTATCTTCAAGTTCAGAAAGTGCCAACAGCAAGGTTCATATAAAAGTCACCTTTCCTTAAAGACAGGTAAAATAATACTTGAAAACAGAAGTCCCATATACAGACAGCAGTTATGGAGCACAGTTTTACTCTTTCAATAAAAGGTACCTCCACATATCCATTAAAATTATTTTTAAAGATAAGATAACTGCCTGGGCTTACTTCTGCTTTCACTTACTTTCATATAACCAAAAACCTGTTATTTTCCTACATTTTTTTGCAGTCTTTTCCTAAACAGCTTGGAAGACATGAAAACCCCCAAACTATCCCAAAATAATCTGATTGTGAGAAGGAAAATTAAAAAACAAGGGGGTTTTTGTGTTGTTACACAAAAACCATGTTATTAGCCCCCAGTGGCTAGTAACTGGAAGGGAGACTCCGAGTGTGTCAGGCTGCAGGGAATTTCTAGAACAGATGATGCAATCTTTAAAACTGCATGACTGAAAAGAAGCAAAACCAGCTTTAGACTTGCATGTTTACTCATCATGACAATCAGATTTTGTTCAGTGCCTATGGGCAGGTGTGCATAGTAACTCCTACTTCAAAATTCCTTCCATCATTTACATTCTTTGACATAAAAATTTAGGTTATCTACTAAGCAAAAGAGTCACAGTTGTTAAACAACAGGTGGTTGCTATTCCATAGAGACATCTGCAAAAGCAAGCAGGCATAAAATGTGATTAGTAAAATGGACTATCCAATATTTTACACTGCTATTTTGACCTACAAACAGCTTACACAGGTAACATTTCCAAAGACTGAGACACTTTCAATTAAATACAGACACAGTATAAATCTTTCCAGTACCCATGTAAGGTTATAGCTAAGGTGGCCCTTTGATGCATCTTTGGTGGAGATTTTGTGAGGGAAGAGTTGGTCAACACTCACATTTTCAATTCTCTGCTTGGGGCCAAAGTTTACAAACTTAAGAGACATACATGCAGCCAAAGAACCACAGACATGTTAAAAATATTCCAGTTTTGAACTACATCAAATTATTTTGCTTAATGAGTCCAAAACTCCAATTCAAAGTGAATGTAAGGACTCTCACTGGTCTGAATTGATCTCGAAGGAATGCAACTCAGTTGCCTTTCTCCAAAGAATGGTATATAAGAAGGTTTGCTGGAAAGAACTAGAAGAATCTCATCTATCTTCATTCTTTCCAGTAAACTTCAGAATTCTCTCCATGCAGAAATCCAAAGGGAATGGAAAAGTGATCAGGTAAATACATAAAAGTAACTCCCGTCAAATAGCTGCTGTAATTCAAAGGAAACAGGCTACCACCTCCTCATTTAAGCAAAGGCTTTGAATTAGTTTTCAACCTATGATCTGGGACTCCCATGTCTGAAAAAAATAGATAAGAAAACCTACTGCAAGGCAAATACTCCTCATTCCAATAGGAAACTTGTGGGGGTTAAATAAAATCATCTGTTTCTGAGAGGAGCAGCTGGAAGCCTCACCTTAGGTAAACAGGCGAAGCTGTTCCAGTTAACTATCTTCCAAAAAGAGCCTCAAAAAATCATGATACCATATTAAAATAACACTACTGTGCATGTGTGCAGAAGAAACGCTCCAGTTAGCAGTTCTGCTGACTCTTAGTATGGAAATCTGAAACAAGCCTCCTAGGTGGTAGTTTTGAACAAAGCAAGCTCCAAGAGGGAGCTTAAAATTTCCATGGGCCCCAAAAAAATAAAAAAACCAACCAAACTTAGATAGGCCTTATTTTTAAGGTGCTCAGGATGTGACACCACTCCCATGGAATCCAAGAAATCTGATAAGGAGCTGAAAAAGGGAGCTGTCAGAAGCAGAAGGTCAGCATGCTGCATGGACATGAAAGGATTTGAATGCCACTTCTGCTCAAGGTAAGAGTTAAATACAAAACCCTGTGATGATTAACAGACATGGCAGATGCAATCACAAGTATTGTGATTTTAACAATCCCAAGTATTCATGTATTTTCCATCTTCATCCCAGCTTCCATAACTTCTAGAGGTGGTCAACTGCTAGAGCTTGCCAACATGAAAAACACCCAAAAAGAGGGTGAACTCTCCATCTCCCATGTCTCCTTTCTTCTTGGTTCCAGCTCCATTGTCTCTGTCCTGACCCTTCTGGTGGTTGGTAAGTAACTTGTTTTAGTTTGGGTGCTCAGCCCCCAGCAAGCTGTAGGATGGAATTTCACCCTTATAGCAGAAGTCCAATGTAACACAAGAACATTTGAATTCTGGGATATATTCAGCCATGTGCTGGGCTACATCACAGAGTTGGTTTGGATGAAGACTAATACAATGCTACCCCAGGGAAAGGAACAGAAAACTATGTGCTGAACATGGATTTGTTTATGCCATCTTGGAGTTGTACCTGCAAAGGGTAAAGGCATGACAAAGTAGAGCGGGCAAGGGAACATTGCACCTACAGTCAGGAAAACAACCTACTCCCAAAATTCAATCATAATCATCACACTTCAGCCTGAGTTTGCAAACTGCATTAGAAAGGAAGAGGAGCGAGGAAGTTTAGATCTGGGGAGATGTGGAGTAAGGTGCAATAAGGAACTCAGGAAGGGAAGGCAGCCAAGGAGAAGGAAGATTTCAAAACTAGCCGGAGTAGGTACCTGCACTGTGCTCTGGGAGACATCTCTCAGGACCACCGGTATATTTTCCCAGGTCACTTTCTCTCTTCCTCTCTGTTGAAAGAGAGAGAGAGAGATACCCTCAATACTCAGAAATTGTTATTTCCCTGTCCACATTTCCTAATAACAAGTTTAGCATTGATATTTGCCCAAGATTTTAGCAGCCGAAGAGTATTTCATGATCCCTCTCCCATTCTCTCCTACACGCTTCTTATGCAATATCAATCTTTGGAAATTAAGCAACGCAAACAAGAATCCTTAGAATTCTTCCAAATACTACACTTAGAAAACCTATTATTTTGCTACTATGTCAGTTCATGTCAGAATAGTACAGTTTCCATAATCATTATAACATTGGCTTTCACAGTTCTGCATTCACACACCTCTTAAAAGAGAAGCTCTATTAAAACAAACAAAAAGGTTGAGATGTTTTGGAAAATTTTATGCTACCTGTAAAAAGTAGATCAAAAGGGCTATCCTTTACTGTAAGACATTCTTCTTACATCTCCTTTCCCCAGCAGATACTATGTAGACTGTCTGCCCATAACTGAAGGCTGGAAAAGATTTCTGTAACTCTGCAGTACTGATGACCTGTTGGTCAATCCAACATTCATGAAAATCCATGTTTTCAAGAAAACAGTCATCCAACAGCTCCTGTACTCACATGCTTTGGTTGTTGTTTTTAACTGGTCTGAAATATGGGTTGGTTTTTCACATGCTTAAAAGGAAAGCCCAGTTAACACAAAAAATTTAAAGTCATAATGTATTTCAGGCACTGTATTGTGACCAATATATTTAGGGGACTTTACAATGTGTCTTAAACAGTCAGACCTCGAAATACAAAACCCTAGTTTGTTAACTCCCATGAAACTTAGCTGATAGCTCAGAGAACTACTGATGTTGTCATCTTTAACCAGTGGTAGCTGTTGGTTTTTTCCTGAGAACACTAGCTCTGCCAAATGTAAATTCAAGCCCTACAGTAATTTCTCTTAACATTTTCAAGTCGCATTATCTTACACAGTTTAAAATAGGAATGACCCAAACAAACATCCACTGAGGTTTAAAAGATAGACTATTAGTGTTTACACAGCAGACTCAAGTGATTTACAAATGTCACTGGAAAATAGACAGTTAGAGAAAGTTACAAAAATAAGAACTCTGAGTGTTTATAAAAATCATCATCACGCATTATCTGGGGAGCACAGGCACTGACAGAAAATCAATGGCACTTCCAGTTCCTCAGCATCTGAGGTGAAAGCTGACTTCTTTTCACTCAAGTATGCACTGAGCTCAGAACCATAATCTAAGTACCCTGATCAGAAGCCTAAAATTACATTCTGTGAGTATTCCTTTCAGAGCCTAACATCTGCCAGGTTGACTAATACAACTGATGCTTGAGCTCCCAAAGAACATCACAAATGCCATCAATCACTATCTCCAGTGGTTTATGAGTACTGTATCTAAAAACAAAGCAATAACTGCAGAACAAAGAGTCCTCAAAAATTCTAGATTACTTTAGTTCATATAATTTTAAAAGTCAGGATACAAAACTGGAAGGAAAGACTGGAAACATTTAAACTAAAGAAGCAATATTCCAAAAGTTTCAAACACCAGTCAGGCAAACTGTTGTAATAACTACCTCTAATATTAGAGTAATAAAAAAGATACAGACATTGTATCCCCTTTTAACATGAGAGGACCTAAATGCAGCTTTACAATCCATCCCTTTTATGTCATGACCCACTCACCCTCACAATGATGAAGTATTTATCTAAGAGAGCCAAGTTCTGCTGAAGGAGATGCAATGCTCCTGTGATAATTGACTATCTTTGAATAAAACAAATCCTCCTCCTTACCAGCTCAGTTAAGGTGAAACTGCTAAAGTTGTACTGAAGGAAGTGTGTTGGGAATGCACTCTGGAGAAAGCACATACAGGGAACTGTGGTCATACAGAGGAGGAAGTCTGAATTTTCTCAAAAGTTTACACACATCCTCCAGCTACAAGGAGTCCACAGGGATATTTAAAACCACTGTTCCCTGGATGCTGTTTATGATCATGAAATATTTACAGCCCATATGTTTTTGAAATAATGTTTTATATTATATTAAACCATTAAATACACAATAAAACACTTCTGTGAAAAAAAAGGATTGATACCTCTCCTATTAAAAATACAACGATAATTATAAAACCTGAGACGCCAGGAACAAAACACACATTTATAAGCAGGCAGCATTCCTTTTGACTGACCCCATGCATTGGCAGAAAAAATCCAGCCTCTTGGCTTAAAGAAAGTTAAATAGTGTTAATTTCATCACAACTCTAGAGTTTAAAATAAAACTTATTATTGAACCATAAGGAAGAAAATTAATTTTCATCATACAAGGTAGCTACACTTGCTGCATGAGAAGCAACAAGTTCCTTCTCATCAGAATTTTCTCTTCCCAAATGCTATTCTGAGCTGAGAGAAGATTCTGAGCTAGATTAAACTTCTTACTTTCCATTCAGAACTGTAATTTCTCTTACTTTCAGAATAAACATTACTACTACCTCCAGAAAGGAATTAAAGCCTGAGATAGCATGACTAAGTTATAGTGGCTCAACAAGCTTCTTAAATGGCTTAGAATTTGGTCACATCTTAAGGATGTGCCAAAAGGCACATTGGCCCTGATACAAAATCTATTCTTCCCCAACAAATTACAAGGTTCTCTTCTAACACATGAAGAAATCACAGAAAAGCTGGCTAACTTTTTTTTTTAATTTTGAGAAATTATGCTTTCTCCCTTTGACTTGTTCTTGAGAACTGTTGTGACAGCTTGAATGAAGTCTAAAATGGAAACAAGATCAGGCAGTGGCCCACATCTGCCAGGGAAAATTTCAACCCAAAAATAAACGATGAAGTTAGAAGTGCCGAAGGTATGCTCTGCCAGGAAAAAATGAGACTATTTATGGAGAGCTAGTGCCACCAGAGCTTCAGCAGCATCAGAAACATTACAGACATAAAAAGTGGGCAAGGGAAATCTTACATAAAAAGTGTGGGTGGTGTTCCAATAAAGTAGGTATGAATAAAGCCCTGCATGCAGTAGGGTTAATGACAAAAGTGTTCCCAAGTCTCTAAAAATAGTGGGTGTAGGTTTTTGTTTGGTTGGTTTTGTAGGTTTTTTTAAATCCCACTAAACAAGTAAAGAAATTTTGCTTTTAATATCCATTCAATTACACCAGGAAATATCTGTGCACCAATTGATCATTTCTTACCTGTGTTCCCGTCCCCACTCTCCATCGATGGTTTACTGGTCTCTGACGGATTGTTCATTCTTGAGTCTGCATTAAAACACAAAGATTGATAAAACAATACAGCAAAAAAAATCCCCAAATCTATTCATACCTTTTTGTTTAAGGGAAGTACATAACAGCAAAAATTTGCTATGTACTTTACCCTAATTCAGATTATAACACCAAAAAAGAGAACAACCAAAAGCAGAACACAATACTGAATCTTCCAGATAAATATTACTTCAAAATTTTCTATGACATTATTCCCATATGTGAAAACGTGGTATTAAGGGAATAAAAGACAGCATGCTGGAGGGCAATGATAGGTAGGAACTTAATTTTCAATACAATGAAAGTCATAGAAGAAAAAAAGGAGGGGGGAGGAAGGAACAATGACTACATCAAGATTCAAAAACATTAGGTCTGACCATCATGGCCTACATTACTCTTGTGTTTGTTCCCCCTGCCCCACCCCAATAAAAGAAAGGAAACTCAGTCATTAGAATTAAACGGATACCATTCTTCTAATGCTGCATTTCTATTTTACTGGAATGTCACTGACATTAAGTTATATTTCCTATCTATTCATGCAAAACCATACAAATATAAAATAATTCCTCTCCTTTCTCCCTCTGGATGAATCTATTGAAAAGTCTGTTCCTGGTTTCAAAGCCTGTCAGCTGAATACAGTACAATGCAGAGGGCCTCTCCAGATGGCAGAGAGAGAATATAGCTTCCTTATATAGGAATCTATACAGATGTTCTGTGTACAGCATCAGCTTTCCAGCTTATTACCTCCTCATTCCTTGCCACCGACCCCAGTGTGCCACATTATCACAAACCAAAATTACAAAAAGAATCTCAAGACAGAACAGCTCATAAAATGAAGTGTAAGCAAATCCTTAAACACACTCTTCCACTCCCATAATGAGCTAAAAGCAAGTTCAATGAGCTTTAAATGAACTCTTTACTCTACAATATTCTCCTGCTAGGTGCTTAAAAGGTTACCTCTGTCATGCACTTTCATCAAAGCAGCGATTTCCAAAATACCAGTGGGCTGAAGAAGAACACAGGAGCAGCATTAACTGTGCTGCATCTTTCCCCCAGATAGTTCCAAGAATGCCCAGACACCTCAGTGCTTGGCAGCCCATGAAAGCTGGAAATGAGAAGATGGACTATTGCCATGTACCATCACCTGCCACTACTGAGAGGTGCCAGTGCACAGGACTTCAGAGAAGGCCACCAAGATGATCAGTGGGCTGGAGCATCTCTGTGATGGGGAAAGGCTGAGAGAGTTGGGGTTGTAGAGCCTGGAGAAGGCTCCATGAAGACTTTATAGCAGCCTCCCAATACCTAAAGGAACCTGCAAGAGAGCTGGAGAGGGAATTTTTAGAAGGGCATGTAGTGATAAGACAGGGGAGAATGGCTTTAAACTGAAAGAGGGCAAGTTTGGGCTGGATATTAGAAAGAAATTCTTTACTGCGAGGGTGGCGAGACACTGGAACAGGCTGCCCAGAGATGTGCTGGATGCCCCCCATCCTGGGAATTTTCAAGGCCAGTTTGGAGGGGGTTCTGAACAACCTCATCTACTGCAAGGTGTCCCTGCCCATGTTTGAGGGGTTGGAGGGTTGAAATGGGATAATCTTTAAGGTCCCTTCCAAACCAAACGAAACCAAACCTTTCTGTGATTCTGTGATCAATATTTTTAAAACTAATATAATATTCCACACAAACAACGGTGGCAGTTGAACCCAATAGTCTTGAAAATCCAGAGGACTGTAACAACCACAGAACTTCACCTGACAAGTTAACACAGCCTCTCCAGAGCCTCAACTCTTCTCAGAAAATTCCTATGCCTATTTTAAATCTTTCAAATGTTCAGCCACGTGTAAAAGAGATCTGGACTATCAACGTTACCCTTGGTATAAAGGCAGACATGTGTTTAACTGCTTTTTTGAAAGGGGGTGTGAATGAGGAGAAACTTTACAGCTGAGCACTACTGGCCCACACTTCAGCAAAAGGCAAGTTTTGCCCTGCTTCTCACAACCTCTGCTTAGCACATTCAAGCTACAAGTTCAGTCTCAAAAAACAGCGCTCTGCTAAGGTTTCAGGTACAGAACCTACTGCTTCCAGGTTCTTTATTTTGCCATTTTCCACATCTGGATATCATGATCCACACTCTAGAAACAGACTATGGGTTCCACTGACTAAACAGAAATGTCTACTCTTGACATGGCCCTCTCTGCTGCCCCTCTCTGTGTTTCTATCTAGATATTGCATATACCTTAAACTGAATTTACTGTTATGGCAACACCCCATTTATTTAGTGATTATATGCAACATGCATTTGACAAACAGCATTAGTTCATCCCTTTACACACAGACGGCTACCGAAATTTAACTTTAGAGAACACTGAATGGGAGTCTTTGCTTAGGAGGCAAACATGAAGAGTCCTCATCCAACAGGAAATGCGTACAAATTAAATACATTTGGCAGTGGAAACCAGGCTAACTCATGAGGCTATTGGACATAGGATGTCCGATAAGTCCAGAGCAGAAGAATAGCCTGAGCTTATGATACAACTGACCACAAAAGGAAGAGCACAGGCTGAGAGGGTTCTGTCTCAGAAGCATGGACTCCATTTGCTGAACCCTTTCAGAAAATTCTCACTAGAAAAACAACAAGAGGGCCTTCTGTTGCTAATTTGTTGCAGAAATTGAAATATTAGAGCCAAGGTGCAGGACACTAATGGTGGAATAAGCAAACTAAACTCAGATGGGGGAACACGGCTGTCCTGTGCACAGAGCTCAAGCAAGGTAGTAACTGCTCCATCCTACAAGGAGGCTCACACAGGAAGTCTTCCAGCATGATGTGCAAGTTTGCTCAGTCACACAAAGTTATAACTGTACAGACCTCTTTCCATAAAGCAAGCCAGGACACATTTTTCTGTCAGGCTATCCTGCAAAATAAATCCTTCTAGAAAAGGTTTTCAGTGTTTTTTAGTACTAGACATACATAACATTTACTTAACTACCAAAAGCTTGTATAAATGAAGAATATTTTATTGTAAAGATCCATCCTTAACAAAGACTTCAAACATTGCTATTGCGAAAAAGCAGCAAGTTGGAAGAAACATCTCTAGTAGTGCTCAGGCTCAAGCGAAGGATAGCATCCATTATTTCACCAGCTGACTATTTCTTGTTCAATCTGTGGGCCTTCTGCATGTAAAGCATTAAGAACAATGCCGCTATTTCCATTGCAAATGGTATGACACACATCTGAAGCACAAAACTGCTACCAGCAAAACAGGCTCATATCCGCGGGATATTCAACCTACCAATTCAGTCTATGTCAAATAAAAAGGCTACTTGGTTTATACATGCTCATACAATTTCTGCTTTAAACTTAAAAGAATAAACAAATGAAGTGGGCTAAAAAAACCCAAACCTTAATGCCTTCACCTTTTCTTCTTCCTTTAGATCTTGCTCGGGTTTTAAATAAAGGCCCTGGGCTACAACTTCTGCCAACATTATCTAAAAACAAACTCCCCAGAAGGAAGGAACGAAAGCAGCAGGTGCATGATTGAAATCAAACTCTCAGGAGTGAATACATTCCACACTGCTACTCCGCCAGCAGGGCTGAGGTGTCGCCAGGCAGTGCTGTGCCAGCCTTTCACACACCCTCAGGAACATTTCCAAAGGCATTCAAGAGAAAGAAGCGGTGGACACCAGACCAACCTGAAGCATTATAAGGATTGTACACAGCTGGTAAAGCAAAGAAAATCTTAACAAGGTATATACCATTAACTGTTTCCTTTCACCCATTAAAGTGGAACTGCCTAATACTCCATTAGCAACAGCAAAAATTATTCATTTATGTGTGTGGAAAAAACAAAGTTCAATGCAAGAGAAAACATGCCCAGAATTCTTTAGAAACTAATTTTCAAAAACCACATCATATTCAGAAACAAACATATTCAAATGTCTGCTTTAAAATTTACCATCTAAAAATATATTCTTTTGAGATGTAAGTTCCCACATGAACTTATATGATGGAATTAAAAGAATAATAAAAATACATATATATATATACACATATATATATATATATATACACATTGAGCTTCAGGGGAAAAGCCTCAAAAATAAATAAAACCTATTGTAAAATTAAGATGATCCATTACTATAAATAACGTCAAAAGACAAGAAGAAATTATGGCATGTCTGTTCTGCAGTCCTGATGGAATCTCAGCACAGGAAATATATTATCCCAGTAACCTTAAGCACAGCTTGCAACGGTATCAATGGCAACCACTGTGCACTCCCTCTTATTTTCTATTACACACGAAGAACCTTGCTATATTGAAAATACACAGACATAACATACATTCTGTTGTGGAATGGCTCAATGCAGTTACTAAATTCATTCGACACTGAGGCTCCCTCTCATTCATTTCAATGCTTTAAAATTCATAACACACAGATATGCAAGTCAAGTCCAGTGTTTGTTAGAAGCCAAATGCCTCTCAGACTGAAATCCTAAAAGCAAAAGGTCTGCATTAATATCATCCAAGTCTGTGCAGAGGAAACAAATTCTCCTGGACCGAGGGAAAAGAGGAAAACAAACAAACAAACCAAAGCATGTATTTCCCTGGTACAGATCTAGCTATCCGTCTATCAGGCAGCTACTTGCTGCCGATTCACTGGTGAGCTTCAGCCCCGCAAATACCTTCTGCATATGTGATTAAGCCACTATGCATAGTCAATCTCACAGCCTCGGTGTCCGTAAGAAAGAGCTGAGCTGGTACCCACCTAGAACGTAGTCGCTGCAGTCCAGCATTGCTGTGGTATCCTCTACAGGTTCAGATAGTCCAAGGAACGGGAGAATGGCAATTTCTATCAAATCTACACTACTGCTCTGACCGAACACGAAAGGGAGTGGGGAGGTGGGGGGAGAAATACAACTTCAGTTACACCATAGCAATCTTCAACTGAACAGGGAAACTTCAGTTGCTGTGTGGAGTTTTAGTCTCTCCTACTAGCTGTGTCTGACATTGTCAAGGCGACTGAAGCGTGAAAAGTTCCCCTTTTTGTAATAAAATAGAAACAAAGATTGCAGCTGGCAGTTTCCATAATGAAGCTTAATCAGTATGCGCCTGATTAGGGCCTTATGCAAATCTCCTCTCGTTAGCACAGCAGCCAGCACTTTGAAGTCCATGAACAATTCATTTGCAGAGTACACTGAAAGCGCTCCCTGCATAATTTAAATCACGGTATAAATATTTATCAGCTCATTTGCATATTAATTGGCAGTGCATGAAGGGAAAAATTATCTCCCGAGTGCCAGCATAATAATTAGGGAACAAAATGAATTTTCTTCCAATAGCTTGGCTTCTCAGCCCTAACTCAAGCACAGTACCACAGGGGAGCAGGGAGGGGAAGAGACAGAGTTCTGTTCAAATGCCACTGAAATGACATGTACAAATTAGAAACAACTCTACAGACTTAAGCACCTTTAATCTTATTCCTGCTGGCAACAATAACTTCAGTAATAAAGGGGATTTGGAAAAAGCTTTCTACACAATCCAAATAATCCCACGAAAACAATTAGCAAGGTAGAAGCCGAACACAAAGCTGTCAAACCGGTGCTCGCACATCTGCGTGGAGTTTTCCACATTTGAACACGCACTGTCACGGGAAGGTCCCGGGCAGGGAAGAGAGCCCTACCAGGGCAAGGAAGCGGCACGATTCCCTTTAAACGGCTAAAGAGCTTGGTGATTCATTATCGGGTAATCCCTTTGCCACGGCCAACTTAACAGCAGTGGATATGTCAAGTATTGTGTAACATTTGACACCCATTAATCTATCCCGAGTGAAATCAAAATAGATTTAGTCTTTTGCTTTCCAATGACTTCCAAGAAAAAAACCCCAAAAATCTATTACTAATCCCTTCAAACACGTACACAATATGGCTAAAGAAAGCTTATTGCAGAGCTATGGTTTTTGAAAGGGGCACGTCACACCCACGTTGCATCTCTGAACCACTCAGTGATAACCAGAACGCACTTGCTGCTGCGACCACAAAGTGCGCTGGAGCGCTGGAGAACTGGGAAGAGGCTTTGGTCTATGGAGAAATCAATCTTCTTTTCCAAAAGTGGTCCACAGAAGTGGACTAACTAAGAGGCTCTATTAAAAAATTTCAAATAGTTTGTTTGCCACTCAAATATTCGTGTCCTTAACAGCAAGACCATTTATATAAAAATTCAAGCGTCATATGGACATCACAAAATTTATTATTCCCTACTGTGATCAGGAAAAGGTAACATGATGATGCAGATGATTACAGGGTTGAGCCACCCACTTCCAGATGCTAATGTGAATTTAAAGAGTAAGTTGTTTTTTTCTTTCTTTTCCTTTAAGAAACCCCTAGCTGTACTTTTCTTCTCCTCATTTCTGAAGTGAATTCAAGCACCGCCTCTCCAAACAAGAGGGAGTGAAAGAAAAGGGACTTCTCAATCATCCGGTACTGACTGGAATTTATTTCCACGCTTGACCTCTTCTTCTGTTCAGGTTCATATCTCTACTTAACACAAGATGTTCCCAGCTATATATTTAACATGAGTGAGCTACACTTGAAAAAGATTGCAAGAAGAGAAGGAGAAGGTGCTCCCTACTGCAGGGAAACAACTCTGTGTGCTGAATAGGTTTTCCTAATACCTTGTTTCCAGCTTGGCTTTTCTACTCATTCACGTGTCCCATTGAGACCTCTGAAGCACATCTTCATGGTTCGCAGACCTTCAGCAAACTTTACTCCTCCATACATGCTTTTGGAGTGCGCCGCGAGATAATCCGTTTGCTTTATCGGAAGAGCTGGACGCAAATGGTGTAACAAACCAAACTCTTCATAAAGCAAGTGCTGGTTTAAGCAGTGGCTGAGCTGAAGCAGCAGCAGAGCAGGACAGCAGTGTTCTCCTCCAGCCAGAGTGTGTTGGGCTGGTGGAACACAGGTGCAGCACCAAGAGCCCAGGAAGGGACCGTTAGAATGTGGCACGTGTGTGACCTGCCATGGGTGATCTGCCTCACAAACATCAACCCCCACACAAATCTTCATTTGAACTGTAACATCCAATGACACCCTCATTGAAACAAAAACTTATATGTTGACCTGTCAAATTAACAATTGGCCAAAAAAAGAGAAGACAAACAAAAAACCACCCCAAACCAACCAGCCAACCAAAACCAAACACCACAAAAACGCCCAAACCAAACTGTTCTTTCAGTGACTACTTCATGCTTTGACAATTTTATTATCTTACCTTTTATGTAAGTTCATAGAATCATAGAACAGTTTGGGTTGGGAAGGCACCTTAATGATCATGCAGCTCCCTCACTCCTGCCATGGGCAGGGCCTCCTTTCACTAAACCAGGCTGCTCAAAGCCCCATCCAGCCTGGCCATGAACACTTCCAGAGATGTGGCATCCACTTTATATTTGGACACATCACAGTCCAGAGCCCATGAACTGCATTTACCTGTCAGCCACTGTGCCTGCAGGTCATTATTCCCAGAGGGGGCATGTTGGAGTCTGCAGAGCTCCTACACTGTGTCTGCAAGGTCACACTGGTGGCACATCACAGCCTGCAGAGCAGAGCCCCATACAGAACCGAGGGCCACACACTGTCCACAGGTCACATTTGCAGAGGCCACATCCCAGCCATGAACTGTGCCAGCTCTGTGTCTGAAGGTCACATGGAGCAGGGCCTGCACACAGAGCCTGCTGGTCATGTCCAGGTTCTTTATTTTTGGCTAGAAAACATCCTACTGTTTCATATATGCCCCACTAGTGCAACTATTTCTTTACCTGCAAGGCTTCTGAAGGAGTCCTGAAGGCACAAGAAAGAAAATATCTGGGGAGGAATGGTGTATTATCACCCTGCTCCAAAACCAGCGGTGGAATATACTAATGTTCTGTTTAGATTCTACCACACCAATGCCCATTCTTTTCTTTATGGCCACTTATTAGAAGTTACTTAACACCCTGAACCAAGGACATGCCTCTGGTACGTGTGTTTTAGCAAAACAGCATTCTGGGCTTTGCACACAAAGTTTCATTTTTCTTCCAAAGGCACCTCTAAGAAGAGACAGTGGTACACCTTGTCATGTGATCACCAGTAAAAAGCTCTCCACCTCCCATACAACTACAGATATCTCAAAAAATGTGTCTCTCCTCTTCACCCAATTGTACAGTTTTTACATTAATTATTTTTATCCCCCTAATCCTATTCATACTTTTCCTTAAAACTAAAGGAACTAAAAAAGAGCCAGGTATGACAACGGTGGATGTTCTTCAGCCAACCACTTTGGAGCCTGCAGAAAACACTTCAGGAGTCTCTTTTGAATTGATTTGCTTTTTTTTTTGTCACTTTCTATACATCTTCCATACCTTCCCATTTCAAATGAATGTTTTCCTTTTGCAGTTTGTCCCACAAATATTTCACTTTCTTTATTCAATTATAATGACAATACCTGATGCCCTAATAACTCAATTTTGGGAAAGGGACCATCATTTTTACCTGCACACTATGCAACTCTTGTTTTTTTTCTATGGATGTGTTTCCATGTATTAGTAAAATGACATTTACTGCATGCCCTCTGTGATAGGTAAGAAATTTCTGCCCCTATCCACCTCAGTGACAAGCATGACCTTTACAAACTTCAGGGCCACACTTTCGGATGAGATTACCCAATAAGCCATTATTTTCCTTCATTATTTTCCTTCTGAACAGTGGTGTACTTGGAGTGGAGCGCAAAGGGATACATACAAATGGAATACAAAACACAGAGAAAGGAAATACAGTATTAACTGCAACACTATCATGCTGCCTTCATTAGTGTATCACTGCCTAGGACATTTTATCTAAAGATACTACACTTTAACACAAGACATTTCCAAGTCTCCATCCCACAAGCCAAATGAAACCTAACGAAAATTTCAACAGAACTCCAATGTGCTATTAAAAAAAGATTGTAAAAATCACATACTTTAACAAAATAAACTGTTACTAAAGTTGGCACAATCCTCTTAGAGTAATAACAGAGAGACAGCAGCCTTTTCATAGCTAGGGCTGCAAACTAAGTTCTAATTTTAGGCACCACCTTTGACTTTGGCCAACAGAACTGATTTTATCTGAAAACTGGTAAGTTTGCTCTGAAAGCCAAAGAGCAGTTGTCTGGAAAAGTCAAATAAAATTGGCCTGGTTTAGAATAACCAGTCATTAGGCAATTGCTATGGATTGGAATTTCAGTCTACATCTAATTTTACTTCTCTCAAACTTAAATCATAAGTATCCTTTAAAACTTTCAACCACACAAAATGCCTTTCAAAATTCCTTTGTGTACATTTTTTAATAAAATTAAGCATGTGGAGAGCTAAGCAGGAATGGTAATTTATCTTATCAGTGCAGGACAGCAGATACTCATAAGCACCTAACACATTAATATAAAAGGGTTTGTTTGTGGGTTTGGTTTTTTAAGTCTCAATTTATTTTTGTCCACAGAAGGTAGTAACTACCATGGTTTAAGTCTCTTTTTTTTCATAGAAAGAAAACTGTGTTCGTGACAGATTTACAGTATAGTACCACCACACCAGGAGGGAAGAAACAAGGAGGGCAGTGATCCAAAAAAAAAAAAAAAAAAAAAAAAAAAATTACCCTTATTCAAAAACTACAGAATTATAACTTTCACAAGCAAACTGAGCCTTATTTTTATTTGAAATTTATGGCTAATCTTGTCATTCTGGTGCATCATCTGAACACTTCTGCCCTACCCTTACTGCCTACAAGCCATGGCACATAAGAAAGGATCCATATTATACTTTTTCTTTCATCCTGC
The DNA here is from genome assembly GCA_024500445.1 of Entomyzon cyanotis. Classification (NCBI taxonomy): domain Eukaryota; kingdom Metazoa; phylum Chordata; class Aves; order Passeriformes; family Meliphagidae; genus Entomyzon; species Entomyzon cyanotis. Next base: position 3,015,714 of record JAKEPQ010000755.1, on the reverse strand, counting down.
TGTATGTTCTCTTTACAATAGCAAAGGATACAAATTCAGTGTAGTAAACCCTTGTTGTCTAAGTAAATGTTATTGTCACAACATTTACTTAGAAATTATGGAATATTTTGAAGAGCAGCAAACGTTAGGTCTTTACATCTGAATAAAGCACTCATGTTCCACTCACGTTATGTTTTCAAGATTTTCATGACTATTTCATAATGGCTTGAGACTTTTTCTGTTTTGTGTTGTTTTGGGTGGTTTTTGTTTATTTACATGCTTCATGAGCACTGACTCCAGGAACTTAATTCAAAAACCAACCCAAAGTGTCACACCTTTGAAAACAAATTTGTGTTATTTAACTAGCATGTTCCACCTGCCACAGAGCTGTTACACATTAGCACATTTTAGTGTCTGCAGGGCATTCACCTCTTTTCAATTTAAGTTAGCACAGAAAATTAACAAATCATGCTCTGATTCCACCATACTTGATGTATGGTTCAATACCATTACATATTCATTGCTCTAGCAAACTTGTGTATGAAAATTAGGATGCCAAGTTAAACAGGACTTTTAAAAAAAACACACACAGAAATTCCTTAAAATGTGAATATTGTATGGAAAACACCTGTTTTGAATTTTTGTCCACATATGTGGGTCTCATTCTGGTTTAAAATTATTGGTTTGTCAAATCTAAAATACTTCACACTGACAAGTACTGAATACCTTGGGTAGAGGTATATTGTCTATTAGTAAGCACCTCTTGTATTTTATTGCTTTTACAGGATTTGCATGCATCACACTGCTTTTCAACAAAGGGCTTCAGGACAAAGTAAGGTCTGAAACACTGATGTGAAGTTACATGAACAAAACACAAGGGAGGGCTGGAGAACAAGATCAGTAAAACTTCAACATTTATCAGAATTAGGGAAAAAGGGACAATTTAAGGATGCAGGTCTATGTTATTGCAGTGCTGAGAAAAAAATAAAACACCATATCACCTCCCCCTCCTCTCCAACCCCCCTGTCCCCTAAACAAACAAACAAAACCCAAAAACAACCTCCATGAAAAACTTACAAGCTTTTATGGATGCTGCAGCTTGGGCCAGCTGGAGAACCTGGAGCCCCATCAGGCACCAGCCCCCATGAGGAATGGGGTGATCCCCAAATTTCCCTTGGCAGGGAACACCAGCCAATCCTCATGTACCTCCTGGACCCGAATGGGGTCATTTGTTCCCACAAACGGCATTTATGGGAACTCGTCTTCCACACATGCAGTGGCTACTTAAATTGTGCACACATTTGAATGGGAAAGGAAATGCACTTCCAAACTACCAAAACACTGAGCAATGAAGGTGGCATAAATATTGTTAGTTTCAAATTGTTATTGCAATGCATACTAAAAACACCAAATATTTCAGAAAAATAAATATTATCTAATATGCAAATCACAACACAGTTGACTTGCCAGCATATGAAGGGTACTTATGCCAAGCTCAAATATTGAACAGAAATATTTGTTTTAGCAGCTGTATGAACTATTCCACTTCAGAAGCAGCACTGTATGTGCATTCCAAAAGCATTAATTTTGCCTCCCCGTGTCCACTCACACAACAGGGATAGGCCCTCAAAGCTTAAAAACATTATTTTCAAACTCACCTGTAAATCAAAACATAATGCCTTATGCTGTTTCCCTGTTCTCCACTTTGCCAAAATAGCAATTACTAGTCCAGCTTGATGAACAGGGGCTCTACAAAGAGACTAATTCAGTGTATGACTTAACCATACAGCACTTTTCAAATCCCAGAGCCTCCACACCACTTACCATTAACTACACTACAGGTCACTCTCAAAATAGATAAATCAAAGTCATGGGTTTAAGTTCACAATGAGTCCAGCTGTAGCCAACTTGATTCATCAGGATCAACAGCCCAGATAGTATTTAGCTCTAATTAGCTAATTAGAGTGTTTGACAAACAAATTAATAGCAAAAAGCACATGCAAAATCTGTGCAGCTCATCATATGAATTGAAGTTGCATGGCTGTTACAGCCATGCTTTGCAGGAACTGCTTTTCCTCTCTCTTCCTTAATAACTATCTCAAATCCGAGGAAGGATATTGCTTTAATGCCCTCAGCACACTGATCCAGACACTATTAACACCTGTAGGAACCACAAGACATGTCATGAGTATGCTTCTTTCTGAAGCTTAAATTATTTGATCTCAAAAGAGGAAAAGGCCAAATTCCAGACAAGCTGCTTTGTATGTTACAAATTGAACAAAAAATTGCCAGATGCAAGATCTGAAGAAAGAAACAGTTATTCACACTGCAGACGCTGATTCCATCCATCAGCACACATATCCAAGTATCTATCATTTTGGCTGTTCAGAGCTAACATAAGACTGCATTTGCTATCAGCCAGAAAAAAAAAAAAATACAGTGTTTGGGCACCTGGGTCTTTAATTTACAATAATTTAAGAACAGCAGAAAATGAAAACCACAGTGTAACTACACATATAAAGTATGACCTACATGAGCTTTTCCAGGAAATGTTCACAGGCCCAGTTTTGCCCATTTTAGCACCTATGCTGTGCAAAAGCAGAAAAGGCATTGATCAGTTTTTCCAGGAAATAACCACAAGAAGGGGTTTACTAGAAGCAATGCTGAAGGGCAGGCAGCATGACTGACACCTGTGGCTGTGTTTGCAGAGGATTTGCTGGGAAGACATGCACATTTTATTTGCAGGCCCATGGACACACCACTGAAGACAGGAAAGTCTTGTTTATTTCTCCAGCAAATCACACAAAAGGTAAACTTTTCCACACTGCCTCACTTTTTGTAACTTATTTTCATTGGAACTGTTAAGTTGACAGGAGCAGAATCCTCTCCAAAAAAAAAAAAAAAATCATGATCTACTCAAAAATTACAGAGTAAAAGAAGCCAATAGAAAAAATAAGGTCAAAAGGCCTAACTAAAAATTTTTAAAAGTGATGCCCAGAATACCTAAATTCTTAGTTGCCCATTCCTCAATAAACCACAATTCTCATATATGTGTGTTCCACTGTTTTCACAGAGGAATCAAAGATTAAAACCAGGACACTTAATTTAAGACCCTGTCAGTACCACAACTATGGGCCATGAATGCCAAGGCAGCAAAAAGCCAGCAATGCTGCCTCTTACACAACTACACAAGAGAATTGGTCTGTCTTAAAACTACTCCAGCTGCAAGATGAAATACTAACCCAAATCTGGTTTTTAATCCAAGAGGAGAAATGTTTACCTGGCTGAAACACAAAGGCAGCAAGGACGCAGAACCAAAAAAATGGGAAGGATGGTTCCAGCAGGAATATTGCCTTGAAACTTTTATTATCTGCAGCATCAGTCCAGCCTTATGTTACACATCCATCTTATGAATTCTATCACACAAACTGTGTGACAAACAGAAGAAATTAAAATCTTTTTAACAACTATTTATTTCCTGTTTGGGACACTACCTCTCAGCCCTAATGCTGACAACTTGGATCAATTAGTACACTTAGATACACACACACCCCCCTCCAACACCACTCTGGAAAATACTCTGATTTCTGGTCTCACACAGGCCATTTCCATGCTAAAAAATGGAAACAGAATTCCTACACTGTAAAACTTTACTATATAATCACTTAATTTCATCAGATGCATTGAAGAAGGCATTAGAATTGCAAGGTTTTGAAAGTAAAGAAAATGCGGTGTTGCTGACTGACAGAAGCAGCAGCAGAGCAACAGCTACAATTATACCAGTAAGTAGTTAAGCACAGACCCAGCTTAGAGCACTAAACCCCAAACTGAAAGAATTGCTCACAGAAGAATTTAAAAATAACTACTAGTAATCCTAAGATGTCATAGTAGACCACTCTACAGAAATTAAACAAGTACACCTCATAAATGTCTGAGGCCTCTATATAAAAACCCTGTAGGTTGGTCTAGAGCATCAAGCCAGGCTGAAAACTGGAATTCTCAAGGGACACCACAATTCTGGTGACATTAACAGCAGACCAGAACTGAAACTGTTCACAAGCAACCACCCATTAACCTTCAGAACTTTTCATACATATATATAGATATATATAAATTATATATAGTTTATATGTAAGCATATATGTTTTTTATATTTATACATATTTTGTGTTTTATATAAAACACATATACTATATTATATACAGTATATTTAGTATGTTTATACTGATTTTTTAAAAATAAGGTAGTGATCTCAGGTATATCGAAGCTTATAAGCCTACTGTTCTGACATTAGTTTACATGTTCTGATTCCTGCAGAGAGCTACCAAGACAGTGCCAACCCAGTGGAAGAAACAGCATAAAGAGCAAATCAGCATACAGTGTGTTTTTACCACTTTTGTCCAGTCTTGGTCAAAAGGCAAGTTGCTGTAGTGAGCATGAACAAGCAATAAAAAAGTAAAGCCCTTAAATGCCAGGATACCATCATCCCCAAAAATCCAGCCACAAACAGCCCAAGACCTGCCAGCTGACCACTGCTGCTGACTTGAATGAAAATCATTCCCTAGCCTTCTTAGGAAGTCAGTCACCACTGAAAGAAGAGCAATTCAGTATTCAGAAAAAACCCTCAAGCTAAGCTCTCCAGCAACACTCAATATTGCACTGACATTTTAATACTGCACTGAGTTGATCTAACATGCCATTTTAAAAGAAGAACCTGTATTCCATATTGCTTTCACAATCCCTCACCGTCACAGAGAGATTACTCATTAAAAATGCAGAGAAAGTTAGTTAAATGCCAGGGAATTTGCTAAGTCAGAGGCAATAATAATAAAAAAAAAAATCCTCTGTGACATTACATTTCCAACAAGCCTCACAATACTGGCAAAATGCATGTAAAAAGGCTACAAAATTCAGAACCCTGCATGAGTCTGCAAGAAGCGTGAATACGAGCATCTTTTCCATCCAATGTGACAGTCGCAAAATGACAAGCCCTTTTTTGCCTGCCTACCGGCGAGTCTGCACTCCTCTTTTCTTCTTTTGAATTTCCCCCAACTTAAATTGAATGCAAATAAACCAGGTGTGGTCCCCAGAGCAGTAATCTGCAGATAGTCCCCACCGAGTTCCCATAGCAACTTGCACAGCTGGCCACGAGAAAGAGGTTGTATCTGCTTCATATCGGCTACAGAGTTTAAACACTCAGCAAGTGAAACACCAATTACCGCATCTTGTTAAGGCAACATCTACTAAAAAGCACATCCATTTTTCCTTGATTAACACAGGAAAATAAACCTCTGGATATGCTTCTAGTCCACCAACCGCTCAGCATGTAAAGTGAATATCTGTTATTTAGAAGAGGCGATGCCTGTGAAGGAAACGGCTTTTCTTTTCTGCTGTGAGGAACTGAAGTTTTAAGAAACACTACAGCATTTGGAAAATGCCTGTCATTCTCCACCCTGCCATCAAGAAAAAAACACAGCTGGAAGAGAAAAGTCAAACTCAAATCCTTCTGGACAAGTTATAAGACTTCCACAAGACAGTATCTCTCTGAAAAGTGCTTTGCAATATTTCAAATTTTCATTGTACTTTTTCTGTATCAGCTAAGTGTCATTGTAGAAGTCCAAAGTTACCTTGTGACTGTCAAACTGTTAATTACATACAAAACCTATACTTTGTTCCCCACCTACAAACACATCCCCCCTTCTGTTAATTCCAGTCCTTTCTGCATCCTGCACTCACAGCTCTCTACTCTTGCCTGCACCAAACCTGCAGCTCTTCACCCCAGCCTTCTCCCTTTGTCCCATTCCATACCTGCTGGCTAAACTACAGGGAGAAGGCACTGGGGCTGGTTTGGAAGTCAGGGTGGACCGACTGGCCACAAATACATACTGGATGTAACAGTACAACCCACCAGACAAGGACTAGGCTGTCTCTCCGTTTTCTTTAGCACAGCCACAAGCAAGGAATCTCTCCTCACACTGCAGTTTCAGGTAAGAACAGCCCCTACAGGCTTAGGGGGAAGGAAGAGCCCAAGTATCCCTGCTAATATCCTATGGCTCTTGGGAAGCAGAACAATCACATAAGGTAGCTAAGACACCGCCCACCCTCCCCACCCCCAATTACAAACCAAAGACTTTTTGGGGCACAGGATGTTGCTAAACACAAAGTAAACCTGAAGAGATTTTTCTCTGCCATCAATCTGCACTAACATCCCATTGAACCCCTGCAAACCTACAGGAACCAGCCTGCAGCAAGGAGTCTTGCAGTTTAAGTATACATTTAAGAACATCCTTTTTTATTTTGCTTTGAATCTATCCTCTTCTGCAGCACTCCTTTAATTTCCCCTACTTCTTGCACAAAAAGAATCCATGAACTGTAAGCTTCTATTCCCCCTCCATGACACTTCACTGACTTCTGTCATATCCCCCATCAGCTCTATCTTCTAGGATGATAATCTCAGGTCTACACAGTTGTTCATAAAAAGTGTGAATGGATTCTATAAAATTATTCCTAATTATGCTTTTCTACATATTTTTTAATGTGTGAGGAGAAAAGCTGCACAGTCCTGTGCCCAAAAGAAAGAAGCACTAATGGATTGTCACACAATGCTATTTTTTCTTACATTGCTTTGCACTCTGATAATTTTTTTTATGAGTCCTACCATTTGACTGACTTTTTGTTGAGCATGAAAATACAGCAGCTATTTCCATAAAAAATTGTAACATGAAAGATATCCTACATGGAGCATTAGGAATGTCTATGCTAACTGCACATAAACTCAGGGTCTTATCTCTAACTTACTCACCAGGAACTTAATATCATTGAAATGTCATAATCTGTTCAATTTGGTTAAAATTGGACAACAGTTTATGAAGGAGAGCAGAAAGGAAAAGTCAGAAAGACATAACACGAATCTCTCTTTCCTTTGGAAATCTGGTTAACTTAAAATAACAACATGATGCTTATCTGTTTCCAAAAGAGCAGACAGTTGATAAGAAACAGATTCAGTATCAGTCACTCCTTTCTGTGCTGACTTTACAAAATGCCTGTCCTTGTACCTGGCTTAACCATCTCTAAGCAATCCCTACTCTTCAAGGAGGGCATGGCAGCTTACCCAGGAACATTCAACTTGTAACTTCACAAGAGGCCACCATTATGCCAGTTGTCTCTTATGAAAATGTACATTTATCTAGGGAAGGGGAAATACAAACAAACAGGAGCAGTTCAATGTGCATGTTGGACATTAGCTACAAATTTATTCCTCCATAACATATATAAGACACTGTACACCTATGAGCTTTATCCATTATCCCACCTGTGGGAACTAGACTTAATCCATCACTAACTTGAAAGCTGCTCGTTTGCTTAAGTAGTTTTAGTTTTCATCTCTACACTTTCTGCCGTCCAGATTTCTTTTCAGACTAATCAGCACCACTTCAAAGAAACAGCTGAGCTGGTGGCATTAAAATGACCAGGGAAACACACAAAGCTTTAGCAGGGCACAGCCACTGAGAAAAAGAAACATGCCATTTAGTGTTAAAAATGATGACTGTAAGCCCACTCAACTGGGGGGAAAAAAAGGAAAAATCACAATTCATTTGCAGGAAAAAAAATTAGTAGTCCCCTATACACCTGGCATAATTTGCACTTTAAGAACCACACCATATTAAAATTGACAGTCCCTTGCATGTTAATAAAAGCCAAAGAATTAAAAACTCAAGGCACTCAGTCTGTAAGTTTACACATTTTAGAGGAAGAAACAAAAGGGCACACAAGTGGCAGAGTCTGGAACCTGAGAGGCTAAAAAATGAAGAGATTTTACACTGGAGGTGAACATGCAATTTTGAAAGAATTAGCAGTAATACCAGCTAATACTGGCATAACAAATAAATATTTAATGTCAGGTGTTAAGGAGGAGACACTCTAAATGCAAATTTACTCATGCACAGACACACATGCTCTCTGCTCTCACTCATATGTATCCCTAATACCAACGAAGAGGCAAATTTTGTACATCTCAAAAATATAGAAGATTTAAGCACATATTGACCCTGTCCTCTACAACTCTTATCTCTGCTGTGGTTCCTTTTCATGCCATTTGATGCATTCTGAGGACAAACTTGCACTGAAATTGCCCATATGCAATTCAAATGTCATTTGGCCTGAGCAGCTCTAACCCTATACATGGTAATTGCTTATGAACAACTTAAACAGGGGATGGAGGGGAGGGGAAGGAAGAAGGTAACAGGGAGGAGTGAAGGTTTTGCCTTCTGATGAGATTTGGGGACAAATACAACATTTTTGTAATAAAAGGAGGCCATTGAGCTCTCCTGTGTAACTTCAGCCTCAACTTCCAGGTGATGGATTAGATTAAGAACAATCTCATTAACACGCTCCTAAGAGACAGAGCTATAAACCATTTTCTTAGCTTTAGCTGTTAACTGGCAGTCCATTTTTTATAAGGAATGCTCTAAGACTGAAATTACCAGTTTCCAGCAGTTTCCAGCACTGCTGGATCTTACTGTGCACCTTGGGCTGGTTAAAGAGGCTCCTTTAACCACAAGTTCCCTTATAATTTGTGAGCAAGTGACTGCTCACTAGGTCAAACTTGGTGTAACCAAAGATTCTGAATTTTAAATTCAGTTTGACAGGCTTTTCACATTCTGAATCCATCACATCTCTTCTCAGAAACATCTCTGGCTTTGTTAGCAACTCTCCTGATGTTACAAATTTCCTAGCAGCACCATAAGGTTAGACTCAACCATATTTGTAATTCAAGTATTGTGTTATCATAGGTACTGCCTCACTCCAAAAGCCATTTCCTGACTGTAATTCATCACAATTCAACTCATTTTTAGACTGTATGTGTTTCAGAGCACAAGTTCCTCTAACAAAAGTGAAATCTGCATCTTTTTTTTTTTCTAGATGTTTAGCAAACACTCTGTTTAGCTAAATTAAAATACATGGATAGGTTCCCAGAAAAAAACTGGAGACTTAGACCCCTTTGCAGTAATGGACCTGACAGTATCAACTACACCAATATTTGCATCCAATGGAAACTTTACCACTGAAGTTTCCATATTTCTTCCAGATCACTGGCAGATATGGAAAGCACTTGCTGGAGAAAAAGACACAGCTAGTAGATTTTGACTTTCCATTAACAACTGTATTGAGATTTTTCAGTTATCCTGTCCTTAATCCTTTTAGTATGTGTTACTATTGATTTTGTATCACTTTAATTTGGTAATCAATGAAGTAAGCCATTCTAAATCAGATACATTATAAAAGAGTGCATTTTATCAATACAATTACAAAACAGAGCTTTAATCTTAACAAGAACTGAAAAGGCTTACAGCAAATTCATCTGAAAAGACTTTCTCTCCTACCCCAGAAAATTGTATGAATTGACATTAGATTATTTTTATTGACCAAAAATTGTCTATCAGCAAATAAAATTATCTAGTTACTCAAGCGAGTGCAACTGACCTCCAGCTTTTAAAATAAAACTGCCCCATTTTTTGACATTATTGACTCACTCATTTTTTCACCCCCTCTCTGCAGCTTCCTTGGTCGTTTAAGATTTACTGACATCAACAAATACATAACATCAACAAATTAGAGAGCTTTCTTTCCAGTCAGTCTAAATTATTAAATGCAAGCTGCCTTGTCTTGCAGATTTTAGAAATCCAACTCATACAGTCTCTCAAGCATTCCTCTTCCTCCCCACCCCCCTTTATTTTGAGAATGGCATTTTCTCTCCATTTTTAAGAAACACTTAAGGCCACTCAAAAGTAGGCAAGCAGGTGGTGATCAGTGTAAGAACATAGCTCCTCACCCTTCTGCACATTTCAGAAAGTGCCCAGGGACTACAATTCCACGGGCTGGTCAGTCAACCTAACAACTGTCTCCCAACAAAGACTGGAGTGGAAATTCCATCATTTCCTCTTTTGGGGGGGCTTGGGGTGGCTTTTTGGCACTACTTTATCAGGCCACAGAGGTGTTTGACAAGTGATACCAGTTGGGGAGCAGGGGGAGAGGTGCTGCTGTGATAGTTCACTCTGACTCATGAAGTCTTACCTGCAGAGACTTCATCATGCAACCAGAACAAGTGGTATATGCAAATTTTGAAATTAAGGCATTTCTTGGTATTATTTGAGCTTTATCAGCTTGCTAAACACCATCAGGAAAAGCAAATCACGGTATTCCAAACAATTCCTTGTATACTTGCATTTCATTAGCTTGAGAAAGGTAGATGCTGTAAGTCCACATGACTACATCAGACAGTGCTTCCCAAACCATGCCACTGCCTCTACTTCTGATTTTCTAACCAGGACATAACCATTGAGGAGAGAAGACAGACTGCTATTTCTGAAGGAGAGTACAGAGACCAAACTAACAAAACCGGAGCTAGAATCCTGGTCTCCTAAGCCAGCAGAAAGACACTGAAGACCAGACCTCCATTTGGACTCCTCTTTGCCTCATCAGGAAGGGAAAGACATATAAGGTATTTATTACGTTTATTCTTCCATAGTTTTTTTTTAATCTAAAAATCCATAGCATCCTTAAATAGCAGAGTAGGGACAGCTACTTGTCTGTCAAGCAGCTTCTGCTGATGTAAAATAGTTCCCCAGCAGTAGAGGTACAATTTAAATAAACCACCTGAGTTTATGCTTTTATTTCCTTCATTTTTGTACTAAAATATCAGCCATCAATACTTGTGCACTCACCATGACCTGTTCTCTCAGAGATTACTTGGCTGCAAGAGTAAACAAGTGGACTACGAGATTATGAAGTCCCTTCAAATAGCATTCCTCAGAATTCCTCTTTCATATTTTACTTCACTGTGCAAGTTCGAAATCTTACAACATTACTTCCGTTCACAGCTAATCTACCCTATCTGTGCAATGAATCATCAGTTTGACTATTAAATTAACAATCAAATTAATGATTCATTTATTAGGGGTTCTGTCCCGCTAATTACAGAAACATATGTATCATATTATAAGGGCCTTTTTTATTGCTGCTGAGATCACCTTATTTGGTTTTAACACTGATTTTTACTAATAAGTTTCCTTTTAATTATTACACTTTAAATCAGACATACATTCAATTCTCAATCACATCCCTACTATTTTAGCTGAATTTTAGAATTCTCTAATTGGTTGTGTTAGTACCCCTGACCTCCCCAGAAGGGATTTGATGTTCCACAAGCTCCTCACTTAAAAATTTCACCACACAGCCCTACTGCAAATAATCATCCTTGCTATTTCTTTGTCAAGTTTCTGGTTACACTTTGATGGTGGCAGACCCTGGCCTTTCTCCAGAGTCTCTCTCTCATGGAAAGAGATCTCGTGCACAACTAAATTTAACTTTGCTTCCATAAGCAGTCTTTCCAGCTACACATTTCTATTCAAATAACAGACAGCATCTGTTTAAGTGGTCATAAGAATTGTTGCAAAGGGATGAATTGCTTAACCTAAAACTTGCCTATGATTAATAGGAGGTACAAGAAACCTCACAGTGGACACCCATGGAATAGCCCACTTACCAGAGAAGTTTCTTCCTAATCCCCTTTGGTTAGCACTTTATTTGTTCCCCGTTGTATAATGGTTTTTCAATTCTTTACAAAGGCTTTACAAAGCTTTCATTTAACCTAGCATAATGTACTGTAAATGAATAATCCCTTTTCTTTCCTGATCCTGTTAATCTTTTGGCCTTGGTTACATCTCACAGCAGTGAGATGCAAATGTTAATTATGCAAGAAGTGTAAGATCTGTATTTTGATTTCCATCTGTCCAATACAAGTCCAGAACAAGACACAGATAACTGAGTGCTTTCCTATCACCATGGGAACATGACTGCCAGGAACATACCAAGAACGTCTCATATTGACTCCCAGAAACCCCAGTCAAGTACCTTCTATCCAGAGCCTCCTTTATCTCCTTTGTTGATTCATATTTTTTACAAACCCCTGATTATTCTCACTGCAACTCAATCTTCCTTGGGGCTGCAGAAACATTGTCCTACTCACATAACATCTCCCCCTTATTTGCAATATCTGTTAATTATCTCATCTACAAAACACACATGGATATAGAAGTAGTTGAAACATTTTATTAATGTGATAGCCAAAACAAAGTTAACAAAGTTTGTGTAGGGCAACCCCCTTTTCCCCTGGCCATCTCTCCCATGGGGTCACACCAGCATTCAACTCACCTATGGTTGGCATGATTAGATGCCCACAGAACTAGGAATCAGAAAATTAACCCTTCTGAAAAACAATTTTGGCAGCTCAGCTCCCAACCTGGATGTCTGCAGAATCAGACAGCCCAACAGAGCAAATGCCATTGAAGGTGGGACTGAGCAGAATCAGTTTAGTTTGGTTTGAATTGTTTAAACCACAGCCTCACAATGCTTTTAGATTTTATAACAAAGTAAATCTAATGACTGTCCAGCGCTGAAAAAGAAAAGCTACATTTTCTTCCCTTCCCCCAAATACAGCAACATGGCTTTACCTCTTCCCTCACACTGCCCTCCCTGGTACTCACCTAACCAGAGAGAGAGAGAGACAGTTGGCAGTCCAGAAGACAACTAACTTCATAAAACTCTAACAGAAAATTATTTTCCTTTCAAATTAAATCAGTTATGTGTGGCAGCCAAAGACTGAAAGCAGACATAAGGGCAGAAGTTGAATTATGAAGGAGTGGGAAAGAAAGGAGAACTGCCCTGTCCTTCCAATGGCAGCAAACTTAAAAAGTTTGTCACAGCTTCAGCAAGAGACAGGGTACAGCAATGTGATGGCTTAACACTGTTGAAAGGAGGCCACATTCTACATTTGGATTTCCTACCATTTTTGGCTCCACTGTGCTGGCTCTGTCACTAGAGAGTCCCTTCCAGAAGGGTATATAACTTGTCAGAACAGCAGAAGACTTTCCAAGGGAAGAGGAGCAAAGCCTAGATAATGAAGCTGAGGATAAGGAGCAAGAGGAGCTCCATTTCAGCTTCAGAGAGCTGATAAATTGGCTTAGCCATGCTTGCAACCATAACTTAAGCATAGGTACTTCTATTTCAGAAAGAGACATACTGTTATACTGTAAAGTGCCAAAAAAAGAGCTGTAATCAGATATACATACAGAGGAGTCACTCAAGTCACCATCGTTGCTGCTCTTCTCCACTCTGTTAGTGATTGTACACTGTAACATGAGCTTTTCTCTTAAATAAAGCATTCAACTGAGACCACCCAAAAGTCTTACACTGCCAAACATACTTGCACCCTTATGTTTTCAGCTTCCTTCAAATACAAGGCAATGTGCAAAAGGCAATGCATCAGACAGTAATGAAGAACAAGATGGAGCCCACCATACAATAAACATTTATTCTGGGTTGAACTAGTATCTGACAGTGCAATATTCTAATAGAGGAAGTTCACAGAAAAAAGCTGGCATAACACTGCTCAATTTCATATTTCCTTAAGATTCCAATCTATTTACACACTACCTCCTTTCTCAGAAGAGAAACTTCCAAAAAAACAAGGTGAATGGATACTGTTTTCATATTTCGGTTTAAAGTTAACCAAAACATTTTTCCCCTTGAAACAACACAAGATACAAATGTTATTAGAACACAGATAGTGGCAATGTAATTCACTGGGCATGGAAACTTCTAAAGGCTCCTTCCTGAATTGTTTGCATCTTGCAATTGTTAGATTTTGGAGGTTTTTTAACCAGATTATGATTAAAGCAAGAGTTTGGCCCTTTTGGTAAGTACATCAGAGACTCCACCTACAAAGAGCTGCTCTGCACAGTCTAATTTCTAGAAAAGCTAAAAATCTGTGTCACCTCAGAACACGAATTCATGTGGCAGAGAATCCATCTTTTTGGCACGCAATTCCTTTGGCAACCATGTCTTCTAAAGCCAATTCTCTGCCCCTGCACTGTTTCCAGCTCTACTCTACACCCTCAGTTTTACCAGTAGGATCATTTGTACAGTGTCCCACAAACAGGGTTAAAGAATTAATAGTGATTAAGAGTAACTGTACAGTTCACCATAGTAAAGACTTGTCCACCTTAAGGGCACTATTTATATATACATATATATATACAGGATAGATTAAAGATTGCTTTCTCTGATTTACTGAACTTCTGCAATAAGTGTGTTTATAAATATCTCTTCTCTGCATTAATTTTCCAGCAATTGATGTGTCTCATGAATTCTTTCCTTTCATATGAATGGTAGCAGAGTTCCCTCTACCTGCCCATCTCCTGGGGAGTCCCTAAGAAACCATATGATTCCCTAAAAGAAATCTTTCTTAATTCCCTAAGAAATCTTAATGTTCTTTAAAAAACAGGATTAAACATCCCCCTGCCCAAAAAATCCTGGCAGCCTTTGAGGTTTAATAAAGCTCTGAGACTTTCTGTATAAAAACCTAATTTAGAACTTGTAAACAGGTTAACAAACAATAAAAATATTGAAGAAAGAAAAGAGGCCCTCTTGTCAGTACATCATCTTTTTCCCTGCCACCTAGAAAGTATGTAAAGGCGTATTTACTCTCCACTTAAATATCTCTGTCTGTTCTCTTCCCCTCTGTAATACGCTGTGCGTTTATTTCATAGCCTCTCACCCTTAACTTGAGGGACAGGCTATTCTCTTAAATCCACCTTATTAGCTTCACAAATGCACGGTACACCAAGGTCAAGGTATAAGGCAAAAAATTCTAGGGCTCAAAGCAGGTACAAAGAGTGGAAATGCTTGAAATAAGGAGTGAAACAGTACATGCTCTAGGACGGCATGCCTCAAAGAGCCAGATTCACACAAAGGGGAAAAGAAAATGTTGCGCTCCAATTTAATCAAAATCCACTGGACACAACAGCTGACTCTGCAGCCCTGGTGACCTGAAGAGTAATTTTATTAGTTATACGGAAATATCCATTTTCAAGTTCCAACTGCTGCTCGTCTCCACTTCCCCACCTTGCCCATGAAGAGAAAATTCACACAAGCAGCATTTTTACAGGTTCCTCCTCCAGGACCTCTCTGAAATACAATAAGAGAGTTCCCTTCTTTTATTTGGAACAACATGCTTTTTAAATAGCACATGCTGAAATGCAAAAGATTAATTTTAACTTTAAAGCAGCACTGGCACTTGGAATTTCTATGCACATCAGACAAGCTCAAAACATCTGAAAAAACAATACTGGAAACTTCAGCACACACATTTTCTTAAAAACCAGATTTTGATACAGTTTACATAAATTTATAGCAGGTGTGGAGTAGGCAAAGCTGTCCCAGTAATGCTTTAAGTGTCTGCTGAACAACAGTTCAGTTGTGTTCCATTTTCACCAGAAAAAATACAATTGTTATCTCTGAGAGCAGACTACAACACATTACACTGCATGTTTTACGCACCAATAAATGTTAAAAACATTTCTGTTGTTTTAACAGAATTTTGTCATTTCCATACTTTTAACTTGTGTCTTTAGTCGTGGTTTCCTTAGGAAGAACAACAAGAACATAAAAATGATGCTGCTTTCTTGTTTAATACCTCAATAGGTTCTGACTACCTGCAAGCCCTATTAACTTTCCTTGGCCACTGAACAGTAAAGCTGTTGAGCAGCAGAGGCACCTCACAGCTGACTGTAACCAAAGCAATACAAACACGGTGTAATACTCATTTGTTCTGTATTTGGAAAATTGTTTGCCATTATATGAGCTTGATTTTTATATTTCGAAGAACTTCAGTTTTACAGCTATGAATGGCATAAACCACTATGCCAGCCAGAAAGCCCTTGATTTTTTAAAAATTCAACATGAAAAAAAATTGAACACGTAAAGCTCTCCCCTTCTTAATGAAAATATTGCAACAGGAAACAATATGATAACTCACACAGCAACAACACAGCCACATTTTCTCCCTAAAATACAAGAGAACTGAGTGGCGCAGCCTTCACTAGATTAATTATTTCTCTACACTTGCCTTGTGCAAACCGCAGCTTGCTTTGAACCCAAGACCTTTATGGCTCAAGTCCCAGGAGATGCTGAGAAGGTGTTCTCCGTGGAGCAAACTTTTCGAGAGAAATCACATTCTGATTCGAGAGAATTCATTTCTTTTGGCCTTTGGGGGAACACTGCAGGTCCCATGTATTTGTTCAAGTCTTTAGCTAGCGAGAGCAGAATCCCTTCTAGGCTTTGTCTGGTTCATGCTGATCTTGCAACATCTGGCTGTGTACAGCCACACTGTTCACGTATTTTTAATTCTGTACATCGAAGTAATTTTAACCCACTCTTTCAAAGAACACTGTTTTCCAGACCTTTAAAACGGGCATTTAAGAGAAACCTTCAAGTAAATCTGAGTCAGTAACACACAGTTAAAATATAATATGTTGAACAACAAAGAAACAGTTGATTACTATTAAACAAGCATATCCAACTAGAAAGTTACAGTAAGATAAAGCTTAGGAGATGGGAGTGAAATGCTGTGTAGGCATATGAACCACTTCTAATATTGAGAATAAGATCACAAGACAGGAAAGGCATTCTAAGTGGCACAAACCCAACTTTTATACATATGAAATATGAAATATTATTTTCCAGGATTTCTTTTTTTTTAAAGAGTAACGTAGAAACAAACCAAAAAAGGCTTCAGAGGACAACAAAGAAATTCATTTAAGAGCAGCTCTTCCATTCTGAACAGCCACAAACATTTCCAGCACCTACATCATAACTGCTCACATAATTAACTCAGCATAGCAGCCAGAAACAGCGGCGCTGAGACAGCCACAGTTCAGCAGCCCACACTTGGCTGTAAGGAAATTTTTCCTGAAGACAGATGCCACCCGGAGGAACCAAACCAGAAAAACAATCGGCTGCCTGACCAGAGGCAAGGCAAGGAGAGATTAGAACTGCGAGTCTCTCTCCTCCCAAGACTCCCAGCCTGTGTCCGCAGAACAAACCTGCACAGCCAACAGCAGCAGCAATTTTCCTGAGGAAGACAAAGCAAAGCTGCACTCTGGCTACGAGGCAAGCAAAAGGAAAAGCAGACTGGCCTCTCAGAAAGGGTTTCTGTGCTTCTCCTACTGGCAAGCACAACCATGGACACCACTTTTCAGCTGCCGAGGATCACACGAGTGTTCAGTATGCACTCCTAAAACAGAGGATTTTGCTCAATATTTTTTAAAGCAGATTATCAGCAGCGATTCCCTGTTTAGGAAACCTGTGTTCTTTCAGCTGAGAAAATCATGTCTTCTGAGAAAAAGAACTGCTCGAGCCATGCCCATAACTCCCAGGAAAGATGAGCACTCAGGCTCAACAGCTGATAAGCAGCCACACACATGACAGCTTCATTTCCTTTCTACTTTCTTAAACTCCATGTTAATTCACATCAGGACATGTAGATCTATCTGGAACAGTAATTAGTTCTGTTAATTAAGCTCTCCAAGTATGGATATGGAAGACATCCACAAGACTTTAATGTAAAATTGCATATTGCAGGGCTACTCTCCTCCAGTGTGAGTACTCTGCCCAGAAACACAATCTGGGATCAGAGTGCTTAATCCTACATGGTGAATTTCATACAGCAGCTCCAAAGTGAAAAAGCCATTTACACAACTCTCTAGACCTCACCAAGAACACTGAGAGTTGCCTCAACACACTATTACAATATGTGCTCATATAAATTTGTAGGTTGCTCAGAAGAATATCAAGGGGATGATCCCTAAATGTAAACCACAGAGAACAGGTAAGTTCTCTGTAGTAGTAGATAGTAGATATCTCACATCTCTCTAGGTAACAGCTTAGGGCTACATTTTATGAAGTCCTCCCTATCTAAAATCTTCACCTGCGAATGGATCTTCCTGAACACGAATGCTACACACACATGCAAAAACCAATGCAACAGACTCCTTTATTCAAAAATGACACTCATGAAAAAAAAGGCCGAGTCTCCAGCACCACAAGTTACAGTGTATCGATAACCTGTGCTACATGCTTCCAGCTGTGCAAAATAATTTAGAATCATTTAGATTAGCTTTGCCCTTAATAAAAGCAGATTATAGTCAAAAAGATGTTGATTATTCTATACCTGGACAGTTCCTACATGTCCTTCAGAGCCAGTGGTTACCATAAGGTTAGTTGAACGTAAATTCCTGTCTCCTCCTTTCTAATGGCCAGTCAGGGAAAGCCACACCATCATAGCAAAACAGACAAGTTGTCATTTCCTAAACCACTACAGCCTGAAAAATTTACCCACCAAAAAACTCTTTACTGAATGTGGTTGAATGGACTTTGCTACACCAATTTCAAATTTATTTAACATTTTATTTAGCCCCTAGAAAAGAAAACATGAAGTGTCAGTATGCTAAACATCCTCTTGCAGAGGAATGATAACAAAATTTTTAAGTTTTACTCAGTGCTCAAAATTCAACATGCAACACTATCTTCTTTGCACAAGTTTCCATTTTACGTTGCTGCCTGAAAAAAATGCTAAATAAAAGAAACAAGCAAGGTAAACATAATAAGAATAATCTCCATATAATAACCTAAAGCAAGGGAGTGAAAAAAAGCACATTCCAGTGGCAGAGAACTCAGAAAGGCAGCTACAGTCAGAAGTGCAAGGAGTCTTGCTTACTGTTGTCTGCAAATGAAAGAAGAGCAGAAAATTTTATTTACCTCAAGAGATTTTACATTTTGTGTGATGAAGATGAGAGTAGTTACACAGCTTCAAGGCTCTACTAAGAATCTAATAAGAAGTATTAGCCCTTTGGGAAGAAACAGATGATGTACTGAACCCTTTATCCTGGATTGACACTGTGAATATGACTATTCAATGACTACAATAAACCTCACATTTCAGAGCTCTGCTAAGCAAGCCTTTCCTCAATGTCTGAGAGTTCAAAATTAAGAAAAACCTGAGAAAATTCCAGCAGCATCAGTGCAAAAGAAATAAAATAATTCTGAAGACATCATCATTTCTTTAAAATGTTCAGTTTATTTCAAGAGTAGCAATCTAAGTGTTTTCCATTGTGCAGTGTTTCCAAGGCACTATGTACTATTCTTAAAAATCTGCAGTTCCTATGTAAGGAAGGAACAGAGTTTTGAAAAATTAAAACTAAGCCTCTTGCTAACACATTCTTTCATTACTTATTTCAACAAGTCTTCAACGGAAACCACCAAGTCTTTCTACTATGTCACTGGTCTTAATAAAGAAATTGTCAGATAAAACTCAAAATTCAGCCTGTAAGTCTGTTTTGTGCAGACATACAACTGAAAATTCCCGGTGCTCTCTTTTGGGTGTGTATTACATATTTTAAAGAAGAGGTATAAGGAAGAATATAATCTGATGGAATTTTTTAAAAAATTACCTATAAGACGTTCCTGGGAAAATCATTCTACTATTGCTGAAAGGAACACTCAGTTTATTGTGTTGGTAGAGTTGATTTATATTTTAGTTCCTATTCATCCTTATAGAAATTCCGAGTAATATTAAAACCATGTTACCAAATTGCATGATATCAGTCTCTTCTCCCAGGAAACCAGTGGCAGGACTAGGGGGCACAGCCTTAAGCTGCACCAGGAGAAGTTCAGGCTGGACACAAGGAAGAAGTTCTTTACATAAAGAGTGATTGGGCATTGGAATGGGCTGCCCAGGGAGGTGTTGGAGTCACCATCGCTGGAGGTGTTTAAGAAAAGACTGGATGTGGCTCCCAGTGCCATGGTGGTATTATGTCATAGGCTGGACTCAATGATCTCAAAGGTCTCAAGGTCTAACCTTGTTAATTCTGTGATTCTGCATGACACAGCCCCACCTCCTGCAAAAAGTCTTCCTCTTACTCTGCCCAACATGGAGCCTTTGAACCCAGTGGTTGGCAGACTTGTCCCAATTCCCCACAAAAGCATTCCTGTGCTCTTGGTCAGTAGATAACAGAAACCAACTGACGCTGTGGCTAAACTGTGGATGTGGCAGCTTCATCTCCTCTGTCCAACTTCCAGCACCCTGGCACAGCTGGTCCTGCCTTTGCTGCTCAGGAGCAGGGTGAGGATCTGCCCTGCCCTGTGAACAGAGCCATGGCCGCAGGCAGAGGGGAAGGGAGGGTCTGGCACAGATTTGTGAGGCTGGGGAAGATGAGTGCAGGTACAGCTCCACAGAGCAAGAGAACATAGGTTAAACGACAACAGGAGAGGCTACATGACAAATGGGGCATGGCAAGAGGGAGGGGGAAGGTAGAACAAAGGTTCATCTTCCATACTCAGGCAGCTGTAGCCATTGCCATTAATCACAGCATCCACATCCACCACAAGCAGATGCACCACTGCTACCTATGGGGCATTCTACCAGAACACCTGAAGTTGCAGATGCCACTTTAGACAACCCACTCTTGCATAAAATGTGAATCAAAATATGCCAATTGCATACTGGAAGTTCAGTAAGTGCCAGCATCACCTCCCCCTACACACACACAGCAGGAAGCTAAGTAGGCCAATTACAAGGGGATGGGGAAGCAAATTTAATTCCTTTGCAGAGATGTGTATGTAAAATCTTGCTCACACAGAGTGAGCAAAAATTTGACTGATTACAATCAATAATTTATTTTAAAATTTATTATGCAACAGGATCAACATGGGGGAAAAAAAGAAGCTTAAAAAAAAGATCAAACTTGCCTATGAAAAGTCAGATTTCAAGGTGGATTTTCCTTGCCTTGTAATCTACAAAACAGACTGATAAGAGTCATTGTTATTTCTTTAAATAGCCTCGCTGACATTTTCTCTGGAATTACTACATTCATAACAGTAGATGCTCATAAAGGCATATACTCCAGGAGGTGAGGTGGTAGCATTAAGAAGCAGTGCCAAAAATAAAAACACTTACGTGTTCTGTTAATCATTAGATATTAAATTGTGTTCCACAACCTAATGAAACTACTTCATGTCACTGAAAATGCAGAACTAGAAGATGAAAGCAAGTACAAATATCAAAACAAATAGATATCTCTGAAAAGAATTGATTTGGGAAGAACATAATGTCAAATTCCAAGAAATATTTGTATACTTTACAATTTCCAGACAACTTCAGCATGAGTTATGCTATCCCACATCAATTATTTTCACCTTTCAGCACTCTGCCATAAAAATTAACTCACCAAAAGACATCTTTGAAACCATTAGCGAATTTTGTCATTCAAGTGCTAAAAAGTTTCATTGCAATTTTGGGTTTAAGACAGCATTTTACACTGGTTCCAGTTTTTTATATGCATGCATACATTTCAGTTCTATTTTTAACTTCTCTTCAGTAGGAAGGGCCTGACTGATTTATTTTTAAAAGGCACACACTGCAAAGCTCACATTTTAAAATCTACCTAAGTCTGAATCTTAGTTGGTACTTTTCACCAGAGCTCTGAAACAGAGAGCTGTCCAAAGCAAAGAAAAATAAATAATCAAGAAGCCTTAAAAGAGGATTTCTATACTTTTCTCTTAATTCTGATTTAGCCCTACTGCCTTTTTTGTTTATGAAAACAAACAGGAAGAAATTATGGACTTCCCTGGGAAATACAAGTGTAGCTGGGGCAGAGAGGCAACATGTTGAAAAGAAAACATCTGTATTTCCTTCCCATTCTCTTCCACCTGAAATAAATTCTTTGGCTGCAGTTTGTCTTCTTTTCTGGAAGCATTTACACAGTATCTAATGCTATCCACCACCATGACTACCCCTGGGGCTTTTATGAGGGTGGGAACAATCAGTATAAGAATTACTAGGGACATCAAAGAGACAAAACATTTATTGAAGGGGGAAGAGGAAGAGAGAGTGTGAGGTAACGAGGGTCCTACTGTATTTACCTTATGTGCCAAGCATGTGGACAGCAATAAAAACCATGTAGGGAGCAATTTTGGTCAGAGAAAGAACACGGCAGCCTAATGGGAGGCCTTTGTTCTTCAAAAGGGTCTCCTTTTCCCCTTTTGTGCTTCACTTAATTCATGGCATCTGAGCTGCTCTTGAACTTGACAGACAGAGAGAAGGAGGGGGGAGAGATGGAGAAAGGGGGAGACAGAGACACAAAGAAAGAAAAAAGAAAAAAGGACTTCAAAGAGTTTTCCTTTGAAAATTCAGTTGTGCTGTATGCATTGCTGAAGGTTTTGGATTCAAAAAAAGGGCAAAAAACATTTAATATAATTTCATCGTGGGGATAAATTGTCCAATGGTCTTATTAAGAAGGCTAGAAGAAAGGAACAGAACAAAAATTAAAAAAAAAATAAATCTATCCGAGCTAAGGAATATAAATAAAATAGAATTACTCCCCTGAGCGCTTTTTATTTATTTTCATGTTAAACCTTATTCTCAGTGGATCCCGATACATTTATCAAAATCTTATCAAAAACATCTGGTTTCCAGCAGTCACCTGAAAGGCATCCATTCCGCACGGAGCCCATCAGAATTCCCGGCACAGCGATTCCCGGCCGGACAAGCGCCATCTGCGGGACTGCGGCCAGCCGAGCCCTGACAACAGCTCCCAGCTCCATTTGGAGCAAGGCTGCACCTCAGAGGATTCCAATTCCTCCACGGATGGAGCGCTTTGGATTTGCTCGTCTGAAGACAAAACATTCGGGTGTATCCGAGGCTCCCGAGTTGGGTCCCTCCTCCCGCAATCGCTCGCCCGCAGCAGCTGATATGAGCTCCTGTAATATATTCGGCTTTTCACCCCGTTTAAATATCCATGCCATGGGCGATATTTATATGAAATAATTCATAACTGCAGACTGTGCTTCTCTCAAGCATTTTTTTGTCCTCTAGACCACTTCCTCCCCTTGATACTGTGCATCAACTACTTACACATAATTTATATATTCCTTTGTGGGTTTTTAGCTGTGATGTATATGCTGAAAATGTTTGCCAATAGTATTTGTAATAAAGCAGGAGATTGGAAAATGTACAGATCTGTGTCAATACCACAATGAATTATTAATAGCTAATAGTTTTAACTTAATTCAATAAGTGATTTTTAATGCATAATGATCTTAAGTTGTCCCTTATCAACAATTAACCCATCTCCATCCTGATTTACATCTTCTGACAACCATCAGCATCCACCTAGAGCACACTATTTCCAGAGTGCAGAAAGGAACATTAAATCCATAATCTAACTTTGCTGCTTGATAATAATCTCTTGATATTCTGAGGACAGATCTTTTCTTCATCTGAACAAAAACAGTACCCAAAACCAAAAGTTTTAAATTAATTCTCTAACTTAAAACACTTCCCTTTCCAAACAGGGATATAAAGTACACCCAGCTTCAAGGATATGAATCTTAATTAGCTGCACAAGGTTAATTTTCTTTGAAAGTCCAATGCACAGTTAGACTATGAAAATTCTACCAGAAAATGCAAGGTCATAAATCGACAGACAAATAGGTCTCCAGCAGATTGCCACTGACACAGCAGAGTTCAGTTATTGTGTTTTTTAGGGATGTTTCTGTCTCACATTGGCAGCATATTTATATTCTATTACACCACCTGTAAGGTAACCTGGGAAGCAGTGGGAAATAAAATTGGTAAAAATCTTTCTTTTTCACAGGCTCCTTTACCATGATTAAGGCCTTTGTTTTTGAAGTAATTAAGTGGGTTTTGTTTGGGTTTTTTAATAATAAGAAATTAGGGAAATTCCACTAGAAAGGATTACAGAACCTGCGACTATTACATCACTTTTACAAACTGCACTGAATGTGCTTCAGATTATAAATACTGAGCAGAAGCAAAAAAAAAAAAAGACAGAAATAGAGAACTTACAGAGCAATTTAAGTAATTGAAGAAAAAAAATAATATGTTTTGTGCACCAGGAGTGTCTTTGAGTACTAATTAAATTTATAAAACACTTTGAATACTGACAGTGTTACAGCCATATGAAGCGGACAGGAAGCGGACAGCAGTGGAATGCTTCTGAGGTACCACTTGTAGAAATGTAAAATACTTGAGACCACTACTAACATAACTTTGCATAAAAGAGTTGAATTCAAATACTCTACTGCCTTCTCTTCAAACACCTATCTGAACAGAAATGCAGACAAGTTCCTGGTAATACTGGACAGCACTTAAGCTCCTACAGCAGGCAAAGCAAATATATTAATGACTACAGAGGCTTACAGCTGCTTAGGAAAAATCTCATACATTAAAAAAAAAACTTCTCACACAGAAACTTGTTAAAATTACTTATATTTTGCCAAAACCCAGAGCTTTGATCACCTTAACATCTCATTCTGCAAACGCTGGCTTTAATGCTAAATTTTCACATGTTTGACCACAGTTTATCTTTGGAACATTTTAAAGGATAGATTTATTGATGTTAACTCTTCCATGCCTGTAACATGAGTACATCTTACTGTCTTCTCTGAACACTCCTACGATCCCTCTCCTGCCCCAGCCCAGTTTCATGGAACTTGCAGTAGAAGTACATCTGCCTTTTTGACAGATTTCTCAAAATCAACCAAAAGATTAGAAAGCCAATCAGGGAACAGGAAACAAAGACACACCACTACTTGAGAAGCAAGGTTAAAAATTAATAATTTCCTGTAAAAAGAGATCCAATTTGTACAAAACCTTTCCTCTGGCTTAAGCATAAGAGTTCCAACACCTGACTTCTGACAATTCTCAACCAAAAGAAAGATGGAAAAACTAGTTTTAGGCAGCAGCAGACTCTCAGTACATGGAAAGAAAATACCAAATACTAGGGAAGCAACATTTATCATGATGGTACTGACTGACTTTAGAGTCAAACCACTCCTTCCATAGACAGATCCTGAATAATTTTATCATGTGCTCACAGGAGAATATGGTGTTAAGCACAGCTTCCTAAGACTTCTACAGTACAGCTATCCCTTAATATTTGGGTTAACAAGCAGAGTATAGTCATATACCACACCTGAACCAGTCATCAAGAAATTGCTCAGAAAGCAACCCAAATAAAATATACTGCATTAATCCAGCATACAGATCACAAAAGAGAAGTCATTCATCCTCACACTGACTGGAGGCAGCAGCTGTATTATTTTAAAGTTAAAAAGAAATGTCATCTGTTTATTTTGTTAGTGCAGCTCCCAGGCATAGGCTCACTTAGCTTTCAGACAGTGAATATGTATATTGCATAAATAGCTTTCATACAGTCTTCCTTCTTCTGTGATGCACACAGTAATCACCTGTCTACTTAGAGGCTTTCTATTCTAGAAGTCACTATGTAGATTATATATTCTATCTCAGACTACTTGCTTCCCTTAATTGTGCATGTCCACTGGGAATACCTCACAGAATCTCTCCAGAAATGTTGCCATGCTACCAAAACCAGGTAATTGCTCTCACTTTTTTATTTTACTTGAAGATACATCAAATTTCAGAGCTATACTAGACCCACAGTAAGAAGCAAAAATAAACTTAATAATAATCACAACAGTAATCATCATCATCCCTCCACATCCTCATCCTCTTTTTACTTTTCCGACATTCTTCCATAATTCCCACTAAGCCCCACTTCCTATAGGTGTCTGTAGAAAAAGCAAAACTACAAAATCAATCCAGAACTGAAAGCAATCAGGCAAAAGCACTTCTTTATTGCAAAGAGACTTTGCAGATTGCTTCTTTAAACAGAACCTCACACAAACCAGAAACGGCACCACGCTAAACTGAAGTACAAATGGGTTACACCAAGTTCCTGACTTCCCATCCTCCCTTGGTCTCAGCACACTTGACCTCCAAGTGGCAGCAGGAATATGCCTAGCAGAAGCCTGGTGGTGGGTGTGTGGCAATTCAAATAACAGGAATACTGGAAGGGCATGGGAACATGAGATTCTCCCTGCTCAGCTCAGCGACAATCCACCCCCGTGTCAGTATTAAAAAAACCCAAACCAAAACACACCACACAGAGCTCCCCATCACACTGGTGCCACAGTTCCCCAAAACAGGTAAGCCAGGGTGTGAATTGGCTGCACCAAGAGGAAGAGACAAGATTACACCAAAGAGCAAATGCTCTCACTGCTTCCCTCTGTCAGTTACTATGTGACATCAGGAGAATCGGTTGCCCCACCTGATACACTGAAAAATCAACCCTGAAATGAGGGACAGATTTTCACTCAATCAACAAATTAAACAGCTATAGGTTCATTGTTCAACTACAAAATAAAACATTTGGGAGGAAAGGTATAAAAACTAACAGTCCAAGAGGCAAGGGGATCCACTTCATCAGGGGCCAGATATTAGATAAACTAACATGAAACTGCACTAGAGGTAACTTTTCTGCAGGACTTAAAAGCCAATGTGATTATAGGAGCCATAGTAAAACCCATCATCAAAAAAGAGTATCAAGAGGCAAAATGGCAACATCATCATCAAATTCCAAAATACAAACCCCTCAACTTGGTTGGAAAAAAACCGTTTAACACAACAAATTCTGTCCCTGACACCGTGAATTAGCAAGTCCTGAAGGATCACAAGGTTCTGCAGCAATATTAAACCACCTTTGTTATTTTAGTTCAAAAGTCAACATAAAACCAGCGTGGTCGAACAAGCACTCAAAAGCTATTCCCACCATTGCAAGAATGTCTCTTAAAGAAGGAAATGCTGACCAGGCATCTCAGCTTTTCATGTATCAATACTCTCACTCTGAGACAGACTTGCTACTGACACCGAGGAAGTAGAAAAACACTGTGCAGTTGCTGTATGAGTTTTCCTTAGGCCAACACTGCAACATATCCTCAGATTTGTGAGCTTTAAGCCCACCCTTTTATTTGGCCTCTGCATCCTTCTCTCAACAGCAGCTGTGGCTGCTGAAAAAAGAGAAGCTATTGTTTGAATGATGGAGATGGACACACTGTTCACACATACAAAGATATGGATAGAGTTTGTCCCCCAAATAAGTAAGGTTTGGTCCATACAGAGTACAACTTGTGAAGTAGTCTCATGCTCTGACAAGGAGTTTGTGCAAGTGACAAGTAACACAGGGAATAGACATTTTCAGTTCCCCTGAGGTTGCTAGATAGAGCTTAAAGACTAACTAGCCAAAAAAGAAAAAGAGATAAAAGAATGTAAAAGTATGCACATGGGATGATAAATATAGCTGGAACCACTGGATAAACAGATAATGAGGAATATAGTGGGATTTTTGGCAAGTTTTGTAACAAGAAGCAACAGCACATGCCCAAAGAATAAGTTCATGGAAAGGTCACCTTTAAAATTGAAGCACCCAGTGAGTACAACCACCAGAGACCCCTTTAGATGACCCTCGAGGACCATGAAAGGACTTCCCATAGGAGGTGGATGCATGGAAATTAGTTCCAGGAAAAAATTATGTATTAGCTAGGAAGTACGTTGTGATGAGTGTGTTTGATCAGGATGGAATAAATACCCTGTTGTGTGAAGTCTCACCACACATATGTGATTAGAGGAGATCTCCTCTGGGTGTGTCCACAGTAAAGAATGCCTACTTTCTAATGCTTCAAATTGCGTTAGAAAGTTTATTTCTTGGCCGATTTTGCTATCTTAAGATTCCCAAATCTGGTAAGGCAGAAAAACAAAGATCCACAGTCTTATCACAGCCAAATGAAGCTTATGAAAACAGTAATTCTGAGACCTACAGCTTCAGTGTAATCCAAAGCTTTCAGTTAAATGGTGCTCAAACAACTGTTCATTGGTTTACTACATATTGATAACACCACATGCTATTTTTTGCACCGGAAGAACATTATCTCCCTCATATCTTGTCTAAAACTACCAGAAGAGTGTACCGCTTGCCTTGGCACAACACAACTTCCATGGCAACTGAAAACACCCATCATGCTTGTTTTCGAGAAGCTGCAAGACTCATAAAGGAAACCAGAGCAGAAGGAACAACTTCCCTCATGACAAGGCTTTGTGCACCATACACTCATGGGTTTTAAACATACTGCCTCACTTCCTCTCTGTTTATTCAACTTTTATTTTATTATACCGAAACACCAGTAGCAAACATTTGACAGCATCTTCAATTTAACAGCAACTGATTAAGGTATCACAGATACACGGTTATTGCTTCACCATAGCAGCAGTTCATACCATGCCACTTAGGAAGAGCATTCCTCAAGCCCTTCTTACAATTACTCACCTTCTTCAGTGCACTGTTGGTGACTCCTCACTGTCCCCATGTATTAGTAACTGATTTGGGTTAATAATGAAGGCTGCTTTTAGAAGAGCATTCACTACTAATTCAATCAGAAAAGCATGCTGCTACAATAGCTCTTCTATCTGCATGGCTTTTCCTTTTCAGGAATCTGAGGCAACAGAGCCAAACCTTTCTTAGTAACCATCCTTCTCTACTCTTACTAATTCTTATTTTTGAGAATTCAAAAGAAATGTTTTTTTATCAGTGCTAGATTACTACATCTATGATTTTTTTAAGTGTTAGTGAGCTCTAAAGTATCCAAGAGAGCTATCCAAAGCTAACCAAACAACACAAAGCAGATATTTGACAGCAATCAGAAGACTAAAGCCTGAACAGACAGTGCCAAACAAGCCAACTGCTGCAAAGGGTTATTGTAGCTTGAATAATGCTCTATGAAAACTACAGATTGAATATTGAATAACATAAAGCAGACAGGATTTCAAGGAAAAAGAACCTGAATCTGAAAGTTGCAATCAAGACACTTACTACTTCTTGGGCAGGAAAAGTAAAAGAACATACCTTTGTGTTTAGAGCCATATCTGGACTGAAGTGTCTTTTATCAGTGGAACAACACTGGGGATTATTTACTCAAGCAATACTTAAATGAAACATTAGGGGAAAAAGGGAATATGTATTTTACCCAATGGTCACAAAATACATCCCAAATGCTAAAGCCTCAAGCACCCAACAAGGCAGATTATTTAGTATTTTGGTTTGGGGGTGGTTTTTGCCTGGTTTCTATTTGTTTGATGTTTTGTTTGTTTATGTTTTTTAACTTGAAAGAAGTGAAAGCAAATCAAAACCCTGTGACTTGAGAAACTGAGGAACATGCAAGCAAGGAAACTTGCTTAAAATACCATTTGGAGGCGGTATAAACCATGATAATCTCTCAAGTCCTAACCTCAGTTGTCCGCATTTACTCACATTAGCATAGTGAAAAGCAGCACACTAATATTTTACTTGGCAATCAACCCTTATTTTAATGATTTAATTTCATTTTATGTTTTGCTTTACTTTGGTATCTTAAACTTTTCCTGTCTCCGCCAAGATACAAGTTCATTGCCAAGACAATATTGCAAACCATTTCTTTTACTAAATGTTCTGTATCCTATTTCTTTGCTCCTCAGTTAACAGCATAGTAGTTGAACTGGTTTTCCTATTTCCTATCTCACAACATCCAAAACCTTAAACAGCAAGTACATTATGGATATGAAATCTCTTTAGCTGAATACATGCAAAGTAAACGCACACGACCTTAACCGAGGGAAGAAACAGCAACACCTCAGGGCAGAATTATGTTCAAGGGAAACAGGGAAGATCTGCTAATACTTATGAGACAACACCCCTCGAGGAATTGCAGTTGAGACAAAAGAATCCCTAACCAACAATAAAATTAAAATTTGGTGATGGTGCCAAGAGTTGCAATGATCCCACAATAGGCAGCGCCTCTCACTGCTGGCTCCAAGATCAAAGCTCAGAGACCTGGAAGTCTCTGATTTGAAAAGCAGAAAGACAATGCTAAGACCTTTGGTTTATTATGTCCCTCTGAAAGGCTGAACTTTTCAGCAAATTTCCACAAGCACACCAAATTTCTTATTTGAAAAAGATAACATCTAGCCTATTTTCCTGGCTAGAGCTGCTGTACAGTGCAACAAAGGAATTTCTAAATATCCCTATTCATCCCTCCACCAGCTCTTATTCTTTCATCCTTGCAGATCTTCAAGTTTTACCAGAATCCTGATGAATGGACATGCTGTGCCCCAAGATCTACATGCAAAAATGAGTTCTTAACTATGACTGAATTATAATAGCATGAATTATATGACTGAATTATAATAGCATTCCTAGACTCTCTGTTACTGTCACAATGTCATTAAATTAATTAGAGCTACTACAGCTAGAAATACTTTCTCCTTTTACATGAAGAGCAAGCATGTACTCCCCATTTTTGCTGGATTAGACCCATTCATAGCATGGTGCTGAAGGAAGCCAAAGCTAATCAAAAATTTTATAATTACAAGATCCTTATTCTGAAACGAAACAAAGTAATTGAAACTACTGCTACTTCATAAGAGTCTTTACCTTGCCATACAACTTTGTCTCAGTTGTTGTTAAACAGCACAACTAATAAGATATTTGTTGTATAAGGGCAAGCAGTCTTTCTGTGAAACAGCTAAAACTCCATCAAATGAAAGAGGAGTTCAGAGAGAGTCCTCAATTCTTCTCTGCACCTGAGGATCATGGATTATGGTAGCCTTGAGACAGACTAGCAATCACCAAGAGCTGGCTTCTCAGGAAGAAAGCCTGGAAGTACCAAATGCTTCCTGAGTATTTGTCCATTCAGTTTTACCTTGAATTAAAGCACAGCCTACTGATAAGACTTCTCTGACAAGCAGAGCACATTATTACAGCATTAACTTCACACTCAAGACTTCAGGAAGGCAGAAGGTGCCTTCAAATTGCTACTCAGTTGAGAAGTCATCCAACTGCCATCATCTGAAAACCCAGAGATGGCACTTCCAACTAACTATTTTAAATATCAGAATACATCATTTTGCAGCAAAGGCCTATGAAAATCTGTTTCTACTACAAATGCAAGTTCTGGCACTCAACTGCAGCTTTGCACTGTGCTGCCAGTTTACAGACACAACTTGTAATGCATTTACAGACTCTCTATTCCTACAGGGACTTCCTAAGGGCAAAAAAACTTCCTTGCTAGAGCACTATAACTATAAAACAGGCTTTTATTACTGTAAACTTGGACTATCTTCTGAAATCAAACAGTCATAGGAGTTTGTATGCCAAACATTTGTTTCTGCTCACTGGAAGCATCAATGCTACAAAGCAGCCTGAATAACAGTTTTTCCCCCCACACTTGAGTGTCTAAGAGTACCAAATATCCTTCTCTGACCAACCTATATCTGCAGAACTCATGTGTGTGTCTAGAAATCACTCCAGATTATTATAAAGCTTCCTGTCCCAATTCCCACTTCAAAATACTTTTTACTCAGTTATAGGTAAAATACCCATCAGTGCTGCTGCTCAAAGTCATCAAAACCACTGGCTTAAGGAAAAAGAAACTATTTAAATAAAAGCCATCATCTGCCTCAACCACTCAACTGCATAAAAATCAAGAGCTGCCTAGCAGAAGTGTTATATCTCAGTGTTGTCCAAGCAGACCCCAATAAAGCCTAGGAAGTCATTCCAAATAGGATGCATGTATCCTGGAGCAGGAAAAAAGAAGTTCTTATGACCACTGAGCAAGGTCAGAAGCCAGCCAGTTCAGGTAGCACAGTATTTCATCTATGATCTGGCAAGCCTGGATGGGGAAGGACTTCCTCATTTATCTCTTGGGGGTTTGGGAATGGGGAGAGGAAAAAAAAACTTATTGACGCTTCTTGGAGAACTATTTTCACAGAAAAAGAAAAGGAGCCCACACCAAAATATTCACAATATTATTTAAATGTGATTAATCCCACCTGCACTCCCAAGAGAAAACAGAAACTGGAGCCCAGAAATACATTTTTCACTCAAGCTTTTTATTCACAAGATGGGATGGAGTGTCCTTGTGCAGATATTACTCTGTCCTAAGCACCCTGAAACCACTTGGCATGGCTTTATTTTTGCTTTCAATTTACTTGAGTTTCAGAAAAAAAACCCCAGAAATAAAAGAAAGAATTTCTCTAAAAAGATCATTAAAATTAATTGACCAAAAATAAGGCGAGACATGATGAAAAAAAAAGAGCAGAACTGAACAGAATCAGAGATTGTGTCAACCGTACTAAGTCTGCGTCACAGAGGACAAACCTCAGAGGAAAGACATCAGAAAAGGAATTACATTTCTAGGATAAAGATGAGGGGTGAACATGAGAGAAAAATGAGAGGAGAACTGTGTAAGGTTGCACTTATACAAGCCAAAAAAAAAAAATCCACCTCTATTCTTTCCCTTCTGAAAGGCCATAAAGAATAATACTCCAGCTGTTAATTTTAAGATGGCTTTGCTTTCTTTTTTCTTTTTGGAACTTGAAAAGTGATTTCAAACCAGTTCTTACTGTTTCCTCCCCTCATTAGAAAATTCTGATCACATAACTAAAAGCACTGACACCTGGATGAACTGAACTGTTTGCCAGTGTTACAGCAGGAAAAAAAGAGGAGGAGAATTCATCAATTGCACTACTGAATATGAGTTCATTTATACAGAAAAAATGCGCATCTTATTGAATGAAAGCAATATGAAAGTAAAAACGCCTCTGCAGTGGCACATCACACCAGTATTTAAACAGCTGAGTGTTCAGTATAGCTTTTATAAATCTAAAAGGGAAATAAATCCAATACAGTTTCTCAGGCAAAGGTTCTGGAACAGGAAATATCAAACATCCATGTTCTTCCTAAGAAGTCTGTATGTCTTCTTCCCATTACAGACAGTGCCCAAATTAAAATACAAACCCACCAACAGAGCTCAACCAATTGAGTTGCATAGTCTCTACATATTAATTTAATTCTGGGTCAAAGAACAAAACTATTACAATGTATGTGTGTTTAGTAAAATGTGATGGTAAAAGGGAACTCCTTTAGCTAGGAAGAGGTATGTCCCACATACAATGCTCTACATGCTCTCAGAACTGAAATCATCCCTAGAAATCCTATGTGGAACCTTATAATCCCCTCAGAGCCCAAAGAATGCTGCCCCCTCTGCTCTAAGTGCTGTGGACAACTGCTTTTATTAAGATAGCATCTCCATGAAACTCTTCTTCAGTCTGACTAGATACCAACCTTGTTTATCATCAACTTTATTAGCCTCATCCTATAGTTAATTGTGCCTACAATTAATGATAGTGCTCACAAACACTATGTGATAGTGTTTATTGTAAACATCATTTTTTTCTACTGAATCAATGCTATCTGAGAAGCAGAAGCCAACACAAACACCACAAATTTGGGGAGCCAGATGAAATGCCAATCTCTGCCCAAAATCTTGAGGTTGCATGACTTGAACACTTTTCTTACTCTAACCGCTCTTTTTTTTAATCACATGTACTAATAGATAACTGAATGACAAAAAAAAAAAAAAAATAGTCCACTGATCCTAAGATCTCTCCTTCACAGTTTGTGACTTTTTTCTACTTGACTTCAACAACACTTGGCATTTACAACCGGGCTAATCTCTATTTGCTACACCACAGATGTAGACATGAAGCTCACCTACATGATGCATTATTTATAAAGAATATGCAGAGTATTCTTCTCCAACAGAGCTGGTTTTTCGCTCTTATGTCTTTCTCCAAACCATTTCCAAAGGCTTATTCCTCTACCCTTGTGTTTTCCTCTCCCTTTCCCCCAAATCTTTCCTCCACCACTGCACTGCAGCACAGCATGTGTGTGTTTGGTAAGCAAGGAGAAAATCTTAAGCAAGACACCAAAAAGTATCTAAACAATACCTCCTTTCCCAAGCCCCCAGTAATCAAAATTATCTAGAGGAAGCAAAATAGAAACCAGACCAGAACCAGAAACTAGGCTAATCTTTGAAAGTTCATTAAGAAGTGCTTATGCACGGTAATCTGGATACACAAGGATGTGGTTCATGCCTCTTCGGAAGTAAAGACCATCACCATCTGAATCATCAGCTACACTGACTGCTGAGAGATCTTCAGTAGGCAAGACCCAGTAGGTTAAAATTAGATATACATACATTCATAGAGCTCTCTGAAAAAAAAGACACACAGTTGACTTGCCTTTTTTTTCCCTTATGTATACAGACAACTTCATCAAATGTCTTGTTAACCATGCATATATTTTACATTTAAAATACAATATATGTGTTAAAAGTTATTTCGCAAAATTTACATTTGTTTTAAAGAGAAATTCAGGACTCAAATGTTTTTACCCTGACACTATTTACATTTGACTTGATGTCTGTAATTTAATGATTACTGTGAAGACATAATTCATTTTATTACCGATTCATCTAACACCAATATAGCAAGCAAGGAGAAACAATAGTTGAGGTCACCATGAAGAAACCCTCCTGTAGCACAGATACTGGCAGTTAATAGAGCACTGAAAAGTTCTGTGCTTAAGTACAACCAGAGTATCACATCTGATGATTAAACTCAAAGAATGTCAGAGAACGCTCTGGCAGTAATACATGAAACGAGGAAGCGTCAGTCAATTTTTTTGCTTTCACAACAAGAGGAAAAAAAAAAAAGGCATTTTTATTGTCATAGCACTTCCAGCAAGTTGATTTTAAAAAGGAGATTTCATGCCAAAGTCGGCTGTTTAATCAGATAAAGAAGGCTTTCCTATTTCCCATTGTATAGATCAAGTTGGCTACAGGAGCCACACAGAGCTTTGAGTAGCACATTTTTCCGTGAGGGCTGTATCGTTTGATCATTGCAAAGCTCAGGGACTGCTGGGTAATCTGAATCAGAGCTGCAGCAAAAGGGAACCAGGCAGCCTGCTGAGGCCAAGATAACCATGTCACCTCCATCCCACAGCACTCCCAGTCACAGACCTGGCTATGGGGGGAAGCACCCATCTCCATTTACAAATTTGTCATGGAGGTTTTCACATGGCTCCCAATTAAGGCAAATTTTTAATTCAAAGCTCACCTATAATGATTTTAACAAATGCTTGTTAATACCAGCCCCTCTGTACTGATGAAGCGTCTCCCAGCTGCTTTCAAAATAATAAATTTCAAACCAGCTTTGAAAGGTGCTATGTAGAATTTTCTATGTAAGCCTTTGCAGGAGATGTAGAAATAAAACTTTGTCCTCTAAAAACAGAGTTCTTGTTAGAAGACAGGATATATCTACCTCTGATGCTGTTCACAGCCTTCCCCAACTGACTGGAAGCAGCAAAGGACTGGTGGGTTAGGTGTCCAGAAAGATGACAGACGAACCCATGGGTGGGTTAGTAAGTCACAAGGGACCCCTGAGCAGGACCAAGTTTGGAAGCTCAGCTTTTCACCAGGTACTGTCCCTGAGACACCTCTCTGGCACTTCCAACCTCCTAATTTATCTACAGTAAAAAGCAGCCCTTCAAGCCTCCACCCTAATCTTGGGGTGATGGCAAGTTCTGCTGACTCCTCTTTCACACTCCAATTCTGAACCAAATTTGGCTCTGGACCGTGAAGCAGGCACTGCAAGAAGATCCATCCAAGCATTTTAACTCTTTTGACTGAAATCCCTGTTGAAACACCTGACCTGGAGGAAAAGTCTTCAAAGCTGAAACCAAAAAAGTGCCCAACTCAAAACACGAGAGACTGATCAAACAGACTCAAACCACTATCTGTCACTGTATCCCAAAATGCAAGACAGATACTTTCCCATACTTTCACCAATACGTCCATTTTTCCATGCACTACCAGTATTGGTAATAACTTAAAAGGTCGGTTTTATCATCCCTGTATAAACAGAACATATAAAAGCCTGCAATGTGAAATAGGAGCTCATGTTCTACATTGGGTTTATGTTGTATTTTTAAGTAGAAGCAGAACACTAACTGAGGCAATTCCAATTTGCTTATTTATTTTTCCAAGTCCCAGTGGGTAAGAATATAACTGTTTCTCATAGAAGCATTTGGAGTGGAATAAAAGAGAGCACTGAAAGTTTAGGTTGTTACATTTAATAATTCTAAAAGAAAATGGTGGGGTGGGTGTTTTCTTGTTGTCATTCCCCACCACATAATTGTCCTAGTCTCTTAAATGTTGAATTTGAGAAAATGCAGAGGGTTCCTTTCTGCTCTATCTGCTGCAGACAGGCTATGTGCCCATCCATTCACAAAACAGAACAAGGGACTCACACAGTGAAACTTCATTTTACTTTTTCCATTTCAAGTTTCCTTTCATTTTCACATCCTGAAGACTGTAATCACTTTTCCCAAGCACTCCAAAAAACTTTTACACTTCCCTTGCCCTTACGCTTCCCTTCAGAGGAACTGCCATTGCCAACAGTCCAGAGCTTTAAATTCCATATATATTCAGTCTAGTATGAACTGGCATAATACTATTTCTAAAAGCAACATTCATTCATGCAAATGCTGCTGAGAACTGAATGATCTCATCTCCACATGACTAAAAGTTTGTTTTGAGTTAGCAATCTTTCGCGCACCGTTATGTCAGTTTGCCATTAAGAAAGCTGCTCTTCCTTCCAATAGTTCAATCCTAGAATCCTGACTAGCCCAGCTTGGAAGGAACCTCAAGAAATCACCTGGTCCAACCTTTTGCGGGAAAGAAAGCCTAAATAAGATTCTCTAGTTCCACGTCCAATTGCATCTTGAAAGTGTACATGTTTAGAAAAGAAATTAACAGAAACAAACCAACAAGAAACCCCTAATAAATAAATAACAAAAGGTTAGACTGAGGAGTCTAAAGACTAAAAACTTTAACAAATCAAATCATGCCTGTATTCTTCAAGTAAATAAACCCCTCCACGTGCACAGACATTATAAGAAGATAAAAATGTTTGCAATTTTGAAAAAGCATTAACACAAGCTACCCCATCACTGGCACACTTACGCTGATTAAAGAAAAGCTACTAAGCACAGCTGTTGCCAACAAAAACCAGAACCTCTTCAAGTACAAGACCTCTGCACTTAGGTAACGGGAACAACGGTACCTGCGACACTACTTTGTCGTTTGTTCCATCAGTAGCTTGTTAACAAAAACATCTCAATCACATTTTCTTAACTCCAGTTGCAGCATGTCACAACTCAACTCCTGTGACATGTTTATCAAAAATGACAGGCTACACAGGGTATTATTTCTTCTGCAGAAAGACAACTGAAACTTTGTCTTTCCCATTATGTTTCTCATCCTTCTTATGTGCTGTCCATGACACCCTCCCAGTGGAAGCACCTTTCCTACTGGGTGCTTTTCAAATCTCCATCTTTCTTCAGAGGAAGAAACATGGGAAAAGGCCATTTAATTCCAAACTCACCTAAAGAGCTTTATGCTCAATGTAACTGAATGCAGACTAGAGCTACAGCAAGAAGCCATGGGAAGAAATCAGCGCATCTACATTTTCTCCTGTTACTAGAAAAGCTTTCCAGGATGCTTGCAACATAGTTAGGCCTTATCTACATGAAGAAACTACCTTTCTCAAACTAAGCCAAAGGTGAAGAATCTTTTACGTGCCAAAGAGGAAAAAAAAACCTCACCAAAAATACCTGGCGTATCACTTTAACACACTCTGCGCTATCCACTGATAATGTAAAGTTAGATGGCCCAGAAGTCTCAGGCAACCTTTGAGTTAAGCCAATGAGCCAGCTTTAAAGAGACATACAGTTATGTCAACAAAAGAAATGCAGGCTAGTCAAACTCAGTGTTTTTACTGGCATTTTTACTAGGGCTAAATTTGGAAATTGTATCATTTTTAGAAATAGGAAAAAATGCTAAACACTTCTCTTTGACTATCAAAATTCAACAGAGGACAGAGTATGCACTCAACAGTCAGCTCTGCTACCTGTGAAATGGAGGTACACAACCTGGTGATAAATGGAAGTGCTCAGAAGGCTGAAAGCAGCTGACCATTTCCAGAGGCTGATGGGCAGGAAGTTTCCAGCTACAATTTGTGGGTTAACAAACCCATGAAAAAGAGACTAAGCAAACATTTCACCTGTTTCTATAGAATACAGAAATAAGAAAACCAGGATTGAACAAGTAATTCCGGGAGAAGAGACATAAAAGGACACTGGCTAATCTCACATTTTCGATTTTAAAAATACATTTCTCCCACACAAAACCCACCACATTTGAGTGATTAAAAAATGTATTCTCCTCTTCATGTCTATCAACAAACTTTTTGGGCTGAATCATATAATAAACAAGTCACACGATGGCATGCAGATGCTGTTTGGTTTGCTAGAAAGATCTGAAGAAAACTGAGAATAAAGATAAAATACACCGCAGTGAAGTCACTGTACTGAATTCATGACATCATAATTGTTGCCAAGGCAACTAGCTAGTATCAAGCACAGAATACTGCCTTCACTGCAGAATCAAGGAGCTCCTGTGCTGCCACAAAATAAATGTTCTTATTTGAAAAAAAATCCAGTCAACAACACAGGAAATAGGATATTATTGTAAGTGGACTGCTTTTTCAATACCTCTTGTTTTGTTCACCTGGTGTGAGACTTTTTTAAACACGCTGGCACATATAAAGAGGTCTGATATACATGATAAAAAGAGTCTAATTGAAAAAACTATGGTTTTCTTTCAATGTTCCTCAATTTTTTCAGTAGAGTACTTCTTCTCATGTTTTCCTCTTCTATGCATAAGACTGCAGTCATATACAACAAAACTCAGTTTAGACATGAAACAGAGGAGGGGAAAAAAAATCCTCCAGTAAACAACATTTTCCATTTCTTATTTCAATGAGCCAAACACAGTCAAACAGAAACTGTCACACAGCAGCAGAACTAACAGATAAAGAATATATTCCACATTTGGAGCCCACAATTCCTTTTGTTTAAGGAGTGCACCAGCAGTGCCTTCAAACCCCAGTCATGGTTTTTCACACACTGACTAAACCCAGCGCTTCGAATCTGCAGGGCACCCAGAACAGCTTCCTTGTAAATAAAAACTTCAACCCTTTTTCTCTGAACAGTTTTATTTCATGATGGATATCTGCAATTCCCAGCTCCTCCCCATTCACAAATAGAAAAGCTTCAAAAACAAAAAAAGAAGCAGTTGCCAATTTATCAGGTCACAATTATGTTTGTGAGTAGCACTTACATATAAAATGCACAAGTGCCCCACTTGATATTGCAAGACGAAATATCTGTTGGAATAAATCAGTATCAAAAAGGCACACAAAGGAAAGCACACCTGAAAATTAACTTCTGCAAATTAACTTGCTGAATACAAAAGTTAAGAGCTGCAGATCAGTAACAGCAGATAGCGTTCCACAGTTCAACCTTATGGTTGATTAGCCTCAAAGAAATTGTTTCAAAACAAATTTTAACAAACAGACCACGCTATATAATAAAGTATACTTATTTGCTACCTCAATGGTTCTTAAAGAGCAATCCGTAAATTACTGCTGGACCAAAGAACACTTCCACACAACTGTATGTAATTAGTGTGTCTAAACAGTTTCAGTATACACTGATGGGGGTTTCTCAGCTTCCAAGAAAACAAAACTGCCCTAGTTACCAATTAACAGCACATTTCCACAGCGGCTTCCTGCCTTTGTAGGACACTTTCTCTACTGGTATCAAGCACACTGATGACTCCAAAACGAAAGGCCAGAAGTACTGCAATAACCTGCCCTCTCCAGCTTCTTTATAAAGATTGTCTCAACAAATGAGCACTGGACAAAGCAGAGAATACAAACAATAAAACCAGGAGTTTCAGATACTGATGATTAGTAGACAGCTGTATCCCATATGCCTCTGTCCTCAGTGTTCTCTCAATATTACTTCACACAATCAAGAATGATAACTACTACTTGAATGATGACACCCCAAAATTCCCAAGTTTAACTCATGTTCCACAGTATGAAGTGTACTTTGGAAATTATTAGAGTTGACAACACATTCTAAGGAAATCGTGGAGTGTGTCAATGTACTCCCTGCAACAGAAATGTAAGGAAATGAACAGTCTTTCACATGTTTTTAAAAATCTTAGGAACAGATGCTACCTCTGGTGATTACAGCTGTGATTCCAACCATATATCCTAATACACCAAATACAGTTAAAACAACTGCCACAAATGCAGAAAACTAAGGCAGGTGATAAAACCTCAAGCAAGTTACATCACAAATACAGAATTCTCATCTTCTCTGCAACTGAGTATAAACTTAAGTGTCTGTATTTTACAATTCATAAACCTACCTGTGATATAAACACAGGACAAATGGCAATGACATTCCCTTCCTCATTAGTACACACAGCATTTCTAGCTCTTACACAATATGAAATCACTGCCTAATAAGTAATAAAAAAACTCACCGTGTCTGCAGCTGATTTTGCTGTTTGAAAGACTGACAGATTAATTGATCTCTTAAGCAACTAATGTGTCTTCTGTGAGTGCACACAGAAAATTATGGATGATCTCAAGACTTTGCAATGATTTTTACATGACTTTAAAATGAACTTGTTAAATTAGGTCTTCCCCAACAGTCCTTCTCTTAAGTCTAACTTTTGCTTATGTTAATACTACATAGGGGAATACAAAGATGTAGGTGCTAGCCCACCTCTGTACATTGTATTTTTTCTTGTATTATTCATTTATCACTATTATAACAGAAGAAACAACTGAAAATGTTCTGCTAGGATACACAGAGATGCCCAAACCACTTGCAAACCTGACTAGAGACACCACAGCATAAACAAACACTACCCATCCCTCCTCTCTCCCCCAGCAAACCAAGCTGAGAAAGGCTAGGAGATTTAATATACCAACTCCTTATGCCTTGATTCAGACTTTCATATAGCAAATTCCTTCCACTGTTGAGAGTCCATCATTCACAATTACAGAAAACTTAAGTGTAAAAGCACTTAAATAAAATGCTATATCCACTAAATTTAGCTGTTAGTTTAGAAATAGCTATGTTTACTCTAGATACTATTAAGATGTGTTACAAGATGTGCCTGGATCCATTTTCAATTTTAACTATGCTGAGAATTATATTAATGAAATAGTTTTTCCTCACCAGACATGGCTAAAGCATGATCTCAGCAAGTTTTGAGGCACTGGCCTTTATTCACACCTTAGTATATTTGGAATTAGTCCCCTATGCACCACTGCACTGAACCATATAAAATGCACCCATGTTTCAACTGGGTTCCAAGCCAAACTGAATCACAAAATGATAAAACACAGTATTTTAATTTCTCAGAACTGAGAAGAGATATTCTTTACAATGCCACTGTCTCCCACTGTAATGAGTAAAGGAATAGTCTAGAAATAAAAATAACTCAGAATTTAGATTTCTGCAGTCCCTGTCTGCAGGATAATCCTCACACTCAAGACCTTCAACTGGTCTTAAGGAGTTGAGAATGTGCTCGACTGTGGAACTTTTACATGAAGTAGTAACAGAGGCACTGAATTTTTAACACCCACCCTCTTATCTGCACAAACTTGGAGAGCAAAAGGACCTGCTAGTTCTCCAGCTCCCTGGTAGGGAACATGAAATTATTAGGAAAGCCCTTGGAGCAACCTCACACTTGTTACCCAGAGTCGAAAATGGGCAAAGCAGACAAGGAACATCATCTTGCCTAAATTCTTTTATGGTGCTCCTGAATGCTTTAGGAAAGAAGCCAGGTATAAAATTTAGGATCCACTGGGAAATACATGGGAAGGTATTTTCTTTTTGTTTGAAAGAGAACTAAATCACCATCCTGGCTCTGACCAGAGATCTACCTCACCCTCCTCCAACAACAGGCAACTGTGAAAGAGTCTAACAACAGGACAAGCATGGGCATAGTTCCTTTGATTACATTCCCAAACGCCAATTGCAGCCCAGCACATGACTGAGACAGAGGTAAAGAACAACATGCCTAGCCCTTCTGTGTACCTCCTTGCACAAACTGAAGAAAGAAAAAGGGCAAACAGATACATGAAAAATTTCTGCAACTTTAGAATAGCCGCTTTTTTGCAAAACTGAGTAAAACCGATCAGGAAAACTAAACTGGAAAACAATCAGGTTTCTAGCTCACACTCTTCCACCTGATGTGTTCTCACACGAGCACTTTTACTAAAAGCCTGTCTTACAACCGCTGCTCCTTGGCCATGTTTCTCTATGGCAGTGCTTGGCCAGGGCTCACTGGCAGCAGTGCAGCCTGGAAGCTGATGCTTTCTCTTCCTTACCTTGGCACACCCACCCCAACCAAAGCAAAGCCATCCTGGCAGGAAACAAAGAATTGAATTAAGCTTAGTGATGAAAAGATTCAAGCTGTGATGTGTGACACCTTGCAACTGACTTGGAGTCAGAATCTACCAAACCTCAAACTGAACAGCAGTTCTCCACTGTTTCAGAAGATACTCCTAAACTCCCAAGTTTAGCTAACTTTACTGCCATAAGC
This sequence comes from Entomyzon cyanotis, assembly GCA_024500445.1. Lineage (NCBI taxonomy): Eukaryota > Metazoa > Chordata > Aves > Passeriformes > Meliphagidae > Entomyzon > Entomyzon cyanotis. Next base: position 2,973,552 of record JAKEPQ010000755.1, on the reverse strand, counting down.
TGCCTAATATATCTATATTGGGACTGAAATGGAACAGCAGGTAAAGATGTATTTATTATAAAGTCTGTTTTTAAGGGAAGTTACTTGTAAATTGCATGCTTCACTTGGGATACTGGAAATACAAGAATTTAAATTGTGTAGCTCAGATCAACAGCAATTCCATAAAAACAGGAAAGTATCACTGCACAGTCAATAATATCCGAAAAGGGACACATGTTTCCAACACTGGCAACAGATACCCTCACTCAGAAACAAATGTTACAAGTGGGCAGCTACTTTTCCCATTGCCCTCCTACCTCCAGTCTCCTCATACGATCCCAACACAGTTCCGCAAGCCAGGACAGTTTTACACAATCTCTGTCAAAAGGGACAACAGTCCACGATGTCATGGCCAAATACTTACCATGCTTATGTCCCCTCTTCTTTTGGGCAGCAGCCCACCCTTAAACTGGATTAAGTGTAACATGAACTGTACCCTCGGGTGTGGTGACAAAGCAACTCCAAGGATCCCTCACAGGTTTCAATCTGAGTAATCTGGGCTACTTCAGGCAATTCATATCACAGCCTTTACTAACTCAGCTGATTTTAACTGAAATGGATTAGACAGTACCCGAATGGAAAGACTAACAGATGCAGAGGAACAGGAAACACCAACAAGCAGAAGCAGTAATGTCTTCTACTACTACAATCAGAGCTAGAAGAAGCTGTCCCCAGTCCAAGCTTTCTGTTACTTTTTCCAAAGCATATGTGCATGCAGGTGTGTGAACATGCATGGGAGGATGGGGTGGGACATGCTCCCAGAGGAACTGGTAGGGAGGGGAGGCAGCATTTACTGGCATACCCATCTCTCCTCAGCCTTAGAAAAATGCAAGTATCTATTTAAACTTACATCTGAAAATTCAAATAAAAGCAATAACCTACTAAATATTAGCAGGTAAGAAACAAAATTATGAATACTTAGAAATTAATCTTTGCCAACAGAATTCCTGAAAGAAACTTGAATCTCATTTCCCATTCAGTCGACTGTATTAACTAATAAAGTAGAAATGAGTGATTCAAACATCTGAATCATTTCTACCTGTATTCACTGTACACTCCTCTCCCTCTGCTGCATCCAAGTAGTATAAAGCCACAACTTTACACTGGTATGGTCAGGCACAAATTACTAAGTCACATGGTATTTTTCAAATAAAACTGAATCATCGAAAGGACAAAGAGAACAAACAGCGAAGGAGCTCACTGCAAAAAAGATGGTGACTTCCTACCAGCCCTCAAAGAAAAGGAGGGGGATAAAGAAGCAAGCTACACCTCCAGCCTGATTCAACAGGTTTTTCTACACTTATTTTTAAGTCTTCAACTATATTTACTATTTTAGTAATTCAGATGATCATACCTTCTTTTTCCAAAGCTTCGTGCCCTGTCATACAGTGTCAAACATGCTATATATGCTACTTCATCTCTATACAGCCAAATCAGATTTCTGGGAAGAAAAAACTAAAAGGAATGATGAACAAAAGGTTCCTTGTCACAATATTACAATTTATAGAAAAGATATATCTGTCTCAGAGTGATCATATTAAATGGCTGAAGCACTTACACTTGGGTTTGGTGGGGGTTTTTTTAAGGCTGCTTTACAAGGATGTCAGTTCAGAATTTAGCAGAAGTAATGGTGTCTGTAATTTCCCAAGTATTTTTGTCAATATGTCCTTTAAAGCCACAGTCCTTTTTAGAGACATGTCTCACTGTAAGCAGCACTAAAATAATGGGAACCACTTAACGGTCTCATCCACTATTTTTATTTGAGTTTCTACCCTTGCTACCATTAATGCAATCATATCTATGACAGCAAAACCACACCAAATTTTCAGCATCTGCTCGTTTCTAAGCTACTACTCTACTCAGGCGCAGTTTCATCGCTAGCTTCCATGATCTGTGTACAGCCTACTGCTACAACAGAAGGTCCAGCATTATGAGCACAGCTGTACATTCCCATTGCTTCCCTTTGGCCAGTACCATTTTAGATTAAGTTCAGCTCATCCACTCAATCAACTGTGGTTTCACAGTAGTTTATGTCAATCTAAAGGCAAAGCTCTATAACTAAACTAACCAGAATACTTGCTGCTGCTTTTGAAAAGAGGAAGCTTCCTTTCCCTTCCTTCTTTCCCTTTCCTCCACTTTCACTTGCACGGTTCTTTCTACCCCCTTGCTTGCACTTGAAGGTCCTTGTGGAGCCAACTTCAATTCATAAACCAAACATGTAAAATGATCTGGGGCTACTTTTCAACCAGGATAGCAAGTTAACCCGGAGCATCCTGGAAACCAGTGAAGTGCTATGACAGGTGCCAAGTAAGTGGCAGGATCACACGGCTAAGAGCATGACTCCCCATTTATGCCAACAGGAAAGCCATCAGAGAGGATGAAATTATGAGAAGACTTGGGTCAACACATGTGCTTCTTGTTCCCTTCCTTGATTGGTACTGCTATTTGTCTAATCTCATTGCAAGCCAGTTCAAAGAGCTAAACCAACAAAAAAACTATTCATTATTTTTGGCGAGGCTTGTTTTCTGGCAATTTAATTCCCTGAACTAGCTCAGCAAAGGAATCCGGCAAGCATTTGCACTAGTGCAGGGAAGGAGGCAGGAACACACAGGGAGATGAGGACAGGCTTGGGCTGATTTAAGCTGTCACTGAACCGCATACCCTGGAGCAGATCTGCATCACACCATAGTTAGAACTGACAGTAATCTGTGCCTGTACAACGGGAGGCCTTCATCGCTGAAGGGAGTGTGCCAACAGTGCCAGCACTGAAACATCCTTGCCAGAGTTCAACCTGGGCACAAGCCGGCATGATTACATGTAGAAGCAGAAGAATCACAGCTCTCTTACCTTCAGAGACACTAGAAAACACTAGCTAATTTTTCCCCCAGCAACACCCCTGTGAAAATGTGCTCTGTAATTCCCATTACAGAGATTTAGCCCAGAACAGCAAAGCAAGCAAAATTGGTGACAAATTCAGAATTGGAACCCAGTAAATCCTCTACACCAAACCAACACTTCAGCACTCAACTGTGTTATGAACCCTAAACTAATTCAATTAATCAGTAGGAGTCTATAAAAAACTCCTTTTGCAAAGACTTTGTAAAGCACTATAAAGCTCACATATATAATACAGTTAACAAATGTGGGTATTTCCCAGATAGTCGTGAAATAAGAAACTAGGGAAAGGAACAATAGTGAGATTTTAAGTAATTATATCCTTTTCTATAGAGAAAAATAAGTGCACATGAAGCAGCATGAGGGCCTATTCACACAATTCAAGAAATTTAATGCAAAGAGCTACAGAGAGAAAAATACATGTATGGATTCTTTTTCCCTCAGATTAGCATTGTCAAACCATTTCATGTGAAATGCCAGCAATTATTTCATACACACTAACCAAGACCAGTATCTTCCCTTAAATTTATCTCCTACACTTAGCCCAACAATTCCCACACTTAACTTGCCCTGCATAACAATGAAGCACATTTGGAAAAGGGGGGATTTGTTAACACAGAAGCAAATCTCTGCAGTAGCTAACAGCCAGCACTCTAAGTCTCTCCAGCAACACTGAGATAGTCTTTCATTCACATTCCAGCTTAAGCACAGCCAAGCACATCACATTCGGGATGCTCAAGTCATACTTAATTTTGTTCAACACCTTCTTTTGACAACAGCTTTGTCACCAAGACTCAAAATACGTACGTCAAAAGAGACAGTCATTTGCCAGGACTGTCACTGATTCTCTCAAGATGAAAATAATAAAGCTGTAAGTGCAAGGAGCAGAGGCTGCCTAATTGTCAGCTGTATAAAATACAAGTATCAAGATTATTGTCCTGAGGGCAACAAGAGTTTAAGAGGAATAGAAAATGACGCTGCAACCTGTTTTGAAGTCTTGAACTCCACAGGAGTCAAAACTGAAGGAAAGCAAATGAAAACTTAGTGCATGCTACAAAAAACTACTACAAATTTGCCAGAGAACCAGGAGAGTAAACAAACCTGCCTAGGAATAATTTTCACCCTATTTAACAGAAAGAAACTGGATGCCAGACAAACCAAACCAAAACATCCTTGACAGCATGGCAAAACATTTACCCCAAGAATCTTTACATCCTCACACATCTGATATAAAGAAAACAGCAAAAGTGTGCTACCCTAAAGGTGGAATTTACCGCTTGAAATCCGACAACTATTAAGTGACAATGGTATTCCAAATCTCATTTTTCTGGGCAATAAATTATTATGATCAAGCCAAAGTAGGAACTGTGGTTCTTCAGACACAAGGGACTCCCAACAGGGAGTAAGCTGGTGCTTTCTTAGGCTTAACAGACAGACCAAGGTGAAGGCAACCTCACCGATCCCGTCAAGCAAGGCACCTCCAGACACCGCCAGCATCACTCGCCAAGACAAGCATTCACAAGGTATCCACATCCAGCATCAGGGAGCCAGTATTAACATTTACTGCTTGAATTACGGCTGCAGGCTAATCTTGGAGAAATTGATAGTGACAACAAACCTAAGAATTTTTTTCCTCTTTCAATGACAGGGTGGGAAGCTTAGATTTTCCCCCCTTCCTTCTGGGAAGCAAGAGGAAAGCTCTAGCTCCTCTAGTTTTAAAACCATCCTGACACACACCTTCCCAGTTCTGCTCCACAATCAGCAGCATGGCCACTGGCATAGCTTGGCCCGTTTTCCAACCAGCTGTCACACTGCTAAGTTTTGGCCAGTTTTGAAAAACAGAAGACAAAAAAAAAAAAAAAAAAAAAAAAGATAAAAAATGCAGCATCACCTTGGTAATTGAAGAGATGTAATCAGGCACTGGAACTATTTCACAGGAGGACACTTCCTTCTGTATTTAGTAAATTAAAAGCTGAAAAGACAGCCAAAATAGAGCATATTCTCCTGATAAAAATTAGGAAGCCCTGTAACAGTAGCACAACCCTTCTCATCACAGCCAGCTACACCACAAGGAAGAAAAAAGTTCATTTTACTCTTTGACCCAACACACACAAAGATGGTCCAAGGAGCAGCTTAAAATCTGACACCTACCTGTGACAAACTAACACAAAAGCCTGAGACTCAAACACTCAAGACTGAGAAGTAATACCCACAGAGCAGTCTGGGCACCTTCTGACAAGTGAAGGTAACACCAAGGTTTGGGAAAAGGTGCATTACACTAACGTGCTCCCTATGGGTTTCACTGGCAAAGACATATTTCTATCCCCAGCACGTTCCAGTAAAATTTTAAGCTACTACACAGGCACACAGATACATGTTTGGGAGAAATACATCTGTATTTTGGCAAGTAAATACATGAATTCGGTGTTATAAACCCCAGCTCAGCCGTAAGACCGCACAAGGCCACTGTCCACTATTCCATTCTGTAAAAATTACTAAAATGTCAGTGACAAAGAAATTTTGTTTGCAAGATGCAATGTACATTTTTATCATGCTGGATAAAATATCTACAGTCTCAGCAGTGGTTAAATTGCTGCTATAAAGGAAATTGTCCTCAGATAAATGGTTTCCCTATGAGAAGGTTTCAGTGCTACACCTCACCCCAGGTCAATAAATCAAATTAACTGCACCTTGTCCTCTGGCCAATGACATCATCGGCTTGACCACATCTTGTGAAGCGAGTGCAAAAACATATGCTATTTAAGGCATGAAATCATATTACTGCTTTTTGTCCAGCCAGCCTTGTGCTGTTGGTCTGTGAAACAGTCAGTCACCTGAACAGTCTCATTACAGCTTCTACAGCTTTTTTTTCCTTCTAGCATTCAAGGCCTGTCTTTGCCGAGGGTGAAGAAAAAAGGATAAATAATCTGAGTCGTTATTTTTTAAATCAAAATGCTTTTCATTAGCTGCAGTGCAGTATTATGTGACAAATTAAATTTAGAACCAAACTACGAAATACACCATCTGCACTTGCACGTGAACTCTCTTCCTAGTAGTGTTTCAAAGATGTTTACATGCTAATCTGGCACTGCTACTCTGAAGTACCCTGCTGTTCGGTCCTTTTTCTCCACAGGGTGAAAACAATGGTCACTTAATGAAAACCTACACAGTTTTATTTGAAATCCATCACTGCACAAATATTTTTTATTTTAAATTACTGCCTCTCCCTAATCAAGTAGCCCATTTGTTTTATTTCTAAGTAGACTAATATCTGGTTTAAAACTGAATTACTCCAGACAATTTAAGAGGATTAATTTCAATTTTCACTTGGTGTTCTTATGACACAATCACAGAAAACTTATCTTCCTTTCTAGACCCTGTACTGCCTAGTGGTATCTTCTGTCTTGAAAGCCAAATCTAAATGAAAGGGAAAAAAAAAAAACCTCAACCCAGAACAGTCAAAGATACAAGCAGCGACAAAAGCATCTGACACACTGCACTGTTAAACCTCATCCACATTAAGCAAAAAGAAGGTGAATAAGATTATCTTCAATGTATTCAATTCTGTTTGTGTTCAGAGGCAGGAGGAAAGCTGTTCAGATTTTGAGTGTCTTCTATAGCTCTTTCAGTGCCAGGAAACGTAAATTAGAAGCAACTCTCCTTTAAGGAAAAAAAGCAAGGACAAAGGGACCAAAAATGCCCAAGCCTCTGAAAAGCAGATATGAAAGGAACAGCTTTACAGACTTGAGTTGCTATAAATTAAAAATAAGCTCCTTATTTAAAAGACATGAGTGTTTGAGAATCTATGAGCAGATCTGATGCTGCTCAAGCCCCAGGAGGGTTTTGTTTTTGCTGGCAGGGGTGGAGTGGAGATGGGGGGGTCATTTTGGTTATTAGTAAATAAATCAAGCAGCAGAGTGAGGCCTAGGCGCTTGCCAGAGGAGCCGGGGCCTGGCTCTCCCCCTCCTCTCCTCACACAGCCTGGGTTTGATCTCGGGGCCCTGTGGGTTTGCCAAGAAAATTTAAAAAAAAAAAGCGAGAGAGCGAGAAAGAAGAATCATATTGAACCACAAAAGCACATGGGGCGAATGTAAAATATAAACACGGCGTTGGGCTCTGAGTGGCTGTTATTAAAGGTCTGAATTACTAAACATGAGAGGCGGGGAAAGCCGGGCGGCCATTTCAATAATATAAACCTCCCCGAATTAGACATTATTCAAATGAGAAGGAGAGAGAGGGAAGGGAGGGAGAGCGCGGGGGAGAGGGACGGGACCGGCACGGCCGTGCCCTGGGGGCTCCCGGAGCGCTGGGGCAAAGGGGGAGCGGGGCAAACAGCGCCGGGGCACAGCCGGCCCGGGGGGAGCAGAGCCAGCCCCGGGGGAGGGCAAACCCAGCCCTCGGGGGTCCCGCTCCCGCCGGAGAAGGGCAAGGGGGGCTCTGCCCGTGCACCCCGGAACCACCCCCCACCGAACCCGCCCCTCACGAGGGGAGGGGGAGCTTTAAATGAAAAAGCCCAGCCACGCTCCGCTCCTGCCCCCTCCCCGCACCCACCCACCCCACGCCGCAAGGCCCAGGCTCTGGGGAAATAACCCCGGCTGAGGGGGGTGGGGGGGGCGGGTGCCGCAGGGAAGGGGGGCAACGAGAGCAGCGATAAAGAAACCCAGTCTTTCTGCCTCCCCGGGCCCCAGCCAGGGGCCAGCACCCCCGGCCCCTCCGCCCCGCCGCCGGGGGGACCCTGCCCCACACGGGCGACCCGCCGGGACCGCTCCTCCAGCATCCCTCCCTTCCCCCCCGCCCCGCTCCATGAATATGTAAAGCGGGTTTATTGTGGGCGTGCGGGCCGGGTGGCGGCCGAGCCACCCCCGAACGCTTTTGGATGCAGGGCTGCCTCCCCCCTCCCTCCCGGCGTGTGTGTCCCCCCTCCTGCCTCCCGCCCCGACCCCTCCGCCTCGCCGCGCCGCCGCCGCCCATCGCCCCCATGGCCGGTGCCCCGGCGTGCGGGCTCCGTGTGCGGGAGGGAGAGACGCTGTGTGCGTGTGTGTGTCTCCCCAGCGCGGGGAGGCTGCTCTGCTTCTCCTTCTCTTTCCCCCCCCGCTCCCTCCTGTGCCGTTAATTATAATAATCCTGAGTACTAATAAATTATGCTAAGCGGGGCCGGGCGGGCGGGCGGGGGGGGTGCGCCCCGCGCGCGCGAGTATGAATATGAATATGTAAAACGCAGTAATGATTACCTGCCGCCGCCGCCACCGCCGCCGCCGAACTCTCATCTTGACTCGCTGCTCCTCCGTCCGCCATTTTGAATATTTTAACCAAAAATCGGCCGCGCGATAAACCCTCCCCCCTCCCCTTCCCCTCCCTCTCTCCTCCCTCCCTCCCCGCGCCGCCGCCGCCGTTCCGCGCATGCGCCCCGGGCTCCGCGCTCCCCCCTCCCTCCCTTCTCCTCGGCTGCTTTCCCGGCCAGGGCGCGGAGCAGCGCTGCGCATGCGCGGAGCGGCCGGAGCGGCTCGCTCCCCCTCAGCCGGCGGGCGGTGAGGGGAGGCGCGTGCGCACTGAGGCGCCCCCCGCGCGCCCCCTCAGGGCACGGGGCGGTCCGACCCCCCCCCCCCCCCCCCCCCAATGTCCTCCCCGTAGTGATTGCGGTTTTGTGGTTGTAGTAAAATCTAGGTAATCTGTGGGGATAAACCGACTGTTGTGGGGGTAAAACCGGAGAGGATTGATGTATTGAGGGAAAACCAAGGCTGGCTGTCAGTAGTGGATGGGAAGGGAAAATTTTGGGGCTAAAACTTGAGGTAATATCTACGGGAGAGAATTTACATACTGAGGTAAAAATGAGGTAATCAGTCGTGACAGCGAAAATTTTGGGGGTAAAACTTGACGTAATCTACAAGGAAAATGAACAAATGAGCTATTTTGCAGGAAAAATCTGAAGGAATATTTAGGGGCGGAATGAACAATTTGGGGATAAGGTAAATACAGCCATTGGATTTTTTATGCTGGTAAAATCTAGGTAATCTATCAGGTAAACAAAAAATTCATATTTTGGGGGTAAAATCTGAGGTAATCTATAGGGGGAGAGACTGAATATTTTGAGGTAAACTGAGGTAATCATTAGCGGACAGGTAGGGAAATTTTTTGGGGGTAATGCTTGAAATAATCTGTGGGGGAAAGGTGGCTGGCAGGAGCCTCTTGGCGAATGGCTGCTCCATAGGCACTGTGTCTGTGAGTGTGGAAATACCTGTCTGGACTGCACCTGCACCCAGGTACTGCCCGAGCCCTGGGCAGCATTGAGCCCCTGAGAATAAAGAGGAATTGCATCCAGGGAAAATGGAATCACAGAACCTGTGGCTCCCGCAGAGGAGGGTGCCTGAACGAGGGTCTGGTTTTCCTCCGCGATTGCACAGAAGCGATTCTGCTCTGTGCAAAAAGCACCACCCCAGCATTCCCCCGCTCTGGGCAACACAGTGCTCCTGAGGTGCTTTTCTCAAATATTTTATTCTCTTACACTTCCCGCATCAAATTGTCCTGGAAGGGGAGTCAGGTTTCGTGCCTCCCTCGTTAAAGGGCTGTAAATACGAGACCAGAGGGACCAACAAATAAAATTAGCTTTAGATTCAAAGCTTCCAAATCAGGACAAGCAATCAGCCAGAGTGGCAAAACTTTGTTAATTCTTGACAGATTTTGTAGAGTAAAAATAAAACTTACTCACATTCTTAATACAAGGTAAATACACGTTATCCCTGAGCTTTGTAATGTACTTCCAGAAAAAGATAGGGAGGCTGGTGTAGCATTGCATTCATCAAGGACTCAGCCCTAACGTTTTCCAAGAGTCATTAACTCAGATGGGTCAGAGTCCAAGCCGGATTTTCTTCTGGGGTGCAAAACATTGTGGAGTAAGAGGAACTGTCAGGGATCTGTTCTTGCATGCTGTTGCTGAAAAAATTAGGAGTCGTATCAGAGACCGTCACTAGATTTTTTTTTCCTTGGTAGGAAAGAGCCAAAAAGGAAAAGCTGAAGAAGGAAGACAGCAGGGTGTATCTCCAAGGAGTGAATCAGAAAGGTAATTTTGTCATTTTTATTTAAAAATAAGTCCCTCTGGTAATGGGATTTTTTTTTTCTTGCCATCCTATAAAATAACCTCTTGTTATTGCAGAAAACACTAGCAGAAATGGACTGCACTGAGAAAGAGCAAAAACCTTCCCCTAACACCAGTTCTACTCACGCACATTCATTTGCTGACACTCTAAACCGGCAATTAAGCACTTTGTCTCCTGAAGATCTGTGTTGCACTCGCAGGAGCGGACATGTAAACAAAGGCATATTGTCGTGCTCCTCTTCAGTTCAGCCATGATCCTCGCGGGCCAGTTAATCCAGTTTTATGGCCAGGTTATACCAGCACTGCAGCACGCAGGGGCTGCACCAGGACAGATAAAGGTGCAGAGAAAGGGCTGCCTAGATTAAGACTCTGCACAGCTCTAATCCTGCCTATGCTGAATATTCTCTCCCCTATCTCCCTATCTCACCCAAAGACTCTACTCAGTCCAGCATGCCACTTCCCAGTAACCTCTTCCCTGATACCAGCAGCTTCTTGCTGGGGAGAATTTGCTCCCATTACCACACCTGATTTAGCCTTTGCTCTCGCTCGTCTTCTGCACATTTAGCTGGAACCAACAGCTGCCACAGGAAAGATGTCTGAAAACAAGTAGTTGCTAGTGGTTTGGTTTTAGTTTTTCTTTTTTTTTTCTTTTTCATTTCTTTTCTGGTAGTTATTAATCTGCTCTGTGTTTTCTAATTGCCCACGTATAAAGAGAACTTAATTCAGTCAAACCACATAGGTGCTCTCCCTCTCCCTGTAAAGATTAGTGTGGATCTATGTCTGCATCCTCTCCTCTAGTTTTCGTTGAATGCATCTCTATCTGATGCCTTCCCCAAGGTGTCATACATCCCTGTGGCTATATATCCAGGAAAGCTGGCCAAATCATTAGTGATGAATAATTTATCAGAAAAATTTTACCTCTCTTTCAATTGTGAGTGCCACATAGTGCCTGATTGGTGTCTTACTCCTCAGCAACTTGCTGGAAATACTTGATATTTGAGATAATTGGACAAAAGCTTAGTCCTACAAGAAGCTGAGCACTCTGGATTCATTTCACAAAAAGATCTAAGTAGGAAAGTTGGTTGTTCAGCTGCAGTCAGTGAGACTGGGCTCACACTGGTGGTGAAAGACGTGCTAACACCCTCTGCTGAAACAGAGCCCAAAGCAGCGAGCGCCGTGCAGGACCCTCTGATTCTACTCTCTGGCTGGACTTGTCAGCTGCACAATTGCCTCTCACAAAGATTTTACTTTAAAAATATTTTCTGGCTGTGAAAAACAATACAGTGTTCAAAATCAACAGTACACGTAAAGGGAAGAAATAGTATCTGAGCATCTTTTAAAGCTCTGCAGCGTATCTGTGTCCTTTGTTTCGATGTCGAACCAGATACCTCTTAATTCCTAGCCCTCCTTGGCCTGCTTGGCTTGTGCCCATAGCCCCAGATTTTCTTTGATTGCTATGTGACCTTCTGAATTTTCTATCTCCTGCTAGAATTAATTCAGTAGTGTTTCAGAGACAATTTTTTTTTTTTTAAGGTAGGGAGGCAGAGGACAAAAGAAACATGAGGTAGGAAGGCAGGGAGCAAAAGAAACACAAATCACAGTATTTAAGCAAAAAGCACACTGGGAAGGAAATTATGCTTTTCACCAAACAGCTCTAGTGTACAGGGAAATTAGGAGCAAACTTATCTGCTCTGCTCCAATTCCACCGTGCCACTCAGATGAGAATCCCAGATGCTGCTTTTCTCACACCATGTCCCCCTTCTCTCTATCCTATTTTCTTCACATCAGATTTCTCTCCTCCAGGAGGGCCTGTTTCTAGAATCATGTTTGCTTCTGCTTTCCCTTTGGACTTCCAGATACTTCGAGGCTTCTGCCTCAAAACAGTCATTCTTTGCCCCTTATGTTTACATAAATACCTCCCCCAAACCTCTGTATTGCTTTCACTTGGGGACTGCACAGATTGTCTCACGTTTAATTAAAGTTATCTGTGTGTTTCTGTCTGTTTTCTATTTCTCATCATCATACACAACCTGACAGAGCAACCGGCAGCCTCCCTGGTACAGCATTATTTTTTTGAACATGCTATCGATAGCAAAAGACACTGTGTCTCAGAAAGCTTGCAATTTAGAGAGATGGCAGGGAAGAAACGAGGGAAAAATAGGATTAGTACCTTCTTGATTGAGGAGGAGAAGTGAAGAAAAGCAATGTAAAGACCGTGCGTAGTCCCTCCGGTGTCACAGCCGACATTAGTGGGACACAGACTTGCACCTAGGTGTTCTGAGGCTGTGCAGTTCAGTACTTTAACTACAAAGCTGTTTTTCCTTTCTCTCCTACGTTGCTCCCCGCTCTCCTCCCGTTCCCAAAAAGAGAGGAAAAGAGTCCACCCTCATCCCCAAGGCTTGGGGCGCACCAGTACTGTCTTTTTCCAGTATTATGCTTTTCCCCCTCTTCAGATCTCCTTCCTCCGCACCTTGTGAGTGCTGAGCACGAATAGCAGAAGAGAAATGGAGACTGTCCACTGCATATATTGGCTGGGTTTTTTTTCCCCTGCACACTCCTCTGGCTGCCTTTGACCAGATTGCTTTCTAGCTTTGGTTCTGTCCCTATTCTATTGTGTCTGGGAAGGATGACCCTGAATCTCTGATTTCTGAGAGTTGTCGCCAATCCTCTGAATCTTAAAGAGAATAAAATTGTAGCAGGAAAGTTGTACCATTTAATAATACTCTGCCCCGCCCAAGTGCAGAGATTTTAACTGCTTTTTTGGAGATAAGAAATGGAGCACAGATGAAAAGAAGCATGTTTTTCATTTTCATATTAAAAAAAACCCCTGTAATTCAGAACTTTCACACATACTCAGGAAAGGGAGAGGTAATTACTAAAAGGAGACTTATCTTTTCAGGTAGGTTTTTCAATGTATTTCTTTTCTGCTTTGGCTGCACTTACTTCAGCTCTAGCTTGGGGGTTTTTTTGTATGCATTTTAATAGTTGTCATCAATGCAGTTTCTGAACCTTCCAATTTTAACCAGTAACGTCTTACAAATCACCAGCTTTGAAGATTTAGGGAATTATTTCTGTGCTTTTTTAGCAATTGTAAACTAAACAGAGAAATTTAGAAACTTGTCTTGAGTTGCGTGTGTAGCTGGGCAGCACAAGAAGACAAGCTCCCAGTTCTCTCTGTTGTGCCTTGATTGAAGGACCCTGTTCAGCTCGTTACTGTTCCTCTCCCAGAGATCCACAAGGCTGGTTCCATCTTTACCTGTCTCTGTTCTGAGAGGGACAACAATGGGGTCCTACAACTTGATTCAGATCACTAAGGACTGGGATTTGCAATTGCCTGATTCAAGTTGCCACTCCAAACTGTCACCGATCTGCTTTCAGCAGTTTTCTCTTCCTCCCCTTACTACAGGAAAACCCTTAAAAATACCTATTTTTTGTTACAATTATTATTAACTGAGACTTGAGAAAAGCTCAGATACCTCAGCAAGAGTGCCAGCAGTGTGACAAACTCAGGTAGAAGGGCAAATTCTGGTTTGTACCTATATGAAAACCAGGGCTGCACTCCTTTTTCCGACCAGTTGTACAGCACGCTTTCTGCTGTAGACCTTGGGAATGCTTTGGTGCTGCTTACATGAGGAACCAAATTGTTTTTGACCTCAGTGAAGAGGGGGCCAAGAGGGACACATCTGATGCCTTTTAGCAACCGCAAGGTTTTCTGTAGAATAGACATAGCCTATGAAACAAACACACAGCTGGAGTTAGGGTGCTTTTGAAAACATTGTCTTTATTCTCTACCTCCCTTTCTTCCAGGACAGCTCTTTGCTTATTCCCTCTTCAGAAAGGGACTTTTCTGTCACACAGCCTAGCCTGGCTGGAGATTAGGGATTCTCTCTGCCCCTTCATCCTTGAATATTTCCTTTTAATTTCACAGTTTAAATTCCAATTGTGTAATTACATTCTGCCTACCCCAAATTCCTCTGTAATTTCAATTGGACACGGTGTCCTTCACTCTCTAGGCAGAACTCTTGCAGTGCTGTGGGGCACTATTAATAGGCTGCCACGCTCCACTCTAGTCCCATTTCATGTAAATGGGGAAAGAGAATGGACCTGGCTCCCTTTGAACTAAAACTGCTGCTCCATATAGGCGACAAGGGGTTGCTACAGAGTCACAAGGCAGTCTTGCCCCATGGCAATACACTGGGCAGTTTTTACAATGCCTCAGTCTGAACAGATTTTTGGAGTAAAAATCTAAATCTGTCTGGAAGTATTTCTCCCCCACAACACCATACCCTTTGATCACAAATAAAGCTGTACAGGGACACCCAAAACACTACTTCACTGAATTTATGTGGCCTGAGAGTACCTGCTCGCACCGTTTAACATGGCAGAAGTGCCATAGTGATTTAATTTAGGTCTAGGGACTTGTGTAGCAATGAGAGGGCACACAGCACAGATGCCTAGTTCAGTAAAATGCTTTACAAGAACTGGCAAGTCCCATGCATTTTATGAACCAACCCTAATACTTCCTGCAGATTTTGCTGTGTCAGCATTTCCCCATAATCCTTAGCCTGGTGGTCATCACCTGAGTCCCACATCCCAGTTTGTTTTATCACAGCTTTCCCTTTTTGTGTGTTGGTATCTGGTTCACATCAATGTGAAAACACTTCTGCTTCTCCTGCCTCCTTCTTGCTTTCAAGTTCCTTCTTCACTGTGGAGGCACAGGTGCTTACCTGGTCAGTGTGCCTGCATGCAGCCCTTTGGATACCAGAGACATTTACCTTTTGTATTTCCACCACCTTCTGCTGTGGTCTTCTATGGAAACTCAGGGAAGAAGAAGGGAGAGAGCATGTGTGGGCTGGAGAATGCCTCTCCTTTGCCTTGTCTCAGAGAACAAACTTCCTCTCTCTGTACATGTTCTCTGGCAAAGCTCATGGAAGAGAGTTGTTCACCAGGTTTAGAGTGATGTTTTACACAGCTCAGCAAAAGGAATTAGTTTACTCTAGAAACTGGAATTATTTGATGTTTGATTATCATCAGCCACAAGCCATATTCTTTTCATCATGCGTACACCACTGTCAGAGGAACATGGGGTTGATTCCATAACAGGCGACAGAGTCCTTTAACAAAGTTCCTTTCCTTGCACTGCGAGAGTACCCTGGGTACCTGGAGTACCTGGGTACTCCTACCACAGAATGATAAATCTTAACTTGAAATAAACGTCCAGCTCCTTGCTGGCAGTGCTGTATCTACACGGAACCTCAGTTATTTTGAATTTTGATAGGACTTCTGCTTTCTATATTCCAGACGTTTGGTCCTGCTCCCAAGGGATGTCTTTATGCCTGCTCCCGTGTTGGCAGACCCGAGGCTGCTGTTTGCATCTCTAGCAGCAGATAGATCAGGTGAGATCAAGGAGACCATATTTCCATGTTTCCTTGCTTAGCTTACACTGTTAAAAGTGAGTTGTTGTTAGGAGGAAACAGAGCATGTAATAACTTGAGTTGGGTTTTATTCGGCTTTGAGTCATAAATCTTAAAGGAAAGGAAAGAGCCATCATGTTCATCCCCAAGTTTGTCATACAATCAGCAAGGGGCAAGGCAGTAGTGTGGGCAAGAAAATGAAACATGTGAAGGTACAAGTGCCAGCGGGGGGAAGTCACTGTTGCTTATTGTCAGTTTTGGTGTGACACAGAAAGTTCAGCTAATCCTCTTAGTTACAGAGACACACGGGTGGGGGGAGATTGTTATCTCAAGCAATTTGCTGGCTCTACTCCTTTTTTCCTTCGAGTTTCTTTTCGCCTAATTGAGCAGCATTTCTTCCTGGGACTCGTTTGCAATAATCCTGGGGCCTCATCTGGGAAAACACTGAAAAATATAGAAGGGAGAAGCAGCCCGAGCAAGGCACCTTCCATCACCGTGAGTTTCTCTCTTCAGGAAGGTATCAGGTTTGGTTCCAAGTGGTGAGGACTAAAAATAAGATAAAGATTCAAAGTGAAACAGAACAGCCTGTTTATCAGGGCAAGTGATCTCTCAGAAAGTTGTATCTCATCCATGCGCTAGAAGATCAAGTAATTAACCGCCATTCAGGAAACGAGGACCTTGGCAGTCTAAGGGTGGAGCAGGGGCTGAGAATTCCACTGAAGTGCATCAGAAATGTGTTGATTCCATTTTCATTGCCAAAGGAATGTATCTGCAGTAAATCTAATCAAGAGTCAAAAGGTGAACGAGAACAATAACTGGGGAGGTTTGTTTTTATTTATCCAGGAGATAAGGATTCAACGACAGGAATAGAATGAGAAAAGGGTGCCTCTTTCTGAGCAGACAATTATTCCACCCACGCTCCCTCATCATCAAGGTTTTAATATTCTGTTACTAAGGCTATTTAACAGTTTCTCAGCCTCGAGGCTGCTAATGTTTGTGTGGATACTCTGCCAATTGCCACAGGTGTCTTTTTACAAAAGACCTGAATAATTAAGATGGGATAGTCCTGAAGATGGCGGTAGGCAAGAGCCATTCTTCAGCAGACTCCCAGCCTTTTTCCAGGTGCTGGAGCAGGGTTGGTATTACCGGTAGGATGCATTTGAAAACCCGATTTCCATATGCAGACAGAGCCTTAGTCCCTGAAGGCACAAATTGTTTCTAGGGAAGTAAAGGCTCTGGTTCCCAAGCCCCAGTGATTCTCCCTGGAGAAGTTTAAGATATGACTGTTCAGATGCCTGGATTACTAAGGTGCTGGAGGTAGTTATCCCAAAGAAGAGGTGTCTGAATGAGTGGTGTGGCCAGTGCAAACTATTTCAGATCATAGCCTGAAACATTTACTAATGTAAATCTGATTTCAGCTGATACCAATTTACTATGATATCCTGGGCTGAGAACTGCAGACATGAGTGATTTAATTCAAGATCATATCAATGTATTTTGCTGCGGTGGCTAAAGAATTTATTACTTCTAGCTGTGGAGATGGGTTCCTTTTCAGCTGGGATGGCTAAATCAAGCAGGGACTGCCAGAGCCATCAGATGAGAGAGAAAGGGCCAGAGTGGACATCAATCACAAAGCAGTTGTAAAACAAATAGTATAGTGCTTTTAAGAGAAAAGATGTTCTGCTGATGTCCTGCTAGCCCAGGACAGGGAAGTGAGGAGTTTGGTATGTATGTTGTATCTAGACATCCTTTTTGACTTTGTCTTAAATTCTTCAGTCTCCCTCTAGTGTTGCTAATCTGGACCTTTGGAACACCTCTGAGCTCACAGGTCCAGAGGCCATGCCTGGACCTGGCCTGTGACACAAACATGGTGCCTGTTGCTGGTTTCCAAACAAAGGAAACCCCAAGGCTGGATCAAGCAAGACTCATAGTGTGTTTCACCAGGTTTTTGACTCAGGTACTCGGAGAATAAGGGCCCCAGCATGTGCTGTGTCTTGTACCTTGAAGTCACTTCGGTGTG
Organism: Entomyzon cyanotis; assembly: GCA_024500445.1. NCBI lineage: Eukaryota > Metazoa > Chordata > Aves > Passeriformes > Meliphagidae > Entomyzon > Entomyzon cyanotis. Next base: position 2,956,091 of record JAKEPQ010000755.1, on the reverse strand, counting down.
TTTCTATGCACACCATAGATAATAACTGCATTTCCTTATTTTACATCCATATTGTGAGAATAAATGCATTAAGAAGTGTAATTGCCAGAAGCTACAGAGGTGAGAGCATCTTTCGTGGATTTATTTCCTTTGTTTCTTTAAATACATTGGTAGAAATTGATGTAAACTAATATTTGCTTTTTTAAACTGAATTAATTTATGGTTACATTTTATGTGGGAGCAGAGGCAGGAATAAAGGAACTTGTACCTGTGCTATCCACAAAGTCCTTGGACGATGAGAAACACAGGGAATAATGCTCTGTGATGACTTATCTGGGAGTCTGCAGTGCTTCAAAAAACACAAGGAGCAGTAAGGACAGGGCAGGAATTGCTGGATTCATGGATCTGTCTCTGCCTTGTGCAGGTCTGCACATCTAGCTAGTTACATGCAGGACTATACCATGCTCTTTAACCCTCTCAGCGAGCATTTCTGTTTGTTACACCGAAAATATATGGAAAAGTCAGGTTTTTTAGCCACAGATAATGCTCCCTGAATCCACCTCTGTGGTATTAGACTGCAGCTCTGACAGTAAGATACCATTCACAGTTGCAGAGACTGTGCAGAAATTAGACATTTATAAAATGCATCCATAATGACTTTTAAAAATATATTTACTTTAATAAATATTCTTGTTATTATATGTCAGGTAGAGGAATGCTAGACTAATCAGAAAATGAATGTCACTGGAAGAAAAAGACAGAATTGCAGCTGAATATCATGAATGAAAATACATTTACCACTGTGAATAGGACCATCATATTTCCCAACAGCAGAACTCCATCCTCCCCTAATTCCCCCCTCCCTTTCCCCTCCCTCCTCAAACACATACGCATACACTATGGGAGGAATGACAGCTGTTCTTCATGGAATGACAGCCCAGGGATATTGCATCCTCCCTTAAAAAAAAAACAGGCAAGGTACAGAATAAGGTCAGTGAAGGGAGACAAAGGGGTCTCCCAGAGATGGCAAAGGGTAATTTATTGACAGATGAGACAGACGTTACTACAGAAAAATATTAAATGGATTCTTTTCCCCTGTCTTTAGAAGGGAAGAAACGTGGGAAGGGTTGGGAAGGACAGATGCCAGAAATAGAGACAAATTTCCCAGGAGAGGAAGAAGAAATCCTGAAGGAAATTAGGATCACAACACAGAAAAAAAAAAAATTAAAAAAAAAAAATCAGAGCATCTATAAAGCACCGAAATTCTGTCCTAGAATCGTATATGGAAACAACAAAAAAGGGCAGTGGAGAAGGAACCCCACCAGTGTTGGCGGCCTCGCTTCAAAGGCATTCAGTGAGAGAAGGAAGTGCTGGTAAAACACAGCACCTGATTAAAAGGCAGTGTTTGAAAAGGGCAGTCGGGAAATTACAGAGCTGTGCATGCTCCCGACGTCAGCAGCGAGGAAGACTCTGGGAGCACGAATCAAAGGGAGGCTGAGAGAGCATGTGAGGCATGGAGATTTTATTAAGGGCAGGAGTGAGAAAGGGTTCATATAATGGGAGCAGCCAAGCTCAGGAGATGGGAGGAAAGGAAAGGCCAGGTCTTGTGGTGCAATAAACTGGCATAGGGCTGTCAACTTTGACAGTATGTCAGTTCTTGCTGCAAGGAAAGAATCCAAGAGAGAGACTTAAGAGTGGATGTTATGAATATAGTTTCTCTGGCCTAGAGAACTTTCCCCAAAATAATTGCACATAGGAGGGCAGGAAAAAACAGTGTACCAGTGCACTCTGGTTGGGGTTTTGTAACTCCATGTTGCCTCCAGCCAAGGATATGTTCCTAGAGCTTGTAACCTCAGAAGAGTTCATGATTTTCACCTGTCAGAGCCAAGATGACAACAACAGAGGAGTCACCAAAGAAAATTTCCACAAAGATAAAAGCAGCAGAACAAAAGAAATTTGAAGGAGAACAGATTTAACTTACATTCACAAGCAGGAACAGATTTAAGCCAAACAGTATTTTATTCTGCTCCTTCGTGCAAGGAACATGGTTTTCACAGTGTGTAACTCAGTCCATATGGTAGAATAAGGGACTAGGAGGACTCTTAGTGTGTCCATTGTAATGTACCAACTGCAGTATCTTTCTGATTGTGTCACTGCCTGCATAAATCTTGGCAAGACCTTTCCCTCCAAGCAGGTTCTTCTGGCCATTAGCTAATCTCTCCTAAACCCCTCCCACTCCAGCAAGCACACACGATGGTCTCTTACCATGTGCAAGTCCAGCAGAAGCACAGGGCATTGCATCGCCCTGTGTTGTCAGCTGCCTGCTTTCCAAACTGACAGGTTAAAAAGTGACAGAATTAATGCTAAACACGGGTTTTAAATTATCTAGATGGTGAGCATTCATCCCATCTCTGTAACTGCCCATGCTCACAGCTGAAGGGAATAATAGCCAGGCTACATTGGATTTGAAGCTTTGATACTCCAGAGGCATTTGCAATCTTTTGAGCCTTGGGAGTCTTTGAGCCTAGGACAAAGCAAAAATAAAAGCTGTCGGTTTGCTGAGTTTCACTGTTAAATGCTAAGGAAGTGTTAAATGCTAAAGCAAGCTTGTACTTCCAGTGGGTGATTTAGCCCAGCTTTCTGCTGGCTAGGAGGCTGCTACATGCTCAAGTGCAATCTGCTACACAGAGCCAGAACAAATCTGATTGTTTCTGAATCATTTCTCAAAAAGAAAACACAGGTAAAGCTTTGCCAGGAATGTATGTCCCATCCATGTGATGGTCTGTATTTATATTTGAAACCACCTGTACCATCAGTGTGACCCAGATCCAAAAGATGATTGAAGCACTGTAAAATTCAGTGCATGTTTTAGGGACAGTCTGCAATTACACTGGGTTATGATGGATAAACATGAAACTGCTATGAGGAATTTCTCCCCAGCTTGTGCTCACAGATCTGAAGGTATCTTTGGTTTTTACACCACCTTTATCCACAGACATATCCCATAAGTAGCAGATGACAAAGGGCAGAGAGGGGCCTTTTTCAACTCAGTAGTTCAGTGTTGAGGCCATCTCAGAAGTCACTGAGAGAACCTGAATATGGGTCCAAGGAAGTGTCAGGCTTTTTCCCATGCTGTTGCTTGTTCTGTTAGAGTCCCAAATCAACCATTTCCTTTTGAATTGGTTATTAAGTATTCTTTGGCCCAGAAAGGCACAGCATTGCTACTCTGCAAGGTAGCAGCCAGGAGCCATGACTTGGGAGCGGAAAAGTCTGCACTGATGAGTGCTTAACTCTTTCACGTCACACACACTCTGGAAAAGGGCCTGAAACATAGGTCTACCCCCCACAAGAAAGGCCTAAATCACCAGTTTAGAAAGTTGTGCTTGTTCTGTATGGAGGCCAGTGAGTGTTTAATTGTGCTACAGAGAAGTGAGTGATTGCTCATGAAGAACGACTTTGTTAGCAGGATGAATTTAGCACTATCTTTTGAAATTTCCTGCAGACTGCTGCTGCAGTATCCATGTACAACACTGGGCTCAGTTTCTGGGTCTCAAATACACTGACATGCATTCTCTTTCTCCCAGCTTGGGTCTGTTTTGTTTATTTAACTTACAAGTCTTTCAGGGTGAGAACATCTAGAATTGTACGGCAGTGGGGTCCTGCTGCTAGTTAAGACTTCTGGATATTAGTGACAGTAAGTAACTATATCCTTATCAGCTCAAAAGGATGCTGAGAATTAATAGGTAATAATGGGGCAGTATTTGATAGTGTTGAGTATGGGCATGAATATAAGATGAAAAAGATTCTCACCACAAAGGGCAGGAAAAGCACAGCATCTCCCCGCAAGGTTTTGGAACAATTCTCTGGCAGAGCTCTTCTGTAGAGCTGTGACAGGCAGAGGTAGCCATGCTGCTTGTAAAGAAGGTTTGTGGTCTTAAAGGTTAGCTATACCACCAGTTTAAAATGCCAGCTCTCTGTGTGGCACAGAAAGTGCAACAGTTCTTGGGGAAAAGTGAAAAAACGAGCTGAAGGCAAATTTCTGTTCCTGTTTCCCCATGTATAAAGTGGATGTTTATGCTCCTTATTAACTTCAGCAAGCAATACTGAAATTCTCTGGCATCTTCAGATCATGCCTATTTTTGAAATTCAACATTTGTACTTTTTCCTTGATTGGACAAATTTTTTTTAAAACATGGAACTGTCTTGTCAGAAAGATTTCTGATGGTCTCTGCCTTTTTTCTTAGTGCTTTTGCAGTGAATAGCTATGATTTTTTTTTTTTTTTTTTTTGCAAAATACAGACTATTTCACTGAAAATTTTGAGGACAAAAATCATTTCTACTTAGCAGTAGCATTAAAGCCCTTGAATTGGGCCACATTCTGCTGCCAATGCACTTTGGAGGACACTTGGAAATATTTTGAACAGCAGGGAAGAATAGCGATTACCACCTCACAGTCTCAAAGGTGTGAATATTGTGGGTTATTTTCCCTTTGACTGTTTATGGCCTATTTACAGTATAATCACACCAAATCAGGGTTATAACATGGCTTTCTTTTTTTTCTTTTAGTGAAAATAGAATCCAGCATAATTTTTTTTTTATTTACTGTAGCTCCCCCTAGAAGCTAAGGCATTTTCAGGAACTAAACAAGAATTCTTTCTTCTCCAAGGCATTCATAACTGAAGGAGAAACAAGGAGAAAGGTGGCTACGAAAAATACCAGGCAAGTTATTTACATTTTCTATACACTTGCAATAGCTATGTTGTTGTAAACATGGCCAAAAAAGGAAATTATAAAGGGTACTTAATTGTGGACAGAGATTTGCCACAGAAATAAGGGATTATTTTACAGTGTGTAAGCATCATCAGACCAAGCTGTGGACACGTGTATAAAGTCAATTCAGTGAAATAATATCCTTATCACTCTATACATACCAGGCAGTGGCACTGTGTAACTGAATTAGAAGAAAACAGTTGTCATAGAATCAGAATGTTTTGGGTTGGACAGGACCACAAAGATCATCCAGTTCAACCCACCCTGCCATGGGCAAGGATACCTTTCTTTGGACCAGGTTGCTCAGAGTCCCATCCAACCTGGCTTTGAACACCTCCAGGGACAGGGCAGCCACAACTTCTCTAGGCAACCTGTGCCAGGGCCTCACCACCCTCACAGTAAGGCATTTTTCCCCAGTATTTAATACAAATCTACCCTACTATTTAACATAAATCTACCCTGTTTCAGTTTAAAATGGTTACCCCACTTCCTATCACTACCTTTCCTGATAAATAATAATAACAACAACCCCTTTTGTTTGTGTTTGTTTGTTTAAGACCCTGCCCTTTCTGTGACTCAACTGGTTTGGCTAACCAAACGAAGGAGCTGTCTCTGAGATGCCAACTCTCTGTTTGAGCTATGGACAAGTTTTCCTCATTTACATCTCATAACCCTCTGGGACCTGTGTTTGGAGACAGGGTGACACCATATGGTTCAAAGGGATAATAACCAGAGAGCCAGAGCATGCAAGTGCTGTGAGCTCAGGGATATGCCCAAACCAATCAGCACTAAACCTAGACTGTGAATATTCAGGAAACTAGGGCTGCTGCTACTCCCGCTGCTGAGGATCCCAGTCCCAAGATGATGTTTGCGGTTAATGATCCATCCCTACCTTACAACATTCCCCATTGTCACAGGAACCCAGATATCCATGATAGGTAAGGACACTTCCAAAGGGCAGCCTCTGCTTCACAAGCAGTTAAGTTTCTGTTGCAGGCGTAAGGGGAAACCCACCAACCACCCATTGGTCAGGGCAAAGCTGATTCTGTCTAAGGGACAGACAATCCACCTGACCTTACTTTTAGGTGCCCTTAATATATTGGGCACAGATGTATTGAAGGGTCAGTTGTGGGGAAAATGAGAAATAGGGACATCACCCTTTCTGCTCCACAGTTAATCTCTTACAGATACATCTCTGACTGCTAATCTGTTGCAAACAGCTGCTCCTTTACCCCATAGTAAAACAGTTAATATTCCACAATACACATTTACCTTCTGATGCTATTTGTCCCGTTACTGAATTGATAAAGGAGCTGGAAGAACAAGGAATTATTGTCACGTCTCATTTCCTCTACAATTCTCCTTTATGGCCAGTAAAAAAATCTCATGGCAAGTGGCAACTAACAGGAGATTACAGAGCCTTGAACACTGCCACTGAGCTGCTCACTGCAGCTGTTCCCAGTATGAACGATACAGTCATTTTTCTTAATGAACAATCTCCTGTGCTCAACTAGCACCAGCAGGATGCTTTGAACACCTCAGTGTGGTATCCAGGAGATCGGGTGCAACTTCAACACCCATCACTTTGCAAATTCCAGCTCCCTTTGCCACAGTTTTGAGGGAAAGGAACATGCAAAGCTTTGGATACTGTGGGAGTGAACTTAATCATTACTGAGACTTGGATAGTATCCAACACCTAGCTCTTCTTTCCCTCTCCCCTGGAATTGTTGAACTCCTGGACAAATAAATGAAAGCTGTCATTCAACCTGCATACAACTGAAGTGTTCCTCTAGAAAGTACATTTAAACATTCCCTGGAGCTTTGTTAATGCTTTCTGTGGTAAAGCGTTATCACTGGAGATAATGTTGACAGTACCTAAAAAGTCAAGAGACTTCATGTGCTGGACAATTCTAACCCCCTTCTTGGGGCAGCTGGCATGGTGTCACATAAATGTTGATGCCATATGCAATGACCAAACAAACCCACAGGAGTTGGGAAACTCTGCAACACTTTGAGATACGCTCTTTGCTCAACTCGGGAGCATGAGCAGCCACCTCTGTAAGATCGGAGTAAGGATCTAGAAAGGAATATCTGACTTTGGATTCCCAAATAGTTTTTGGGCAGTAAGAAAATAGCCTGATTTTCATCAGTGTTCAGTGTCTAGGAGCCTCAAATTATGCCAATACCTTTTCAAAAATGAGTCGTGAGCTCCATTGGAAGAAAAAGCTCCCTTAGACTATAATGGAATCATTTTCTCAGGACTACTGTCATACTTCCACAACTTTTACAAAAAAAAAAAAAAAAAAAAAAAAAAATTATGTATATATCTGGGGAAATATTGATGAACAGTAGTTTCAACCAAGAGTTGACTTTCCTAGTGTGCTCCAGGCTGAAATCTCTAAAAAGCAAAAATGCTCACCTGCAAGCTATCTCCACAGCCCAGATCAGCAGGCAGCAATTAGTTTCCTAGGCACTCACTCTTCTTTCCATCTTCCTGATGGATATTTCATCTGAGTTTATGCTCTCCTCCCTCACCTTCTCTTCAGCCTCTCTGCCTCTCTTTCCAATAAGGCTATGATCTGTCGCAGACTCTCAATGGACAAGACCTATACATCCCATCACTGTCACAGGCAGTTACATGAGACAGGCCAGGATGAAAAGCGGTTTGGAAAGGAGAGAAGCCGTCGTGCTTCAGGGCATAGAGTTGAACTCTAACCAAGGAGGAGAGATGAAGGAGGGCTTTGGGCCAGAAGGGGAGAAAATTTTACGCAGGGCAGGTTATTCCATAATTACCCACTTAAACTTTCTTTATACCTTCTGAGGTGAATCTGGTTCTGGCCAACATCAGAGACAGAAGGGGTGGATCACTGGTCTGATCCAGGAGGGGAATGAGTTTCTTCATTCTTTCTGCCAGTGCGCTGAGTTTATAATGCTTTCTGAAACCACAATGATATCCCTTTCCAAGCATGACCCTTGGTCTGCCAGTGATAGCCAAAACTCCTTCCCCTAGCCCCGTCCTTCACACTTCCACAAGCAATAGAGAGAGAAGCCAGTACAAAGCCAGGTCAAGATGATAAGAACAAAGCCTTGAAGGCTGCTTTTAGATACCAGCTTTACTTCGACAGAGGAGGAAATTTTCAAAGAGGTGAACTCTTTCTGTCTCTCTCTCAGGCAGGAGCCTCCTGGGAGAAGAAGAAAACAGCTTTCATTTTAGCGAGTCATGATATTTATGGCCCTTTTATGGGTTTTGTTTGAAAATATAAAAGTAGATGGACTTAAATCTGTTTCAAAAGAAAGGAGATAGGAAGGGGAGAGACAGAGCATATGAAGGGCACGTGGGTCTGAATCATCTGCCCACGTTCAAAAGAAAAATCAAACACCTTCTTTGTTTTAATATGGACCTCTTCTGCCAGTCATGAGGATAATGGCTGACCTTTTCTTGCATGGACCCTTTTATCCCTAATGACATACAAATTTTTTATGTACACTACCACCAAGAACACTCACCTTGGGATGAAACAGGACAACTATTAAATTATGCAACTGCAGCACCATGCAACAGTTCAGGTGCGATTGCTTCCAGGAAGCAGACTTTCAGATCACATCTCCTGCAGAACTGAAAGCTTTATACTGTATTCCTGAGGGGCAACTGTCAGCTTCTGCTTGCTCACATACCAGTCTCATATGGGCTTTTATCCATCCTATTTGTGGTGTCTGTTCAGCAACTAAGGTTGCACCCTTTTGAGGGCCTCCTGTTTTTCATAAGTGGAATCTCCTCTGACCCTTTGCCTCTAGGCAATACTTTTGATCCAATTCACAGACTGAGGAGCACATGCCTCGAAATTATTGAGGGAGGGAAGTTTAAGTTGAAGAACTGGGGTTTGCTTTTAGTTTTGAATGTAGTTAGGCCTGTGGTCATTTTATGCGCTTCGGGAATGAACCTTCACAGGTTATGACAGCTACTGGGATATTTTTCTGTGAGCAAAATGTACAAAGCTCCCCATTAATTGGCAGTTTCATAAAAGGTATTGCAGTTTCATAAAGCTCTCCTCTCAAGCAAAGAGGGAGTAATGTTCTGCCCAGCTAATGGATGACTTCTGTCTGGATCCGAGCTCAGCATGGAGTCATTGCAAAGATCAAATTGCTGGGATGGTCCATGAAGACAGAACAGTCATACTATGGTTATTGCCAGCTGATGTTTACTGCGTCTTTCTTTAATATGGTGCCCTGCAACAATCAAATGGAGAGATCACAAATAGGCAAATCTTTAAAATTAGGCATGTTTGTGGCAAGAGGTGACTGAAGTATACAGCTTTTTGACCAGCTGTAAAAAGTTCTTGCCACCATGGTTATTTTCTTATATTACTCAGAAATCCAAAAATACTCTTAAGACATTAAGCTGCAGGTTGATGCTATTTGCAGTTGAGTGATGCTATAAAAATTACCAATTCCTTTAAAAGTTTCTGTCTTCTAATTAGTATCACCTAAGTCTTGGTTCAGTTTTATGCCCACACACATGCCCTTCTGACTGGAGTCATCCTTCCTGTCATGGTTACTTGTGCAGAGTCCTTGGTAAGTTTGAATCAGGTTTTAAGATTCATTGATCTGGCCTTGTCCATTCTGTGGTGTGTTCTTTGATTTAATTTAATGACCATAAAGCATTCAGGCATGTTGGCATGAAGGGTGCACTGAAAAAAAATAAGTGATTGATTGATTGATTGATTGATTATGTAGAGACATTGCTCTCCTCATAGTTAACAATGAAGCTAGTTTTCTATTACACACATTTGTGTCTTCCAGGGCACACCTATCTTAACTAAACCAGTCTGCCTGCAGGTGTGAATCAACGTAGAAGCAGTTACGCTCTTATGTAAAGATTAAAATTGTCTGTTTTAAAGATACATGCAAATAAAAATGAAATGCAATCCAGAGGGGAAGGTTCAAAGCACAGACAGGATGTCCCTTCTGCTCTCTAAGACAGTTTTCACATCACCACACTTGGATAGTCCTCGGAAGAACTGAATTCATATTGTTGCCTGCTTTTATAAGTCACAAATAATGTTTTCTTTTTATATCTGTGTGTGTTTATGTGTGTGTGTGTGTGTGTGTGTGGCACCCTGTGGCAGAGGAACAGCAGTCACAGAGAAACACCAAGCTCACAAACTACTGAGTGATTGTAACAGAAAGATAGATGGAAATAACATGAAATCAGCTCCCGAATATGTTGAAATGTACAAAAGAACAAAAGGCAGCCTAAGCAAAAAAACCCCAGAAAACAACAAAACCAACCAAAATGACAGGGTGTTCATTCAAGCAGATTATGCTGGCATTGGCAATACACAACCTAAATACATGCACTTTGAACCTTTCTCAATTTATTACATGAAGAACAATACAACAAATATTATTGGCATTTAAATTATTACCCCTGGGCAAATAGTAAGAACCTTGCTGAAATGACTGGGGCAATTCATACACCGTTTAGACCTATGCTATCACCTCTCTGGAGAACAGTTTATTTGTTACACATATTTCCCATTCTGGAAGTTTTCTTCACAATTAGAACAGCCAGAGATTTGACCTACTTTCATTTTTCTAAATGACAAGTGAAATTCCAGAGAATAGGTAGGTAGGTGGCTCTCAAAGAGATTTTGCTGGATTACATGAGTATGCAGTGTCTGTTTCCAAGCCCTAGACTATATTAATCATATGCTTTCAGTATCTTTGTTGGATTGTCTATAAATTTAGGAAGGTCACGGATATTGTGTTTTCACGTTGTAATAATGTCTATACTGAATGTATTCCAGCTACACCCTTTAGGGAAAGGCAGGCAATGCAACATAACCTCCCCAAATAAAACTTTTTGTCTCATAATTCACCTAGCTCTCCACCACAGCTAATGTGTAAGCATTTCTCAAGGAGCTGTAAAGGAAGGAAATGGTGCTAAACTCCTTTTAAAATTATCCAGTCTAAGCTAGTGCTGCACACAATAAATCACATTGTCCTGAAATTCCTAGATGGGGGAAATGGGCCATGGCCCCACAGCTATCAGTATTACGGTGCAAAATGCAGCTCTTACAGTAGGAATAAAGTATTTCTTGCACATTTCCGCTTCCTTCAAACTTGCTTGTACCACACTGAATTCCCAATCCAGCACCGATGTCATTTTATCATCGGTGTCCCACTAATGTCACCCTTTCTATCTCTCCCAGTCCCCTTCACATTTCTCACAGACCAGTAACTTCTTTAAATCTCCTTTCTTCCCACAGATATTGCCTCATAACCTTTACCCAGACTTTGATACATCTAATCAAAATAATATTTTGCATTAGCCTCTTTGGCTTACATATGTTATCTTCCTGTCTCTGACCACTGTGGGTCCCCCTCTTAATTTGCCTGTTGTCTTCAGATCTCTTTTTTAACATTCATCTCCTAGCTCTCTGGCTTTCACCACTTTCTTATGTCTTACTACAAGCAGAACAACATCAAATGGGTTTCTCTCACATCTGTCCCTCCTTAACTTCTGTGCTTCCCATATCCTCTGAGTTCCTACCTTGTTCAAAGGACATTAAAGAAACAGAGTAGTAGAAATGAGAGGACGGCTGTGGAAAAACGTAGAAGGACTTACTGTGACTGAGGGACTGAGAACTAAGATGGCAGAAGAAATTCAGGGCTAATAAATGCAAAACATTACAAATAAGAAAACTTTACATATAAAATTATGATCTCAGAGCTAACCATTGCCATCCAACAACAAGATTTGGTGTATATAATAAACAGTTTAAGAAAGTATCACTCTGGTGCTCAACAACAGCCAAAGAAACATGCAAACTGTTAGGAGTTACTAGGGAAGGAACAGAAAAAAGGTGGTCAATATTCCATAGGATAAATCCCTGCCACACCTGCACCCTGGATACTGTGTGAGGATTTGGTCCCTGATCTCAAATGTGACAAAGCAGAAGTAGAAAGGGTTGAGAGAAGAATGGCCAGGATAATGAAGAGCCATGGAGCAGCTCCTATATGAGGAATAACTAACTCAGGCTGAAACCAGAGAGCTAAGGATGGGACAGAACAACAGAAGGAGGAGTAAAAGCTCATGGGATGTGTAGATACTAAATAGATACTACATTGGCATGGAAGGCTAGTGGGCAGAGGGTTCAGAACAGACAGAAAGATGATGGCTTAGCATTTTGTGTACAGTAACTTCTGTGACTTCTTGCCACAAGAGATTACAGAGGCTAGTGGGCATGAGGCTATAGTGGTTATAACTCAAAAATTACTAGGCACTTCCATAGAAGGAAAATCTATTAAGGACTATTAAATACAAAAATATCACACCTGGCTTAGAAAGTCCTTGAGTTGCAAATGATTAGAAGCGGGAAGATCATGCTGAGGAAATAACACTTTTATCACTGTATATATTCTTCCCTAGGTATTTGCTGTTGTTCTCTATCAGAGACAGGATATTGAGCCAGATGGACCTTTGGTCTGACCCCATACAGCCTTTCTGATGTTCTTGTGTTTATATTCTTAACTGACCGTATGGATGCTCCTTGCACTTTCACCTTCCACTATACAATGCCAAAAAACCCCTCCTGCCTACAGAAGCAAACTGAGAGGGAGAAAAAAAATCAGTCCCAGCGCATCTTTACTGACAAATCCTTCCCAGATAAATTTGGGTACTTATTTACTCTTTTAATCTAGTGTCAGACTGGTGTCATTGCTGAAAAACCATTCACTCTGCAGTTCTGGTCACCTGAAACAATCTGTGCAGACCTCTCCCCTTTCAGCAATTCCTTATCTCCTTCTAAATTCTCATCTTAAAACCTGACTTTCTAGCCTGCCTTCAACCCCTCCATTTCTGTCTCTCCTGGTTATTGGTCTTATGACTGAATGCTTTAATATTTTCACCATGCAAGGTCTTTATGTCACTGTTTCATGTAATTTATACCTGTGAGCTGGAGCCTTTCCCATCTTGCTTTCAAGCACTGGCCATATACTGTATGGAGTCCAAAACGATCCCCACCCCCTTATTGCTTTGGGGGTTTGGCTTTATTAACAAGGATATAAGCAATAAGAAAATAAAGTTCAGCTATTTCTAAGGCTTCTCCCTCATGGCTGCTCAGCCAGCATCTTAGATGGCCTCTCCCCAGCAAACCATTTTTATCTCCCTTTTACACAAGTGAACTAATAAGCCACCTACCTCAATGAGTCAGCAGAACCCACTTAACCCTTTCTCACAAGGGTCAGAACTCGCTATCAGGATGGTTTGCCTAAGACTTTTTACAGAACCATATTCTGGCCCTCGGTCTTGAATAATTTATTTGTGCAGCAGACCTAGATTAGTGTTTAAATCAAAATGCTGCCCAAACAAAGGCTGTGCTGTACAGTGCAAAATGAAACCAATTACCACATCATCTACTGCTCGTCTTTCGCAGCGCGAGATGCCCCCTACAGTACTGCAGAGGACAGGCTTGTCTGCTGGGAACATCCAGACACAGGAAGCAGCATAGGGATTTTTTCAGAGGGGATCAGCCTTTGATAAAAAAGTAAATTCAGTGCCAGAAGGTATTGCACACTTCCACTTTGATCCATCAAAACTTAAGACCTTTTCTAGGCTGAAATTAAAGCAAGCTCCAAATATGTCTATGCAGAGCTGTTTTCCACGGAGCAACTTTACTAGGGATGAAGGAAAGAGGAAAATGCCTATCCTAACACAGACTGCAGAAATTCAATATAAATTCTCAGAATGCGGCGCAAAGCCTGGAATTTCACTACTTTAAAAAATAACAACACATATTCAGAAACAAGGGATGCACTGTATTATGTATTATTTTATAGCAGAAGAGCATTATAAACCTTAGAACATCTCTGCATGCCTGAAACATTATCAAGACCATGTGCCTTATGTATTTCAGAAATGTAATCTTGAGTTTACTAAAAAAAAAAACCAAAACCCCAAAACAACCCACAAAAGTGAGTTATTTCTCTTATTTTCCTACCTCTGTTACTGTTCAATCACCTGATTTTGAGACTCCATTCACCTGACAATAAGTAGCTATCATTTACCCCAGTCCTGGCTGTCAGAAAGAATCATCTTTATCTTCAGAGAAACAGGGATAATGTCCAATCAGTGAGTTATAGTTGAGAGAAATGATTCTAAGTTTAGGAAAATTGCCAGCTGCATTTTGTTATCAGTAACCATTATTTAGATAGCATGGCTGATGTGCGCCATACAGACAGGGACAAAGAGCAGGCCCTTGCCCTGTGGAGCTTGCTGTCTACATTACACAATTAAAATAGGGAGAGGTACTAGCATAATGGTAATGGTGAGCTCTAAGCATCACAGTGGGAGGGAAAAGAGATTAGAAGAAAAAGAAAAACTTCCTGTGAGAGAGCACTACTGCATCATCCCTCCATTGTCGTTTTATATTCAGCTCTGCCAGAGGGCTTTGTTGTTTCAAAATACAGTCTGTACAGAAGAGGGAACTGATAATTCCAGAGTCAAAGTCAGTAGAAACTCTCTCATAAGAGAGAGGTGGAGGATGTTGACTGGCAAGAGTTGGGTGCTGTGGTGTGTAAAGGCACACAAGTGATGCTGTGGCAAGCTGGTGGATCGTGTCGCACAATCCCACAAGGCTCTGCAGGGCATGGAAAGACCTGAAGCTCTTAACCTGGAATATTCAGTTAACATGGAGGCTGTGCTTCTTCCTCTGTAGCTCAGGGTACAAACAACACTTTAACAGTAAGAGGCCATTTGAACCTACCACCAGCTCCTGAAAACAAGCTTCCAGGTGCCACCTTCACAGACACACAACTTCTCCCCAGTGCATGGTGCCTTACACCCATGCTCTAATTAAACTATTTTGTTATGAGGTCAGCTTTTGTATCACTCTTTTCTTTCAAGGTAATCACATTAAAAATTAATCTGACTATTAACACAAAAGCACAAACTTAGCTGAGCTCCATACATAAACCAAAGTGAAGTCAATACTCAGAAACCCAGCCTAAACTAACATTAATCCTAACTTATCTCTTTAACTACATCAAAAAATGGTTTTTAGATGGCTGCTAATATTACTGCATTTTCCCTTTGTTGGCCTGAAGTTATTAGCAGGAACCAACCATACTGGAGCAGAGATGACTCCATCTAATAGAAAACAATGGTACCATAGGAATACATTCATTACTGCACTGAAATTCTAAGGAGGAGGCATCTTCTTTTTTCTAGTGTTCCACTTTGCTTCTGCTACTTAGTGAAGTAAAACAGAACATGTATTCCCCTGAACTGTGTTATTTCTGTAGACATTCATAAGGCTGGTGCAGAAAATGAAGCCTACCTGGTAATATCTTCTCAGTCATATAACGTAAAACTGATTAAGAGAAAAACATTCTTTAAGTTCCTAGAAAAGGCTGTTGGCTACTTCCATTTATGATGAAAAGGATCCTAGAAAAAATACGTCCAGTCTTTAACAACACTAGGAAACTGAAATAACCAAAATGGGATGTGATTGGTCTTTTGACTTGAGGTGCCACCATTACCTGCTTTTGCTGCTGAAACATGGTCTGGCTCCTAATGGCTTCTAACATTGTGTTCCTACCTACATTGATCATTTAATATCAGCATCTTCTTTCTGACAAACCACAAACACTTGCAGAACTTGACCTCTTCCCTTCATTGCTTTTGATTAAGAAGAGAACTATCTGCAGGAAATGCCCTGCAAACCACAAAGGATTATCAAAAATATAATGATGAGTGAGTGATTCAGGGACTCTGTGGCTCTGCTTGTGTTCCTGTGGTCTGATCTTGGTCACTCTTCCCTTCTCCGCTGGAGCTTTGCTGTAGTTTCTTCTAGTCGGCTTCTCCAAGCAGCAATAATGGCATCATCATCCATCTCTTCTTCCTCTTCTTTACGTCTGCTTCGCCTGTACTGAGAGACCTGCCTAGATGCGAACCTTTCTTCACTTTGCTCCACTTTTGCCTCCTTCTTTCCATCCTCTTCAGACTTTGAAAAGCTCTGGGTGAACTTTCTCTTTGCTCCAAATTCTGACACGTCAGACCTGGCCTCCTCTTCACATGCTTCCACATGATGAGATCTAACTCGGCTCTGTGTAGATGGTTCAGGGGACTCAGAGTCAAATGGTGGTTCAGGTGACTGGCTGAAAACATGCAGCTCTGGGCTATTTTCTCTGGAACTTGTCTCACTGACCCTGGACCTTGTGAACTTGTACATCTTTTTGTCCTGTTTTGCAGAAGCAGAGGAAAATCTTGACATGGTTCTCAGTGAATCTCCTGTTGACTCATAGGAAGAACAGCTATCTAGCTCTTTTCTTTGGGATCTGCAGAATCTGTAACTGGATGTTTCAGAATCCATCTGTCTGACTTTGGATGATCTACCATACTTCTCTCTAGTTTTCTCAGTTTGATCATAATATGATGGTGGTTCTCTTTCTGCTTTCAGGCCATTGAGCCACTTGCTAATATCAGGATCTGTCTCTGACTTCAGTGCACCCGAGGTTGCAGGTTGACTGGACAGATCGAAGACTGCATCAGTTCTGTCAAAATCTGCTTGCAAGGGGCGCCTGTGGCTGTTTGTTGTACTCTCTATGTCATCTTCTGTTTCATTTTCCTCTGCTTTGGTCACCTTTTTTTTAAATAAAGTGCTACGTTTATTGTCTCTGATCACCTTTTCAATTTGATAGTCTGACATTTTTTCTCTCATTTCCATTTGCATCTCCTTCTCCTTCCTCCTGAGCTTCTTTAAGTCAACATCATCAGCAAACAGGCTGTACAGTGGCTTGCTTGTCTGTGTTGTCCTCACGTTTGAAGTAGTCCCTTCTGTCCTTGCGCTCACAGAGGTGTTGCAAGACAGCACAGACTGAGATTCAGCCCTGCGCAGCTCCTGCTGAGAGGCAGCAAGGGATGAACCACTCTGAGCACTGAGAAGAGAAACTTTGTCATCATCTGCACGCCTGCCAAGGTCTCCTGACAGTGAGGCCATGGCAGACGATGGACGGGACAGCATCAGGATCTCATTTTGCTTTTGAGCAATGGTTTCACTGACCACATTAGCGATCCAGTTCTGAATGCTTGCCATGGATATTGTGTCACCTGGGCCAACTGCGAGATTGGGAAGGGGTATATTTGGCATCTGAGACTGCATTGCTCCTGTACAACTCCTGGTCTGTGACAAAGATGAATGATTTGTCTGCATGCTCAGGGCAGAAGCTGCATCATCGGCACCACTTGCAGAAGGTGCTGAAGGCCAGAATGCTGACAGGGGAATACTCCCACTCATTGTACTCTCTGTCTCCCAGCTGCACATGGACTGGCTTTCTTCTAAAATTTTCTTTGAACGTTCAAGGAGCTCTACACGCCTCTGCTTCTTTTTAGCTGAAGCAGAATCCTCAGTTTTGGCAAATTCCAAAAACTCCTCCTTGCTGCTTTCACTGCCCACCTTCTTCTGCTGCTTCATTTTCCAGGCCTGGTAAGCAGTCAGATCAATAGCTGACAAATTCTTCCCTTCTGTTTCCTCCTGATCAGGCTGGCTGCCATCTGCTCCAGGAGATGGTTCTAAATCCTTCTTGTGAAAGCCAAACTGGATCCTCTTGACCTTCCACCTTTCTAGAGGAGTCAACTTGTCCTTGTTCTTTTGGCAGAAATTGTAGAAGGAGCTACAGGAGGAGTCTGAAAACACACTCTCCTCATCCACGTCCCTCTCCTTTCTTCCTGTTTCTGGGGATTGTCTCTCCTCACAAGTTCTATTCCTAGAATGATACCTCTGAGCAGCTTCTTTCTCAATCTCCAGAAGCCTCTGATTCCACATATCCCAAGTGCTCTCAGAAGACACAGAGCCTGAGCGGCTCCTCCTCATCCTGCTAAAGCTACTGGCTTCCAGCTGTTTTTTTAGGGTTCGAATTTCAAAACTGCTCACACTCTCAACATCACTGAATTCACCTGATGGGTAAGGTCTTCCTCCCATGCTGCACTCACCATCCTCCTCCCTGGCTGTACCCTCCATTTGGTATTTCTCATTTCTGCGCTGCCAGTCGTGGATCCTCTGTTCCACATCCTCATCAGATTGTTCCTCTTCCTGATCCAGACGCTTCGGAGGTGTTCTTCTTTCATGGTGAACTCCTGCTTCCTTTGCAGACAGGCCTTGTTTCCTCCTCCATTCCTCATACAACTGCTCCTCTTCCTCCTCAGTGATCAGGGTGGAGTGTTTGGAAACCCAGCTAGTTTTTTCCACCGATGAAGAGCTCATAAAACTACCCAGCATGCTGCTGGTGTCCTCTTCTTCTACTGTGATGGAGTGGGCTTTGGCTCCCCTGATGCTCCCTGAGTCCCCAGCTCCAGACAGCCGCGAAGAAGTCCCTGCATCAGCAAGAGGACTTTGGCTCGGAGTCACTTCCTCATCTCCAGAACGCTCCAGCTCTCGCTCCTCCAACAGCTGCTCATTGAGCTCCCGCAGCTGCTTCAGGAAGCCGTCGTTGGGGTAGATGGCACGTTTCTTCCTCAGGGTCATCAGAGCCTCCAGAATGGTCATGTGGTGGTAGATCATCAGGTAGGCAGCCACCAGCACAGCTGAGCGGCTGATCCCCATCTCACTGCTGACAAGGATTCTGCCTACAGAAGGGAATATGGAAGGAATCAGCTATTTCCAATTACAACAGGATGCACTGGTATGTAGCATAAAAGCATTCTCTGAATAGTGTTAAAAACTATGCAGATTATATGTTTCAGTGACTGAAACCAATACTAAATATCTGATGGCTTTACCTTATTAAAAATCTCAATACATTTGAATAAAAATAACAGCCCCAAAAGCTGTGGGCAGGCACATTTCCAAACAATCTAAATAGTATTTGTATTTTCGCCTACACCCTTCACTTACTCAAATATTCAAGAAGCTTAGAATAGGTATTAGAAAGGCAAGTGAGACATTCTTGACTTGCTGGCTGGCATAGGGTCAGACATTTAAGCTTTCCATGCTTTTTTCTCAATATGTAAAAAGAGAGATATTAGCATTAGCCTCCAGGAAGGTATTGGGAGGATAAGCAAGTAACTAATTTTTTCTATAAGGCCCATTATAGGACTTAAATACAATTTTACATTCAATTAATTGCATTTTTGCCAGAATCCAGATCAGTTTTGCAAGGTGCCCTCAAATAATTACATTGTAGACTGGCTGGAGGCCAAAGTCCTATTATATCTTACAAGAGCAGAACCAAGCATCTATCAGAAAGGAGCTGATTTTAACTCTGACAAACTGATCCATCTGCTTCAAGTTACTGGGACCCACTGTCCTGTACCAGTGACTGTACGAGCAAGAATCCAAACTGAGGATCTGCTTTATTTTATGGCATTTACTACCTCTTCCAGAAAACTAAGCTTTGGCACTGAAGAATTGTCTGGGGTTGTTTTAAGTTACTTGTATAGCAAATTACAGCTAAAGAAAACCTTGTAAATATGAGGAGAGTGTAAATGAGGCTTTGCTAGCTTGCAAACAACTGAAATTACTGTTTCTAAATGTGTGATAAACTCCAGTTTAATCAAACTGTTTGCACTGAAACTTAATGAAGCCAATTTAAACACCATCTTTCTGACTGCTGGTACGTTACCACGAGTGTTTACCTAATGAACCTCTTCCTACAATCCTGAAATCTCTTTTATACCTTTCTTCACATCAAAAGTCTTGGTTGCCTTCCAAGTTCTTTACCAGCCAGCAAGCCAACCTAACAGCTCACCAAAAGGAGGAGATCTCCTTCCTCTCTTTTCTTCCAAGGCTTCTGTGCCTCAGTGCATCCTTTCCTGTGTGGGCTCTGCTACTGCCCAGGCCCTTTAACAGGCCAGTTCAGATCACTAACCCAGGAGAAAACCATCTTTTCCCTGCTCGACTGTCATTTTTGCTGCGTTAGGGAGTTGAAGGATTGATGAATGCCAGCAGCAGGAAGCACCTGGACCATGCCAAGGGTAGTAATGGAGTTATGAGGAGGAACAGAGATGGGTAGAGTGTCCCTCCTCATGTTGTTGAGCTATTAAAACTGGCTCAACATTCCTTGTATATGAACAAAACTTTCCACTTTTCTTACTGGCCTTTCTACTAGGAGGTAATCTGCTGCGTCTCTATACAAATTAAATTAATTGACAACTTATATGAAGAATATCAGTGATTTCACAGATCTTAGTGCTTCTTTCAATACTGAACTGCAAAAAGATATTTGTAACTGTCCACTGAAGCTGCGACAAAATGACCAGTGTGCACAGGAGGTCCACAGAATAACAGTTGCCATGGAATTGAAGTCCAGCAAATCTGACAGTAGCCTGGGTGCAGACACCTAGTGGTTCAACTCAGCCATTTGGATTGTTCTAGTAATTCAGCCTGGCTTTTTGCATCATGGCAAAACTGAAACATGCAGGGTACAGGAATATATCTATCTGTGCAAATATAGTATTAGGTAGTACCAAATTTTTAAAACTATATTAGAACAGAGCTTCTACTCTTTGCTATAGTTGTGCTCTTTCAAAGCAGCTGCAGGAGGTGACTGGCAGCCACTTTGAAACTGAAGCCATGGGGCTGCTGGGCTGCCTCCTTTTACCAGTCTGGTCCCTTCTGTTTTGAATGAGTCCTGGCAGAAAAGGACAAGAGGTGTTTGCTGTAACTGCATGCAGAGAACAAAGGCTCTGCCCTCCACCCCTTTACAAATGTGGCAGCAGCTGTTTATCAGAGTAAGGCTTCACCTCATTAATTCCCAAGAATCCTGGAACCACTGCAGTCTTCTCCTCTTACCTCTGTAAGTCAGCAGTGCTTCGTCAAGGAACTCTGCAGCTGGGCGGAAGTGTTTGGAGATATCCACATCTGGGAAATCATCCACTTCAATGCCCAGGTACTGGATATTGAGACCGTTGTAAAAACTTGGTCCTGTGTAGACCCCTGTACCATGAGCTGCATTCAGGACATGTGTGATCCCCAGTCTCTTCAAACGGCTTTTGTTCACTGCAACGCTTCTGCAGAGAAGAAAAAAGGTGCTAGGTATCAGTGCTCCTCTTCTGGGTGGGAAAGAAGCTGCATGCTATAAGGTCTGCAGAACTCCCAGCCCATGTTACTCATTCAGCATCAGGCACCACTCAGACCTTAATGTCCTTTGAGAGTTCTACAGGTATTTCTTTCCAATACTCACTGGAAAAAGAAAACAAGAAGCCTGTATTCACCTGTAGAGCCATATGCTCTGTTTCCACTCCAGTCTGATTTGAAGTTTATACTGTCATCCTAGGTTCAGGCTGTGTACTTACCAATTTTTATCACTCCATAATTGATGCTTTACTCTACATCCCCTTGTAATTCTGTCCAGTCACTTACAGGTATCTCAGACAGCTGAACCATGGTACAGAAGACCTAATCATGTTTACTCGAAATTTGCTTTGGCATTATCTTTTAAACTCCCTTTTACATAACAAAGACTTTAGTTCCAATTTTAGGGCCCAATTCCAATCAGAACAGTGGAATTTGGGCTTATTTGTCTTTTCTTCTTCTAACTGTTGAAGTGTCTATAGCATAGGAAAGCTGCTGATTCTATTCCAGAAGTATTTACTTTCCAGTGCATAGAGATTTCTGTGAGCACAGTCTGAAAAACACTTTAGGGCTCTCTAGGGATGAAAGGTATTAGATGCATGTAATACATGTTATGCCTTCAATGGTTCCATTTGACCCTTTACTGGGAATCTCATGCAACTTGATGACAAAAGCTGACACTCACTTCTCTGCTATGAAGACATTAGGCCAGACTTCATCCACAGCATCCCTGGGGGTCTCCAGCCTGTCCTTCACAAGTGCCCTCTGCAAGTCCATCACACACGGTGTGTTAAACAAGCTGGTGTCATCAATCTTCTCCTTAACTCGGTTGTACAGGTCTTCCACCATCAGCTGCTGCGCAGACTCCAACATCCTGGGACACACCGAGTCTACCCTGACCTCCTTTGTCTTCAGCTCTGGAATAAACTGACATTGTAACTAAAAGCACATAAAAACAATGCAAATATATGAGCTGTCATTACCTGTGCCTGGGAGAAGCCTTGTGGCTCTTTTTGCCCAGAAACTTCACCCTGTTCTGTCTGCAATGTGAGCACATACAAGCTCACCTAGGAACTGCCTCAGGGTAATTAGCAATGAGAAGGGCACATTGCACTGTCCTCTCAGTCCCACACTGGCCAAAGGCCTGGGAGTTAAGGGCACCCTTATTCCAGCCCCAAAAGAATGCAGCTGCTGCCTACACTCTCCTGAACAGGGGGAGTGGAGAGGGAGCTGCTGAGCTCTTCTCCCTGGCATCCAGTGATCAGACATGTGGGACTGGTTCAAAGCTGAGCAGGGGAGATTCACACTGGACAATGGGAAACATTTCTTCTCTGAGGGGGTGGTTAAACACTGCAATAGGCTTCCTGAAGAGGTGGCTGATGCCCCATCCCTGACAGTGTTTGAGGTGTTGGACAGTGCCTTAATAATATGCTTTAACTCTTGGTCAGCCCTGAAGCTGTCAGGTAGCTGGACTTAGATGATCATGTATGTCCCTTACAACTGAAATACTCTATCCTGTTTTATTCTGTTCCATTCTATTCTAATTTGTTGCAGCAAGCAATCAGCACTCAAACTGTATTTACCACTGCAGTACACAATTTTGCCACAGATTCACTGCACAACTTCAAAGGAAGTCACCAAACCTTTCTGTAAGTTGTTATTTCTTTCTCTATTTCAGGTGGAGTTTTCTCTTAAGGGCTTTTCTATCATTTAGGATCTGTGGATGAGAAAGGTAAAACACGTGTAACTCAGGTCTGTATAACTTACATAGTTCTCTTACCTTCACTGATGATTTGTTTGGCAGCCACAGCAGATGACAGATGGATTGGCTCCATGAAGATGCTCTCTGTATCAGTGTCTGATATCACTGAATACCTGCCAACCAACCACACTGCCTGTTACGCAAATTCCCTTCACTGGGATCCCATCCCCAGGACTTTAGCCCTTTTCACCCATTCCAGAGAGGAACAGCAGGGAACTGGAGCAGGGATGGTCCTTTAATTGTAGAAGGGAAGGCTCAGCTCTTCTCCCACCCCTCATTCCCACCCTGTTCTCCAGCATGGCACTGCAGGCTTCCAGTATGCTTTGGCATCCAGTGTTTGCAGGATGTAAACAGGTCACATGGGGAGAAGCTGCAGTGGGCTGGGAGTGCAAACAAATTGCCTGGCAGAGGAGTCTATGGGTAGAGAAGATCAGTGTCTGGTTTGAGACTGGGATGGAGGATGGATCCCATGAAATAGTTTCACAAGTAACTCTCATTTAGACAGACAGATATAAACATGGTTCTAACTAGAACTTATTGAGTAACTCAAAGCAGATTACACTAGAAAACTGTTGGGTTTTCTTTCTGCCAGTTAATTGCCTACAAGCATCCTTTGAGTTACCACAAGCTGCGATGCAAGCACTGAGATTGAAGCCTGTGAATCTCCCCTCAGTACTTTGCACATTGGGCACTTCAGAGCATGAACCTGTGGTCAGTCTCTCCACTCACATTGTGTTGTATAACTGCAGGTCAGACATCACTATGACACCCACAAACATCTTTGGAAAGAGTTATTTGACACAGTGTAGTAAGTTTTTGTTAAGCAAAAGGGGCCACAATCTTAAAAACAAATATATTTCCATCTGGGTCCACCTATGCAGTCCAAGAAAATTGAGTCTCTCAGACCATCTTAACAAAACATTTTACAGAGCTTTTCCCCTGATCTACACCCTCTACACTTCCTTCCTAATAGATGGTACAAATCACTAGGACAAGTTTGCTGCCACCACAGAAGCTCTCTGTCTGCAGGGTTGCAGACTTGCACTACACTGTTTGTTTTTGTTTAATTAAAGCAGGAGTGGGAGGGTGATTAATATGCAGTCAGGGTGCAGCAGTGTCTGGAGAGCTGAACTGTTTTCATGCTCCAGAATCAAAACAGAGGGCACAGCCATCGGAAACCACTTAACAGGCTCATCCAGGTCATTTAGTGGAGTTCCAGCACTTGTCAACCGTGACTGAAAGTAATCCTTTTCTAGTTCTTCAAAGGAGTTTACGAGATGAGCAAGGGGAGTCTCAGTCTCATTTACAGGAGCTGACACAAATTTGCAGCTATGCCCTGCCTTCAATTCCTTTTGCTGTAAAGGTTGCCTCCAAGCTCAATAAAAAGGTAACAGTTGGTAATAATCTGCCACCACAGCCTCAACACATTTTACCTGTAGCTGCCCTGAGCCTCTGTGAAATGCAGAACTGCCCAAGCCTGGGTCCTTCAAGGACCCCCTTCTGGCTGGGAAGGATCTTGCCATTTTCATCCCTATGTTTTGTCACTGACAGCAAGAAAAAAGAGAGGAAAAAAAGGAATGGGGAAGGGGAAGGGAATAAACTGGAGAGATGCTTCTGTTTATTTTGAGTGACTGTTGAGCAGTAGGAGAGAGCTCAGTACGTAATTGTACATAATTTTACTTTATGTGAGCTCAGTGATCTTCCCAAACAAATTTGAAATACATATGGTTAAATGATGTAAGTACTCCACCTTAATTTTTCTGCAGTGTCCCACAGTTAGCAGGAAACATTTAATAACCTCCTACTTGTTGAGGGCCACTGGGGCAGGTTCTTCTCAAACTCAATCCCTACTCCTTGCTTTCAGCTAAAGCATCTCAAAGGGTACAGAAAGCCCTGCAGAGCATTTTGCTTTAGGAAAAGAGAACAAAGGGATGTATTTTTCCTTGTCCTAGGAGAAAACACATCTAATCATGCTTGTTTTGCTTGAGGTAACTCAATTTCTGCTTCTGCTGTGACAGCCTCCTGCTCAGTGCCTGAAGCCTGTAACTAAAGTTGGTTCTGAATCAAACCCAAATCCCAAGACCTTTGGTCTTTCTGGGGCTGGCAAAGCCTAATATCAACATTAAAAATATCCACAAGTCCTTATAATGGGCATAAAGATGAAGCTGGAGTTGGGAAGAGTTGAAATTGGATCAGAAGTTTCAGTAATGAGAGGGTGAGACAGGTAAGAGGGACGACGCCAGCCCACAGTAATCCTTTCTGCAATTTATCCCTGCTGTGTACACCTCCCAGTGAGGTGGATTAATTAGTGCAGGAATCTTGTCTCTGCAGGCTCTCTCCGTGCTGGCACACTGACCCCACCTCAGGGAGGGCAGGGAATCCCCAGGCTCAGCTTGGCCCAGGTGCACTGTGGAGCAGAGGAAGGAAGGGAAGAGCAGGGAAGGGCAGCCTTGGCAGTGCCTGTGGACTCACCGGCTGGGCGAGGAGCTGCGCAGGTAATGGGCCTGCACGGCCTTCACGTCTGGGCCCTCCTCCTCCTCCTCGGGCACCGCCGGCTCGCCATCCGAATCTCTGCCGCTGGCCATGGCTGCCAGGGGACCTGCTGCAAGGGGAGCAGGGCAGGAGGGAGAGCCATTACACAGGTCTGCATGGGAGGCTATTCCCCGGCCGTGGGGCATAAGTGGCAGGGAGATACAGCACCAGGGGGCTCCCACATTTTGCTCCTGCGAGGAGCCCTTTCCACACGGGCTACACTGGCTCCTCTTCCAGGGCACCTGCCATTCTCAGGGCCTCGTGCAGCTCCCTGGCTGCTGCCCAGCGAGCGCCAATGCTCTTCTGCCTGTGAGTAAGGGTGCAGGAAGGCCAGGAAGGGGTGGCGGGGCAGAAATTCTATACTCCCCTGACCGTGGTGTCTGGAAGGAGCTGTACGCAGCCAGAGCCGGGCTGGAAGGAGGGTCGGGGCAAGAAACATGAGACCTCACCTCCCCAGAATGAAACACTCCTAAAGCTTAAGGCCAAAGGAGTTTTAAGGCTTGGGACTTTGTCCTTGTAATCCTTTGTGTGGAGGCTGCTGTTCTCACCCTGGGCACAGGACAGGTGACCATAGCTCAGTTAGTAGCATGGGAACCCAGTAGCCAACACTTCCCCTGGCCCGGGCACAGGGACTCTTGCCTCAGTGCCACACAAGCCGGCGGCAGCTCCCAGAGAGCCGGCAGCCAGGCTCAGGCTGGAGGATCACAGCCATGTGGTCACTCACATGCCAGTGAGTGGGGACTCAGGGGAGCAAGGAAAGGGAACTTACCCCTGTGCCTGGATGGCTCCACTGGGGGTCCCTGCTGGAGGCACTGCAAAGGAGTCCACTGAAGACAACAAGGAATTGTACTGGGGGGAAAGCAATCAGCTGCCCCCCTCTCGCTCTCTCTACAGCTTCTTCATCGAGGGGCAGGACAACTGTTGGCACCAAACCTTTATCAGCTTTCTAAATATAGCTGTCCTGACACTGGCTGCTGGATTGCACAGAGAAGGAATTCAGTGCCTCATAGAGAGCAGCTGGTCAAGCACTTAACTCCTTCCCTGCTGTGGGCTGGGACTGGATCCTCTGATGCTTCTAAGTTGCAGGAAAGAGTCCAGAGCCAGTGAAGCTGGACCTCTGCCTGCAGAGAGCCTATAGGCAAGGGGGATCCCACCAGGCACAAACTGAAATGCTGCTATGACCTCTGATATCCTTGGAAATGCAGTGCAGGATGAACCACTCCAACCTAAGGGAAAGTAAGCTACCTGTCAACTACCTAGACTTCTGTAATGACTTTGGCATGGTCCTACACAACATTCTTACCTCAGATGTGGAGAGAGATGGATTTGATTGATGCACTGTTTGATGGATAAAGAAATGGCTGGATGGCATCCAGTTAGTCAATGGCTCAGCATCCAAATTGGGACTGTCAACAAAGTGGTCTCCCTCCAGGTCCTGTACTGGGACCAGTACTGTTCAATATCTTTAATAATGACACAGACAGTGAGACTGAGTCACCCTCAGGAATTCTGCTGATGACACCAGGCTGAGTGGTGCACTAGATTCAGTAGGGGTAGGGACACCATACAGGAGGAGTGGGCCCACGTGAACCTCATGAAATTCAACAAGGCCAAGTGCAAGGTCCTGCATCTGGGTGAGTACAGGCTGGGGATGAATGGGTTCAGAACAGCCTGGAGGAGAGGGACTTGGGAGTAAGGGTGGATGAACTGTCACTGGCTGTGATCCAGCTCCACCTGCAGCCCATAAAGCCAACCACATGCTAGGCTGCATCAGAAGTGTGACCAGCAGGAGAGGTGACTGTCCCACTCTGCTCTGCTCCTGTGAAACCCTACCTGGAGTACAGCATTCAGCTCTGGAGCCCCTAGCACAAAACATGGACCTCTTGGAGCAAGTCCAGACGAGGGCCAAAAATTATCAGAAGGCTAGAATGCTTCTATGGAGAAAGGCTGAGAGGGTTGGGTCTGTTCATCCTGGAGAAGGTTCTAGGGAGACCTTACTGCAGCTTTTCAGTACTTTAAGAGGATCTTACAAATAAGAAGGAGAGAGAGTTTTTACCAGGGTCTCTAGTGATGGGACAAAAGGCAATGAATTTAAATTAAGAGGGTAGATTTAGATTAAATAAAAGGAAGACATTCTTTACTATGAGGACGGTGAGGCACTGGAACAGATTGCCCAGAGAAGCTGTAGATGCCCCATCACTCAAGTGTCCAAGGCCAGGTTGGGTGGGGTTTTGAGCAACTTGGTCTGGTGACAAATGCTCCTCCTGTGATAGGGAGGCTGAAGTAAATGATCTTTAAAGGTCCCTTAGGACCCAAACGATTCTGTGGTTCTGTGGTTGTATGGTGAGTTGATTTCTGTTCTTGGAAGAGCTACGATTGAGCTACATTATGTCTTCTCTAATGTCTTTCCAAATAGGAAATTTCTAGTTCCCACCTCCTGCCTCCCCAGCAAAGCTCATGGGCCAGGCTAGCCCAGGCCAGGACCAGCTGAAAGTCTGAGTGCTGTTTATCTGTACTGGGGGCTCCAGTTGTGAATCATGCAGAAACATCCTACTGTGGATTCCCTTTGCAAACAAACAAGCAAACAAGAAAGGAAGTGGAAAAGGAAACTCACCTATCTCATACCACAGATACCTTCGGTGCTGCATCATGCTGGGCAGGGCCTGCACACCCCCTTCTTGCCTGAGTGCTGCATCTCAACATGGGAATGGGAGATGTGACTGTAGGGATGTCACATCATGGCAGGGACGAGCTGTGACACAGCCACTCAAGTCTTGGTGTGCTCACAGCCCAGACTTGTGTTAATACAAGTACAGGGGTGAGCAAGTAGGGAAAAGAGAAATTGGTATATTGGATTGTGGGTGTCACAGCAAGGGGAGAAAGGGATGGCTGATTACTGGCTTGAAGAGAACAGTTTCATGCACAAAAAGAGCATTAATTGTGTTCATCCTGCAGATGCCTCCTCTGGGCAATGCAATTTCTAGCTGCTTCTGCAATGCAGTGACACATATGTTTGTGTTAATTACTGCTAATTGTGACAAGTGATCTAAAGATGTTTGATTATAGATTGGCTTATATTGGCAAGCAGAGCTTTCAAAGGACCTAAATGTTGTGGGAGCACATATACCATTGGCATCCAATAAAAACAGATGCTTTTAAGTGACTGAGCTGCTTCTAAAAATCCTATTTGTGAATCCTCAGGATACACAAGTGCAGCAGAGGATGGTGAAGGCCCTGCCATGCTCACTGCAACCCTTCAAATGCAGAGATGCTGAGAGCATCCCATAGGTTGCAGACTTGTGGAGACACTCAGAGCAGGCAGCCTGGCAGCTCCTCCTCATTTCTGGCTACAGGTTGTTGGGTTTTGGGATCAAGGTGACCATAGAGAGCAGAAGCAAGGATGACAGAAATCTTTGCTAATGACTGTTTGCATGTGCCAACATAGCAAAAAGAGCTGTGATTGGGCATCTGTCACTGGTGATTAATGTATTCATTCATAGATGAAGCTGAACTGAACACGGCCAGGTGCTGTCCTCTTAGGTGGGGTCTTGACGTAAGGTTCCTCTTTCTCTTAACTGGCAGGAGTTACAAAGATTTATAGTGGTAGCACTATGCTACCTATGCATATTCCTTGTTGGCTTTTACAGGCAAGCCTTATCAGAGCATGTATTTTTGGCAACACAATGAAGTCATCCTGGTTTGGTATTAAAGCTTTTCATGTCAATGGCAGTTTCATTTAAATAAGCTAATAATATCCCCTAAAAATCCTACATATCAGCAAAAAGATTCCCCAGAGCTGCAGGAATCAGCAAAAATAGGACTTCAAGGGTTTGCATGGCCTACAGGTGAGGGATAAAGAAGCTGATATGCAAGGGTTTGGCAGTGTTGCTGGTAGCTATAGCAGCTCTTTTAGCTGTGGTGCCAATGCTCATGCTAGACAGGGAGAGAAAAATCAAGCCAGGAACAAATATAAAATCTCTTAAAATTGCCCACGTTGCTCCTAAGACCCCCAATGAGAACTGTCAGGGAAACGTGACAGGATAGAAGTGCCGAAATACCTTTTCCAATCTAGGCTTAAATAGCTAACAAAACCAATAAATATAGAGCATCTAAACAAGCACCTTAATATCAGATTTATGTAAGTATCAGGCATTGAAGCATATTCTCTCCACAATACCTAGGAAACCAGCCTTAGCCAAGTCTCCAAAACAGCAGAATATAACCAATCCAATTGGCAACTTATTTACTTGTGATGCAAGTGGCTGATAGAGGCAGGGTAAAAATCTTCCCACCGGTGAATCGCTTCCACATCAACATGAGATAAGGCAGTCCCTGTGACCACTCCCTCTACCACATTTCCTATCTGCCTGGCTGCACAAAAGATGAGACCCATCATGGTTGCATCAGTTGTGAAACCACAGATTCTGGGAATGGAAGACAATTATTAATGCCTAAGAGGTACCATTAATTTAATTTCTCTCTTAGCCCAACTGATTGAGATTGACGATTTTTATGAGACTGAAAGAACTTCCCACCTTTAAGATTACCATCTGTCCATCAAATGTAGCTGATATCAGTCAAGTGGGTTTTGAAGTTACAGGGAAGAAGAGAGAAAAGAGAGTTTGTATAAATGATCCTGTGAAGAGGATAGCAGCAAGCTGACCAAATTGGTTATAGTCTCTGCACTTTGCTACCTTCCTTTGGTTAGGTGAAGCTGCTCTGTGAAGAACTGAGAATTAACACAGGAAGTGTGGGCAGATGGATTACAGTGATAGCATTTCTGTCACTACCTCTGTTGATCAGCCTCACAATATTAACTGGAAGCAAAATCAAAAGTGTGGAAGCTAGAGTAAAGATCCTGAATGTCTCTTCCTGGAGGATGTAGGATAAAGTCACAAAGATCTTAAGTCTTTTAGGGAGGTAAACATTTAAGAAACTCATCCTTGTGGGCTCCAAAGACAAGAAGGGAGACTGCTGACCTTGCTCCAACTTTATTTACATCTTAAGTAATTTACAGTTAATGTTTTGAGGTTAGTTGGCACGCTGGCTTTGGAAAATGTCCTTCCTTCTCTTTGCAGGGTCCTTGCCATCTCCTAATGCCTGCAGCCACTCAAAGATGAGACACATACAACAGGATGAATTTTCCTCATTTGAAAGATTCCCAAAGAATACAATTTTTGTACTCTTATGTGCTTTTATGCTTTGATCTAACAGTTGGAAGAGAACTGAGGTTGTGCATCAAACACAGATTGGCCTTTCTATCAGAGGGATTGGATTTCCAGTCATTCCTAAGTTGCATTGTCTTGGAGGTATTTTGAAGAACTGCCATATAGACCAAAAGGCAATTCTTCAGTGTGGCTTTTGGCAGATTCATCACACAAGCCTGAGGTCAACACAAGAGCAAGATACAGATCTGCTTTACTGGACTAAACACAGATATCCGGTGTAGACAACCACTTTTGAGGAAGCCTCCTTCAAAAAGCACAACAAAGTTCATCAATAATGTACCGCATTGTATGACTATTTGATCTGAAAATGGTGTCTAAGAACATGATGTCCCCATCTAAGATGCCTGAAATGATCACTCACACCCTAAAAGTGATTTTGTCCCTCAAATGGCTAGAAATAGAGCATAGATGACTATCCCACATGGAAACATCCCTTGCTGCCCAGTGGCAGTGATGAGTTTAGAAGAGATGCTGCCTTCAGTTAAATGTAATGTCAGATGTTTGCCTCAGCTGCCATCAGTCCCCTTTTTACTCTTCAGTCAATTATAGCAGCAGTTATTTGTGCCTTCCCTGTGCAGAACACATGAGCAGTGCTGGCCTTGCAGTGCCTGTGCCTCGACAGACACGTCACCAGCATGCTGCAAGCCACAGGCTGGGATATCCCACAGCCTATTGCAGCAGAGAGGGAGAAGTGCCTCTGGTACCTGTGGCTCTTGTGCAAACCACACACTGGGCATTGAACAGTAGGCATAAGAGAGCAAGAACTTGGCTTAGATGCATCTCACTTATATTTAGATAACCCATTAGTCATCAATTTCCCATAAATTACATATTCTTATGAG
Organism: Entomyzon cyanotis; assembly: GCA_024500445.1. Classification (NCBI taxonomy): domain Eukaryota; kingdom Metazoa; phylum Chordata; class Aves; order Passeriformes; family Meliphagidae; genus Entomyzon; species Entomyzon cyanotis. Next base: position 2,924,905 of record JAKEPQ010000755.1, on the reverse strand, counting down.
TATTTAAAGTAAATAGAGTTAGGCCCCTCAGTTCCTTAAAGCCTGGATGTGGGCTGCTGCCTGCCTTGTGAAACACTTTAACACCTTTTTAACTCTGTTCCTTAATAAATGTTTGAGAAAGATGAGGTTTATCCTCCCCTGCTTCCCTGTCATCACATGCACGACTGCAGCTGTACTGCACACTCCACTCCCAGTCCCACTGCACCCTTCCCTTGCTTCATGCACCTGCGCACTGGGAGAAACAGGGAAAGGCCGTTTAACTGGGGGGGGAAAGTTCACAACTGGGGAAGGAGTTCACAAGTTTACAGAGAGCAGCAAGTGATGGCAAAGCCTACTGGTGATGTGGCTTGTCATTCTGGCTGGGAGGGGAGTGGCAGGCTAGGGCAGAAGCACTTTAAAAGAGGCTAAGGAAGTGAACCTGTAGTGCCACTGCAAAGCAGCCCCTCAGCGAAAGCCAATTACCTACCCTGCCACCTGGAGTTTACAAGGAAGAGCACTTTGAAGTGAAACAAAGGAGAGATGAGTGGGACAGCAATGAAAGGACTTGGGCTGTTCATTTTCAGTGCAAGTGAGTACTAATTTGGTTATGTCCTCAAGGGCTGGGTAGAAGGAAACAGCACAAGTACTCCAGTGCACTTTGTGTGTCACTTTTTTTGTTTGGTGAAGGTTCCCCTGTGTTTATGGCCAGACAAGTGTATGTGCCACCTCTGTGCCACATGTCCAGACACTCAGGCATCCCCTAAAGCTGTAAGACAGTGTTAGGAGTGAGGGAAAAAAATGCTATTCTTCATGAAGCTGGAAAATATTTTTTAAAAAACAGTTTCATTGGTTTCTGTTAAATACAGTATTTATCTCTGAAGAAGGAACTTCCTCCTCTGGAAGTCTCAGTTCCAATGTCTTTTATCCTGTCTCATCTTCTCCTATCAATGTTCATACACCTTATTCTAGGCTTCAGACCAAGCTACGCACATGGGATTTGCTTGGGGGTTTTAACTGAAAATCCTGAAAACCTCACTTTAACAAAAAGATCCACAGAAAGGACATTCGCAGAGTTTAAAGTAACCAGAAAAAGTGGGTGGTTCCATATGCAACAAATGTGACTTGGCCATGGTTTGATAATAATTACATAAATTGTGCAATGCCATTGGTATCCACTCTCCTTTTTCATTATTGTCACCTTTCATGCTATGCAAATTAAGTATAGGGAACTTTTACGGAAATATGTATGTAGGATGAAGCTCTTTTTTTTGCTTGATCAGAATCTCAATTTTTTCAGCAAACAAAACATTCCTATAATTGTATTAATTGCCTTTCAGTCTGTTAACACTAATAATTAATGTGAAAGTAGAAATGTCACTTCCATTTTCTTCTTCCTTTGTACAAGTACAAATCTCTAAGCTGAGCAGAGGGGGATAAAACCTCTCTCAATTTCTTAAAATGCTAAAAACATGCAAAATGATAACTCACAGAACAGTAATCCTAGGACTTAAATCTAGGTGACATTGTCTCTCTAGTAGTATGTAGGCTATTTGTCCTCCCTCCTTTTCTGGACTTCCTTCAGAATTGGCTTCCCCTCCCTTCAGCCATATTTTGAGCAGATTCTGTTTTGCCTTAGAAAAAAAAAACCCCAACCTTTGAAGAATAAATCACCACAATTTTTAAACATGCTGACTATGAAGTGAAACATGGTGAGAAGTGGGAAGGAGGAAATCAGCCTGAGTCAATGACATCCCAGAACAAAACCTTGCAGCTTCCCTGAGAGAGGGAAGCTCATTCTGGGATGCGGAAGGGGATGTGGGTGACAAAGAGAAGAGCACCAGAAGCAGTGGGACATGAGGGTGACAGCAACAGATGACTGTGTTATAGGCTGTGCCTCTCGCATGCAGTGTCTGGTTCAGCTGCTCCCCAACTCTGCACCAAAGACATGTTTGGAAGAAAAGAAAAATCTCACTTATTGGAGTATTTGACTCATCCAGTTGGAGGAAGGAAAAGAAGTCCTAGGGTTGGGCAGTCTCTGCCTCAGGGCTGCATTTATGACCTGTCAGTGAACCCCAGCCCAGTGGAACCAGTTTCTGAGTGACAAAAGGATCAGGAAATGGGTTTTGCTCCATCTCCTGGTACAGACAGTGGTACTTTTCACCTAAGTGCAGGAAAGCATCTCTATGGAGTCACAACAAGCATGGAAAAAGCTTTCACAGGTGTCTCATATGGAGGGCACTTGAAAACAGCAGTGAGAAAGAGCCCCGGGGCTATGCAAACACGGGCCTTGCCCTGGGTGCTCCAGAGCAGGGAACGATCTGGGAGTGGCTGCAATAAAATTATATTAGAAATACTTTGCCCTGGTTTCCTCCTCATAACTGTCAGCAGTTGTAAATGAAATAATCCCTGAGAGAACAGAAGCCACCCCTGCCATGTCACAGAGGAAAAGGTGAAAACACACCTCACTAATGAACTCTGTGAGCCCACAGAACAACTCTCATGGGGCAGGGCATGCAGACAGGTGGGAATTTAGGCTAAAAGCGGATCCCTGTGCCAACTGTCCTATGGCACCCTGTGTAATTACCTGAATTGCCACCACAGGTTCTTAGTGCAGTCACAACACAACCTTTTGGATCCCCACGCTGTTATTTTCTAAGGAGTACTTGTTCACTGCTAGTCAAGGATCTGGCAGTGCTCAACTTGCCAATGGCTTTCTCTTACTGACCTAGTGCACGTGGCTGTGGGCTCTTCCTGTCTAAAAAAGTGGGTATTCACAACCAGTTTGCAACTCAAAGTGGAATCTAGAGATCCTTTTCTTTCTCCCTTATGCATTACGCTTCCTTATGGATCTAACCTGGACAAAGATATGGCAGAATGAGGACCTGCAGTTTGCTAGATGGCAACTTTTCACACAAATCCTCTCCAGGGCACAGTGACCTAGCTTTCAGAAGCAAACCTTCACCACCACATGCAGCATGCCCCTCGTGGCGGAAGCCCTCCTCCTCTTTCCCCCTTCCTGCACCATGTTCCTCTTTGCCATGGGAGCATCTCTGAACAGTACTACCTTTCTTGCCATTTGCAGTTTTCCCAAATGATTCCATTTGGTGCCATTAAAAAGAAGTAACGAAACCAAAACCTCAAACCAACAAACCCAGACACAGAACCCACACAAACTGCTAGGAGAAAGCAGGTGTTTTTAACCATGGATTCCCACAGGCATGAAGGTCACCTATGGCAGGACAGACATAAATGTCCAGCTCAGTTCTGAGAATAACAAAGACCTGCCCACCAGGCAATGCTCAGACATGATGAATTAACTGCAAGTCAGAGGGAATTCAGTGTAAAAGAAACGCCTGCCCTGTGCCCTGTGTGCTTCCCCAGGGCACAGAGGGATTTCTGTCTTATTCAACTCTCAGCTATTCCTGTGCTCCAAAGGCAGGAGCTGGAGTTCTTGGAGAAAGGTGACTGACTACTACCTTACCCATTTTTAAAAAAGCTAATAGCTATTCTTTCCTTGTTTCTTTCAATCACTCTTTGCTTTTCTAGGTTTTTCTGTTTTCAGGGATGAAAAACATGAACAAGTTTTGATTCCCTAGCACAAAACGTCACTTTTCTATGGGTTTGGATTGAGGCAAGTTATTTGACAGTTTTCCTGATCCTTGAAATCTGACAGTATCAGTTTGTTAGTTTAGCCTGAATCCTTAAGACTGCTGATGCAGTTGTAGTATCTGTTTATCTGTCTCCCTCTGTACATTCTGAACTGTCAAAGGATGTCACTCACACTGAAGAAGGGCTCAGGAAAAAATAAAACACCCTTCTGAACTCCATGGCAATACATGTGTAGGTGAAGAAGAGGGAAGCAAGGAATAGAGAGCAGAGTTTACCTCTAAGCCATCCTGGGCAGCAGCTTCCTAGAGCCAATCAGCTCCAGCACATATCACCTCTTGCTCAGTGGGGAATGTCCTGGATGGCAGGGAATGTGGGGTTATTGCAGCATGTAAGAAAGCCAAAGAGACTCACGTGGAATCCAGATGCTGTTATTTCTGTTGAGTGCAGAATTTATTCTCTTCCTAGTTCTGGTGTCTGCTCACGCCCTCACTGTGGAAGCACCTGCCAAGCAAATCCAGGTGGCAAGAGGAAGAAACGCTACCCTGCGCTGTAACTTTAAAACAAACTCAGTTGTTGACAGAGCAGACCTGGTTGTCTGGAGGAAGCTCTATAGCAAGGTAAACTGAGCTGCATAAAGAAACAATGAGACAATATCCAAGAAGGGGGTGGGAGATAGAAGCTGGACTGTGGGTGGGAATGGATGTTGGAATAGAAAGATTCCTTCCAGACTTTTTTTAATCCCAGAACTCTGCAGACAAAAATGCTGATTCTAGATACAATTTATCCCAAACCTATTGCACAATATTAGGCAAGCACCCACCCTTCTTCTTCCTCTCTCTTGATCTTACGATGTGTACTGTATATACTATGAGGTTTACATCTGTTAAAATACATTAAACACTCAGATACTTTCTAAAGGGATATGTGTATTACACACATACATTTATATATAGTCATCTCTTTGATATTATATAAAGTTATTAAGTTGATAATTGTACACTAAGATTTTTGAGGTATCCTACGTCCCTTTGGAGTATTTGAAGGTAAAGAGACTCCTACAGTTCTCTTTGACTTCCTGGGAATTAGTGAGAGGAGAAGCAGCCTTTGGAGACTCCCTTGAGGAACTGCCAAGGTTTTTTTTTCCAGAGATCCTTGCTGGGAGAGTTTGTGTAATTATAGGGCAATTTGACTGATGTGGGTCTCAGACAAGTCTCATGTGGTCCTCTCCTCATGGAGAGGAAAGGTGAATAAGCCCCAGCAAAAGAAGTAAGTTGTCTCTGATTTCAGATGAGTTGTGAGATGGGGATTCCAAATGCAAACAGAGATCCTTTTAAATTTCTATGTTTTTCTTGGCTTTTTCTCAAACTGGTGCAGTTTAAGGTTCTCTTTTCCAAGCTGCTCATAAGATTGGGCTGATTCATTGAGTTACCTTGCAGACTCACACAGAGGAAACCAAGGCTGATCCTTTCCCTCCCTCTCTACCAGGAAGATGCTGTGACCAGGTATTTTGATGGGCTGGTGCAGTATGGGCAGGGCTATGACCACCGCATCCAGTTCAGTGGCGATGTGGACAGCGGGGACATCAGCATCACCATCAGTGCTGTGACCATGGAGGACAACGGGACATATGCCTGCAGCGTCCGCCTCCGGAATGATCCTCCCCGCCAGTCTGCACTCCTGGACCTCTTTGTCCTGGGTAAGGTGACAGAGGCAATGCCACACCCCTGTTAGACACAGCTGCCCCTCCTCTAATGTCCACATCGGTTAAAACAACAGGTTTTCTAAGAGCAAAAAAAAGTTGTCATCCACACTTCCACCTTTGGTCTTCTCCTGCTGCTGTGGAAGGATGCTGGGAGGCATAGAGCACACAACTCCCTCAGACACCCAGAGTTGTACAACTCACTTTTATAATAAACCAAGCCTCATTACAGGGCTTTCCTCATGCCCCCTGTGGCTTGTCATACTTCACCTATCAAAGGATGGGTTACCTAACACTATTAGACACATCCCAAAATGTATCTTGCAATTCCTTCTTGGTTTTCCAGTGCCAAAAAGGGAGAAACAAATTAAATACAAACTCCCTCAATTTCCTTTAAGAAGAAAGTGGCAGGTGCAAGACCAGCCGCTGTTTGCAAGAATAAAAACAACAGGTGCAGATGGCCTGAAACAAGAAACTACTTCTGATTAACACAATTGCTTCCTTTTATCTTCCTTCAGTTGCACCATCCAAGCCTGAATGCAAAATTGTGGGGACACCACAATATGGACAGACAATCAACCTAACCTGCGTTTCTCATGAGGGTTCCCCGAAGCCCACATACACCTGGAAAAGCTTCAATGTACAAAATGAGCCCCGTGCACTACCAAATGCAGAAGGTATGGGAAATTCAGAGACAAAGTCTTTGAGCTCTCTGCAAATACAAAAAACACTCTTAAGGCTCTTTCGAGGATGTTCTCTGAACAGGATTTTGAAAAGTTGTCCTTTTGATACCAGACATGCTCACAAGTAATTCGGCAGCAGGGAAAGGCCTCTTACCTGAAGTAAGAATGGTCAGAAAGAGTTTAACTTCAGCTCTCCCCTGGTGAGAAAGCTGGATTGCTCTGGAAGCAGCCAGAAATAATTATTTCTCAATTGCTGGGAGTAAGGGGGGCATAACATGAGAACAACATCAAGTTTTCTAAGTCTTTTTACATCCCAGCTTGCTTGAAAATGAGCAGATCTCTTTCTAAACTGAAGGGAGAAAAAGTTGGCTATGGTAGCTTCCTTCCAGAGACAACCCCTCACATAGAGGAAGGGGGTATGAGAAAGATACACCATTCCTGTGCCAAGCATAAAAGAGGCTTCTGGTTCTTTAGGGCTGATACCCAGGCCCAGTTATTTGCTTTCATTGTAAGTCAGAATCTGGAAAGAAAAAGGAACTGAATTTCCACAACAGGACCTTTGGTAGAACTATATACAGAAATGAGGGTTTTACACTCTTAAGTGCAGCAGTGACACAGGACTTAAATTTATTTCATTAAACAACTTTGCTTTTTCCTGGCCTGTCCAGCTTCAGGAAGACTGAGCATCTGTACCTACCCTTCCTGGTTTAAGGGAAGTAAACTAAATATGATGAGATTCCACAGGATATTCCACACTTAAGAGCTGATTCTTGCATAAAATATGCAAAGGATCAAGTACCACCAGGAGCAGGAACTTCATTCATTTCACTGGCCACTAAGCGGTGCCAGCGCATCACACACAACCCTGAGCACACCGGGACTTGTCACAGCAGCAGCTTCTGCTGTCACCCTGTTCTTCCCTGGGACAGGAGTCTCTGCTGGCCTGGCCCATTTTCACCTCATTTCTGCTTTCATCAGAGCACCCATGGCCAAGCTATGCGCCCACTGTCCCCTTGTGCCCCAGGCTGGCTGGACACCCTCCTGTCACTAGAGGCAATTACCTTCTGTACTAAGCAAGTCCCACTGCTGTGAAGTGTGCAGAACCCCCTCAGGAGACACTCCAGAGCTGACAGTACCTCACCCACATTTTTCCCCATTTCACTCACTCAATTACTTTTGATTTAATAGGAGGATTTAAATTCCAGTTATAGACTGAGACTTTGAGAGCTACAAACATCACACACACACACACACACAAAAAAAAAGTGGGGGAGACAGTAAGTACAAGGAGTATGTAGAGACTAAAAGAAAATAAAAGTACAAAATCAAGCATATGGTCTGTCATTTTCTCAGCTTGCATGATCTTCTACTATCTGGCACTAGGTGCCAGCAGAGACTAAACAGAAAAAAAGTGAGATCCTAGGGAAAAGAGGGAAGTTATGGAAAACAGGGAAGTCATTAAAAAGTATTCAGTCTTTTGCTTTCAGAGCAAGGATCTGGACCTTCCTCACAAGCAAAAAGTATAGATTACACATACCAGTATCAGCTGGAGATGTAACAAACAAAAACTGAGCAGACACAGCTAAGCTTCAGCCTGTGGTTCTGAGCTGTGTCAGGCTGGACAGAAAACACCAGTATCACTGCAGTCATGTCACTGTAGTTCTTTTCCTTTGTTTATATTCACAGCCTATGTGGCTTCTCCCAAACTAGAAAACTTTTCCCTCACTGCTAAATAATTCATATCTGAAAGCCTAAGAGCTGAAGAATTAAAGAACTTTCTCTTGTTTAACAAGTAAATTCATCAAGATGGCCAGTTCTCAAAGGCAGGTACTGGTGTGGGCATCTTACATTTCTCAATACCCAATGAAAAAAAAACCCAACAAAAAACCCCCAAAACAAAACAAAAAAAAGCTTTCTCCAAGTACAGACACTTCTCCACCCTCCACCTACAATTTTCTTTCTAAAAGGAATGTTCAAATGCCACATGCTCCCTGTAATCAAAACAGCACACTTCTGTTTATCCTCCCACAAATCACACTAAAACCTAGGGATGAGCACGGCAGCTCCCAAGCAAGACAGAGCAATCCATCAGCTTTAATAACCTCTCATCACTCTAACCACCTTGGGCTGGAACTGAAGGGCTGCTGTTACCACTTCCTTCCCTGCTTTAATTCTTTTCTTTTTTTGGCCTGATTTGTGTTTCACAACAGGGCAACAAATAACTCTGAAGAACATCTCTGCGGACACCTCTGGCTTTTACATCTGCACTTCAAAAAATGATGTGGGAACGGAATTTTGCAACATGACAGTCAGCGTTGTGCCACGTAAGAGATGGGGCTGCTTGAGGGAAGGGAAGTACCAAAGAGTATCCCAGATCAGAGTCAGAGCATTAATGGAGGGGAATGTTGCTATCTGCTTTTTGCACACCTTTAAGAGAGCCCCTCTCCACTGGTTTTTGTGCTGGTAGAGTACTCACCAAATCCGTGGGTTAGTTCAAGAATTACCAAAAAATGCGTAGAGTCAGACAGGACTGAGTTTGCAATGCCTGAAACTAAACTTAATTATTGACAAAGAAGAGCAGTTGTAGAGATCCAGGGGCTTCTCTCTGTCAGTAACTAACTGCTCCTGTACTACCCAGTACAGAATTATTTCCAGTTGCTCTAGTCAAATAAATGTGGCTTCCACTCAGTCTGGATCAGGTAAATTCAAGTTAGATCTCGTGGTGGGATTTAAAGTCCAGTGATTGTGCTGATCCCATTTGACATCCTTCTCCCTGCTCATTCCTCCCTTCCCACACAGCATCCATGAACATAGCTCTGTATGCTGGCATCATTGGGGGAGTTGTTGGTGCCATTGTGGTGATTGGGATCGTGGCCTATTGCTGCTGCTGCCGGGCAAGCAAGGACGCTGATTATGAGATGACGTGAGTACCTCTCCCTCCAAGAGAGAATGGAACAGATGAAGGGCTCTCCTTCTCCCTCCAGCATCAACAGATGGAGCGAAAAGCATGGGAGAAAAGAGAAATCTGGGAAAGCATGCACTGCTTGCTCCTTTCAGTGTCTGCCCCAGCGGCTCCCATCTCCTACATGCCCAGTAGTCCCAGACACCTTTGTGTCTCTGGAGTAGAACTAAAACATTCAAACCTTGGATCTGAATTAGCACACATGCTATGAAAAAAACCCCAAATGTAGCTCATACAGCTCTTGCATCACCTTGCATTCATCAAGATTCAATGTATGGATATCAGTTTGGTACAGTTCCAGATCAGCTCAGAGCAGTGTAAAACTATCTTAACACAACATCTCTTCAGTAAGGTTTCTGGCTGGTTTTAATTAACATCTCTATTCCTGAACAATGTTTTAGGGTGCAAGAAGACAGACATGAACCCTCCAGGCAGATGCCAGCAAGACATGAGAGCATAGAGGAGGATGTGGAGAACGTGGAGAACGTATGAACGAAAATGTCACTGCCATCTCCCGATCTCCTGAGGCACAGACATCACTGAAGAAATCAATCCCTCTTCCTTACTGCAAGAAGTTGAAGTATAAAATGAAAGCCAAAGGCTCTGCCTTGTTGTGGGAGAGAATGTTCTTGCTTCCCTGGAAAGAAGTGGTTTATGTACACTGAGCTAATACACAATCTTATAGCAGAAAAATGCATGTGGAGCATTGCTGCACCCAGTCATCCAAAAATAACCAGTCTTCCAGACTTCCCACTTTCTGAGAAAAGAAACTAGTCAGGTCTATTTGAAGAACAGAGGAATAAAGTTGCTGATGTATACCCAGATCCACAAAGGTTTCAAGGTCACCAACTGCAATTCACCAAGGAAGTGTGGTCTTGTTTACAGTGTCATGCAAACATCACAGCTTTCAGCATTGTCCAACACAGAAACTTTGTTTATGGAGGTTGAAGTAAGATGATTTTAAAGACATTTTATTAAATGTGTTCTTTGTATATATTATACATGCAGGCATAAATAAAGATTTGGAAAAAAACCATAGATGACCAGTGAGCCTCCTGTTTGGGACAACAGTGCATACTGATGTCACAGATAAGGTAAGAACTTAGATAGGCAGCTGATAAGAACCAGAAACATCCTAGTAGCCTATTTACTGTCAGACTCTAGAATTTCTGAGTACTAGCTCACAGAGTTCCTTATTTACATTACATTTTTCTTTCCTCCTGATTGTTGCATGGGAAAGTCAGAAACAGTCCATTGCTCCTGCTGCTGCATCTGAAAAAAATGACAGTGCAAGAACATGTACATAGCAAGTACATCTTCAATTAGAAAAAAAAGGCAGAGAGAGAAGGGGAGGGAAGAAGGAAAAGTACCTTTCTATTCAAAACAGTAGCAATTTAATCAGAAGCACTGCATTGTATGTGCAAGATGCGTGCAAATGTGGAAAGAACTCCTAGCACTGGTACCTTTGGAAGAGAATGGACTGTCTGTCCCCCAAGACTGTCAATATGGTATTATATATAATTAACAGCTGGCTAGGCGTTGGTTGCTTCTTTTTTTCAAGACCTGTTTGCAGTAAAATATTTATCCTTTCCAAATTCCTCAATGCTTCTTCAACCATGGGAGTTTCAGAAACTTGTAGCAATACCTCCCACATACCCTTTACCCCCAAACAGTTACTGTAATAAAAATCTTAAACTTGACTTCAAAGAAGAACCAGCAATCCTCCTACACATGACCAGCATATTCTAGATTTCAAACTATGAAAATCACCCCACCAGAACTGTAATTCTGGCTTGCTTTCTGGCTGCTTTTGTTTTACATAATTCTTAAAATACAATTACTCATTTGTAGTAATAACCACTGCAGAGACCAACAACAGGAGTTCTTTACAAAGAGCACACAAATCCAAATCTCTCTGGCAAACAGACAACCTGAAATGCAAGACATTCTGAGGACCTTTTCTCATGACACATGACAAAGCGCTGCAAAAATGGATGGCTAGAAAAGAACATTGTACAGAGAAGCCAAAGGCAGATAACAAAAATGAAATGCATAGTTCAGAAACAGAGCTGATATGCATTCTATTGTCATTTTAAGAAGCAAGTATAGTGTGAATTGTCTAATTAGCATTGTAATACATTTCTACCATGAAACAAAAACTACTTATTTTATAAACATTACAGACACTAGTCAGCACAACCTGTTTCCTCCACCAAACCCCTGTGGCTGAAGAAGGCTTCTGCTAAGGGTTAACAGTGTGAATTCTCAAAGATCTTAACTGGAAAGTCCAGCAAAAAATTGAAAATTATCAGCAGAATAAAGTCAGAACATAGCCAGAAACTGGCTGTGGCCACTAAACCATTGTAACACTGGGCTACCTGTTCCACACTCTTCATGTTTAGGATATGTGAGCCTTAATTGCTGTTTGTCAGCTGAAGACTTCAAGTAACACTGGCACAGTGGTCATTTTAGGCATGAAGGAAAACGCAGATTAGCAGACCTGCACTAAGCTGTCTGAAGAAACCAGCCACAAAAATAAAGAGTTTACAAAATGACCCCCAAACCCATGAATTCAACTCTCTGTAAGCAGATTCCATAAGAACTAGCAGAGAAAAAGCAATAGAGTCCAACTTGACAACCTTTAAAATAGAACTACTTGAAGTTCTGCAATGCTAAGCTCAGTTCTGCACTGAGAAATAAACTAAGTGTAGCACATGGAGATAAGGCTGAGATAATCCAGTGCTGCTCATAATTTTCCCCCTTTTTAAAAATACTTTGGAAGTAGTGCACATATCAGAATGCTTTATGTGTTTTTCCTCAACCACTGTGTTCAACTTAGTCAGCTAGAAATACACAAATACACATATTCAAACTCCTACCTTACTCCAAGGACATCCTGTGCTCTCTGTGACCTTCCGAAGGTGAGACAGCATCCTTGAAACCGTGTCAGTCAGCTTTCTCAGCATCCTCAGATGCAGCCCAGCTGGCTCCAGGGACTTGCATGGGTCTACAACTCCCCCACTGCTGCTGTTATCCTCTCTGAACCTTTCCTGAGCACAGATTTAAGAGACTTTATTAGAAAAGGCTGAAACAGAGAAGGTACTGAGCACCTCAGCCTTCTCTGCACTACTCCAGTCACATGACTAAGTCACTCACCCCATTCAGCACCAGGACCACTTTTCCCTTGTTCACCCTTTTACTGCTAACAAAACCATAAAAGCTCTACTTGTTGACCCTGATCCCTTGCAAGCATCAACTCCAGATGAGCTTTGGCTTTCCAAACAACATCCCTACAGGCCTGGCCAGTGTTCACAGATTCTTCCTTTGTAGCCCACACCTGCTTCGACCTCCTTACACTGCACTAGGACCAGGATGCAGCCACAAGATCCCTGCAAAGACAAGAGAGTCATCCCAATCAATCTCCCTGCATTCCTGGACTGCTCTTGTGTTTGGGAGACACTGTCCTTAATGAACTGCCAACCTTAATGAACTCCTTTACCCTACAGAGCTGCCCCCAGGGATTCCACCCCCTCCCCATTTCCCACACAACCACCAAAATCTGCTCTCACAGCCTTCTTCACTCTTCTCAGGATCTTGGAAGTATTTCTAGTATTACAGACACAGAAAAGCTGGTGCTCCCACAGCCCATTTCAAGATTCAGTTCAGTACAGCACAGCACAATTCGCAACTTGTCAGAAAGACAAGAGTTAATTATCTCACCATCCTTGTTGCTAGAGCAACTGCACTCCTTTTCTGTTTATTTGTATCATCTGTTCTAGGAAAGACACCGAGGCAGTGTTCTGGCTGATGAAGTTCACAGTACAATGATCAAACCTCCAAGATGAATTCTGGATGTGCTGGAGCTACTACTAAATTTATTACAGCCCACTACCATAAGGGAATTTGTAACTTCTACTGCACTTCACCTGTTCAATAGGGATTGAAGGGAATTATTTGAAAATGGCAGTTAGAGAAGCTTACAGGAGCCTCTAAGACAGAACCACAGAAAAGTGAGAGAACAGAGATAATACAGGGTTAGATTAATAGAAGTGTTTGCCAATTTCTTCATTTTACTAAATCATTGCAATAAAATTTACTGGCTGGCCATTCTAAATTGACAGTGAGGGATGATAATCCTGCATAAGTCATCAAGAGGGCAGAAACTAGATAACAAACTTGTTTTTCTCCTGCTCCACTACAGTGCATTTACTCTGCCAAATGGAATGATGTTAAAAGCCTTTGCAGTCAGCTGCAGCTACTTCTATCTATCAACCAGAAAATAAACCCAGTTTCACACATATACTTGGGTCACTTCACTTTCAGGCAAAGTTTGAAACCCTTGCTAGCAGAAATGGTTTTAATTCTACTAACAGGTCCAAAAGTACAGTCCCTCTGTGATAACTATGCAGGTTTCTTTTAAAGATATCAGGAACAGAAAAATACAACTATTTTACAAGAAAATTGAGACAGGGTTTCCTTGAATAGAGGTTTTCGTTCACCCAAACCAAGCTGTTATTCAGAAGAATCTGACTTTCAGCACACCGCCACTTGACTGTGACTGCTCAAAACTGAGAATCCGTGAAATGGAAGCAAGTTTCCCTGTTGGCAATGACTCAGCATGGACCTCACTCTAGCTGGTGCAGGACACACCCCATGGAGTGAGTATCAGCTGTTGCTGTTTGATCCAGGATCACAGCACTGCTTCCTCCAGCCTGACACAACCCCAACAGCACAGTCCAATGCCTGACACTTGACACACCCTCCACACAGAAAATTCCCACCAAATCACTGCCTTGTTTCTATCTTTTAAGAGTTTGATGACTGACACACTGCTAAGGACACAATAAAGATTTATCTTACCTTAGATGCAGCAAACACTCTCTGATAATGTAACAGTTATAATGCAGATCCCAGAACTGGCTTCAGGAGTCAAGATAACATGGCTTCCCTTCCCACACATCACTCACTGTCCAGCTTCTTTTCTCACACTTGGGAGGTGAGGAGGGAGCGTTGCTGTCCATGTGAGAGAGCAGCTGGAATGCAAATCTCCACCTGGAAGCTCTCAAGGCCTTCTTCAGACACCTGCAAGAAGTCTGACATTTGTGACACAAGTGACAGAGGAGCCAAGGAGAGGAGGTGCTCCCTGCTGGATCTCATCCTTATGGATAAGAAATAACCAATCAGGTATGTGAAGACCAGGGGGCAAATTTAGCTTTGGTAACCATGAGGTAGTGGGGTCTGGGATCCAAAGAGCAGGGAAAACAGCAAAAAGCAGCATCACAGCCCTGGACCTCAAGACAGCAGTCTTTAGCCTTGTTCACAGATCTGCCTGGAAGATGCTAACAGGTTTCCACACAATGCTGGAAAGAGGTCCAGGTGAGCCTGCTGCTTTTTCAAGTATCACCTTCTCCAAGACAAACAGCAAAACAAGCAGAGGTTAACCAAAGAGCTCCTAACAAAACTCACCCCTGAAAAGAAAACATACAGGAAACAGCAGCAGGGACAAGTGACTGGAGAGAAACAAGAGGTGCTGTGTGGCTGTGCAGGCAGGGGATAGGAAAGCCAAAGTCCACCCAAAGCTCCAGCTGGTGAAGCACATGGAGGGCAAGAAAAATAACGTCTGTGGGTGCAGCTGAGTGGGAATGGACAGCTGATCATAAAGGACAAGGCTAAGGCCACCTGTGCCTCAATCTTGCTTCGTAAGATGAGCCTTCCAAAAGAAAATTCAAATTAAAGATGTCAAAACCAGGAATTACTGTATCTCTAGTATGTATGTGAGAGAATGCTGGAACAAAGCCAGTGCTCAACAGGAACTTCTGCCACATCTCTAGTTTCTGCAGTTTGCTGAAAGGAGAAGGTAGACAAGCCACCAATGCACAAAGAAATTAGAAGAAGCAGCAACTGCTGCTTACTCTATATTAACATATTTTATTTTTCAGTATCAGTTACATACTCCAAATAGAATGTAAAAGAATATGATTACAGATCAATATACTGATGTTGACTAGATCAGCAAAGCTGTCACTATAGTCATTGTTTTCACGACCCTCAGACAACTGTTCTGGCAACAACCTTTAGAGTAGCAATGCACAATATTTATTATGCTTGTTTTTCAGAATTTATTTTGTGAGAAATCAAACAGAGTTACAAATTACAAAACAGCCAAAGCAGCAGAGCTCCAAAGTGAAATACTTTTCTAGCATCCTTCAACAGCTGTTAGGGCTCCCCCTCAATAAATGCAGAGTAACAGTCTGAAATGACCTACATCAAGTTAGGGTACTCATTCTAATCACACAGATCTTATGATTTTTACTATAAAAAAACCCCACAAGAGTTGGTTATTAGAGTAAGACAGTTACTGCCCCAGTTAACAGCCCACTGCCTACAGCATGTAATTAGATCCTCTACAGCTTATGTGCTATTTTAATTTACAGGTGAGAAGTTACAGACATGCCATGGAATCTTAATGGCACTTCCCCACTTCTGCTCAGATTCTTTACCACAGCCTTGATATGTAATACATTAAGCTCAGTAACAAAGGTTCTTAGGTTTGTGTACTTAACACTGAATAAGTATTTTAATAATAATAATAATTTTTAATGAATTCTCTCCTACATAAGAACTGAAACAGCAACTTTTATTGCAACACTGAACTCTGAAAATAATTCAAAGACAAGAGATCTGTATATGTTTTGAAATGTCCATGCAGCAATGGCTGGAGTTAAGGAACAACTCTAACAAATGCAGAAAAGCCTTTAGCATTACTTGACAGACACTCTTAGTCTGTCACATTCCCAGGTGCTTCATTGGTAAATTTCAGCCTTAGAGCTTTATTGTCCCTTATCTGGTGAAAAATTAGCAGGTAGAACAGCAGCCCCAAAGAAAGGAAATACAGAATCAATTGATGAAATTCAGTGATAGAGGTGAACAGGTAAGAATAAAAATGCTTCAGTGATCCTAAAACACAGGAAGAAAGGGCTCAACTGGCCTTACAACAACTCTAACAGGTTTCCAACTAAACCAGCAGCAGCCTTTTCTAACACACTGATTAGCATGTTCAAATAAACATCTTATTTTGGCTGCATTTTAGGTTTTGCTTGCATTTGTTTTGTTGGGTTTTTCCTTATTCAAGGGAATGAACCATCTCAAACTGCAGTACCTACAAGGAATGAAATCTTCACAGTTAGTTGCTATGGAAATAGTATTTCAAAACTGGACATCTGTTGGTACAAGATCTAGAAACAACAAAATAAGCTCTTCTTTTGGAGAATCACTTGCTTAGGAGACACATGGACTAAGCACAAGGCTCAGACAGACAACTTTTTGGGGACTAGTTCAAGCACTATCTCCATAAAAAGGAACATCTAACTGCCTCAGAAAATGTCAGACAGTCTCCCACTTTATATGCCCTCAAATAATTATGGCTAGTATCTCCCCAGCCTGACTAAAATCTTGTGCAACAAATCAGTTTGAATTTGATACTCCTTCCAAAAAAGAAACCCCAACCCCATAAGACCTACACTTCTCTTCAGTCTCTTAGTCTAAGGGACATGCATTTCTTAAAAAGAAAGCTGATGAAATAAAAAAAAAAATCTACACTGTACTTGTATATAATACAGCCTGTGCCTCTAGGAACATTAACAGATGGAAAAATTTGCCACAGTATTTCTTTCAAGACATTTTATATTAAGTCTGGTCTTTTTTGCCTTGAAAGACCACTCAAATTCTTCATGGCTAAAACTGATTTATTACAGCAAACCTTCGGGACTACTGACCTTTAATTAACTCCCCTAGGGCAGCCCTTCACACCTTCAATGCTTTCCCCCCTGCACCATTTTTTGGAGCAAGACTGTTACACACTGAAATTCTATCTTCCACATGCAGGAGATGGGATGGTTATTAAAAAAGAAATAAAGCAAAAAGGTTAAGTTGTTTAAAGTCACACTGGTCACTAAAAAATTCTTTAATTCAATTATATTGATTAATCAGTCTTGAATTTGCAATCCATTCATTAAGAAACAGAACTAGCATGGCATACATTTTTAAAGATGTGACTGTCAGGTCCCTTCAAAATAAATCTTCCTGTAGATAATGAACAAGATTTTTATCTTCTTTAAATCCAGTCAATAGTTTTATCATTCTAACAAGAACTTGAACTGTCAGGGTTTTCACAGAAGATGAAACACTGCAGTCTGGAGAAACTATTAGTTATCTTAGGGAAACAAAGAGAATTAGAATTTACAGCTGTCTTGGATGTGAAAAAGGTTTTCAATTACTGAAAGACTTGGATAGATCAGATGCACTTCTCAGCAAGCGAAGTCCTCTTCCTTGTACAACACTTGTTTCACAAGGGGAGGTCTTCACACCACATGGAAAATTACCTATTAAATCAAATACAGTTTGCAAATCAAATCAGCCTTTGAAGCTTGCATAAATTAATGGATTTGTTCTTCATATGCTGTGGAGCTGAACCTATTTGACAGCTCTAATACAAAAGTCAGGCAGGTTGTGACCTCTACAAACACCAAGACCACAATTTCTAAGTGTTACAGTTTTGGATTTGAATTCAGCATGAACTTATGCAAGAAATCAAGCTGCAAACTCAGAATTTTTACAATTATTTATCTTGCAAACCTGATTCTGTTCCTCTGAAAGTCAGCCGTGAACTGCCCAGATGAACTGAGCTCACAGGCCTTCTAGTAAAAAAATCCTGTCTGCAAAAAGAGACTTTAAACAAGAAGTCTTTTGACTGAGTTGTGACAGAACACTTGCAGCAAGGACCAGCCGAGTCTGTACATATAATGATTTAAGAGCAAGGAGAGCATTTCAAAGATGGCCCTGCCTCCAAGCATCTGGGCGTAAGAGAATGACTTTATGTGGCAGAAAAGGGGGTATAAATCAGAGAAGAACATTTGTAAGAAAAACTAAATTTTGAGAGATGTTTTTGACCCTAAGATTCTGTCCAGTGTGACAAGGGCAGCTCTACATGCCTGTGTCTTCAGAAATTCAGTGAAACCCATACACAAGAATAAGCACTGCCCATGCAGAGCTGTGTACTACTTACAGGCAACATCTAAGCCCAGAAACTTCAAAAAGCAAAAACTGGCTTAAGTTTAAAGATGTGAAAGTTTCAAACTCACAATTAGAAGGGACAAACTCTTGATCCTGTCTTGGAGAACCAAAAGGTTTGTCACATCCAGAACTCTCGGCTTTCATTTTCTGTATGAAAAAATAAACATTCAAAATAATGTAAAGATGCCTGCTAACACAAAATATCCACCACTATCCATCAAACCTATGAATTATGGTCAAAACCCTGCAGGTTCATCAGTCTGCCCAACACATGTAACAAAAGACAGCATCTAAAGACAAAACAGCTCACCTGAAATTGGTAACTAGACATAAATGAGGGTATCAGTTGAAAGAATCTGACCTGGAAATGTCCACCATCCGGTTTCACAGTCCCGGTATCTGTGCTTTGATCACAATGAGAGTCTTGCAGAGGGAGGTGAGCTGCTGTTAGTGGGACTCCATACACACTAGCAAAAGATTTACTGATGCAGTAACTTGACCAAGAAAAAAGGAAAACAAGGAAAATTTGGCTAAGAGGGCTGTAAATGCTGATGTGTGGAAGCACAGCATTTTAAATTCTTAGAGGCAAACAAAACCAACCACAGCCTGAGATGCACAGCACAGATGCCAGAGGGCAGAAGGACTTTATGGCAGCACCCCTGCATCCTTCCAAGACCACCGGTCTGTTCTGCAACTACACACAGAATGAAAACAAACTGCTACCCCACATTATCAAATGCGGCATTTAGAAGTGTGAAAAGCAACTTTTTTTCAGGGCATAGCAGCCCATGACAAGTTCTTTGAATGAAAGATTACTTATTTATTATGGTGTCTCTAAGTGCTACTACTGCTGTCAACTGAGATCGTAACTGGCATTTCCTTGTTTCCCAACTATTTTCTTTTCCTTTCTCCACACCACAAAGACCACACAACCTTATGTATCTACATTATATGGCAGGCAGTATAAAAGTTTCCACAGTAGAGATATCCTAGAGCATACTGAGAATATCCCTGAAGCCAAACAGTGAATTCTAATATAATTAACACTTTTCTCAACACTCCAATGCTAACAAAATAAAAGCTATCATGCTGGAGACAACTTCTTAGCAATACTCACCCAAGTTTCTTACAGGATGCCAGAGCACAGCAGATTATCTCATTCTCCTCATGCCACTTGCACCTACATGAAATGAAGTTCACACTTATTTCAGAAGCACCTACATTGTTAATAAACAAGAACAGTCGGTCTGGTCAGATGAACAGGAACAAATATTAAAGATGGTATCTTTTTGTTGCAGTGGCCATGTAATACCTTTAAAATTTCAGAGTTCAATAGCTTTGCCCTAAGTAGTTTATGCAGAGTTTAGAGGTCTGCTTATCAAGCAATCTGCCTCGTGCTGCAGTGGTGGGCAGGGAGAAAAGAGAACCCTAATGACAAATGGAATTTAAACCATTTGAACCATTTCAAGTTTCCCATTAATGTGAAGTAGTTCCTCATAGCATAAACATCCTCACTTTCCTCTCCAAATGTGTGTTTTAAAGCAGATTTTTCCATTCTCCCTAAGGTCTTCCTCTACTATGAAGATACTCATGGAAATAGAAAACTCTCTGACTATAAAAAGACAAAGTGACACCAATGAACCCAATGGATCTTAAAATCCTTATTCCCAGCAGACTTCCAAGGATAATTTTTATGGTTTTTTTCAATCTACTGAAATTCAAGATCAAATCGTTCGTTCTTTTCTTAAATCAGCAGCAGAGGAAAAACTAAAGTCTATTTCTAAATTAACTGCATAATCACCCAATATGTTCCTGCAACATTGCAAGCAAATACCACTTTTTGTACAAACACTAAAGGATCTGAAAGCAGGCACATTTACACAAAGAACCACCCAACACACCTGGTGTTACTGGAGAAATCCCACAGGCAGACATCCAGTTTTTTATACACCCACGTCTTGGATGGCTCCTTTTGGTATTTCCTCTGGTACAGTTCTATCATTAGGTCTTCTACAGCAAAAAGCTCACAGTGGCTCTCAATGCCTACAGGTCAGTGAAAATCCAGGCCAGGAGAACAAGAGTCAGTGAATATCCTGCTCAGTTCATTTATCAGTCAGTCCCTGTCCATTGCCCAGCCTCTTATCATAGCATCAAAGCTCAAAGTTATTCCACCAGTGGTTTTAATAAAACCTGGCTTCCTAGAAAGCAGAGGGAGAAAGGAAGTGGAAGAAGCATGCAAAGCAGTTCTGGCTATCAGCACCAGCTTTTATGAAAACATTGAGACACGATTTTCATACAAATACAGGTGTCCGTGATTACACACCCCTTATTTCTGAGGGGAGGAGGGGAAAAGAAAGGACTAAAATAATCCATTTCCTACCTGTTAAGCTGGCCATTCGACCAAGACACCAGTTAATCCGGAATCTGTCACTAGACTGGAGCAAAGAGAATTTCTGTCACCTCAGGGGAGTTCAGTATGTAATTCTGACACTTGCATGGCTTCTGACTAGGTCTGAAAGAGTCACTTCCAAACTAAAATTGTTTGTGGGACTAAATGTAATCTCCCTGACAACTATCTTGAAGAGGAACCAAATTTCATGCTTATTTCTTCAGAGCCCAATATTTACGGATGGAGCCCAAGATCTTGACCCTCCCTACCTTTTAAAGGATTAAGATTAGGCTTGAATGGAATTGAAATATAATATACCTGTTATGAAACTTAAACACCTCTGAATCCTAACATTTTGTTCTGTTTGCTGGAAAATGAAACTTGAGCAAAAATTTAACACACGTTATTCTCATAGGGAAAAGAGTCACGAAAATGTAAAAACATCCCTTCAAAAAAGCAGGATTTATGACTATTATTGAGCACAACCAATTTAAGTCAGATCTTAGGAACCCTTAACTGAAGTCATAACAATGTCAGAGAACAATAGACCCCGTTCATCAGCAGAGTAGAGCCAGAAGTGCAGGCTGAAAATAACAAGGCAGAAAATTAGGTCTCTGCTTTATAAAAAGGTTGGCTTCTAGAGGCCATTTCTTCCTGCATGGAACTGGGACACTTTGGAGAGTCTCTTTCCCCACTTATATGCACACTGATTAGGTTTTAGAGTGAAGTATCTCCTCAGGCATCCAACAGGAGTGAAAGCACAAGCTGAGATTTAAAGCATCTTGCTTTGACCTTGACCATACCCTGCAGAAAAAGCGAGGCTGAGCACCACTGGCTGGCTGGGCAAACTCCAGAAGTTCCCACAGGACAACTGCATAACAAGAACGAGGAAGGTGAAATCCAGATATAGGGATCTTATGAGTTTCATCACCTAATGGAAGGGGGAAGTGGGACAGGAAAAAAAATCCACAAAAAGTTATGAGAAGTCCAGTTTCCTTAAGTGATACAGTTCCCTCTCCTTTTTATCTTTTTATATACATGTATTTATGCACACAAACTTTCTCCACAGTGTCTGTGATTAAGTTGCCAAAACCTTGCTTCTGTAAGCAGGTCTGGGCTGTGAGCAAACACACACACTCTTGCTCCTTTTAAAAGGCCATTATCCAAGTATTTGACATACAAGAACGGGGCCAAGTTTGTTCTCTTTGCACACAAGGAGAGGAAGTGTCCTAATAGAAACAAACTGGAATCTATAAACATTACTGAGAGTCACAAAGGAAACAGGCAGGCCAAGCCAGACACAACAACAGTGTAGGTATTTTAATTTTGTTAATATACGTAAAGCTGCAAAATGTAACTTTTAAACGTAAAGCAGTATCTTTGAGTTACCCTGTTATTAATTAGCACTTCATGCTGAAGATACACACAAGGACTATTAAGACTTAGAAATCATTTGGACAGAGATCAGATAAGCTGAGTCTCAAACTGCATACCTTTGCACCATCCTTCTCCTCTAATACTCACCAGCAGCCTGGCAGTGGTAGCGAAAACCAAGTGGTGGTAATTCTGCAAAAGAGAGAAAAAGTACAGTCATCATCCACCACCAGATCCTTAACTGTTAACTGCACCACAACTACTTTTGGAAAAGTTATCTTCAGCATTTTAAAAAACAAAGTGCATGGTACAGTGTGTTTAGGTCTAATCAAGAGAACCATTCATTGACATGAAATATAAAGCACAAACATGTGAAGGTTCTCCTGGATTAAGTCAACACTCTTTTAAGTTACATGAAGTTCTGACATTAATTCTCTTCAGAAGCAATCAGTACTGCTCTGATATTTTAAGAAGTCTAACGACTTACAGTCAAAGAAATAAACTTGTCTTAATACCAGAAATCTAATCTGGGCAGCAGTGACACCAGAAAGCCTCCCTCGCACCCCAATACTTCTGACTTTCTTGGACCTCACCTGGATCTATGAAGTGGTGGAAATCAGCCACAATTCCATCCTGTAGGGAGTACTTGACACACCCAATCTCACAGGGAAGGAAACGCTGCTCACAGTGGGGTGGCAGCTTTCCATAGCTGTAAATGTCCAGGAAGTAAAAGATGTCTGCAATCACATCTGTAAGAAAAAGAAAAAAACCATTTTCAGACAAGCCATCAGAGGTTACAGCAAGCAGGTGAAGCAGGGTAACAAATAAGTAAAATGCACAGCTCTTCCTCTGTATCCAAGATGACAAGATAACACTTAGGGAAAATTCAGGCACATTGGTAGTGCTGAGAGATGCTGAGAGAGATATGACTTCCAGAGATCTCTACTGTGTGTAGAGATGGGGCGAAAAACCCAACAAAGAAACTAAAAAAAAAAAGCCAACCCCCAAACCCACACGATGTTAAGAGGCCTGGAATCCAACAGGAACTACTATTCCTTTTAAGGACAGATCTCTTTGCCCTTTCAGAAAATAAGGTTAGGAACAAATGTGAATCAGTAGCTGCAAAACAGCCTCACAAGCTCAGTTTGGCACTTACACCACTTAAATGAGTTGGTAATAATCTTGAGGGGCAAGAAGATGAGAAGTGTGCTAATTAAAGGGATTGCTTCTCCTCCACCAAATGAGCTCCCAAAGAATGCAGCAAGAATACCCAAGACAAATATTAAGAAACAGATTTATCATTTACTAATTTAAAAAGTATCCAACTATGAAAAATATTTTACAATACACCTTAATCATTCTCTTCACAACTGTCACATGTCCTCACATTTAACATAGCTGTTTAATCCTTACTCTAAACTACTGCCCCTCATAACAAAAATCCTACTTGCTCTACTAAATAATAGAGGTGTGTAACTTTACACATAAATAATTTTGTATGCCAGACTTTAGGACATTTAACACCAGTTGCCCTAAGCTTGAATGGTCATACTCCCTTATGTGGCTCTTAAACTCTACAAGCTGTGAGGTTGTAGGAAAGACACCCTCTCCTACCTCATGAAAAAATGGATGTTGCTCCAGGGAACCATACAGAACTTTAACTGAGAAATATTAAGAGCAGCATCATGAAACGTATCTCAATTTTCCTTTATCATTATGCCTCTCATTCAGCTGAAAGATCAATTGTGTCAACTCAAGCCAGCATGATCAACCCAATCAGATATGCATCACAATGACAGGGGAGCATGACCCCTGGCACAGAGGACACTCATAAGTATTTCACTTTTTATGGAGCTACTGTTTCTTGTTCCCCCATAACCATGACAACATGAAAATAGTTCAAGAGACTGAGGTAAAAATCTGCAGCTGAGACTTAACCACACAGCAGATACAGCTTGTATCAATTGGCTGCTTGACTCACCTTGTAAGCACTACCTTTTATCACTTTTCACAATAACAGCAGTAATTGGGTAGAAGATTACAAGTGTGCTCACTACTCAACTCTAATTAAAACATCCATTTGAAGATAGGGTACAGGTAAGAACGGTTTCATTTTTGAGAATTCTTTCAATAAGGAAGCAAGTCAGGATGTTATGAAGGCACTGACAGAGTGCATATTCCCTCTTTTATTCTCCCAATGAGGCCAGGCCCTTGTTTTATTTAATACCTCTACCATACAAATTTTGAACTTTGATATCTAACAACTCTTCACCCTTTAAAATTGGTACAAGTATTATTTGATGCTGAACCTGGATTAGGCCTTCTCAAATCATAGATGTAAGACTTGAAGCATGACCTTTTCCTTAAAAACCTTGAAAAAACTATTAAGAAACTCTTAGTGGCTATACTTCCATCAAGCTAAAAAACAGAGGACAGAATTCTTGGAAGCTGGGAGGGGAAGGGGTGTTTGCCCCAAGTTCCCTCTACCTTTTACAGCAGTAGCCCAGTAGTGAAAACAAACAGCTGACACAGATGGCTTTTAGCAAAATGTAAACATTCTTTATAGAGGTACCACTGAGAACATCCTCAAAGGGCAAGCTTTCATCTACCAGGATCAACTGCTTTAAGACCACCATACCCTGATCATTCTCCCAAGACAGAGCACGGGCATCTGGCAAATGAGTAACACTGGGGATCTTCGTGGTCAGAGGGGCAGGAATTGGATCAGGCAGATTGCAAGTCTGAAAAAGATGAGAAAGTTAAAAAAAAAACCAAAAGAGTCTTCTCACCCCAAATAAAATCCTTCAGCTGCTTATATCTGAGGAAAATGCAACATCCACTAACAGTCATGGTTTGGTGGAACAGTTTATATATAAAAGTACCTGTATACTTGCAGGCCAGGAAAGCAAGACTTCTCTTCAGTACCTCTGTCAACCCACTACCACTTTGAAGAACTACAGCTGAATTTACAAAATGTAATATTAAAAACCGTATTTTCTTAGGTTAAACCATTCGTCACAGGCAAGGAACTCTTCAAACTGGAATTTAAAACTTTTTTCTGTAAGTTTTATGAAAAAACCATCTGGTATATGCGTTAGTTGACTATGAACCAGGTTAATGAAAAGCTGATAAAGCCTTAAGTCACTGGATTGCTCTAAGACAAAGCAAGGAAGAGGGACATGTATTCCCATTAAGCACTGAAACCCCATTCATGAACAACAAGCTTTTAATAGGATGGGAAAAGAAACCTGGCAGGCTTGAAGAATTTAATCATTCAAACCCAAATTGGGAATAACATCCACACCCAGGTACACTGATGCCAGATAACCATCTCAGCCAAAGTCAATTGGTTATCAGTTTGAACTATTTAAAACAAGATGAGGAATTATTCCCATCTAAGTAAGCTTTGGCCATGTCCAAAAGAGGAACATGACCTTTCACTACGCAAAGTAACTATGGTTGTCTGTGTACAGGGCTGGGATTAATAAACTGAGTTCATAAATAATCTCATGTACACACATTTCCCTATCTCCACTGACACAGTAAGGATGGTGTTCTTTATTCAGGTAAAGAAATTATTCCTCTCCCTGATTCCAGACTTCTGAAATGCTACAACTTCTGGAAGGAAATAAAGAAGCCTCCATTTAGACTTAGCTGTCATTTCACTTAGTTCTCTATGATGTATAAAAATAGTGTTTCGTTAATGATACACCCTTAGCCTGCTAAATGACACAACGATGATCACATTTTAAACAGCTTTTTTCCAAACAGGCAAGCCCCCAAAATCAGCAAACGTTGCCTAACATCTCCCTTCTAGTGTAGGTTGACTAATTTAACTAATCCATATTTACTAGTTACTCCAAACTGCCATCATTTTGTCATTCCCTCTATCAGCATATAAGTGTTTTGAAGTACTGGAATTTATCCCCACCATTAATTCATAGTTTACCATTATTATCTAGTAATAGAGCATGAAGAAGTAAATGCAGCATTACCCATTTACTCAGTCAGGCTCTTTCCTCTGACATAAGGTTTCACATTACCAACAAAGACTGAAATAAAATAAACTTTCTTACACCCCACATAACTCAAACTCTTTAGTAACTCTGCTACAGCGAAGTGCTGGGAGAGGAAAAGAGACAGAAACAAACAAACAAACAGGACACACATACACCTTTTCAAGGCAGTACATCGTAGAAGTAATCTGTTCAATATTACTTCCAACCACAACCACACACACTCATCCTAACCTAACTGCCTACTTCTACATTGTCCTCCACAATAGCATTACCACTCTCTCCAACATCCAACCAACCTAAAAGTAACAGCAAGGCGTAATTATCCTATTTGTGCACCTTTCATTGACCTGGTTCACCACACAGCTCCTCGAGGACAACTAATCAGCTGCCTCTAAGATGTGCTTTCAGGCCATCAGACAAGAACTACCTGAATCAGTAACATCCACGAAGCAACACCAATTTACAGCATAAATTTTTTAAAAATTACATCAGGCACTGCAAAATACTGTTAAACATAAAACTAGAGTGTTAGAACTACATTTTACTTGGTGAAAGAGCCCAAAGGAACAAGTTGTGCTGGTTTAAAAGAGTATAAAGTATTTTTACCTCCAACTCAAACTAGAACAATTATCTGCATAACCTTCACAATGGTATGAAGTACCAATGAGCGAATGGGATCAACTACTACTCCAGAGGCTGGAGACCGTGGAGAGCAGGTGGAACTTCAACAGCATCCCACAGAATTGATCACAGCCCAACACCATCTACTCCTTCTTATTAAGGGGTGCTCCATTTGCAGAATTTACCTCTTTCACTGCCTTCTGAGAGTGCTTCCTGCTATTCCATTTACGAGCCTTCTCCACATACTTTGCCTTTTCTTCCTCTGCTAGGGACTTGAAGGAAAAGCAACTATTATACAAAGGTTTTCACCATTTCCTTCCAGCAGTCCCACAAACCAACAAACTCCATGTGTGAGAAACCACTCCTGCATTTCCAAAGGACACTACCGCTGGCTGCAAGAGCGACTCCAACACTTCCAGCAGCTTATCTCCTAACAACGCCGCAACCCTTGAATCCACACCCCCGGCAAGGTGCAGGATATCCAGAGAAGGCCAAACCACAGACAAGAAACAGCCTGGACATACTCCTGCCAGCCAGGGATGTCATCCCACCACCTACCCCACACGAACCAGAGCTTCCCCGCGCTGAGGCGAGCACGCCACAGCCACCCGAGGCCACCTGAAATGGCGCCGAGCCGCCCGCCCGCCAGCCCACTCTGCAGCAAAGGCGCCGAGCCGCCATTCCGCCCTCACCGCCCACGCCTGCGAGCAGTGCGGGATGGCGTCCGCCACATGGGCCACGGGCAGCCCGCGCCGCCCCAGCTCGGGCAGCTGGTCGTGCACGAAGCACATGAAGGCTTTGCGAGCTCTACCGCGCTGCGCCATTGCCTCGCCGGGCGCTCCCCACACGCGGCCGCAGCGCTGCCCTCATGAAGGGCGGGAAGGGAGGGCGGGGCAGGGCGAGGCGGGAAGGGCGGAGCGGCCGTGAGGGCTGGGCGGCCGTGAGGGCTGGGCGGCCGTGAGGGCTGGGCGGCCGGGCCGCTCCTCCCTCACGGCTGTGCGGCCGCTTTGAGCTTTGCCAGCGATAAAGGAGAGTTATCGCTGGGGCAGATAGCAGCCAACAAGCTCTAAGGATCACAGAACGTTAAGATATTAGAGCGGACCTTAAAGATGGTGTCGTTCCAGAGATGCCTTCCCTCAGACCGTGTTGCTCAGAGCTCCGTCCAGCCTGGCCTCGAACGCTCCAGGGATGGGCAGCTTTCCTGGGCAGCCTGCTGCAGTGCCTCACCACCCTCACAGTAAGGAATTTCTTTCTAATATCCAACCTAGATTTCCCCTCTTTCATACAGTAAATCATTCATATTGTATGCCAGTGGACCAGGCGGTGGTTAGCACCCCTGGAGCTAACAAGCTGTGTGGATGAAGTAAATCCGAGCTGTTGGTGTATATATTGCCAATTTGGCAAAAGGCTCAAAGTCCTTGTATCCTATAGAATCCAAAAATCATCAAAGTTGAACAGGCCTTTAAGATGATCCACTCCAACCATCAACCCAGCACTATCGCTGTAATCCTTAAACCACAAAACCACACCATCCGGTGCCAGATCCGGGTGCCTCTTGAACACTGAGGTGAACTACCTTAATTATAATATTAAAGATCACACCTCCAGGTCAGAAAGACCCCTGCCCAGGTGAAGATTCTTTCCCTGAGCATGCACAGAAATTAGATGGGATTACATAATTTGTATGGTAATTATTAACAGATCATAATAGAGGGGTTGTACCTGGGAGGTTACTAATACAACATATTTGTGTATAAGTTGTGGCATGGAAAGCCCAGTGGGCTGTGCTTGATTTGTGGAATATCACCAAGTATCTAGGCTTGTGCAACTCAAAAATAAGTAAATAATCAATGTCTCTCTCAAGTGTGTAATTACTGCCTTGTTGCACACCACGCAGGTGAATCTGAGTTTTGTGGACAACAGCCTTACAGCAGGTTCTGATGAGAGTGTGGCAGGGCTGCTTTTTAAATTATTTTTTAATGTTCTTTGGGTGCTGAAGGATAAGAAATAGCTCATGGGAGCAGGAGTTTGCACCATGTTCAGGAAGGAGGGAGGGAAAAGTGGAGACCAGCTTCAAGTGAGAACCCTGAGTTTGGTTTTGAGATACTTGGCAGAAAGTGGAGGACGTGAGTGGGCATGTGTGCATTGGGATGGCAAACCTGTTTGTTAAAAATAATTTGGGAGCTCATATTACACAAAACTGAGGCTTCTGCTCAGAATGTCTTTGTGGTTTTGGGTTGCTTTTTGTGGTTGTTGGGGTTTTTTCCTTTCATCTCTCTCATTGACATAAGTGACACTTCCTTCACTGTAAGTTTGCACAGAGAGCCACAATTCAGATAAAATAAAAGCTGGAAATAATCTGATCTGCATCATCTTGATACGTAGATCAGAGTTGCTTCCTGCCTTAAGCTTTCTATTGATCTCCCTCAAAAATCAAAAGATCTTCACTGGCCATAGGAAAAAAAGAAAAAGGAAATTAGCAGGGCAATAATCACAGCAGGTCAATACAGCTAGCAACTATATTGAACAACTAGCTTTAAAACAAAGTTTAATCAGTTTACAGTAACCTGGTTGCCTGGGACAGAGGACCCTGCATTTGACATGAGACAGGGTTACTGAAGTGGCAATGTTGGCATACTGTTTAACTTCTGGCCTGGTTTTCCTTGTCCAGGGCATTTGATGTCTCCCACATTCCTGACTCTTCCCCTGTCTTTTGGGGAATCTCCTTCAGCATTCATCTGCTTTTCATGCAGCCATCTTCAGTGGAGTTATTCACCCAGTCTCAATAAAAATAAATGGTGCAGCACTGACTTGGAAGATTCTTTGCAATTCTCTATCCCAGAATCCTCTTGAATTTAGAGTAAACTTAGACATGAGGATAAAAACAGCGATGATACACATCCATGCATTTCCAAATCACTGGAAAAATCTGCCTCTTTTCCTCAATCTAGGCACTTCTTTCCTCTTTGGGTGAGTCTGCTCAGCTCCAAAGGAGATAGCTGTTGTTGCTTAAATCTTTGACACAGCTGATTATGTTTGTCAAAGCTGGAACTGCTGTCATGTAAGGTCAGACCAGATTGCTCTTGCATCTCCCTGGTGGCTGGTTTCTCTGAGGGTTAAAAAATGCTGGCACATTCTGGAGGCTATTCTGTCTTGCTCAAATCTAGTGAGACAGTTTGGTGTCTGTTCCAGTTCGGAAATTTGCTGTTAAACATACAGGAGGAGTCAATCACATGATTAAAAATGTAGAAAATCATGATGTAACCTCAGTGAGAACAGGTATGCATTTTTAAAGTCACTTTTACTGCTGTGGAAAATAATTTATATTCCAGTCTAGTTCCAGATACATTAATGCTAAGTCTCTAAGGAGATACTGCAAGAAATTACTTGTATCTTGTAAATATAAACATCTGCACAGAGTCTAGTTCTTTAAGGCAGAAAGGCAAGTGTTTACTGTTATATTACTTTAAGAGATGTTGCTAGGAGCGCATCTGTGCCACTTGTGTTTTATTTTTCTTCACATGATATTCTTTTCTCTGGTGTGTAGCTTTGGGACCCACCCTTTAGCAGCCCTTCCTTTTAAAGAAATTCAGATAATGTGTGCATCAATTGTTTGAAAAACACAAGACTCTCTGGTAATAACTCTCCTAAGAGTGGAGGTGTGGTTGGAAAATAAAATTCTTGAACAGTAGAGAAAGGATTTTCCTATGTGGGGTGAGGGTCAGAGAAAAACAAACAGGGAACAGATCGTCTTTAGAGCATCATACCATCAGTATTCTTCCCCAGGGCTCTGAGGAGAGCCCAGTGCCTCTGAAGAAACTCATGTTTTAACTCTGCATTTGTCTGCTGTTTAACTGAGCAGGCAAAGGACTTTTCTGGACCATTTACACTGATTTGAGAATAACATTTGTACCACTGGGGCTGTTCCAGCAGATAACAAGAAGTGTTGTGCCAGTATTTATATATTACTTGGGTGTGTTTTCTTTTTTTTCTTTCAAGCACTTAATTTAATTAATTAATATCCCAGTACTTTAAGTCCTAGGTACCTGGCTTTGGAAAAGCAGCTCCAGAATGTACAAAATCAGTATAAATGGTGCAAAGAACTCCTCTGCCAGCCTATGCTTTTCCATCAATGCATGGCATTTGCCAGTATCTCAAAATAGGGTCTATGCACCCTAGCACTATGTAGACAGAAAAACTCTCTGGAACTTTTCTGCCAGGAATGTATTTTCATTCATTCAGAATTCAAGGCTATAATCTTTCCTTGCAGTTTCTTATCAGAAAGAATGTGCAAAGTTATTCTAAAAAGCATGGCAGTGACTACATCTGCAGTTCCCCACTTACCTGCTGCTCTGGGGCTACGGCACTCTCCCACAAAGGGAAATATTTGGTGTTTATGTTGGAGGAATCGGGCCAGATCCATCAACCCAGGAGAGGCGGGGCTGATGCAACTCCACACTCCCATGCCCAAGTGAAGGGAGGTCAAGTATTCTCAGCCTAACCCAGCTCCTCCTGTGGTTTTCCCATTAGAGATGAGCCATCCTCTCCCCCTCCCTGGCTCTCAGGGTACAGCATCCTCTCACAAAGAGGCCCAGCTGAATTGTTACTAATGCTGTCACACTCCCTCCCTCCTGGCACCACTGACATGAGAGCTCCTGACCACCAATCCACTGTAGTGGACAGTAATCCTGGTCACTCCTCTGGGCTCTCCAGTTCCTGGCACCCAGGAGCACCACTGCCTGCAGTCCAGGCCCAGCTGGTGGCACCCAGACCTTCACTCCGTCCAGCTCCTGGCCCCGGGGACACATGGAGGCTCCATCTATGTGCAGTTCCACTGCAGGTGCTGGCATTTAAGTCAACTTACTCCTGTCTGTCCAGTCACTGTCACCCAGGCATATGGACTCTCCTGCCCATGGCTTGACTCCAGGCTGGCAGACCCCCATACACACGGACACACCCAAACTAGAGAGCTGTTCACTCAGAAAAACGTTATAAAGGAATTTAACAAGAAGAAAGGAACAGGTTGTGCGTGACAGATAAGCACATCGCATCGCCCAGCAGACTCTTCACACACAACTGGCTCTTTCTAGCCCCTTATCCATCTATGTCCTTTACTTGTTCCTTCCCAAATCACCTAGGTCTCTCTCTTTCTTTTTCTTTGATTCCTCCCAGAAACATCCCACAAGGACTCCTATGCAATGTTGAAATGGTCTTCCCTTGCATCATGGAATGAGTCCTATATCTGTAGGATGCAGTCCCCCTCAGTCCTAAAGTTGCTGTGGTGTTGACTCTTCTTGATAGGTTCCAGTCTGCACCCCGGGGCTTTCCTGGGACAGCCCTGGGAAGAGCCTGGAATGGTTTTCCTTTATTCTGAATTCCTATCTTAGGGTTCCCATCTGCCATTGTGTCCCTGTGCTCCTTTGAACTTGTGGAAATTGGCCTTTGATGGGCTTTTGTGATGGGTGTGGGAGGATCCAGGGCAGGGTGTTAGTTGTGCTACCAACCACCCAAGTGCCATTGTCTCTGTGCATTCCTTTGTGTGTTTTGTAGACAAGCTTTTGTCACATAATCTCACAGTTGATTTCTTTCTCAGCCTGGTTATGGAGATTTTAAACCTACAAATTCGCTGGAGAGTGATACAAAGTGGAAACCAGTAATTATTATTGTTTCACATGTGATGCATAAACATCTCAGGGATGAGAGCCTGCAGGCTTCCCTTCCCCAGTGAGTGATTTAACCAACCAGCTATAGCATAGCTGCCAGCTTTCTCTTTTGACCTTTTGACCTCGTGAATCCTGAGTTTCTTTCTGAACACTGCCCTATGACTGCAAGAGTAGTGCAGGGTGCCTTACACCTCACCTGTGTGATTAAGGATGTGACTTTGAGCACCTAGCAGTCAGGAGGTCTTTTTACAAAGGCTCACCCTGCCTTGTTTCATGCCTGTCTTTGCAGGGTTTTGCTGAGTGTTAGACCTATTGCCTCACTGGTGGTATCAGCACCTTTCTTCCAGGTTTCTCAGGGAACTCAAGTGGGAGCTGATATGGTTCTGTCCGCTCTCCAGAAATGTTAGTATTTGTGTTGAGGGTTGCAATGCAGCAGGCCATGGAGTTGTGGGATGCATGGGATGTGCTGGGCAAGTGCTGTAACCCTGCTGACCAACACATCCCAGAGCCACTAAACCTGGTACATGGCAACCAACTGCCCAGGTGTGCTCTATGCCATGAATTACAAATATCTTTAATGCCATGGCTCCAGTGAAACCATCACATTGTTCCAAGTATCCTGGACAAAGTCTGAGAAATCCTTAATATCTGGTAAGACCAGGTTTTCAGGTAGAAAACAAGGACCTGGCTGTGACACCCCAAATATATGTAAGCCTTGCCTAGGGTATTTGTTAGACAAACAACATCCTGAGTCCTATGTGCTCAGGACTATCTGGGTATGCGGAGAAAGAAAACTGAAAGCATGTAGGCAACTTTGACAGTACATGTGTTCTTTCAGTCACAATCTGCTGCTGAATGAGGGTTTTTTAGATTTGAGTTCTAAATGTTAGCTATCAAAAATTTTCCAAAGTCTCGCTTTGTATCTGGCCCTAAGTAGGATAACCTGAGTAATTACAGACCTGTCAGACTGACAGGGATCCCAGGCAAGAGAATAGAATCCTCGACACAGGATTTGCTTCAATAATGAATTAAAGAAAAGTAACATAATTAATGCCAATCACCATGGGTTTGCAGCAAATAGATTCTGTCACATTGGTTTGTAATTGCATCAAAAAGATATTAAGTTTGGTTACTAAAGGTAATGCATTCAGACACGTGAGGCATGTGACTCGACCACACAACACTGAATCAAGGATACAGATTTATGATACAGAGACCATCAAGTCCCTGGTTAAAGCATTAGCTTAAGATGTCTCAAAATGTAATTTTAAATGAGGAATTGTAATCACACTTTTTATTAAGATCTTTCTTAGGTTGTTTCTTGGCTGCATACTACTAAGTATTTGTTGGTACCTTTCGAGGAAACATGCAGTCATCACAGTTACTTGCAAAAAATACAAAGATTGAGGGCATACTTAATAACGTAGGCGATAGAGTGGGATATCCACCAAAGAGAGTGATGTTATGGCATCCTAGCAGCATGATCCCTGGAAGGATAAACAAATATTAAGCAGGGATGATGATGCTGTAGTACTTCTGCTTTCATGTTTTTAGCAACTGGGCCTGAGGTGCTCTCTCCAGTCCTAGTGTTAGCTCAAGGATCTAGCAAACTAACAGTCTGTTGAACTTCCAGAGATGATGTTAAGGATGCTTTGATCATAGTCTGCCATTGCGTCTTCAGAAATGCCTTAAGAGTGCCCTGCCTTCTTACTTGGCAGTACTAGAAAGTGAAGTTAGATTAAGTTAGGGTCAAGGTGAGGTCCCTTCCAATCCTAAGTAACCTGTGATTATTTTTTGTAACAAATAAACTGTAGTTCAACTACTTGGAAGTAGTGTGGCAAAATGATGTGGCCTATTTTATTGGGAAAGATGGATTGGACAGTCACAAAAGTGCAGGTTTTGAACTCCCAAGTCCCAGAAGGTATTTGTGCTGCCCACAGTTTCTCTACAGCCAAAACCTTAGAGTTTAACGATTTGTTACCTCCTTGTTTATCTGTAGATATGCAAGCAGAGTTTGTCCTATTGTGTCTTTTTGCCCGTAGTGACACACGAAAGATGGTGAGCTGGGATGATTCACTTGTGATCCTGTACCTATATACCTACTTCACAAAAAATTATTCCTGACATGCCATTGGTGTTTTACTTAAATGAAAATTTCAGGTTCCCTCCATAAGTGTAGCAAAGGCATCCCATGATTTTTGGTGTCTAAAAAAGAGTCAGGAGCAGCACAGGAAATTTATACAGAGGAGCAAATGCTATAGGAAGATGCTGTTTTCTTGGGTTCTTTCTAATGCTGAATTTATGATACAGGCCTGAAGGTTCATTGTAGTGAGAAAGGTAAATTTCCCCATTAAATATTCTAAACATTTATTGGTGCCAACATCATGGTTAAAACCAAAAGCAGTTTATATATGCATATCACTCACTCCCGATGGTAATGGGACGTAAAAGCTCCGTATTATTGTGCTATCAAATGTAACCAGGCAGCTTGGAAAGAAACAACATGTACAGAGAGTGCATATATCTCAGCAATGTCTTGCTGTGAAGCTATCAAGGATTAATGAGAGATTCCAGTGTAATACAGCAAACGAGGACAAGTTAAGCTAAGTTTTACTTAGTAGCTATCTGAAGAGACTCACTGAACGCTCTGAACTGATGGTGTGTCACCCAGTAAGTTCTGCGATGTGCTGATCTCAGTACTAAATCAAGAGAGCAGTCTCTAATGGCTGAATCTAGCATGGCATCCCAGGAAAGCTGTTGAAATCACTGTTTCTATGGAAATTTCTGCAAGGGAAATCCAGGGGGCTGAACGGCATGAAAATCTTCAGGCAGTAGAGTGGGTTTTTAGGGATGTTGCCGCGATGGGTCATTCTGACTGAAGTGCTGTTGTAAATCCTTACACGTGATGGTAACTTAAAAGCTGAATCTGCTTATCAGCAGAGGAAATGACCACAAAAGATTGGTACTGGAAGATTAAACGAGGGAGGGAGGAACGAAGTACTTGGCAAGGAGAGAAAAGAACCAGCAGCTG
Organism: Entomyzon cyanotis; assembly: GCA_024500445.1. NCBI lineage: Eukaryota > Metazoa > Chordata > Aves > Passeriformes > Meliphagidae > Entomyzon > Entomyzon cyanotis. The sequence goes on along the minus strand of JAKEPQ010000755.1, from coordinate 2,889,804 downwards.
CTGCAGCATGAGTAAAAATTTGTTTGTTTGTTTCTGTGTTGTTCAGCGGAATTTTTCCATGGTCCCATCGCTTATAGAACTCCTTCAGGTGGAGTCACGATATCAGCAGTGAAATCAGTGTTTTAGTGTGGTATTCTCCCATTCAGCCTAAATGGGACTAAATTAGGCAGGGCAAACACGGGGAATTTGCTCATCCGGTATCAAGGTTGTCAAGTGACTAAGGGAGATGAAGGCTTAAGTCTACCAGTGTGTTGTTTTTCAAAGGACAGAGAATCCCTGCAGGGCTGTGGCTTGAAGCCATCTGGCTAATTGCACAGGAATTTACCCACCGTTTGAAGGTGAAACGGGGCTAACTGCAATCATGCAGTTTCTGTCTTGGGCTAAAAGGAAAGACAACATCCCAACATTAACTATTAAGCCAGCTCAGATGTTGCAATCATGAGATCAAAGGTCTACAGAGATCTGGAACATCTATTCAGGGCCTGGGCATCCATCTTACGTGGATATATACAAATGACAGCTCACATTAAATGAGAAAGGACCATACAGTGAGTTTGAGAGAATTTCAAAGCAGATATAAACCCAACGTTACATGTGAAACAATGGTGCTTCCTTGTATTGAAAATCTTTCCTTCCTTTGTGGTGAGTCAAAAGTTTAGCAAAAGTGGTGTATGCCAAATTTATTTGCAAAAGCTGGAGTAGATTAAAAAAAACCACACAACAAAAAACCCAGGAGTAGCTAACAGTAGTGACGCATAAGGGATTTTACTGCTCCCAATGTTAAACAGATGAGATAATATCAACATCAGCATTGTCTCAGGAAACTCTGGATTCAGACTCCTGGCCTGTTAAGTTACAAAAGGGCAAAGAACCTGGATTTCACTTGAAATTTTGAGGATTATCAGGCAAAATGGTTAGGGGAGGGAGAGAAAAATAGCTTTTTATTTACCTTTTGGGAGTCTTAGTTCAGCCCATACAAACTTTCATGGATTATATCCTACAGATAAGTAACAGTGGTGAGGCAGGCCCTCAGCTGATGCAAAGTATTACAGTTCCATCTGAATTTTCTGGAACCACACGTTGCTGGAGGCTGATTTTGTGGCCCTAATGAGAGTTTCTACTTTGTCTTACACCTGCAAGTATGCACAAAGTCTGTGGGGTGTCAGATCAGTGTGCTGAAGGAGAAGAGCACTGTGGGCTGCTGCACATATATATATTGTTTAATGTAACAGGGACGTGCTTATTTATAGTGACTTTTAGCTAGCACTGCAAAACAGTTAAATTCTTTAGGTCAGAGGAACACCAGGACACTCATTGGGGTGGGTGTGGATTTTTTTTTAAGCAATGCTGAATAAAAATAAACTTCCATGTGAAAAATATTTTTAAATAACATTGAATAGCTCCAAATAAAACACTTAAAAACAGATCAGCTGCCTAGGAGGGATTAATTCCATTTTAACTGTACTAAGAGAGGGACTACACCTGTTTGAAAACAACCGAAGATGTTCCAGTGCATTTTTATCACAGCAAACATGCTGATTTGCTTTCTCCTTTCAGGAATTATTGATCTTTTTTCACTCATGCTTTTTTTTAAAAAAGCTTATCTTGCCTGTAGAGAAGTTCAGTCTGAAAGGCAAAATGATGAGGAATCTACAAGCAACTGGAAAACACCTGCTAGAATGTAAACAGCTTGTACAGATTTTCTGCAGGCATCCCTGTGCACCCTGCCTTTAGCAGCAGGACACACCAAACGCTTTGCTTTAGAAAAATCAAAATCGTTTATGTTCTTTGGCAGATTCCAGGTGAGACGAAGTTGAGGAGTACTCCCACCTCTCATGTGGATCTCTGATGCCTGCAGCATCCCCCCTTTGGTTACAAACACCAGCCAAGCCCCTTAAGAAAAGTGCCTGAGGATAAACAACATTCAAAGGGAAGCTGTGCTTGGATGCTGTGAATGGTGAGTGCCATTTTGCAAGGTGCTTCTCTCTGGTGCTGAGCCACAAAAGAAAGCGTGATGCTATTTTAGCCAGCCATTCAGGCCTATGAATAATTCCACGGACTTACTAAGTTTTCACAGAAACTTTAAAAGTTTTAAGTACAGTTAATGCGTATCCATGTGGATTCTCTGTGGCCAGGACCATTTAATTTCCAAGCAAGGTCCATATTCTAAAATGTCTTTTTTAGCGGTATTTCTAGTTGGCTGTTCCCTTCCTCACAAAAAACCCCCAAACACAACAAACCAAAAACAAACACAACAACAACCCCACAAAAAAACCCCCACGAAACAAACAAACTAACAATTTCTATCCCCTTCCAGTATCATGTTGGCATGAAAACTTAACACCCCTCAACTCAGCTGCCCCTTGTTAACAGCCAGAACACCTCCTCACCTGAAATTACACTCCTTCTTTATCTAAAATTACAGTAATTAGTTGCAGTGCCCATGCTGGAGGTGGAAACCTCAGGGAAATTTAAAACAGTAATCATCTGCGCTCGTTTCCCAAGGTATACATTTGGCTAATTTGGGGAGGACAGATGATCGGCGGGGACATTTTTAAGCGCTTGCTAGAGAAGTTGTAAGAACCCCGCTAAGAAGCGGGGATGCCGGGGGCTGAAGGAGTTGTAGGGGAACGTGCCGCGGTGCCCGTAGGCTGAGGAGCGACACCAGGCAACCGAAACGCGCCTTTGCTGGAGGGACAGAGGGAGGGAGGGCGGGAAGCGAAGCAGTTTCGGGAAGCCGCGTCCCCCTCCCCTCCGCCGCCCCCCGCCCTTGCCCAGCCGCCGCGCCCGGACAGCGGCGGGGGCGGCCTCGGGGAGCCGGCCCGGGGGAGGAGCGGAGCGGAGGCACACGGCGCGGCCGCTCCGCCAGCCCGGCCGGCTCTGCGGGGAGGCGGCTGCCCGAGCGGGGCCGCCCCCGCGCCTCTCCCGCCGCCCCGCGCCGCCTGGACCACTGGGAAGATGGATGGGCACGTCCTGGGATGGATCGTCCTCCTGTGGCTCGCAGGTAGGGCCGCGGGTGGGGGCACGGGAGTCCCGGCGGCCCCGACGTCCCCCGTGCCGTGCCCAGCCCGCCCGGCTCCACGGCTTTCCGGAGGGGATAAACGGGGAGGTTTTGGGGAGATGCGGAGGGAGCCGGCGTGGGGCCGGGGGCTGCTCGGGGCCGTCCCGCGGTGCAGTTTGCAGAGACTTCGCGGAGACGGCTGGGGACGGGGGGGAGCAGCCGGCGCCACCTGCCCGGCCGGGGCAGTCCGAGGGGCCCCCGGGGCTTCTCTTCGCGTGGTCCGGGAGGCACTTGGACCACGCTTGCCGCGGGGCCGCGGGAGAGAGCAGCGCGCTCGTGTCGGGGAATGGGGGAGCCGGCCCAGGGGGGCCGGAGTGTCCTTGGCCGCGGTGCGGGAGGGATGGCGAGAAATCCCCGGCTCCCCCCGCCCGCCTGGGCCGGGAACAATCACAGGAACTTCTCCTTTAGCCGGTGTCCTGACCGCACATGCCGCCTCAACAGAGGTGTGAGAGGAGGGGGCTGCCCTGCCTCTGCCCCGGCGTCCAGGGGGGGCCCTTCCCCGTGACGGTGCAGTTGTACCCAGGCCTTTGCGAGCGCAGGACGGGACTGCCCCCCCAGCCCAGCTCGCCGACCATCGCTTGACCCGCAGGTTCCCGAAGAGGTCGGGCAAGCCCCCGCTAAGGCAGGGGGAGGGGAGCCGGAGAGGCGAACAGAGGGCTCAGCGATGTGGAAAGGGTAGGGGGGACAAGCTGAAAAGGGGCCGGGTCTGAGAGCTGGGCAGCGAGGAACGCAGAGGGTAGGGATTACAGCAGGATGAGAGCGGCGGGGCAGCCGGGAACCGGGGAGGAAGAGAAAGCCCTGCCAGGTTCGGGGCAAGATCTGCCTCCTGTGAGCCGGTGCAGCAGCATGGCACAGGCAGGAGCAGCAGGCTATGGGAAAAGCTGCAGTAGGATGACTTAGCCTGGCAGGTTGGTTACAGGCTGAAAGAAGAAACAGCCCCACTTGGGTTAAGTGGCATGTATTTCCCACTGTCACCGATGTATCCCACTAAAAAGACCTCAGCCTCTTCCCTTTCCCTATTCAGATTTAGGATTCACAAGCAGTAAATTCGGCTTTTAGTCATAACACCTCTCTCCCACCACCCACCCACCCCTTCCCTTGCGTTTTCACTCTGAGTCATCTTCAACACCGGTGCCTGCCTACTGCTCCCTTCCAGGGTTTCACGGCCTCATCTGGGGCTTCAGCAGCTTCCAGCTCATCTTCCCTCCTTTCTCTCCCTTCCTCCTTCCCTGCCATTTGGCTGCGTCCAAATGTATCCCACTTCAGTGAGTTGGTCTGGAGTGCCAGCACACCCTCAGCTACCCTTCCTTTCCTACTAGCCATAGTAATGTGCTGATAAATAGCGTCCAGGGACCGGTAGAGGAGTACAGGGTGTAGCTAAAAATGACATTACATTCCTCCCTCTTTTAAGAGACCTTCTTTATCTGGACGTGTCCGACTAATTTGGACTTTTTTATCAAGCTAAAAGACTGGGCTGTTGACACTTTTCTCCCTCCACCGAGGGCAGTTCACGATTCCTGGCAGCGAGCGCTCTTTGGAGCATGCAGGGTCAATGCAGAGAGAGAAGTATCGCTGCAGTGGGAAGACCTTGCAGTTTCTTCTAGCCCGGTGATTTTGAGACAGGACTGCGTGCTGCTGGTGCTGTGGAGAGCTGGCAGGCACAGGCTTCCGGCAGGCAACAGGTTATCCATAGCTGCGTGGTGAGGGATGGAGGCAGTCAGTGCTCGCCTGCTCCCCTCCAGCCGCTGCTGCCCAGCCATAAATCACGTGCTGACGTCCTTTTTCACGGCCGAGAGAAAGCAAATAAGCAAAGGTGTGTGTGTGCACAGAAGAGGAAGGGGGGGTGCTAGTAAACATGCATTCAAGATTTTCCTCTCCCCAGTGGCTGTGCAAAGGAATGAAAGGTCTGCATCAAGGTAAGAAGCCCTAATCCAGTCAGAGTGGTACACTCCACTCTGAGAAAGAGAAGTGGGGGTTGGGAGGTGGAAGGGCCAGGAGACAGAGTGCAGGATGGGGAGGGAGCCGGGAGACAAAAGGGAGCACGAAGGAGAAGGCTCTCCCGTCCCTTCTCTCCCCTCCTCCCTCCTCGAGGTGGGCTGAGAAATTTCTAATCAGCACTTTCAGTCCCTTTTCCTCCAGCAGTAATTACTCTCTGTCCTTTGTTTGTCTTTAATTTTTGGCTCTTGCATTTATCTTTTGTTTGGTTTTGCACATTGTGAGTTCGTAGGGTAATTTCAAAAAATCCTGTGTGAGGTACAATGGATTTGGTTTGGCTTCTCCCCCTCTTGTCCTGTTCTCCCACATGCCTGAAGTGAGTGCTTTAATAACAGCAGCAAATGGATGAAGAGCAGGTTGTTCTTTATTCCTTCCGGGGAGGTCACACGGGTTAAGATATGTGTGGGACCATGCTCTCATTCTGTAAAAAGAAGATATAATTTGCCAAGTATCCTTAGTGCCTGTGTAAAGTCTGTTCTTGAAATTACCAAGTTCAGCTTGATTCTGGAATGAGTCCTCCCCTCGTGTTTACCACTTATTAATGCTGTAATTTCTAATGCACTTAAAACTGGAAAAAAGTGCTGCATTGGAGACTGAATCTCAGTTTTACCTACAGAACAAGCAGAACAATTTTTTTCTGCCTCACAACTTGGGCAAAGCTTGGAAAAAATAGATTTAGAAGACTGTTCACGTTAAAATTGGATATTTTCTTCCTGATATGTACTTTTTCATGAGCAATTTAGTGCGCAGTCCTTGTATACTTTTGCTGTACCTGTTCTTTCCTAGCCACAGTTCAGGAGGGCAGGCAGAGGGGCATGCTGGAGCACAGTTGTGCTTTGCTGTTTCTGGCCAGCAGAGCACACTTCTTGGAAAGGCAGGAAAATGGATGGACTCTTTTACTTGTCTTGATTTAAAGTGTTCATCTGAATTCCCTTGCCTGCCTTCGCAGAGCATAAGTGTAGTGTAATTGGGAAGAAATCATATGTTTTTATCACTTTTTATTCCTGTGAGGTCACCTTGAGTGAGACTGGCAGTGGTGGAAATCCCAATGCCATCCCAAGGACAGGTGTTACGGCTTGGTGTTAGAAGGCTTGGAGAGATTCTTCACATTTCTTTTGCTTTGTTCTCAAGCTTCTGATGGTGACCAATTGCAGAGTGATACTTCTGGGAATGATTTCTGGGATGCTGAAACAAATCTAAATCAGGAGGCATCTGACGACTATAACAGCTTTCAGACAGTAGTAAGGCAGTATGGATTTCAGCTGGTGACCAGAGCTGAGATCATTCACCTTAGCGCATCCAGGGTGGCTTTGTGAATGTGTGGAAGGGTTTATCCTAAGGAAGTGTACCGAGCACAGGGAAGCTGGTGAAGAGAGTGAAGTGAGGAGCAGGGGATGCCTGGGGAGAGCACCACAGAGAATGGGGAAGAGGAGGGAATAGTTCAGTGTCTACTGCAGTCACTTTGCACAGCCTGGGGTGTCCTACATGGAGTGTTTTTGTGCTGAGGTTCTGTGCTGTGAGTGCTGGGTGTGCAAGGCCACACTTTTCTGCAGCTGTTTTTGGTTTTCCCCTTGCCAGGTTAAGCTGTTAGACAGCTGAATTTCTTGGTTTTGCAATGGAGCTGTGAAAAACAGAACCATGCTTTCACCTCAGCTGCAGCTGACCTCTTCAGGCATTGGTTTCTTGCTTCCAAAAAAAGTTGGCAATTAGTGGTCACGTTACTAAGTACACAAGTCTGATAGGAACCAGACCAAGACATCCAATTAATTTCCCATAAGGCACTCAACACAATCTGATGGTGATGGCTTTTGCTCATAAATTCCATGGATTGGGTTTAGTCCCACATGAGTAGGCAAGAACATGTACAATACAATCTCAGTGATCCCACTGGCTCTCCATTCATCTGTTTGCACGTCTCTTTATCACCTCTGACTTTCTGGTCTCAAAGCCCAGATCTTGTACTTCCTGACTCAGGCTTGATCCTCATTTGAAAGTGTGGATGGTGTGCCTGTATTCAGCAGTGGGGGAGAGAATGCTCTGAAACGATGCATAGTATCTAAGGAGTAGAACCCAAAGATCCTTTTGCCCAACAGTTGATTTTGTTTGGAAAATGGTGTTAGCTCCCCTAAGGGTACTGTTTCTTACTAATGAATGGATGCTTTTCTGCAAGCAGTAGCATGAGCCAAATAATTACAAAGAAAGAGATGAGATGTATGCACAGATAGGGAGACTTGTGTGACCTGAAGAATAATGTGTGCTGCCTTCTCTTGGACTCAAGTCGTGTGTTCCAGGAGGGAGAGACCTGTTCCACTGAACTACAGTATTTGACTTTGCCACTACTTCCAGGGGTTGGTGCTTTAGATCAATTTTATTCTAACTTGATGATCTTAAAGGTCTCCTCCAAACCAAACCATTCTGTGATTCTATTCCTAAAGGCTATGTAGTGAAGCTAAATCTTCCTGGGATTCATTTCACCTCAGGGAGGCATAGGCTTCTCTGGAGGTCAATGGCAAAGCAAGAGCCTCAGTTATCACCTCTCAATTGCCTTCTCTCTCTGCTCAGGGAAGGCGCTTACGAAGATCAGGCTCACAAGGCTCAAACACACTCTTACAAATATCCCCTCTGTAATCACTTCCTGGAATTTTCTTTAATCACCAGTGAAATGTATTAGTGATAGCTTGTGTGTAGTGTTGATTGCATAGTTTGAATGCATAATCTGAGGATAGTTGAGGAAAGGAATCAGAGAAAGGAGACAAATGCACATTGCCAATGGAAACAGACAGACCCCATACAATTATATTTCGGAAGTGTGATTATTTTTAAGCTCTTTCTCCGGGAGTGTGTGTGTGTGTGAATATATATAGAAATATATGTACAGATACACAAAACCATGGATTCTTTTTATTTTCTAAGAGTAAGGATAGCTGTGTTTATAAGATGCAGTTGATTAATATCTTTGGATCTCTTTCTGTGGATTTAGGACAGCAAAAAAAGAAGGAAAGCAAAACAGTCAAATAGTCATGAGACTCCCAGGAGCTAGATTTTTTTCTTGTGACACTTCAAACATTGTGAAATTCACAGTGAACAGGTTCCTTCTCTGGAGTGCAGGAATTACGTTTCCATGATGATTTTGAAGGAAGGGCTAATTTTGCTCTATCTGCATTAGTCAAAACATAGCACAACACAATTCACTTTCTTTTTAGTCCTACTTGTATTAAACTAGGCAAAGAGCTACTACAGTGCTGTCACTAAGCTTCTCATAATTTTTCACATATTTCACTCTTTTTTTTTTTCTCTGCTGTATTAACAACCTAGAGTTTTGTCCTGTGATACGTCTGAAGCTTTTCTTATCTTGGCTGCGCTACATTTTGAGGTCAGCAGTTTCTTCTTGAAGGCAAGGAAGTCCTATAATTCCCATGCCTGGACATACCTGATCAATGTAAAGCCACCATCTTGTCTTCAGGCAGTCAGACATCCTGGTGGCCTTTTGGATGGACACTGTTACAGCAGTGACGCACTACATGAATCAATTCCAGTAATTCTTTTTTGGCAGAGGAAATAACAGGTGTATAATTTCCCAGTTCAGCCATATATAATTATATATAATTTGACTTAAATAGATCTAAAGTTTCCTCTGCTCCACTCTCTCAATCTGAGGCACTGTGTTGCTCTTAAATGCTATTCCTGGAAAGAATCCGAAAATAATACTTAAGAGGTTAATAGAGAACTTGGGATAGGATATAGAAAATGCCAGATAATTTTCTGCACATTGCTTTTGGGGGAGAAAAAGAATTCCTGCATTTTCCCAAAAGCTGCCTTTATTTTCTTGATATAGACATTCACATGGGGGTAGGGTGGGGAAAGTTAGTCAGATGAGAATTTGCTAAAGCTCAGCTAATCATTTATTAAAGCAGTCCCTGGCTTGCCAAACTCATTAATCTCATTAACAGGGAAGGAGGGCTGTGGTGCATGGTTAGCTGAGAGCACTGTGTTTACTAAGCAGTGTACTTGGTTCACAAGGGAAAGATTTAAATATTCAGTGTGTCACTGTTTTATCCCTGAAGCTGAGGTAACGTGATGAATCACTTGATCGGCTGTTGCCACATGCTGGCTTTGGCCTCAGACTGTGAGGGGTCAGGCACAGAGTTGCCAGATACAGGTCTGACATGGACTCATTTGTTTTTCAAGGTGTTCTTCATGTTTCTTGCATTCAGATGCAACCCAGAAAGCACAAATCTCTGGAGTGGAGAGGATAAGGCATCACCACTTGGTTCACCTTGAGAAGCAAGTGGTAGCGTTCCCTTAGTGTCATATGGCCCCTGTGTTTGGTCCCTGGGTAAAGGGAGCCTGGCAGAAACGTCCCAGCTGCCACTTCCAGAATAATCTCCTTGCCTGTGCCTTGGGAAAGTGCAGGAGCTGCCTTCTTCCTCTGCGTCTCCTGTGGGAGACCTCAGCTGTGTTTGGTGGTACTCTGGAGAACAGCCACACTTCAATGTTTGGATTTGGGTCCAGGCACTTCTGGCAAAACTAATACCTTCTGTGCAACTTCCACATGGCACAAGCACAATGTGCATGATGTCATGCATTCATTATTTGCATAATACAGCATTTCTGTGCAAATGCCAGAGCACCCTTGTGCTCTTCAAGCCTTCACATAATAGTCCCCTGGGTCAAATCCTGCATGGATTAGTAACTCTTTCTTAGTGCCAGTGACCATCTTGCCACTCTGAAATAAGCTTTCCCCTAGGTTCTGTCCATGCTGTGTTTTTCTCTCCAACTGGGGTTTATAGATTTCACTGTGCTTTATAGTTCAGTGATAACTTGTTGAATTTAATATTTACTGTTTTTCCAGCCTCTTCCCTTTCCTTTGGTTCTGAATCCTGATCATGCAATCTCTGCTTGCTTTTGCTTTTCAGCTGTCTCCAGCTTGACCTTGTCTCTTCATGCCTGCTGTTGTTACACAGTTGATGCATTTATTGCTCTCTGTCTGCTTCAAGCTCCAGTGCTTTAGTCTGTGCCTTTTCCCCCCCTCCCATTCTAAAGATATCTCCTGTCATTTCACTTTCTTTTGCCAACTTCCATCTCCTTTTCATCTCTGCTTTCTGGAGTGGGTGGGTTATTTTTGCTGACTCCATTTCCTCTTCTCTCTACATAATTTCTGAATCTCCTGCAAACTGACTGCAGCCTTTTGTACTTATTTTGACCTGGGCTGAGACACCTTCTCCAGCTTCTTCCAGCTGAATGCAAGCTTCCATTATTGTCATCCTGCTTGTCCTTCTGCTTCTTATATTTGCTCTGATACTTTATTCCTACTCTGTCGTATTCTTTCTTGGCATTTTCCCTTCTCTTTTACTGCTTCTTGACATCAGGAAGCCTTTCTTCGTCCTCAGTCTGTCATTCCTCACTAGGCTTCCTCAAGTGCATCAGTTGCTTCTCCAGATGTTGTGTAAACTTTATTTTCTGCTTTGTTTCCTTTTGTCTTGTCCTCTTTTTCCCTGTGTGCTGCCCTGGGCATCGAGGTGTGTGGTAACACCAACATTTTCCATGCTGACCCAGGCTCCCTTTTCTCCAGCACTGTGTGAGTGCTCTCAGACATTGCTGCCTGCAGGATAAGGAGGGAAGCAACGAAGGGTATGTGGGGGAGTTTTGGCCATATCCCTGTGTGTGGATGGAGTGCCTCACTCTCCCGAGGACTCTCTGCTGACATTGCTCACTGACTCTCCCTCAGCTACACAAGGGTGTGGCAAAAGTCCTGTGTATCTTCTCTGGGGAGTTAATACACCAGCTCCAGGCTGCAGCTCTCCTGTCAGCTGCTAGATAAACATTACATTTTGAGATCTCTCCTCCCTGGGAAAGTGAAAAGCTTGAGTGTTTGGGCCATTTTTCTGCACACCTCCTACATGGAGCAATTTCTCTCAGTGCTACTTGCCAGCCCTGGGAGGAGCTGTGTGATTTGGATCCACTCCTTTGTGTATCTCTAGAGTTTGACAGAGCAAGCAACGCTAACTGGGCACCAGTGCAGAATGTGCTGGTCCAGGCAACTGTGTGTTTGCCTGACTTTTAAAGAGGAGGTGTGATGCCACTGAAATGGGGAGGGAGGTGACTTATTCTGCAGTGGGGTTGTCATGAACTCAGGATCTGGCCTCTTGGCTGACCTGCTGTACAAGTCGAGCATGGCCATCCCTAAAATACCTCTTCCTTATGTCTGAACCTGCCACAGAAGCTGTGAATCATCACACCATTGTGTTAGGGCTTCTGCAGCATAAGGATGCTACATTTGAGCCTTCAGCCTCGTCATGCTCATCATGCTGTGTTTTTCTTTGTGGCTGTAGGCTATGAGAAAGCAAACTTGTTTCTGCTGCCAACATTCATGCTTACATACATTGGGGAATATTGTGCTCTAGCACCTGAAACAGATGGACAATTTTACGTATGTGGGGAGAATGATGCTGTGATAAAATGCCGTAGCTCCCCCTTCAAGCAGTGCCAAGGCATATGATACTCATCTTTTTGTCTTCTAGCTGAGGTGGAGGGGTTGCAGGTCACTGTGCCTGAGAAGAAGAAGGTGGCCATGTTGTTTCAGCCTGCTCTGCTTCGCTGCCATTTCTCTACTTCTTCCACCCAACCAGCTGTGGTACAGTGGAGGTACAAATCCTACTGCCAGGACCGGATGGGAGAAGCTCTGGGTATGGTGACTTCTGGTTTGCAAACAATGAGCAAGAGAAACCTGGACTGGGATCCCTACCTGGACTGTGTGGACAGCAGGAGGACAGTCCGTGTCGTGGCCTCCAAACAAGGATCTGCTGTCACCATAGGAGACTTCTATAAGGAAAGAGATGTCAGCATTGTCCATGGTAACTCTCCTACCCCATTGTTGCCTGGTGGGGGCTGGAATGTACTTTTAGCAATTTGGGATACTGGAGTTTGGCAGTAATTGTTCAGCTGACTCTCTTAGAAAAGACTGTGGGAAGGGAGCTGTTTTATGTCAGACATTTAGGATTCAGCCAACCAACCCTAGACTTGAAGGTAATTTCCTTTGCCACTTCCCTTTAATTGACTCCTTGTAGGTCTCCAGCCCAGATACCATATCCTTTTTTTTTCCTTCCATGAAGTGGAAGGTTTTTATTCCTGACTTCTGCATATTGCTCTGTATATAGATTTTGCTTAGCCAAGGGGTTGCAGCAAGAGAGATACGAATTCAGTCTCTGCAGGATAGGTTTTTCTTCCTTGCAAATGCCACTGATGTTTTCCTAATTCTGAAATACCAAGATTATCCTACACCTCATGTTTGCTGAGCCATGGACTTTGCCAGCTTACTCTGTCATTAACCTAAACCTACACAGCCTTGGGCAGAATGAAGGGAAGAGATTTCCATGGGGAAAGTCAGGTTGGGTGGAGATGAGAGATGGCAGGGTCCTTAAACATTTTTGTCTGGAGGGCTGTGTGAGAGACTTTGTCCCTCCAAAGTACAAGGTTTCTGATTGACTCAGGAGACCACTTAGCCAGAAGTGGAGACTCCTTGATGTGGAGAGTGTGTGATCAGCCTCAGCAATGCAGAGTGTTTTCCATTGTCTCTGTGTAATCTCTTTGCAGATGACTGAGGTACTGTAGCGGACTCACACCTCTCTAAGTCCTTCTTTCATGACATGAATAGTGTTGGGACCCCAGCCTTAGGTGATAGGAAGGACAGTGAGAGACATTAGTGACCCCTTCTGCTCTTGGCACTTGCAGAGTGAGCTGCCTCTGCAGTATTATCTGTCTTCCCACTTAGAGCTAAAAGTCCTGAGCCTGTTGTTTTTTTCCTGAAAACTGTCATATTCTGGATAAGGTTAACCTCCCCTTCTTAGGAAGGAAATGAAATTGATTTGGGATTATGGTGTCCTGTTCGTTCAACACTGCATGCTTCCTGTCAGTGTTGGAGGGAAAGCCTGACTTTTGTTTTTTGCCTTCCAGATGCAGACCTGCAGATTGGGAAGTTGATGTGGGGAGACAGTGGGCTCTATTACTGCCTTATTATCACCCCAGATGATGTGGAGGGCAAGAATGAAGAATCAGTGGAGCTGCTTGTGCTGGGTGAGGCCTCTTGTCAGGCTGCTTTTTTGGCAGATACCTGATGCATCTTTCCTCCTGCTCTCTTGCTCTCTCCCCATCTCTGTGCACCGTATTACTATTGGTGTAAGAGCTATGTAAAACAGTCCCTGCAGCCCTGTCACCATTGCCTTGCACCTTGTGTAGTCATTCACACCTAGGCAAAGTGGGTGGCAAATGCTACCAAACCAGAATAGTAATGTTTACACCCACGCTGCTCACACATTACACAGGCGTAAATGACTGCAGAAAGTGCAGGGCTATGGAATGTCAGAACTCTTGTTTTTAAGGGATACAACAATAAACTTGCAGCTAAATGGACACTTGAGACAGAGTCTTTTAACAGCAGACACGCAGAAGACATCAGATCCTGTGATTTTTGCAGTCCTCATCCCACTCTTTTGACTTGTGAGGATGTCAAGAAGCACTATGTTGAATGTGTCAGTTTGGGAGATTTTTTTTGTGTGCCTAATAACACTTGTCCAGTTAGAGGTGCAGTTTCACAGTCATCCTGATCAGGTCTGAGCTGGTGCTGCCACTAACAGGACCTACCCACTCTGAGGTGTGTGTGCTTGGCTCTGCTTCTGTTAAGCTCCCTTGAGCAGTGTGGTGAGGAGGGTCAGTTTCTGTCCTCTTTGCAGGGTTTGCTTTCCATGGTGTCGTCCATGATACAGCTCACTGTAAAGGTCAGAAAAGCACCCATTCCAGCTAGAGGAGAAAAGCAGAGTGGAATGGGCCTTTCAATGACTTCTGTTGACATGCCTGGAGTCAGCTGTCGTACTTCAACCCTAGATGCCCCAGGAAAGCAAGCTGAGTTTTTCCCTACTTACCTTAAGACCTTACCTTAAGCATGCTTCCATGGTTCTTGTGTGTACAGACCTGTACATCCTGTGAAGGCAATGCTAAAAAGCTTGGGTTGATGGTGTGTAGGTGATGTGTGGAGGTGTACAACAGAACACGTCTGTCAAGTGCCCTTGCTCTCCTGCCAAAGGTCAGAGTTTAATTGGTATTTTTATTTGGAGCTGCAGTTACCATCACCAAGTAAACCAGTTTGAATGGGTGAGTGGCTGTCACAGTGCCATTGCCTCCCCTCACCCCTTTGGATGTCAGTCAAACAATGGACAATTGGAGTGGAAGGTCAGTCTGGTCACTCTAGAAGACAAAGTCACATGCCTGTGTAAATCCACAGTGTGACTGTATCATCTGCCAGTTAGTAACAGGCCCAAGACTGACCTGTGTGAGTTCAGGTGAGGTTATCTCTGCCAGGTGGCAGTGGTAGCTGTTAAAATCCTCTCCTGAGGTCCTGTTGTGCATGGTTGTGTAGTGATGAATTTTTGTCCCTTCTTCACCTTCCTGTCTAGGATTTGGTGTCTTCCTCTTGTGTATCTACAACTGTGCTCAGACACAAGTGATGAAATAGTGCCATGGTAACAGGAAGAATTGGTTTTTCAGTGTGTACAGAAGACTGTGCAGAGAGAACATGGAAATCCCCTCCTCTGGGGCTGGCTTGATGTCTCTGCCCCCAGTTCATTGTGGTCATGTTGGGGGACACATGTAGCTTAGGCTGCATCACCCTTGACCACATCTGATTTTCTGTTTGGCCTCTGGGTCTGACCTTGCACTTTATGCAGCTCTCTGCCAAGTTTGGCAGCAGCATGAAAGCAGACTTGTCGTGGGCATACTTTTTCTGCCTCATGCTGTTAAGCAGCTTCTCTGTGTTGCTTTTCCTGGGTAGAGGCAACATTCCAGCTTTTGGTGCAATTCCAGGGTTACCTACTTGTTTTCCTCCCTCCCTCTCTCCCCTTTCCTACCTTATTCTTTTCCTTCTGCCTTTGCTGTTACTTTTTTGTTTTGTTTTGTTTTCATTTCTCTCTTCCCATTGATGGCTAAAAAATGAAGCAGCCAGTGATGAAAATACCATTTCTTAATATTCTGCATATTCTGTGATACTTTTTGTTCCATCCCACTGCTTGGAGGGAGACACTGAATACAGATGTAGATTGCAGCAGTTCCACAGTCCTAGGGGACATGGTAAAAAGGTTTTGTTTTGCTGTTTTCTGCTCTTTGGGAGGAACCCAGATTCCTGTTAGAGAGGTTGGAGCAACAGAGGGATAGTGTGTGGGAGATGCTACAATTCTCACAGCACATTGCTGTTTGCTCCCTGCTGACAGTGGTCTTTCAGATACAATTTACATTGCTTATTTTGGGGTTGCTGCATGATTTAAGCATAAATTAGAATTTTGAATAGAGCAAGGTTCCACCCGTTTGTGTTATCACTGGGGTCACAGAAGAATCAGAACAGAAAAGGAAATGGGAAAATACCCCTTCTAGTGGTTTTACATTAATGCCAGGATGAAAGGGCAGTTTATAAAATCACATTGAAACCATGAAAGAACTGAGAGGCAAAAATGATAGATACTTAATAGCATCAATAGATTAATGGAAGTTTGTTTAGCTAAAAGTGGATGGTGCTGCTTTTATACAATGAATCGCACCATGAAAAATTGGTCAAAAGCTGCTTTATCATGACTTGGAGCAAAATCCAAAATGTGGGCAAATCACAGTATTTCTCTTTTTCTTAGGAAAGTAATCACAGAAACCTTCAGTGAACTCTTTTGTAGCCAGGGAGCCTGGATCATGATGGGATTGCATGTGGAGTTTTGTTACCTGGATGTGCCATGCTGACACACAAAGCTGCTGGTCAGCTCTGGGTAGCATCAGAGAATCCCATGTCCTGTCTTCATTTCAGGCTTATTTCAGAAAAACATATAAGCATTTATTTATATCCATTTGTGCTCAGCAAAGCTGATAGGATTTGTAAAGCATACCTGATGTTAAGCATGTGTTTATTATGTACTTTGCTGAAAAGACCATTCAGTATGTTCTGCTTAGTCAGGGACTTTAACCCTCTCTAAGGGAATCAGTGCAGGTGAGGGAAGTGAGATAGTAACTTCTGTGCCTCAGAAACAAAGGAGGAGATTGACTAGTAGTGAACCTCCTGTAGAGTAAGGAGAGAATTTAAGTAAAAAAAAATATTATTACACATTAATTATATTTTTAAAACATCCTTTAGACCTTACTACTCTCTACAGTTGCCTGAAAGGAGGCTGTAGCAAGATGAGGGTCATCCTCAAGCTGTTCAGGTGGGGGTTCAGGTTGGGCATCAGAAAGAATTTCTTCACAGAAAGGTTGGTTTAACATTGGAATGGGCTGCCCAGGGAGGTGTTGAAGTCACTGTCCCTGACGTGTTTAAGGAAAGACTGGATGTGGCACTCAGTGCCATGGTCTGGTTGACAAGGTGGTGTTTGGTCACAGGTTGGACTGGATGATCTCAGAGGTCTTTTCCAACAGAAATGATTCTGTGATACATACACATTTTGATGGCATTTGGAATCTCCAGACAGGATGGAAACTTCATGAACTCTGCCTCTACTGCATCAGGACTAGACTAGTCCTGAGCTTAGCAATTCCACGGCAGGAATCAAGTGATACTCCCTGCACTCATGTGTTTTATTAGAAAAGAACCTTTGCTGACATTACAGCTGAGCTAATGAATCCATTTTCAAATTTCTGCATTTTTGTTTTTTAAACTTTTTAATGTGATTGAATCTAAAAGGCTGAATCCTAAATTAAAGAAAGTCTACATTTCTGTTGTAGTAGCTGGCAGCTAATGTCCTGCTTCCTGAAGCACAGACAGTGCTATTAATCATACTGTTATTTGTAGCTGCTGTGTATTGCTTTTTATATGAGAATGTCAATGGGCTTCAGTAAAGTAATTCATTGCAGCCTTTGTGAAGGGAACTGTTCGTGTACCAGTGCAGGGATGGAGGAGTAACCTTCAAATCTTCAAGAAGGACAGGACAGGGCAGGGTCAACAGATACCCCATCCTAGCTTCGTGTCACCAGCTCACATCAGGGGGCAGTCCAGCTTCATTGCCTGGCATTGCGTACAACCCAGTAAGCCATCCCAAGAGAATTCACTAACCAGCTGCAGGGGCCTTTGGATGCTGCTACACTGCTCCTTTCCCAAGCTGGAACAGCTATAGAGAAGTGGCTGTGTGTACAGCTCAGCACAAATGAAATGCATGGGTCTGTGCATGCTTAGTGATGTTTGCATTCTGAGATTTTTACATAGCTTAGACATGCTTCACGAAACAGTGGCTCCAGTCCCAAGGACCTGTCAAGTTTCTGGAAGAGGCCAGAAAGGACTCCACTAATCCCAGTTGTTGGTTTGACACTTCAGTTAGTGATCTGTGTGCTTTGCTAGACAGCTATTGCCTGCTTTCTTTTCCATCCAATTCTGTAGCTAATATTACATAAACTATATATTAGTGAAATATTATTTTATAATTAATCACAGAATCATAGAATCATTAAGGTTGGAAAAGACCCCCAAGATCGAGTTCAACCTTTGATTGAAGACCACCAACTCAACTAAACAAAGGTTTAAACAAAGTTTAAAACTAAACAAACTGTTTCTTGAACAGTTCCAGGGATGATGAATCCACCACTTCCTTGGACAGCCCATTCCAATGCTTAAACACCTTTTCAGTGATGAAATTCTTCCTGATATCCAACCTGAACCTGCCCTGGCACAGCTTGAGGCTGCTTCCTCTCATTCTGTTACTAGTTTCCTGGGAGAAGAGGTCAACCCATCTTTCTACACCCTCCTTACAGGCAGTTATAGAGAGTGGTAAGGTCACCCCTGAGCCTCCTCTTCCCAGGTTAAACACCCTCAGCCCCACCTCATCAGACTTGTGCTTCAGACCCTTCCCCAGCCCTGTTGCCCTTCTCTGGACTCCCTTCAGCACCTCAATGTCTTTCTCAGAGTGAGAGGCCCAGACATAAACAGAGGACTTGAGGTGCCTCACCAGTGCTGAGTACAGAGGGACAATCCCTGCCCTGCTCCTGCTGGCCACACTATTCCTGATCCAAACCAGGATGCCATTGGCCTCCTTGCCCACCTGGGCACACTCTGGCTCACATTCAGCTGCTGTTGACCAGCTTATCCAGGAAAATATTGTGGGAGACACTATCAAAGGCTTTATTAAGTCCAGAAGGACACGTCCACAGTCTTTCCTTCATCTGCTAGGTGAGTCACATGGTCATAAAAGGAGATGAGCTTGGTCAAGCAGGACCTGCCTTTCCTAAACCCATGTTGGCTGGGCCTGATCCTCTGGTTGTGCTGTAGGTGCAGTGTGGTCACCCTTAAGATAATTTATTCCATAACTCTCCTGACCACCAAGGTCAGTCTGACAGGCCTGAAGTTCCCCAGATAAATCTTTTAGAAGCTGAAGCCTCTCCCATCGATATGCTTTAAATAACGATTAGCACTTGAGGTTTGTGTTAACTTCTGGAGATGGCTGGCACTTAACATTGTTAAACTGGTGTCTTTGGTCGTTTGTATTACTAGCCAATACCCATATAGGCTAAACCCAAAATTTAAAAAGTCTAACACCCACAGGTAGTAAAGAATGTAGATACATATACACACAGCATATTGTACAGTAATTAATGTACTAATAGAGACATGTGTTGACTTTCAGTGAGGATAAATCTCCAGTGGGACATGGGTGTATGGTGTGCAATGCTAATAAGGCAGTTCTTACTCAGCAAAGTGACTCAGTAGCTGGTGTAAATATAGCCAGGTTCGGAGTCTCTTCTATGCCAGGAGAGACTGTATTATAAAATCTGACATGATTTCAGAGATTGAAAAGTCCTTGGCAGAATTTTCCCTTACACGATGTTGGTTTTAGGATTTTGCTCTGATTTGCTGAAAAGCTGCCAGTAGCATCTGAGTGAGTGCTCGGTCACAGGAGCTGGCAGAGTTGTGCTGGTGGCCTTGTACTGGGGATGTGTTGGGCCATATCTCAGCTGGGAAAATGTCTGTGAGCAACTCCACGGAGAGGGCTCTCCGACCTTGAGCCGTGACCAAAGGTGGGTAGTCCCAGCAGGTGAAGGATGTGGTTGGCACAGGAGCCTTCCACTTAAAAATCCTGGAAAACTGTTGATGCATTCCCCCAAACCACTGTGCAGCCGCCTTTGTAACCTGCTTCCAGTCCCCCTCGTCCTAGCCCAGCCTACTGCTCATTATTTATTTCACACCGATTAGCAGTGCTACTTGTTGCCAAGGTTTTTTACCCCTCTTTTCCTCCTTATTTGCCAGCGACAGCCACACGCTGCTCGCAAAGACGGCTGGTGTGATTAGAAGACCTCGGTTACTAAGGTAGCCATGGCAACAGCCTCCTTGGAGGTCTTTGTTGCCTGCTACAACTTTGATCTCCAAAAGGGGCTGCTGCTGTTTCTCCCTCCAATTGAAGAGAAGGATGGGAAGAAAGGATAAAGTTTACTCCAAGCAGATGGAGCGCAGAGGAACTCATTGCAAAGCCATGCTCCCCCAATAAATCTCACAGCAGCTTCCTTGGAAAAGTATCTGATTTACAAGGGCCACACTTCCTCTCTATGCTTTCCAGCCTCTCCTCAGGGCAGTCTCTCTTGCCAGGGGCCTCTTGCTGTGGCATGGCTTGGCAAAGTGTTCCACCACTGAGAAGGAAATAATTTCCTCTGTAGTTGCTGTGTGCTGTGATCCCACTGCAGCAGGTAGGGCTGCAGAAACAGCCTTCAAACAGGAAAACAGTTCAGCAGTTAAACTGCCATAGTTACTCAATATTTATCACATTTATGCAATTGCCAGTATTTACAATGTTCCCATATTTACCCAATTGACATGTTTCTGACTGCACCTGTGCCTACTTTATTCATGCCATCATTTCTTTTTAGCTGCACCACTTACCCTAATTATTTTTGTGTCTCTTCTCTGCAGACTCTCTGCTAATTGTGTGCTTGACTCCAGGTCTTCCCTGTTCTGCTGCTATTTGCTCACTGCTCTGTCGCCTGCCTGCCGCCTGTGTATTATCTCCTGTCCTCGCTCGCCTCTGCTGTGTGTCTGCACCGCTTGGAGCTGCTCTGCATCCCCTCAGCTTTTCCTCTCCCATTCCTTCTCCTGTGCTCTGCCAGTGCAGATGGGGGGCTTGCGAGCTCCGTTGCATTTCAAGGCTGGCTGGGGCCTGGGGCATGTGAGGTGCCTGGTGAGAGGCCACTATGGGCAGGTAAAACCCTTCAGCAGTGTGGTGGGAATAGAGATGGCACGTGTCCCAGATCCTTGCAGGAATGAGGACAAGTTCCTAGCTGTGACACAGTCACCCGGGACAACCCTGGAAAATGGGGCCATTGTCTATTCCCTCTATCCCCTCTGGTGAGAGCTTGCACAGAGGACACAAAGCTCTTGTGGGTGGGGGCACAGATCTGTGACTCAGCAGTGGTGCCATGGCTTGGAGTGCCTGCAGCCCTTTCTCAGGTGGGCAGAGCTGCTGTGCAGAGTGGTTTGGCCAGATGGTCTCTTGGCAGGATGTCTTACTGACTTATTTCTTCTCCACCAATTGCTGTCTAGCCCCAGCCTCCACCTTAATGTCTCCCTAAAAAAGAAAAAAAGTAAACAAGAGAGAAGTGAGGTGAGCTTAAAGCCCATAAAAGGAGTGTCCTAGGCATGGAGAGATGTGTGGGTGCTGGCCATGGGTGCTCTGACTGCCTCCTGCCTGCTGTTACAGCCATGGGTCCAAAAGGAAGCCCTGCTCTCTGTGCTTTTGGCACTGTGTGACCTACCAGGGTGCTGCCCTGGGATCCCTTCTGTGGGCACTGCCTGGCTCTGGGCCGTACCTATGCATGGGCCAGGCTTGCAGAGGGCAGGAGGCAAGAGCCAGTGGCAGCCCATGCCCCCCTGCCCCGAGCTGCCCTGTGCCTGCTGGCAGGACGGGGGTTTTGCTCCACTTGATGCTGGCAGCAGCAGCTGCGGGAGGAAAGTCGCCTTCAATGAAGGACAGTGGTGGGAGCCTCCCGTTGCTGGGGCAACCGCAGGCAGCCTCAGCCTGTTGGCTTCCCTGAAGGAATAGTGTGGGGAAGGTTATCAGGGGATTAATTCAGCCCAAGGAGGAGAGGGGGCTTAGCTGTGGAAAGCAGCTGGGGGCACGGCAGTCCTGGGGAGGGCATTATGCTTGCTGGCTGTCAGCTGGACTGGGCAAGGCAGGCAGGGCTCAGGCTGAGCTGTGGTGGGGTTTGCTGCTGCCTCGGGTCCTCCCACGTTTTGTGCATCCTTGCTGGGGACTCTGGGGCCCCCAGGGCTGTGCGAGCCCCACTGAGCATGCAGGGATGCAAATTCTCCAGGCAGATACTCTGACAAGCCAAGTGAGGCTGCACAAGCAGGGAAGTGCTTGACTGCTTGTGGGTAGCACAGAGGAACCGCTTAGTTGTCTTTGTTTTTACCAAGTTCTCAGGCACTGTTATATTTAAGGGATGCTTTTTCCCCCTTGGATGTGTGGTTCCTCTTGGAGATTAGAAGGTACTTTAAGACCCAGCGCTTGCAGGGTTTGAGGCTCTTCACATATGCTCACAGAGAAGGAATATGAAAGAAAATATGAAAGAATAGCATATTTTTTAACAAAATATTTAATATGTACGTGAAACATAACATGCTTGTTGTGAGTGGCTTGGTCACTTGATCCTTCTGGAAAATGGACTGCAAAGAATGTAATGAAACGCTTTGTAAATGTAGATGAAAATATTGCAACAGACTGGTGGCAGAGTCCTCCCTCAAAAGTGGTAAATGGGGAGCAATTATGTGAAGCATCACCATGCTATCTTTTGCTAAGGATTCAGGACCACCTCATCAGGATGGGCGTTCCTGTGAGTACTAGTCAGCTTTGATGAGTTGCAACTGGCTGCAAAGCACTGCCTGCAGTCAGAGTATGTTCATTATGGCTCCAGCAGGCTTCCTTGTGGATTTTTGATCTCTACAGAGTCTCTGCTGAAGCACTGAGAAAAAACGGACGGTGGGAATTTGATTGTAATAACCCTCAAGGACAGACTAGAGGCCAAGGAACTTGGGATCCAGTTCATCACTGTGTCTGAGTGCTGCGTAGTGCAGGACCTGAAGGGCATGTGGGGAGGTTAAAGGTAGCTTTCTCCCACTTTTGCATTGGCTTACCCTTAGCTGCTCCTGTAATGTTACACCCACAAAGTGTGTCTCTCTTCAGAGTGCAACTCTCCTACCGTATGCATGTCTTTAAAAACCCTAGCATGATCCTGGTGCTCTGTGGAAGAGTTCCCAGCACAGCTGCCTTTAGGGCTGTTCTGGCAATGCACAGGTGTGTGTAAATTACAGCTGAGCACTGTGCAGGATGTTTGCTGTGTACTGGAAATACCCCAGACATTCACTGCCAAAACAAATAGGCATCAAGCTGCCTTTGGGCTTGCATTTTGTTTGTTTGTATTTGGTTATAAATTATAAATTTTTAGGTTGACTTGCCTTTTTTTTTTTTCTTTTTCTTTTGCAAAGTGATCCCACAGATTTCTCCATGAATCCTTCCCTGGTTGGTTTGCTTCTCTTGGGAGTTGGCCTTTGTCACACAGTCTCACCAAGATGCTTGTGCATCTCCAAATAATTAGCACATATGCACAGCATTGCTTCAAGACAACTCCTTTCCTGGAGTTGTCTGTGCATTCACAGATCCCCACACAGAGAGCACCATCCACAGGTTTTGGATGCATGTGGCTGATTTATCAATAGCCTTGGGTTAAAGATGTTTTTTGTATCTGTAAAAACTACATCAGTACGCTTCAAAAATAAACTGAGTCCTTCTGTTTGAGGGCTGTTGTGCATTTCCAGGAGCTTTCTGCATGTGTAGAGCATAACTCCAGAAAGATATTACCATGTAACCATGCTAAAGGGACTCCTTTTTCTTGTCATTTTGTGCCTAGATTGGAGAAGCTCTGTTCCAGATTCTTTCCCCCCAGCTCTGCTGATAAAGATAAAATGCAAGGACACAGAAATGGCAGAAGTGCAGAGGCAGACACCAGGCATCGAGCAGGATGACATCTGTGGTTGATAGGAATTCACATAACACAGAGTGCAAGTGGGCTGATGAGGAAGGGAACTGGAGGCTAAGGCAGGGGGCTGGGGAGTGTGTTTTTCCTGCAGTAACCTCTCTCCTTCTTCTCCTCCTTCTGTCTTTTCTAGGCAGGACAGGGCTGCTTGCTGATCTCTTGCCCAGTTTTGCTGTGGAGATCATGCCAGGTATTCAGTCATTTCATCCTTCAATCATCCATTCCTCTGTCATCTTGTCTGTTTATCCTTCTGCAGCATCTCTATGTGGTGTATGTTTCACTTGTATGTGTGTTTTATCTGGGATAGAGAAGAGCCTATCACTTACCAGGAAAGTGCTGGGTTCGGATCTGAGAGAGCTGATGCTGGGCCATGCTGGGAGCCAGCATACAGAGATGGTTGATGTCATGCCAGGATCAGTGGGAGAGCAGAAATGCCAGAGCTGTTCTGGGGGAGGTTTTCTGTCAAGCTCTCTGCTCTCCCCCTGTTAGCATAGAGGAAACCGTGCTGCAGCTTGTGAGACCTCACAGCCCCTGTGGCTCTGTGTCACAGAGCCACAGGCTATGCTGCTCCTGTGCAGTAACTCAGCTCCCCAGACCTGGCCTGTGCTACTGCTGCACCATCACCACAGATGGTAGCACAGGAGGTGCTAGAAACAGAGCATTGGCTAGCAACCCATCAGTGGCACAGCCGCTCTTGTGCTGCATGGCCAGGCCATGATCTTGGTAACACCAGGTGGCTGGGCCTCACATGAGAGCTCCATGCCTGTGATAAATCCCTTGCAAGCCCAAGCAGTGAGAGCCACCAGTTCTGGCACTCTTTGCAGAGGAGACAGAGACTGTGCAACAGATTGTTCTTGAAAGGGAAAAACTGTGAGAATATTTAGCCCTCGAGTCATCTGATCATTCCCTGGGGGTGCCCAAGGAGCATTTCTTTCACACATTTGTGCAAAAATGCAACTCCACATAAATGTGTGAAGCTATTTTCAAGTCTGTCCCAGAGATGCAAATGGAGAGAAGGCAGACACTCACCCGCCTCCAGTGCAACCCAAAGCTCCCTAGAATTCCTGCATGGCAGGAGAGGGATTGGTCTTTTCAGTGTAGCTAACAGTTGATTCTATATTGCCTAACACTTTTCCCTCCGTTATTTAGAATTTTATGGAATGCATATAAAATTTGGGTGTGTTGGCCAGATAGCTTTGTGGTACCCTCACTGCATGGGTAGACAACAAGAAAGTGTAAGATGCAGCAGCAAACCACATTTCAGCTGTTGGTGTTGCCTGTTACCTGAGTTAACAAAAGCAGATACTTCTGCAAGCACAAACCAGTGCTTTCCAGACAGTGAGAACACAGAGCATGTCAGCTTGTAGTCCTTTGAATCTCAGCATTACACAGTTGTATCAGGAACTGGTTGAATCCCAGTTTTGTGCATAAAGGAAGAGCCAGCAGGCTCTGTTAGCTGTTTTCTTTACCTCATCAGAGAAGGAAATGGTCTAACTTCCTGTGAAGTAAAATCCTGACTCATCGGTCCCTGTGGCTGGGACACTGATTTCAAACATCCACTTTAGATGCTGAGTGAGTCTCCTGCAATGTGCAATGTACACACTAACCTGACCCTCTTTTGTATTCCTAGAATGTTTTCAGGGAGACCACAGACACACGAATAATGGACTTGCTGTCTGTTTTTTCCTCTACCAGGTTTTTATCCTTTATGGAGTGGTTGTGAGCTGTTCACTAATAGCTCTGGAGATCTGCCATCTAAGCTTCATTGGATAGCTGTGGCTGGCCAGTTCTGTCATGCTGTACTGTTTCGACTCCTCCCTCTGTGTCCATGATGGTTGTAGAAAACAAGATGAGAATGCAACAAAGAAAAAGCCACTGAGCTGTTGCTTAGATTGGCATAGATTAGGAAGTATAGGACTTGAAAGGACAGTCTGGCTTGCTGTCTTGCATGCCATCCCCAGGACAATGTAATTTCATCATTTCTGTAAGCTTAGCAAGTTTAGAAGTAGTCTGGTCTTGGCCTTTCTCTTTCCCATTGGATGACTTACTTTGATGGGCTTCTTTTAGCTTCTCTCTGCATTACTGATCATCTATTTATATCCATTTATGTAAGATCTTTAACTATGATACCTGCTTTTCCTCCTGCATTTATCCTCCTACCATATTTACAGGCAGGAGCTACATTTTCCCTCAGCCTTCTGTTTAATAGAGTAACTTCAGCTCCTCCAATGCCAGGCAGGCTCCAGAGACCCTTCATCCCTCAAATCCCTGTTTTCCATCAGCTCTGACCTAAATTCATCTTGTCTTCTGCAAAGATGACCAGAGCTTTATAACATCAGTAGCTTCAGAGGAAGTTACGTGGAGGGGAGAGCTTGTGTGATGGCATTACTATTTCCTTAATGCTACTGGAAATTCTTCCTTTACGTTCATGTAAAGAATTCTTCCTTTACATTCCATACAATCCTCTAGGATTACATTTGCCATTTTTGGTGGCTATATTGCATGAGTGGGATACTGGGTCATTTCTCTTGTTTTTCAGTTCTTTTCAGCCAGTGAAGTCCTGTTCAGACCAGAAATTGTTCTTGATCTTTGAACCTGTGACCCTGAAAGTATTGCTGCACACCTTGAAATTCAGGATAATACTGCATTTCACGTTTCCTGTTGTAGGTCCAAGGAAAACTGGCCCTTTCTATAACATGTCCCAGCCTTTAGTGACAATGCATCCCTACTGCTTACTGTCAAGATACATTAACATATTGTTATTTTCTATGTCAAGGTAATTAATGAAAATATTAAGCAAAACAACTGCTAGAAGCAGAACTTGAGGGACTCTGTCAGTAATCTCTCAGCTCTTGCTTTTGCATTCACGAATGCCTCCCTTCTGCCATTTCCTTACTTGTTAGCTGAATTTTTCTCAGCATGTTGGAAGTTCACCCCCAAAAAATTATTCCACAGAGGCCAAAATTAACTGCAAATTTCAATGAAATTCATCTGTGTCAGCTAAAAAAGAAAAAAAGAATTCAAAAAATAGAAAACATTTCACTTCACACTTCTGAAGTGTTTTGATTTGTAGATGCCAGATCTTTCACTGACATTTTTAAAAGGAAATTTTAAATTCTAGATTTAAAATGACACTTTAAAAAAGGGGAATTTTTTTGTAAAAGGGTTAAGGAAAACTCTAACAAAGTAAAGAATAATACTTTTGTTCAAACAGAATGCTGTGGATGGATCAAAAATGACCCTTCTTATTTTTGTGTTGTATTAAGAACTAGGAAAAAATCTATTTTGAATAGTCCAAGTGGAACATTTTTCCTTGACTTTTTAGCTTAGCGACGCAGGTGAGGGCTGCACTGTTTTTCTGGTGTGATTCTTAATGCACATTGCAATCCTTGTATCAATGTTTCTTCATCTTAAATAATAATGTACCAGGGGGCTCTTTAGTGAACTCTGGACCTCTGTTCGGAAATAGTGGTCTGCTGCTTTTTTTCCTTTGGGGTGGGGATAAACCCTTTCCCACTGCAAAGCAGCCCCACCACATCCTTATTTGCTTTTTGCCATTTTTCCAAGGCGGTTGAGTAACCACCTGGATACACCTAAAGTCTTTTCCCCACCAGCAGTCTGGCTTCTTGATAGGTTGGTGCATCTGTCTGACAGGAAAACAACTCCAGGCCTCCTGTACAGTCAGAGTTTTGTAATTTCTTGGTCCACATGTGTTCACTTATTCCCTTAGTCTTTGGAATTCCTGTGTGGCAGGAGGTGATGCCCTGGCACAGGCTGAGCTCTGCTCCCACCAGATTTTCTGGCAGCAAAGTTTGAGAAACCTTTTCTCCCTCTTCTTCCCCTTTAAGCCCCTCCTGGTCTTTGTGGACCAGCTCTTCTGTGCTTTCATTTGTAGGGTCTTTTTCAGCTGCTCCCTTTTGGGGCCTGGCACACATCATCTAAAGCTTCAATGGGGGAGAAAAAAAGTGGTTGTTAGGTTTCCTGGCTGGCAGTGTCGCCTGAATAGGATGTTCGTTCGGCACATTCAAAAGAATAATTGCATGCGTAGGCCTCGCTTCGAAGGGGCAGGCCTGGCTCGTTTTCTGGGCTATTTATAGCCTGCTTTTCACCATGGTTCATCCCATTAAAACCAGAATGTGGGTAGGGAACAAACACACAAACAGGGCATGAACATGGCCAAGAAGAATGAGTCTTAGATGAGGTCCAAGCGCTAATGGAGCACATCCTGCGGCGTTGGCACAGGTCTGCTGTGGGGTGAGGGGTTTCTGGCTAGGGAACCAGAGCTCCTGCCTCTGTGCTGCTGGCCTCTCAATCAGCCAGAGGTGGTGCCAGCAGAGACCACATTTCTGTAGCTCATTTCTCACTGTCATGTGCCGTTTCTGCTTCGACACAAGAGGAGGAGTAGACGGAGTCCTAGACCCACAGGGAGTTAGTCCAGCTGTGTTACTCACCTGTCTGTTTTGTCCCTATGCTCTCCGCTGGGAGGATGTTGCTGGTGTTCCCTTACAGGCAATGTGCAATCCTGTAAGTGTCTCCCTTTCTCCCCTTGTTTTCCAGAGTGGGTCTTTGTGGGCCTGGTGATCCTGGGGGCGTTCCTGTTCTTCCTCCTGGTGGGGATCTGCTGGTGCCAGTGCTGCCCACACAGCTGCTGCTGTTACGTCCGCTGTCCCTGCTGTCCTGAGTCCTGCTGCTGTCCCCGGGCGCGTGAGTGACCCTGTCCAAGCCTGGTGCAAATCTTCTGCCCTACTGCTTCTGCTCCCTGGCAGAACAGGAGGATCTGCTGATATTGCTTCCTTTACCCTGAGCACTTTGCTTGGCGAAAGAACTGGTTCTTAGGGAGTGAAGCATCTGACCTATTACTCAATGGTTGAATGCTCAAAGTTAATTACAAATGTAATTCCCTGAGCCCTCCCTGCCTTGGCAGCTGTGCCTGCTTCTCCAAAGTGTCATGCTCCCATTCCAAAGTTGTTGTTGTGTCAGTGAGTGTTGTGGGTCAGAGCTAAGAGCATCCTGGGAGGTTTCTTCCTAGCAATGCAAATCAGCTGCCCTCTACAACAGTGCAAAATCTTTGCAACCCAGCAAGGTTCCTGGTCAGGCTCAGTCGGATCTGTCAAGTTCCATGAGCCTCATCCTGCTTGAGTCATCAGTTATTTTTAAAGCTGAACTGCCACTAAATCATGGCAGTGGTAGTGCTGGCTCTAACACCCTGAGTGACTTCCTGGGCATCTCACAGTGCTGTGTGCATTTTTTAAACTCCCCTCGGTGCCCTTTGAGGCTTAGAAAAATTCAGGCTGGTCCTTGTTAATTCATTTCTCCGGTTGTCTCCTGTGGGGTTGCCACTGATGTTGGTGCAGGTTTTGTCCACGTGTCTGGTGGGTCTGTGGGGGGCTGGTGTGTGATGCTGACTCTTGTTCTTTTTCTTTTTCAGTGTATATAGCAGGCAAAGCAGCAAAAGCTGGATACCCTCCTGCAGTCTCTACCATGCCAGGTCCATACTACATCCCCAGTGTTCCTGTAGCTGGTGTCCCATCTCCTGCTGTGCTGATGGATAAGTCACATCCCCCACCCTTAGCCCCAAGTGAGGCCAGTGGAGGAACCCAAAATGGTAATTTGCAGTGCCAAGCACAACATTCAGTCCTCATGCTGGGGTTAGGGCTGGGGAAGGGAGGAACAATTGTCACTAATTGAGTTGTGTGAAGAGAAGAAACACAGCAAAACTGCATTTTAATCCTGTCTCTGACAATGACATTTGCATTAGGGCCACATGGTCTAACTTTTCCAGGGCTATCAGTACAGTGTCAATTTGTGGGTGCCTAATTAGGTCAGCAGAGAGGTCAAACCCCTCCACAGGCCCCCTCTCATTACTGCTGCACACATTCACTTGCAGAAGACAAAAGGATGAAGATTATTTTGGGGGAGCAGAGGCAGGAGCCATTTTCCCCTTAGAGCTGATGCCTTGCAAGCTGCTTTCTCTTTGTAAAACTGTCCTTCCAGACCTCTGTAGGGCACTGCTTGGCCTCTGGCAGGAGTTTTTGCTGCAGCATGTTTTACTGTCCCCATGCCATTTTGGGCAAAGTAACTTATTCCCTTTATATTTCTGCCCAAGAGCATTTTGGGCTGGACCCTGTCCTCTACCTTACAGGAGTCAGTAGGTCACTTTTTTGTTCAGCCTTTGCATTTGTGAAATGTGAGTGATAAAAGGCTTCTGACTAGAAAGGAGTTGTGGATCAGTGTCAGACCTAGAGTGTCACTATGATGCCTCTGTCTCGGGGAGGGTCACTTCTGCTGCCACAAAGGAAGCTGCCATCAAGGAAAAAAGAGGGCAGCTATTTAGCCACATGCATTTCAGGATCAGAGTGGCTGTCTAAATTCAAACATGCTGCAGCAGAAATGACTCTCTCCAATGTAGAGTCATCACTGATCCAGCTACATGTCTGATTTCAAAGCAGTACACTAAGTATCAGTTGTTAAGTTTACTCATGAAAGCATGTTGATAAAACACATCTGAAAAGACAAGATTAAGTAGCATAATTAATTAAGCTTTTGGAACAACCCTACACATGCTTCTGTTGCCTCAGTCAGTATATTATCCTTTCTGGAATTACAAAAGGTATTTTCTTTCAGCAGTCATACTTTTATTTTTGGCCACTGAAATCAAAACAGAGCTCTGGAATGGAGCATTTTGAAATAGGAAATAAATCAATCACTGATCCAATGCAGAACATATCCAATTGAAAAAGCTTTGTCAGAAAATGATGAATGACACCCCAGTGCTTAAATTTTTTTTCTCCTGTGAAAAATGTCACTTCACATAGAGTGTGGTGTTGGTTGTGGGAGCTCCAGGGATGTTTTAAGAGTCAGATCACAGCTCCCAGTCTTGTCTCTGCCAGCAGAGCACAAGAATATAAAACGGTGGATACGTTTGGTAATCAAATGGAATAGCTCTTAGGATCCTATGATCCTTACACAGAAAGATGCATTTATTATATAATGCATCCAAATCAGATGTCTGGACTCAATCCCTCACCTCAGGACTTGACAGGAAGTAGTACATATTGCAAGTAAAAACATTATAACAGAGTTTTAACCTTTGTGGCAAGACAACAGAGATTCTTAAGTTTTTTAAAAGTTATTTTTGGTGAATCTTTTTTGCAATAAGGTGGACAAACCCTTGGTCTGGATCATGGACCTGTCGTTCAAGATGCATGACCTGAGGTGCTAAGGAAGAGTTATAGCCTGTACTCTGTTCCTTTTCTCTTAAGGTCCTCCACAATGACAGAATATCCCCTAATGACAGGCTGTAGAAGAACAAACATTGTGTGGCTTTTCCAAACTGCTTATTTGCTTGTTGGCCAGGCAGCAAGCTAAACAAAGCAGGTAATGGTTGAGTTTATAATAAAGGCCTTTTCTCAGAAGGAGCAATAAAAAGCCTCTGTGTCCTCCACACAGCTGGTGTAGGTCTGATCTGAAATGTTGTGTCTTTGGGACTTCAACCTTTCTGTCAAGTCCATTGAAAAAATGGAATCAGAAGTGCTTGAGGGACGGAAACTAGAGGAGTCTGTAATTCTGGATGCCTGGCTAAAAATGACAGCCTTTGCCCTAGATAGGTTCTGTGCTTATAAATGACCCCTGTGAGGGGGTCTAGTGAGCAGGTCAAGCACAAGGATATTTAGAAAATGTGTCTAGGGTTACAGAAATGTTCTGATTAAGCCTAGGAACTCTATCCTGAACTTAGGGCTCAATAGGGGAAAAAAACACCCCAAACATTTAGCTCTCTTATTTAGAAGAGTGTTGACAACAAATAAGTTAGGATTTATCTCTATTTTAAATGCAGTGGTTACCTAGAGGCTCTTGCTTAGATCCCTTAAGCCCTGCACACAGGGAAGCTTTTGGTCCTAGACCTTTCTTGTGGAAAGGGTGTTAAGGATGAGACATCATTTACTTCCTAAACATACTTGACTGAAAAAAAATAGTAGGGCTGTCCTTTTTGGAGAGAGAGACTGCTTACAGTGGACTTGGTTCCACCCACAGAAGAATAAAAATAGTGTCAAGTTAAATACAAATTAAACATTAGAAATTTATGAACTGTTCAGGAGAAGAAAATATGGTCTAACAGGGAAGAATGTTCCATTCCCTTTGACTTCAGCAAATGGTTTTGTACATGTGGTCAGCATCTTTGCATCTTTATTTCTTTATAATTAAAATGGGCTTAAAATTATTCAGACCTATTAAAGGATTATGGCAATTTACAGATGAAGAGTGTGAGAAGGAAGCAATAATATCTTTGGTTCTCAGATGAATAATGAAGAGATTTAATAAGTTGAACATTTAGTATCATTATGAGAAGTATTTAAAAAACAAACATAGAGACAAAACATGCTTCCTCTGTAATGAAAAATACTTTCTATGAGCTGTTCACAGTCATCTTTGCAGATTTAAATGCAAAATTAATTTCTAGAAGCTTGCAGAATTAACCAAGAAATTTGTTTGCCTTTTGATACACAGCTGCAATAGCAAGTTTAGTATGAAGCTAGCGTGAAGCCTAGCTAATTCTCCATCAGTTCCAGGAGCTATAGATGTTGCCCAAAGAGATATTTGGCACAGCCTCAGCTTGAGCAGTGGCTCTGGGGAGACAGAGTCTGGAAGCTGCCTGTTCAAGTTCCCCAAAGGTTATTAGTAGGTCAGAGTGGTTTGCTGGCCCGTGTATAAATGAGGTGGCAGCTTAGCTGAGCTCCTAGTAGGTATATTAGAAGAAAGAATAGTGACAGGCCTCTTTCCTGGCATGGTACCAGCCATGATGGTGAGGTGGAGAACTGGCCTTGTTGCTCATGCGGTGCAGCCAGAGCTGTTGCTTCTGAGGCCAGTCGGTCCAGCCCCTCTTTATAGAAGCAACCAACCTCACCTGAGGAGACCTGCTGTGCTGCCCCTTTGGGAGGCAGAGGCAGGGTTCCTTGTGTTCTGTAAATCACTGTGCCTTTCCAGCCACCGTGCACTCACTCGTGGGTATAATAAAGCACACACTGCTGTCAGCTGAGCTGTCTGGAAGCACATTAAGAGAAGGACCCTGATAGACTCATACTGTTTTTACATCCTCTGCCATTTCCAAGTGCAGACACACAAGATAATAATTCAGGATGTAGTCAGTTATCTTACACACGCACAGTCCAAACCCACAGTAAAGCACTTTGCTTCTGAAGCAATCTGTGGGGTTATGAGTGGAATCATTCTACCCATTTCTATGGCACAGCCATTCCTGAAGCAGAGCATGCTTATTTCCCACGGTGCACAGACACATGCACAGCAGTTTAGGACAGAAGGTGCCTAAGAATACCTCTGCCAAGTCCTTGCTCAGCCCACACAGCACATACTATGCAACGTACTACTGAACCCAAATGTTAATAGCTTGATGTATTGTGGTGGTGAGGGATAAAACAGAAGGAACAGGTTGGCTCAAAACCATTGTCCAAGTATTTTAATTGTTCCCCAACAGGAGAATTCATGCAACATTGCTGTATTCCCACAAGGGAACATGCTAACCCCATGCGAGGCAGGCAGGCTCCATTTTGTAGTCCTAATCTCCTTACAATGGTTCTCTAATAAGGCTGAATTTGAGGGTTGTAGTCCTCCCTTGTACCTAGACCTATGTTTCTGTCGATCCTGAAATAGCCCGAGGCCGAGACCTTTCTTAAATAATCTGCTATAAAAACCTGATTTTCTTAAAGAGCGGAAAGGTGGAGTTCTCTGCTTGCTCACTATAGACCTGCTTTGAGATGGTCAAGCTGTTCATAGCTATTGTTAGCAGGTGAAGTTAGCAGGAGCCAGCCTGCCAGAGTTAGAGCTGCTTTGGCTCCAAGTGTATAGGGGCTTCTTTTCTACACACAGTAATGTGGAAAAGTCAGAAAGCTGTTCAGACTTCCCAAAAGCCAAACACTTACTGTCTGTCTAAGATATATACCTTTCCTGTAAAGTAAAGCATGTAAAGAATCCCAGAGCAGGCAGTTTCACAGCTACCAGTGACCTGATTGGCCTCATCGATGGAGTCAGTATAAATCCCAAAGAAGTGTGATGTGCTTTGTGGGACTTTTGTGTTTCCTTCTGTGTTCTCTGGATCTTCTGCCACACTCTCTTCAGCCTATGTGAGGAGAATTCATGGGGGTGGGAGGGAGGAATGGTCTTGCACAGTGACAGCTCCCGAGTGCTCAGCCACCTGCTTCTTCTGCAGACTGAGAGCTTAGAGGAAGTCTGATCTTCTGGGACTGCTTCTTCCGTACCATGACAAATCCCTTCTGTAGTGCTGAGGAAGGAGAAATGAACTCTGCTTTTCTCTCTGCCATCATCTGTGGGAGTTGAAATCACTCTGTAGCAAAGAGGAGGTTGCTTTTGTTTTAGCTGGGCAAAGTTGGGCCAACTCCAGAGCCAGCCGCTCTCACACCAGGGAGGGGTGAGATGGCACAGCTGCTCAGTCCCACCATGCTCAGTGTCCATCACTGGATGCATTTGGTTGCACAGATTAGGCATTTCCAAACCGTTTTTGCTGTTCCTGCAAACTTTTTAAATGATGCAAGCACTTACAACTTCACATCCCACACTGTAGACAAATTTCTGGTGAAGCAGCGACTGACTCAGTGTGTTTTGACGCAGCCTACCTGCCTGCAGACGTGAGCTCAGCTATAGAAGCAATATTGTGGGAAAAGTCTCCTTGTTCTTAAATAGGTTTTCCTCTAATGTTTTCTCTTCTCTCTTCCTAGCGGTGCGCAAAGGGTACAGGATCCAGACTGACAAGGACAGGGACTCCATGAAGGTGCTGTACTATGTCGAGAAAGAATTGGCTCAGTTTGACCCAGCTAGGAGGATGCGAGAACGATGTGAGAAACGAGCATGGTTTGATTTTTTTTGTTTTCACTGACGTAAGAAGACTGCAGATTCATAGTTAAAGGTTCACTGGGTTTGCCTCGGGGTCAGCCCCTAGGATATGATGTCCAGGATATGGTAATTGGGACAGATAAAGTCTAGATTTTAGGTATCTACAGGTATGTTGCGATTTTAATGGTCTGGTGCTTACCTAATTGTTCTTAATTAGAGCAAAGTGAGGGACACTGAAAAACTCATGAAAATTGTCCACTCATGTAGTTAAACATTGGGATCATCAGCACCTGAAAAGCCAAGTCCCTACTCATACTTTCTACAACCTGTGGAGTGATAATAGCTGGGATATTGTTTTCACAATTTCTTAAGAGTTTGGTGTCTCTAAATTTTCAGCACAGCAAAGTAGGAGAGGAATGATGTTATTGAAAGCATGTTTTGTGGGCTGCAGTGACCACAGTGTGGCTTGAAGGAAGGAGGAAATTTGGTGTGGCTGTTGCCCTGCAGAAGGAGCAGGGTGGTGAAAAAGGACATGATGCAAACTCAGAACTGAGCTTCTCTATGGAACTCCTCACTGTTTTCCCATAGCCTCTTCTTGTAAGCTTTATTTCCTTATGTAAAGCTTGAGGCTGCACTTAATGTATATCAGAATACAAACCCAAGCAAGGCTCTTTCCACTTTAGGAGGGAGAGGTGCAGAGTGGCACAAGGTGTGTGGGGAGGGCTTGCAGTGCTGCTTCTTGTCGGGCGGCTGCTGTGTGCAGAGGACAGTGGCAGGCTGGGGGTTCAGCTTCTCTGGGCAGCAGGCAGAGCTAACCCACGTTAGGCACTGCTAGAGGCTCAGTTGAAACAGACATGTGGGATCCTGCTAATCATTGCAGGCAAGGGCTTTAAAGAATGACACTACATCAAAGCTCTGTACAGATTAGGCATAACGAACAAATTATATATACTTCTAAAACAGTCATTGCTGAGCACACTGTCTTCTCCACCCACAATTTTTACTATAAAAAGACCTCTGCAGATTGGTATGTCAGGCCGACAGATGTCAGTGCGCTTGATGGGGTAGAGACTGACAGTGATTCAGACAGACTCTTACTTTTTTCTTAATCTTTTTTTGAGGCGGTTGCTTTTGTTTTAGCTGGGCAGGTCAGGCCAGCTCCCGAGCCAGCCTGTCTGACATCAGGAAAGGGGGAGGTGGCACAACTTCTGTGCTGTAGTGGTGTCCCACCAAGCCCAGTGCCCACCTCAAAAGGCAGGGAGCTCACATGTGTTACTGAAGGGAAGCTCTTCCTGAAGGCTGAACTCGGTTGGAACACAGGCATTTCATGCCATTTGTGATACCCTTAGAACTCCCCTCTGGCCACCATCAGGTGATGCCCTTCTCATTTCTTTCCTGCATCCTCCCCTGCAGATAACAACACGGTGTCTGAGCTGAGCTCGTTGCACGAGGAGGACCTGAACTTCCGCCAGCCCTACCGGCAGGCGCGCAGGAAACCTCTGCCCCCCGCGGGGGACCTGGACGGCGACGCCGAGTACTGGGCAGGAGTCGTGGGTGGTGGCAGCGCCTCCAGATCACAGGCTGTGTCTGATTACAGGGATGAGCGCGACAGCTACTGGCACAGGTGAGGGACACCACCTTGGGGGGCAGCTCTTGCTGGCAAAGTGGTAAAGAAAGCAGAAGGGACAGATGGACTGGTAGCTCTTCCCTATTTCCTACTGCTCTTGTTCTGCTTAGCTGGAGGGAGGGGATAGAGAGAAATAGGAGATCTGGACGTGTCATTAGATGAGGTCAGAATGAAGCTGATTGCTACAAGCCTGCTGAGGCCTACCCAGCTGGGTAAAGGTACAAGCCCCAGTCGCAGTGGGATGTAAAAGTGAGATCAATAGGGTACCAAGGCAGCCCTCCCAAACTGGGAAGGTGCAAATCACTCTCTTGAAATTTGTGCCTGAGTCCTCCAGTACTTCCCAGTGCTGGTGCATTTTATTGTGTAGGAGTCACATCTTCCTGCTTTTGTGCAGCTAGACCTGTGTTCCTGGCCTAAAGGACTCACATTCTGGTGCCTAGAAGAGGGATAGCACAATCTTCCCTCACATACAATCAGCCCAGTACCCCAAAAGCAACAGCAGGGATTTCCTTCCTTCAGTACTGTGCTATTGTGCCAGTTCACTGTCTTTAAACCTGCTTCAAAACTGCCCTGCTGTGAGCTTCTGCAGCTGGGTTCTTGGGTTTTTCCAGCAGGATATACACCTCCAAGCTTTAGGATGAAGGAGAAGCAGGTTCAGCCCTGTATATTGGAGGACAGGGGAGGTGTTCTCTGGGTGTAACCTTGGCTAACATTAGACATGCAGAACCCGAGCTATCTGCACTAAGCTGTCACAGTCAGCAGAGAGAACCCGGGGTTTCAAGGATGTGATAGATCTCTTCCTACGGATGGAAACAGTTGAGATGATTCATGCCCCCAGGAGGGCCTGTTTCCCTCCATTGTCTGTGCAGGCAGCTGAGGGGATGAGTGCAGCTGGATCCTGCCCTCTAACTCTACCTCCTTCCTCTTGCAGCCAGCAGAGGTCCAAGTCGGAGATGCTGTCCCGTAAGAGTTTCTCTGTGGGAGTGCCGGCCGTGTCCATGGACGAGCTGGCGGCCTTTGCCGAGTCCTACAGCCAGCGGCCGCGGCGAGCGGACAGCCAGGAATTGCGGCGCTCGGCGCTCCGAGCGCTCCGAGTCGCACGGCGGGCGCGGCGGGGGGCTGCCCCACCAGGACAGCTCCATGGAGGAATACTACACCAAGCGCTGCAGGGGCAATCGGGAGCCGCTGACGGACTCGGAGCGGGGCTGGTCCTACACCCCGCCCCGGAGACGGGCCCACGAGGAGAAGCACCTTCCCAGGCTGGTGAGCCGGACGCCAGGAGGCAGCCAGAAATATGATCACTCCTACCTCAGCAGCGTCTTGGAGAGGAAATCCCGGAGCTACGACGAGAGCGGTGACCATTGTGCAACCCCCTCGAAGCTGAGCTCGCAGCCCAGCCAGAGAGGAGGGAGCTCATACTATGCCTGGTCGCCACCCTCCACCTACAAAGCCGAGAAGTCGCAGCCACCGCCGCAGTCGTCGTCCCCCGAGCAGGACGAGGAGGAGGAGGACAGCCTGCCTCCCTACAGCGAGAGGGAGCTGAGCCGAGGCCCTTCCTACAGGGCCAGGGAACAGGCCTACCTCAATGCCTCTGACAAGAAGAGGAAAAAGGACCCCAAGAAAACAGTGAGGCCATGTCTGGTGGTCCTGGTCCAGATAGGCTGAGCGGAGAGTCACCAGGCAGGGGTTACTAACCAGAGCTGATGGGCAAGGATGTTTTCCACGAGGGTGACACTTGGAGTCTGGGTGTCACTCACTGTGGGAAGGGGGGAAGGAACTGTGAGGGTAGGAAGCCAGAAAGGATAATGGCTCCTACACAGGAGTTCATGATGGAGGGGAAAGCCAGATGTGCCTGGGACTGGGGAGGTGAGGAATGTCTTTGGCATCTATGGCCTGGTGATCCAAGATGGTGGGACTTTATCTAGAGTTCAGGAGCATCATGGTAGGGAAGTTACCCAGGGCTTAGAGAAATTATAGTGCTTTGCTTTGGCCTTGATCCTGGTTAAGGAAGGGTTGAGAGGCTCTTGTTCTTCTGTACTGGGACAGGGATGGCAGCAAGGTATGGTGTAAGAGACATCTTTCTGAAAGGGGTGAGATCATAGACTCCTGTGGGCTCAGAGGCCCATGGGCTTCTGTGGGGGCCATTCATGCCAAAGGCATTCCTCAGCCAGGATACCAGCAAGTGCAAAACATCCTGCCACAGTCCAAGCTAGTGAGGACTGATGAGTTCATGGTTGCTGGGGAAGGGAATCTTCCCCATCTACCCCAGCTGGGGAAGTCTGCACCATGAGGGAGACCTTATCATTAGAGTAGCTTGGCTGTAGGAGAGAGGATTGGATTGTGAGTGGACAAAGCTGTTGTGTTTAGTTGTGTCTCTGTCAAAGCTTTGTCTGTCCCTTTGTCTGTTCCAATGTGTGCTTTCCTGTTGACATTTAATCTTCTCTCTTTCCTCTCAGAATGATTTCCCAACAAGGATGTCCCTTGTGGTTTGAAGTTGTTGTGGACCTGTCATGTTGATGGGCTGGATATCATGAGGTGACTGCAGTAGAGAAGATGCAGAGCAACAAGCAAGACGAGCCTCTGTGAACCTCTGCAGTCATCAGCCATGGACTGTTTCAGTTGTTTGTTTTATCCAGGGGAGCAGCGGCTTTTGTGAGAAACAGACTCCCACGGACAGCACTCGAACTCAGAGGCTCTGGGAGTCTGCCAGGCAAATGAGGCCAGGGCTCTGTTTGGCACCCTGTTTTCCAGTGCCCTCCATTCTGCACTGGACATTCCTCCTGCCCCTGCAGCCCTCCCTGCTGCCCTGAACTACAAGTGAGGTTGCCTTTGTGCCTCTTGCCCTGTCTCATGTGCAGAGCAAGGCCTGTGTACCTCTTGCTCTCTCTGTCTCCTCAGTTCTCTGTTTGGATCAAAACTGTCTCCATACTTAAAGCCTTTTCTGTATCACCCCCATGCTGGGAGGAGGCCTTGTTCTTACAGCTGCAGACTGCCTCCAGCTGATTAGGCCCTAAATCATGAAAGAAAATCTACATCCTTTCAGACAATTTAAAAAAAGGACTGATGAGGTGTTACCTTGATAAGGGCTGAATGGGGAAAAAGACAATTATGGGCTGGTTTGTTCAATATATTTAGTTCTGTTCGTTGTGTGATGAGAGTTGCAGGTGAGATTGATGTATTGTTTTGAAAGTGGGTCAAAGTAGCTTTTATTGTGATGAGAGCATGATTTGTTTCCCCCTACCCCCACCCAATTGTGTTTTGTTTTGATGCAGTTGCATTTCCTTGGAGCTGAACTGTGACCCTGTAGAGCTTCAAGCTGGAGTATCTACTCCATTGTT
Organism: Entomyzon cyanotis; assembly: GCA_024500445.1. Lineage (NCBI taxonomy): Eukaryota > Metazoa > Chordata > Aves > Passeriformes > Meliphagidae > Entomyzon > Entomyzon cyanotis. The sequence goes on along the minus strand of JAKEPQ010000755.1, from coordinate 2,850,893 downwards.
TTAAAAGCAGTGCTCTAGCCTTCCTAGTGTTCTGCTTCCAGCACCACCAGAGACCTCTGAGACTCTAGTGAGTGGCCTTTTTGTTTCAATTAAGCAAAAAGGGCACAGTCTCAGTGAGAGGGCAGCTGCAGACCTTCATTCTGTGCCACTGGTATCACTCCTTTCTGGAATTGTTTCCAGGCACTAAAGAGAGCAGTGGGAAGAGTCCACTGTGGATGGACACAAGCTTTGCAAGTCACCCATTTCACTTAAAACCATCTCATTTACTTCGGTTGAGATGTGGTTTTAGTGGCTGTTGTCTCAGGAATAGCTTTATTTAGAAGTGAGTTCTTCACACCATTTGGAAGCCTGACATTCTGGTTTTCATGGGGTATGATGCAGTCATTTATTTAGCTGCTAAAATCATCATGTGAGGGTAGATGATGGGAACATTTTAAGGTCCAGTATCTTGGTCTCTATTACACCTAGAAACAACTTAGTGTCCTGTTGTGTTATGGACATTATTAGCCTCTGAAATGGCATCTTTGTTTTTCCTCTGGGAATTTGGTAAAGCTGTCTGGCCTCAGGTGCTCATACTGGCAGTACTGTTTGGAACACAAGGTATAATAACATCACTACAGTTGTCCATAAAAATAATAGAATTATTTCTGTGCCACTCCTTTGCCAGATAGTTCACCCATCAGGAATGGTCAGGGGAGAGGAAAAATAATCTCCATAGATTTGAGGACAGTTTTCGTGCAAGAAGGTGGATTGATGACAGGATGACTCTTCTCCCACACTCCTCTAGTGATGACTGTAGTTTTGGAAATCCCAGTCCTTCTGGGTCTTCCTGGCCAAAGAGGGATCAGCCAGCAGCAACATGCAGTTGTGGAATTGCAGAATTGTTTTTGCAGGAAGTAGCTTTCAAAGACCATCTAGTTCCAACCTTCTGCCATGGGCAGGGACATCTTCCACACATCAGGTTGCTCAAAGCCCCATCCACCTGGACCTTGAACACTTTCAGTGATGGGACATCTGCAGCTCCTCTGGGCAACCTGTTCCAGTGTCTCACCACCCTCATGGTAAAGAATTTCTTCCTTGTATCTAATCTAAAATTACCCTCTTTTAGTTGAAAATCAATGCCCTGGTAAAAAGTCCCTCCAGCTGTCTTACATCTTAGGCACTGTAAAGCTGCTCTAAGGTCTCCACAGGGCCTCTTTTCTCCAGGCTGAACAGCCCCAATTCTCTCAATCTGTCTTCATAGAAGAGGTGTTCCAGCCCCTGTGACCATTTTTGTCTCCCTCTTCTGGACCTGTTGTAAGAGGTTCATATCTTTGTGCTGGTGGCCCCAGAGTTGAGCATGAGACTCTGTGTGGGTTCTCAGGAGAATAGACGAAAGGGAAATTTCACTCGACCTGCTGGTCACTCACCTGATACAGCCCAGGATATGGCTGGCCCATGTCCAATCTTCATCTACCACTGTAAAATCATAGAATTGTAGAATGGTTTGGAAGGGACCTTAAAGATCATCTAGTTCTCCAAGTCCTTCTCAAGGCTCCCAGTCCATTCTTCCCTCAGTCTGTATCAATACTGAGGATTATCCTGACTCACGTGTAGCACCTCACACTTGGCTGTATTGAACTTCATGAGTTCATTAACTTCATGAACTTCTCATGGGCCCACTCCTCAAGCCTGTCCCAGGGTCACTCTGGATGGCATCCCTTGCCTCCAGTGACTCCATGGCATCACTCAGCTTGGTGTCACCCACAAACTGCTGAGAGGGCACTCAGTCCCATTGTTTCTGCCATTAATGGGGATTGAACAGTATAACAGTATCAGTCTTAGTACAGGCCCTTCTAAGTATTTTCTCATCGTTAATGTGTGTTCCTGGGAAAATCACAGCACAGTTAGCAAGAGGTGGGCAGGTGGCTGCCATCTGAAGTCTCTGAGGCCTTGAGAAGTCTAAGGAGCTACACTACGTGCTGGTTTAGATTAAACATTTCATCCCTGACATATGAGGATTCTAGCAACTTGATGTTTTGTTAGTCTGAAAACCTTGGCAACCCCTGTGCCATGAATTTCAAGGGAGCTTAGGCTGCTATCATTTCCATCAGACATCCAGTAGACCCAGGAAAGAGTTGACATAGAAATTTGAAAGTGCATCTGACTATGCCAGAAAGGGACCAGACCAGTGATTTTACAGTCTCTGAATACCTCTATCTTTTAAATCATACTGAAAGCCTGAGCACTACAGTCCTCTCATTTCAGTTATGTTCTGTCCCTTATCTCAGCCACTGTAGTTTATTTGATGAAGCCCTCAGGAATGAGTTGTGTGTATTAAAAAGACAAGTCTTCATTTATTTGAGTCAGTTCTGTTTGTTCAGTGCTGGTGTTTTAGGGTACCTGTACACTGTGTGTAAGAAGATGCCATTTGTGTATCTAGCTTATAAATAAGTAGTTGCAAGCTAATTCTTTTAAGAAGACTATTTTAATTGTAGAAACAACTGTTTGTGAGAACTTGGAAACATCTCTTGAATCCAAGTACCTGGAAAAGTACTGAAGATTTTATGACTAGTGATTCTATGAGTTTTACCAGATGATAAAAGTTTCAGCTGCAAAAAAAGAGGAGGTCTTAATTCCCTGAATTCAGATCTGGGCAGCAGCAACCTTGCTCTAAAATTGTAGATTTCATATCTCCCTGTAGAAATCTGCAGGAATTTTCAGTTACTGATCATGTCTGTCCTCAGGCCGTCTTTGTTTTTCCCATTAGAAATAGGTCTGCAGCAGCAGCAGCAAATGGACCAAATCAAGAAGTGAGGGGTGATGTAGAGTATCTGCACAGCTACACAGCCCTAATGACCTGTGACTTCTGCAGCAGGGGAGCAGGGAGCCAGAGACTGACAGACAGCTTGAGAGGAGCCTCATGTTTCAGGAGAGAAGTAATGGTTTGTGTCTGTGCCATCTTTCAGAACACCTGCAGAATGCTGGCATGGGGAAATAATCAGCCTGGTTATTATGTGGTCACAAATTATAAGCTTTCCAGTGATGAATTTTTATTGCTGGCATAAAATTAAAATCCTTTTGTTACTGGATATGAATGTCTGGGTCATGTCAAGGACATGGAGAGTTCTGTGGTCTTAAAATCATGTCATCTCAACAGTGACTTTCTTAGAAAACAGATGATAAGAGAATCCTGTAAAAATTTAAAAGAGCCCCTAGAGCAAAAGCAGTATCAAGCATTAGCAGTGGATTTGGCTGTGCTGTCAAAAAAAGTGATCTTGGCTACTGAAAGAAAAAGTTTTGACATAATGGAATGGGAAAATAAATACCAATGGTAATGACTTCTCATCAATCCCATTATTCCTTTAAAGTACATTGTAAAAGTTCCAGTGGGTGGCTTCAGTGTGAATATCCTCAGAACACTCCATTTCCACTGAAATGGAAAATTAACAAAATTAGCACTTTGAATACTTATAATTTTTGAAAAACTCCCAACATTTATAAGCTGAAACAGACAGCCAGAATTACTCAGATCTTTGTGCTGGTGTATGGTGCAGGGGACTGGAGCTGTAACATCCCCATCTTTGTTACTGCAGTTGGGTCAGGGATGACCATCAGCAGTGCACCCCAGAGCTGCATCTCTGAGAGATAAAGGACAGCCCCTGGGAAAAACTCAAGAGAAGGAGCAATCACAAAATACTACAAAATACTACTGAAATCAAACCTTGCCACAAACTGTTCCAGGTATGTAAATACAGCACCACAGTGTTTACCATGCCTGGGCTGTTCTGAAAGTAATTTTAATGATGTGGAGATTGTTGAGAAACTGCATGGAGCTGTCTTTTTCTCCAGGTAGCTTTCACACAAGATGTGGGTGAGGATCCATTCTCTGTCAGTACAGGGTTTGGACATGTGGAAATAAAAGCTAAAGGGGCTTTAGCTCATTTTTTTACTGGGTCCAGGAGCAAAGATACCTTTGGCATAAGCCTGGTGCTGCAGGGTTGACCCAATGATTCCAGAAATTTCTGTGGTGCAGCATCTCCATCAGGCTCTACTGGCTGTACATGCTTTCTACAACAGCTGTAATGTTGAAACCACCCTCATAGTCACCTGGGGCTCCTAAAGTCCCTTTCTCATTGCCTGGAAGATCGGAAAAGGTATCCATTACATAATGTGAAGGAACAGCTACAGTTTTGATGATCTCAAAAATGCCAGCTGGATTTACAGCATTAGAAACAGCAAAAATCTAAAGGTAGCTGATTGTAAAGGAAGGAATCTGCCATGATTCTCATATAAATTCTCTTATGACCTTTACAGTTCTTTCTGAGATTCACCCCTCCCTGCGCAGGGACCTTTGCCAGGGAAGGCCAGCACCTCCTTTCCCTTTTGCCTGTCATTTTTTGTCATGCTTGTAATGCCTCTCTGACCCCTCTGCTTTCCTTTGGCTATTTCCAGTCAACCTTCAGTGCAGTGCCTAGGTTTTCAGTCAGTCTGGATGTAGAATGAGTGCCATTTTGTAAAAAGGCATTTTTATCCCCTCTGAAAGCAAAAATTACAGAATGCCCACCACAAAATCCCAAGCCCTCCAGATATTCTCTCAAGCCCAAGCAGGGGTGTTACTGGAGACATTTTAAAAATTAAAGCTGAACATAATTTCAAAACGAGTCACTATTGTTTTCAACCCCAGGGCAGCTGCAGTCAGAGCTGTGGAGCACAAACAGCAGGAGCAAATGCATTCAGGTTTCATTGTCCTTGGTGAGAGCAGTGGCAGAGAGAAGCAGCGTTTAATGAGTCAGAAAGCAAACGGAGTTCCAAGGTGCTATTACTTACATGTGAGTAAGAAGTGTGAACTAGAAGTTGACAGGCTTGGTTTAAAAGCAAAATTCAGTCCAGAGAAACTTGAGTCCTGGCCCAGGGGTACAATCCTCTTGCTGTTTACAGATGAGCTGGGCTTTTTTCCTGCCTCTGTTGCTGCCTACCACAGCCATTTCCCAGCCATTACACAGCGAGTGGTTTTCTTTGCTGCTGTTATTTTACTTGGATTGTCCTCCCCTGTAATGAACTTTCTTCAGTGTGAGGGGGAGAAGGACGTAACAGTACTCTATAATGAAAATGTAACACTTTTATAGCTTTTTGGGACACATCCACATCCCCAATTACCAAGCATTATACATTTGCCATGCACGCAGTGTCGAAGTGACTGCTTTTGAGTTGTCACCATGGAGAATAAAAGCAGGAAAAGCTGCCACCAATCTGCCTTTTTATTATCCTGCAGGCAAATAATTCGGCCAGTTTTTGCTAAGAAACGAGCAGTTTACATGAGTAGTTTTCAACCCATTTTTTTGATTAATGAGCAATAAACCAAACATTTTCCAGTGGAGCAGCAGACCCTTCATAAATCTCATGCTATGCACAGGGTAACATACAAAAACATTCTTCCCAGCCTTCTTTCAGACAAGAAGGTACCCCATGGAGCCACACTCCAGAGAGAGGGTAAACTGTCCTCTGGTTTTGTAGAACTAAATCCTTTTTTTATTTTATTGGGAAAACTTTTATCTTTTTACTACAGACTTTTCTGTTCTTCTGGCATTGTGACGTCTTTGTCCTTAAGTCTGCAATACTCTGGACTGATGATTTTCATCGTATAAACAAGAAACTTCATTTGGATCCTGTCTCCATGTTGTAAATAATGGATTAAGACTCACACTGTTTGTAGGTGTAACCTGTACAGCATTTACATGTTTAGATCATGTCTGATAGGTGTTATCAGCAGTCAGGTGCAGGAGAAGTACTTAGAGATCACAGCTCTGCTCTGTATTTCCCTGTGCAAGGCACAGCATTCCTTGGCTCTGAAAATTGCCACTCATCCTCTATTTTACCACGTGTGATAATGCTCAGTGTTTCTTTGGGCTTCTTTATCACTCTGTCCCTCAGTGCTCCCCCTCTGCAGAAGTCTCCAGGCTAACATGGAGCAGGAAAGGTGCCCATCCATACCTTGATGACTAATGAGGGCAAGGAGGACCTGATAACAGAAACACTGAGAGGTCACCCAGCTCAGAGCTCTGCAGGAAGTCACTTCTGAGTGGAAAAGTGATTGTGGCAGCAAGGCAGAAGCCAGAGGTGCCCTGAAGCCCCCACTGTAATTCCTGGTTAGACCTCAAACAGGTAAGGCTCTTCTGTGCCCAGTCACAGTTATCCATGAGCACTTGGTTATAGGTACAGGTTTGTGATTCAGGGCCATTTCTGAATTAGAGAAATGAGTGAAAAAATTGCCTGAAATGGCACAGGACCATTTATTGCAGCAGGTGTACTGTTTTCATTTAGTCCTTGCTGTGTGACAGAAATCCATTCTGCTTACATGTCAAATTGGTTTCCATCAGCCTCTCCAGAGCAGGTGGGAGTGATTTTCATGTCCCAGTTATCAGATTTTCTCTTTGAGCAACAGATCACTCAGTGCACTTGTCTCTGAATAGGTACTCCAGGATAGTGAGAGGCAGAGCTCCAACTGGTTGCATTTTACACTCAAGAGCCTGCTAAATGATTAATTAATTTAGTCTCTCAAAGTTCTCTGCTTCCTGGCAAAACTAGAATGTGTGTTTCTACATGCCTCAGGCCCACTCACCTTAGAATTACAAGTTTTGGCAGGGACTTGAACATCCAGTGAGGTGAAGCCCAGGTAGAACAGTAGCACAAAAAGCTGGAAGCTTTACCTTGTGTAAAGTGTGTAAAAGCTGTGTTAAGTGTGTAAAAAGTGTAAAGATACACTGTCCACTGCTGTGTCCTTCCTAAGGATCAGTATGTCTATCTGTCATTACTAAATTTATGTGCAATCAGAGAAAAGACACCCATGGCCTTTGCAAATGGGCCTCTGACAGGAGGATGTAGAGGGAAGTGTGGGTTAAAGCAAGTCAGCCAAGCCAGACTTCCCAGAGGCTTTTGGCACCTGCGGTTGTGCCCTGTTGGGAAGGGCATAGCCCAGCATGACTTTCTGCTTCTGGCTCTGGGCTGCCCTGAGGGAACAGCCTTGCTGCTGACGGCATCCCTGACAAGGGGTTTGCAACCCCTCTCTCATCTCCAGATCGCTGACTCTGCAAGAAGGGTGAGGTCACTAAAATGAAGACTCTCTTAACTATGTAAACTCCTCCCAGAATTCTTTCAGGTTTTTGGCAATCTTAGACTTTGAAGAGTAGGCCTACATAGTTAAAATGTGAGCATCACCTGTCTAAAATGCAGGTGCTGCAAATCTTCATGCATGAACTTGGCTGCAGTTACTGAGTACATACAGAAACGATGGGTGGACCTGGTACCTGGAACGTTTTTCTTCAGAACTTGGAGTCACAGCTTCTTGTATCAGCACAATGAAGTGCTCAGTATTTCTGAAAAAGTAAAACTACTCAAATTGGTAAAACCACAGTGCACACACACCCTAGTGCAGCTGATTTACAGAGACTGCAATGTGCAACTCTGGTAGCCAGAACCAAGTGATGCAACTTGGAACCTGCATCTTTGTGGAGCTGAGCTGACAAGGCTTGGAGAGCACTTGGTCCTGTACAGAAATAAGGCTTCACCCCTTGGACAGAGTGACAGAACTTGTGTGGGTAGCAGCCTCTGAGCCTAAGGTACGTTTTAATTAGTATTGGGGGAGGGAAATGGTGAAATGTGTTTGAGGTTTGTGTTTTTTCTTTTTTTTTTTTCTTTAAATAGAAATATATATTTATATATATAAATTTTTGTCTTCGCTTCTCAGAAGGGAGATCTGAGGCTGCCTTCTGTTCAGGCCAGTATGGTGCCTGAATGGAAAATTTCACTCAGCAGTTTCAGTAAAATGCAACCTAGGCTGGTTCTTGTGAGTAGCTGTGAAAGGAAAGTTACTGTAGCAGAGCTCTGTAATCAAGAGGTCTCCACAGACAGCCTGTCATCCTGATGAGAGACATTTCTTAATTAAGAGAAGATGCTGCATTGTAGATGAAACAATTCCTAAGTGTCCCAACTTCCCTCATCATATCAATGAGACTGCAGTTACAGAGCTCCCAACAACAAGGGTGTTCGGAAGATTTCAAGAGAATTGTAAGTCTAAAAGTTCAACACTCAAGCATGTGCAGCATGCAGAGAACACATTTCAAAAAGTGTTTGAAGAGCAGAAGCTTAGTTTTGTACTGCTTCAAAGATCTTTGAAAGGCAGAATGTGGATAGCATCCCAAGTGTTGCTGGGGAGATCTGAGATCCACGCACTTGTGTGAAAAGTTCAACCTTACTTGCAAGCAAATCAGTTAAGAAGCTGCCCTTGTAGCTGAGCCTAACTGATTTCCTGTTAAAGCATTTCAATTACACTGATTTCATGATTAAACTTGTTCAGGTTAATCAGAAAAACAAAAAATTCACTGTCAAAATACTGGACAGACTGATTAGGTGAATGAGGGAGAACACCAGTGTTTGTGAAGCAAACTCCCTGGTAGGGAGAGCCTGGAAGAGGAAAACAGCAGCCTGCAGATTAACACCAAATTCAAGCTGAGTGAAGGGTAACATGCTGGTGTGCTTCAACACATCAAGTGGCAACACAAAAATGCTGCATGAATATCAGTCATCTTACTCAGCTGATTAGCACCCTTGGGTTATGTCTGTACCTCTGTGTAATACAGCCCCAGGAAGTGAACCTGGGTGCTGTCCCTGCCCATCTGCTCTGCATAAGGTATTAGTGTACTATATTCTATATATATAGTATATTCTGGAGTAATATTGTCTGCCACAGCCCATGTTCAGTCACTCTCACTGCCAGCTGAACAAGGCTGTCCACTGGGGCACCTGCAGCAAGGGCTACCAGTCTAGAAGACCAGGGCACAAGGTGCACCAAAACCAACATGTGGTCCTGGCCACTAGTTAGGTGGCAGCTTGGGATTTTTAGAGCATGACAGCCAGCCCTCTGAGAAGTCATGCAGCAGGGATACAGGCAAGTCCTCACAGCAGTTTTGGTTGCCATTTCTGGAAAGAGGCTGATCCCGAAATGGCCTGATGCCCGTTCTTCCTGTACCTCAATGAATGACTTAGAGAGAATATAGAAAGTGTGGTACAGAAAATGTCCTCAGATGTTCATAGTTCTTCCACTCCCCCTGGCTCCCAGCTTAGTGAACCTGAATTAACTATGCAGTGAAGCTGAATTGAATACTGTGGGCTCTTAACTATGGGGTTTGACCTATGACTGAACAGAGGGAGCACTAAGTGCCCTGGCTGGTCCTGGCCAGCGGAGAGTAAAGGCACAAGGGCTGCCCGGCAGCAGTGTCTGAGCACTTACTGGGTGCAGATAATGCAGACAATAATCAGCAGGTTCTCCACGTTCCTAGTTTGAAAAACAGAAACAGCATTAGAGCAAAAGAATTCACCTGAGCTAATACTGCTTGGCTTCTGTGCCCCTGGCACCTTTTACTGTGCAGATGTCACCATCCTGTTCCTGGCCTTGCTTTGTGCATTCCACATACACAATTGGCTGAAAACTCCAACTCTGAGGCAGGAGACACCTTTTCAGCCAGTTTATGGGGACAGAACTACCCTTCAGAGTAAATACATATTTTGGTAACAGCACGTGCAGCAAGGACACCACAAAAATGACTTGCAGTTTCTATCCTCTGGTGGCAATGGACGTCTTTCTGATGGTGCTGGGAATGCAGAAACAACAAAGGCAATGTGTCAGGGTTTTTCAGGTCTAGCCCTTCTTAGAAACATTTTGAAAAAGAAAAGAAAAGCAACAAACATCTTAAATGATGTGTTTCTTGGGAACTAACAGCAACACTGGCCACATTCTTTCTTTCTTTTTTTGGCTTGTGTGTTCTCTGACTCCAAGCCTCTCAGTGGTACATACCCTGCTCCTCGTGAACCTGTGGTCTAGATTGGACTAACCAATCTAGTTTGGAATTAACTCTCCGAAGACTGTAATTTAAAAAGCATGGATCATCTTATGGATCTTAAGAGCACAGCCATGTGAACACTTAGTCAGCATAGCTGTATTAATTCAGGCTCTTGGGGAGAAGGTGGGAGTAGAGACCAAATGACTTAAACTAGCTCTCCTGCCAATGGAGCAAAAAGCTGTGCCCTTTGTGGCAGCAGTTGGTGGCTAAGGGAGGTATGGATGTGTCTGCATTACTCAGCCAGTAATTCCAGTCATATTCTGGTCACAGCTTGCTTGTTTCCTTGGGGTCCTGTGCTCTTCACGCTGGGCATCTCTTTGCCCCGAATGATCTTCCCCATTTGGGAGCTCACCCCCGTGTGAAAGCTCACTGTTCGCATCAGGCCTGTGTGTGGTGCTGAAAATAAAAATTCTGCAGCACGACAGATTTAATCGTTTCGTTTTCTTGCCTGAAGCACACTGTGATTTCTTCCCCTGTTTGTCTTTGTGGGTGGAACAGGCATTTCAGTATATACTGTCACGCTCATTACAGGGAGTTCTTCCATGCTAGAGATATTAACATCTTTGTTATTACTGCCAGTTCCCTCCTCCTCCCCCATACCGAGCGGTTGCCTGAGCTAGAACTGCTGTTAAGGACAGATTTCCAGTAGTAGTATTCTCCTCCTCAAAGTGAAGAAGATCTCTTCAGAGGTCAGTTCCTTCTGCTTTCTCGAAATCTTGCCTCCCTCATGTTCCTTAGAAAGTAATTATTAAAACTGTCAAAACCACTCACAAAAATATCACAGAAATTCTCAGAATCAGTTGAGAACTCATAATTACTTCTTTGTAATTATTAACAACTCAAAACTGTAGTGTTTAAATTAAAAAGTTTTATGCAAGAATGAATGTTTAACATTTAATACAAAATCAGTTTGACATAGCTTATTTTTCAAATCCCATAATTTTTCTGTTCATTTTCAGCTCATTAGACAATTAAAAGACCACAATTAAAAAAGTCATCCTAAATACTTTTAAAAGCCTTATAAAAACATTCATAAAGTGCCACCCACAAAAGCACCCAAACAAGACTCTGAGAGACACACCTATTGGATGTTAATTTACTTAACTGCTGCTCAGGACTAAGCTGTCAGACAGCAGCATAATTTGTGGAATTGTCAATTTAACAATGATACAACCCAGCAAACGCACTGTTCCATAGACACGACCCCAAAACAGCATCAGCTGGGCCCACAACAAGCACACAGAGGCATCCAGCACAGTGTTGTGAGGCTTTCAAATAAATAGATTCAAACACCATCTAAAAACAAGACTACTGGCACATGGGAGATGTGGATTCTATAGGAATCAATCATCCCAGGCTGTGGCCTTACTGTGAGAGAAAACGCTGGCAGCTTGTACAGGAAACAGATACAAATTAGAGCTGATTTTTACTGGGATAAAAATCACTCCTCACTAGAAATAACAGAAAAAGACACTGATCCTTGAAACATCTGTAGGTTCTCTCTGGCCCTGAATGTACCATACTGTATAAGTACCTTTCTGTTCAAAATTCATGTCCCATACAAGGTGTCCCGGGAGCAGCTTTATGTCTTCCCAGCACCAGCCAGCTTCCTATGGTCCATAGAGCTTTCTCCTTCCCACCAACTACTTTGCATGGTGCTTCTGGTGCCGCATGAGCTGGGGCTGGAACCGAAAGCTGTCCCCGCACTGGGGGCAGCGGTAGGGCCGCTCGCCGGTGTGGATGCGGCTGTGCTTGATGAGGTTGGAGTTGCTGCTGAAGCCCCGGCCGCACTGGCTGCACTTGTAGGGCTTCTCGCCGGTGTGGGTGCGTGTGTGGTTGATGAGGTCGGAGCTCTGCCCGAAGCGCTTGCCGCACTGCCCGCAGGCGTAGGGCCGGACGCCAGCGTGCACCCGCTGGTGCTGCACGAGGTGGCAGTGCTGGCCAAAGCTCTTCCCGCAGGCCGGGCACTTGTAGGGCCGCTCGCCCGTGTGCAGGCGCCGGTGCTTGACGCAGGTGGAGCTGTCGCTGAAGAGCTTGCCGCACTTGCCGCACGCGTATGGCTTGAGCCCCGTGTGGAGGCGCTGGTGCTTGAGCAGGTTGGAGCTCTGGCTGAAGCGCTTGCCGCACTCTGGGCACGCGTAGGGCTTGTGGCCCGAGTGGACGCGCCGGTGCTGGCTGAGGTGGGAGCTCTGGCTGAAGGCCTTGCCGCACTCCCCGCACAGGAAGGGGCGCTCCCCGGTGTGCATGCGCTGGTGCTGGACGAGGTGGATGCTCCGGCTGAAGCCCTTCCCGCAGTCTGAGCAGATGGTGGGACGCTCCATACGAGGGGCTCGCCGTGAAACTGGCATCCTTCTCCCCTGCCTTTTCACCAGGCTGATGTCAGAACATGGCAGCTTAACCTCCTCTTCCTCCTCACAGCCACCTTGCTGAGCCTCTGAGCAACCGCACTGACTTCCATGGCTGTCCCCAAACTGTTCCTCTTCTCCTGTGGCGCCCACTGCCAATACGTCCTGCAGATTTGGGCTTGCAAGGTGATCTGGAAGGGGCCCCAGCTCACCACCTGGAACAAAAAGTACAACTGATTCCCACAGGGAATTGGCACAACAAACAGGCAAGCTGTTATCTTAGGGAGCCTTGTTTGCACCATGTAGGAGAAGCAGTAAATGGAAGACGGGGAGCAAATGGAAACCCAGCTGGAGAAGCTCTATAGCCTCATGATATGACCCAGGGCAGATGTGCCACAAGCAGCAGAGCCAAGGGCAATGCTACAGGTGTCTTCTTGTCCCCAAAAAACCTTCTCATGTTCCTAGTATTCCCTCTTCCTACACACCCTTAACCACAGGCTGACAAAGGCAAGCAGGCTTCCTGCCCTGAGGGGGGAAGAGCAAGTCTCAATGTGACCTGCATAGAATAAAGTGGCTCAAATAGCACTGAGGCAGCTCAAAGAGCATTTCACTCGCTCTGTGTTTGTAAACTTACATAACCGGTTCCTCACCCATGTGTGTCTCCTCCAAGGCTTCGCATTCTTCTCCCTGGTCCATCTGTGCTGTTACATCAGGTTCAGCAATCAGGAACCCTTCTTGCAGGAGCAAACAAAAGTAATGTTACTTGAGTATTCAGCAAGAGCTTGTCATATTGTCTTAAAATCTACTGCCCCTGGTGAATATTCGGAACAAACAGAGTGGTTGCATAAAGGAATGGAGTAAACTGAGCAACAAACATTTATGAACATCCTGTGCACTACTGAGTGATGTGGTGTCAGCTGCTTTCCTTAAAGGGGACTCAAGGTTGCCTCTCTTCTGATAAGTGATACACATTAGGACATGCACCAGACATGCTGGGCTCAGACTTGGTTGACAGTAATCATAGATATAGGTCTCAGAAAAGCGCGAAATCTAGCCATCCTTCACTTTTCAATAATGACAGCCAAAAGTCTAATTACTCTCTTAAAAGTATTTTAAAGAGAAGATTACTTTTTAGACACCAGAACCTGATTTTCGTATTTGCTATCTCATCTCTTCTTCCTCCTCCAAGACTCTTGGACTGAGGCAGAAAAACCCAACAAAAAAGCAATTTGATGTCTTGTCTACTTTAGATGGATTCTGTCAATTCCCAGCCTGGCATTCCTGCTGAGCTCCAACAACCACCATGAATGCAACTGTTGGGCAGGGTGCCCTTACAAATGCCATCAACACCCAAAACAAGAATTTTTCTGGCAGTATTTACTATTTTGAGGCCAAAACCAGCCAAACAGTAAGCAACAGCAGTTAGCATCAAGAGGCCTGGCATTAGCAGAAAAAAAGGCAGAAGAACGGGGAAAATACAATGGCGAGAAAGATTCCACTTCATTTTAAAAAGTAAGAATCAAAGATACAGGAAAGGGGTATCAGGGGGATAAATCTAGGACCAGAGAGCTAAAGCTGAGATTATCCATGGGAATATTTTAAAGGCATTTAAGACATTGCTGTCCCCTTTGCCCCCTTTTAATCTTTAGAGTTACTTATTTTCATCACTTAAAAGATGCTGCATTCTGCTTCAAATTACCAATCTCTCTGAACAACCAATACCTTTGCACAACTACTCAAGCTCCAGATGGAACTCACTTACGGGACAGATGAGTAAAACACTGCAAACTTATGGGTGGTCAAACCACTTCATCCACCAGCAGCTATTTAATGATGGGTAATGGGCAATAAGGGATTGGATAATGTCAGAATCAAGGAGACAGCTCAGATGAACAGAACAATTTTGGACCTCAGGTGCCAGAGATTACAAAACCACCAGTCTTGAAGTCTTTTATTCTCCAAATAAAAAGCTGGACAGAAGGAAAGTGAGCAAGCAAAAGAGAAAGGCTGCAACTGTGAGCTGCAGAATTACAAAGGAAAAAATAAACAGATGAGCAAAAAGGAAGCTTTAGGCAAAAAAAACAAAATAAATTGCTGAATGCTTAAGTGGACCACCCCTGCAGATGGATTTTTTCCAGCAGTTCCAAGCTGATACATAAAGAAAGGGAGGCTGCTTTCTGCAGCTCTGCTGCAATCAGGATTTTGCCACTCCTAAGAATTTCTGCTGCAACAGTTTGGCAGCACAGCCTGCCCAAGCTATTTACATGCTGCAAGGTGCATCAGATGGGCAGCCCCTGCTCCAGAGCTGCAGTCAGAACTGTCAGAACATTTCCCTCAGGCAACTCACCACAAACAGAAGGGTTTTCCTCTGAAAGCTGTCAACAAACAGGAACTTTGGAGGAGCAAATCCATCAGCATTTCAGAGGTGGTACCAGCATCTGACAAATGCTCGACAGCCACTGCCCTGGGGAGCATCTCATCAGGCAGACAAGGTTGAAGGAAGAGTTTCCTTCTGACCCTGCAAAAATTTCCTAGTTCAGGTTGCCACTGACACTGCGGCTGTGCTCAGATTTGCTATGGCAGAACACAGATAAGTTCTATACAACAGGGTAGTCAGGAGGAAGAAAGAACTTCTTCCTTTCCCAGGATCACAGTCGTTTCTCTGTGAAAGGAGGGCACAAACTGCATCAACAGAGAGGACATTTCTGCAGAGATTTCAGAGATTTCATCTGTTACCAGCAGAAGCATATCCTTGGGTGTATTGATTTATTGCTTCAATGTGAAAACAGGAAGACCATCTGTGTATGTGGGGTTCCTGTAGGCAACATCAAAGCTTTACTCAAAGTATGAAGGGTACCCAGTGTGGACCTCAGGGAGGCTCTGCAAACAAACCCTACTGTTCCTGGGGCCTTGGCTGTAGTGTTATCACATCCTATTTTTGTATCTGGTCCTACAAGGTATGCTCTTTACCTCGGCTACTTATTTTCTCTTCCGACCACTCAGCTCTGTACTTCTGCTATGGTTACAGCCAAGTGTGGAGGTTATGGGACTCATCCTAGGGCAGAGCTCCATGCTTTCAGGTTCCCATGCTCCTGACATGCCACCAGCAGCCAAGAGCTATTTTTTGGGACAGATAATGCTTACGGTAAAATCAATACATGATGACTTTTTCTAAAAAATTTATTTTTTAAGTCACAGAAAGCGGTTAACTATGCAGCTGCATCCATCGGTTCGGGGAGAGCTCCCTCCCCTGCGCTGTCAGATTTGATCACACACTACGCTGGGGGGACAGGAGGCAGAAGGGAGAGGCTGTGACTAGCCTGTGCCAGAGGCAGGAGGGAAGAAGGATTTCCCACGGAGCAGGGGTGCAAAGCTGGTGGAATCAGAGGCACTGGGTGGGATTTGGGGGAAGACAAGCATTTGCTCTGCGGCAGGGAGGAAGGCGCGCAAGGGGGGCGACTGCGTTATCGGCAAGGGATGCAGGCAGAGAGGGATGGCAGCGGCAAAAGGGACAAGCTGTCCCTCCCCTGCCCGCCGGCACAAAAAAGCTCTGCGATGGAAGGCGGAGGGGTCACAGCCCTGCCCCGGCGCCCCCGGACCCCATCCCGGCGGGTGGGAACAGCGCCAGCCTACCTGCAGGGCTGCTCCCGGCCGCGCTGCCGCCTTCCTGCTCCGCGGGCAAAGGGCGCTTCCTGGGCGGGGCGGCGGCGGCAGCCAGCCGGGAGGGGCTGGGGGGCTTCCCTGTGCACCGGGATAACCCTCCCGCTGCCCCGGGATAACCTTCCGCATCCCCGAGATAAGCTCCCGCATCCCCGAGATAAACTGCCGCATCCCCGAGATAAACTCCCGCATCCCCGAGATAAACTCCCGCATACTCGGGATAACCCTCCCGCAGCCCCGCCGCCCGGATTCAGCGTGAGAAATCTTATGTAGGCGACACACCGATGCTTTGGTTTCTTCTTAGTCGTGTTTATCCCGAGTCAAGGATTTTGAAATGTGTGCGTGTGTGTCTCATGCTCTGCCAGCGAGGAGCTGCGCAAAAGAGAACTGGGAGGAAGCATAGCCGGGATGGGTGACTGGAACTGGCTGAAGGGAGATTCCACACCATAGAACTCATGCCCAGTATATAAACTGGGGGGGTTATTTGGAAGTGGGGCCAGTCTGGGTTCAGGAAAGGGGTCTGGCATCAGTGGATAGCAAATAATCGCATTATGTGTCACTCTTTTTTTCCTTTCCCTTTATATTATCATTATTATTTACCATTATTATTATACTTCGGTTTCAGTCGTGTAACTGTTCTTATCTCAACCTAAAAGTCTTGCTTTTGATCTCCTCCCTATTTCTCTGGGCTGAAGAGAGGTTGAGCAAGAGGCTGCGTGGTGCTTAATTTCCAGCTGAGCTTAAACTACAGAACAGGCAGGAGCTGTGACATTGCACTGCCAGGTTTAACTTGAGGGCAGAAGGGAAAGCAGCTGAAGTGGAGGGTATAAGTACTTATCAGTGGTAGAAAACAGGACACACAGCAGTTCCTTGTGTGGACAGCATGCTGTGCAAAGTGGGAGAAGAGATAGGAAGTCACTGTTCTGGAATTGTTTTATGTGGAGTTTCCCCAGTGGAATGAAATGTACACAAGTTTTTACAACGTGGTGCTTGCTCTTGCTGGTTTCTCCAGGTAATTCATACCTGGAGCGAAGAAGGGATTTGCCGTTGCATGTTTTCATGAAATGTGACGGAAAACGTGAGACCTTGGGTGTGTGCTTGAGTTCTTCACACGCTGACGTTGGAGAAGTTCTCCATACACAGCAGGTGACATCAAAAGCGTTTGCCTAGGCATGGTGACACTCAGGGTTTCCCTGCCACCTTACCCGAGGACCGTGAACGGGTTTGCAGGCAGAGGAAGCCACCCTGTGGCCGCAGATAGGAGACAGCAGATGGATTTCCCGAGGCCATAAAAAACCAAGTTGCTTTTCACCTTGGCCCCTGTATCCCAGCTGATGAATACACTGCCTTTATGGGTGATGTTTTTGCTCCCAGGTGATAATACAGAAAATTACACAGCCTTTCTGGGAGCTGAAACACCCAAGTACGTAGTTTGTGCTTAGCAGTGGTAAAGGTTGGCCATGAAATGAGGACCCACATGATAACAAAGAAAGGAATCTGAAAATCTTTCCTGCTAACAAAGTGAAAAATACTCTGAAAGCCTCCAGATTCCCTTTTCACTTCAAGCTATTGTTAGCAGGGCACAAATGAAGTGAATTAGTCAGCAACCTTAGTCACTGTGTACCCTGAAGTGTATGGGAATTGCAGTAAGAGACAAATGAACAGGTTCAGTGTTGTCATGCTTTGCTTGTTAAGGTTAAAATATCAATTTGCATTAAAGACCATTTCTGTTGGAGAAGTGATGACTGATATATGCTCATTAGACTCGATGGCTGTGTACAGATGGAGAAACAGTTGTCAACAAAATAAGATGGGAATACTGAAATAGAATGAAAGGGAAAACATAACCCCATCAATTTACAAAACAGTACAACTGACAGGCACATTGCTGTATCCTTGGTGTGCTTGTACCATACAGCACATTTGCGTAAAAGTGGGGGAGGTTGGAGATCACTGTGTTCACAGTCAAAGGATAAAAGTATGCAAAAGGATGAAAAGGGAAGCTGGCTGGTTGCTGGATCTCCATCACTAGAGGTTTTTGAGGTGTGGCCAGACAAAGCCCTCCCTGACCTGATCTGGTGCTAGTGATAGTTCTGCTTTGAGCAGGAGGCTGGATTCCAGAAGTTTCTTCCAATCAACATTCTGTGTATTATTTCAATAGTTTCTGAGCCACTACAGATATTTTGAAATGCAAGAACTCTTTTTTATACCATACTGTCTCTATCTTGCAGACAGTTCAATAATTAAAAGTTGGTAATTTGGGAGAAATCTTCAGTAAAAGATTTGGCTGTCTTGAAAATGCAAAAAGCAACAAAGTGTACAAAATGGGTAATGTGACTGTATTTCAAGGAAAAGGGAAAGAAGCAAAGTGTCTCCAGGTTGATATAAATGGCAAGCCAGCATTTACTGGATCACTATTAAAATAAAACTGCCTGAATCTTGACAGATGGTATAAAAAAAAGTTCTTGCATTTGAAAATATCTGTAATAGTTCAGAAACACCACCATGTCAAGCCTTGGCTCCATTTTTTGACTCCATCAGAACAATTTCAGTATTTGATTACTTTGAACTGCAGCTGGCTAGTGATTTCACAGTCACCTTTCCTTTTTTTTTTTTTTTGTTTTGTTTTGTTTTGACAAGACCAATATATCAGTTTTAAAAGGCTATATGCTTTTAGTGTTAGAAGTATTTTGTCTTTAAAAAGTCCACAATGCTTAAATATTTAACATGACCAAACACCCATGCTGGAGAAAAGCAATGAAAGAACCCCCAGTGGGATTGACAGAATAAGGAGAAGTACTGAACTGTTTTTCCATTTTTCAGTAAGCTCTAGCTAGTCTTAACCTTTGCAGTTCTCTTGGTATTGTAGTGCTGAAAGGAACATAATATCTACCCAACAGCTTTTATAGGAATTCATTTAAACTGAGCAAAACTGCCATCTGAATAAAAGGAAGTTTAATAAAGACATTTGAAGGATTGTGGCTGCCCACTGAAGATTGTTTCTTAAACTTAGATATTGATCAACCATTTTCACCTGCACTGAAAGAAATTTTGGTGTGGAGTGATACATCAATCATTTATATGCAGAGAGCACCCACACTCTGAAGAGCTGCTAAAAGAAGAATAAACAAGGAGAACAGTTTGCTGTCTTACCCTTCTTCAAGCCCATTTGACAGGAAACTCTATTCCAAGTATTTCAGCTCCATCAACACATGCAGTTTTCCAAAGTCTATAGAAGATTGCTTGGTAACACTGCAGAAAGTTAAGTGAAGTGCTTTCCAAGCAGATAATGACAGCCCTTGGTTTGGATGTGAAGTATGAAAGGTTCACCCTCCCCCAGTAGTTTCTCATGTGGGAATTACAGACTCAGAGAATGGCTGAGGTTGGAAGGCACCCCTGGAGACCACCTAGCCCAACTCCCTGTTGAAGCAGAGTCAAACCAAAGCAGGCTGCTGAAGGCCATGTCCAGTTGAGTTCTGAGTATCTCCACACCTCCCTTGCATTTCAAGGGAAAAAAATGTCAGGAAGCAAACTGACACCAGATTGATTGAAAAAGTGGAAAGCAAAGAGTTGCTGTATCAATGCTAAAATGCAACTACCCCAATCTAGGCATGTGCTTGTGGAAAAAAACCAAAGTGAACAAGCAAACTGTCAAAATCTTGGCAGCATCACCATGTCATGTTCCATTTTTTAGTAGTTCAGGGCACCTTCACTGTGTTTTGGAGAGATACACATTCTTCACACCACAATATGTGCCACTACTGTGAGAGGATTCCAGCTTAAGGTATTCATATTGTGTTTGGGTAATAACTGCTGCTTTGAGCTTCTTGCATTGAGTTAAATCTACTAGCAGCCTTAAAAATGGGTGCAGAAAGAAGAGCATTTTGTCAGGACACTCAAGGACATCTGTGACAGACTGGGACTGAAATGGCCATCAACGTGATTACAAATACATGGTCAGGGCAACCAAGGGGTTTCCACAAACTTCTTGCTAGGTTTGATTCAAGTTTACCCAGATGGGAGAAATTGCAGATTTTCCAAATTTAAAAAAAAAAAAAAAAGGAGGGTAGCTGTCATTGTGATTGTGAATTCTACTCCCTAAGTAGAATTCAAGGAAAAAAGCACTTGCAGAGATTAAGGAGCGTAACAGCTAGGGTAGGAGAATCAACCAGGGGTAGCAGAGGCATTCCTGGCAGTGAGTAACTGGAAAAAAAAAAGATTAAAGACTAGAACAAGCAACAGGTGAACACATCTGTGTGAATTTATCAGAGCCAACCCCCAAGCTCCCAAGGCTCCTGGGACAGCTAGCCCACACACAGGTGCCAGCTGTGTTTGTATGCCCAGAAAAGCTTGTCAGCTGTGGGAGTCACTCCCTTATCTCAGTTCCTGATTGCCTAATTACCTGTTACCTGGATTTATGGCTTTGGCCATGCACTTACAAAACCAGCTAAGGGCTGAAACTGGAGAAACCCTGAGGACTGAAAAGCCACTGGGGAAACAGCACTGAGAAGTCTTTCAACAGATGCTCAGTTTTGTCACATCTTTCAAAGGCAGGTAGGATTTAAAGAGTATGCTGGTTAAGAGGGCCTCAAGTTGTACCAGAGAAGGCTCCGATTGGGTATTAGGAAAAATTCTTCACTGAGAGCATGGTCAGGAATTGAAGGGACTGTCACACTGAGTCACACTGAAGATCCACCTAAAAGTAAAGGCCTGCCTGGAAAAAAGGCAAGTGCTGAGTGATGCTTCCTCTGTGAGACCCTTCCAAGTGAAGCTTACCTGTGCCCTGACTGCTTTGCCCAAGGGTTGTGGTCACACCTCTGCATTCATGTGGTTGCAGCAGCACTGCTCTCTTATGTTGTATCTTACATTGTCATTTCCACCACAGTTTTACAGGTTTGTTTTTAATAGTGTTTCCCTTGCAAATATCTAATGTGATATTCTAGTAAACATCTTGCTCTGTCAGACTTTCTGTATCTGCAAATAATGCTACCTACTGATTTCTTAGTTTTAATTAAGCTGAAAATGTAATCTTAGAGGTCTAGAGGAAAAAATCAACATACATAGGGTAAAGTGTCCTTAAAATGTGTAAGTTTTACTGTTAACTATTTTTCCCTCATGCTTTACACTTCAAGCAGTCTGAAAAACCCCAGTGAAATGCAGTCTCCCTTACTTAATTGACACTTGCCTGTGGGAGGAAAAAAGGCTTGTTTAAGCAACATGGATGAAACACCCTCAAGAAAAAGGCAAACATCATAGATCACAGCCTGCAATTATCCTTTGAGTCTGGCATTGATAAAGCTTGCTGTTGTCTGCCAGTGTATTTGTAAGCCCCAGACAGATTTTAATATTGTACTTGGTGATTTGTGAATCAGCCCTCTCACTCTTGTCTGTTTGTGTTAAATGAATTAGGAGATCAGTTTCATTGGGGATGCAGAGTCTGTGTCAGAGCATTGATTAGGTGTTTAGAGGAAAACCATGCAAAAAGATCATGCTGAGCAGCAGAAGTTAGGCAAAAAGAAGTGACCAGTATGCATTCATTTTTCCAGCAGTTTTCTGGGAAGTAGCAAAGTAGTGCTGATATATGGAGAGACATCAGGCAGTAAACAGCATTGGGAAGCCAATCAGAATGGATGAAGGAAAATGTTGTATGCAATTGAGGGAGAATTGGAAGGAGAAGCACGAATGAGATGCTCATTATCTCTATTTGAAATCTTGTTTTTTGCCGGAGAGAACTTGCAACTTGTTTTTAATAGCTTTAACTCCGCTTTGTTAATTTTTAAAATTACATAAACGTGCCGGGGTGTGCTAAGAAAGCTGTGTTTTGCTCTCAGATATCTGGGGAATAACACGTTCTTGTACTGAAGGGGTCAGTCTTTCCCCACTTTTTTCCTCAGGCAGTGTATTGTCGAATTACTTCATTTTAGGTTCTGGCTGATCCAGGGACTGAGCTATATTAACATGGTTATTTGTTTAAATATTTATTTTGCCGGCCTCATCAGGGTAATCACGTTATGCAGAGTAAAAGAGAGCGGCCTCGGGTCCCACTGCAGCTCCATTTCAATTGGAACCGATGGGCTGACAACTTCCAAGTGCATCAGTGCACCTGAAATTGCATGCACCAGCCTTATCTGCCCGAAGGTAATGGCATATGCAAATTACCTGGGCTCCAGTGGTCCGTGGGTGCTGAGGAGAAATGATTAACAATGATTATGAGACTACTGCAGGCTACTACTCTGTGGAGGTTTTGCACAGCAAGGCTGTCAAGGGAGGATGGAGTTATTCAGCTGGTTTTCTCCTGAGCCTTCTCTAATTACAATGACTGGCCTGGGGATCCAACAAGCAAGACAAAGCTTAAAATGAAAAGCTCAAACAGAGCTGCCTGTAAACATGTGCATAGGTACAGGCACACCTGCACAGTGTAATTCTGTGCACACCTGCACAAAATAATGAAGGGCACAGTGGTTTTAGCAAGACTGGTGATGCAAGGCAACATCTTTCCACTTCAAACTCAATATAAAGCTGTAGCTAAAACCCCAGCTACTGCTACTCAGCAAGTCTTGCTGCTGCTTTGGGCTGTGCAAAGGCTTAGCCACTTCCTGGCTGCCTAATAAACGTGCTGCTTTTTTATCCACATGAGGAGGAACATCCCCAGTTTAGTGTGGCAGGAAGGCAGAGGAGCTGTGCCATTGCCAGCAGATCTGCAGGAGGGTGAATGGATTGGTGCCTCTGGAGACTTGCACTGCTTGTGGAGGTCATTTAGTGAGCTTTTATGTAGATGGTTGTGCAAGGATTGATGCTGGGGAAGGTGCATCTGAGGCCACGCTCTGTCCATCCTTGTTACAGCAAAATATGTTAATTACTGGTGTAGCTACTCTCCTTCGGAGATCTTTGGAAGCTGAATGACATTTGGTGCCAATGGCACTGACAGACATCCAGCTATTTATCTGGTTTCATTAAGTTTCTCTTTTCATTTAGATCTCTGAGTTGCTGGAGGACTGCTCATGGTTTAGACCTTTTGTATTTGCTGCCTTTTTGTGCTTGTTTCTTGCTATTTTAATATTTAATTTGGATGCTTTTGTGTTGAAAGGAGCTGGTTTGCAGTTTTTCCCTCCCTTTTCTTATGAATATGTAATCATAGGTGGTTTGTTTTCAGAATGCTGTGGTTTTCAGTCTCCTCTTTCATGTTTGCTGAAATCA
This sequence comes from Entomyzon cyanotis, assembly GCA_024500445.1. Classification (NCBI taxonomy): domain Eukaryota; kingdom Metazoa; phylum Chordata; class Aves; order Passeriformes; family Meliphagidae; genus Entomyzon; species Entomyzon cyanotis. Next base: position 2,827,813 of record JAKEPQ010000755.1, on the reverse strand, counting down.
GGCAGTAAAGAGACCCACAAAGCTGTGTACTGTGGTCAAACAAATATCCCATGAAGGTAGCAATGAAAGTTACAGAGACTCTGGTGAAGTTTGCATATGAGAAGTGCTTGACTTATTGATTGGATAGCAACACATATTTTTAGTCAGGCTGAGATCTTTCAGATGGCTGCCTTTGAGATTTGTCTCTCATTTCTGTGTGTCTGTAAGCAACAGCAAGTACTTATTTTGGATAGTCACTGTGAGGCAGCTGACATTTGGTTCATTTTAAGGCCTTTTGGAAGTGTTTTCTTTTCTGACCCTATGCTTGCTTGACAAGCAGGGAGACAACTTGTTTTCCTCCTCAGGAGTTGTGTCTAATTTGGTGCTCATCCTGAGTGTCAGCCCTGCCCTGTGTGCAGTTTTCCTTGCTCCTTGTTGAAGGTAGTGATTTGTGCAAAACCAGGAGGCAGCAAAGGCAATTTCAGTCAATACTTCGCTGCTCAAGTTGCAGCCTTGGTGCAGTGCATGTACTGCAAAGAGGAACTTCCTCCTTCAGGCTGCCTGTCAGGCTGGGAAATCAGATTCTGTGAACTCCAGAAATAAATTTGCTTTCTGAGGTGGCTACTCAGCTGGCAGAGAGGCATGGGAGCCACAGGCTTCTCTAGAGACTTGGGGGAGTCTGGCTTTTTCACATATGCTCTTTTGGCATATCAAGGAGTGCTTTGCACTGTCTTCTGTGGCTTCATATGGTTTGTCGCATCCACAGGCAAAACTGGAAGCTGGGGAGGATGCATGGCACTACTTTGGGTTTTAGTATGGGGTTACATTATTTTACATAACTTTTGTTTCCTTGGGGGAATCTCTGATGCTCCAGATAACTGTAACGTAGGTTTTTCTTGGAGACATCCTCACACTCTTGATGATAAAGACAAGCACCACACACAAACAGGAGCATTGGCAGTGTTGGAGTATTTTTGCTGAGAGCCAAAGGAGCAGTTGCCAGTCCAGACATGCAAGTCCATCTCTAGCAATTAATCTTCCTTGGCTGACCTGCAGCTACACCTTTGAGTTCTTTTTGCTGTGAAAAATTGCCTGACAAGGAGAATCTCCCCTGTCACACTTGTCGCATGGAAAAAGGGAAACTCGCCCACAAGTTCCTAGCAGACACTGCTGACAGTTGTTGAAACTACAGGATTTTTTTTTGTTTAATTGAAATAGCTATTCTATATAATAATTCTCAGCTCAGGTTCAGTAAGGAAATAATTAGCATGCAAGAATACTTGGATCTAAGATAAGGGGATTTGAAGGTTTCCTGATTAACAAGCCCATGAAGAAGTGTATACATAATAGCAAAGAAAAGGTCACTTCTGCAGTATTATGTATTTTTCCTATTTTATAATTATTCATATATCATGATGATTATTATAAATATTAAATATTATTCATTGCAGGCTGCAATGTTGTTATTCTTGAAGGTAAGAAAATTTATTTAATTCCTATTAATTCCCTAGCAGCAGCATATTTTTATGCTAATCTGGTTTGGTGTGGATGTGTTCTTAGAGGTTTAGGTTGTGGGTTTGTTAGCTGCAGGACTAGAACACCATTTAAGTGTTGGGTTGATACAAAATTATGTACCCAAAGTGTTTAGCATGCTGCACTTGCTGTTGTTAAGTAGCTTCTGCTTGAAATTAATTCCAGTGGGAAATAAAAGACCTCAGCTAATGGAATTACGTCAGTGTATTTGGAATATGAAAAAGGCAAGCAATTAAAAATAGAATACTAATTAATTAAGCTTGCAGCTTCCTCTTAAAGATTTAATGTTTGAAGGAGCACTGTAATAAACTCTAGCAAGATAATACTAATAAAACAAATATAATTTGACAGAGTTGGCTTATTAGATATTATTAATTGAGTATGAGTTGAGAGTTGTGTCTTAGTGTTTACAGAATAGAAATGGCTGCTTCATTAGCTGTCAGCAATACTTGTTAACATTTATCAGTTTGCACCATTTGTGGCTTTATTTCATAAAAAATCTTCACAGGAGTTTAAAGAAATTTCTCATTTAATCTTTATGAAACTGCTAAGGAGGAAGACTGGTACAAAGCCTTCTGTGCATAATCTGTGGCACTTGGACAAGTCAAGCTTTAGTGGTTAGTTAGAGATCATACACTTCAGTAGCTGGATTTGGAAGTGAATCCCAATTCTCTCTTTTAAATCCCAGCTCCCAGCTGATGTTCTCAACCCCCCGTCCTCGCCAGTGTTTCAGCCTGATGTCTCCAATCATGTTGAACTGTTTGTTAGTGCCTTTTTTCAGTGTGCTGTGTTTTCAACTCACAGTGATTTGACAATAATAGATGGGAGAGTGTGTGACTTTTGTTTTTGACCTTGGCTATTCCCAGTTGAAGCAGCCTTTTTGGATCAGCTGTCACCAGGGAAATAGGTTCTCACAGAGCTGGATTCACAAGAACACTGAGCATGGCCAGCACAGTCATGTTTTCCCTAATGGGACACTGTGGCCCCATGGGATTGGGAAAGAGGATGCAGGATGGCCACAGTGTGCAACAGCTCTCATAGCTTTGTCTCTTCCAAAGAGAGCTATGTGTGTAAATGGGTGGAAATTCTCACTTTAAAGTCCTTGTCTTTCTGTGTTGGGCTGTGTGGATCAGACACTTTTTTGTATTATGATGTATAGATTTATGTGTTCAAAGTTGGCAGCTGCTGCCTCTGTTTTTCAAAAAATCATTGAGGTCAGAAAAGACCTTTGAGATCATCCAGTCCAACCCTCAACCCAGCGCCAACCATAATCCCTCCTAAACCATATTTCCAGCTGCCACATCCAGATGCCTCTAACCCTTCCAGAGATGGCAACTCCACCACTTCCCTAGGCAGCTTATTCCAATGCCTGTCCACTCTTTCAGTGTAATTTTCTTTCTTTTTTTTAATATTTAATGTGAACCTCTGCTGGCAAAAGTTCGTGTCAGTTCATTTTGAGCTCGTGTGATAATCTAAATGAGAACTCTTGCATGTTACATTCTTGATGTAAGGTTTGTTACACTTGCAATTAGCATTTAGGCTTCTGCTACAAGACTGAAAACAAGATGTTAAGTTAGACTTTTAAACCCAGCCATTTAAGCTCCTAAATGTGCTGAGCTCTTATTGAGCTTCCTTGTTTAATTATTGGGTGCTAATTTTAGACTCTTTCACTTTTTTTTTTTTGCTCTCTATCCAATGCTTGAATATGCCAGCTAGAAAAATTGGATCTTTATTTTGAAATATGTGTTAACATAGATATTGAGGTCAACCCAGGTCAGCTAGGTTTACTGAAAGCTGCCTTAGCCTTCATGAAGTCTGACCCACAGTGAAATAATGTGGACATTTTGGGACCTACAAAATACTGATTAGGACTCTCCTCCCTATTCTGAGCATCCTGGCCTTTGAGATGTTTTTTACATGGCAGAGAAGTTTGAGTGCCATACCTTGTTCTGCCTTCCTGCTTCTCTGTCCCAACACCCCCCTCTGCTTGTGGTTTCAGGGCTGCCAGAAGTCACAAAAATAAGTACTTGCCTCTCTTCCCAATGTCCCCTTGTCTTCCCTGTCACCTTCTCCTCTAATTCCAGCATTTTGCAGCCAGGAGTAAGGGATGAGAAGGAGTTTCCTTCTTGCACTGCTCCCTCAATACTGTCAGTACCCAGCCAAGCACCCTGGCTGCCCTGCCCTCCTGATAGCCCTGGATATTGGAGGTAATTCTGTGTTTTGTGCTTCAGTGGCTCGAATTTGCCATCTCTGCCTCACGCTTGAGCAGTACAAGAACATGAAGTAGAAAATGGGTTCTGATGACGCTGCTGCATGGGATGACTTGGGTTTTGTGCCCTTTAGTCACTGCCCTTCCTCTGTTTCCTGGAGGTGAGAACCTGCAAATTTGTTTTACTTTGGATGGGAGGACAGAACACACCAACAGCAGAGGTTTTAGGCTGTTTGAGATATTTCCTATCTTATTTTGAAATAGCTAAAGGATTCAACTCTCTTGTGGCAGGTGGTTTCCATGTGGGCAGAATCTTTTTGCTAGTCAGGACTAAATAATCTTTGCCCAGAAGCAGTTAGATTTTTAGAAGCAAGCAATTATCATTTGTATGGCAGTTATTTTCATTCAGACTACAGTAATTGTATAACTCAGACATGCCAAATTCAACTTATGACAAAAGGATAGGGTTTGTTTCCTCTTCTAACACAGCAGCTGTTGCAAATGTCAGGATCCAGTTTTGTAGGGAAGCTGTTAAAAATTCCTATCTTAGTTTTTTACAGTGTCAGAGACGATATTCTAGATGTGTCCCTAGGCATTAATATATCTGATGGACACTGATTCAAAATACACTCTTGCTATGACTTGTGACCTCCCAGTAGGATTCTCTCTTTCTAAATCGAATCTAAGTAAAATGCTTCCCCAGCTTGACATGAAAATGGATCTTCCCATGGAGGGGGAACTGATCAGGGACTTCATTTGTTACCTGCTGCCTTCTCAACAGCGAGCTCTGGCTGCATGCAGGCTCCCTGTAGGTAACTTGTAAGCCTGTATGGCAGTGCTTCCAAGGTAGTTGGAGAGTTCAAAAATTCAATATATATTGTCTCCTGTACATCCCTCCTGCACATCTTGTAGTGAGGAAAGTCTGTGTAAGCACATGAAATGGAAGAAGCACTATTAAAATGAAAAAAAGCTACTTTATTACAAGGTAAGGTATTAAAGCACTCATAGTGAATCTCTCTGTATTGGTTTCAGGCTAGTATTTCAAATAAATATAGTAAAGGAAGAACATTTCCAATTAACAAGAGATAAAAGGAATAATCTTGCTTGTGGTCACTCTCTGTGGAATGTATCCCAATAATGAGCAGATATGTTTTTCTTCCCTCGGGAGCATAAACATTTAAAGGAATTACAGAATTTATTGGTGAATCCACATTCTTGAATCTAACAGAGACAAAGCTGAAACACTTCTTTCGGGTGGTCTGGAAAAAAAAGAAAACACCGATATGGCTTGGACAAATGGTTCATCCTTTTGGTAGCATGGGGAATATGGGAGGAGTTCTGATACTGTTCTAGACCATCTCAGACTAGAGGGGAGATACTCTAGAGATAAATTACAGAGCCTCTCCCTTCAACATCAGGATGTGATCTGCAGGAAGCAAGGGGAGCTGGCCTTGCTGGCACCCTGAGCTGAGTGTGTGAGGTGGCTTCTCCAGTGCACAGAAGTGATTCTTGCACTGGAGTGTGGAGTACTGCAACCCTAGAGCATCATCACATGTGAGCTGGGCTGTTCAGGGAACAGATGTGTCCTCTTGGGCTCCTTTCCTGCTGTGTTTTATAGTTCTAGGAAGTGATGGAGGTAGTGGGTAAAGCGAAGTGAAATTGAGATGTTCTTCTTGAGAGGCATGGCAAAGACTGAGGTTTCCATTCACACTTTTTCTGAGTTTTCAGTAAATAGACAAATCTAGTAACTGTAAAAACTTGGCTTCAGCTGTGAACAGACATTTTTGTTTGCTTTCTGCTTTAAACAAGGTATTTCCTCATGGAGGATGTTACTCAGCTCAGATTCCCATAATTACTTCTGGAGCATCCTGCAGTTAGTTCCTACCCTCATGTGAGTCCCCACACTGGTTATTTTTCTGCCAGCACCAGATTCTTCCATGAGGACCTGAGAAAAATATGTTAGACTCCTGTGGAATGCCTTGCAGGGGGAGTTGTAATGATGTTTGGGTGGAAATGCTTTAAAACTGCAGGTCCTGGTCACAAACTGTCTTTGCTGGTGTTTTATGGCTGTTCTCCTGGAGAATTCCGTTACTGTGGCCCTCCAGGATTTGAGGATTTGAAGGGTGACTGTGTCTGAGATTTCTTAACTTTTGATTTTTGAAACTGACCACAATATCCTTGCTGAATTTTGAGGTAATGAGAGCCATGAGATGGGGTGTTGGCAATTTGCTCTAAGGAGAAGGATTAATACACAACTTGAATTGGGCAGTCGAAGGGGAAGGTCTGGAGCTTTGCCTGCATTAACCACGGGGTGGCAGAGGCAATACAGAACTGCTTGTCTGAAAACGTTGTAAAGATCCTGAGCGTGAGGGGAGAGGGCAGAAAATGTGTCTGTGTGCTGGGATGACCACGCTTTGTCTTTCTTTTCTAAACTCTTTGAAAATCCCTTTGGATCCCTTCTTTCCCTGATGAAGAAGGGGGTCTCATGATCATGAAATAAATTCTTTGTAATTCTGTTCTTGTATCCCTTTCTTCCTCAGTCGACAAGTATCTCAAATCACTTTTGCAACAGAATTTTTAGCCCAGATAGAACCCCCTCATCCACTACTTGGTTGTGGCATCTCATGGGGAATGTCTGATCCGTGGACCAGGGAAGTTCATCTACTTCTGTCACAGGGAGTGTGCTGGGAGCCAACCAGAAAGAGGTGAGGGGGTGGCAAGCTGAATTTCTGTAATTATACATAGGTCATTCAATTTGGAAATGAGACAAGGTTTAGTGAAAAGTACTTCATTATCAGAAATCTGGAGTAATTGTAGCAGAATTGGTCAGTACCCATGGGTTGTTGAGAAAAAGGAACTGTGGATTTGTGTCAAGATACCTGTCTGGCTGTGACTGCATTTGGGAGTAGGGAAGTGGCCATCAGTGGTCAGTTTTAACTTTGGCTACATAAAGTGTTTAATGCTAATATTGAAGATCCTTTCTCGGCTTAGATTGATTTTTGGTATGTTTGGGATAATTGGTGACAGGATGGATCTAATGGCAATTTACAAGCCAGTCTTACAAGGAAAGGTAAAGAATGAGAACAAAACCAAGGTATCGCCTGAGTCACTGCTAATCATGCAAACTCAGACAGCTGCTGTAGATGTGTCTCTGTTTCCTTTGCTTCCCATTTGCTCTTTCACTCCTTCTGTTCCCCTTTCTGCACCTTCTGCTTTCTCTTAAACAGCTGTGGAGGAGGTGATAATTCCTTCTGCAGCGGTGGGGGCAGAAGCAATGGGGCCAATTGGTCTGGCAGATGTGGGGGCATGGCAGCAGCAAATGGAAGGAGTCCATTTACTCCAGGAAGGAGTCTGGAGTAAAAGGGACAATAAGCGATTAGGGGAATTTTTAGTGCATGTGACCCTTTTTGTTCGGATGTTTGTTGGTTACTGGAAACTCGATTTACCCCTGACATGTGTTGATTATGCAGGAAAAGAGAGAACAGTCTGCTGGATGGTAGGACTGTGTGGCCAGAGGCAGAGCCAGACAGTTCCTATTACCAGACCAAGGCAGAATCAGATGCCTTAAGATTATGTTGAAAAGAAATTGTTCTTGGGACAAAGGGAAAATAATGCTGACAAAGCATCCACTAGGTGGTGGAATTCACCCAGAAGCCCTGCAAAATGGATCTTTGCTTGTCTCCTTATTTGTAGATCAAATGACCCCAGATAATAAGCATTTTAACCAATGTTCTCTGGGCTGGCATGGGAAGCTCATAGAAGAGATGTTAATTATTGCAACATTTGTGTATAATGGAAGGGATGAGGCTGAGATAAGGCAGAAGAGCAAACAGCAGGAAAAGAAGGCTGGCTTGTTAGCAGCTGCTTTGTCAGGCAGGAATTTCATGGGACAAAGGGGTAGTAATGGAAATGAGGGAAATGAAAATTTAAATTGGAGAAGTCCAAAGGATTACTGCAATAAAACCAAGATACTGGAAAAGAGAATGTCCTGTGATCCTGAGATGGGAGCTATGACAGCAACAAAGTGAAAATCAAATCAATCGGGAGCTGAATGAAAGCGATGAACAATGATCAGACGAGACCCCCAAGCCCTAGCAGTGGAAGGAGATACAAAAGTAGTCCCCTTGGGGGACTCAAGTGAACCAATTATAGATTAAAAAATCGGAGATGAAACTTAAGGCATGTCTGATAGATACCAGCACAATTTATGTGACATTAACAACCCCCTATGAAGGATCAACAATTAAGGATAAAGTAAATGTTGCATGAATAGAAGGTAAAGCTACCTTTGTACCCAGGACATGATGGCACAGATACATCCACAGTCTGATAATCATTCTTTTCTGCTGTTGGAATCAGCACCAGCAAGCTTGGTGGGGAGGAATTTGTTACACAATTTCAGGCACAGCTGCAGTGTTTACCACAAGGAATTGGTGTGTTCACATTGTGACTCTCAGTGGATAATGTATTAAAACATCATGATGGCCATGTGACTGAAGTGGGATGGAAATACCCCAGGACCTCAGAGGTGTCCCATGGGTTATTAAGGTCAGCTAATCCAGTAGAGCTCAAAATGCAGGGAGGCAAACCTCCCTCCTTAAAATAGTACCTATTATCTTGGGAAGCAAGGGAAGGTGTAAGGCAAATAATTGAAGATTTTCTCCCTTGTGGATCTCCCTGTAATACTCCTGTCTTGCTGATTAAAACCCCCCTAAATTAAGCTCAGATGGAAGATCAGTTTATAGATTTGTCCAATACTCTAGTTCCTGATACTACAACTACTATAAACATGATACTGGCTAATGCAAAATGTTTTACAGTAATTGATTTGTGCCCAGCTTGTTTCAGTACAATAATGCATGCAGAATCTCAGTATAATTTTGCCTTCACCTGGGAAGGAAAACAGCAAATGTGGACTGGATTTCCTCAAGGGTTTGCAGGATTGTCAACTTTATTTTTGAAAATCCTAGGCAGAGTTAGAGGACAGTTAACCGATAACTCTGTATTAATACAATGTGTGGCAAGTAAAAACAGGGAAAATTGTTTGGAAGATGTAATGCCAGTTGCTTTGACAGCTAAATGTTATTAAGTACCCCCAACCAAATTACAATTCTATAAAGAAAAGGGAGGGTATTTAGGAGATTTTTTTGGTGTTGTGGTGGTTTGTTAGTTTTTTGTTTGGTTGGTTTGTTTTGTTTTTTGGGGTTTTTTTGTCAGGAAAGGGCAGGAAGGTTCCACACGACTGAACAAAAACTCTCCAAGATATGTCTAAGCCTACAACTTAGGAAGAAAGAAAAGTTGTATGCTCTGTACCACTCTCAATCACCAGGGAAAATAGAAAGAATGAATCAAAGCCTTAAAGACATCAAAGATTTGTGCAGAGACTAAAATGGCCAGATGCTATACCTGTTGCTTTAATGGACAGGAGGTGTGAAGGCCAAATAAATTGAGATTGATCCAACAGAAGTATTATGTGACAGGAGTATTTAAATCCTGAACACAATCTTGGCTGCAAAAACATTCCAGTTTGTTGTCTTTTTTTTTTTTAATGACTTATATTCCTGGAGAGACCCTGAGATCCACATGTTTGATAAATACACCCAGATTTCATTCTCCAAGGAGATAAAAAAGAAATATGTATGCAGAAGGGCTCTAGAGGAAAGGACCAGGGCTGAGTGTCAGCTGGATCTGTGCACTGCCCAGGGTCCAGAGGTTACTCTCAGAGCATTGCAAGATATTTATTTTGTGGGGTAAGAGCCTCCATGCTTGCACATTCTGATAATCTTACTCATTTCACAGTTTCAGGGTATGCAGGAATTTAGTCTTAAAAGGCCTCAATTATTTGCTGTGTTGGCCCCAGCCAGGACTACCTTGTTAAAGAGTGTCATGACCAAGGACTTTTCAACCTGCCTTTTAAGTTCTATTTGGTATTCTGAAGCTGTGTTTCCAGCTTTGATCCTATAAAACACTATTTTCCAGTCTTTTTCAGTTTCTGGATCCCCTAAATTCTTTTTCAGTGCCATTCTGGTGCCTTCACGATGAGTTTCAGTCTGTTGTCAAGACAGCCATTATCCTAAATGTCTGCATTTTCTAAGCACTTCTAGTAAGCAATACAACGTTAAATGACCCGGGGGTTTTGTTTGTTTGGTTGCTTTTTTTAAATAAAAAAATATTCTGTGCTGCTTTAAAGAAACTTTTTAAAGCTCTTGAATGCTTTAATTTGCTGCAGGTATCAGCGGTTGCAGTTTCTTGTGTTTGCTAGCAAAGCTTCAGGAAAAGGCACAAAAATGTGTTTTTTCCTGCTTTTTCAAGCCTTTTGACTGTCACATTAGGTTATTCATGTACTAGAGTGTGACAAGATAGGGAATCCCTGTCACAACCACCTGCAATCTTGTGGTTTGTAAAGCTGTTCTAGTGGCTTTTGCCCCCTTTCTGCTTCATATAGGAAGATTTTCTGAAACGAGCCTGGCATTAACCTTCTCATTACCATAACAGATGTAATGCTCAGACACTGTTAAGTGAATCCTGCAGAGAAGTTTAACCTATGAAATCTCTTCGCCTTTGTAAATAATGCTTGTATGATTAGTTTGAAGATGGCAACATTAGTGAAATTTGCCAAGTTCATCTTCCGAGTTGGGGTTTAGGGAAGTCTGTTTTCCCATCACAATGAGGCAAGACAAAGCAAGGGGAAAGAGGAATGTGCTCCTCCTGTTAAGCTTGGTTCATGTAGTGACAGAATTGAACCCATATGTCTGAATATCTCTGCAATAATAAGACATTTGGGTTGTTTTGTTTTTTTCAAGCAAATGCAAAGCATTTCACCCTGCACACAGCTAAATATAAATGGTGTCATTGCTAGCAGTGTTTCCATATATGGGCTCTTCTTTTTCACTTGTCATTGCAGGACACACTGGGAGAGTCATGTCAGAGGAACTGCATGTGGTTGGTGTGCTCAACCTGGGCAGTTAGTATCCTTATGTTCTCCTCTTCCTTCTGTTCTCATTTATCTCACCTTGAAGTGTGGTGGCCATCGCCAAGAGGAGATGGCAATGCATCACAGCATCTCCTCCATGCCTCTGCTTTTTTTGTGGACCTGCCTGGGTGTCTCCTCCACAGCTGCTCAGCAGTCCCAGGCAGGTTTAGCATCAAATAGAAGAGCAGAGGCTGTGGCAGGAAATGTGAGACAAGCCGTGTGTGTCTCATCAGAGAGGTGCTTCAGGCACAGCAGACCTGCTGCAGGGAGGACTCGCAGCATTGTCTTTGTGCATCAGAGTGGATATCAGTACAGGTTTTCCTTTTCTCAACCCTCTTTCTATGTCCCCCAACACAACAAAGCCCTCACTGTGTTTGCAGGATCTTGGACATTCTTTCCATCTCTTGGCTAGGGAAAGCTGAAATATCCATGCATGCTCTGAAGAAGAGAGTGCATTCCTATTGGCCCCTGTACCAGGTTTGTGCATCCCAGGAGCTCCAGAAATCCTGGCCCTGACTCTTGCAAGTGCTGGACTCTGCCTTCCCCAGAGGTACTAGAGGATGGAGAAAACCCACATGTACCTTGTCCCTATTTAGGTCTGGAGCCTTTCTGTAGCAGTTTCTGATCTCAGCACGTTTCTGCAACTCCCCTTTTTTTAATCTGTGGGTTTCTTTAAATGTCCCTGTCATGGAGATATCATCTGTAGTTGAGGCTCTGACATTTGGGTTTTTTTTTGCTTGCTGTTGCTTTGATCAAGAGAGATCTCAGAGATAAGCATAGGTCTCTGTCTAGTTTAATGTAACAAAGAAAGAGTTCATATGAATATGAATCTTCATGGATGGATAGAAGGGCCACTGCAGCTGTGCATTGCTGGGGCTGCAGGCTTATTTTCTGTTTGCATGTGTTGAGTTTCTGGATTTGGCTCTGCTGGCTACCTCCAAGTGAAGCTGGGCCTGTGTGTTTCCCCAGTGAGCACTGACACACATTAATGACAGTAAAAATAGGTGTGCTGCCTATGCTTACCAGCCTGTGGAAAGGGAGATATGCAGAGTCGATATGTACAGATTTCTCCATAATATTTCACGGGTTATTTCCCACTTTACTTGCTAGCTCAGGTTTTCCTATCTCCCAGGCTCCATCAAGGCCTCATGCCATGTATGGAATGAATCTCCATTCTCCTTTCATGAAGCCTTCAGCCTGAAGGAGAAAAATGACCCTGTGAACTTGCAGCTCACCGAGTAAAAAAAGGCTTTAGTTCACCTTCCATCTACAAATTCTTGTTGGTTTTTTATTTTCATTTGGTCCTCCCCCCTCCTTTTTTCTACTTGTGATTTCTGTTAAGCATTACGAGGTGGTTTTTGTCTGCAGTAATCACACAAAACTCTGTGTCTTTATATAAAAAGGGGAACTGAATTCTCTGCCTAGCCAAGGGTATTGAGAACACTCATTAGCCAATGCTAGAAATTAATGCCAGATCTCATCTAACAATTTCATTATATGTGAAATTTGAGAGGGTTGCTCTTAAAAGAGGCTGCTGATTGATGACAACACAGATTGTGTGTATGCTGTTATCTTTATCCTGGCTGTGATTCCTTTTGGGGTTTTTTTTTAGCTACTGAGGATGTGAGGGACAGAAGAAGCCTAATGGGACTTCATATATTGTGTGATGTATGGGGCACTTACAGTCAGGAATATTGAACTTATAAATGTACTCATTTGCCCTGGAGTCACTGAGAGGGAGACGGAATACAGGACACCGCAATGTCACAGTCATGCAGAGTCACTTCTGGAACAGCAGAGCGGCAGCAGAAAGGCCGTAATTTTCTTGGATTTTACTGCAAATGTGTAAATGGGCTCTGCTCTCATTGTCTGGAAGAGAAGGTGAACTCTTGCTGGATCAGTCTTTATGCAGACCCCTTTTGCATCTCGTTTTTCTGAACATTTTGGGAGATGCTGCCCATTTTGGGTTTTGAAGCAACCCTGCACATGCTGTCTGTTCTGTCTTGTGTCTCCACCCCAGCACTGCAACCCTAAGCTCTACCAGCTTGCCCTTCAAGCATGAAGGTGAAATGAATTTGAATGTGCACATCCGAGGCAGATGGTTAGCCCCAGTCTTGCAGTGGTATTTGAGAGAGATTTTCTTCATGTTATTTCTGCAGCACAGAAGGAAATGAAAGTGTTTCTTACTGTAAATACTTTTTTCTCTCTCCCTTCCTCTGCGCTGCTGTGAGTGTCTGAAGACTCACTTCACTGCTTTTCTCAGAGAAGTCTATTTCTGTTTCATCTTAGATCAATTTAGGCCTGTCCTATGCACATATGATAAAGACAGCATACTGCTGTGATAGCCTTGAACAAACTTGTAAGTTTAGTATCCTGGGAGCAGGAGATGGGATGTAGTTGTCATTGATAAGAAGTCAGAGGGGCCAACCCATTGGCTGAAATGTGGAGTTTTTCAAGCATAGCCAGATGGTTTGAAAAATAGTGCAGACCGCAACACAGGGGGCTTACCCATTTCTCAGAAATGCATGCATACAAGTGAATCCACAATGTGGAGCTTCCTTAAGGGGCTGTGTCTCTGTCTGTGTCCAGAGAAACAAAAGTATAGGGTTCCCAGCTGCATCCTGGACCCAACTGTTGTAGTTACTCCCCAGCGCATGTGCTAAGCATCTGAAAGAATCCAGATGTTGGCTCTAATGTTATACCAGTTTACTTCCTCCAGTGGGCAAGACAGTTTCTGCTGTGTTGTTTTTGTAACCCACCTCGGCACCAGTGCAACACCCAGTGTGTTTTAAGCCATCTCAAAAAGTGCAAACAAGATATCTGGCCCTATGTGGCCCTAGAGATAACTGGTTCACAGTGTTTCTTCAGGGCTGGCTTTTTAGTCTCATCTCTGAGATCTGCACTCCAAACAGAGCTGGCGTGGCTTTTGGGCTACATTGAGTTTAGTTTTGCAATGCAACTGGACTTCCCATAAGGTTTACTCTTTGCCTGGGGTGGCTGTATGGAGCGTTTCCTTCATGGCAGATACCACTCAGTCACTAAAAGAGCCTGGCAAAGTTCACATTGGCAACACAGCCTTCGGGAACAGAGGGAGAGCCTTGTCTCACAGCTCCTTCGGGCTGGTGAGATGTCAAGGAGTGAACAGTTTTAGTATTTCAGAAAATCAGCTGGTTTCCATGTGCAGTGCTTTACCTGACTGGACTGATTTCTCCTCCCTAGGTGGGGATGCTGCACTTTGATAGAAAAGGATGAAAGAAATAGGTGTTTGCTTTTGCCTGCTCTTGGTGTTAGCATCTTCCTAAATGGGGTGAGCTGACCAGGAGATATTTTTGTCTCCCCTTGCCTCTCAGCCCTATTCTCACACTTAGAGCTGCCTTTGAGCTGCAGGACTTTGCAGAGCACATTGTGGCTTGCATTGGCTCAGCCTGAGTTCAGTCACCCAAAACCTTGCAGGTCTATTTTGAAACATCATTCAATCTGTCCACTATGGAGTTTCTTTTCTTTTTTTCCCACTCTTGCTTCTGACATCATTTCCCGAACACTATATTCACTGAGCTCTGTAGCCAGATCGTCTCCTCAGCATATGATGCAAGGAGCTCTTTAAAATGGATTTCGTCTCCCCTTTTACTCTGCTCTGCTTGCTGATGATAATAACTGTTACTCAAGGTAAGTAGGATTTTTCTTTATGGGGTTGGCGCAGATTTGCGTAGATGAGCAGACACCTTAATTTTGCTCCAAGATCTTTTAAGGACGCTACCAGGTTTGGGGCGACATCAAACAGCGTAGCTGCTAATGCATGAAAGGGGAAGTCAGACCAAAGTAAGACAGATTATTTTTCTAGTAAATGAACGATAACTAACAACATTGTACTTTCTGAGTGTCCTGCATCAGTAGCAGCATTTCAGCGGGGAATGTGAGGTCCTTGTACACAGAGTGCTGGCTGAAGAGCAACATGGTCCAGCTCCCAAACCTCGGTGTGACCTTGGGTTAGTCCCCAAGCTGCTGTCACCCTGCCATTTACCCATCTCTGATTTACACACAGCAACTCATTAATGTGCAAGGATACTGTGAGACCTGTTCAAGTTAAAACTGCGACCTCACTCTTCGGTTAAAAGCAGTTGTGCACCTGCAGCTGTTTTTCTGCTACCTTCTGTATAAGATCCATGGCATTGATTCCCCAAGGATATTTCTTTGCACAGTCTCTCATCTCTGATGGGGGGTGGTAGGTGGTCATGTTAAATTTGTGGAGAGAAAAGACCAGCTGTTCATCCTTCTGTTTCCCTGTGCTCATGGTGTGCACACCGTTCCCGTGTTATTGAGGTGGGGGGAAGTTGGACCTTATGGAAGGCATCCCACTCCTCTGATTTTCAATCACCGGTGATCCAACCTGTCACTAGGGTTGGGTCTGTCCCTGTTATGTCTCACCTGGTCATTTGCTTTCCTGGGAGGCAGCCCAGAGGGGATGGATGGACATGACAAGCTTGCTCTCTTTTCAGGCTCTGCCATCCGGACTGGTGTGCTCAGCGGCGGCTCAGCAGTCTTTTCTTTGGGAATCCAAAGCCTGGAGAACTTCTCCAGCATGAGCAAGGAGGATAAGAAATGCTTTACAACTGTCATAAATGATACTGTGTTGGCCAAGTGTGGCACTTCTGCCAGTAGATGCCTGAACTTGGAGAATGGCTCCCTAGTGCTGAGGAGTGTGGAGAAAGGCGATGAAGGAAAATATGTGTTTGTTTTTCAGAACACCACCAAATATTTTACACTGCAAGTATTAGGTAAGTGGCCTTCTTAGCAGCAAATAGCTTTTGAACTTGTAAGCCTGGTTGGAAGCCTGATGCCTTGAAATTCTTGTTAAGAATTTGCTTGAGCTTGCAGGAGGTATAGGTGCCTCTGGGAACCATGCCAGTCTCCCTCCTGTCCCCTGTGGCCTCAGAATTCCTGCTCCCTTTTGTGTGCCCACTCATCCATCTGCGGGGTGCAAAGACAGAAACAAAGTCACTTCTGTACAGGATCCAGCTCATTGCTTGGGTTAATATGGAGGAGGCTTAGGAGGGTTTGTCCTCCTGCTGAATAGTGCTCCAGGCAGACAGAGACCATTGCTCTGGTCCTCATCTCCACCGTTCCTTTTGCCAGGCTTTCACTTATACAGGCTTCTAAGATAAATTGAAGCGTACAAAACTGTAATGAAAATGTCTGAGCAAAGTGGTCTCAGTGAAGACAAATGAAGCCTTACACCTTTTTGGGTGCAAACAGGCGGAACTGCTGTGCAGAGCAGGTCAAAGATGTGACTCCTTGGAATGAAGAACAGGGGCTTAGACTGGAAGCAGTCAAAGACTGCAGAAGTGTCCTGGGTTTAACCTCCATTTCAATGGATTTGCTTTGTGAACTTTTGCCTCCTCCTTATGTTCTGTTGTAACACCTAAGACAGGGAAAAACTTTCACAGCCAACATGTTCCTGGAGGCAGAGAATTTTAATTGAAGATGATGTCCTAGTGTAAGAAAGTGATTTCAGAACTTATTTCCATGGATAGATGTTCTCAATGTTACTCCTGCTGTCATAAAACCATACCAGTTCTCTATCTGGTTTGTATTTGCAGAGCGACAAATATAGGAAATAAGTTTGTTCCTTGTAATAGACTGAAAGAGAGAAATTCACGGAAATGTAATAACAACAATGATTCATTGATTCATTTTAAAATGTGCTAGTCTGGGTATCCCATCTAACCACAGGTGTCTTGTTTGATACCCCTGTTGGCCATGATTCCTCTCTAAAATGGAAGAAGAGGCAGAGTGACAGAAAAAGTACAAATTTCTGGTGGCGGAGAGGGCTGAGTCTCCTCTGAAGCCACAGTTGTCTGCTGATTACAGAGGAAGGCTCTGGCTGCCAGATGCTTTTGATTTTTCCACCATCCTTTTGGACCAGGGGCTTTTATTTTTTGGATTTTTTTCAGTGTCAGTAAGGAAAATGAAGAGATGCCAGGTTTTTGTGGCATTCCCAAAACAGGGGCCAAGAGTCACTAGGCGGGTTGGGGTGGGCACTGTTAAGCATTTCAGGGTAGAGTGCAGACACTGAAGAATCTGGTTTACATGTTTCTCTGCACCCTTGTGGTAAGCAAAGCTTCTGTCCAGTTCATATTCATGCTGAGGCCTCTCCTCACCTCTCTCTTTCCTCCCTGTTCCCGTTGCCCCATGGTGTGTGTGACCAGAGCCAGCCATTGGAATCCAATGCTTCCCTGATGGAACTGCAGAGCTGTCCTGCAACGTGACCAGCAATGAGACCATGGTGTTTCGGTGGCTGCTGAATGGCACCCACCTGAAAGCCGAGGGGGCTTGCATTACGGGTGATGGCAAGAAGGTTCACCTGGACAAAACGGAGCCTGGGGAGTTTGTGTGTGAAGTTTTGAAGGGGAGCAGTGTCACGAGGACCAGGCCCATTATGCTGTCTTGCAGCTACGGTGAGTAATGGCATCTCCAGAAAATCTTCTTTTTGCTCTCTTGCAGCAGCAAACCCAGGAGTTGTTGGTGTCCTCAAAATACCAAACTCTTCTGTCTTCTGGCAGCTGCATTCTAGAGTTACCAAATCCTGCCTTTAGAAAGTGACCCCTTGATTTGCTTCTCTCTCTTGTGTTTTGGACTGACAGCCTACAACCACAGATGGGATGAAGGTTATTGAGGAGATCCTTTTACCCCACCTCTGCAGCAAGGATGGATCTCCATCTGTCTGTTTTCCCACTTTTTGGTGATGGAGATTTGCACCCTCCTGTGCACTGATCCTCTGTGCTGCTTTAGAAACACAGGCTGCTTCCTTCTCTGACGTGTATCCATGACCCAGATGCTTTCCAGTTTCTGGGCATCCCCATAAAAACACCTCCCCTGGTTCAGCCCTGTTGCTGCTGGACTCAGTTAAAGTGGTTTGCCTTGTCTCTTCTCCCCCTTATCTAGGCCAGAAGCACAAAAGGTTTACTGATCTATACAAATGTCTCTTCGTCAGCCCCATACCATCAGAAGTGGGTAAAGACAACAAATAATTTACTTATGGAAAGCAGGTTTTTATTCCTGTCCAGGTCCTTACTCAGATGTGTAACTCTGCAAGAAGGCTGGGACTTTATCCATTTGCAAACTGAGTACTCTGCTTGAATGAGGCCAGAGTTTAATGAGACAGAAAATCTGGATCCTTGGGTATCATTTAATTTGCACCTCCAGTAATGAAGGTTCTTCTACTCTCTGGCAGCCAAGATAGTTATCAAAGCTACAGGCATAATTTAACCATAAGGTTTTTGACTAATTTAGCTGTAATTAAATTAATCACCTTAGCTACTAGAGAAACTGTACTCTGTAATAGCACCTAGCATTATAGAAATTGTCTGGGACACTCCAGCTCCATGGCAGATACTGTCTGTTTTTCTGTGGCTGGCATGCAGTTGGTGTGAAAGCAAACTTCCTGATCTAAACCCTGTGTCCAGTGTGGTGGCATTAAGCAGAAATTCTGTTGGCTGTCTGTGCCTGGTCCTGTTGGCACCGCTGGTCAATCTGTGCAAATTTGGCATTTGTGGTTTTGGAACAGTGATCTGAATTTTGTCCAGTTAAATTGGAGAGAGGCTGTTCAGTGTAGTCAGACCCAAGTTGGCTGAGGCACTGGGGGACGAGGATGTGAACATCCATGAGCTGTTCAGTCAAGCCCTGTGATAAATCACACAAGTGCTGACAGATTCCATGGTTGATCCTGGGTGGCTGCCCAGTCCCCTGGATGCGATATCTGTTCCACATTTCCTCTTGGAAAGCTCATGAGGGAATTTAGTGATATCTCTGTTGGGATGGACACACACATGGACCTGTATTTGGAAGGGTGTGAGAGAGAAAGCGGCAGCGATTTTGCTTTTTAGTCGCCAAATGCAACCACATTTGTAAGAAGTGAATCAAAGCAATTCTGAATACCAGTAAAATGAATTGAAGAGGGAAATGGGTTCATTTAAATTAATTGAAGACTAAGTTATTATTTGTGTGGGTTATTATTTGCTCCAAGCAAAGGGCTGAATTTAGATTTTCCACTGTAGGTATAAGATCTATGTAAAAACATCAATTTGGGCAACCTGTTTGCTGATGAAATTAATTTTGAATAATTGTTACCAAAAACAATTTGGCAGAAATGCCGTAAACTTTCCATGCACCAAAGGGCTCTGAACATGCAGGGTCTGACGTGGAGGATTCAGAAGTTAAAAAGTCTGCATATACAAAAGGCTTTTATTGATTAATTACTTGTTTATTGCTTATTTTTTCACACAATATTTTATCTCAAAAAGACCATTTTAAAAAGCAGCAAATTTTTAGGAATAAACAGTCAGGAAAAGAAACTTCCAACTTATACCTTTGGCAATATTCTCCAAGCTTTCATCAACAAAAATATTTAGGTAAATTATTTCTGAGTTGCTGAAAGTTTGTAATTTTGAATACGGATTTTTTTGAACTTGGTAACTGTTCTTAAAAAGACTGAAACAAGCACTTTGAAAATACCATAAGCACCCCTGTGCAGTTGTTTTTACTGTCCTAGTGAGTAGGTGGAGCATAAAGGTGTGTAGTGAATCCTGGAACATTTAAAATCCATCCCAGCCTCTGGAGATATGGAGCAATAAGTGCTTTTGAAGGCTTGAAAATAAGCTCCAGATGAGCCTGTTGGTTGCTGCAGTGCAGTGCTGTGCAGGCATGTGTGCTGCTAAAAAGGAGTTAAATGATTCTGAAAGGAATGGCATAGGCTTACCTTAGGAATTTCAAGGAATTTATATTATAGTTAAAGTGGTATGGGGTTTTTTGCACATGGGAAGAAGAGTTTTCCTAGTGGCTGCCCCAGGTTTGGAGCAAATTATCTGAGTGAAGGAGCAAGCCTGGATGTGTCTCTCTTGTGCAAGTCTGTGATGCCCTCTACCAGCTGCCTGCTCAGCAGCAGCGAGTGTGCAGGTCTGCCCCGTCAGAGCAACCCTGAGCAAGGGCTGCTGAGCTGGGCAATAATTACCACTGACTTGTGCTGCCCTTCTGCTCAGCCATCTGCAGCCCTCACTCCTGCTGCGTGTTCCGTGTGCTCCCAGCTGGGCAGGGGAATGGAGAGGAATCCTTCCTGAGCAGCAGCAGAGTCAGGGAAGGATTTTTCTCCTACAGCTCTGGCTCGAGTGGGCACAGTCTTTGGTGCCTGAGGAAGTGCAGGCTCTGACCAGACTTGCTCTGAGGTTGGCACAGGCATTACATGACTGTCCTAAGCAGGTTCTCTGATACCAGCTCTGAGGGTAGACTCTGCAGCTTTTACTTCAACAAGAAATGCTTTCTTAGGTCTCCCTCCTCAGCTGCCTCTTTTTGTTCAACTTGTTGAAATGTAGAATCTTTCAAACCACCACCTTCCCTGTTGAATTTGATTAAAAGTTACAAATTACCTTTGATTTCTGTGATCAGAGCAGGCAGAAACGAATGCACTCAGCTTAGGCATACAGGCCTCTTGTCTTGATGAAAAATTCCATGCCATAATTAAATGATGGGACATAAATCACAAAGTGCTACCGTTCACAGTGTCACCTGCCCTGATCCAATCCAAAGCAACAGTGACATCCACAAGCTCTAATCTGGCTGAGGGGTTTCTCCCACTGGGAGAAAGAAGCTTGTCCACCATGGTTCCTAACAATGCTGTGTCCTTCTTGCAGACCTGCTGCAGTACCCAGGGTTCATTTACATCCTGGCAGGGTGTGCAGCGGGTGTGTTTATCCTGGTGGTGGCTTTGCCTGCAGCCATATGTTGCTGCATGAAGAGGAGACACAGGTTCATCCCAGTGCCTTCAGGTGAGTGGAGAATGCTGTGACTGCCCTGGGATGAGGCTTGGAGGGGACTGGGTTTGTGCAGGCTGGGGTTGACATGGCTGTAGAGTCACCTGCTCTCAGCTGGGTGGCTGCTTGTCCTCCCTTGACCTGGTGGAGCAGAAGTCTGCTTGCTGATAGGCAGCTCTTATGGCCAGCAGGGTCTTGAATTAAACCTCACTTTTCTTTTATTTACCTCACATTTGTACCTCACCACGTGCTTCTGGCCAGAAAAAACCCCACAGCAAAACCTTTTCTCTGGGCGATAAAATTGATCCTCATTCAGGTGTGATCCTGAAATGACCCAAAGGTTTCTGATGGCAGTCCTCTGTCAGCACCAGTCCCTGAGTGCAATCTGCCTGTGCCACCTCAAGCTGTGATCCTGCCAGCATGGCCAGGCTGGTCTCTGGCAGGTTGGCAGTGACCCTCTGTTCACAGCATCTGTCTGCTCCGGGAACAGAGCCAGCACTGCGTGAGGAGGGGCAAAAACACGTGTTGGGGGTCTGGCCTTGCCGCAGATCTGCTGAGGCTGGGGGGGTGGGAGGCCTCTTCTTTCAAGTCCCTGGTTTTGGTTTTACAGAGGAGGAGAAGGATGACGGATTAACAATGTCAGTGGTGTCCAGTGAAGGCATGAAGAGTCCCCCCAATGGAGACCGTGTGGAGGCTCAAGCTGCCCAAACCGACCGTCCTCCAAAGCCTGGTGAGGCCAGTGACCTGGTTGAAGCTGGACTGATTCCTTGTTTAGGAGGGACACAGTGTTTGTGTGTTGCTGGTGGGGGTGGAGGTGGCAGTAGAGAGAGGCCTGGGGCAGCCAACCCACAAGCATCCCACACAGGGTACTGCCAGCAGGCTGCAGACTGTCTGTTGCAGTATCTCCTGTGCTAAAACACATACCTCAAAAACAGCAACCCCCCCAAAACTCAGCAGTTTTCCTGCAATTTTCTCACCCCTCTCCCCTTCTCATCAGTAACATTTTATAAAAATCGGCATTGTTTTTATAAGCAGTCATCTTCGGGACAGCATGAACCAATATGCTGAGCTGTAAACACAGCTAAATCCCATCAGAGCCAGAGGCTTGTGTATTTCCTTAAATTGAGACTAAAGTGGGAACACAATCATTTGAAATTCTTCAAAGAAATCGAGCATAAACCCCCACAGCTTTAGCACAATATGGTCAAGAGAATGTGGTGATTAAAAACCCTACTGACATCTCCTGTTCTGTAAGTGCTTGATATTAATACTCCACTTTTTGCTTTATTTTTCCCTCAGTTTTGTTTCCCAGACACAAATGCTGGCAATACCTTGCCTAGTAATGCACCATCATCAGCTGAAGTAGGTTTAGCAGAGACATCGTGAACTGCAGCAGCATTACATAGGTCATAGCCTGGTCTCAGCACTGCTGTCTACATTTCTGATGTCCTTCACTGTACCCTGCACAGCCTCCTATAGCTCAGCTTTATGTCTAACCTTGGATGCTCTTTGCTCTGCTTTCAAAATATGAAATGCTACTTGTGAACATAGAGCAAGAAAGAGAAAAAAAAAAAGTCTTTCAGGTCATTGTTTAATATTAATATACTTCAAGTGTAGAGCTTTTAATAAAAAATTCACACATTATAAGTTTGACTAAAAATGTAGCCCATATTTAAATTTTTTACAGTTAAGTAAAAAGCAGAGGTGCGTGTGGAAAGTAGGTGAGAACATACTAAATGCGTGCTGTCAGCTTTAATTATTCAGATGTAAGTGGATAGATTTGGCTTTAGTATTTTGGTACTAAAGAGTTGGTGCTAACAGTACTAAAGTACTTTGGTACTAAGAGGCCAGGCAGCTTCAGTACCAAAAGGCCTAAAGGCATGATAGATAGCTCAGTAAATGAGTAGTTACAAGAAAATTGAAATTTGACTTGCAGATGCCTGGGGCGAGGGGTCTGAGTGGATTAGGCAGCCTGCAGCATTAGGGACCAGAGGGAGAATTTCCACAAGGGTGAGCCATAGTTTGGGCACTTACACACCATTTCTTCCTTTTTCAGATGCTGCCCAGGCTGCTCCAGGTGTTGAGCCCCAGCCACTGGCAGAAGAAAACTTACCAGTGCAGGTGGAAGCCGAGGAAATTCTGGATCCTGAGGTCATAGTTGATATGGAAAGCCAGGGAGGAGATGCCTCAGACTGTTTCCCGGATCCAACTGATGACTGATCTGACATGCTTGCTGTTCCACCCTGAGGCCTGTGACACTTGTCCTTTGCATCCCATAGTCTCATTGTGTGTAAGAATTGGTCTGGAAAATTTTAGCAGGGAAAAGACGTGAGGTGTCAGACCTTCTAACCTCATTTAAAAAGAAAAAGGAAAACAAAGAAAAGCACACACGTGGCTTCAAGGCCTCACTGCCGTGGGCTGACAGGTTCACTAACAAACAAAACCGGGCAGCTCTTTGATGCTTTGCCCGATAACAGAGCTGCAGCTAAACCAAGGAGCCCCAGGGGGACCCCCAGAATGAGAAGGGCGCTCCTCCTGCTCCCTGCCCACCCCATGCCTTGCCATGCCTTTGCCAGCCAGGGGCAGGCACTACACACAGGTTGAGGTGGCCTGCCAGTCCCAGGCAGAAACCAAGGGCCTGCCAGAAAGTTCCTGAGAAAGCCTCTTCTTGGGAGATTTCAGGGCATTTTTTCCCAGGTCCTGCCAAAGAAACTCAAAGGAGGTCTCAGCTCAGTATCTGCTGTGCTGGGTGCTTATCTGAGCCTCTCCTCTGAGCTCCAGACCCCTGTGATTTGGCCCTCACCTCTTGCTGCCTGGAGCAGGAGCAGTGCTTGGGGCTGCTGTATGCAGACCCGGGGTGATGCTGGCTTTGCTCACCTCTTGGTGCCCCAAATGACATAGGCTACAGGTTCCTTTCACCCAACCCGACTGCTTGGGCTGCCCCTGAGCTAAGCCAGTGCTGCCATCGCTCGCTTGCCTGCAGCAGGAGGGGGCCTGGGGTTTGGGGGTGCAATTTTGGCAGAAACATTGATTTTAATGCTGAGATTTGTTTATCAGTGCAAGCATTAGTGCCTTTAGCATAATGGTTTAGCTACTGCAAGCTGATGAAGCTGGCCATCTGCCTGTGCATGTAGGCTTGTTCAGGGCTGTGTTATTTGCACAGACAGCAGCAATTTATAGAATCTCTTAGGTAAGTCTTGCTGCTACGCATGTCCTGTTCTGCTCAGGGGAGCTGTGCCTGTGGAGCAGCTGGAGTAAACCTGCAGGGAGGGATGTGGTGAGGAGAGGGTGGGGTTTCTGTGCTAGGCAGCAGGTAGCTGAGTCCCAGGCAAAGGTGCCAGGGGATGCAAGGCTGTCAGGCTGCAGGGATTGTTGAATGATGTGCTGCAAGAGCAAGGTATTTATTGTATAAGAGAATTTTAGTAGTCAGAGTGAGGTGTTAAATTGGTTGTTGGTGTTAAATTAGCCTGCTGGAATAGAAAGACATGGTAGAGTAAAAGCAGAGGTGGTACAGAGTGGGACCAAAAGGGATGGGGAGGTGTGTACTGCATTCCTCTCCTCCCTTGTCATTTTGTCCCTGGTTTATATTGTGCTGACACTGTGAATCCCCTGGAAATGGATTTAAGACATGCCTGGTAAACGCCATCCCACGAGGGCTGCGAGCACCCCAGCAGAATCCAAATGAAACTGAAGGCTTCTCTCCCGGGTGAGGGAGCTGGTGGGATGGCTGCACGCTTACCTGGGAGTCCTTCATCTCTTGTGCTTGCCAAGGCTCTGCATCAGTGACACCCAACCATAGGTGATTGTTCTCGTTGTTTCCTTGTCCTGTGACTCTCTTTAGATGATTTTTGGATCTTGTGTGCTGTGTTGGTGGTGATTCAGCCTGTCTCTGCTTTTCAAGGCTGCCATAGGAAGCAGATTTCCCACAGTAAGAGGGAGGTGGTAATTCTTTTCCTTACGGTGCTGTTCTAACTCCTTTTAGTATAAACATTCCTCAAAGGCTGTGAGTTGAATGCCAAAGAAGTGACCCAGAGTGCTTGGGGTAGCAGCACAGAAGCAGCAGCGATGCTGGGTGAACTGTGTCACCAGTGTCACCAAAATGGGGTGACATAGTCAGCTTTGCTTCACTTCTGCACTTTCCGGCAGGGGCAGGCAGGGGACAGTCGACTCCAGCACATGCTTCAAAGGCTGCTCTGGAGCTCTCTGAGCTGCTCTGGAGAAGATGGCAATGTTTCAGTGCTGAGGGTGAGAGAGCTGGGCCAGCCTTGCCCTGCTGGACTGGTGCATCCCAGCTCCAGCTTGTCCTTGTGCTGCTTTCCTGCTGTCAGCCCTGGGAGGGCTGGGAATGCCCAGCAGTTGTGAACACCACCACTATTGTAATCCCAGTCCTGGAAGGATTTTTCCCTTTGATGTGAGAGGTCTTTCAGAGAGATTGGCCCACGGCTGGTTTTCTGTCCTTTACCACTGAAAGTGCCATTCAGCAACAGGGCAAAAGTTTCTGTTACTGTGAGGTCGGGAGAGAAGTGATGCAGCCTGTGCTCTTCCTTTAACCATATGTGTTCATGCCCAGCTATTATTCTTTTTTGGTGGTTATTTCTTTTTTTCTTGTTCCCTGTGATGATTTTGTTCCAAATAAAAAGATCTGTTTTCTACCTTGATTTGGAAATGTTTAAGTTTTGTAATTTAATAAATATCTCCTGGTTTTCACTGAAAGTACAGGCTTATTTTCAAATTTATACACACCCAAATATAGGAAAGGTGATAACAAGCTACTTCTGACCAGAGCTGACTTGGGTGGTCAAGGGAACAGAGATCATGTCAGAAAAGCTTCCACATTCCAATAATGAAACATTGCTCTGTTTTCCAACCTCTGCTGCAGGATGCTGTGTCTGATGTCCAGAGATTGTGTATGTAGCCCTTGGGGTGCTCCCTCAAAGCCCAGCACAGGAGCAGAGGCACCAGGGCCAGCAGTTTGTGGGGAGCTGCAGGACCAGCCCTCCCTGTCACCCTCAGCTCTACAGAAAAAACAGAATAGAAGCCGGTGAGTCTGAGAGCAGATAGACAAAACTGATAATGGACAGTTTACAATAGCAAATGAAACATCTGTGGTATGTACTGGAGAGATGTGTGAGCAGTGGTTGTATGAACTTCTGATAGAAATCTCTGTGTAGTTGAAAAAAACCCTCTAGATTTTAGGCATGTACATGGTAAGTTCATGTCACTTTTTGTCAATTATTGCAGCTCATTTCAAAACAAGCAAACAAGGTTCATGTGTGACTCAGCTGTAGCAGGCACTGTCATGGATAGATGTCTTTCAAACCACTTCCTTAAAATGAACAAATTCTGGTGTTGCTGTAAGATCCAAACTCTAGGTATCACTCCCACCAGGCGGGCAGGAGTGAGATGCCTCACAGATTGCCACAGGTAGACACACAGAACTGGTAACAGAAGTGGGCATGAAGGGCAGCATCACCCGTTTCTGTCTGAGGTGCAAGCAGAATTCCGTGACATGTCATCACAGAAGCTCGGATTAGTATTTGGATACTGCTTGTGCCTTCTGCCAGGCTGCTCAGTGGCTGGGTGCAATCAAACCCTGCCTACACTTCACCACCCTGAGCAGAGACAATGCTCCCCTCTCGTCCTCTGGTGTGAAGCAGGCTGGGAAGGACCATGATCACCCAGTGGGGACCCTGGGACGTTTGACAACCGCAGCGTTCTGCGTTGGTTTTGTTCACAGTAAACACTGCATTTCCTTTCTGCAACATTACGTGACTCATCTCTCAGGCAGAGGATGTGGCTGGAGACAGCAGGGGAGTCTTTACTGAGAACCTAGAAAGCCCTAAGCCCTTCTAAATATTTGTACTTTTCCAGCAAGCAAATCACAGAATCATAAAAAGGTCTGGGCTGGAAGGGGCCTTAAAGTTCATTTAATTCCAACCCCACTGCCATGGGCAGTGCACCTTTCACTAGATCAGGTTCCTCAGAGCCCCATCCAACCTGTGCTCGAACACTTCCAGGGATGGGGCATCCACAGCTTCCCTGGATAGCCTGTGCCAGGGCCTCACCACCCTCACAGCAAAGAATCTGTGAAGAGCCCAGAGCAATTCTGCCTATGCATGCTGATGGCATCATTGTCACCTTCATGAGGATATTTCCTGAATGAAGTGGGATTTCAGCCCCAAGCAGCTTCTAGCCCCTGAGGTTCCTCCACTCTTCCATCAACCATGACGTCAGCAGGAACCTGACTTTATAAAATCTTTCATTATGCTTGCAAGTTCATGTACCTGGCACAGCTGGAGTTGCTCATTGTTCCAAACACTAAGGAATGTTCCCACCTGCAGAGGTAGAAAATACGGGTGGCCAATGTCAGCTTATTTTTAAATTGATCTATTTTTCTGGTTAGCATATTCCATATCATACTTAGCCAATATCCATGATAAAATACTGGATGGGGTTGTAGTCTAAAGTGTGTGTTTTATAGCTAATATAAATATGGTTATTATTAGAAATTCTATGCAGAATTTTTAAAACTGATGATAGCTACTGATAGCTTTAGTATTGTCTAACACCACAGAAACTAGATGTATTACAGACCAAGAATTACTTGGAGGCAGTTTTCAGCAAATCTTTTGGAATTGCAAATGCAGTACATTTGAGAGAATTATTGTCTACTCCCATACCATATGCAAATGGAATAAAGAAATACAGCTGAATGCCCATCCTCCAGCTGGCATTGCTATCTCATCTTTGGTTTATACAAGTTCCACTTTGAGGGCAAAACATATTTTCCCAAAACTAAGGAATGAAGCAGTTTTAAAAGCTTTTCTTTTGGATACTGACCAGTCATGTAACAAGATATCTTCAAACAAATGGAAAAAAAGAAAGAAAGAAAAAGATGTTGTCTGTGTGGAGAGAATTGTGGCAGTGACATCAACTGCATGACTTGAAGCAAAGAGCACTAAGAGTTCATGTTGCACTCCTATAAAAGCTTTCAATCACAGAGCAATAGGCATCAGATTTCTGATGAGAAGGTTCACCTTGAGCCAGCTGGAGAAGTTGGTGGAGGCTTTCCTGAAGGGACACAGGCATCCTGGAGCAGGAGCACTGCTGGGTGGGACAGCCTCTGCTGCTGCTGTCTCTGCCGAGTCAGGATGAACCAAGACAGGACAGAGAGAGGAAGGGGATGATGACACAGATGGAGTGATTGCTGTGCAGGATCCAAGGGAAGGAAAGGGCATAATGACTGATTCTACAGAAGTGGTAGTGAGTAATGGCAGACAGAGATGCTTTATCTTCCCTTAAATAGGTGGGGAGGCTGCAGGGGTCTCAGGCAAGGTCTGTCCTCCATCATCCTGCAAACTCTTCAGGCAGTATAAAATGCTGTCCTCCAGAAATCTGTAGCTGCTGTTGCTTTCTCCTCACGCCTGCTCTCCCTGACATTTGTCATGGATCGTGTTCCCCTGACAGATTCACTCCTTTGCTGGCAGTGGATCACAGCCCCACTGAGCTGCTCAGGTAGTGCTTTGCCTGGGGCTGCAGGGACTCCTTCCTCACTCCTCTCTGTCTTTCTGCTGAGCCATTTGCAGGGCATTTGCTGTGTTAGTTTTGATAAACCCAGGAAGGGAAGTAAACACAAATGTGAAAGCAGCAACCAGGAAACAAACTTTCTTCTTCCCCCCCTCCTCATTCTAGCCAATCCTTTCCAGTTTTATCCCAATGGCACTTTCTGGAATGGGTTTTGCTACATGAGAGGGGAGAAGAGAGATGGGAAGGCAGGACCCCAGCCAGATTTTTAGGTACCCTGAATACAGGTTAGAATGTGCCAGCTCTCTTTCCTTCCTGTGGTCAAGCTGGGACAGGATTTCTCTTGCTGCCATAGGGGACCATGGTGAAAGCTGTGCAACTTCAGCTTCTCTTTGTACATATTTCTGCCCAGCTGTTGAGAGTTTGGGATGCTTTTTCTTCAGATGATTTAGTGTCTGATAAGGAGTTTTGTTTCCCTGCCTTTTGTTGAGAGTTTAAATCTTTGTTGTTTGGCCAATTCAAAGACCTGTTTATAGCTTTCTCTGGAGAACCAGTTGTAGATGAAAAGGCCCTTCTTTGCTGGAGAGAAAATCAGTAGGAGTCAACACTGCCATGAATTTTACCTCATCTAGCTCAAAAAACCCCAATGGTTAAACAGTCACAGCATAAGAGGCAAGTAGATGCCTCTTTTCATACTGAATTACTGATGCTGAAGAGCTTAAGGGAATATCCAAGGTAACACAAACAGCCATGGCAGCTGCAGTTCTAACCCAGTGCATCTTACCTGTGAGGGCACAAGGCATGCACAGTAACTTTCCATTGAGGCTGCAGTGTAAACTTCCTGCTCTGAAAAGTGCCCACTGAAGTTCAGCAAATTTTTACTGAGTCGCTGAAAGCAGTGCATGTAGGGAACATGAGACACATGTAATTAACAAAAAAGCTGCTCTCCCATAATGGAAATGTGAAGGGGTGGCTGAAAAGAATGGTGACACCATCTGACTGTCAGGAGTGTAACAGGAGTTGGGCTGCAAGCACTGCCCTGGTAGAAATACTGCAAAAAGCCACAGCTTGCCATTGATGCCATGGTGCTTACCTGTGTCACACAGAACACCCCACAACTGCCTTGCTGAGATCTTGAAATTCTCAGAAATGCAATGACACGGCATCTTAGCCATTAGTCTTCCTGGCAGCCGTGGGCCATAAATGTTTAGAAAGATGGGCAGCTTTGTGCCTGTGCTTTCCCCTGCTGTGGGAAAAGCTCTTTGCCAACACTGGCATGGTTCCTGCTGCAGGTTTGGGGTGTTGGCCCCAGAGCTGAGCCCATCCTGCCACTTTGTTGTCCCTGCACACTGAGGTTGCTCCCTGGCAGGACTAGGTGAGGTGATGCATTTAAATGTGGGAACAGACAAACATCAGAGGCCAAAACCAAGTTCACAGGGTACAGGAAACTTGTGGGACCAGAGAAGAAGCAGGAGAGACTCAGCTGCTCTGTCAGGATCCACAATGAGCAGGAAAGGGCTTCTCTTTTCACTGGATCTCATAGCCCAGATGTACACAGTGCAAGGAGCATCTGTGTAAGTAGTGTGAAAGACACTAGGACATTTTTCTTTCTTCAGAGTGCAGCAACAAGACTGTGGATGGGTCATTCAGAGGTTTCTGAGAAATTTACCTCTTCATTTCTTGGTGATAAGGACCAAGGCTCCTCATATGTATGTACAGGGCCACGTTGTAGGTTATTTTTTTGCTATCACAAGTCCACTGTCTAATAAATAAACTATGGACACTTTTAGGATCCACAGTGATGCTTCAGAGAGGCTTATGCAAAGTCTTTTAGGAGAAGGGCCATTTTATGCCCACATACTTGCATCCCAAGGGCTGCACTAGTAGGAAAAATGCCGACAATGCCTTGCATTTGGAGTTAAGACTTTCCTTTGTGTGTGGGAACTATATAAAGGCCATTCAGGGCCACTCCTGGGAATAAATGTGCTTAGTACTGAAATGTATTATCCAGTTGTTTGTGCTCAGTCTCCTGGATCACTTCTCAACCTCCCACCTACCCATTTCCAACTGTCCCTCGCTCCTCTCTGAATTTATAAGGCTATAATAGAGTAAAAAATTGTAAAAAACATCAGTTATACATGCATTTGTTAAGCTGATGTTTTCTGGGGAGTGTCAGATCTTGACCAAAAGATTACTTAGATGGTAGCAATAACTTGTCTTTGTTGAATATATTTCTAGGAGCAGCTGTTCTTCTATTATCCTTCTTGGGTAGCCAGTCGATCTACTCTCTCTTGATGAAGGGTCGTATTGTAGATAACACAGGTCTTTATGTATTTACCACTGCTAAGACTGGAAGAGGCTTTTCTGGTCATTTATCTGGCTTCTTGTAAAGACAGATTGATTGCAGCATGCCAGCAAGCCAACACCTTTTGCAGTGGCAGTAATGTCACTGAATTTACTAGAATAAAATGCTGAAAGTTAGGTCCTAAATCTAGGGTCATTATAGATGATGGAAATCATCAGCAAGGCTGAAATGCACTGTCTGCAAGAGTAACTGATGGGATGCTGCCATCTGCTCTAGCCCCAGCCGTTGCTGTGAACCTCAGATTGTCAGGCTGCTCAGTCTAAGGGGGTTATATTCCTTCAGACCAGAAATAAAAGGTGGGGGTTTTTTTGTTTTTTTGGGGGTTTTTTGAGGTATGTCTGTTGACACATGCTTACAGGTGGAAAAGAAGAAAATGAATCTGAGGGAGAACACCTGGGGCTAAAGATTGAACAGCATGAAGCTGTGTTGGTGTGGACATAGGTTAGATAACAGGAAAAGGCCCTTCACCCAGGGGCTTCTGGGATCACTAGGGAAGTGGTTGCAACTCCAAGCTTGTCTGAACCTAAGTTTCATACCAGAGGACATGGCACAAACTATCAGGTGGGCTACAAATCTCCTTTTCAGGGAAGAACATGCTAAGTGTATTTGTAGCCGTTCTTTCCTAGTAGATCAAATAATTTTTTTTTAAAATAAGCCTCAGGCATGAATGTTTATTGGCTCATCACCAAGTTGAGAACTTAGAGCTGGGAACAGCTGCATATTGTGTCTTGAGATGTTGCCTTCAGATGTGGGGGACTCTGGCACCTCTACAAGGAAATGTGAGTGTGATACCTACATTCCCTTTGAGAAAACTGTGTACTGTCTTACAAAAGAGCAGAAGCATAAAGGAACGAGCAAGCCACAAAAGCAAACGAGTACAGCGCTTTGTGGCTTCTGCAGTGGAAACAATGCCACAGAGAGATAGCAAAGATGTGCAAGTCACAGCCCATTGCTGTGGCTGTGCTCAGTGCTCTGCTCTCCTATGTGTCAGAGGATGGGGATGTGCAGCAATGCAATGGGCTAAACAGGGCTCAAGCATCCTTAGCTTGATGCTGAGGACAGGCCCAGCACCACCATGCTGGGAGACATTGACTTTTCTCTCAGTGCCCTGGTTTTCTGGCTGGCTTTGTTCAGCCTGGTGGTGTTACTTCCTGTGTGAGGAGAGAGGGTGTCTGCAGTGAGCAGAAGAGTGTGAGAGCACCAATACCACCAGGCCTCACAGAACTCACCTTGTCCTGCTCAGCACAGCTTGGGTCAGCTGTGGCCACACACAGCCCCAGCCATAGCTCTCTCTGTCCTGTCCCTCTGCCTTGCAGGGCAGCTCTGGCTGATGCAGGGGCTGCTCTGCCACTGCTCTCTGCTGTAGCTCTTCTCAGGACGTTTATCCCATGCCACTTCCCCTGTGGCAGCAGCCCAGAGCTGCTGTGCTTTCCAGAGATACCTTCAGCCATCTTCTCAATGTCTTCCCTTTGGGCTTTCTTTGAAGGGAAAACAGAGACATCAGTGTGGCAACTTAGAGAGTTTCCTTCCAAGTAACAGCCAAAAAATCCCTTCCTTCTTCTAAAATGGTGATAAAAGCCCAAAGAGTGAGGACTGCAACATGACATAGTCTTGCTCCTCAAGAGAGGAAGGGTAAAGCTGGCAGAATACTGACATTTCCCCACTTCTTATCTGGCAGGAAGACTGAGGCTGGAGACAGGGGCTGCTTTGTCTTTGTCCAGCTGGATCTTATGGTGCAGGAGGTTTCTGATGTTGGTTAGAAAAGGGGCTGCTTTTGGGATGGACCATTCATGTGCCAGGATCTCATGGAGAATCCTTGCTGCAGGTGAGTGATGTTCCCCTTTGCAGGTTTGGCTGTGTAAGGAAGTGGATTTTGTGCACGTGCACTGAGTACTCAGGAATACCAAGGCCCAGTGTCACCTCTGTGCTGTACAGTGAACACAAGACATCAGCTATTGAGCCCTCACCTCTTCTCCCAAGTGCTTCATTTCTCACAGTAGGCTCATGTTTGAACAGACTTTTTATATCCTTTGGGAATGGTGTCTTGCTTCTGCCTACCTGTTGCTCTAACAGAAACAAGGATGTTTCTGTTGGCTGGTCTGCTGGAGCATGAGGTCTTTTGGTCTGACTCTTTTCAGCTGTGAGTTTAGAAGACTGTGTGTGGCACGTGGGCATTCCAAACTGATTAACTGGAAGTTGTGGCCTTCATTATGAATGCAGAGAATTCTTTTTCTACTATTCTACCGCTATGGAGCTTTACCTGTCTTCTCTCTCACCTTCACACACACTCACACACATTTCTATTTGCATTTCATTTGTACCAGTTCCTGCCAGGCAGTGTCCCGTGAGCAGGATGGCCCCGAGCAGGCTCTGGCTGTGCTCAGAGCAGGACAGTCCCCACCCCAGTGTGCTGGTAGTGTGAGTGTGCTGACAAACAGACAACGTGTGGGGTACCCTGGAAGCAGGCGGTGGCTTTGAGGGATGTTGCCCTGAAGAAGGGACACAAAGTTGAGCAGAGCATAAGCAGTGTTTCAGCATGCTGGGCCTCCCTCTGCTCTGCTTGATGGACCCAGCAAAAAACCTCCAAGAAATAGTGGAGAAATTGGGTTAGCTCCCTTTGCCCAAATTCCTTTAGGCACTGGGGCTGGTAGCAGATGTGTCCAAGAGTCTGACACAGCTTGCTTGACTGAGTAGATACCTGGGCATGGCAGCCCCTGCCCTCAGCTTGTTTTTCTGCAAAAGAGGGTGGAGGTCAGGCACAGAAATATGGTCGTGCTACTGTTGCTTCCTGTCTCCTTTTGTGTGTGCCTCCTTTGTGTGTTCTTTGTAAGGAAACAATAGCGAAAAAAAGGAAGAAAAACTAGGTTTTCCTGCAAGAAGTGGTTTTTACCTCATTAGTGCTTGGTTAAAAAATGATTAAGCTGGCAAAGGGGAGGTGTCTTACAAGAACTTCCTTTAACTTCAAGGAGGAGGAATGACATGAATGAACAGGAAAGATCTATCTAATATTGCACATTTCTAACGCCAGATTTTTTTCTGTCTTCTTTCTTGGCCTACATCTGTGATAAAAAGCTGGAAGATTTCAGTGGCTACCATAGCAGAGGAATTATGCTGGTGAGGGTAAGATTCAAAATCCTCACCGCTCCATCTGTTTCGTCTTGGAATCAGGAATAAAGATTTTATTTGCTTCTCATGTATTTTTGGACCTAGCTCCCAAGCCTCCCCACAGCTTCTTTCCTCACCATTTTTCCCCACCAGCCAGCTTCAGGGCTGGTTTGTGGCGAGATCCAAGGCAGTGTTCTCACCCCCTTCCATGCTCATCCCTCTCACAGCTTGCTCAGAATGCTGGCCCTGCCTGCAGGATGCCTTTGTGGCACTGGCCAGCCCCTCATGCACCAGATGCTGATGCAAAGCTGATCCTGATGGTTTCCAAGGGAAGTGTGTCTCCTTTCTAAGTGTTGTCCAACAGCCTCCTGCTCCTCACTGGAGTCCTGGTCTTGCTGTCCCCTTGCTGCTGCTTGTGGCTAGCACAGGTTCTTCCCGTGGGAACATTTTGCTATATTTCATAAACAAGATAAAGTTTGGATGTTTTGCAAACAACTTCTCCGGATTAGGTCAGTTCGGACTTGGCCAATTGGGCCTAGGGGGAGGTCTCGGGCTGACCAATCTGGGGCACCTCTGTAAACTCTATATATATGGAATTCAAAACAATAAAGCTTCTTCTCCTCTCTTTCCTTGTCTGAGAACTTGGGTCATTCCTCAGCTAGCCGCTCAACAGCGACAGCTGCTGAGGCTGTGGGGCAGAAGAAGGATTCTCATCACTCCCCTACTCAAAACCTGCATCCCTCCCACTAGGATGGTGGCATGTGGGTGCTGGAGCTGAGCTCTTTGGGGGAGCACTGAGGTGGACAAGGGTCTCTTCTGGCCCTCCAGCTGGGTGGACAAACCTCCAGGGCATTCCTGCATTTTAGTGTCCATTTTCTTTGTGGCTACACGTTGTATCCACGCTGAGGTATGTCAACACCCTGTTGAGACGTATTTCTGCCTGTGAGAGAAATGAGAAGTGCTTGAGTGAGAGCTGGAGGAGGGGAGGAGGCTGTTGGCAGCACGTCCCATAACTGCTAGCTCACAGCAGAAAATCCTTTCACCTGCCAGGAGCTATCATTAGATAAGGCAACACTGGATTTTTTGACCCTGAAAATGAACTTTAGGAGGATTTTCCTAGTCAAGTGCTTGCTGCTTTTATTTCCCAGTGTAAAATGTGAGTTTTCATACCCTTTTTTGCTCTTTTGGGATAATGTTAAAACTGCATTTTAAAGAATTTACAACTTGGTGGGCTGTTACTGATAAGAAACTTGTTCCACTTTTCCAATGAGTCAAGACATCTGGGTTATTGCTATTATTATTTGATTTAATTTCCAGCCGGGGGGAGGGCAGGACCTGAGTTTCCTATTCCAGTTATAATAATAAGCTGTAAAGAGTTTTGGTTTTAAGTTAATGAGCCTTAATTTGACACATGTATAATGAGAAATGTCAGCATGCACTTTGCTTTCTGCCCTCGAGGTAGCTTGTACTACATTAGAGATCCAGTTCACTGTGCATTATCGCATGTAATTTCCTTTTCTTATCAAAGATGTGCAAATCTTTTGAAAGTGCAATTTATATTCTTCCATAAATATTAACAGAGTGATATATTTCAGTGTCTTCAGCAGAGTTGAAGTCTAAGATGTGAAAACAGCAAGCAAATACATATATCTTACATTTTGCATATTATTGTTCTCATTATTTTTTAAAATATTAATCTAAAAACTTAATTAAGGTGTTAACTCATAGATTAGAGAAGGTTTTAAGAGATGGAGACAATACAAGCCTGCATAATTTTTTCCCCTGTTTCATTCCACTAAGATTGTATGTATGGCTGTTTAATGCTTTGCTTTTCCTTCAGAACAAAATTAATAGATAAATAAGGATTTTTTTTAAATGTACATGATCTATAAAACATCTTCCCCAGCAGAAATAAGTATTATTCCCTTAAATTGAAAACTTGTTTCAGAGATTTCTTTCCTCCTTTAAAATTACATGGGACTCTTTTCCATTTAGCTCTTTCTTGTGACTGTGAGTGAGCTCTAGGCTCTCAGTTAAGATCTTTCTGCCCCTTGGAGCACATTTCAGTTGACATTTTAGCAGAAATGTTGTTTCATTAGCTAAACAGATTTTTTGTATCATATCTGTGGGACACTCATCTTTCCACTAGAAAGACTGTGGAGATCAGACCAACATCTAGAGATGTGTCTAGGTGGTCCATGGAGATGCCATTGAATTATCCTTGAAAACCCATATTACCTTTTTTTTAAATTTTTTTTAGGGAGAAAATGTAAGTAAGTGTCTGTTATGCAAAGAAATCCTATTACGAGCTCTAAGTATATGTTCATAACTGAGCAGAAACAAGTATCAGAATTGAAATATTTGGGTATAATCTCTAGTGTCATCTGTGTGGGGCATAGCTGCTTCCAAGGCTGTTTAGTTGATAGCTTGATTTCAGGATATTTCATTAGATATGTCAAATACCTTGTAAGAAAGGCAATGCTGAAAGAACAACCTCTCTTTAGAGGTGGTGAATTGCCAGAAGCACCACAGCATTAATGTTCTTGTTGCAGAGGCATGCTATTTTAGTTCTCTGATTATCTCTAATATTGTTAGTTTAATGAAATAGCCATGGATTTCGGTTTCCCCTCTGTGGTGCCATTTATCATTATCCTAGAGACAAGGAATGAAGGACTGTAATAAAAATATGCATAAACACAGTTTTTCTCTCTATGGGGAAAAAAGTGCTTAAAATATATAAAATTAGAGCAGAATCAGCTCTGCATGGTGATGGGAAGGGAAATCTCCTGCTGATTGACTTCACCCTGTAAACTGAGGAGGAATGAACACAAGAAAATGACAAATGAAATAAGCCGTGGCTCTGAGCGTGGGTTCAGTTATCAGTGAGCTCATCCCACCTGACACCTGCACACAGATTTCAACCTCCTCCTGCAGGTTGTCCACCTGCCACAGGGTTGGGGACAGCACCTCACTTGAAATGACCTCCCAGCAAAGTTTCCCAAGTCCCAGCTCACCAGAAATAGGCCCTGCAAGGACTGTGGCTGAAGCAGCCTGGAGGGAAGGGGCAGAACACCCAGGCACTGCTCCAGGACTGTGTCATCCCCACTGATGCAAACATGATGGATGTTTAGTAGCCTTGGCTTTCCTGAGTGTCCCCTTTGGCAGCCCCATGCCCAGGTGCTGCCCAGTCCTGATACCACCTTTGGAAAGCTCCTACTCTGACCTGTTCAGAGTCAGGGACCTCTGACTCCCTGGAGAAGGGCCCTGGCATCAAAGGAGACCTGCAAAGAGAAAAGAGTTGGTTTTTTTTTTTGGCAATTGCTTATCTTGTAATGTCTCCTGCACGCCCTCAGTTCACAGGATGCCGGTAGATGTTTCTCCCTGCCCTACTTGCCCCATCAGGATCCTGTGCTAGAAAAATCCAGTGGGGCAATGTGCCTGGGATGGGAGAGGAGGGGGCACTGCAGTGGGTTTGCCTCTAGTGCAGTGCCTTACACTCCCTCACTGCTCGACATGGGCTGCTATTATTATCATTATTGCTATAATTGTTGTTGCTGAAATGATTCTGCTGTCCAGAGACTTAACTATTTTTGCTGTCTGCAGCAATGTTTGCAGTGATGGGCATTCTGGATACCAGCCTGTGCCATGTGCAAAACACACCAAAGTGATCTTATTTTCAGCAAGGGTTAAATTCAGGGTTAAACGCATGGGTGGCCATGAATCTTGGCATCCAGAGTATAAATTCAGCTTTTGAGAGCAGGACTCTTAGCTTTCTTGCCTCTCAGAATTAAACTGGATGCTGACATTTATCCAATGAATGATCAAGAAGTACTTTGGAGCAGGGAAAGCAGATGGCACCAGTAATGCAGGGAGGCTTAGGCAGCTCAGGGTGGGGGGCATGGCCAATGCCAACCTTTTGGGTGACTGCTGTGGCTGCAGGGGCTGCTGGAGAATAGCTGATGGACTGGTTGTGCTTCCCTCAGCAGGCTCCGGCTCCAGGTGGATTTACAAGGCAGTGAATGGGACTGCTCTTCTCAGCATCACTGCTCCTGGGAGCATCTATGAAGCAACATGGATGAAAGGTAGACAAAGGCTGGTTCAGATCAAAGGAAGCACAGCTAAGCACTATGTGAACAAGACCGAGTGCAGGTGTAAGATACTCCGAAATGGGACTCTGCAAATACAGCCCCTGCTGAAAAAGGACAGTGGAAGCTACACGGTTATGGTTTATCAGGAGAATGGAAAATTGAAGGCAGAAGAAAATACAATGCTCTTTGTTCAGGGTGAGTTTTTGCTTTTCCCATACCATTCCCAGCACAGCTGAACAAGACTTGGTATTCTCTGTTCTCTCCCAGAGCCTTTCTACTCAATGCCCTCCTTTCTGATTTGGAGTGGGAGGACTTCTGTAGGACATACCTTTTTCCTCCTGCCACTGACTGCAGTCTGCCTCCCTTCTCTTGATCCTAGTGATGGCTTCAGATCCCTGGCTTCCTTCTGGCTCCTGTTTGTCAGCATCCAGGCTTCTACCCACGCCCAAGAAAGCAGCTGTGAGCATGTTCACCCTTACAGCAGGGTGAGGGTGGTCAGCCCTACTGCAGCACCACAAACAGTGCTGGGACCCCGAGCTGGGGTGGGACCTTGAGGGTAGGGCTGGGCTCCCAGGAGCCTCCTGCTTCCAGAAACTTCTGGCAGGACCACAGCAGAGTCTGTGAGGTACAGATGTGGCTGATGCACTGTGGGCTTCAGGTACTTCTGGTGCCAATTTATTGGCACTGAGTTGTGACTTTTGTTCTCTGGCTGCTGGTCCAGCAAGGTGAGCAACTTGTGTTGCCAACGCCATGAGGAGAGCTCAGGAGTCCAGATGGGCCTAAATGCCTGCCTTTAGGCAATGGAATCCCACTCCATTCTTGCTCTAACATACAAAATATCCAGCAGTCACCTCCCCTGAGATAAACCACTGTAGGAGCTGAATTTGCAATGGAAGAAGACTCCTGCACCCTATCCTTGCATAGCATAACACAACAAATATGAAGATTGTGCTGTTCAAAGCACAGTTAAGCACACACTTGGGGATTTCAGTTGCATGGGTTCAAGGCAAGAGGGTAGCCTCCATTCCTGTGCTGTAACTTGTCCTAAGAGATCAGAGTAGTAGCAGCCCAAAGTTTTTGGGGTGAATAAGGATGATGGGGATTGCTATTCTGCTCCTTTATGGCTGCTGTGACTTTTCCAGACCCCTAAGCTGTAGAACAGCATGGGTTTTTTCCCCAATAAGAGGATGGGTTTGCTCTGTCCCTCTTCAGTCAGCATGCACACTTTTGCCAACCTCTTGAGTTTGTGGGCACCAGCTGGGCTTACAGAAATGATGCCTTATTGAGGCAGCAACTATAGCTGGAATGGTTTTAGTAGGGCTTCTGTGCAATGGCAGGCCCTGTGTCTAACAGGCTGCTGAACAGTGAGGGTGTCTCACTGCTTTGGGAGCTATTACTGTAGACAGATTCAGGAAGTCAGCGGGGTCTGATGCTTCTTGCTCATGATTTAAACCACTGAACTGTCATTGCAGTGTCCTCATTTCAGGTCAAGGTTAATGCTCCAACCCAGCTGTGTGCTGCATCATTTCCTCTGCTGTGCAGCAGAGAGGTTGCATTACCTCTGACACATGGTTTTGGAAGTCCTGTAGTAACTGCTGGGTGCTAGAATAATTTGTCAGCCAAATTACCCCATGGTTACTAGAGCTGGACAAACAGTTGTTAAAAAAAATTAGTTCCAATGATACCCTCACAGAACTCCATCACCGGCGCCTGGACTCTGATGTTTCCCACTGGGATGTTCTCCTGAGTTCCAGTTTGCAGAAGAGGAGTGAGCTTCACAAGGAAAGGGTGGTTGCAGATGTCATGGTGTGAACCTTGACTGCATGTGCTATGAGCAGCCCTTATTTGTTTTAGAATTTATAGTCCCTATAACTTACACTGCCTGTAATTAGAGGTGGCATTGGCATGTTATTGTTTATCTGGTCTTAAAGGTAGAAATATATTTTTTTTCCATTGGCTGTCCCTGCCAGTTTCTCTTACTTGAGGAAAACCCTGCAGGCTTTTCTGGCTCTTTCAGTGCTGCCAGAGATAGAGAAACTGAAACCAAAAGGGAGCTCGCTGTTTGCAGGGCCTAAGAAGAGACAGGAATCTGTTTTCTCTGTCATAACCTCATTGAGAGCTGAAGTGTCTGTTTTGTGTTTTCCATTCTGGGTTGATGGGCTTCCCTGCTGTGCTGTCGTGCCAGTTGAGTGCTGTTGGTAGCACACAGAGCATCATAAGTAGCTTTTAGTAGTTTTTCCTGCATTAGAGAAAATCTCTCCTAATGGGCACAGGCAGAACAGGGCCAACTTCATTTGCACCAAAACACAGGTTTGACCAAAACCCCTCCAGAGTTGTAAGGGGCTGTGGCTCTGAGTCCCTTCCATCCACCTGAAGACCCAACTTCCTCCCCTCACCCACCTGCTGTCCAGCTCTGCTTTACTGGGCCAAATACATAGTCCACTGCACTGCATTTTCTTTATTATTGCCTTGTTACTTCTGTGGTAGAGGTCTAAGTTGCTCTTCATTCTTCTGTGATCTCATTAGCTGGTGATTTGGGGTTAATTCTCTGTTCTGCTTAATAATGAAGTCTTTCAAAAGAAGAAACCATGTCACACGTGCCTGTCCATCCCTTCTTTTTCAGAGCCTGTTCCTCAGCCAGTCCTCAGTGCTGAATGCAGGAATAAAAGTGTGTCTGTCAAGTGTGAAGCAAAGCAGAAGGCTGAGGATGAAGCATTTATGATAGAACTGACTCAGCCCAATGGCAAAAAAATCCAAAAGAATGAAACAATGTTGGAATGGCATGGGCGGAATTTTGGGACGTTCAGATGTGTTGTTAAGAACCAAGTCAGTGAGAAAATGTCTGAAAAAGT
Source organism: Entomyzon cyanotis (assembly GCA_024500445.1). Lineage (NCBI taxonomy): Eukaryota > Metazoa > Chordata > Aves > Passeriformes > Meliphagidae > Entomyzon > Entomyzon cyanotis. The sequence goes on along the minus strand of JAKEPQ010000755.1, from coordinate 2,787,382 downwards.
AATTAAGTGCTCAGGTAAGAAATCTCTTTCATCAAAATGTGCAGGGGGGAGCACACAGCCTGATGCAGTTGCACACATCTGTAGGACTGGTCCAGGAGCACAGAGATCCTGAGCACCCAGGAGTCCAATTCCAACAGAGTTATTGGGAGTTGATGCTGCTGTGGTAGCCAGGATACAAGTCATGCTTTCTGCCTGGCATTCTCCAGCCCTGTCACACCTCCTTGCTCCCCATCCTGCCCCACTGGTACCCTTGTGGCATCCCTAGTCTAATGGCAGGGTGGCCAAGCTGAGGGCGCTGACATGTGAGGAGGGTTTTGCTCCTCCCCTTCTCCTGTGGGGAAATCTGTTGTGTTTTCCCCCTCTCCATAACCATATCTATGAATGTGGTGGCTGCCTGCTACCCATGGATGTAGATGAGTGCTCTCACAACGGGAAAAATAAGCTGCTTGGATTCTCCAGCTTGGCCTAGAAATCAGGAGAGAAGTTATGGAGAATTTATTTTAGCTTTGGGGTTACATGGGTCAGATAAGCATGGCTCAAATGTGTCATGGTTTTCCTCTTCAGTTGAAGCCTCATCTTTCTAAACCATGGATGCAGCAAAAGGACTGAAAGAATTGCATTTTAAATGGACAGAGTCATGCTGAAAATGATTCAGTAGGCAAAGGAAGTCATCATATGTGTCAACTCCTCACCCTCCCACGTAGAAGTTTTGAAAGTTAAGGCACAATCAAAGGACAGATTATACTGGTATGACACTGGGTGTGGTGTTCAGTTCAAAGCTCAGAGTTCCAGTGCAGTACTGGGGAAAAGTCCCTTGAATATGCTGTGCTTGGGTTCATCCCACCCAGCCATGAGTGCTCTGCTTGAAGCATTCCTGCTGGAGCTAGTGGAGAGTGGTGGGGAGCTCACAAGGTCTGGTGCAGTATTTTCAATTTCCACCTATTTCTACCACAGTGAATTTAGGAAAAGTCCAAGTCTGAAGGTCAGCCCATGGTGTGAGAAGGGAGGGAGAAAGCTTTAAGGCATAAAGGCTTTACTGAAGAGATCCCAGATCTGCTGAGGCTGACTGAAGGGCAAAGAACTGAGGGACAGGATGGCTCCTGCTCTCCTGTGCAGCTGTTGCCTCCTGAATAATCCTCCTGATGTTGAAAATAGCAAAAAAATGTGGTTTTTTGCTGTTGCATGAGCTGCCTGGCCTGATGGACTGCGAAGTCCCACTGGTGCTAGCATTGGGAAGGGGTGAGCAGGATGTGGCACAGACTTTGGAGCCAGGTAGGAAAGTTTGCTGCTGGATTAGGGCTATTTAAGGCAAAGCAAACGATCCCAAACACCTTGTCTTGATGAGGAAATGCTGGCAGAAGCTGCCCATGCCAGGATACAAGCCAGGCCAGCACAGGTCTGCCTGCACTGCTGCCGTAGGGAGACATTAGCCAGTGGCTAATAACTTTAATTTCACTTTTTCTCACCCTTGAGAAAGGATAAGTTGGGTGAGAGAGTTTGTTTCTTCTCACATCATTAACAGAGAAATACCAACTCTCTTTGAGGCACAAGTATAGCATTTCTCAGATACCCAAACCCCTAAAACCAGGTAGCACTACTCTTCCTGCTCAAGCTAAATACCTCTCTAGATTTTCTGTGTGGTGGCACGACTCTGCCAGCTCCATGGTAGATTAAAAATCCCTCAGCTTGCAGTCAAACCTCCTTCTAACCCCTTTGTGAATACTTGGTCCTGCATTTGAGGCCAGTCACCTTGAATTTTGACCTTTACTGGCAAAGCATGTTTCAGATGGGCCTCAGCTCATCTAACTTTTCATGTAAGTGTAATTATATGTGAATCTGCTGGGGCTCCTCTTACATTCATCCGGGAGAAACAGGCACAGAAAAGGCAAAATACACCGTGGTGTAACACTGGCAACTAAAAGAGGTGGCAATTTAAATACAATGAGCTGGCACACATGAATGCTCCAGTTTCAATTTTCTGCAGAACTTGAGCCCATCAGGGAGCAATCAAAATTCTCAGCAATGAGGAGCAGCAACTTTCTGCTGTGTACAGGGAAAAGGCAAAGGGTGGGGTGTCTACTGGTCTGCCTTTACAGTCAACAGGAGAAAATACAGAATTCTGAGTAAATGTTGTGCAAGTAATTTCTTTCCATCTAACATCCTCTTTCATCCCCTTAACTAGGCAAGCTGAGCCTTTATGTCATCTTAAGCATAGCAGGAGGTGCAATCCTTTTTGTCATCTTTGTGATTTGTCTTATTTATTGTATCAGAAGGAAGAAAGCAAAAAGGCATCATGATTATGGTAAGTGTTTAAGGGATTTTGTTTTGCTATCCTGCCACTGAAAATGTTACAGCTTCCCACTGACAGCAACCCTGTGGTCAGGAGCATGATCTCTGCCCTGACATGAGCAATAACCTGGTTTTAGCATATGGTGAATCTGTGCAGATCAGCTGGCATTGCCAGTCTCACCTTCTGATAAATGCTTTGAACAAAGGTCTTGTTATCAAAGCCTTTGGTTTATTTGTGGGGGAAGAATCGCTCCTATAAGCCTTAGCCAAGGCCACCAGCCATAAGCATCTGAGGGGCTAAAATACACTTAGATATCCTGTCAGCAAATTTTTTTTTCATTGAATTGGTACAAAGTTTGGATCCTTGACATCATGAGTATCATTTGGAAACAGTGTAGTGAGCAGAGGCAAGAATAGCTCAATTTTTCTATATGTTTCCTCAAGCATGTCATGGAACTTTGTCATCTCTACAAAACAACATCCTTGGATGGCTGGTGACACTGGAGGTCCAGCTTGGGGCACATTTGAAGAGTTGAGGTTTTCAGTGTGCAGAGGTTTCATCTGCTGTCCAAATTTCACACTTCTTTAAGACTGCTGGGAATGCTCTGCAGAGTAGTCTCTGAGAGTTGGCTCTCTGACTTGGCAGAGAGGTTGCCTGTAGTTACGCACAACCTGGGCATTGCTGCTGGTTTGTGTGGACAGAGGACACTGATGCTGGTCAGAAAAGTCACCTGGCCTGCCTGGAAGAGAAGGATAAAGCAGGAGGGAGGCTGCCCTGGCAGAGGTTGTTTAAAGGTTTGTTTCTGAGTTCTGCCCTCACCTCTTGAGCACAATGCTGGTGTGAGCACAGCCACCCAAGTATTATTTTACATTATGGCTGTTCTTGTTTGGTACAGATTACTGCCTCAGCTATGCAGTGACACCATATCCTCAGTTCTTGGGTCTGGATTCAGCAAGAATTAGGAAAATTAGGGAAAATGAAAACTAATCTTATAGTGACTATTTTAGGGTGACTAGACTCTCTGAAACAGTTTTCAGTGTGCTTAAGGCCAGCTTGGTGTCCCAACGGGTAAATCCCTCAATCCCTAAATTGAGATGAGTGATGTTTCAGAAATGATGAGTTAGTGATCAGAAGTCAGCTGGCATGAATTTCCTTCTTCTCTGGGTGTGAAAATTAATACTGGCAAAAGGGATCTCTGGCTTCCAGGTGTCTGGAAGTTCCAGCATGTATAATGGCAGGGCAGAGTGCTTTGATGTTACTTTCTGGGGTTAGATATCCCTTTTCCTTCAGTAGCTTCCAAAAGAGGACAGAGCAGCTCAGGCTGGGGTTGTCCATCAATGTTTACTAGGGCTTCCCTTACAAAGTGGGTTCCTCCAACAGATGGGGCAGAGCTACCCCAAATGCTCCAGGTACCTTGATCTCAACCTGGCAGCCAAAAGCTTTCATGTTTGCCTGGGATGAGCAGGCAGAGGTGATTTTTGTGTTCACTGAGATAGCAGGAGCACCTGAGAGTGTCAGGTTAAAACCACTATTTGTCTTTTTCCTGCTTGGGCCAAGGACATTTCTCTGGCTGGTTTGCTCTTTGTACGTGTCTGACTGCGGGCTCCTGTTGTTGCAGAGGAGGAGCAAGTGATGCGCACCCTGCAGGTGGATGGGGAGAGGGATACAGGGATGCGGGAGCTTCCCCAGGCTCCATCCAACCCCACCCCGAAGCAGCTGCGAGTGCAGCAGCGGCCGCTGCCGCCGCAGCCCCAGGAGCAGCAGCCTTCGGCCCCACGGCCTCGGCCCCGGCCCCGCACACAGCCACGGACCCCAAACCTCCCGAGGGAAAGGCCTTGAACACACATCCTGGGAGGAGGGATGTTGGTCTCTCTGCTCCACCGTGCACTGGGAAAGTTTCTGACAGGCAGGAGCCCCTCCTGCCCAGCCTTGTGTAATGCTCCGCTATGAAATGGCAGCTTTCGTTGCAGAAAATTAGAGCATCAAATGGAGGTGAAGAGACCCAGTGGAGAAGATTCAAGGTGATGGGCTTTCATCCCTGTGGCCATTTTTCTTGGAGTGTCTTCATGTTAGGATATGGATATGGAGCATTGAAACCTATGTCTTTCTGTGGTTCATTTGTTTTTACTGCACCTTCTTGTCTTCGTGCTTTTTGGATGGTTTACACCCAGAAGAAGCTAAAGCTCTGCTGAGACAAAATGGACCTATGGATCTTACAGGGTTTTATCTCCTGCTACACATTAGGACAGCTCTCTGGTTTTAGCATCAAATATATGGCTTCCTGGACCAAAAAATAATTGTATGTAATTAAATATTTGTCTGAAGTTGAAAGAATTTGTGTTGTATAATGCAGAGAAGAATATACTGAAAGGACATATGAGAGCCTTGAAGCACCTGTGTGGGAAAAACACAAGTGGGAAAGGAATAAGCTTTTCTCTTTCTCCACTGTGTTTAGAAAAGAAACTGTGGGCTTAAATTGCAGCAAGGGGGAGTTAAGTCAGGGGTTTTTTTTTTTTCAATAAATAAAACACTGAGATAGATTTCTTGGAGAGTATTTCCAGCTCTGGGGTTTCAAAGGGTGGATGAGACAACATTCTGTGAAGCCTCTTTATCCAACCAAGGGTCAGGGGAATGTGCTCCTCAGCCTTTTCAAGGATGATTTCAGCTCAGTTTTCTGTGACTTTTTGGTACATAAAACAAATCTTTATTCTCAGCATAAGTCTGTTTGGCTATCCAGACAATTTTTTTTTTTTTTTTTGCATAGAAGAGGTCTGGTGTTCTTTGGCTCATGAATTAAGCATTATAAATGGGCAGCCAGTCAGATTACTGGTGGCATTGCCTGAATTGTCATGGCTTTCCATCTCAGGGCCTCCTGCTGAGGGTGAGGGACAACATCTCTTGATTTTGCTGGTAACACCTCAGGTATAACCAACTAATGGTAGAGAGCTGCTGAGAGATCTCCCTCCCCAAGGGAGAAGTTGGACTGCAATATCTGCACCTGCATCACCTTCCACGTGCTGGACACTGCTTGCTCCCCTGGGCCTTGGGGATGTGCAGAACTGTGTCTACAGGACAGCTGGGGAGCCAAGAGAACAGGCCTGGTTTAGAGCAGTGGCTGCAAGGGCACACTGGCCCATTTGGGATAAAAGGCAGCACAGGTGAAGGAGGAGAGAGCTGCAAGAGCCACGGAGCATGAGAGAGACAGCTAGCTCGCTGATGTGTCAGGCAGAAGAACACCTAATACCTCTCTCAGGCTTGCCTGTCCTGCACGTGCCAGGGGAAATAAAACAGCCATTCTTTGTTTCTCCTCAGAAATCTGACTATTTTTATCTTCTGGTAAAAGGGCAAGGAGGTAACCTGTCAGGAAAAGAAAGTCTCTGTCTCCTCCATAGCTCAGTCATTTCACTTGAACTCTGACAGCAGGCACAGCCCTGGGAGTGCCACTTGCTCTCGCCTTAGCTTTCTGCAGCTGATTTTCAGGCTTTTGCTATTTAAAATCACATTTTGTAAATGTTTCATGGTTTATTTTGTAACATACCATATGCTATATCCCTGTACTGAATGAATAAAGAGAAGACTGAGTGCAGGGGAGCTTACTTCACAGCTGTGCTGATACTTCAGTATCTCACTTCAATACAAAGGAGGCAACAAAACCATTTTGGTCCTGGAACCACAGAAGCAGGGATGCAGGAGGTGTCACACCATCCCTGGAGATGCTGGAGTCCCAGGAGCTGGTGGGCCCAGGCTGGTGTGGGTGAGCACAGCTGCTGTGCCTCTTCTGTGCTGCCATAGCTTTACTGGTGCTGCTCTGGGATTACAGGTATGAAGGTCCTTCCTGGGAGACAGGGAGGGTTACTGGGGTCTGAGAAAGAAAAATTATCATTATTGTCTGCATTTACACCAAAACAGAGTCCTTGGCAGGCAGGTAAATACTAGCAGGGAGCATGCCCATGCAATGGAAAGCTCATCAGGGCAATGCTTATTTGTGATTGACTCCTTTTTCTTTGATAGTCACCATTGTTTTTGTGATGTCTCAGATGCAAGTATTGTCCATTGCAGCACAGCAGGAACAAATATGAGACATTACAAAAACAATGGTGACTGTCAATGCTCCATGACACATATTCAGAAAAAAATGCTGGCTTATCAAGTAGGCACCAAGTAGAATTTAATTTTTCTGAATGTATGTCATGGAGCATTCAAATCTCAGGTTTTTATGCTGTAGTGGATGTTTCAGTTCTGGAAAATGAGCTGACACTGGGACCTAAGAAATAACAACAGGATGTGCTTGCCTCTGTTGGTTCTTGCTGTAACCTTTCTTGGTTCTTCTTTTGTAGATGCGTCTACTGGTGAGTCATGAGATGAAGTGTTTTTTCCTATTCTTCTCGAGGAGGATGAGATGATTGGTGTGCTGGGCTTTTCCATGTCTATGTGCTGCCTGGGCATTAGCAGGGATCAGTTTTGCTTGGTGGTGTGCTCCGGAGCCAGCGCTGAAGGAATGGGAGGAAGGTGCAGCCCAGTGATCCAAGCAGGTCTGTCAGAATGGGGAGGGAGCTAATGGACAGCACAGTCCCTCCTGGGGTTTATCTCCACATCAGCACCTGCATATCTGCTGCAGAATAAGGACAAAATCCATGTCTTTTCCTCATAGCATCATTTTGGCAAGCATCTCAAGAAAGAAACTTGTACTAGCCATGCTTTCCTACTTGACCTTTACCAGGCTCAGGTGTCATCTCAGTCATGCTGAAACGTTGCAAAGGCTTAGAAGTGCTGTGTTGTTGTAGCCCCATGGGGTGTGCTGGGGGCAGCAGGCAGGGGCAGAGCTCAGCCAGGTGGGCAAGGTGCTCCACCAACATTCCTTGTAGGTGCCAGGCATGCAGTGAGCAGCCTGGTGTGGCTGTCCCCTCCTGATGCCCAAACTGGCTGACGGTCACCCCGAGGGACTGAGGGTCTTGTTCATGTGCTGCAGCTGATAATGGAAGAGGTCTGGCCTCAGACTTTTGGATAAGATCAGTTTGTAGCAGCTGTCAAGCTCGTGAAATACCCCTGCTGGGCAATCCTATCTTATGCTGTGGGAAGAAAGATAAGAGTTAATTGAAGGAGAGCACAGTAAAAGGCCATGTGCCAATAAAGTGGCCTCCTGGTCTCCTCTCCTCAAAGTGAAATTCCCCTCCACTCTGCTACAGCCTCCTCACCAGAATTGTTCTTCCTTTGTGTAGGGGAGCTGCTTTCTCCCCAGGAACATCAGAGACACAGGTGAAGGAGTTTTGCCAAAGCATGACATGGCTGCTGCTTTTGGTGGAGCCGGGAAGGCATGGAAGAGAGCTGTGAGTAGGAAAGAGCAGGCACATGAGGAGCTACCTCATGTCATGATCATGTCATGATCAGTACTAAAACATCTGCCAGCTACTGTCCAGGGCATCCAAGCTGGGATTTAAGGGAAGAGGAGGAGGGCAGAGATCAGCAGAGCTGGCCCAGTGAATAAGCCAGGCTCTGTGCATGTAGCACACAAGACAGCAGGCCAGGTGGAGAGGATGGGCAGGCACAGAAATGGCTGCTTGAGATGATGAGCTGGATGAGCAGGAAGCAGGATTTGAGTCACGTAACTTTGTCACACTCACAGTCCTGGGGTGGGGCGTCTCTTTCTGTGCAGAGCTCCCATCCAAAGTGCAAGTCACCCTTTGGGCAGGGGCCTGAGTTGCCTGCCTTGCTGGACCTCCTGCTTCCCCCTCCTCATTTCACCTCAGCACCAGCTACCTTGCTCTCACTTCCTGTGACTCTTTCCACCACTACTGTCTATTCTAGCTTTGCTTTCCTACAAAACACCCACTCTGGCTGGTTTATTTTTCCTCTTTGAATGATACCTCAGGACTCCACCTAAGCACTTGTCAGCCTAAGGGAGGCAAGGGGACTTCCAAGGTGTCCTTTTGGCTTCAGATCAATGTTCCTCGTGATCAGGCAATACCCTGAGTAGCCCCTCTTTGTGTTGCTTTGCTGTTGGTTGCTTTTGTCAGAGCCATCAGGAATGATTCCTGGCTCTGAAAGGAACCTCTTTGCTGCCTTCTGCCATGGAAAGTGTACAGCCTGTGCCTACTCCCCGTTTTGAGTCTCACTGGGCACATGGTGCACCCTGGGCTCAGAGCCCATGGTGAGAGCAGGCCCTGCTAAAGCGAGGTTTGATCTTCCCACCTGGCTGTCACCAGCGTTGGCCTCAGTTAGGTGCCAGCGCCTCGCCTGCCTTTGGTTTGGGTGCTATTGTTCGACAGTTTCTGCCTCGGGTGCATCTGCAATGTAGTTTTGAGATAACAGGAAGAGATAAAGCCACGACAGAGATGCTCACTGGTTGCATTTCCCACACGCTTTCTCTGCCTACATGAAAACAGCAGGCAAGTGTTTGGGGCTGCTGCCTGGCCTCCCACACAAATACCTGCTTTCGTTTTCAGCCCCTTTGTGCAGCATGGGGCAGGCTAGTGAGCACAGTGCAAAGGCAGAGGGGTGTGAGGAGAAATGGTCTTGGTGCAGTCACTGCTGACCACTGAGGGGAACAGCTCTGAAACAACACTGCCTGCAGGCATCCCCAAATTGCCTTTCTGTCTTTGCCACTCCCTGGCTCAACAGCAGGGAAATGGGGCCAGGCAGTAAGGCTGGTGCATTTGGACAACCAGCCCTCGGAGAGCTGCAGGAAGAAATGTCTGGGACTGCCGGAGTTAGGCAAACCCCTCTTCCTCTGTTAAAAGCAAAGTGAGCTTTCCCGTGAATAATGGCAATGAAATAAAGGCATGCTTGTTTGCCAACAAGCTCCTGTGGAAGGGTGCCCTGGTCTCCAGCTTTTCTTTCATAAAACATGCATGCACATCACGTGCTTCCATGATGGGCTCTTCGCAAAGCCTGCGTCAGTCCCTTCCCCACTTGGCTGGGTGCCCCAGAGCCCCCTGTGGTTGTTGGCAGGTTTTCTGGAGGATTCTGCTGGGCAGTTCCTAGAAAGGAACTCTGTGCCAGGGCCCTGGGGGCTTGCCCTGCTCTGCTCTTACTCCTGCGTCATCTCACAATGCCGGTGTGCCCTGTCTGTCCCCTGTGACTTGTTCTGCCCTGAGCACTAGCAAGATGGCAAACCAGGGAGAGCAAGGGCAGTCTGTAGGCTTGGGATGCTCCTGTGATGCTCCTGCTTGTATTCCTGCTGGGAATGGGATCCCAATTTTTCCTCTTGTATGAGAAGGGAGTAATTGTCAGTATCAGTTTATGCCGGCACTGCTGTTTTCTTCCATCTCTGCTTTCCTGGAGGTTTTTACAGCTGTTGAAGGCACCACCTGAGGGAGCTGTGTCTCCGGGAATGGCTGTGCTGAGGATGCTGTGTCTCCAAGAGTGGCTGTACAACACCAGGCTGCACAAACTGCAGGGGCGACTGCAAGACCTGTGTGCTGCAGACACACCAGTCACTGTAGTGACCAATTCCAGTTGGCTTCAGTGATTTCAGTAGCCAGGGTCACTGTAGTAAATGGCAGAAGGAGGATGTGGTTCCTATTGCAAGGGAAGTGCTGGTATCTCAAACGCAAAACTCAATCAGCAAAACCTCCAACTCTCTTCTGCTGAGCTTACAGTTTCTATACTCTTATTTTTCTTTTAGCCATTTATAAAAAGACAAGCTTAGCCAAAAGGTAGCCTCTGCAAAAGAGGAACCGAGTAACATGGAGATTTTTAAAAAGCGCTGTCAGGAAGGAAACTGTCTGCACAGCAAGTGACCTTTAGGAGCATTTAGGCTCTGTGGTGGAAACTAAATACTGAGTGTCGAAGGAGTTGCTAGGAATCCAAAGTTTTCCAGAGGAAGGTCTGTTTAATAAGGAAAAACGGGTTTCTTCATGAAACATCTCATCTTACCTAGAAATTCAGGCTGGCTGCACATGGGCTGGCTAGTCTGATGGAGCTAAGAACACTGAATGTGTCCCTCCCTGACTGTTGCTGCAAAACTACATTCTCTTATCAGGATAATTCTTGTCCATCTCACCCCTCTTCCTTGGCACAGGTACAGTTTGGCTGGATATGTTCTAGGGAAAAGAGACTGGATATGTATGTCTCTGAGTATCAAATGTTACCTGCAGTAGACCTGCATAACTCTGTTGATGTTGGCAATGTCAGGAAAACTGGATTTCCCTTACATTGGAAAACCACCAAGCTGCATCTCCAAAGAGCCACAGGTGCCAGGGTTAGAGGGGCTGTCAACAGCGTGAGGAGAGGCATTTCAAGATGGCAATTGTAGAAGAAGTAGCTGTGAATCTCCTTTGTCTCAAAGCATCTGTGCTAGGGAAGAGCATCTGTGACAGAGCACCTTAGGCAAATGCGGGTGTGATGTCTTATCTAGAGATGAAAAAATGCAGCACGGCCGGCGGGCACCAAAGCAGCTGTCTCAACTGACTCAACACATGTACACACATGTTCAGCAGCAGGAACTGCTGGTCCTCTCCCTCTCCTGGAGTTTTGAAGGACATGTGCTTCTGAAGGCCTCATAAGAAATGGTACAGAGGAAAGGTTTACAGGCCTAGGTTGACCAGAAGGGAAGCAAAAGCTCTGCTTCTCCAAGGTGTAAAAGGAAGGTGCTGCATCCTTTTGGAGAAAAATTGCAGCAGGAAGCTGGGATGAAAGAAATGATGCAGATGATGTTTCTCTGTGGGACAGGTGAGGCTTAGGCCAGCTCTGCAGATTGCACTGCACTGACCTTCTGTGGGCTGAGTCTGGGGATGGGCATGGCTGCCTGGCCTTGGCCCTTCTCCCACGTGGAGCCTGGCTGGCTGCTCTGCTGCTTCTCCCAGCTCCCAGGGCCATGTGGCTGCGTGGAGAGCAAGTGGATGGTGTCGTGGGGCAGTCGTGTCTTGGAAGCAGAAACTTGTCTGCAGATGGTGTGGTGGCACCCAGTCAGGAGCCCAGGCCATGGATCTGTGCCATGGGTCTCCCGGCAGCTTTGGCAGGCTCAACACCTACCTACTGCAACTTTAGGGTCAGCCTTTTGGTCAGCTACAGGCCAGAGTTGGCCAGGACAGATGCTCTACCTAAAATGTGCCACTGAAGACATTTTCTGGGGAGAATTGTATGCACAAAGAATGGGAATTTCAAGCTCTGCCCTGCCTGCAGCAGCCTGCTTGGTGCTGATGTGAGCATAGGGTGCACAAGAATATGTTGGTGCTGTCATCTAGTGGGACCTCACAAGCACAGCTCAGCCATGGCTCTGTGCCCTTCCTCCCCTGCCTTTTACTCCTCCCTTGCACTAATTTACATCCTGACTATCAGGCCTGTGAGTATTTTGTGGCCATAAAGCTTTTGCTTAAAACAGGCAGTGTGAAAGCTCTCATTGTTACAGGCTTCATACACAGTTTCTATCAGGCTTGTTTATCAGATGCCAAGGCTTAAAGGGAGCTCATCCAAACTCTTGAACTCTGATGGCCCTCACATACTTTCCCCCAGTAGAGTGTATTTTGTAGAAGAGATCAGCCCAATGCACAAGCAGAATAATGGTTAGCTGCCCATCTAATTTAGATCTCATTTTGCACCCAAGGAGATACAAGTGGTCAAGACTAGAGACTTCTCTTAAGCTCATGATTTCTATTATTTATTTGAAGCACAAATCACTATTTTCTGCTTGTGATCTCCACTACAATCAGTTTCAGGTTTTGGTTCCTCTTGCAGCTGCTCAGACGTGTTCTACCACTTCCACAACACGTGGCAAACGTCCCTGTCTGCTGCCTTGAAATTTCCCAGAGGGTGCATTGAGAAAACTTGTTTTCCAGAAGAAAAAAATTACTGTCAGAGACTCAGCATTTGGGATGTGTTCAAAGCTGAGTGGCAATGGAAGGGCAGAGGTGGGATTAGGGCTTTCCAGCTCCTCTAATGGCTTTGACCTGTATGTGTCTCCTCATTCCCCGCAAAGCAGAAGGAATCCTGGAACATCTGCCATTGCTAATTCTGGTGGAGGAACTGGGCAAGAGGCGACAAGGAACTGAAAGAACTCTCCCAAATGGGCAGCACTGTCATGTTTTTGTTTTTAAAGATGCAGGGATTTCTTAACCCTGTTTTAAATATAATTGTGGAACAACCCATGTGCTATTCTTCTCTCCCTTCCTTCTTACTCTTCTTTTTTGGGAAGCACATTAATCTGCAGGTTACATCTGTGTAAATACACTAAGTGTTTAGTTTCTGAAGAATTCCTAACTTTATTTTTCTTATTCTGCTCTGCTGTGTAAATCACTCCTTGCCCCCTGGGTAACTATGTCCAGCTCATAGTGTCAGCTAGGAAGGCTGCTGAAACTCAGTGGTGCAAGCTGATGGTGAGTAGAGGAATGTCTTGCAGGGATTCTGTTTCCACACATGAGGATGGTGAGGAGGTCGTGCAAAAGGAAAAAAAAACAACCCACAAATCTTTGGAATCCTAGAATCATTTAGCTTGCGACAGACCTCTAAGGTCATTGAGTCCAACCACTAACCCTGCACTGCCAAATCCACCACTAAGCCATGTCTGTAAGTGACACATCTTTGTCTTTTAAATACCCCTAAGGATGGTGACTCCACCACTTCTCTTGACAGCCTGTTCCAGTGCCTGACCACCCTTCTGGTCAAGAAATTGTTCGTAATATCCAATCTAAACCTCCCCTGGTACAACTTGAGGCCATTTCCTGTCACATGTTACCTGGGGAGAAGAGCCTGACCCCCACCTGGCTACACCCTCCTTTCAGGCACTTGTAGAGAATGAGAAGGTCCCCCTGAGCCTCCTTTTCTCCAGGCTGAACCCCACAGCTCCCTCAGCCCTACCTCATCATACTCGTGCTCCAAACCCTTCCCCAGCTCCGTTCCCTTCTCTGGACTCACTCCAGCCCCTCAATGTCATTCTTGTCATGAGGGCCCAAAACTGAGCACAGGATTCGAGATGTGACCTCACCGGTGCCAGCTATTTGCTCACAGAACACTGTTTTTGGTGAAAGCTGCCGAAATGTGACTGTGCCGTACCAGAGGACAGTCGGAGCCCGGACAGGCACATCATGTGGAGCCCTGCGGGCACCACCAGCCCTCCCTGCCCCTGCTCAGCACCCCAATTTATCCCCCCGATCTCCGGGAGGTGCCCCGGAGCCGAGGGGATAAACCCCCGCAAGGCCAGAAGAGGGCACCTGGAAACAACTGTTCTGTGCACGGCTCTGCTGCTGGGCTCTTCCCTTTCCCTTTTTTCTTTTTTTTTCTTATTTTTTATTTTCGCCTCGCCCCACCTCCCTTTGCACAAACCCTGTGAGCCGTTTTCATCTTCCTGGGGAGCTCGCAGCTTTGTGCCATGAAAGGAGCGCACAAAGCACCGCTCGGTGTGCGGGCAGCAGCATCTCCCTCCTGCCTGCATCTCCTCTCTCCTGCCCCAAATTCTCTCCCCGACTCCACACACACGCCCATGCGCTCCCCCATATAAAACACAGGGGCACATGCAAGTATTGTCACCACGAAGCAATTCAGGTGCCAAAACCTGATATTTTTTTTCCCTGCACGAAACACTGGCCCCTCCCGAAACAGGCATTAAAAGAGTACCTGCGTTCAAACCACGGTGGAAGGAGAAAACTGCCCCACCTCATTGAGCAAGAACATCAGGCTGGAAGCAGTGCCTGGCTTGGATGTCTTTTTGAGCTGCCACTACACCGGGGAGCTTGGAACACTCGTTGGAACAGGCTGCCCAGGGAAGGGGTTGAATCATCATCCCTGGAGGTGTTTAAAAGACTTGTAGATGTGGAGATTAGGGACCCGATTTAGTGGTGGGCTTGGCAGTGCTGAGCTAATCGTTGGACTCGATGATCTCAGGAGTCTTTTCCAACTTAAGTGATTGTGTGACTCTCATTCTTTGTGTTAATACTGGTGGAATGTTGCTCCCTGAAATCCGGGTTTTCTGAAGGCTGAAAACACTGAGCCATCTGACTTCAAATCAAAGGTGTCAGGCTGGAGAAATGTACAGAGCCCAGCTGCACTGAGGGGTGGTTTGGTCCAACACCAATTTCAAACAGATTATAAAGCTCCTGGCATTTGTTTGGAGTGAATTTTGACACACCAGTCACATTGCAGCATCCTCGCCTTGCTTCCCTTCTGGGACGGTGAGCATCCCGTGGTCTTTCCATCTCTCACATGAGCAGAGATGGACTCTTTTCATCCCCAGTTCCCAAACATGCACTGCTTCCTCCTCACTTCTCATGGGTGCTTGCAGATTCAGGCATGAAATCTCTACCAACAAATGCTTTTCACACGCTCTGCTGTGTGGCTTTGCTGAGTACACTTACACCCTAATTGCGTCACTTCCCTGAAACTCCCTTCCTCAGGTGAGCACCCCCTGTCTTAGTCAATGCATGACACAATAAATGTTTCATGCTCTGTAGCTGTGCCCAGGTAGTGCACAGAGAACTCACATTACGTGCACACCTTCACTTATTAAGCACAAAGACACTGCCTGCTCTGTACGAAATTAATTCTACAGACTGTGTGTATACAGGCACCTTTTCCATACAACTTCAAATAAAAAAAATAAAATTTGTTTTCTTTGCACAGGCACACACACACACACGTGTACTTTCCTTTCTCTGGAAAAGACAAGCCTTTGTTGTCAGGCTGTCTTTGCTCCTCTGGTCTTTCTTTCCCCCCTTGTTTCTGGCTCTGTTTTCCTTAATGCCTGTCTCTCCTGCTTGTTCAGGCTGTCAACTAAAGCTGCAAGGTGCTGCAGATGTGCCGCTCGAAATCATGTTTGTCCGAGGCATTTTCCTGGGGCGACGTGCGGCTTGTTAAAATGGGCTCTGTGTGTGCTCCCTCAGTGAATCCCCCTGCCCTGTTTTAAGGGTACAAATGCAGCATTTTGACAAAACACTTTCCCCTGGTGAGCCACTCTGTGCTGTGCTCCAGCTGGAGTCTCCCTTAGGGAAGTGCACTTTCCATCCATGTTGCAAGAGCTAAAGCCTGACAACTGCTTTTGCAGACCTCTGCTCTTGCCAGGATGGACTGGGTGGCTCTGCTCAGCCTGCCTGAGGGAGCAGCGGGAAGCTAGGGTGCAACAAGTGGCAGTGGTGGCAGAGAGTGATGTGGGCGCTTGAGTGGCCACGAGGGATTTCAGGGTGGCTTGCTGGCATTGGCAAAGGCTTGTGGCTTTTGGGAGGGCACAGCTTGGTGCAGGGGGTCCCTGCTGATGGAATGGGAGCAGGCAGCCAGGCTGTGCTGTGCTGCAGCACTGGGGAAGGGGAGGTTGGGGGGGTATCCCCTCACTCCTGTGCTGAGCGCTCAGCACTGCACACCAGCCATTCCTGGGTATGTTTCTTGCACCTTGCTGTTGCCTGGTTTGCCCAGGGCTCTCAAAGACCAGCCTTGCTGGAGCTTTGGCAAGTGATGGAGTGCTCCTGCCCAGAGCTGCCAGTCTCTGCAGAGGGACAGGGCCTGAGCCCTGGGCAAAGGGCATCGGCCCCAGCCAGAGTTCAGCTGCTTCTCCAGCTGAGAAATAACATTTAGATAACAGCTTCCTGCTGCTCAGAGTGAATCACCTCTTACTGAAAGACCAGGACTGTGAGGAGGTATGTGGATGACACTGAGAAGTGTTGGCTTTATGGGATTTGACTGGTGCAAAACCAGCTTCTGGCTTTGCATGCCTGAGCACTAGTGGTGTCCTGTCCCAGTGCTCAGGCAAGATGCAGCAAAAAGAGCTGTGCCAAGTGTCTCCATCCCTCCTCCCGGTCTGCACTGACCCCAAATGCATCCATGTGTCATGAGGCTCCACTGAAGCAGATGAATAGATATTAACTCACCTGCAAGGGATGTGGTGCAACATGATGTGGTGTGGGAGGGAGCCCTGAGTCTCAGGATGTCTCTGACTCCTCTGGGGAAGGCATGGCCAGGCACTGTGCTGCCCCTGAGGGTTGTAGCATCTTGTGCTAAGCAACATTTTTGCCGTGAGAGTGATATTGGGGGTGAGTGATATTTGAATAAAATATATTCTAGGATACTGCTTATCCCTGCTGTGCTGTGCCAGCAGCACCCTTGGTACTCAACCCAATTTCCTCTCCTACTGGTCTCAGTCTGCTGGGTGTCTCACTGGGGTTAGGCTCCTAAATTGGTCATGTGCTCTTCACTTTTTCCTCCCCTTTTATATTTATTCTTTTCTGTTCAGAACAGACATGAAGCAGGAAGCAATGTCCAGCAGATGTACTGCACATCCTGCATGTTCTCCTCAGGACAGCCTCCTCAGAGCTGTGACACCAGTGCTGCTTCCAATTGCATCCCTCTTTTCATGCCTCCATCCCAACCTCATGGTGAGTCACAACAGTCATATTTGTGTCTAACAGAGCCAGGTTTTGCATAAGCTGTTTTATTTTTCAGTGAGCTCTCTCATCTGCTCAGTCAGGCGATGGCAGCTGGTGCTACCACGATGGGGAGTATCCTCAGCTCATTTTGCTCTGCCTCTCCTTTCTTTTGTGCAGTAAACCAATGGCTCTGGCTCCCCACCCCCAGCAGCTTGCTGACCTGGAGACCTCTGGGCATAAACAAAGTGCATTGTTAGTGGAAAATTGGTGCAGCCCCCAGAAGGTCCTTAGGAAACATGTGAGCCTGGATGGAGCCAGCTGTTCTGCGTGGGAAGGCAAGAGGTTAGCCCAGATGATGCAGAGCAGAAAGGCGAGCCAGAGCTGGAGCACATTATTTGTCCTGTGGCTGAGAAGATCAGTGGCTTGGGCTGGACGAGGATGAATGGTGCCTGGCTGTGTTTTGTGGAGTGACCCTCAAGGCAAGCTGAAAGAGCTGTAGATGGGAAAAGGATGTTGGAAACCCCATAGCCCCAGGAGGCTCACAGGGCAGCGTGTTGCTGCTTGTAACCATTAGCTGAGTCTTTGCACAAGTTTCCTGTCACCTGCAGTTTTATCTCCAGTGGGAAAGGCACAAACTCATTAAAGGGCAGTGGCACTTGCTGTCCCATGCACAGCTCCTCCTGTGCTTCTGGGCTGACACTTTCTGTGTGACAAAAAAGCATCCAGGCTGCCTAAGGAGAGACAAATCTCTTCTGTACAACCCTTTGCACCCCGAGGAGGTGATTCAGATTTGAAAGGTTGTTTCTACCATAATCTTTGCTCTGGGGTCTCAGCTGGATGTGACTATGGATACTGTGAAACACATGCGTTAAGCAGGGTGATTTGCTGGTGCTAACGGAGAGGCCACAGCTTTTTAGCCTCCGTGTGAAATCCAGTTGGGCTCTGCATGTGTGTTTTGGGGGTAATCTGGCTCACACACTGAAAGCCCTCCCTCATACCACTGCCATGGCTCTGAGGCTCAAAGCAGAGGGTGAGGCAGCATCCTCTTTGTGAAGTGAGTGGAAATGGTTCAGCCTTCCTTCAGAAGTTTCTGGGTGACCAGCCATGTTAACACAGCTGCAGCTGTGTCTCCACAGGGATGTTGTTTTTACAAGCTGAAACCAAGAACAATTCCCTCAAAGATGCACTGAGGATAAAAGTGATTATGCGGTAAAGACCAGTGTTGTCGCTTGAGTGGTGCTTTGGCTCAGACCTTGTCCCTCAAAATTGGAGAACTGTAGGATCAAAGCTTAATTTAGGCTGAAAGGGACCCCCTGGAGGTGACCTAGTCCAATCCCCAATGAACCCCCAAATGCAATGTAGACTGTAAGTCATCGTCATGTCTCTGAGTAGAGAAACTTTGACAATAAATCTTGGCTTATTGGGGTTCAGTGGGACTTTTGTGGTAATGTAAGAGTGGCTTAAAGTTTGGCTGAGGATCACATCCGGACTCTTGCAGGCCCACATTACCCTCCAGAACCGTGGTAGTGCTAGTTCAAGTATGATCCCTCAGTTCATCACGAATCATGCGGCTGCCCTCACCACTCACAGCTGTATCTGCCTGGGACAGTGTGCTCTGTGCCCATCATGGTGGTTGTGCTTTCCTGGATTTGCCTGGGCAAACAATGGCCTCTTTGCCCCTGTGCAGTGCAGTGGAGGAGTCACAAAAGTTGGATCATATGCTGGTTTGTCCTCCTGGTGACAGGGTGGTGGGAATGTGGTGTGTGGGGCAGGCACCTGTGGACCCACAAGCTGTGAGGAGGCCACCACTGATGTTCTGTGGCTTCACGTGGGTGGTGGCCTTGCCTTGCTGTTGCTGCTCCCTTCTCGTGATGGTGTCCTGGCAGCTTTCCTCCCACCCTTTTGCAGCCAGGGGAGGGAAGGAGGGTGCTTAGAAACCTGCCTCTTTGCAAAGCAAATGCTTCAGCTAGCTAGAAACAGTCGTGTCCTGTCTGACCCTTGGTGGGAGGTGCATCTCGTTGCAGAGAAGGTTAATACATGCAGCATTTCTGCTCTCTGGATCCCAGAGCACATATGCTTGGAGCCCAAACCCTTCCCCAGACCTCCCAGGTTTCCATGAGTTTGCAACTGTGCTTCCTGCTACTGGTTGGTGTGGATGTATGAAAGGAACAAATGTTGGATGTTATTTAGCACTTCAGTCAGGTCGTGCTGCAGCCAGGAAGTGCCATGGTCTGTAATGGAGAACATATGGGATCTCACACAAACACCCTCACTCGCTCTCTCCTTGTTTCCCTGCCTGTAAAATGGAAATAATAATTCAGTACCTCAAGGAAGAGCTGTGGGCCTTGCTTAACAAATGGATTTGCATGATGCTCACAGACCTTCATCCAGGAGGGGTGGCAGGAGAGTGTTTAGTGGCAGGAGCATTGTCAGTCTGTCTTCTTCTCTTGCTCCTGGTGGGAAGGAGATGCTGGGTGGCCTCTCTGGATGGCAGGCAGGGGCTCAGAATGCTCAGTGGTCCCTGACTACACAAGGATAGCACAGCAGAGTGACCCATTTGTATCCCATCTGCACAACCCCAGAGCCACTACTAGGGGCAAGATCAGCCCCATGCGGGGAGGTGTTGGATGGTTTCTCTTAGCCCTGTCATCCCTGTAGCCATCTGTGCCTGTTTCTCAGTGGTTGTAAGGAAAACTGGATCCCTCCCATGCAGCCATCCTTGCACATGTGTGCTCTGCATCAAGTGCTCGCTCCAAGAGATATGAGTAACATAGAAAAAAGACATCTTGAAAGATAGGAATATTTCTTCAGATAAACAAATAGTCTCTTGGCTTTTACTTTGTTACTATTTTTTCCTCTTCTTCCTCCTTTTTTTTTCCTTCGGTGAGAGTTTTTATTTTGCCTAACTTACCTTTATCTTAGAGCTGTATTTAAAAAATAAAAAAAAAAATTAAAATTATTTTCCTTTTCCATAGTGACCTTTTTGAGGCAGACAAAAGAAACAATCTTTAGAGAAGAGAGCTTGTTAAGCCAGAAACCCCTTCTACCTCTTCTTCCTCCTCATCCAGGGCACTGTGCCTTCAGTCCCCCAATCCTTCACTCTTGGTGTTGATTTCTAGAGAAGTAGAAGGGGTCCATTTTTCTTCCTGGTTCTTCAGGCTCTAACACACACACACATTGCCTCCCAGAGCTCGTTGATATTTTCTTGGTCTGTTTGCTCCTGCTGAGCCCAAAACACTGATGTGATGAGCTTGAGGTTGAAGACCTTTCAGGAGTGAAGGTCTGGGCTCCTGTAACACAGGAGTTCCTCTCCAGTTTTCAGCAACGGTCATTGTAAGAAGTCCTCCCAGTCCCCAAAGCCACCTGAAAATCACGGTGGCTGAGCAGGACTGTGACCAGGGGAGTGTGCATTTGGTCAGAGTGAGACCATGTCTCCCAGCATTTCAGTATAGCCTGAAAACCTGGAAGTGTGAGCACTCAGCACAAAAATTTCCATAAAACCCCAGCTGCTGCTACCTGGCCAGGGAAAACAAATTGCTGGGAGAGCTCCCAGGACCAAAAGAGCAAAAGAGGGTCCCTGGCACCCCCCTGAGAGGCAAGGAGGGGCTGGCACTGTGGCTGGGCTCATCCTGCGATCCTGTGTGGTAGCTGGTGAAAAATCTGTCAAAGCTGAGATGCGCTGAGAAAACCAGCTCACCGGTAAATGAAGTGGCATTTTGCCAGAGAAATTTTTGCTCAGCAGAAACCGTGTGGCTGCATCTGATATGGACTCTGTAAATGGCCATTAGACTGTTGTGGATGAGAGCGATATAATTGAATTTAAGGAAAAGGTTTAGGAGGGAGTAAACTTCTTTTTTTTGCATAGTTTCCCAGAAACATTTTTTTTTTCCTCTTCAGTTGGTAGCTGAAAATGTCAATAGGATGCATGTAATACCTGGAGACAAAAATAAGAACTAAGAGAGGGCAAATGAGAAGCAAAACTAGAGATGTCCATCTTCACTAGAGCTGGGTGTATGTAGCAATAAACGTTCACAAAATGCGCTTGTGAATAAAACATGCAGCCTGTCTTCCTTAGCGATTGTGACCCATTTTATTCCCAAACACTCCGCTGAAAAAGAGTTTCCTACCCACAAAGATGTTCACGAAAGCAAGCTATCTTTTGGAGTAATGTGAATAAATATAATTGAATGCTCAGGCTGGCGTTATTCTCACAGCCATGCTGAAGAGCCCTATCAGTTGCATAATAGGCTCGTGGAACAATCCGGCATGATTGCAAATAACTGGCGATGAGGAGGGGATGTCACCTAACTAGAGGCGACGTAGGATGACTTGCATGACCAATGGCATAACGTAAATGCTGAGTGAGGAGTAGGATATTTTCAGCAAAAGGGTCCCAGCTCAGCCATATGTTAAAATGCCTTCGTGCAAAGCACTTGTCACAGCTATTGGAAAAGCAAGCCCTCCCAGGCTGCTGGCTGATAACGCGGGGACAGATAGCAGGGCTGCGTTTGTCGGAGGATTTATCTGCTCTGAGCAACTTGATCAGCTTTAATCGTATGTGACAGCGATGTGAAGTCTGAAGTTGTGGTCAATCAGTTTGAATTAATCCCTCCATCAATGTCACTGAACCGAAGATCAGGGCAAGTTGGTGGTGTTTTCTCACTCAGCCCATCTCCGGGAGGAACAGCTCTTCCTGCCTGCAGGTGTTACCACCTTTCCTGCTCTGGACTACATTTCTCTCTGTGAGCCTTCCCTGCCCATGGCATCAGGGGTGGAGATGGAAATGAGCTCTTGGTTCACACAGAGTCTGTTCACCCCTGGCTGTTGCAAAGTCCTCTCCAGTGGGTTTTTCAGTTTTTTCCATGTGTAGCAGCAAGTTGCATTTTCAAATGCCCAAAATGCCTGGGCTTTCCCAGCGTCTCCCAGATGGCTATTACACATTAAACTATAATTGCACCGTCAGGGAGTTTTCCTTTCTGATGGTCTGCCAATACGTTCCTTTTCAAAAAATTATATCTATTGAGGTTAGCAGCTCGGGCAGGAAACAATCCAGACAAATGCAGGCTGCCCCTTCTTCGGGCCAATTAATCTGAACCAGATATCCAGTGAGAGGGTGACGGAGGAAATGCTGAATGAGAACTGTGGGGAGCACAGGGCAATTTGGCCAGGCTGTAAACTTGCAATTGAGATGCTGGCAGCAGCGCTCGGTGATTATGGGCTCCAGAGAGGGCAGAGCAGGACTCTGCTGCAGTGGGCAAGGCAGGATGGAGTTTACTGGCAGCAACCACAATGCTGTTATCCTTCAGGCATGCCAAGGCCAGCTCCATATTGACAAGCTGCTGGGCATTTCCGGAGGGAAGGCCAGCAAAGTGCTAGGCTGGAATAGCATTCCAGTGGGAATAACCTGTTGGCAAAGTGCAGGAGAGGAGCCTGCATTGCTCAGACCCCACCCAGGAAGCTGTTTGCCGTGCAGCACAGCACTGGCTGAAGGGCTGCCCCTGATCTTGGCAGTGCAGAGGGCACCTGTGGAAAATTAAGAACAGTTCTTTTGGGGCAGAAACACTCTAGGAATCTGGGTGGCTGCCTGGATGGGGCAGTGTGGACTGCAACAGAGCCAAAGGGTAGGGAAGTTGTGAGCAACTCATTCCTCTGCTCTGGAAAGTCGGCAGTATGCAGTGACTGGCAATTCCTGGCAGCCCCGTGGCAGGACAGTAAATTAAGAAAACACGATCTAACTTAAAACATGGTGAAGTGAAGAGGAAAAGCCGTGTATTTCATTTTCTTTTTTCCATCTATGAGGATTTAAGACCTTTTGGCTTAGAAAGAAATGAAAAATCGTTCTGAATGTTTCATTTTGACAATACTGAAATGAAATCTTTTGGCTGCCTGAAGAGTTGATTGGTCAACCCAGCCCCCCCCCTTTTTTTTTTTCCCTTTTTTTAAAAAAAATCAACACCTATGCAGACTGAGATGACCCCACAAAGATTTTGGTGCCATCGGATCTGAATATATGTCAGAAAAAGCTTTGCCAATTGTATTCATGTGCAGAATCAGCTCATCAAGGAGATGCCATGGGATGGGGACATTAATTTCTCCAAGGAATGCCATGAAGTCTGTGATCAGGTTCATAGTAATGAATGTTAACCAAATGGGGAGGAATGTGTATAGCAAAAGTTTGACAGAGAGCTCTAAGAGAAGGGGATTACTCTGAAATACTAAGTGCCTGTACACTACAAGCTGATTCGGAAAAAAAAAATCGTTTTTACTCATTCTCTCTCTCCCCCTCTATCCTCCTCTCCCTCTCTATCCTCCTCTCCCCTGTTTGATTTGTGGTTATAATACAAATAACACAATATCTATAAACCCTCTCTCAGTAGCTCCCTTCCTGGCCCTACATGAAAAAAAAACCTCAAAGTAACAGCAAACCTTAGGCAAAAATGTTCAGGAATGGGTAGCATGTCATATTTTCTATAGATTTTAGTCCTGCTAGTTGAGCTATATGAAAATGAATTGCAATGCAGCAGGGAGGTCAGCAAGAGCAGTTGTTAACAGCTACTCTCTTTCAAGATGCGTATAAAACCCCCCGAACACATTCCCTTTATGAAATATACAGCTGAAATGATAGAAGCTGCAATCCAAATTGCAAACGGTGCAAGCAGTGGGTCAAGAGAGGTGTGACCAGAGGAGAGAGAAACTGAGTGCAAGCACAGGAGGCCAATGCAGAGCAAGGGAGGGAACTGTATCATTTTGTGCAGAAAAGCCACAAAAGTGTCGCAGAAGCAGATAAAGGAGGATGTAAGCAAACATCAAAGAAGGGCTTGTAGCACTGCTTTAGAGAGGTTTTAGGGGAAATAATCCAGAAAGAGTGACTGGGAAATCTCTCCTTTTTTTCCCTTCTGTGTTGAGGAAAGCAGGCTTTACCATTGCTTGCATCCAGAGTTCTGCCAAGGAGAGAGGGACATGTCCTGCTGCAGGACACTCATTTTCTCTCTAGTCCCCTCTTCCCCAGCTGCTCAAAATGCTCATCTTTCAAGCAGCGGTCACTATTCCAGTCTGGGTCTGTGCAGAAAGGTGGATTTCTCTGGAAAAGAAATGTGGTTCAGCCAATTAGGAAGGAAGTCGTGATGTTCTTAGCAGCTTTTTGGCCAAAACCCAGGAGAATGAAAGGCAGAAATTAGGCGGGGAAATAATTTCTGCAATGAAGAGCTCTCTCAGCTTATGTCTGCAAAGTTGACTTTTTCTTGAGCACATTTTGATTGCTTTAAAGTCATGTACTGTGCGTGCATGGTACTTTTTTGTGTGGCTAAGCTCTCAAAGTGAGCATCTGAACAAGGCTTTGCAGTCTGCATGAGTGGCTGATTTCCCTGCACAGCGACAAGCCTGGTTAAATGTATCGTGGGCTGAGCAAAATGCAGACAGAGCCCCAGCCTGACCCTCTGCAAAGCTTGGAGAGGGGCAGAACACCCTGCACTGCAGCTCCTTGGTGGAGCTTCCAGGGGTGAGGCATCCACAGCTTCTCTGGTGACCTGTTCCAGTGCTTCATCACCCTCACAGTGAAGAATTTCTTCCTAGTATTTAATCTAAACCTGCTCTCTTTCAGTTTGGATCTATTCCCCCTTGTCCTGTCAGTACATGCTCTTGCACAAAGTTCCTCTCCATCTTTCTTGTAGGCTCCCTTCAGGTATTGGAAGGTAGGATGTGAGGTGGACAAGAGATACAAAAGCCAAAATTCAGTGAGGTGGTGAAGTATGAGGGATATTCTGCACCTTGGGCAAACAGACATGATGTCCACAGCTACTTCTGGCATGCAGCAGTACTTCAGACACATGCAGACCAAAATCCCTATTTACCTTATGTTTTTCTTTAAAAGAAATAATCAAAATTAAAACAAGCCTTCCCTTGTTCCCAGACTAGGGATGAAACAGGTACAGAGGGGAAGGGGTGCCCCATGGGCTGTCAGATGCCAGCTCCCCACAGACAGCAGCTTCATGCAGGTGGCCATCACCAGCCCCTGGTAAGGGGAAGAAGGGACTCAAGCCCACACAGGGGTTTCTGGCTGTGACAGGGGGGGACAGTCACAAACCCAGCCTACTCTTGGGATGTATGCAGAGGCATACAGCCTCTGTGTGTGGGGAGGAGAGGTGGGTGCCCTCAGTGCCCCCCATGAGCCAGGGTAGTTTGCTTCACATATTTTCTGCTCAAGAAATCAGCAGAGAAACCCCTGCTAGAGCCAGTCCTCTTGGATCTCTTGACTTCTTCCCTTCCACAACTCACAGCATCCTCCTCCCTACATGGGAAGGGGTGCAGCATCCTCAGAGGGCTGGGTAGCACCTCAAGACCTGTGTGAGGTCAGTCTGGGGGCCTCTGTCACGGGCTGCAGTCCTGCTCTGGCTGGAGGACAGAAAGGGTAACAGGAGCTGGCAGTGCCGTGTCTGTCATCCCCTGGGATGGGAAGCTCAGTCTGAACCAAAGGGGCCATTTAGCATTGTGAATTATTGAGTGCTGTGCAACGTGGAGGAGCTGAGTGAGTCAGCTGAGGTCGGGCAACCTGTGCTCCACTTTTAGAAACACAGGCTGACCAGGGAACAAAACATCCTCCAGCCCACCAAAGCTGCACTGTGCAGGCTGGAACCCCTCGCAGCCAGGTGGGGATGATGTGGGGGAATATAGGAGATGATGCTGGGGGTCTCACTGGTTGCAAAAGAGGAAGAGATGCACTCTCCCTCCAGGGATGGAGAGAGCAGGCTGGGCAGTGAGCTGTGAGCACACTGCTGGTGCTTAATATTTATTAATGACTTGGAAAAGTGGGGGAAGCAGTGAAGCAGCAAGTTTTGCAGATGGCATGAGATAATTTAGGATAGAAAAGACTGTGCAGGCACCCAGTGGGACTTACCCAAGGTAAGGGGCAGGCGATCCTGGCTGTTGACACACGTAGTGGGCAAGGCTGCCTCGATGGCACTGCCACCTTGCCGGGTTCTCAATCGACTGCAGCCGCCTGGGTGACAGTGGGGGGAGGCTGGGTGTCACCACACACAGCTCACTGGGAACATCTGCTCGGGCTGCAGCAGCTGTCTCAGAAGAGAACAAAATGGCTGGCTATATAAAGAACAGCATTAAAAAAAAAAAAAAAAAAAAAGAGCCATGCTGAAAATACCACCTTTCCGCTGTCTAAGCAGAGCAGGTGAATTATGGACTGGAGATGTCCTCTTGTTGCATGAGTAACAGATGAGGAACGTGGAGCAAAAATGAGCAGAGAAAGTGATGGATGCAGAGAGGCTGAAAATAGCAACTGTCTTGGTCCCACCTGTATCAGGAGGACTGAGGTGAGGTGTTTGAAAAACAAAGACAAATCGGTTTATCCCCCGAAATGAGCCACAAGCAGAGAGACATCTATGGACACTGACGGACAAAATGGCTAATGTGGGCAAAAGGATGGATCCTTTTCAGTTGTGTAGCATCAGCCTAGGGGATAAGAGTGCAAGATACATCGTGCACACCAAAAGTCCAGCATGAGTCAGGGCAGGGCTGTACATGTAAATCACAAAGACATTCATGTTTTGTGTTGGGGTTAGGAGTTGGCAAGGCAGGTTGACTGGGCTGCAGCTCCCAGAATTGCCCTCAAGGCTCCCTGCAGCTCTTCACTGAGACATGGCAGCAGCCACAGTGCCAAAGTGATGCTGAGCTGGGAGGGAAGGTCTGAAACCATCAGCTAGCATGTGGGACCCCAATTACATCTTCCCAAGAGAGGACTGAGGTGCTGGGCCATGCCACCAGCATTGATGGGGAAAGAGGCAGAGAAGATGGGGGTTTGCATCGAAATGCCTGCTAATCCTTGCCTCTCCACCTACCCACTGACACCCAGGACTAAGGTTTGGTCTTTTACCTGTACCAGGGTGGCAGCTCCTCTTTGCTCCACAACATTTGCTGCTTGGTGCAATTGTCTGCAAGATAAACACAGGGTACAAAGGTTGTGCCTTGGCAAGGAATGGGGTAAAAATGCAAGTTGGAAATAGCCTGTCTCAGAGACACATATTTGTATTGCTGAGAAGGAGCTGCTTCTCACCCAGGATCTTAAAGCAGTGGCTCTGTAAACAGCATTTGGTCCCTGGCACAGGTCTTCACTCCTCCAGAGAGAGGCAGGGGGAGTCATCTCCCATCACGGACACTCGTGGTGCTGCTTGGTAAAATTCTTCTAGGGTGGTTAGTTAAATCACTCAAGCAAGACAAGCCTTTGCCTCCGATACAGTTAGGAAATGTGACCTAGTTAAGCCCAGACATTTCTGAGTGCGATGAAATGGAAGCGACTTGCGCTTGCTGAAAATTGACACCAGAAATAGGGCATTTGCTGCTCTCCTGGCCGGCAGAGCACCGAGCCCCAGTGTGTGTGGTGGGTGCAGGAGGCAGGACCCTGTCACAGCAACCCTGTCCCAGTCCTGCTCCTCTGCAGGGACTGTCCTGCCAGGGACCCCTGCAGCCCTGGCCATTCCCCCACCGTGTCTCTTTCTCCTCCATGAAATCCAATTAAAGGGTGAAATGAATTTTGGAGTCACTGCTACAGGCTGGGAAATGTCTGTGCATGGAGGAGGGGTGGAGAAGGTCTGTCTGCTGGTGCTGGAGCAGCAGAGAACTGGCTCTGGTCTCGTTTTAAGCCCAGCCCCACTGAAAAGCTGCTGCCGCAGCTGCAAGGGAACTATAAACGTATCATGCAATAACGTTATTGCTTTGATGGATGCTGGAGAGGCTTTGAATGCCTTTTCTTTTTTTTTTTCTTTTACAGTGTGGCCTTGTACCTTGCAGCTTCCCTTGCTGTAATGTGCCGGTTCCTTTTGTAACTCAAATCCTGCCCCCTCCTCTCTTTTAATGGGAATAATACCTTCGTTTGCTGTCCCTTTCCTGGAGGAAAAAAGAAATGCTCTACCATTTGAGGAAAGAAAAGCCTTTGTCCTCTCCTCTCACTGCACCCAGAGCAAGTTTATGTCTCTCCAACATGGGTTAGCACAGAGGTGTCCAGAAAGGAGCACCAGTGCAGGCTGTCCAAGTGCCTGGAGCTCTTCTCTTGGAGAGGAACTGGCCTTGTGGGGACTGCAGTCTCCTTGGGAGGAAAAACAAACTTCTTGGTGCTGAAAGTCATTGTTTTTGGCATTTTCTTTCTCAGAAACAGTTTCCCTTTTGACAGTGCTACACTTGGGGCAGTCCACTCAAATGAACTGCTGATGTCTTGGACCCTCCAAGGGGCTGACATGAGAGCTTAGGAGTGCACCACAATGATGTGACCTCAATTTGCCACTTTAGGAGGGTTCTACAGATGGCTGGACCGGCTGATGCGATGGGTCCTTTCCCGGAAGGATCCCCTCCATCCTCCCTCACTTCTCAGCAGCTTTCCTCCATCCCTCCCTCCCCTGTGTTTTCCCCTGCACACCCTCAGGCTGTGGAGTCCACTCCTGCCAATTCAGACTGAGGCCAAAAGCACCGAGGGGTTTGCAAGGCAATTAGGTTCAGAGCAGAAAACTCCCTGAAGGCTATGAATGCTGCAGGCACAGCCCCTGGCTGGGGGAGCTGCTCTGCTGTGGAGTGCCAGAGGCTGGGAGAGTCCTCTGGGGAAAGTCACACTCTACGCCTGTTCTGGCCTTTCTACACTTTTTCCTTGGACATCTGCTCCTGGCTGCTGCTGCAGACAGTGTACCAAGCTGGATGCCCACCAGCCTGGCGAAGGGTGGTCATTACTACATCCTGCACTTCTGTAGTTCTCTGGTTTTGTTCACCCTCCTTATTCCATCTCTCTGGCTTTTTCCCTGATAACAAGACTTCTTCTCTTTCCCACTTGGCTCTGGCCCTGTTCTCATCTTAGACAATTTGTTTCAGCGTTCAGGCCTTGCTTGGCTTCAGCAGTGGGTGACTCATTCTCTGTGCCTTGCCTCAGTCCCACCTCTTGGCTGTCTCTTGGACATCTGCTATGCACTGCATCCTTCAAACATAGCCTGCCTGCCGATGCAGCCCTGCTCTGTGCCCTCACACAGCCCCTTGACAGCAGAAACTTGCCTTCCCTGCAGGGCTGAGGCCTCTCCAAGGGCACAGTGGGTTCTCCTGTGGATAGCATCAACAGCAAGTAGTCCTCTCCTCTTATCCCCAGCCTAAAGTTATCTCCCAACCAGCCTGGAGTCACGAGTGCAGGAGGAGGACAGAGCAGCACAAGCTCCTGTTGTGCTCACCAGGCTGTCCCTGGGCACTCAGCAAAGGGATTTTTGAGCTCGTTGGGTGTAAGAAGCCAGCTGCAGCCAGATACCTGCTTCCATTGCTGCCCCGTGGCTCCCTCCCTGCTCCTGCACCCACATCCTGAACGTGCCTCACTCGGCATGCTCTGCCTGCCTCTTTTTCTTCATCGCCTGCCCTGCTGCTGGGTGGCACAACTCTCGTGATGAATTCCCCTCTCATGGGAGAAGGAGGAGGAGGAGAGCTGTTTTGCACAACCCGAGGCCCTGCAGACAAGAAGGGCTGTCCTATCCCAGTTTGTTTCACAAACTGGATTCCCCAGAGACCCCAGTTTCTCGGGACTTCTAAGTACAGGGAGCTCATTGTGGAGGAATGCATTTGTACCCAAAAAGATGGTGTAAGAGCATGATGTCTTTTATTCTTTCAAATTTGCTTCCATGTAGGGCATAGGAGTAAGATGTTGCTGGTTAGCAAGAGTATAAAATCTAACAAAAGTAGAAGGCTGCATTTCAGGCCAGTATCATTAGCCTAGACAAAGTTTGATCAATGTGTTTTCTTTCTTCCCTTCTCTCCTAAAATGAATTCAGACCAGGCCAATATTTCCTTCTTGGTGAGGGATTTCTGAGGTTCTGACTCCATGGAAAGTTTGACTGGCGTGGGTGTGCGGCCAGTTTTTGAAAACAGCATTTGTTGGGGGTTTATTCAGCGCTTGGAATATAAAACTGAACAAAGCATATACATTCAGTTGCTGAGCTAAGAGTCAGGGCTTTATGTGTGTACTGTTCAAACACAGGGGAGGGACTCTGCTGCTGCAAACCCAAACCAATTGGCTGAATTAAATACAAAGATATGCACTTAAGAAACTCCCGTGCAGATTTGCAGTTGAATAACAACTGTGCTGAGAAGACAAAACCCAGGTGCATTTCCAAGTGAAAACTTCCATAGCTACTTAATGTCAACAATAATAATTCCTGTTATATGTGCCTTTCACCTTGAAGCCTCTTCCAATGCTTTGTAGGTCTGTGTGTACATTTGATCGTTTGCCCAGCACTGAAGGGGAGGCTCTGGTGTGGGATATAGCAGCCATGCTCTGTTATCTACAGTGCCCTTGGGCTCCTTCTCATTTCAGAGCACACACAGTGTTGTTAGCTCTCTAGCTTTCTCTTCCAACCTCCTTCCCCTGCATTTCTCCTCCACATCCCTTCTTGCATCCCTTGCTCCCACTCCTGCCCTTCTGTGCTGCATTTCCTGTTCCTGGGCAGCCCTCCCTCCTCTCATCTGGGAGTGCACCATCCCTTTTCCTTGGCAATCCTCTGCAAAACCGTCCTCCTAAAGTACTCCCCCTTCTTTCCTCTCCTCCAGACTCCTCTGAACTTGAACTCTTGAATTTCAGTTGAATTTGCATGCCATGCCTGTTTTAACTTGCACACAGCCCGGGACAGCAAAGATGTTTTATCTACAGTGACAAATTGCTGCGTTACTTTACAGTGCTACATGGAGAGAACAACCACTCTAACGGCACTGCAACCTGATGGACATAAGGTGCCAGGGAGAAGAGGTTAAAGAAAACAAAGGTCAGTGCTGCTTTATTAAGTCTGAAAGCAAAGAAATGTACATAAAAGCTGTCTATATCTAACACTTTGCATCTAGACCCTTTCTGAGATCATCAGCCCAGAGTCTCCTGTTACAGGCAGAGGAAGGACAAACTTCCTTAACCCTCAGGGGTGGTGAGAGCATACTGATCTTAAGAGCCACCTAGCAAACCTCCTCCAGGCCGAGGCTGAGGTTCCCAGCTGTCAGTTATACCAATGGTTCCATTTAAGCTCTTTTAAGTGAGGAATCCAAGGCCATGTGCCTAACCTCACCCAGCTGATCCTCTGCCTTACCTGTTCACTTTAATTTTTGTTTCTGGGCTGGGCTGTTTGGGGCAGATGTGGTAAGGAACTGCCTCACTTCTGCATTGAAACAAGTTGGGATTTTTGTCCCAGTAAAATCTCACGGAAGTCAATCCTAGAGATGCACTTATTGGACAGTCAGGTCCTTCTTCTAATTTCCAGCTGAAATGCATTCCTGGCAAATTTATAGACACTTGTTTTTGTGCCAGCAATGCCCTTTCACTCAAATAGCTCTTCTCTCTTCCTGGTACTTCCCTTCAGGGTATTTGTAAGCAACAAATATATCTCTTCCCAGCCTGCATTTTGCTAGACTGTAGAAACCAAGCTCATTTAGTCTCTTCTTGTGGAAGAAAGCTCTCTCCTCTCAGGTCGTGATGAGAGAGAAAGGCAGAAAAAAAGGCAATTTTAATTTAATTCATCTTTTAGATGGACATACAATATTCTGTACTTCTGTGATGGCATTAAAATCTTGCTATTTCTATTAGAAATCCCTCATCTGACATGTCTTAGGCTCACATTTGTCTTTCTCACATCTGCATGCTACTGCCAGCTTACAGACATTTGATCAGCTTGTGAGCTCAGGTCTTTCTCCTCCTCTGTCACTTCCAACTGATGAGCTCCCAGCTGGTAGCAGAAATTCTCATTATTACTCCCTCGGGGCACGACCTTGCATTTTGTACTATTAAATCTGATTCCATCTCTATTGCTTCTGTCCCTTTTTTGTAGGAAAACGGCTCTGATTAGTCACCATATAATGCCTTAGAGACCTAAAGACACATTCACTATATTTTTATTTTTAGAAACTGTTTGCTGTTTCAGTATTTTCATTCAATGAATGATGCTGATGTCTCTCTGTATTTCCACTTCTCTCTAACAGAAACTCCAGGCTGATGTGCAGAAGGGCAGGAAAAAATTGCCTTCCAGATGAAATATATGGCAAGAAGAGCTATATTTTCAAACCATTTCAAGGAAATAATTTTGTAAGTTATTTGTCACTCTGCTGCACAAAATGATCAGACACACTGTCCAATCAACAGCAAACCAGAAACTAACAGGTATGAAAATGTTCTGTTTTATCTAACTATTTTTCCAGTGATCCAGATTTACTGTGAGTCAATTTACTGCATCTCACTGCTGGGATGCAGCTCTCATCTACAGAGCTGTCACAGTGATGGCTCCCAGCACTTTGGGTTTTAACCATTAAAACTATTTTTATGATGTTCAAAATACTTCAGAAACAACTGCTGTTACTGCTTAATTTTGCGCTTAATTACTGTGGCAGTGGGCAGCTTATGAAGATCTGTGATGGTGATGAGAATTCATTTACTCTAACCTCTCATTTTCAATTACAAATAATGCTGTGTGGAGATCATTTTACCCAGAGAAGGTCTGGTGTAATTCAAAGCATCCCCACATCCTTAGGATGCTGCAGCCACTCTGAAGTATCTGACACTGCCGGTGCTTTATGGAAAAATGTATTTCAGAAAATAGCTGGGGAGAGGTGCCCACAACAGTACTGCAGAATTTTATCTCCCATGTCTAGGTTGTCTGGTAGATGTTTGTGAGGTGTTTCGTAGGGCTGTGAGCTCTTCACTGGCTTTGTAAGTGTTTGAGCAGCACCTAAAGCAATGGGGCTTCCTGACCTGAGGCGACCTCTGCCAGGTCCATCTCTGAAAGTGAATATCAAGATTACTGAGATTGCTTGTCAAACAGAAAAGTCTGGTGTGTGCAGGGAGCTGTAGTCCTGACAGGCTATTAAAATCAAAGGCCTCTTCAATTTGTTCTTGCTTATGCAAATGGGGGACATTCCAGAAGCACATGATGATTTGCCATAGAGGTCTTCAGATGGACAAAATTAGTTTCTCATGAAAGAACCAAATTTTCTTTCCACACTGCGTTGTGCACTTGCTCTGGGGATGCCTTCTGTGCTGGGATGCTGTGGGGAAGGGGACTCTGGGGATGGACTCTTGCTGTGTGCCCATGTTACAGGCTTTGGTGGCATCTGAATGACCTGCTCAAAGCACCAGCACCTCTGTGCACCCTTTCAAGCTGTGCATCATGGGCTTGTGCCAGCAAAGATTGTGTTTCTTGCCTTGTCCAGACATGCTAATGAGGCACTCTGACAGGGCTTACCTTTGGACATGTGAAAGAAAATAGCAGAGGGAGATGGAAGGCAAAGCATGATTTTGGAAGCATGAGAACTTCTGAAACATTAATCTGGTAAATAACTCCCTGCCAACAGAATTTCACTAAACCACTGATCTGAATCGTGTCACAGATGGCATCGTCTTCCAAAGTGTTAGCAAAACACAGGGCTCAACCTTCAGTGCCCCTGCATCGCTATTTCTGATCCAGCACAACAACATGCCTGCAAAAGACAGAGCTTTTAATAACTGCAACTCAGGAGAAAAACTAACCAACCTTGGTTGGGATCTGAATAGCTGCCTTGCAGAAGGAGAATTGCCCATTTTGCTCAGG
The DNA here is from genome assembly GCA_024500445.1 of Entomyzon cyanotis. Classification (NCBI taxonomy): domain Eukaryota; kingdom Metazoa; phylum Chordata; class Aves; order Passeriformes; family Meliphagidae; genus Entomyzon; species Entomyzon cyanotis. Next base: position 2,754,224 of record JAKEPQ010000755.1, on the reverse strand, counting down.
GCAGCAGTGAAGATGGGCTTATAGGATACCCAGTACCACATATTCTGATAGACTGTGAGATCTGCTACGATGCTTTTTTATAAGTGTAAAATTTCAACTGGCATTTCTGAATGCAAGACAAAGGTGCTAGGCTTGATAAAGTAGGACCAACCATGGCAGAAATGGAAGAAGGAGGAAGAGATTGCATGTCAGCTGGCAGCCTCCATTTATGGCATTTCAGGGCTACAGGAGAATTTAGGCTTGAAACATTGTTTTAAATACTAAAGCCAGAGCAAGGTGATGCCAGGATGGATAAACAGTAATACTCCTGGGCATGTAATCTCTGATGCCAGAAGCTACATCAGTATTATCCTAGCCAGTGACCTTTTTGGCGCCTGAATTTACATGCTCATCCTGTGTCTCACCTTCTCAGTCAGAAGAGATTAATGGTCCCCACCTCCCTACATCTGGTTTCCATGCAGGAGGACATGGTAGCTCCAGGTTGGATCTTTGGCTGGGTGCTCATTAGAGTGGCCAGGACCCTGAGGAGAGCCACAGCACACATCTAGAGGCATGTAGCACCTCTTCCTGTGGCCTGTGGCCTGGCAGGAATTCCTGTTGGAATTTCACAGGAAGAAGAGCTGAGATTTCCACCACCCTGGTTTCCCAAGGAGGGACAAGCCTCCCAAGGACACTGGCACATGTCTCTGGGGCTTTGCCCTGTCATCTCTCGAGCTATCACTGAGAAGTCTTTCCAAAAGGTCATCAGCTCCTCCTCAAGCAAAAAGATGTTCAAAGCACAATGCTAAAGATTGCAAAAGCAAACCCTCCACAAGCAGGAAGGCAGTGGAGGAGAGCCAGAATAATGGTTGCCTTGTGCAATCTAATTTTGGGCCCCATGAGTGTCCAACTTGCCTGCTCCTTTAGCCCCTGGAGCTCTGCCTTTCTTCGTGCACAGATTGCAGCTGTGGAGGGGCTGAACAGCAAAGCATGAGGACAGAGGAGGCTATTGCCAGTTGACCTATACTCCTTTCTTTGGAGAAGCTGCAAAGTGTGTAGGCAAACCCTGGGCAGCTCAGAGGGGTACCAGAAATAGCTGCTTCTTCCCATCAGGTGAGCTGGTGACAATAAATACAGGAGTTGCTGTAAGCACTGCAGCGTTATACTGGTATTATAGAAGAACCTAAGAGGAAATTAATAGGAGCAGGATAACCAGATTTGAATAACGTGTATTACAAAAGGCTGAGGAAACCATCAGCCCTAGGCAAGACCTCTCACAGAAGATGTCAGCCCAGCCAGTTAAAGTCAGGCAGCGTTAGAAGAAACTGAATGTAATGCCAACCTGCATAACAGACACTGCTGCCACCTATCACAGTAATGAGATTCCACAAAGAAAAGCCCATCTCGGTGGCTTCCAGAAGGGTTTCCTTTGGCAGACAGCTGGGCACCTGGGCTGATTAAACACAGATACACGTTTGAACAACTGGAACAGCCTATCATGTTTTATTGTACCCAGGCAGTTGAAGATACAGCAAACACATCCAGCCCATTTTTAGCTCAGCTCTGAATGTATACACTCTGTGAGATAACTCACCATTTAGTGCCTGCAATGAACACAGTGCAGCACAGAACCCATCAGCAGTCCTTTCATGGGAATTACAGCCTGCTCAGGCCCCAGGGGTGGGAATAGCAGCTTGCAGCCTCTGCATAGATTGGCTGTCACCCCATCCTGCAGGCTGATGGAGAAAAGCACAACAGTGACACTTTTGGTTAGAAGACAGGAGCTGCCACAGGGTTTCCTCTGTGCTGCAAGAGGACCTGAAAGCAGGACTTGGCCTTGAGTGTCTCCACCCTTGGCTGTGCACGCAGTACAGCTGTGATGCTTCCTGGCTGGCCAGGGCCACAGGCAGAGCCTTGTCCCTCCCAGCAATACATTGGTGAGGTTCTTATACCTTTTCACTGCTTTGAAAATCAGCCGCTGCCAGTCTCAGTTAAGGCACTGCCAGCTGGAGTTGGGACTGTGCTTGTGGTTTTGATCTGTGATTGCCTGGTGACTTGTCGAAAGCAGTAAGAGTCACCAGGAAAAGAGCTGGAGTGAAACCTTGCAGACACTGGGCTTGTAGGCAGGAAGCTCTTCACACCCCGTTTCTCCCCACAGAAAGGTTTTGTCTGGCACTCAGAATGATCTGGGTCCCAGTTCCCTTCCTCAGGACCCCACTGCCACCCTGACAAATCCTGTCAATCTCAGCAAAACTGGCTTCTAGCACCAAGCTTTTTGCAATGCCCTACTTTACAGCCAGGGCTCAAGCAACAGTGAGACCATCTAGGGAAAAGAGAGGGACACTGCAATTAAGTGAAGAGATGCAAACCCCTGATTCCTTAAATCACCCAACACCTGGAAGCCACTGGCAGTCTCACAGCACAGGCAAAATACCACTTTCACTGGTATTATGATCACCAGTGAGGGAAGCAAAGCATCATTCAAGGAACAGTGTCCACAATGCATTTGTACAAAATATGGCTTTAATTGCACTCAAAGGCTGACAAGGCCTCCTCGGTGTCCTTTGAAGTCAACAAAAAGATTCCTGTTGACTTGAGTGGGCATTGGCTGAGGACCACAAGCTGCAGGAGGGTCTGAGTCACTGTGATCCCATACAAGACTATTAAGGAATGGTTTTGCCTCCCTGGGAAGCCACTGGTGTCAGAGCCAGCAGAACTGGGAGCCCATGGCAGCCAAATCAGAAGCATGGATTTAGCAAAACTCCCATGCTGTGATGTTCCCAGTCACTTCTGATCTGTAGAGGAGTTGCTTGCTGGTCCATAACACTCACCCCTCAACCACACCATCCTGTCCCATTTGTAGAGAGCCACCCTTCTAGAACTACAATTTTCCTACTTTTAAAATGGGACCAGGTCATCAACTGGGGCACAGCTCAGAATCTGGCCTCTTTTAGATTTTCTCCCCTCCTTCATCTAGAAGAAATGGCAATCCACACTAAATTTTAAAACTGGAAAAACTATCAGATCAGATTCAATTAGCCTCTTTCCACCCCTTGCATATGCCTGAAATAAAGCTTCTGTTATTGGAGTTTAGCTGACGATGCTTTTGTGCAAGGAAGGAAAGGCTCCAGTTAGTTTTTCTGTAACTGAAGCCATATGGAATTGAAACTTGTTGAATCAATAATGAAACATGTCTGTGTCACAGAGCAGTTTTGATTCCAAGACATACAGTGGACTGTTTGCAAAGTCACATTGCTGGTTAAAACTATGTTTTTTTAAAATCGACAAATAATTTAGGGACTCAGCTGCTTAGGAGGATATGGTCTATTTGATTGCCTGAGAAACTTTAAAAAATTCCCAACCAGCCTGAGGTTCTCTGTTGACTCATTTTCATAATACATTTAAGTACTGTGGCAAATGCTTGCCAGCCATTTAGGCAAGTAGCTTAAGACACATCAAGAAATACAAAGCAAAAATGATTTCAATGTCCTAATTTCCCATCCCTCCTTCCCAACACATGCACAGTAGCTGCACTTGAGAAGCAGGTGAGTTGCTAATGCAGATTAAGTTGTCCTTCGAGAAGCCACTGCAATTAATCCACCCAGTAACCCCCGAATAAAGAAATACTTCCGTGACACATCAGTGTTTCCAGATTTGGAAAGGATTTGACAAATGCCAAACTGAACTCGCACAGCAAGTGAACTGTGGTGGAGAAAAGGGTGTGCAGCTCCTGAGGAGGGCATGGAATATCTAAGAGGGTAAAGAACCGACTTGCTCAACGATAGCATTTATTTTATTTTATTTAGATGCTTGGCAGTAAAGAAGGGCGTTGGAGGATGTCAGAGGTACTTCAGAAAAGCTTGCTGGTGACTAGAAAGGTCTTCACTTTCTCTTAGCATGCAGGTAGCATGCCCACAGCCACCTGAAGTCCAGCTATATTGCAATATGAGGTATTCCCCCTCGTTTTGCTTCTTGGCCTCAGTGTCATGCAGTTTTGTAATGTGAATGTAAAGTAGCATTTTGTGGAACTCAAAAAGCTTTGGTAATTCTTTTCAAAATGCTTAGCTTTTCTGAATGTCCTTTATTGGCAATGCTGGGCTACGTCTGCCCTGAGAACATCACAATTCATAATCTCTTGCTTCCCACCAGCTCTGGGTGTAAGACAAGCATAAGACCCCCGTGCTCTCTGAGCAGGAGGAATGCTGCATGGTGGTGGACTCTTGGCTGGCAGCTCGGGTTTCCTCCTCAGGGACTGTGGGAGCAGATGCCTGGAGCTGGTTTTCTTTCTTTCCTCTCTGATTCGGTGCTGGGTAATTAAGGACTGAAAGGCTGCCTTAAGTGCAGCCTTGGGAATTGTATTTTTCTGCAGAGGGTGTTGCCTGTTATCAGTTATTGTATTGTAGTAGGGCCTAAAAATCCGATGCAGATATGATCCTTTCTTGGAAAGGTTTAGTATTGGAACACAATAACCAGGGAGGCAGATAAGAAGATGCCTAGGATTATGGTGCACTGTGGCACTGTAAATGGAGGTAACCTGAGCCAGAGAGCGCTGGAAAGAGGCAAACACTGGTGGCAAACCGTTCAAATCCCAGCCCAGCACCTCCAGCACAGAATTTGACTCCTGTAGCAAGGGAATCAAAACACCACAGGGGACAAAATCATTACTAACCAAAATATCTGACATCATCTGTGGTTGTATGGGAACCTGCCTGTCAGTAGGGGTAAATACATACATATGTATATATATATATCAGTTTCCTGGTGTGGATTTTCCATAGCAATTTATCACTTCGGCAAAAATAAAAACCTCAACAAAACCCAAACAAATGAAGTGAAAAAACAAAAGAGCGCAATGTCTCATAATAAGCTCTTTCTGTTGTGGCAGCAGCTGCAGTTTCTCCTCTCAGATTTCTTTGCTGTTATTACCCAGAAAGAATCAGCAGCTGCTTAGGAAATATTCCAGAAAGATTCATTGAGAAGTTCCTGGCTGTTTTTCACATACTAATCTGACAGAAGTAACTTCTTCAAGGAAGGGGAGAACTCTCCTGGTTTTTGTCTGCTCCTCATAAATTAGTGGGTTCTGATAATGTGGTTATCTACAAGGGAATAACAGCAGGAAAAATAAAGAAATAACACGTCCTGGTGATGGGAGACTAGTAAGTTTTTTATATTACAGAGCGGGTGTGGGAACTGCTTAGGTTATTTTAATGGTTGTGTTTGCATCTCTTCAAAAACTTTTTGCACAACCAAACTGCTTTCCAAACGGGCGTATCTGGAGGCAACACCCATAAGAGGGATCATTTGGAAGAGGCATAGCACATGCTCCTCTAAAAGTAGGATACCTTCAGGACATATTAACTGTGTAGTTATTTCAGCTCTGTGGTGCTCTGTGCTTTAGGAATGGAGCATGCAGCCACCAGAGCCTGGGTGGGGAAGCTGCTGGGGTGGAGCTCAGTGGCACAGTCCACATCAGTGGCTCTGGGCAGGCACTCCCAGGGCTGAACTTCCCTGTTCTTTCTTTCATGGCTTCTTTTAACTGGGATGTCTCCTCAAAAAGAGGATTCCTCCCCATAATGTGGATGCCTCACGAGAGGCAGAGCTGGTGTCTGACCCCAGCCAGGGATCTGGCAATCGGTGCTTGTTAAACTAGTCAGGAGGAAGAGCAATTGTGTCAAGGCTCAGTGTTCCCTCAAACCCTGAGCCTTTCCCCTGCCATTGGCCCCTGGATGTAGGACAAATCACATTCTCATTTCCAGGTCTCTGGTGCATGAGGGCACAATTCAAATGTCATTCTTTGAATGATGTTTGCCCATCGTTCAACATCAAGGCATGTTTGCCCTTCCCCTGTCCTTCTGTGTCACAGGCAGCCCTGCCTCTGAGCTCACTCCAGGCAAAAATCCAAACCTCCTGTTGGCATCCAGAAGTGGAGACATGGATCTTCACAGAGCATCATGCAGCCTCCAAAGAGTACTGATCTTGCTTCATGGAAAACTCAATGAAAAAGTTACTTCTTCCTCTTCTGCTCTCACTAGTGACTAGGCGAAAGAAAAACCCCTACAAACCCCCAAAAGAAGCATGTGATTCTTCCCACAAAAGGACTGAGTAAAAGCAGTTTGGATCTGTGATGTCCAATGCTACAAAACACTGTCCACTGAAGTATACAAGCTCTTGGGAATGTGGGAGAGATAATTGGAGGTTAATAGAGCTTTTACTGCTGGCTGACTGGCCGATTTTTTCTATGAAAAAATCCTGACACTTTCCCTTTATTGAAGTGAGTTCATGATCATCTATATAAAAGAAAGCTGTATTCTGAGAACATATATGCATTTGCATACGGATGGTGTTCTCTTGAAAATTATTTGAATAAAAATAAAAGAAGAATGAAAACAGGAGTTTTCACTCAAGGGAAAAGTTAATGAACTCACTTCTCTTTCTTTCACTCCCTGATTAAATATTATGTTACCATTTTATCTTTGTGCATGAAGAGTAAAGCCCTATTCTGTATTTTGCCAGCTTCATTCATGAAGCTTTGTATTATTTTTACTGCAATAAAAAACTAAAAATTACTCTCTCCACATGAGAAGCAGAACAGGGAAGAGCAGTAATTCCCCACAGTATGGAGGAAGGAGAAAGTGAAAGACGAGACATCCTCTTTTGTTTGTTTGAATAGGCATGAGATGTGCTCCAACATGTGCTGGCAGGAGCAGTCAGAGAAGATTGGCTACAGAAACTCATCAAGAAATGCAAAAGGCATTACCTGCTATGTAAGGTATCAGTGAGACCTTCCTTTCTGCAGAGGGTTTTTTCCTTTAGTGCTCATTATTTCTGAGAGCCTGTGGGCTCATAGCAGATTGTGACGATGTTTTAAAGTTGACTACTTGATCATTCTAATTAGGATCCTGTGGATTTTCAGTGTTGCTAGCTAAGTGAATTGCAGTGCATTTTCAGTTAGACCAGCTGAGTACCACTGGACTTCTTGTTTCGCAGTGTCCAGGTGGCTCAGCTGAGCCAGTGCTACCCACATGGGGCACCACCTTCTTTCAGCTGGCAGCAGAGGCATCGCAACATTCACATAAATGAGCCCACATTCATATGCTAGAGTATGATTCCAGAATTGGCTTGGCATTTTATTAGCACTTCAGAAGGCTATTGCCATGAATTTGTCAGTCTCTGGATACATGAAATTTGCTAGGAGCTCCTGTCTGAGACAGGACAGCACCTGAAAACTGGTGCTATGTCAAAGCAACTTCGTGGGGAATGCCCATCACCTGCTAAACATGGCTGGGTTTCAAACGTTCTTGAGAATAAACAGTGTTGATTTTAATCTAGAAAGGGATGCTTTACAGAGGCTTAGTGCCTGAATGGCTTGCTTTTTTGTCTTGTTTGATTGGTGTTGAGATGTAAGCAGAGGCAACATGAAATCTCAGAAGAGATATTCACATGCAAACCTTGTAAACACACAGTGTTCTCGGGGCAGGGTGGGGGAATGTAAATTCCAAGTATATGAAAATTAAAAACAAATAATGAATGGAGAAAGGAGATTTAAAATGTAGACGTGGACCCCTCTGTCCAAGGATTTAAACTGTGCTGTTGTTCCTGGCCCATTGCTCTAGGTAGTAGGAGCAAGGCTTCTAGCTGCCAGTCAACCATTTTCTTTTTGATAATTATTCACATTGCTGTAGAAACGGAAATTATCTCTATTTTCTCACTTCCCAATTGAAAACTGTAATTGCAGCTGCTCCCTCCTCCTTGCTTGGAAGTTTTACATGCAGAGAGTCATCAGCCAGGCTTGCCTTAAATCAAATCTTCCCATGCAGCCTGGGTTATAATCTCGTGAGCACAGCAGCTGCCTAGTCACAGCAAGGAGAAAAGCAGCACATCTCTCCAGCCACTGGCTAGGAAATTCTTGCTAAAAGAAAGGGGCTATGCCTTTTCTGATGCCTTTATAAAAATGTAAAGGAGTCAGCTTCCTGAGGGCTTTCACAGATATTGCTAATCATCTTAAATTGAAACAGGCCTTCCAAAACCAGCATGTAAATCCCCATAACACACCTTCAATTTCTGTCTCCAAGGCTACCCAGCTGCCCTGATCCTCCGTGACAAGCTCTGGAAATGCAGTGATACCTCCTTTTCCACTAGTCCTTCCCTGCTCCTCCATCCCTCCTGCTCTTGAGTCATCTTGCTCGCATGGAACACCACTCCACAGCATGGTGGTGGGTGAGGAGCTGGCCTGAAAGCCCATGGGAAGTCTGAGTGGCAGGGAATGTACAGGCTCTCATCCCTTGCACCAACAGAGAAATGCTGATTCCCTCAGGGAGACAGGAAAATAGCCAGAGCCCCCGTGCAGACTTGCCCAGTTTTGCTCACTCATCTGTGCAAGGGCTGGAGTGGAGGTCTCCTTAAAACAATGCTAATAGGATTTATTCATGCTGTTTTTATCAACCCTTCTTATTCTGCTATAAGACATGCAATTCATGAATAACAGCCACTACTCCCCAGTCACAGAAGTGTATTTTGAGGGACACAGTATGTGGAGCCTTACTGAACATTTTCCAGTGACTTTATATGCAGACACTGCTTTCTCACAGTGCCAAAATCTGCCCTCTTCTGAAGTCCCTTGGGTCTAAATTAGTGAGACTTTCATATATCGTGATTCGAATCTGAATGTGTTTCCTTGCTTGCGGTCCCTGCGGTCACAGAGTAGGCAAGAGGACTTTGTGCTGTGGTTTACCTTGTGACTTTTTTTTTGGGGGGAGTGTCCTGGTGAACCACATGATCAGCAGACACATTGCCTGTGCTGCCAATACAGAAGCACCTTCCAACAGTGACAGTCTTCCAGGACGCAAGATTCACCAAGGCACAGATGCATGGAGTGTCCTAGCAGAGAACAGGAGCCCTCAGCTGAGAGCTCAGCTGAAGGTCTGGGGTGAGATACAGCTTCTCTGAGTTACTTCTCTGACCATTAGCCAAGACTCAGAGAAGATGTGCTGGATGAGCTGATGAGCCTTTTGTACTGCAGATCCTCTCAAAGCACTGCAGGGTCAACAGCAAAGTGCCAAGCTAGAATCAATGAGGCCTTACGCAGACACTCAAGAATAACAAGTCAACCAGTGGATTTGCAGGCAGACTGTAACAGCTTGTTATCTGATGTCCCCTGGGCACAAACTCTGAGACATCTGCAGTTTTTGACCTTTTTTTTTTGTCTCTGCTGGCTCAATAGCTAGTTAGCTGGTCATTCAATGTGAAAACAAAGCAGAGGAAAGGAGAGCAAACTGCAATAGGCAGGAGTTGCTGGACTATTAGGATGCCAAAAGGACTGGAAATATATAAGAACAGAGGTTGCTTTGCTGTGCTTTACTATTTGTGCATTAAGCTCTCTGAGTTGGTTTCTGGAACTCTGTTAAAAGCAGGGTTTTCAGTATGCCAGTTGTCACGGAACTTTTATGTTGGTTTTATTTTGCATGTATTTTGCATCTCTATTCTCTTTGCTTGGCACTGCAAGTTAGAAATTAACCTGAAAAACACACATTGAGACTTCACTGACTTCCTCAGATTTTTTTTGTCTGAGAACACAAAGCTCTCTTCATAGCATCTCCTCTAGTCCCATCAAGGGGAGGGAAGATCCCCAGAAGACTGACTTCTGGATCATTCTTTGTACTGAGATCTCAGTTCCTTGGAATGCAGTGACTGCACTAGCTTATATGTACGGGGGGTGTGGAGCCTCCTTCCTTTTTTCAGGCTCTTGTTAATAAAGAGTGTGCCCACATTCTCAGACAGGGCCCGAATCACCAGCCTTAGCCTAATCTCTTAATTAATTCCTTTTAATGTAAATGCACTCGAAAAGATTCTTTTAGCTGTAGTGTTCAAGAAATCAGAAGTCCTTTCTTGAAGAGACAGTGTGTTTCTTCTTTCATGGTCTGGTATAATGACAACACTGTCTTGCTGTATGAGAAGGATTTGCCACATCCTATGGTGCTCACTTCTCATCCCTGGATTATAGATTATTTTAAATCAACTCAGGATAATAGGTGACAGCTCAGTGTATATTATGTGTAGCATTTCAGTCTAGCATAGGCAGAGACCTCCTGGCTTCTTGTTTCCATAATTTCTGTGTCTCAGAAAGGCCTAAAGTCAAGGTTGGGATGCACACCTTGTGTAATAGAAGGCAACAATATGTGAAGTTCTGGGACCTGCCAGAGAAATGCACTGTTCCTGCTTCTGATTTAATCTGATTCATTCTCATTGCATGGATGTCCTACTCATTGCAATCAAGGTCGGAAAAGGATTTCAGCCTGTTTCTGATGTGGGAAGATAGCAGTCCCACAGGTATAAAAAAACACAGAGAAGAGCTAAGCTCAGATTGACCTTAGTGAAAAAAAGCAAGCTCCCAAAATGGAGTGTGACTGGCCAGTATCAAGGGAGTGAGTTTGGAGCAGGGTAAGAATTGTACCTGCTCATGTTATAAGCAGAGACTCCTCTCTCTCGTGACTTCAATTTTGCCTAGGAGAATCCATATAAAAACAAATAAATGCCAAGAGAAATGTTTCTATTGTTTTCCTTCTCTGTTTCTAATGAAATCTGTTCCTTTAAAAAAGAGCAATATCCTCCCCTATGATTTTTTGCAGTCACATCGCAGAAAGAGAGAAAACCTGAAAGCAAAATTGACTCCTTTTGATTTTCCCTAGCTCAAGAGAGGAGACATGCCAGTGGGAAGGAGAACAAAAATCACACTGAGTAAATCTGGACTTTAAACTGCCTCTAATGATCAACAGCAATCATACAAATATTTATTTCTGGTTTTATAGTTTATTTGTGTTAAGGCTGACAGCAGATTTTTAATTTGATATCCAGTCCTTCTTACATAAAAATATGTATCTTTTAGATTGGTTATTTAATTATTCCCTTCTGTAGGAGTTCAGAGTGCAAGTTGTTGGGGGGATAATTTTGTCATGTCTTTTAATTTTGTCTACTGCCTTAGAACGTATTTTCTGTTCACCAGCTCTTCGATTGCTGAGGCTTGGTTTGGTACTAGAGATCAAATCCTGTCTGCACTCAAGCTGACAAGAAAATGTCCAGTAGTTTGAATAGGGTGTTGATTTTATCCTTACTCTTCATGCCGTAGTGGGAGCTGCCATAACATCTAACTTCAGATCTTTAATATCTCTCCAGTGCTTTGAAGTGCCGCCCTTCATATTTCATTCACAATTTCAACCAAAACAGCAACAGAGGGACTGCAGCCCTGCTGCTGAAAGAGCAAGAGGGAGGCAGGAGGTAGGAGGATATGTCATTTATTGCTTAACAGGTTGGATAACCTTTTTGCATGCGGTTTGCTCATGTGGTGACAGCGACATGATGTGCAACCCACGGGCACAGACAGGTTTCTGCAACCTGCCTGTTCTGCTGCTATTATGGCTCTAACCTGTAAGACCATCCAGCAGATAAGCATCTAGAGATACGCTGCTAAATCTGTACATATGCATGGAAATATCACCACACGTGATATTTAGTGTTGTAGTGTGTCGTGTTTAGTGATATCATGTGTTTAGTGCTCCAAAATTCCACCAAATTCAACAGGAGCTCAGCATGTAGAGTGTTTATGAGTGCCTAAGTGGTTAGGAACCAAAGTTCAGGCAGTCAGAGTCGAAAAATCTAGTCAGTCTTTGAATGATGTGCTCTGTTGAAAGGAACCTAGTCTAGAAATGCTCAAGAAGTTTGAGAAATGATGATGTAAAGAAACCTGTAGCGTGTGGTGTGTGCTTTCTACTTTTCCTGGATTTCATTTTGACTTCCTGCCTCACAGAACAGCTGTAACATTAAACCCATTGAAATTTATAAAGTGCTTAGAGATCCACTGAAGGGAAGCTGTGGAGGAGTAAAAGGTACTCAATTTTCATTGCTGTTCTATCAGGCAAGAGAGTTTCCAGAGTGTCTTAATAATAAATAAGAATAAATAACTCCAAATGTAGAATCTGTTCCATGCTCATTAATAGGTACCTTTGGGGTTGTGGTTGAGGAGAATCTCTTTTCAGGCGAAGGTGAGTGAAGATTTGAATCCATATTTCAAGATCTTCTTTAGGGCCATGGCTTGAAGCATCAGGGTGTGCTTTGGTAGTGTATAAGCACTATCCAGGTCTACCAGAATTTGAATAATAGTAGCAAATTTTGTAACCATTTTCTCCTGTCAAATTTCAACCAGATTTTCCAATAAATCATTCACCAATACTTTTTCCTCATGGTTTGGTTAGCTCAAGAGCCAGCTGAACAATATTCATCAAATAAATTACTCACTTTTTTCTCATCAATCTGCAAATAAGTTATTCACAAATACTTTTACATGAGGCAACCAGCTCTAGCCAGGACAAATCAAGGTAATTTCCTACTCTTTTGATCACATGCCAGTAGGACTTTATCTTGGACAGCTCAATAGAGACAGGTTTTAATGCATAATACATAAATGGGTAAGCTGAGTTTTTCACAGTTCTTTGTGAGCTCTCTACTATTGCTCGTATTTCTGTTCAGCTACTAAAGGGAAATGACAGAGGGGCATATATTTTCCATCCAGGTATGCTCAGAAACATTTCACAAACCCGACCATACAGCTCCAAGGGTGTGGGGCTCACGTCAGCCACAACAGTGCTGGGGAAGCCCCTTGGCTGGAACACGCAATCTGTTCACCAGAGCAAGGCGAAATTTAACAAGGGTTGAGAAGAGGAAATGAAGACAAGTATTGTGCCCACTTGGAAACACAAAGGGAACCTAGGGGCAGAATGAAATCGAGCTAGGTGGAATTTCACCAGCATGCTGGGGATAAAGTGCGTAGCTCTTGAGAAAGGATGAGATGAGATGACATTTAAATGAGATGGCACATCCCCATGCAGATGTCTTCAGGACATTAGTGTTGTGGCTCCCTTTCCCCAGGGTTCTCATGGAAGCAGTTTGGAAGCCACTAAGAGCCCCCTTGCTGCCCTCAGAGGCTGCTGTGCTGCTGACGGGGCAGTCGAGCATGGCCTTACCTGTCTGTCTGTCTGCCTACGCTGCTTATTTGTTGTGGAGAGCTCCTGGCTGCCAGGCAATGGCACCAAAAGATTTCTCCCCCGGTTAAGGTTTGCAGCCTGCAATCTGCACTGCATGAGAGGAGCACTTTTGCACCTCTGCCCCTAAGCAGGGTGCTGGGTCCTCATCAGGCCGGGTCCTTCTGCTGTTGGTCAGAGATGTGCAGCCCTTCTAAATGCTGTTTACTCGTGCACATTTCACCCCTGTCCTCTGCTGCTCAGGCAACAAGGTGGGCAGAACAAGAGTTGTTTATCCACGTTTGCCAAGAGAGAAACTTTGCAAAAGCCAGCAAGTGTGTGTTGGAGGAGTGGTGCAAGTAGGGAGTGGTTGTGTGTGGGTTTCTTTAGGATCAGGGTGTGTTCATGTTTCATGAACACATGTATAATAATGCATGTATAATGTATAATAGTGCATGTATAATAATGTGTTTAATATAACACTCCAATCTTGATCCTTCCCCAAAATTCTGCTGGCTAACCTCGTTACCCCTAAATGAGAGACACTTTCAGCCTATACATTATGCAGAAATCTAGGTATGAAGAAACATAAGCAAGCATTTCTGCACCATCATCAAAAAATGAATAAGTAGTATCTACTCACATCAACAACATGCTAAACACTGAAAGTCAAATGGGATGCCTTCCTGAGAAACAAACAACTGACCATGTATTTACTCTGCAGCTCATGAATAAACATGGAAAATGCACAAAAACAGAGGAAGATATTTGTCTCGACTTGGAGAAAGCTTCTGGCTCAAACTGGCTCTCATAGCTGAATGATACAAAATGGAATTGGCAAGGGGGAAAAATGACATAATCACATACATGTAACAATCCATTGAAAGTAGGACACACAAAGAGGAGAAGAAAACAGGCTTTGAAGGAGAAGGTAGACTAACACAGCAGTCAGCTTCAGACCTGCTCTTTCTGCCACTGTGCTGGCGATTTATCAGCATTCGAGAAATGGCTTTTAGATTGAATGAAGGATCTCACACACCTGCTTAAATTGTCACAACGCTACAGAATGTATTTTAACACACCCTGCTGCAAGGCCATGTACTGAGGAATGAAGCACGTAGTGATGAATGGCAGGATAAAGATGCTCTCAGGAAAAACACAGATGCAGAAAGAGATTTGGGGACTCAACATGGGTAATGAACTCCACAAGCTTTTTGTGCAGCAAAGGCAGTTAATGGTCTACTTCCATTTTTAGTTATGAGAGGAGGGTAAAAACAATGACTGAAAAATGACTTTTACTCTGTGCACAGCATGTGTGTACAGACCACAATGACATTGTACCCAGAGTGGGTGCCTGCAAGTCAGAAAAACACTTAAAAACACTGGAGTCCGAAAAATCTGCAGTGACTGAAACTAAATCTTACAATGTGAGGCTTCAAAGAAAACAATCTATTCAGTTAAACAAGAAGTGATAGGAGCACCATGTATAGTTACTTATCCATGAAAATGGGATGGGTGTGCAGTTTTGTAGGCAAAGGCATAACAAGTTCTGATGTCTCAAAGTTGAAGTTAGACAAATTCAACCTTGAAAGAAGCAATTTCCTAGCAGCAAGGGTAATTAAACATCGGAATAAATTAGTAGGTGGAAGAAGGCAGTTGCCATTACTTGGAGTCTTCAAGACATGTTGTCTTTCAACCTCACTTAGATCCAGCTGCTGAGAAAAAAATCTATGGCTTTTGTATATGGGTCAGAATAATGAGTTATAGTGGCCTCTTCTGTCTGGAAGTCTGACTATATATGGGGGAAAAGTTGTTCTTGAGATGCACTTGTTGAGAGCACCACGCATGGCTCAGGGAGCTCAGGAGTTTCAGGACTAAAGCTTGATGAAGGATCAGATGTTTAACCAGTGTGTTGGAAGCTGACTGGTAAGGGTGAGAGATCTTCTAACCTGTTCTCTGAATTTGATGTAAGGGTCATGTCTTGGTTTATGGAAGTGATGTTTTCCAGGGAAGAAAAAGTGTGTTTAAATGCTGGCTAAAGGAGGATGTAGAGCAGAATGATTGGAAACAGGCAGCAAGAACAAGCAGGGATATGAGGGCATTGTAAACATATTTAAAGACAGCCTTGTTTTGTTCGGGCAGTCTTTTCTCAGTCATACTTGAGGATTCAGCCTCATTTGCTGTCTGGGAGCTCAGAGAACTTCAGTGTGCACAGGACCAAGTGTCCCTCAGACACCTCGTGTCTGCAGCTCTGCAAAGAGATCTACCTACTCTGTGCAGGAGCTCAGGCAACTGTGCTTGGAGGGTGACAGTTCTCCTCATCACTTTTAGGAGGATCTCATTTCATTCCTAGCAGGCAACACCCTCTCTAGTGTAAAGCATTACAGAAGGAATAACAAAGTCCAGCCTAAAATCCAGTCTGATAATCATGCTCAGTTAAGAACACAACACACACTTCCTGCTATTGGGAGCAAACAACCTCGCCCAAGCCAAGTCGTGCTCAAGACCAAGGTGCACTGGAAATGCTAGAATAAATCCTAAACCACCCATGTTGTGCAGGAGCAGCTGCCTCAAACCATGCAAAGGCTCCAGAGATTCCCTGCAGAGGAAAATGCGTGACATGGATCTCTCTCCACCAGGGAGCCCGGGCAACAGACAGCCAAAGGAGAGCACAGATTTCACTGCAAATGTGGCAAGGGGACTGAGAGCGGATAACTGTCCAAGTTACTAGAGAGCCGCCCCGTGCCTCCACTCTTTGTTTCTACAAACAAACAGGAAATTAAATCCCCGAGCAAACAAAAATCTCTGAGCAGGCTGGGAAGAAAGGCGGTGGAGTGGTGGCACGAATGCCATGCAGCAGCAGCCCCTTCTTGAGTTAACTGGGAATTCAGTCGGGGGAAAAGAAACCAAGTCCCAAAGAAGGGCAGTGCTGCTTGTGGGGCTGCCTGGCTCCAGTGGCGAGGGAGCAGAGCTCTTGTCCATGTAGTGTGTCCGTGCTGTCCCTCTCCTGCCCCAGGCCACGAGCAGGGTGGGATCGCAGGAGCACGGCCAGGCCCACTGCTGCCGTGGTGCCCGTGGAAGGGCAGGGGACACGAGTGGACCCACCCGGCTGAAGCTTTTGAGGCTACACGTGCATGGAAGGGACCACGAGGGGCCCCCGTGCCTGGGGGAGTCCGCATTCCAGCAGGCAGCTCCCGGCGGGGCTGTGTTTGGCGCCAGGGGTGGCCGTGACTCCCACACGTGTGCAGGGCCGTGAGGGGAAGGGGCAGAGGTGATCCCCGCGCTGCGGGAGCGGACACGAGGGGACCCCACCCCGTGAGGCGGGCCCGGAGCGAGTGAGCGAGCAGTGCCCCAGCCCCACGCTGCCCGAGGGCCGTTCAGGGTCCAGGGGACACTCCCGGCCGGCCGAGCCCGCCCTCCCCGCGCCAGGGCTTTCCCGGGCCACGTGTGCGCGGCGGCGCCGGCCCCGGGAGGGCAGCAGGGAGGGAGAGGCGGTGAGGGCAGCGCCGTGCTCCGCTGCTGGGCCGCGCTCGGCGAGGCGCTCCCCCGCGCCCCAGCGCCCCGGCCAGCAGCCGCCGCTCTCCTCCCTCCCTCCGCCCTGAGGGGAAGGGGCCGGGCCGGGCCGGACCCCGCGCCGCCCCCGCTACCTGCGGGCGGGGGCGGGCACTGGGAAAGTTTGTCTCTGTGGTTGGCTGCGCCGCGCGGCGCGGCCGGTCGGGGCGGGCGGGCGGCTCCGTGCGCTCGCAGGGGAGCGAGCGGCCGGCCGAGGAGCGCTGCCGCCGCCGCTCCCCCCCGGGCCAGCCCAGCCTGCGCGCCCGCCGTCCCGCTCGCCTAGGGAGAGGCGCCGCGCAGCCCCGCCAGCATGGGGCACCGCGGGGACAGGGCGTCCTGCCTGCTTCTCCTCCTCCTCGTCCTGCTGCTGCTCGGTGAGCCCGGGGCTTCGCGGCCGGGGGGCGGCGGGGAGGGCGGCCGGGGGGTGCTCAGCCACCTTGCCCGCAGGTATTGCGGGAGGGCCGGGAGGGAGCCTGGGGCGCGGCGGAGCCCGGGCGGGCGCTGCCCTCGGCGGGGCCGGGCTGTGCCGCCTGCCCGCCGGGCTGTGCTCCCCCGGCCGCGGGCGGAACGGGCCGGCACAACCCCCGGCCCCGCTGCTCCCTCCGCGGGATCGCTGCCGGCTATTTCCCCGAAACTTTAGGGGGCTCCCCGCAGCGGGGGTGGGTCTGGGGGTGCTGCCCCGTGGCTCCCCGCCGAGAGAGGCTCCCGCAGGCTGCCGGGTCCCGCTGCGCCCCGGCCGCGGAGCGTGGCGGTGCGGCCGTAGTTGCTCGTAAAGCACCCGGTGCGTGGGCTGTGCTGGCGGCGCGGTGAGAGCGCTCTTTGGCTCTGAAATCTCACCTGGCTGGAGGTGAAGCGGCTCGTTTGAGCGCCGAGGGGGACCCTCCTCCTGCCTGTGCCCCGAGGGAGCTGTGGGTTCCCTGCTCGGCTCTCCGGGCACACGCTTTCCCTGCGCCCTCCCCGCCCGGCTCCCGGGGCTTGCTGCCTCTGCCGGGAAGTTCTCCTGCCAGGAGATAGCGTGTAATTGTGTAGGTGATGGTTTATGCCGTGTTCAGGTAATTGTGTAGCTGTCGTTAGCGTGACATGTGGCATTGTTCCTTACTGGTGTCAGTGCCAGACAGGCAGCGTGCAGGAATAAAGACGAGCAAGCGCTACACAAAAGGGTGGGTGGTGGGTTGTCGTGGGGTTTTTTACTTTTTTTTTCTTTTTCCTTTTTTCCCCCAGCGTTGTAGCATTGTTGCTAACCCTGTTACAGAAGTAGCAGTGAGTGGAAGTAGAGAACCAGAAGACTGTTCGTGTAAGATAGTTGTCTGTACTAGTATTTAAGTGGCTTTGTGTCGGCTCTGGGCAGCCAGAAGTACCTCAGGTGCTGGTCAGGCAAGCATGTCCCACAGGTTACTATATGCAGTTCTTGATTCAGAACACTTGATTAATGGCAGGTAGTAAATGGGAGCCTTTTGCAGATTTCAGGTGGAAGGAGTTACTAAACAGTGCCCCAGCCCCACACTGCAACACTCTTCTTTAAACAAAACTCTATTCACTCATTTAGTTTGTGCTTGTACTATTGAGTTTGCTGTGACTTTTTTTTCCTTGAGTCTGCCAAAGCACTTTCTTCATTGTTTGGCCATTGAATCTTTCGCAGACAGGTCTGCAGAGCTGAGAGTTGCAGTTGACAAATCAGCTTCCTAAACCTGGGCTTGTCCCAGTCTCTTTCCTGAGGCTGCTTGCAGGCAGTTGGGGCAGAGGGTTTTCTGTCTACAAGATCCTACCAGACAAAGGTGTCCACTGTGCCTTCTCTTACTTGCAGCTGAGCTTAGTCATTTCGTTTATCTTTGCAATATAGGCATTCTGCCAGCTGGGGAAACAGTCAAGAACTGCAGCGCTCACCTTCAGTGTTTTTGTTTAGAACCAGAAAGGGAATAAGATTTTTCAAGAGAATGGTTTAGTAGGACAAGCGGAAAATCAAGACACTCAGATGCTCAAGGTCATGCGGCAAAAAGTAAAAACTATTAAGGATGACACAAAACAGGAAAGTTGTTTCCTTTTTAATTCAAGATGAAGTAAGTAGAAGAACTTAAAGTTCTTCTATGCATGCAGACATATGTGGCTATTGTTCATGATCTGGTTTTTCTAGATGTTCTGAGTTGTCTCTTGGGGATTCTTTTGGTAATTGGAATGGTGCTTTTAAAATTGAAAGTGCATTTGTGTGCAGAAAAATCTTTGAACTTTAGTCTTTCTTGTGGTGTGTGTTGTAGTGTGCCTGTCTTCTGATACCATTACTAGGTCACTTCTGTGAGATATTCCAAAGGTTAAGAGGTTTGGAAAGTAGTCTTTCACTCTGTATGGTAGAAGTATGCTTCTGTGAACCATTTCTAGCAGCTCTTTAACGGAGAGGACAGGTTGGAGCTTTTTTAAACTAATGTTCTGCAAGTGTTGAGGAATTCTTGTATAAGGGAGGTGGAGGGAAGGAGCTGAAGCATAGATGAGTTTATCCCTTGTGAGTACTTAGACTTGACTTTTTTCTTCAGATATTTACAAAATAATCCAGCAAAAGGATGCATATGGCTGAAGTATTTGGCTGTGACAAATGAGAAAGGATGATAAAACATTCTTTTTGATCCAGTACAGTTATAATCTGTTTGGTGAGGAGATTGTGGATCCTGATACTAAGGCTTGATATAGTCTCTCTTTTCTTCCTTCCTCTGGTGTGGTTAGAACCTGAGATGGGAGGGCACTATGAGAGCACTTTGCTCTGCCTGTTTCATGTGTGATTTCACTCTGCAGCCAGTCTATCTAATCAACCTGTGAAATGCTCTGGAAAGCAAAACACCTTTTCCTAGGACAAGACAGCCAAAAACCAAAACAAGTATCTGATTGTTACCAGGGCTCAGTCTGTAAAGTAAACAATAAGCATTCCACCTCCTGGATTTTTTTTCCTGGTTCTTGTTTGAGGTTCAAGGTAATAATTTCAGTGGCTCTGAAAAAACATATATTTTTGTTTAAATGCTATGGGGCGTGAGGAGAGCAGGCACTCAGTAGATCCAGGGGGAAAACCACGGATAATGGGTTTCTGAGAGATGGCCTTTTTCTTAGTCACCTTTTAGACCTGTGTGGCACTCACTGTCCGCTATGATGAAAGTCAGTTCCAGCATGCCAGAACCCAGGAGCCATGGGTTTAGATGAATGGAGTTGTTTCCTGCATCTCGTGTCTGAAATTATTTTTGTTTCTTTTCCTCAGAAGCTACAACAATTACTAATTTGAATCAAGGTTTAATTCAAGCTCTGCAATAGAAGGCTTTTGGTAATTACTGTAAGTTATTGTGATCATGCACTTCAAGGAAAAGCACGCTTTAATCTTTTTCCTGCATTTGCAGTTAAAGTGGAAGCATTAGAAAATGGGAGAGCCTGAAGGTTTAGGGCAGGGAGGCAATGTAAGGATGAATGCCCACGGAGTGTTCAGGGTGTGCTGGAGTGGAATCTGCTCCTGTTCCCTTGCTGGTGCCTGCTCACCTCCCAGGGCTGGCCCTGGTGGCCTTTGCCTGCCTGCTCCTGGAAGGACTCAGGCTCAGATCCTCACTGGGACTCAGAGAAGCTGACAGCTAGACCTGCCTATCTCTTGCAGCTTAGGAGGTGGCTAAAAAGGCTTCCAAAGGGGAAATGCAGACTGCTAAGGCTCTAGAAGCACGTAGTGAGCATTGGAACTGGGCTGGTGAGGCACTGAAGGGCAGGTGGTGTTGCTGAGGAGTAAGTGCTTTCCCTGTGGCTTTGTCGTGCTGATGCATTTTCTTGGTGTGTAGGCTGCGGGAACATGTGGGAATCAGAGGGTGAGCAGTGTAGTGAGTGTTTTTTGCTTTACATCCTGTGTTCTTTGGGCTTGGAAGATGACAGGTTAGTCACCTTCTCTGGCTCTCTTGCAGCTTTGTATGTGCCTGCCTGGGGCTGCTTTTTAGGGAGTCTGGGTGCTTTTTCTGAAATTCTTCGACCTTGTTCCCCAGGTTTCTCAATGGCTACATTTCAACACAGCAACAGCTTGCTCTCTTTAGGTAGCCTCTGTTGTATTTGGCTCTAATCCCTGAACTGAGGTATAAACCTGCCTGAACAAGATTTGAAGTAAGCAGTAGGGGTCATTTAAAAATGCAGCCACATGCTTGATTAGAGGGGAATGTGCTAAAGAAATAATATATATGAATCCATCTAGTTATATAAACAAACATTCAGGGACATTTGAGAATTCAGCTTTCACATCTAATGTATTCATGGGTTGATTTGTTTCTGTGTGGTTGTTTCTTGTTGTTGTAGGTTGGGGTTTCTTTTCCAATCTCTGTAATCCTTGTCAAACACTAACCTGCAAAATAGAAATGTATATTTTTTTAGTAGGGAAATGGGTATGTATCTCAATAAAGTATTTTTAGAAAATGAGCATTTCAATTGTCTGGTTTTAGATGCCTTTCAGTGATACATTTTATGGTGTGTGAAGTTGTGTTTTAGAAGGAAGGAAAAGGGGACATATTATCTGAAAATGTGAATTCTTTCAGGTTATGCATGGAAGTCAATCGATTGAAAGTTAAGTTGGAAAGAACTCGAGGAGAATGTTACTAACATGAGCTGGGTCAAAGTAGGGGTTATGTCTGTCTATAAAAGTCTCTAGTACTTTCAAAAGAAAGTCATTAGACGGAGAATAAAGACAGACTTTATATTGTAATGCAAATAAAAGTATCTGTTTAATACTTTGGTTTTGAATTGTATTGGAGATGTTACCAGGCCCCTGATATTTGTTCTGCTTTCTCAGATCTGTGACAGTAAGTGATAAAGTCTGCTTTATAGAGACTGTGAGGTGAAATTGTCTAGGCACACCAGTGTCTCCATTTCTGTCCAAGAGTAATAAGCAGTTTCCTGCATGACCCTAGTTTCTAACCTGCACAAGGTACTTCAGAACTGGATCGAAAAAGGCAGGGAGAGACTGTGACATAAGCAGGTTTGAAGCTGTTAAAATTTCCTGTTCTAAAGAAGAAATGAGCTTGTATCAGGGAGAACCTTGTCCTAGGTTCTCAATTTTTCCTTTTTTGTTCCCCCTTTTTTTTTGTCAGTTGATTCTCTACAAAACCTCAAACTTCAGTTATCTTTTAAGACTTGAATATCTACTGAGAAGAGGCTTTAAAAATAATGAGAAACTTTTAATACACCGTGTGTTTTGCAAGGGGCGAAGGTATAAAATCAGTTTCAGACCAAACTGCTTTTGGATAAACTGACAGATAGCTGCTAAGGTGCCAAAAGTCTTGAATAATGTCTTTCCAGATGATCAATATATGTAAAATAGGATAAGAAGCAAGACAGAAGTTAAGGAACTTAAGGTTTCTTAGGTTTTTTGAGTTTCATATCAGAAACTAGCTTATTCATTTACATGTAAGCTTTCATAATTGTAAAGCATAACTGATTTCTTCTCAACGAAGTCTTAGACAGAAAAATGGATTTTTTTTTTCTTCATTCCTTCCAGAGTTGGGAGTGGTTTCAAAACTGGGTTTCCAGTGAAAACTGTAATCAACTTTGATTATGGCATTCTGATTTTAAAGTGAGCTAGATAGAAGGTAGAACCTGTGCTGCTAAATGCCTTTGTTGAGTCTTGGAAAAGTTACAAAGCAATATGGCAATGCTTGTAGATTTGAGTTGATATAATTGCCATGGGGACTGCTTGAAACTGGCACTGGAGTGTTGCAGTTGGTGCTCCTTTTCATTCCTCTGGAGGTTGTGGGGAAAGAGGGGCTGAAGAAAAGCAGCCTGGGGAACAGGATCTGTTGTATGCAGCAGTGGCAAAATACTGCTGCAGAAATATGAAGAATTGCTGAAGCAAGCCGTAGTATTTGACTAGTGATAATCTCTACAGCCAGATGGAATTTGCATGGATGCTCTAAAGGATCTGAGCTGTTAACTGGGCTATGGGAAGAAGAGGTAAGAAAGGCAGAGAATCCTGGACAGGATTTCCTTTAAAAAAGAATCTGAGGGCGGTTTTTAGAATTAATTGACTTGTGAACTTCAGGAATGAGAACTAATTAAAGACTGGAGCTCCCAGGCAATCTGTCACAGCTGCCAATAAGCAGGGCTGGCAGCAATGCCTGTAGTATATCTGCTTGTTACTGTTTGTTATGAGTGCCATCTCTTAAATTGTTTATTATTCTGCAAGACTTCAGGCATTCATGCTGAAATTTTCTGGGCTGGATGTCTTCCACAGGTTAACTTTTTTTTTTTTTTTTTTTTGGCCAGGAAACACTGCTCCTCTTGCTCTCTTTTTCCTTAAAAAGCTGCAAGATTTTCCAGTAGTTACACTTGGGGAGGGAGCAGGAGGAATTTTTTTTTCCCTTTCTGATTCTTGCAGGTTCTAGCCATTTCTTCCTTGTCACTCTTGAACCAATAATAATCTCAGCTGCCAAGTTTAGAAGTTCTAGCACCACTGTGGTTTAGAACAAGAACTGGAAATTTGGCTGGAGTGTTAACTCTGCATCAAGAATGTGGCTTTTGCTGTTCTTAGGAAAATGTCCAAATTTGGCCACATTATAAGACTTGGAAAAGCATCAGTTTGTAAAAGCTTAATAGGGAATTAGTCTCAGGTCCCTAGAGAAAGCATTCTGTCATTGCTTGTAAGGTGTCAAAGGATTACAACTGCAACAGGGGGTGGAGAAGTGGAACCCTCCTTTTTATTCCAGTTTCAGACTTCTGTAAATGTGTGTGAAGTCCTTTTTTCTTGTCTTTTTCCCCTCTTCTGTTCTTTTCTTCTCTCCTGTTGCCAAATTGGCCAATGCTGGAGTGATGTACTGGTCTGTGTGGATCACTGATCAGAGCTGCTGTGAGAGTCTGCAGCTTGTAGCACACAAAGTACATATATCATCTTTCTTATATGGAGCTTGGAAAAAAAAAATCAATATAAACTTTGTGTTGCTCTTAACTTTTGTTCTCTGGCTTCAGTTCTTCTCCCAGGCTTTTTTCCCAGATATCCATCACCATTCTTTACTTCACACTGGCTGTAAAACAACTCCTGCTGCTGTAGCTGCTCTTATTCCTCTCTTTCTGTTTAATAGCCTTGATTAGTCTGGGCTTGCCTTTCTGCCTTTCTTAAAGACGTGGTTTAGCTGTGCTGCTCAGTGCTTGCTTCATGACTGCAATTTGCATGCTCTCCTGCCCTTTGAGTCACTCTCCTCTTGCCATATCTCAAAAGGGTTTGGTGGAACCATTGCTGGGGGTCGCGGTGCTTAGCTGGAGTCCGGTTCTGACAAAAGCTGGCTCTGCTCAGGTCTGCCAGTCTTAAAAAGAATAATTGCCGATGTAAAGGACTTTGTTTCCGTGCATGTTCCACTGCTGGCTCCAAGTGCAGAGATTCAGCGTCGCGTTTCAGCCGGCCTTTGATGCAATGTGGCTGTGGGGAATCTTTGAGCAGGCTGTAGCGCATTGTTCTCCTACACGCATTAAAATGATTGTTGCAAGAGCGGCATCCGCGGGGACCTCTGCCAGCTCCTTATTGATGTGTGCAGTTTCATCTATTGACACGCTACCCTTCATTATTACACAGTGGATCCTGTGGCACTGGAATTCGCTATTAAATCTGCCCCGCAAAAGAGAATTGGCAGAGGCTGCTTTAAAAGCAGTGTGACCCCTGCGTTTGCAAAGAATAGCTTCTAAATATGAAACAGATGCTGTACTATTAGAGGATGCTTCCTAGATTTTCAGGGCACCAAGCATGTTAATTTTGAGCAAAAATTCGGAATTTGCTTGATTTGAGAATAGTAATTTAAGTTTCAATGCCCTTTATCCTCATCAGTACATGTATTTGTGCTTGAATGCAGCGAGTAATACTGAGGTGAAAATAGGTAACTATTTGTTTATGGAAACTGTTAGAATAAGCAGTGAGGTGTTAGTCTTTCTCTGTCTGCACTCTAATCCTCTTCCAAGTCCTAGAGGGTGGGAGAGGTGATTTATCTTTCTTTGCCATTTGCCATTGCCACAGTCTGTTTTGTGCTTTCAGACCACCACCCCTAATATTCACCTAAATAACGTCCACCTTCCCCCAAAAGAAGTGTTATGTTCTTTGGAAGCCCACCAACATAATGTGTGTTGGGGAGGTGATGTCAGTGGATGGAGTTTGTCTGTGTGAGGAGCCTTGATGAGTTCAGGGTTCTTGTTCACATCCAGTTCATGTGGAGGTTTAAATTAATGCAGAGTAAGAAGTGTATCGCATCAACCTTGTTTCTGTTTGATCTCAGGGTTTGGTTCTAGACAAGGCATGCTGTACCTTTTCGCATACAGAGCTTAAGTGCTTGAAGGTGGCTTCATCAGGGAGAAAATAAAGGGCATGACAGCTTATTGGAGACAAAAATCAATCTGTGATTGTCTGGAGGTGGGAAGTAACACAAGGCTGGGTCTTCCCTGTCTTATCAAAAAGCAGAGTTGAATGGTCACTAAAGCTATTGACTGAGCCTTGTCTGCTCGCAACTGTATTGATAGGCACCTGTCAATAGTTGCAAAGCTGCTGACATCCCTAGGTCTGTGGGTTTATCTATTTAAAAAAAAAAAGGTTGAGAGAAAGCATATATACCCAGGGGTCAGTGGGCACAGAAGTATGGCTGTTGCTTGATATTAGAAGTGGGAGAATGAGGGTGAGGAGAGATAACTAGAGAAGGGTATGCTTTCCACAGAGAAAGGGAAGTGGGGGAATAGCTTGTTTAAAATGGAAGAATTAGTTAAAGGTATGTCTGCATGAGATGGTGGTGCTGGGGCAGTTATCACCACAAAACAGCCTTGGTAAAAAACTGCAGGTTTCTCAAAGCTCTGCAGTTGAATCTTGAAATACCCTAGTTTTCCAAGCAAAGTTTTCTGCTCACCACTGGCAGGTAAATGGAATATCTAATTGTAGACTCCTGCAGAGTTTAAAACAAGGACTGAAGTGTGATGCATGTGGCTGCAGGGTATGCTGTGGCATCTGAGTTGTTGCTGGTGTCTGCTTTTTAAGTCTGAAAGGGAGGGTTGAGGGGGAGGCTGCAGTGCTGTGAATAGAGTTACTGGGTGGGGATGTCCTTCCGAAATAGCTGAAGAACAAATGAGGCTTCACATGGAACCCTTGTTCCTGCTGATGGCCAGAGGCCGCAGGGCGTGTGCCTGTTCCAGACTGCCTTATAAACCTCTAAGGATCAACAGAGATAGGCCAAACCTACTTAGAAAGTAGCTGTTGAAGTTAATTTGAAGTATTTTTCACTCACCCTCCTCTTGATGTGAGCAGTCAGCTTCTAGTTTGTATGTATACAGAGAGATTTTTCTCCCTCTCTGATGCTGTAGAGAGACACTTAAAGCTCTTTGTGCATCTGGGCAAGGGTAGTAACCTATTGGTGGATGCAGGGCAGTGCGTGGTGCACTTCTGCACCCAAAATTGTAAGGTGGGTCCTTCCCTTGCTTTAACCATTCCTACCCAGAATAAGAAATGAGTCCCCTTACATGGACTTTCATGGAACATGCATTTGTCATCAAAGTAACCTGCTGGCTTTCTTCTTCATTGGTATTTTTTTCTTTTTGTTTCCTTTCTAGTTCTGGTGCACTGGGGTGAGAGCACACTTTGCATATGTGGGTTTGGCCCAAGTCCAGCATGAGTTCTGCTCTCACATGAGTGGCAGTCTGGGCTCAGCACTAATCCTCCAGTGTCAGGGTTGCCTTGTTGCTGTGGGATCTTGATTGCAGTCCAAAGCAGAGCTTTGGTCAGGTGACTGTCATAAGTACACAGATGTTTCTTGGAATTAAAGCTCTGCAGCTGAGGTTGGCTCCTGAGTGAGCTCAGAACCCAGTTTCTGATACATTTCTAGCTGACACATGCACAGGGAGGCTTTTGGGGGAAAGCCCTGTCTCTGCTGGGCTTTCCAAAAAACTCCCAGACTGTATTGTTTGCATGGATGAGTAAAGAACTTTGGCCTTCAAAGTTATTGGAGTGCTTCTTGGTACTAGTTAACACCACCACTTCCTTCTGCACCTCCCCAGCAATTGCTGTTTTTACATGCATCAGGAACTTGAAAGGCTCATGAAGTGATGGTTGTTTTCAATACATAGAGCCAAGGAGATTTTTAACTTGCTTCAGCAGCCTCTGCCACAGGAGCCTGAGACTGTCTCCTAGCTAGCCTGCCTGTACTGAGGAGGCTTTCCTTTTTCATGGAAAAGATGGCGTGTGTGCTTTGTATTGAAGTAGGTGGAGGGCAGTGAATACCTGCTGGGAAACCTGAATAGCACTTGGACAGAATTCTGCTTATCTGGTGGTATATATTGAAGGCATTCTTAGGAGAGTAGAATCTCTCCCTTGCCCTCTTTCAGAATGTCTGTTTCTGGGCATGAAGTCATCTTTTGCCTGCCCTTTTTTCTTCCATTTGAATCCACTTCTACCTAAATAGTCTTCTTTGCAGCACCAGAAGTGTGAATGCCAGCAAGGATTTTGTCAGGTCATCTTGGGTGTTTTGTTCTGCAGGAAAGTCACTGTGAGTAGAAGCACTGGAGTGTGTGCTTGTGATGGGCAGAACTGTGAGAGGCTGTGAGACGTGAGCTGAGCTGTGTTTGAGCTCATTGAGGCAGAATGATAGCAAAGGTATAAGAGCAGAGAGGTTTTTTCAATAGGATCTTGGTGCTTGTGAAACTTTGCAGAAGTTTCTTATTGTATCTGTTTCAGAAAAAGGACATGTATGCCATCTCTTCTTACTGTAATAGCTGGTCTAATGAAAGATCTCTAAAGAATATTACTGTGGTTACATAAACACTGCTACTCTGTTACACAGTTATTCTGTGACTTGTTGTAATTTTGATGATTTTTGCCACATGAATGCTGAATTATGCATTGCATGGAAACTTGTGTCACAAATCCCAAGTAATAAAGCTGGAGTTTAAAACTGAGCAAGCTCTAAAAATGAGCTAGTTGGCAGAACATTCTTTGAATTTATTGTGGGGGTCATATAGAAATTCCACTGTTCATTTCTGGATTTCCCCCTCCTTAGCATCATCTGCATCTGCTTGTTACAGAATTTTTTTCTGTTGAGATAGAAACTAATTGGAATTAGGACTGTGAAGATGGTGAAGGGGCTGGTGGGGAAGCCATGCAAGGGCAGCTGAGGTCACTGTTCTGTTCAGTCTGGAGAAGAGGAGGGTGAGGGGAGACCTCATTGCAGCCTACAACTTCCTCATGAGGGGAAGAGGGAGGGCAGACCCTGATCTCTTCTCTGTGGTGACAGTGACAGGATCTGAGGGATTGGCCTGAAGTTGTGTCAGGGCAGGTTTAGGTTGGATATCAGGAAAGGATCTTCACCCAGAGGGTGGTTGGGCACTGAACAGACTCCCCAGGGAATGGTCACAGCAGCAGCCTGACAGAGTTCAAGAAGTGTTTGGACAATGATCTCAGGCACAGGGTGTGACTCTTGGGGTGTCCTGTGCAGAGCCAGGAGTTGGTCTTGGTGATCCTCATGGCTTCCTTCTGACTCCGGATACTCTGTGATTGTATGAATGTTTTCTCTCCTTGTCCTTTGATATTTCTGGCATTTAAGGAGGAAATAGAGACAAACATTGAACTGAGTGACATCCAGGTGTAGCAGGAGGTTGTGAAGTTAGATTGAGAAAGTCTGTTTTCTTCTTTTGCAGACTGAAGCTAGGGAGCTTCATTTTAAATTCTTCCTTCAGGATGTTTCTTGTAACACCAGTACTGCCTCATGGTCTTAGTCTGCCTGTGATAACTGCAATTGAACATTCAACTTGTGCATTTCCATAAAAACACATAAATCCTGAAACAGTCCACAATAGTGATGTTAAATTCGTTACTGGCTTCTAGTGTTGACATTCAAGGATGCAGCTTTTGCCTCTGCTGTTATCTGCAGAGAGCCTGAAACAACTTACAGCTTTGGCTTACAATACCCTGGGTGGGTTTCACTCAAAGTTTGAGCTGCCCTGTATCAACATGTATCCTTCCTGCAGAAAATAGGGTTTGATTATTGAGTTCTGCTGCTTAACAGATGTTTGTTTCAGTGATAACCAGTTGACTGAGCATACCTGTGACTTCCCTAGCAGTCAGCTGTGTACATATCTTTTCTTAAAGCAAGTATCAGTTAGGAGTAAGAAGTAGTTTTGATGATTTACAGCACCATGCCCAAGAGCTTTCTTTTCCCAGAGAATTTGTAATCTGAATAATGTGATGTGAGTACAGCTTTGTTAGATTTGTAAACTCACATAATTATTAGAAGGGAAGAATACATCTGCCAGGTGGATTAATGAAGATGGTTCTTTTCATCAGTAGAGAGATTTTTTCAATAGGATCTCAGAGAATTCTGGGAGAACTCACTGATTGTACTGAGCAATTGTAGGTGATGGACAGGTAGTGAATTTCTTGCATTGAACTGCTAAGAGATGAAAGTGAAGTAGTGTGAACAGGGTAGGCAGAAATACAAATACCTTAAAACTGCCCAGGGAAGATAATTACTCAAATATTAAACTGATTTTTTTTTTTAAACACTGTTCTCTTTGGTAAAGAGGATCTCCTTTTTCAATAAAGGCAAAGAGTGCTGCTTTTCCATCTAGGAACAAACCGGACTTCTGTACTTAAAGCCTTCCTAGCAGTGCCTTGTCCAAGGCTTGCTTATTCCTTGTGAAAGGAATAAAGACCTTTAAATAATCTGTGTTTTGTCTGGGGAAGGACAAAACATGATCTAGTTGTGTGCTTTGTGCCCTGCATTTTGACTCCTGGTAAGCTTAGCTTGTAAAACTACAAACAGTGGAGGCATTTGTAGGCTGCTCTTGCATTGCATGAAGGTGGATACTCTTCTGCTTGAATTCTTTGAAATGTCACAATTCAGTGTTGTGGAGTTGAACAGGTTTAAGATCCTGGGAAATGCTCTTCAGATTATTAATCTCTAAAAACCTGTTATTTTTTTCTGAAAAATTAAGTGGGGAGGCAGGAGGTGAGAGCAAAGTTGGATAGTTAACTAGAGCCCTGTAAATTCTGAACCTTCTACTTAGGTTTTCACTAGCAGCAGGAGTGCCTTTTAGGTACTTTGTTATTTTCTTATAACAGTAGTAATACTGATTGCTCTCTAATAATAAACAAATTTTCTAAAGGATAGTGCTGCTGTTAACATGACTTATGACTGCCATTCCAGCAAGAGAGAAACCCAGTTGGTTATGTGGAGTAGTAAAATAAAAATTGAGCAGGGTGTATAAGTAGTACTTAAAAGCTTTAAAGTGTGAATTTATAAACAGTGAAGAAATTAAAAGGGAAAGAAACAGTTTTGTTATGTTTATTTATGAAAGGCTTGTCAGTCTTATTGTTATGTATTGCTGACATTGGACATGGCAAGGTGCAGACTGGGGAGGAGGATGCTTTATTTTTAAATCATCCATTGAGAAGTCTGAGTACATGTAGACGGTGCTTCTTTCTGAGCATTAATGAAGGCATAACTCCTTTTCTTTTGCCCAAGGGGGCTTAGATATAGCACTGGCTTTTTAAACAATGCTGTCTTTTCAGATGTTATCGTGAAGTATGTGAGCAAGGGGAACTTCTTGGTGCTGCACAGTATTCAGTCCCTTACTTGCTTATCTTTTTGGTTTTTTGCTTGTTGGTTTGGGTTTTTTGGATTTTTTGTTAGTGCTTGTGAGATCAGGCTTTCAGTTTACTTTTTTTTACAGCCTGAGTTAAAGGCTTAGGTGCCAAGTGAACATCTCACCAGTTTAGGTTGGTATGGTACAAATGTATGTCACATTTCTGTTTCCTTTCTGTTTTCTGGGTCTGTGTTCTGTGCCTGCATTGGGAGGGATGTGTCAGCTCTCCAGTGCCAAGGCTGGTGAACAGGACTCTTTGGCTTGGCATGGCTTGCAGGATGTGTTCTGGCAAAGGGATCAGGGCTTGTTCTGCTCGTTGGACAGGAGTGTTTCATGCTTTGGCTTTCTGGGCCCAGCCAGAAGGAGCTCTGGGAAATATTGGCTCTCTCTGCATTGAGTATATCCTTTATTACCCGAGGGCTGTTTGCCCTCAAGTGAAGGGGACAATTCAGGGAGACACCTGTTCACTAGAAATCCCAAAGGCACTTTAAAGGTGCTACTGAGGCTCTTCTCTCATGCTTTAAAAACATGGACTGCTAATTCTAGTGTTTGTGGCCAAATCCATCTACAGCTCTCCAGCAATTTTAGCACCCTTGACTTTCCAAATTGATGGTGTACTTCCCATTTCTGTTCCTATGCTGTTAGACAGCTACTGTGTTTGCATTAGACATAATTTCAATTGGTATTAAAATTTTGTTTGCATCAACACAGTGGTTGGTAGAGACTTCTGAGACTTAGTCTGCAGTGCACTGTTGCTTTTGCAATGTGTATTTGAGGTGTTTCATGTCGTTTTTATGCTACATAAGTGTACCAGTGCAGGATCCACAAAATGGCAGGCATGCTGTCCATTGGGATGAAGTCTGACTGTAGAGTCTTTTGTTCTGCTGAACAATGTGCTGTGGGACATAACTGTTCTTTCCAACACAGCAAATGTGAGGATGCCTGGGGTGCATGCAATCTGCTGTCTGTTTCAATGTAAGCTGATTATAAGTGTTAGTTACCGAGTAATTTCAGCAGATCCCAAGTTTCACCCAAATATTAACAGCTCCTTATTTTGTGCGTAGGTTGTCGTATTAAATAGTGTAACCTAGAATAGTTCTGCAAGGAGACTGGAGCAGAAAAGAAACAATTAAGCATTTTCCCTCTGGGTGTCTTTCAAAAATCATACTCTCCTCCTCCTGCTATTTTAATGTCATGTTGGTTCTCTACCCCCCTTTCACTCTTGTTTCATGCTCAAAAGGATTCACTCACTTCTGATTTTGGAGTTACTTGAAAATTCTGTGTTCTTTCATTCATTTTTTTGTCTCTGTTCTCAGTTCTGGGCCCAGCCTAGTCACCAGCCTGGGTGCCACTGAGGAGCAGCAGCAATAAAAGAGAAGTGCCTCCAAACTCCTACTTCCTGAGGCTGTGGAAGAGAGGGGAAGGATGTGTTTAGCCTCAGGTCTTGCCTCTGGCAGTGGCCACGAGTGGAAGCCTAGGGAAGAGTGAACACAGCCTATTACTATCCTAGTGTATCACCTCATGATCATATGTAGTTTGGAAGCTTCCTAAGTTAGAGATGGTATCCTCATAGAATCATGGGATGCTTTGGGTTGGAAGGGACCTTAAAGATCATCTAGTTCCAATCCCCCTGCCACAGAGAGGGACACTTTCCACTAGGCCAGGTTGCTCAGATCTCCATCCAACCTGGCCTTAACGTGCTTAACTGTGGCTAATTCCTCCAACTATTTGCTGTCTTGTGGGTGTTGCATTTGGCTACCTCAAAAGTTGGTTTCTGAAATGTTCGGGGTGGTGGCACCTATTAGGTGATCTTTGTGTGTTAACTTTCCCTTTGTCTTTCATCACCTGTGGTGTTGACTGTCCAATGCATTGCATGCCAAAGTTAGTAGCAAAGTATCTACTTAGGAGATACATTTCTTATAAGCAGGAATAACAGGAAGTATTTTAGGATGTGTATTTGGGTGTGCTAAAGACTGAACCCCAAACTTTGCTAAGACTCCAAGTGGTGCCTTGCTGTTATTACATGGCTACATGTGGGCTTTGTCATGTCTAATGGCATCAAATTCTCCCCAAAAACTTAAATGTGTATGACATTCTGTAGTGCTACATGCTCTGTGTGCACCAGGGAGGCTATTCAAGATTGATTGCAGAGGCAGGAGTAGATACTGCGGCAAATGCTGTGAGTTAATCAAAGCAGGTAACAGTGAAAACTTGCTGGCATATAATCTAAAGGGAGAAAAGACTTTAAATTTGTGATGGGGAACATGAAAAAGACTGCTGGTCTTCTTCGGCCAGGTGCTGAATTGATGAACCTTGCTATTCTGCTACTGCTGGTAACAAAATACCTGCACTGAAAACAGGGAAAGGTTTTCAGAGGTGATGGAAGGCTTGAGGCTGTGAGCCTGGAACTTTGCAAAGGAGGCTTGGTTCCCCAGAAGGGTAATGCTCTGGCATTTTTGATAATTGAGCCTCTTCATTTCTTGAACTAGCTGACTTCAGTCACACCAAGAGAAAAGTGCTTTTTTATTTTTTTTTTTTTGCTTGCTCTAGAAGTCACAAGTAGAAGTGTTTGTTTTTCTCCAGGACTGGGGTAATGGGGAGTGGAATTTCACCAGGTGCTTGCTCAGTGCTTTGCTGCTTTCTGAATGTCTTTTGTGTTGCCCACATGCACATACCTGCCCACCTGTTCCAGGAAGTCTCTTCTTTTGTCCAGTAAAATTAATCTTCCAGGAAATTAAACAGCAGCCGTATACGACACTGTTTCCTTTCACGTGTGAGAACAGCTTTCTAGAGGTAGGATTCAGGGCCACAGACAGCTAATTACACAGCTAATTTGCCTTCAAGCTCTTGGAGGCACCGAATGCCAGGAAATTTGACTCTTGCATGCTTTTTTGGAAATTTTGGCTGTTAAATTTGTTGAGCAGGCAGAAGTGATGCTGCAAAGTGTGGGTGGATTTCAAATCCTGGCCACACACGTGTTCATGGCTTTAGCTCACATTTGTGATTTAGGGAAGAGTTTCCATTTCCACACTGAAGTTCAAGTGTGAACAGTCCTTTAAGCATCCTTTAAGAGCACACAGGTTGTGTATTCATTACCATTTTGGTTGTTGAGGGCTGAATTTCTGACATGAATCTCCTCACCATCCTGGTTTCCTCACTTTGCTTTTTATTGGGAAGCAATCTGAATGTTCGGTTAGTATTCCTTTGGATGTAACTGAGCCAGAAGTGTCACTCTAGGAGCACATCTGCTGTGCTTCAGGTGTCTTGGGTCTTTGGTACATTGCAACCCCTCAGACATGCACAGTGTGATTCTTGGGGGCTTAGCATCAGCTACCCTCTGCAGCCTCTTCTCTTTTTAGACTGTGCCAGTGCTAAAGTAGACAGCTTTGCTAGTCTTAATTTTCTTTGTGATGGGGAAGTATTTTTTTTCTGCCTTGTAAATACTAGTGAAGTAAATAAGGAGATCCACTGACTTAAGACTTTATTCTAAATTTTCAGGAGTTGTAATGAAACTAGCCATATTGATTTGAATGTTGTTTGTGAGGCTTTTTCCTGTGTTTCCAGGACTGTGTTGTGTTGGTATTTGTCCCTTTCAAGTAATGAAGAGTGCTGTGGCATGCCTGTTTTTAAAGCCAGCTGTTTTGCAGACCCATCTGGGGGTAATTTTATTTAACGGTCTGTGTGGGGGTTGCACAGAGACCTTGACTGGAATCCCTGTGTGCCTTCTAGATGTTGTTTTATGTCCCTGACCTCTCATCTTTTTCTTATCCAGACCTCTTTCTTCCCTTGTCCCCACTGAACTGCTGACCCTCTGCTTTGGAAGAGAGAAATGATACTGTAATGGAAAATATCTCTTCCTGAAATGGGTAATTTCATGTGTCTCTTTTATTTTTTTTTTTTTATCCTACAGACAGGACTACCTATCTTTTCTGGGGCAAGAGAGTTTCTCATTGTTTCTCCCACAGCAAATAATAAAAGCTCAGCAGTATCAAGTACTGTAAATACCTTGCAGTCCTGTTCTCAATTACAGAATTAGTTATGTAAATCTTGTATTAAAGGAGGAAGAGCCCTGATGTCTCTTAAATCATGTATCTGTGTGCACGCATGCGTGCAATTCCTTCTTGTCAAGGAGAAAAATACCATGCAGGCTCCACTGAGATTAACATACTAAACACTGTTGCTCTGCATGACCTGAAATTGGCTTTTGGGTGCTAATTGGATCTATGGGCTTTGAGAGGAGGGCTTGGAAAACACTGGCCTCCAGTTTTCCAGGTTTAAGACAGCAGGATGGATATGGTGGTTGTGTAGGTGCCTGAGTGAAGTCCTCTGGGGCACCACTTGCTAGAGCACAAGTTGGGTAACTTTTTTATTGACTTATGTCCCATTTGCCTGGCTGTACACATCTTTGCTCTCATCTTTATGTAAAGAAACAGTGAAATGAGCACTAAGCCTGAAACCAGGGATACCTGTTGTCTGTTCCTAACTGTTCCTGTTTTACTGCATGAATTTGGTCTAGCTGGTAAATCTGTCCAAGTAGATCTGCTGCAAAAAGACCTGGCAATAACTGTGCTGCTGCACTTACCTACATGTGTCGACAAGGCACAGGCACTCATTTCCATGCCGTAACACCCATTCCGCCTGCATCTGCTGTTGGCATTTTTAATGTGGCTGCTTGCTTGGAGATTATTTACGGTGAAGATGAGACCGTTAGAAAATTAAATTACGGGCGAAAAGGATTGCTCTAAAACACTGAGCTCCATCCCCCCACTGGCTCCTGTGGCTGCAAATCAGTTGTCAAGCGTGGAGCCAAGGTGGGCCAGTGCCATATGCTGCCTTGTTCAGCAGTTCCAGCAGCCTGGCTGCCCAGTCACCTCCTTCCATAATCTCTCACAACAGCAGATGCAGGCAGAGCGAAGATGCCCTTCAGGATCCCAGCTGGAGAGTCTGAGAGCCCAAGTGTGGGTGTGTGTTGTGTCATTTGGCGTTGTGGCTGCTGAGTTCTGTGATGGACCTCTGTTGCTGCTTTTGCTGAAGCCTCTGGGATGCCTTTGCTCATCCAGTGAAATGCTTGTTAGGAAATGAGTTCTGTGTGTGGAGATTTGAAGTGAACCCCAAAATAAATCTTGGGGAAGTGGAGGTTAAGATTAGTAATACCTAGATTATTAAAGTATGGGGCTTTTTAGATTTCATGTTCCAGACTCCTTTAGATTTCACTTGGCATTAGACAGGACCGTGTCTGGTATGAGTGGCGTGTTGAGTTAAATTGCAGCGGACAAGTGCCATCAAATTTAAGCAGGTAAAGAACACTCAAAACCAACAACAAAAACCTCCTGCAGCCTGCCCTCCTCCCCAGCCCCAATCCCAAACACTAAATAAAAAGCTCACATCTAAAAGCAAGGCAAAACAATCACCCAAGGAAAACCCCCCACCAAAAAACTCCAAACATCTGTTAGTGCTTTTTCTTGCTTTGCTTTTTGCTTTTAGTGTAATTGTCAATTAAAAGTAGAAGACCTTATGTTAGTTATTACACTTCTTTATTTGTTAGCATTTTTAAAACTTTTTTTTTTTTTTTTTAATATCCTAGCATTAAAGATAACTTGGAAAACAAATGATTACTTCACACTAATACAAATCAATGCTTTCTGCTTTGGGAGGATATAGGGGTGATGCTAATGGAAATTATTTTTGGGAGAGAAGTGTTTCAGGATTTCCTTTTTTAAATATATATATGTTGTACAAATGACAGATTTGTGAAACACGTGGATATTGCTATTCATGCATCTTTTAAAAAGTCTTTTGGCAAAATGCCTTTTCTTAGCTTTCCAGCTTTATCAGCTCTTCTACGT
Source organism: Entomyzon cyanotis (assembly GCA_024500445.1). Classification (NCBI taxonomy): domain Eukaryota; kingdom Metazoa; phylum Chordata; class Aves; order Passeriformes; family Meliphagidae; genus Entomyzon; species Entomyzon cyanotis. Next base: position 2,718,250 of record JAKEPQ010000755.1, on the reverse strand, counting down.
GCTATGTCCTGTTTAAAGACATGCTGGTAAAAAAAGTAACTTTAGGAGCTTTAATGTGAGCTTTCTAGGATTTAGATTTTTTTGTCTAGGATTTCACTCAGTTTATGATTTTTAGTTAATATAGATGCATATTTAGAAATAATCTATTCAGATTGTTTACTCCAATTAAATCCCAAAAAGGTTCAGTTTAATCCTAGTAGTGTGTTGCATTCCACACAGAGCAAAGAAAATGGTTTGTCTCTGCCCAGAGGAAATTGCAGTATAGAACAAATGGATTTGGACTGTTCTGCTCAGTTCCAACTGCTTTGGGAAAGATTTAAGATAAGAGATAAGTGCAAGTTAATGATGTTGCAGAACAGCGCTGATTTTAATTCTGTATATTCCAGTTTGGGGACTTTTTAAAAATACTGCTCTTGCTCAAGTTGGCATTAGTAGAAGGTATTTTTTAACCTGTGTCCTTCCTTCCCACTGAAGGAAATGTGAAGATACTGTAGATACAGCATTTTGGGAAATACTTGCAGCCTGGTTTCCAATTATGCTCTTAAGCCTTGACTTGTGAACTTTACTGCTTTGTCAACTGTTTTCCTTAGAATGTAACATATTGAACTTCTCCTCTGCAACACAAATTGCTTCTGAGGAAGAAAAACAGAAAATCACCTGTCTTGTGTGGCAGTCTAAGTACCACTTCCAGAATCCGTGGACTTTTTGGGTCAGATGTCACCAGGTAACCTAAACGGGCTGCTCTGTCAGAGTAGGGTAAAAATGGAGATTTCTGACACTATTTGGAGGACAGTAAATGAAGGCCATTAGCAGGGACAGGTTTGTCAGGTGAGACCCAGGAAGAAGTGGCATGTTAATTCCTGTATTTCATGGGTTTTTTTTCCTCTCCCCCATTTTTTTTTTTTTCCCTCCCAGCTGCATTTTAGAGACTTGTCAAAAGTAGTTCTTAGATACAGCCTTTTATCTTTAACTGTCAGTCAGTGATAGGGAAAGGGAATAGAGATTATATGTGATGGAATGGTTTGACATCCACAGGAATCTAAAACATGATCTTTAGTACTATCTTTGCCTGCCAGGTGGTTTTTTTTGTGCTTGGACCAGAGGTGCCACAGTTCTCTGCCTGCCAAGAGCTTCTCTGTTTTAGAAGCTAGCCTTCTGCTTTGCACAGCTGGGAAAAGTTTATATGGCATCTCATTTGAGAAGACTTGCCATACACCTTGGTCTATGTTCCAGGAGCAAACCTCTCCCCATGGCCAGGAAGCAGTGGTGTCCAGTGGGATCTGTGCTGTCAGCAGCCAGTGATAATGTTTTTAAACTCTACCTGCATATTCAGCCTGGTTTCTGCCTTACAGCTTCCACTGCAGTTTACTGGAAAGAGGAAGAGAAGAAAGATGGAGAGAGATGTTTTACCAAGGCATGTAGTGGTAGGACAAGGAATAATGGCTTTAAACTGAAAGAGGGCAGGTTTAGATTGGATATTAAGAAATTTCTTATTATGAGGGTGGTAAGATACTGGAGCAGGTTGCCCAGAAAAGCTGTGCATGTCCCATCATTTGAAGGGTTCAAGGTCAGGTTGGCTGAAACTTCTAGCAACTTGGTCTGGTGCAAAATGTCCCTGCCCATGGCAGGGTGTTGGAACTAGATGATCTTTAAAAGTCCATTCCAACCCAGACCATTTTGTGGTTCTGTGATAACTGAGAACTGTGTCCTAGTGAAAACCTTTTAGTTTGTTTAGGTGCTTTTGAAATCCCATGGCTTGGTGGCAGTGGGTGAAGCAATGAGTGGTAAAGACAGGTTGTTCCTGCACTGCAAAATTAACACTCACATGCTTACATGTGAATGCTGGTCCACATGGTGTAGATGGAGTTCAGCTGGGAAAGTACTTGCTTTTTCACCCTGTGCTGGAGATGTGGCTTTTCTGAGATCTCAGATGGTATGGAGATTAGAGCAATCCAGCTGCCTTGCAGTTTGATAGCTTTTCTGAGGCTCCGCTTAAGATGCAGTATGCGTTTCTTCATCCTGATAGAGATAATGGGTTTTAAGCAATTACACCCAGGCTAATTCCTTTTGATAAGAGCTCTACATTATCTAAAAAAAGAATCCTAGCCGCCTGGGAAAGAACAATGTAAATGTCTCTCTCACGGACTCTTTCATTTGCTCTTCTCTGATATCTTCAGATGATATGCTGCAGATCTTTCAAGCCATAAAAATCTATCAGAGCTTTTTTAGGCAGCCAAGGAGGTGTAACACCACTGTTGTGTTTTCTTGCAAGGTATGGAGGGAACCCTGTGTGCCTCAGATGATCCCAGGCTTCTGTGGTGATCACAGCTTTGACATAAAGAATCAAATTTGGTCTCTTTTAAAGGAGCCCCTTGTTCCTTCCCTGTGCAGCCTGTCTGGTTTTAAGGTCTGGGTTGCTTCTGCTGATTAAGGCAATCTGAATTTTGTAATTTGGAAAGAATGGGAATAGCCTACCACTTTATTTAGCATAGATCCCAATCCCTGCTGTGTGTTTGTCTGCACTGGAAAGAAGAGTATGATGATGTCATGTGTTAAGCGGGAATGGTAAGGGATCTCACTTATTTAGTTTTGGTTTTGTCTTTTCTTTCTGAGACTAATAGGGAGATTTTGATAGTTAGCTGCCTTTCTGGTACTTCAAGAACTTCCCTTTTCTGCTTAATCTCTGAGTTTTCCTCTCAGACTACACAATGTAGCGTAGAAAATTTAATTGACTGCATTTAAAAAGTGGAGGAAATACCAAAGTAAAATGTTTGTTTAAATGTGCCTCTTCTAGGAAAATCATGTTATTTATATATTAAAGAAATAATTGCCTTAACAGTATTGAGAGGTTTTCAAACATTGTAGGCGTGTTTGGTATAACTTGTTCTTTCGCTCCCAAATAGTCACAGATGATATTTTTGATGTGTAGCTGCCTGATGATAATTGAAGCTGGGAGGAGAGGCAAGGGGAAAAGGGGCAGATTGGAGATAAGAGTTATAATCTTCTGTGCTGATATGCTTTGGCTCTCCTTCCCAAGATGAGAGCCTATGAATGTATGGCATGCTGCCTGTCCCTTCACCTGCCTGCTTGCTAGGGAAAGTTGCTGAGTGCTTCCCAGCAGGAGCCTGATGATTTCTGTTTTGAAAATGGAGGAAGAAGATTTGTGTGGACAGGACTCTGGTGGGATAAAAAGAAATATTCAAAAATTAAGTATTTTTTTCTTCACTTTGGAAAATGGCTTCCTGCATCACAAGCCCTGTAATTAAGCAGTTCAGTACAGAAGCGGGAGATTTGGGATTTTGGTAGATATAGGAGGCAGAGTGCCCAGCTTTAATGCTGGGAGATCCACTGCTCATTCTCCAGTGGGACACAAGAAGGCTTGCCCTTTGCTCAGCCCATTCCCACAGTGCTGCAGCCAGAGGTGCCTGACTGGGAATAAATGGAGGAGTTCAGGGAGGGAGGATCGTTACCACCATTTGCAAAGTTGGCTGCAGTATTTTTTTTTTTCCCTGTCATAAACTGTTGTGAATTTGAAAGGGCTGCTGGGTATTTCCTTCCCAGAAGTGGTAATGTTTAGTTGGCAAATGAAACAACCTTTTGTTCGGAAAGCTCTTTTGAGATGAAAGGCGTCAGCAAAGTTGTCGCTGTGTCTCCTGTGACTGCCTTGGTTGAGGAGCTGGACTGTGTGTTCTAAGTCTTTCTGATGCAGAGGCTCGAGTGCTTAGTCTGAGCCAATTTACTCATTCGTTAGCTCTTACTTTTTGACTTTAATTGGCTTCCTACTGCATGTCAGATTGCATTTTCCTTTGGCTGGCGGATGTGGAGGTGACCTCCTTCTCTGGGCTGGTACGAGAACATGTTTTCTTATTAGATAGAGCTGTCTAGTGCAGGCTGGAGGAAGCACCCTGTGAAAGAGAGTGCTGAAGCACAAGTGTGTTCTTTGCAACAGTAATATCTTCTCAGCCTCATGGACGACTCCACAGGTTACTTTTCATCTTGTTCTTTCATAAGTGATACGTGGGTGCAAAATGTATGTGAAGTTGAAGCTTCTAGGAGACTTTCACATACATGGCAATGTCCCTAATGCAAGGGGAAATCCTTAACCAGCCCTTTCCTTGAGGAGTTTTGTAGCTTGTTGAGAGTTTAAACAGACTACCTGTCCTGTAGATCCTGCACAATTTTGCTCTCTTGTTTTCTTGGTTATCCTAAAAATGACAGGCTGCTATTTAATGTGTTCAGATTGACTTCACAACCTATCTGTTCAATCATCTGCTTTCCTTCTTCTTTTTGGAAGGATTTCATTTAATGTGAGCAATGTGATGGTGCACCTGGGTGGTGGGATAAATTTATGAACCATTGCTAGGTAAAAAATACAAGCTCGAAGCTGCCTTGGCTATGTCTGAGCTGTCTCACCTCTGTCTTATTAATATGGCAGACCCCAGTTTATTATTATTCTACATTTGTGTGTTTCTGGCCCAGCCCTGCAAAAGGACTGGTGTTGCCTGGTGGTGCTGTCACCTCTCTAATGAACCCAAGGAATAGTCCCATGCCTTGTGTTGGTGTGCTGTCCTCCTTACAGGGGCTCTGTTACTTTTTGTTTTGGGAAATGGTTCCTTGCAATTTCATCTGGTGGTCTGGTAACTCAGTAAAAATAAAGTTTTGTATTTAGGCAGTTAGCCTTGTGCTCAGGCAAATTCGATGGCCAACACTGACTCAGATCCAGTTACTGAGTTCTAACTAAATACACATCTTTGGTGGGGTCAGTGATACTGAAAAATACAGAATTGTCAAAGTTGTGGTTTTTTCTGTCACTAGTGTATACATTGTTTTGTCCTCCTCCATCTGTTTCTATAGCTAAATGGGATTCAGATGAATTCATTAAGAACCTGCCACCTTATATTAACATGAAATATATTGGGTGTCATGAAAAATAAATGTTTCCAACAAATTTACAGAGTTTCAAGCTCTTGTATCATGATTGCTCCGGGAGGGTGAGGGGGTGTAGGCAAGTAACACAATGTAAGAATAAAATATTTGTAAGAGCTTCTCACTTATCTGCAAGAGCAATAGGGAGCTCACCTTTTGCCAAGATCGGTGTCTATAGCACTGTGTCCGTAGCTACTTCTGCCACAGTTACATGAAATGTTAATCCCTAATGCACAGCAAAGAATGTAACACCTTGTTTAGTCTCTAGGGATACTCTTGCTGCAGGACCAAAGGCAGAACCTTGAATTCACAGCCTGCTGGGTCACTTAGAAATGCAGGTCACCCTTGGAGTGTCTGCCCTGTGCACACTCCTCCTCACTTGTGGGGAGGGCACAGCAGCTGCTCTGCAGGAAGTTATCACTCTCATATTTGGTGATGTTGCCTCTGCTCCTGCCTTACCAGAATTTGGATTTATTGTAGCAATAACAAATGTTTTTGTTTGCAACCTGTAAAATTCTGTTATGACTTGTTCTTCTTCTCTCCTGCAGTCTGGTCCACTGCCTTCCTTCCAGCCCTGGGTTAGGCAGGAATTACTTGTGGAACTGTGGGGAGGGGGATAGTCATTCCTCTACAGCAATAAGGCACAGACTTGGAACAGATCCGGTGAGGAGCCCCTGTGCTTCTATCCTTCCCTTTAGCTTGCCTTTTCTTATGAAGGTGCTAATCACCCCCTACCTTCATTTAGTGTCAAAGGGTCTTTAGTGACCTTGGAAGAAGAGAAACTGGGCTGTCGGTGCTAATCTGAAACACAAATGTGCAGCCCTTGCCACATTAGTCATGCCTTTGTCACCTCTAGATTGGATTAGCACAGCACACGGTATGTGGGTCTACAGCTGAAGACACATGCAGAACAGTGTTGTCTACTTGTTTCAGTGTCACCAGAGAGTATTTTCTAGAGAGATGTCAGTGTTTGAAGAGTGCCCTCAGTCAGGATCCTGAGCTGACTTCTCACGGTGGTTTGCTGGAAGCTGGTTTGACTGTCAGGCTTTAAAGCTTACCTGCTGCTGTTACAGCTTTCTGTAAGAGGATAAGTTGAAGGATTGAATGCAACTTAAGACTTGATGAGGAAGTATATCTGAGCCCTGTAGCTTGCTTTATTTATTTTTTTTTTACTGTTTTTCTGTATGGGTGATTTTATGATTTTAGTGGGGTGCCTGGGTTAGGAGATGTGTCCTTAAAGACATCTGGCTGTGGAACAATACATTGACAGTGGAGGCTTTCCTCTCCAATGCACATGTGAATGGTGCAAAAAAGTCCAGCTTCCTTATTGGGACTAGTCAATCACTTGATCAGGTATATAGTAACAGTCTTCTGGGAGGGATAGAAGGGGTAAGAGATTAACCCCAGTCTGCATTACAAATAAGTTTAATGAAGCACTAATGTTGAATACAGAAGGTCATGGCAATGAGGAAATTGGACTATTATGACTGAGCCTGTACACGTGAACAGCCTGCAAAGTAAAGAGCATGGTAGGAGTTCTGAACTGGGGAGGTAAAGGCAGTGTCAGTCCTTGGTTCAACTGTTTGCTGAACTGTAGCTGCAAATAAAAATATACTTTTTCTCTTACGAGAAACACAGTTCTCTTATGAAACACAGTTATACTCAGTGTGTGCAGCTGCTTGTGTAGTTTTTAAATGCCCACTGAAATCTTAGTCTTTAACACATCTTTCTCCACACTGCTCTGGAGGGGACAAGCTGTGCTGTATAGCAGGTTCCCCAGTGTGGGGTTTCTGTCCACAAGACTCTTTTGCCCACATTTGGATTCCTATTGGCATGATGGTCCTAAACCAGCAAGGGGGGGGGTCTTAATCTCTAGCAAGGAGACTCTGCTCATGCAGAGTGATAGGAGGGGAAGGCTCATCAAATATATTGGTGTTCATGTCACTGGCTGGTGGCTTTCCCAATGAACTTGGTGAATTGCAGCAGTTGTGGGTTGCTGTACTTTGTGTGTTGGGGGTTGCTTGTTTAAATTTGGCCTTGCCTCTGTGGTATCTCAGATCTACTTTTTGGTTCCACTGCTTTTGATGTCATTAGACATCTACTTGGTTTTATCAAGATCTGTCTTTCAGTGTTCTGACATCTGTTCTACCTGGCTGATAAAATATTTTGCTATGGATATGGAGGTGGTGGCATGCAGTAAACTGTTCATGTTTGGGGGCTGAGTTTTGGTAGTACTCATCTCTGAAGAGATTTCTCTGGTTGGAATTACAAATCAAAGCAGTTTGCTCTTTGGAGAAGTAAGGACCTGCCAAAATCCATGTGCAGCTGCTGGGGTTATTCTCTGGGCTACGGAGCCAAATCAGCCAGAAAAGTCTCTTGCTGTGTCTTTGCCAGGTCCTCTGGCTTGTTTAAGTGGTTCACACTTTTGCCTGGAGCATAACTCACTGCTTTTCCAGCCTTCTGCAGAAAACTGCTGTTGTCCTGCTGTCCTGGTGAGACAGTCCTGGAAAACACTGTCTGAGCACTGTGTGCTCCTCTGCTCTGGAGGGAGCCTGCTCTGCTCATGCTCCCAGGTTCTGGGCCTTCACCAAAGAGGAAACTTGTGGTTGCAGAAATCCCCTCAAGCGAACTGTGTCTGTTATAACCAGTTCTTCCTTTTAAATCAATTCGGAGGGCAAGGAATTTCACCTGTGTGAGAGAAGCCATGACCCTTCAGGGCAGCAGTGACTGTACTCATCTTTGGAGAACGTCAACTTAAAATTCTCCTGGCCCTCAATCTAGGGGATAATTAATTTCCTACTTCAGACTCTCTAATGATATCAGCAGAAGTCTTATAAAAATACCTGATTAGATTATGCTCTCATTATAGTAATGAAAACCACTTATTAATGTTGTTTAAACGTCTTACGTAGCACTTGCCATGTAGAAGAGAAACTGTAATCTGCTGGATCTATGGCTAGTTCTCCTCTTTTTTTTCTTCTTTAAAATTTTCTCTCCATCAGTAATTTGTTAGCTTGGGGTATTCTATAAGCAGTGAAACAAACATTGCCCACACTAAAAATGGTGTGTTTAGGGAGTCCTGCTTCAGTGAGATTAGATGTTAATGGGAATATTGCTCTTTCTAGTTCTAGCTTTCTGCAGGGTGGGATGCCCAACCTTGGCATATTTAACTTTTTCCTTTTTCCTGGTTGAAGCCTATCCTTAACCGTGTGTTATTCTTTATTGTCCTGCCTAGCTTTCTGCAGAGGGCGAATTGTGAGAGTGCCCAAAGGTCCCCTCATTCGAGTGGTGGGCACGGAGGTGGCGATCCCTTGCAGCGTTAGTGACTATGATGGACCCAGTGAGCAGAACTTTGACTGGGAGTTCTCCCGGGACACTGACTTCGTGCGGATAGTGAGTACCTGGGATTCTACCTTCACCTCTGAGGAGTACCAAAAACGCGTGGGCCGCGGGGATATCAAACTGAGACGGAGCAGCAACGATGCTGTGGAACTTGTGATTAGGAACATCCAGCCAGCTGACCAAGGGAGATACAAATGTTCCACGCCCAGCACTGATGCCACCGTTCAGGGAAATTATGATGCAGAGGTCCAAGTGAAAGGTATTTCTGAAGAGTGAGGTGTGCTTTAAATTTGTTTTTGATATTGATTATAGATGTACCCTTAAGAATGTCTGCTTTCTGTTGTTTATGATTGTTGTGGGTTTTATTTTATTTTTCTTCTTCTCATTCCTCTTTGATTCTCCTAAAGCCAGAACTGAAAATTGGGAAGTATGATAGCAAAGGCAAGTGAGGTGAGAAAGTGAAGAGAGGCTGTTTACTATAAACACCACTTTTCTTTTTTCTGTCTAGTAAATATGTAAATAAAACACTAAGCGGTGGGTTTTCTGAAGATGTCTGCAAATATTTCATGTCCCTAAGCCTCTGGGTAGAGAAGCTAAGTTCAGGTAAAAACTACAGGCTGTCGTCTCTCTGTTTTAGTGTCATTTAGGGATCTTTCTATTTGAAGGAGGTAATCTTCCTTTTCTGCTTTAGCCTGTTGATTACTACAGTCTTTTCCTATCTTTGCTCTATCACTCAGTGTTTTTCAGTATTAAATTTGGACAGTATTTCTTTTCCCATGTCTTATCTTTTACTCCCATAAATATCAAGATTAGTTTTGTATGAGAATAGTCAAGATGAGGATGTTTAGATGAGAAACTAAAGTGAGTGGAAGGATAAATTAATTCTTGTCTTGGCTTGTTTAAAGCAGAGCACTTCCTTTAGTGCTTTTTCAGCTGAATTTCTTTCTTCCTGGAATATATTTATGTGTGGAAGAAGGAATGATTGGCAAGCTGTTGCTCTGTGGTGGTTTTATTGCCTAATATCTGAACAGGTCACCGTGGGTGTTCTCTTCTTGATTCTGTTTTATGATGCTTGTATCTGTTGGTCTTTTTCCCCCCAAATAGTGATTTCTGATGGCTTGTCCGTGAGCGGTTCCAAAGCTCGTTCCTCGACGTCTCTCCGGCTGTCCGAGGGCGACTCCTTCAAGCTGCGCTGCTCGGCCATCACCACCTCTCCGGAGCACACTCACCTGCACGTCACCTGGCAGATCAAGAGCGGATCCTCTTGGCGGGACATCCTGTCTTTGACTCACGAGGGCAAATTCCAGCCTGGCCCCGGCTACGAGGAGCGCTACCGCACCGGGGACATCCGGCTGGACACGGGAGCCAATGACACGTACCGCCTCTCCGTGTCCCAGGCGTCCTCCGCGGATGGCGGCACCTACAGGTGCCTCGTGAGCGAGTGGGTGAGAGGGGCGGATGGATCGTGGCAGAAGATCCAGGAGAAGAGCGTGGAGATCGCCAGCGTGTCGATCCAGCGCACCGGTGAGTGTTCCCAGTGGGCTGGGGTCACAGCACAGGCTGACACTTTGGGGTAAGCTGAGCGAAGGGAGGGTGCATTCCAGCAGAACCTAGAGTGCTGTTTGGATAGCTGGCCTGCTTACATCCTTGACATAATTTTTCTAGCTTTATTTTGGGGAAAAAGGGGTTGATGGCATGGAAGGATTGCGTGGAACCTCTAAGATGCCTAGACTTAGGTTTTATCCCATCCTTCGTTCACTTCAGATTACTTATGGTTTTTATATTTCTTAAATAAGCATTGTATTTAACACCTGATCACCCAAACCATTCCCTCTGCTCTCTTATTAACATAGGGTTCCACAGCACTAAATGGCTGCACTTCCCCTGTGAAAGTGGCTTGTGATTCAGTGATAGATGTGAAGCTTTTCTGTATGTTGTTTATTAAAATAACATGGAAAGATCAAGAGAAAGGAGAAGGCAGTGATAATTTAACAGGGCGAATTATCCAATGATTTTTATCACTGGTCTGATTGCCCTGCCATGTTGGCAGGGGTCTAGGACAGTAATAGTTCTGTTAAATACATCAATGCATGCTTGGCTAAGGAGACAAAAATACATGCAGTGCTATGCTAAGGATATCCAGATATCCCTGCCCATACAGATTTCAGGACTAGATGCACTAAGCACTTGATTGCATTAGCATTATCACTGCTGGTTGGAGGAGGGAGAGCGAGGGTGATGCATCTTATCACTCAATAGGTGGAAAAACAGGCAGTGATGTTCCCTCAGAAATATGAGATTATCACGGTATTTTAGAACTGTTCAGACAGGAAGGGTATCTTTTCATTTTTGTAATCCTTTAATCACTATAGGGAAAGCCCAAATGTCTGGGGTTTTTTTGATGGGCTCACCTGGATGTAGTTTTAGCGTCTTGGTGGTAATTAGCCTGTGAAATTTGACAGGATCAATCTACCCCCTCTTTTTCATGGTGTCTATTGCGCAGCAAAGATTGCAGGTGCTCTCTGCTGATGCAGGACTTACCTAATTAAGAGCTGTAATTCTCTATTTTGTCACACTTTTTGCAGTGTTTGGTTTAAATAGGTGGGGTTTAATCAGTGGCTGAAAACAGCATGAGGCTGGCCAGGGCCAGTAGTGGTACAGTTTTTTGATATGGTTTGGGTGTGTGGTTTGTTTGTTAAAGGGGTTTTTGTTTGTTTTGTGGCTTGTTTTTCTTAGGGGTTTTTAGCCTTTCTTTTAAGCTCAGTCATTAGCAGCACTGGCACTTTGTCAGGGGCATGAAGGCTTTTTTAAAGTTATGCTAAAGGGGATAGGTTACTCTCTAGCAAAATGCTGTATGCACATCCTGTAGGACTTGAAGAGCATCTTGTGCTGACACCTGAAATCTCTGCATTTGCTTGCTAAAATGAACTTGAGATGTAAATGGTTATATGCCTATGGGCAAACTCTCTCCAAGTCCCTCTATGTGCCTATACTGCCAGATTCTGAATGCCCATCACTTTCATGAAGACAGAAACGTTCCTTGGAGAAATACTGCTCTTAACCTTGCAGATGAGTCTTATTTTGTATTCTGGTATTAGTCTGTTAAATTAGCTAGGCTTTCCTACTCATTCCAATCCCACAATAAGACAGTGAGGCAAGTCCCAGTGAGAGAGATTCATCTGGACTTGATTTCAGCACTCACATGAGGTCTGCTGCCCTCTGTTCAGTTTGACTGCTCTGTTATCAGGTGGTGAGGGATGAGATGAGCATTGTTTGGTTTTATTGACAATAATTCTGACTACTCACTGCTCACCAGCAACTAAGGCCAGCTTTTCTTCTCCTGGTCTTGGCACTCTGATTCCATGGGGTTTTTTTTTTAATACACCATGGCTGGTCCTGTTTGAATGCTGGGTGTGACCATATGTGCTGTGTATATTAAAAATATTCACTGGCCAGTGGCTGTTAAATGTGTTTTAACTGGCTGCTGGTGTTGCTTTGAAGTCCCCAGTGTGCATTGTTCTGAGCAGTAAATCAGCAGTACAGGGAGTTACTGCTGCCTTCTGTTTGCTTCCATTTCATATTTTTGCAGCACACCTGAGGTCAGTCAGGACTCCAACATGTAGCCATGGCTGCTTCTCATCTAAATCTGCTCTGTTCGAGGAGCTCAAAAATATGTCAGCAGATACCATGCTGAGTTCCAATGTAGTTCCTAGTGATTTCTGTAGATGCTTTGTCTTGTGAGGGATAGTCCCAAAACACTTTGACCCTCCTGTGAGATTGAAAAATCCTGTACACATTTTCCTGCTGTGCAAAGGTGACATAAAGCCTGTGGTTGAGACAAAGCCTTCATGGACCAGTTGCTGTTGGGTTATAAAAATGCTCTTCTCCCTCCCTTTTTCCCCTCTGCCCTCATCACACATCCCTTGCTTGACTGATAATGTGTATTGCCCTTGTAATAGATCACTCAGCTCAATATCCAACAGGCATTTGAAGGCACAGCTACTGAGCCTCTTCAGAAGCTCCTGTTACAGAATGTGAAGTCCTGGATAACTTAGAGTGAACTCTTTTTATTAAAAGTAACAAATAAAAAAAAATTTTGTTTGAATTTTTGTGTCTCTCTTTCCAAGCTCTAGATGTGGTCATCTCAACCAGCAATGTGTCTGTGACCGAAAGAGACTCCCTGGATCTTACATGCAACATCACAACAGACAGAAGTGGTATTTTCCAAGCAGAGGTGATGTGGTATTTTTCTACATCACCTGATGACACCTTGTCAGATGCTCAGCTCTTGTTGAGCATGGACCATGATTCTGTTGTCAGTGATTCAACCCTCATCAGCCTCAGCCATGTGGACAGGAACTCGTATCGCCTCCTGGTGCGTGACGTGGATGTGGAGGACTCTGGCTACTACTTTTGTGAAGCTGCTATCTGGGTGCCACTGCACAATGGGAGCTGGCATAAGGTGGTGGAGAGGACCTCTGCACCAGTCAGTGTGGTGGTGACAGCACTAGGTGAGCAATTCTGCTGTCAGATTTCATGGGTAATGTATCGCTTAATCCTTGGCCCCAGCAGAAAAGGGAGGGAACTTTCTGAATCTCTTCTGCATAAGTGTTTCTCTTGCATCTGTCATCTATATGTAGAGATCTCTTTCTCTCACATATAATATATATTTCTCTTTATGCAAATAGCCTTAGAAGTAAAATTACCTGAGAGAAGTACTAAAAAGGAAACTCTAGTAAAACTTCTTAAAAAGCCTATAGTTTTTACAGATAGGTCTAGATATGTCAGCCTACCCAGTCTGTTCTCTAGTTTATTCTTGGGTAGATAATAGCTTCAATTTAGAGGCAATGAAACTCAGGATGGTGTTGCAGGATGCTGTAGGTAAGGTATCTGCACCTGCTAAAATTTACCAAGGATTGGTGTTGTTGGATGCATGAATGATGCTAGATGTGAACTGGCAGAGCTTGTAGCACTTTGTGGCTCTTCCCAGCTCTGTCTGGGTGCAAGCATCCAGGCCCAAACCTTTTCAATGTACCCTTTCAGATCGTCTTGTCATGAGAAACTGGTGGTGCTGTCCAGTTACAAAGGCACAGCTCCTCCAACATAAAAGTGCTGAATGAGGCCAGCATATAGAGAGGCTGTTTTTCAGCAATAAATAGCTGTGCCATAAGGTTAAATCCCATCGACAATGACTTTAAATGTTGCATTTTAGCATTGTGCAGAGCAGTTGAGCCGTGGCCGTCTCCAAGTACACTTGTGATGTGTGCTAGAAGTGCATAAGTGATTAATGTCTTCATTTCCTGTCCTCATTCAGCCATTCAAACTGCACATTCAGCTTGTGAGTGTTCCCTCCTTCTCCCACTTTTGTGCATGTGCAGTCATACACGTGTGTTCATGCGTGCACAGATGCACTTGCATGCTAGTGTGTTCTCTTGTAGTGCCTGTACCTGTAGGGCTACTCCTTACTCTTTCCATTCCAATTTGGCACTATTTGGGAACAGCAGAGAATAAAATCTGCTTTTTAGCAGATGCAGATGCTTGGTTGCTAGGGGAGAGGGAAAGTGGAATAAATTTTCGGCATTTGAGGTTTTCAACTGCATCCAGAATTCACCAACTCCTCCTTCTTAATGGAAGTTAAGAGCTCCTGGAGTATTAAGTCATTGAATTGTCAGTGAGGCTGTTCTTTGACAGCTGACAGAGTGGAGGAATGAGGTTTATCCAGCCAGCCTTTTATTCTTTCTAAATCCTCTGTTTGAGTGTCTGTCAGGGTGAAGCGCCTATCTGGAGTGGCGCTATCAAAGAGAAAACTCTCTTTTTAGGGTCCTTCCCCTGCCCGCAAATAAAACAAACCTGAAATGATTTTCTAAGAACTCGAGATTCTTGCAGGTTTTTCCTTCTGGTGTCCCTGTCTAGAGAAGTGTACCTGCTTTCATAGTCTTTGTTACTGTGAAAATATTAGTTGTTCTTGAATGCCTTCTTTTTGTGGGGGGAAGGGGAGGCAAGGGGGAATGATAAGAGAATTGCAGAGTGTGAGCAATATATCATGAGGCCCTGGAGTAAACCAGTCTTTTGTGAGTGAGAAAGGAAGAGCAGTGATGCTGTAGGATCTATGGGGGGTTAACACCAAAAATAGGTTTTGGCCATCATTTATAACCTGTGCTTTGGTTGTAGCAGAATTGTATGCATTTTCTTTTTATTTTGCCTTGCTTACCCTGAAAATGAGCAGAAATCTCCACATGCTCGCTGGTATAGGTACTACAGACTCTGCAAGCAGTGCTTCTATGATTTTGTGCTCCCTAATGCCACAGAAACTCCCCATCAGTGTTACCAGATTCTCTGGGGTCTGGTGTGTATTGATGCCCTTGTTCTTGCTAGATGCAAGGACACTGCATGCCTAACACTTATTGGGGAGAGATCTTTTCTGCAGGCTGACATAGCAGCCCAGCTTGCTCGCTAGAATTGTTTTTATCCTTTGCATCTGAACTCCAAAAGTGCATATGCACACACAGTTTCCACAGCAGTTCTATTAAGATGCTTTATTATCTTGGCTCGTTGGCGAGCTAAGCCTAAGTTTTAGCCTTGGATTGCCTTCTCTGTCCCAATTATAGCTTCGGTTAATTGTTTCTAGGAGGGCAAAATGCCAAGTAAAACATAAAGCAGGAAATAAATACAGAACGCTGAATACAGTTAGGCTGTAAAAGGCATGTGATGAGTATTGGACGAACAGTTGGGAAGCTGGTCATTCTTCTGAATTATAGTAGACAGCAAGACAAAAATATTCTAATACTAGTAAATAAATATGTATTTCCTTTGTGGTGTGAGGTTCTTGCTGTAATCTTTTTCCTTTACTATCTCTGTAGTCTGAGAGAAAATAGTCATGCGGCTCCCTTATCGCTTTTAGGCTTTGGGCAGCCAGCTATTTCAGATTTAAATACAACAGCCCCATTCTTAACCCGTGAAATTCAGGCACTGATTTTCCAGTGTGAGATGTTCCACCCTCACAGCTGTACAGCACATATTTCTCTATTCAGACTCTGCAGTTTTTCTGATCTACGCATCTTCAGCTCTTACCCTACTTAGTATTTATTGACCTAGGTAGTATTTAAACTGCTGACCACTGAAATGTATCAGGCTTAGCTCTTGGTGTTGCCTCTGGCGAGTGCCAGTGGTGTCTGGTATCCCCTGGTTTGGGTCTCTGGGTGGGTGAAGTATTTGCTTTTTCAAGGGCTGTTTTTTAACATGCTTAAACTATTTTAGAGACATGATGGGATTGTTAAGTGTGGAAAAGAAAGCATTTCAGGATGGGAGATGGCCTCTTATCCTGGAAAGATACTGGGGAAATGGGATGTCTCTGGTCAGTCCAAAGCTAGAGAATAGCCAGTGTCCTGCTGCAGGCTGCCTCAGGCATCTGATGGGTGCAAAAAGTGGCTGGCTGGGTTGAAACTGAACCCAAAGGTGGGTTCTTGGGGGCAGGCCTAAAGGAGGGAATTATTTTGCTCAACAAGATCTCTTAGCCCTGATTTTTCTGAAGACCTATGAAACAGAAGGTCTTGTTTGGAAGTGCAGACCGGGAGATACCTGTGTCAGACTGGTGCAGGTCTGAGGACTAGAGTCCAAGTTCCTAGGTCTTGCAAGAAAAATGCATATTCTGGCACTTTGCTTCTAGCTCAGGTGCTTTCACAGACTGGATGGTAGAAGTTAGTGTATATTCTAAATAAGTTGCTGCCTTTTCTCCCTTCTTCTAACTTCTAACCTGCTTCTTCTGTGTTTCCTCTCCTGCAGAGCCAGACTATGACGTGTTCCTGAATGCCTCTAAAACACCCAAGTTTTCAGATGACCCCACAGAGCTGAATTGCAGGATCACAAACGTGCAGGACACCGAAGCAAACATCCGCTTCAGCGTTTCCTGGTACTACAGGCAGCCCCTGCCTGGTGATGATGTGGAGACAGAGGAGCTCCTGGCCACCATGGATGCAGACTGGACTCTGCTACCTGGGGACAGGGGCAGAGAGAGGATTCAGAATGGGGAAATAATCTTCTCTAAAAAGTCTGCTGACACCTTCAGTTTGAGAATCCAGTGGACTTCAGAAAGTGACAGGGGTGATTATTTCTGTGTCATCTCGGCGTGGAGTAGGCAACGTAACAATAGCTGGGTAAAGAGCAAGGATGTGTATTCTTCATCTGTCAACATTTTCTGGGCTACACAAGGTAGGAACTTGGCACCTGGGTGGTTGACAATAGGCTTGTCAGTCTGCTAATGGGCTTTGGAAATGGGGTTCTGTGTTTATGAACATTTAAAAACACTGTCAGCTTGTGTAAAGGCCTCTTATTTGTGGAGGGAAATCACTGCTTAACAGCAGTCACCAGTTTTATGCAACAGTTTGGAGTGGAAGTGCAAAGGAAGTGATACCATCAAAGGAGAGTCCATCAAGCTGCTAAATCTTCCAGGAGCTGGGCTGGAAGTGGCAGGGGTTGTATCCAGCAGTGTTGCTGTAGTCATTGCCCACTTTCATGGCTCAGAATACTTTGGTCTCTTTAGGATGCATCTTGGTGCTAACAACAGGGTTGTGTTGAGGTGAAAAGAGGAATGTCACTTTGTCTTCTCTGTCTGACAGTTTGACAGTTGTGATTTTATTTTTCTCTTCTATAAGCCCATGTTTATAAGGCAGTTCTGAGGAAATTCATGGGCATAGTATTACCAGAGTATCAAAAAAGTGGGTAGGAGAACAAAGTATTTCAGTGGTTTGCTTGGATCTTGACCTTTTTTAGGGAGAAGCGAACTTGCTGTAGTCAGTATTTATCTGATTCTGCGAGCATTTTTTAGAAGCTTAATAGTTACCTGAGTTGCTTAACTCTGGTTTAAAATGGGATCTGTTTTGTGGATGTCCTGTAGAGTGATACTGTTTTGGCTCAGAGTGAAGTCGTGCAAGAGGGTCTGTTGAAAAGGATCAGAAGGATTAGAGTAACCTAGGGTGAAATGTCTTTGGCAAAAATCTGTTCTTAGCTAAACTGCATTTATCTTGATAGATTTATTTAACAGTCTAGCTTTGGCATCCACAGGCAGAGAGCTACATTTCAGAGACAAGCAGTTTGAAATAATTTTAAAGTTGTTTAGGGATAATCCCTAAACAGCAAATTGGAGATGATCTGCTGTGATTCTGCTTCAGTGGAAAGAGAAGTGGTGAGCTGCTTGCTCAGTACTCCCTGCATCCCCAGACCAAGCGTGTGGCCCAGGGAGAGGTAATTTTTTTTCTTTCCTGAAGCTGGCTTCTCCAGCAGGACTGAGCACTCTCATTAATGCTGAATGTTGGTCACAATTAGTTCAGTGTTATGCCACAACACGGAGTGTGTGGATGTGCATGCAAGTGTAATGGATCGATCGCCTTCAGAGCAACTAGAGAGACCAGCTGGAGTTGAAAAGTCTCAGCCTGTGTTGACATTTCTGAGGGAAAACAAACCGTGACAGGTGTGAACATTCCCTTGCTTCTGGTTTTGTTCCAGAAACTCTGCTAATTTTGCAGCACAAATGTAAATGTTATAGTCTCCATGCTGAAAAGTACGTTTTGTTGGCAAAACTTGGGGTTGGGGGATTTATTATGTGAAAGCAAGCTTTCCTACCAAAACCTTCTCCTCCTGAAAAAGAATTTTATACGGATATGAGGTGGGGAGGGCGAAATAGAGGTTGTATTTCCCCTTCTCTTGCAGCCCTCAACTCCCCCTTCAGCAGTGTAGCCCCAGATGCCTCTCTCTGCTTGCCCTGTCCCCTGCTGAATCCTATTCCTGTGAGCTCCAGACTCAGCTGTGAGCCTGGTGCTGCAGCCAGCAGCTAAGAAGGAGTTAATCTGCTGCTGCCTGTGCTCTCTGACTGTTGTTTTGACAAGTATCTCTGGTGATTTGAGTCCCTAACTGCTCCCAGTGCTTATAAAAGCCAGCAGCCAGGCTCCCACGTGTTTGCCTTAGGAGAGAACAGAAATTTGCCTCTTCCTTGGATAGCTTATGCCTATATAGAGGCTTTTCTTCCATCTATTTCATTGCTTGCATCTTCTTTGTTGACTTTAGAGCAGTGTTTGGGGGGAGGACTTTGGAGAAATCTCACTTTGAAAATGGTTGTTCTGAGTTCTTGAGAAAGGAGAAATGGGTTTGTATTGTCTGTGGGTCTCTCAGCAGAGGGGTGTTCAGAGCCTTTTCTCAAAATGTAAACATCATGTGAAGATCTCAAAAACACTTTTTTGTGTATTGCGTAGTAAGTTGTGTGTTTGCCCATTTTAACTTGGGGTTTTGTTGTCTCTTGTTTTCTGTCTTATTCTATGGGGACCAATAATACTCACACATCTTTCTGCTTACTCAGCTTTGCAAATGCAGCCAATTGCTATCATAGGTCACTGTTGGTTTTGACATAGTCTGCCTGATGTGTTTCTTCCCCTCTTCTACTTTCTTCCCTGCCAAGGTGACAAAGAAGGCATCTTTTTTTCATCTCAGAAATTAAAAACATCAGTTGTATTATGTTTTGCTTATTTAGAGTACAAATTCCAGTCAGTGAAAAGGGGTAAAGGAAGGGAGGAAACCTTTTTTGACTGGCTCTGTAAATGATTTTCAAACCAGCAAAAAGGTTTGATATCCTAAAAGATAATTGTATTTATTAATTTGAATATGAGTACTGCCTACATTTAGAACACAGATACTGTTTGCAGTGAAATGTGAAATCAATGTTTTTTGCCTAAACCAGTGTTGTCAATTTTGGATCTGCATGGAGTAGTTCGCAGAAGAGAACATTATCTTTTAATTGAAATTCCAAATCCCAGAGGTACTATTATTCGGGGTTTTGTTAATACTTCTGTCTTTAATTTACAAAATAATTATATTTAACATAATGTTACTTGTCCTAAATGTTTGCCCAGGCCTTCCTATCACACTTAATTGGGAGCAAGGGCGTCTTAATCTTTCAGACAGTACTGTAAATAGAGAACAGATAACATTCCTGCCACCTACTTCTCTTTATCATTGCTGGTGGATCACAGACACATAGTACAGACTCACTGTTCCTCCTGAGCAAAGAAATCCCCATGGCACTAAGCTGGTGTGGGTGCAGGGACAAGAAGGTGCCTGAAGTCAGGTGTGTGTTCACATCAGGCTGCAGTGCAGGTTTTGGAGTGCCTGTTGTGCTCACAGAGCTGCTGGGCTGCAATTGTACCTCAGGGTGCTGTGCAGCCACCACCTCCTGCCATGGCAAAGCTGTCACTGCCTTAATGTCTGCTGCCTTCCCTGTACTTGCAGCCTCCTTCATGCACTGGGGCAGGAAGGAGCCTTTATGAACACTGAGATTCTTGTCAGCAGCCTCAAGTAGCACGATGAGGTTGCTGTTAGCCCAGGCAATTGAGCTGCTTTTCCAGCCAGAGTCAGTGCAGTGTCAGGAAGGTGATGGCTGTTTTCTAAAGTCTCCTTGCCCTTGGAGCTGGTAGGCTTCTCTAGAAATTTGGCTGGCGTAGATTAGGTGAAAACTGGTGTTGGTCACTACTCAGGAAGTGCTCTTGAAGCAGAGTGCACACTTTGTGGTAGAGAGCAACAGGAGAATTACAGTGTGGCTTAACCACTCGCACTGGCCAGTGATGGAAGGCAGGAGCTTGCGTTACCAGGCTCCAAAGTACAGTTTACTCCAATTTTGTTGGAATCATTTGGCTAGGATTTCTGCTGTTGCTAGCCCTCTGTCTTGGAGGAGTGCCCAAGCTTTGGGTATGGTTTACTTAGGAACTCTTCCCTTCCCACTTTCCAGCATAGACTGCAGATTGCAGCCTCCTTTGTATGACCAGCCAGGGTGTGTTTTATTGTGCTTTTCATTGATGGAACTTTACCAGAAGATGAGACTCCACGTGGGACTGCAGACATGTGTGCAGAGAGGAAAGTGTGCAGAGTAGTGGTCAAGACAGACATTGCTTCCTTGGCAATTCCCAGAAGATCAGAAATGAGACCTTAGGCTGTAGGTCATGGAAGAAAACGTTCATTTGACCTCTCTGGCTTATCTTATGCTGCAAGATCTGATGAGTAATTTCTGTTAGCATAGGAAACATGAAGAAACGTTCCTTTCCCACTTAATTTTCCATGGAGATTGCTGTTCTTTCTAAGCTAAGTGCCAGATCTTTGGGCTGCCCTCTTTCTCATAATGTGCACTCTTCCACACAGAGACAGCTACACGCTTTCCTAGGTGGGGGTGAAGGAGTGCTAATTTTGTTTTGTCTGCTGCTACTGAAGGAGAACAATATTGGCACAGAACCAGAATGTTAAGAATGGTGAGCTATGCTTTTCTACTTGATAGGATATGGGACTTTTGTTGTTGTTGTTTTACTTTACTGCATATGCAGGTCTCTGATATTACTGCTGATATAGAAACATCCCTTTGATCTTTTTTTGACTTTGTTGAAACAAGAAGCATTTAGCACCTGTATGTGCTGGCTTTTGTGTGCCCTTCTCTGATCTATTCTGGATTCTTATGGTCTAACATAAGAGGAGGTGCCTCTTCCTTGTGTGTTCACCCAAACTAAGGATCTCAGGGGTTTTTAAAGGTAGAAAAACCCTTTGAAAGGACTGTCATAAGAATATATCTCCTCGCTCTCTGTTCAGCGTCCTAATTTCTAATGCTTTTGAATTCTACCACTGTTCTCCAGCTTCATCTCTGGGCCTCAGTTGTTGTCTTCCACAAACACAAATACCAATGGCATTTCTGCTGTTGTATCATGCTACCACCACTCCTCTCTCCTTTTTCTTTAGCAGAAGCACTTGGTAAAAGCATTTGCTATTGCCCTCAAATCAAGAAAGGATGTCTAGGAAGGAAATTTGCTCTGTCCTTGTAGGGGACAAGACACTGCCCTTTGTGCTCCTGCCTAACCTGTGGCTCAGGGAGTAGTGGTAGTTGAGGTGTTTGAAGTTCAGGTAGCAGGGAGAGTTACCTCAGCTGTAGCTGTACTGCTCTGAACATGTGAGGGTATTTAGTCTTAAGCACGTGTACCAGAGACCAAATGCAAAACTTCCTTTCTGGTGTCTAGGTCCCAGTGCTCTGATGTGAAGATCAACACCGTAAAGAGCATTTAAATAAGGAGGGATTTTTGCCCAGAGCCTCCTCGTATGGCCTAGAAAGCAACAATGTGTGCCAGAGAAGTATAACTAGCTGTTTGTGCTTCTGCTTTTGGGTCAAAATATAATTGCCTACTATATTCCTAAAATATGTGAGCAGCTGATCTGTGCTGGGCTCCTAAATATGAAGAGGGAAATATCAGAGTCTCGTAGACACAGAATGAAGGTAGAAATGGATTTGAAGTCTGGAATCTGATATCTGATGAGTCTTTTCACAAGGGAGAGAAGAATGTCTCCATACAACTTCAATTGTGATTGTACCCTGAGTGCCTAAATGTGCAACTCTTGTATTGTCACTTGCTTAGTGGGTGGAAGTGTGAGGGGGGTTTGGTGTGGAGTATCAAATAATTCTGTGCTCAGCTAGACCACTAGAAGCATCTCAGCCTTCACTGCTCCTGCTGTTTCTTTATATAGCTTTGTACTGTGATCTGCTTTATACAGTACTGATTTAAAGTTGTCATACCAGGTTTCTCATCTTGTGGGCTGTGTTTACTCATTGTGAAAACTGCTGCTTGAAGGCAAAACACTGCAAAATGTAATCTTGACAAGTATCTTGTTGCTCTTGTGGGGAGGACATAAATATTACTGCATTTAAGTTCAGTTTTGGGAAATGTGTTTCAATCTCACCATTGCTTATTTCCCTTTTCCTGAGAAGTTTCGCCTTGCATAAAGGGGATATGTGTAGTTTTTTAAAAATGGGTCTACACTAATTTTTGTTTTGGTAGAATGGTGAAAGGAGAATATGGTGCAGCAAAGTCCAGAGAGTTGGATTGGCTGTAATTTGCAATACTGTTACTTTTATGTGTTCTGCCCCAGCCCTCCCTTCCTTAGGAAGAGCCTTGATGTACAGCATGTCTTTTCATCACAATGCCTGGAAACTAGCAACTCCCTTTCCTTTTATCTGATTCTGATTTCAGTCACTCCTCATTTTCTCAGTTTCTCACTGTGAGCTTGTATTTTGTGTGTCTTGGAGCTGTGCTCCGAGATGTATAATTTTCCCAAACCCTGTAATTAAGGGATTCTTGGGATTGAGGAGCCAGCAGAGAATGGAGAACAAATGGAAGGAAACTGAGCAGTAAGTGTTGCTGGAATTCTTGATGTCAAATGGGCTGTTGGGAAATGTCAAGGTTTCTGGTAGGCTTGTATGCAAGTAAATGTATGAGAAGCAAGGGGAAAAAAAACCTGATACGGAGGCAGAGATGTGCCTAACTCTTTCAACACAGGTGTGTGTGCATATGGGATGCCTGGAGTGGAGACTTCTGTTACCACCAACTTTTGTCATGTGTTTTCAGTGGAATGTGTCTGGATTGCTGTTAGGGGATTTTCCAGGGAAATGGAAGATGCTACACTAAGTGCTGCCAGTTCAGAGAGTGGCAGCTTTTGTCATTAGTCATGAATACTTCAGCAGTGTCCTTTTACCCTGTCACTGAGGGTGCTCTTCCAGATCCAGTATAAAACTGGGACTCTGAATCTTGTCTGATATCTTTACTGTTGAATAAAACAATCGTGGGGATTCTGTCTTGTCACAACCTGTGTATTGCATTATCTGTTCGGTATTTGGTGGTGTTTGAGTTTGTGCATCTTGACTTAAACTGTTGTGTACTTGTGTGTGTGTGTGCACTGTTGAGTAGCATTCTAGGCTGTCCACATGGTTAGATAAATGTGCTGAGATTTGTTTCTCCAAAAAACCAATTTTGCCCGTTTGTAATCTTCTAGGTTGAAAGGTGCTGCAGAAATGCCCGTACGTATTTGTTAACCCTCTCTTGCTGCTTATTTCCCTCCCTCTTCAGATTACACCCTTACAGTGGAGGCGGTGAAACTGAAGCCATTCTTTGTAGCAGGCCACACCTTTGAGATGACATGCAAAGTGTCCTCCAAAAACATCAAGACGCCGCGCTACTCCGTGCTCATCACGGCTGAGAAGCCCTTCACGGATCAGTCGAGCCCCAACGGCACCACGCGCATCATCTCCCTGAACCAGGATTCCGTGGTGCGGCTGGAGGACTGGACAGATCAGACCCGTGTGGATGGGGTGGTCCTGGAGAAGGTGCAGGAGAACGAGTTCCGCTACAGAATGTATCAGACCCAGATCTCTGATGCTGGGCTCTATCGCTGCGTGGTCACCGCCTGGTCTCCAGGCGGCGGTGGCATGTGGCGTGAAGCGGTGAATGGCTTATCCAACCCTATCCAGATAGACTTCCAGACATCAGGTTAGTACAGAACCTGGCAGCTGTGTGGCTAAGCCAGAAAGGGAGAGAATTCTGTGGTGCTTTCCCATTGATTTCCCCGTGTCTCAGAAATACCTACTCTTTGGAACAAATCGTATGATGGCTGAGAGCTATGCTTGTCTCCTTTGGTGGTACTTGTGTCCTTTGTGCTATTGATTGTTTACAGAAAGATGTTTAATGAATTGGCTGTAATCATAACCCCTGGGTTTTTCTCTACTAATGCAGCTTTTATGGTCCTGCAGGCTGAGAGCTGGTTCTCAGTATGGAGCAACTGCTGCTGCATTTGCCAGCTGTATCACTAGATTGTTAATAGTGGCTGCTCTGGAAGAACATTAATATAAACTGGATTTCTGTTCCAAAACAGACTCTATTAGCATAGCTTTAAATTCCCTGAGCACACCTCGCTGTTGATGTAATTGCAGAAAATGGTCAGGTCAGGGTAACATTTCAGCCATCTCAGTAAGCGCATCCTGCCGCTGCAAGACCTTAGAGGTCCCTTGCGGCTGAACTACAAAGTTCCACAAATTGGGATGAATTTCAGTACCCTGAAGGACATCCTATTCCTCAATTGCTTGCTGAAACCCTTACCTTCAGTTGCAACAAAGCCTGCCTGTTGAGATTTTTCTACAGAAATGTGCTTGTCCTGATGTAATGTTGGGGGGAGGGAGAGATGGATGGCATTGATTTGGATTATCAGAGATGCATGTTAACACTGACTTCCTGTCATGTTACATTGTTGGGGAGTGCAGTGGGAGCTGTTTTTATAACACTGATGCACATGTGAGTGAAGGGCTCATCCTGTGATTTGATAAACCAAGCTGGTGGGGTTTTGAGCAGGTTTTTCATGCTCATATTCCTCTGGTAATAGTGGGCTGTAGCATATTTAAGAGCTGTATCTGTGTCTATGCAAGAGCAGCCTGACTTCTGGTTGCATCCATAAGTAAGGTAGTTGTTCTAGATGATGTGGTTCCTAAAAACTGAACTTGCTTATACAAGGCACACTGGGAAAAGGACAAGGGCTGAGCATAGAAGGACAGCCTGGCAATGAGGATGTCCTTTGTAGGAAGCTTTGAGATGTAGCATCCTGATACAAACCCTAATGAAGATGTAGCTTTGAGCTAAGCTGGCCAGACAGATGGCATTGACTCAGCTTCTTTCAGTTTTAGGTAATTTCTCAAGATGGTTTAGTGGGCTACAGTTTTAGCCTTATTACTCTTCTTATTGTCAGACACAGTGGGAGAGTAGCATTTGCAAAGGGGGTGATAAAAGAAACCAGCAAGAATGAAATCTGCCCCAAACCCCACCTTTTTCCTCCAAGCTCTTATGTGGAGGCTTTCCTGCACAGAAGTGGTGGTTGGTGCCTCTCCCAACATTGCTTGTCTTTGAACTCCCATCCAAAATGTTTGGTGGGATGCTATTGATACCCAGGGTTCAGAGGGAAACCTGCAAGCAATGTGAGGGAGGGAAGTGTACGTGTTGTAGTCTTGAGTTCTTTTTGCTGTCAGCCTCTCCTCCCAGCCCTTCACCCAGATAGGATTTCTGGAGCGTGGAGTGAAGAAAGGGAGGCAGCATGTAGAAGTGCCCTGGGAATGTGTGAATTCCAGTAGCAGGGCTGCAGCAGGGGGAGGGAGGGTCCTGAAGTCCTGTCAGCCTTTCATTCTTTGCAAAAGAATGAAGAAAGAAATGAGATCCCAGGCACAATTTGCTGGAGTGCTATATCCCAAAATAATCTTGGCATGTAGCAAAATCTGCCCTGAAATACCTGCAATTTTCTTTAATTGATGGATGAACTTTGTGTTCTTCAGTTTTTAGTCAGATATCTCTGCTGGATATTCACCTCTGGGCATGATGAGAACATGTGATGAGCACAGTTAGAATGCACTAAATGTGGAATTATTATTTGGGAGATCATCTGGAATTAAGTATACAAGACAGAAGATGTTTTGTGGGTGTGTTACTTCGGTTTTGTTTGCTGAAACCTCCTGTCTTTGATGCAAACTGAGTCAGGGAGCCAGAGGTAAATGGCAAAGTTGTGGAGCAGCTATAAAAGCACAGCTCAGATATCACACCCTTCTCTTGAATCCTGTGGCACAAGCAGCTGTCAAACTTGTTCTTCAGAAAAAAGAAGTCTGTGCCAGAATTTCCCTAATGGGCACGGTGAAAGGCAGAACTGCCAAGGGAACTAGTTGTTTCTAGGGAGAATTTCCCCAAAATTGGAGGGAAGATAGTAACAGGAAAGGTGCAGAAAAAAAAGAGGGGCATGCAGCTTTCCAGGCAACTGGGGAAAAAAAAAAAAAAGCTGGGGAGCCACCAGGGTGCTAAATCCTGAGTTATAGGGAGGGTGGGGTGTGGTGAATATTTTCTGTTTGTCCCTGATAGGAAAACTGTTGACAAGTCAATTGCACTGATTTCTCCAAGTGTAACAGAAAGACAACTTAGCTATAACTGCTGGAGGGAATATAATACGGCAGTGTAATTTTGAAAAATAGGATGTATTCCAGTCTCCTCCATACTTTGAAGTCTCGGGCTTGGGCAGCTTTTCCAGCTTGAATCATGGCTGTTGGAGTGGGGCAGGGATCAATATGGAAGCAGCATTTTCAGCAAAAGGAAGCCCTTAAAGGGTTTTACGTGAAGCTTTTAGTCTTAGGAGGAATTTCTTTCTCAGTTGTTTTTATTGATTCCCCTTTGATGGGGGATGGTGAGGCTTGCTGGGATTGGAAATCCTTCCCTCCAGTTTGACTCTCTCACAGATCTCTCTGAGCTGAGTGATGTTTCAAAGAGGGGGTTTTAGCATGCATACACATTGTGCAATGTGATCTCCCTGAATGGCAGGGGCCTGTGAGCTTTTCATATATGAGCTGGGCACTGCACACGTGAAACTTCAGTGTTTCCTGCCACAATAGGCTTGAAATGTGGCAGTGCTCTGGAATGTTTTTCCTTGAACATCTGTGGAAAATGTCTTGCTCGGATTCTTTCCATTCAAGGCAGAACTTGCTGGCTGCAAGAAGAGATCTCCTCTCTTCTTTCTCCACTTGCTGTTGCAGAGGGATGTATTTATTCCATTTGGTTAATGATCTGAAATGTTAATGTAAAGGCATTTGTTTGAAACACCCTGAACCAAAAAAAAGGAAATGTGCATTTTGTCCACTGGACTATATGAACTGGAATTGAGTGTGAGGGGGTGTGGTGAGGAGGAGCCTACTAGGTCATTAGTTTTCAAATATTCAATCAATGGCAGATTGTTCTCTGCTGGATATATTTTAAGACCCGAGAGGATCTTGTGAATCCTCTGGTATGACCTCATGAATAACATGGATCACTAGGCCAGTTTCATGAAACTAATGCCTTTTTGTATGTCCAGCTGCTGTAAGCAAAATAAGCTTATCTGGGGGGCAGGGGAAGCTGTCACATAGGAAGAATTTAATATTCCTCAGTGCCTTTTTTTTTGGTTTTGTTTTCCTGTTGTAGGACAGAGATGTTCTGCCTTTTCATTTTTAAAGGTTGCCCAGTGATGTGAGGAGCAAGAGCAGCTGCCAGTGCCTGTCTTGAAATTTTCTCGTAATTTCATTGCACTGTTTCTACTCCAGTGCATCCTCTCTCCTCCCAAGCTATTGGTTGATGCATGTGTGCACAGCTTTTCTTTCAGCCTGGAACACACCTGTCTTCTGTCCCTTGCTGTTCTTCTCAAGCCAGTGTACGAAGACAGCTTCATAAACTCTGCTTTGGCATTTGTCCTTTAATTTTCAAACCCTGTTACCATGAACTGGGCAACCCAGGTTAGTGTTTAAAATGTCTGCCGGCTACACATTCACGCAGATTTCCACAGAAGTGACTTATTTTCCTTTCCCTTGAGTGAAGCAGGGAGAAGGAAGCTTTTAATCTCATGTTAAGAACTTTGTTATGAGAGAGAGCCATTTGGAGCTTGGCTGTGCTCTACGCTGTCTTCCCTCTGTGCCATTCAGCAGAGAGTAGAAAGTTCTGGAGAGGCAAAAATAAAAGAGAACTTGTAAGGGAAACATCTCAATGAAATCTTCAACTCTGGATTACATCTGCATGTGAGCTCATTGCACAGCAATGTATTATCATGCACTTTGGAAGAAGCTGAGATAAACCAAGAGCTGCTGAAATATGAGCTGAGTATTGATGTTGAGCTTGCAATTAAAATGAAATCATGCCCTGCAATGACCCTGAGAGATACTCAATTTCAAGGAAGGCGAATAGAAAGATTCTTAAAGGAAAGAAAGCTTAATCACGGAAATGAATGAAAAGCAGTGCAGCAGAAACTCTTTGGCAAGAAAGGCTGGTATTTTCCAGCCACTGTTAATGGGCAGGAACGTGCTTTGTCATTGTGTGCCTTTGTGCATTAATTTGTAGCTGGAAGTAGAAACCACAGACTTAACTACTGAGGGCTTCTTCCAGTAACAGCTATTATGAGGCTTGGGGTAAAGCTTGTTAGGGAACAGCTCCATGAAGAAGCAGGGAAAGGGGCAGGGGTCTGGAAAAGTGTAGGTGAAGAAACTTCTTATGTGGAGAAAAGCAGGTCATGGGATTCTCAGTTGAAGAGTGAATGATTTGGTGCTGGGGCAGAGATGAGTAATATTTTGGACAATGCAGAACTCGTGGGTTGCATCACTTGTTTTCCCCGTGGTGGTCTGTGGTGCTGTCTGATTGCAAGCAGGGAAGCTGCATGGAGGAGTTCCAGCTCCCCTGGTCAGTAATGGACTGGGCACAGGCTTCTTGTGGGGAACAATATGCCCTGAGTCTGTGTTGTCATCAGATTACTTGGCTATCCTCTGCTCTACTAGTCTGGGAAATAAAAGTAGCTTGTGTCTGTGGGGAGACTGTACCTTAGTTTTGCAGAGAAGTACAGGGTAAAATGATAATCAAAGAAGACAAAACATCACCTAAGACCCTAGATAATTAGGACCTCTTCTGTTACAGATCTGGATTTTAACTGGCTTTTGGTTTTATTATATTTCCTTTTCCCATTTTTCTTGCAGATTTGAAGTGTTTGGATTACTGAGCAGGGGAAGGAAAGCAGGGAGAAAATGGGGTGACATTGGGTAAATAGGGCTCAGAGTTTTTCTCCAATGTAAATCCTTAAGTTGAATAAATTAACTCGATCAACTTGAACTCCTCTTTTCCACCCTGCAGTGTAAATCTGATTGAGCACAAAGTAATAAACAAAATTCAATTCAGCTTACAAACACTTTTTCCCTTAATTTTTATACATAGCAGAATTAGCATAACACTTTTTAGCTGAAAACTGTATCACTATAGGATCTGGCTCCTGGAGTCTCCTTCCTGGTGACATGAAATCAACAGTTTAAGCACCGAGATCTAACATAAAAGGGAACATTAAGAGAAAAGTACACTGTACAAGTCCTGATTCTGGAACCTGGTTTCTAATTAAGCATCTCTGGATTTGGACTAGTAAACGTCTAACCTCAGTTTCTCTACTTTCTGTTTAAAGTTATGTAGTGTTTTTCAAGTGTTCAGGAGTCAGCTCTGAAAACTTTCACTCTCCTGACTGCAGATGCTTTTTAATATAATTTTTTTTTTTTACTTGAATATAGAAGAAAAGAGTTTTATCTAAGCTTACATAAGGCCTTACTTACAGCGAGGAACAGATATTTTGGCTTGTTTTAAATCAAAGGTCTCAGCAGAATATGGCAATTTATGATGCTCAGCTCTTACAATTGGGAATGCTGGTTTGTTTTGTAAATCTGTGCTCTTTAGCTTCCAAATTATCTGAGGGAATGACAATTATCTTCAAATCTGAAGTTATTAAAATCCAGTTATTTCTCAGCTTTCAAGCTCATGAACAGCTTTTCAGCATTTAACTTTGCTTTGTTCTTGATGAGTTTTACAGGTCATGCTTGATCTGTTAGCCCTGCAATTGAAACTAAACTTTGGTTTGTTTATTCTCCCGAGTGACCAGCAGGTGCCAATAACAGTATTTCAAACTGTTAAATGCAGGTGGCAAGGTGACCAAAGCCACATCATCTGTTATCTGCAGAGTTCTGTTTTTCTCGGTGTTAATGTAGCATGAACTCATCTCTCATTGAAGGAGAGAGTTCCTGTCACCTCCCCAACCCTTCCTGTGACACTGTAAGTGCTTGAGCGTGACAATGCTGAGACCTGAGTCAGTGTCATCAGTGTCTGCTGGGAGTTGCCTGTTTTACCACATGCCTGTGTCTGTAGCCTTGGTGTTGAGATGTTTGGCCTTTTTGTGTGGGGTTTTTTTTTGTTTGTTTGTTTTGTCTTGGAGGGCAAAAACTTAAAGTACTTGGGGGTTTGAGTACTGAACCTTGCTTGGCATGGTCCAGATCCTGGGCCTCTTGAACACTGGGTGGGGAAATGGGGCACTTGGACAGCCTTCTGCCTTTTTAGGTTTTGGGGGGGGGGGTGGAGAATAAATGTCTGAAGATGCTTTATTCTGTCCTTTCATGCCTGAGGCCCAGGGCATAGGTATGTGGGCAGAACACCTGAGATGCACCCAAAGAAGACATATAACCTTAGAAAGCTGCAGCCACACAGTTTTCAAGAGTGAACTGAGAAGCTTTCATTGTGATTAATCTTGCTTAGGTTTAAAAAAAAATGAAATGTTGTTTTCCCTTTTCAGCTGGTGAGGGAAGAGCACAACCCCTGACACATCTCTTGACTCTTTGTTGATATCCAGTTCTAGCACAGGACAGTGATTTCTCCCTGGAGGTAGAGATGGTAATTTGCAGGAGATGTTTCCTCCTAGGGAAATAACTAAAGGGAAAGAACTGTTTGTCTCCTACCAAGGGGAAGCACAATCCTGAAATGCCAGTGCAGCTGATGCCTTGGAGCCTTCCTGCTGAGGAAGCTTTGGCTCTTCGTGGGGAGGCCAGGTGGAGATGTGCTTGGTGACCCAAACTGAGGAGTGTGTTGGGAGTGCTGTGTTTCCATCATACGCAGCTTTTCCTGGCTGAGTGACCAGCCAAGCTCAACTTTTATCCTTGTGGCATGCAGTGGCCAGGAGTGCTCCGACCCTGCTCTGCATTAGCGGTTTGTTGGCCTGCCAGGGTGTGAGGGCAGTGTCTGTTGTGTGCAGGGGGTACCTGGGCTTTCAGCCAGGAAATAAGGCCTGAAAAATCCCATGTACCCTCTGTCTTTCCTTGTTTAACCTGCCAGGGCAGGGATAAGGTAGCCCATCCTTAGCCTGACAAAGTTGGAATCACGCACTTCATCTTTCTTGCTCAACCCCTGCCACCATCCAGCCAGGACACCGCCTGTTTGCTGGAGTGGAGCATGTCCTGTATTCCTGACATGATGTCAGGAATAGACTTAGGATAGACTCTGAGCTATGGACTGTATCAGGATTATTATGGTACTGTTCTGCCTTTGATCAGTGCAGCAGAGGGAATGTGCTGGGAATGCAGGGACGTTCCTAGCAGATTTTGACAGTCTCTTTGTCTCTTTTCTTTGACAGTTCACACACAGCTTGAGACTTTTCTGCTTATAGTTGGCTGGAGTGCCCTGGTCCACGGTGCCTTTAATCCCCTGGGACCTTGAACTTCTGTCTGCACAACTCCAAACAAAAGGATGGAAAATGTCTTGTTTTATCTGGAGACAAATAATCAAATAGGCTGCAAGGGGAATATAGTTTGGTGTGTGTGTGAATGTCAGGAAATAAATTGAATTCACACAAAACCAGTTTAGATAGATGCTGAGGAAACAATCAGATTAATCTCTGTTATTTCCTAAGGAAAGGATCCCATCAAGCTGAGCTTAAAGCTGCAGCCTGCTTGTGAAGTCACTGATCTCAGTATTCTGGATCTCTTATTTCTTTAAATATGTTTTAGCATAAACATGTAGGAGTCTTGATTGGTAATCCATGTGTAACCTCTATTGCATCTCTACCACCCTTTTATCCTTGCTTGGTTGGGTAATTCGCAGTATTAATTTTAAGAGAGATATTCTAGTGTCAAAATGGATGCCAGACTCTCAGATTATATGAGAGTTATTATATGTACACCCTTGTGTACAAAAGTAAAACTGCTGCCAGGGCAGATGAGAGCACTGGTGGAAATTGTGGGGGGTAATTTTGAAAGCTGGAGGAGTAATTATTGCATCGTAGTTGGAATTAATTCCTTAG
Organism: Entomyzon cyanotis; assembly: GCA_024500445.1. Classification (NCBI taxonomy): domain Eukaryota; kingdom Metazoa; phylum Chordata; class Aves; order Passeriformes; family Meliphagidae; genus Entomyzon; species Entomyzon cyanotis. The sequence goes on along the minus strand of JAKEPQ010000755.1, from coordinate 2,686,504 downwards.
CATGCTGTGTAATCTCTGTTGACCAAAACAATCCAGGTGCTGGTAGTCTAGAAAAGTGTCACCAAAAATTGTAGCTCTAACTTCATGATACATCCAAATTTCTTTCCAGAACCTCAGTTTGGAGATGATGTGGTAAGTGTGTGCCGTGTGGTGAGCTATCAGTGTAGCTTTCCACAGAAACCTGTTGAGAGGGCAAGGCACAAGTGGGTTTTCTTGGATGGTTTCCTTAAGTGTTCTTCATTAAAAGCATTGTTTGCCACTGGTCTTCAATGGATTTGAAATATATGGTTCTTGTACTAAAAGAGTAGCAAGTAAGAGTGGAGGAGACCAAATAAACAGCTTTTCTTTCCTCCCAAGCCACCTTTCTATGCTTGTTGTTCCTGCTGCTGTGCCAGAAGTAGGTGAGCCAGGTCATAATGGGAGTTCAGGAAGTGTAAAAAGGGTTCCTTCTTAATCTGAGTCCCAAGTTTCTTGGGTTCCCTGGCCCTTTCCCCAAAGTCATCCTGGAGATCACTCTTATGATCAGCTTTCCTTCTACTCCTCTCCTTCACCTTCTTTAGAAGAGAAATCACTGAGGTATTTTGGTACATTCTTCAGTTTCTGCCCTGTGAAATAGAGTATTAACAATGCTGGCACATCTGAGGAGTTGTGATTTTTTTACTTTTGCACCAGAGATGCAGCTGTTGTCAAAATTTGGGGAAGTTTTGGTTTCTAACTTACGTACCTCAGAAGTCAAAACATCACAGTGTTGTTGTGGTGTCTGAGTATTTCAAAGCAGCCTAATGGTTTTCATTGATATCATCACCACTTTGCAACTGAAGGAGTTACTGTACCCTTGGGCTTTGAGACATCTTCTACAGAAGAAGCTATGTGTAGCAAAGCCTGAAGGAAAACCCACAGAAAAGTATTATCAGATGCACTACTTGTATTGTCTGAGTTCCACTGTAGAATTGTCGGTATTGTTAAGATACTGTTTTGCTTTAACTTGAATTCCTACTGACAGCCTCAACAAAAAGATCCATTCTGGATTAGCCTGAAGGCATGAATTCCCATGCTCTTAAAGGAGTCACCAGTGGAAGACCAGCTCCCTTTGTGCTGGACAGTAGAAGGCAGACTTGGGCAGCAGCCTGTGTGTTGGGTGACACATCTGATGGTTTGGGTACTTTGTCTTAGTACAGGATTTAATGGCTAAAAATGAAAAACTATTTTATAAAAAACTTAAATGGTTCCTTCTCCCTACTTCAGAGCTCTGTCTCCACAAACTAGGAGAGAATACTTCAAAAATGTGCAAGGAAGGGGTTGGACACTGAAGTGAAGCCTGTCATGAATAATTGTGGTTTCTCTTTTCTAGGTCCTGTGTTCAATGTCTCAGTGCATTCTGACAGCCCGACCATTTACCAGGGTGAGGTGGCAGATTTGCTGTGTATCGTCACAATGGAAGGAATGCCACTTGAGCCAGGTATTTCAGCAAAATTATATTGCTTGTAATTCATTTGACTTCAGCAGGCAGAATAACATCAGCAGTTAACAGCCCTATGTCCTTTGGGTGAGGCTGGAGTGTTGAGAACCAATGCTTCTGTAGAACAAGATAAAAACAGGAGAGTGTGCTTGCTTTACACAACTCAATTTAAAGCAAGTTTTTTTCATTTCACCTCCTGAGGGGAGAGGGAAAAAAGTTTCTTAGTGTTAAATCCCCCTCTGACGTCCCCACCAAGTGACCCCACTGCAGAGGCAATCTAAACACACAACCACTAGATGGGCCCTGAAAGCTATTCCTATTCCCTTTAACTGCAAAGGAAGTCTATTGGCTAAACCACTTAGGAGAAAATGGTTATCTGTAAAGAAATCTTAAACACCTGGCCAGTCAGCTTCACACTTCAGAGTGGATTTAAGACTTCAGGTAAATCTAAAAATCATAATCATTGACTGCTGCAGCCTAAATGCCAAAATGAATGTTCATTGCCTTTGGAGTTGAGCATCCTTTTTCATGTGGAAGAAAGAAATACAGTACCTAGTTCCTGTGAAAAGGATAGCAGACACTTTAAAAGCAAATTTTTATGGAGACCTAAAAAGTTCAGAGAATTGCTCAAAACCTAGCTGCTCACCAAGCATTGTCTGAGCTGCTTTTCATCAAAATGATGTGAGAGTAACTCTGTCTTATACCCAAAATCTGGGTTTGGAGCGAGTTTAGTTATATATATATGAATATAAACATCTCTTTAAAATAAACCTACAAATATATATGTAAATATAAATGAATATATCTAAATGTAAAGATGTCATGATTCATTCCAAACTTAAAAGTCTACACATAAGCCACTACAAAAGAGGTGCTGTGCAGAAAATATTACTTATGAAGTAGCAGCTGATGAGATGAAGTACCAGGCTTAGTAAAGGCCCATCACTTTGAAATTACAAGATGTCTGTTCTACATTAAATCTGAGCATGGCAGGGAAGCAATTTGCTAGATTATAGTTGTGTGCTGCCTGTGAAAAAATGATAGAAGTCTGTAGATTGTATTATTGAAATGCCTGGTAGGCAGGAAAAGCTGAGTAAACTTTATTGCTGTCAAAAGAGTCATAGCCTGGGATATTGGGCACAGCAAGCAGCGATGTGTGCTTGTGCTTATCCCTCAGTCTGTCCTGTGGCTTCTGCTCAGCAGGAAGCCTCTTCCAAGTTGAGGTGTGCTCAAGCTCTTACCGGTATTGTTGTGAGGCAGTACCCAAAGCAGCTGCCTTCCTTTCCAAAGCAATAATTGCTGACAGGGAGCAGCTGCTGCTTCTGCTGGTGTTCGACAGCCTTGTGAAAGAGGCCTCAGCATCTCTGACTCGCTTCAAACTTGAAAGCTGCAACACAGGAAGTTCCACCTGAATATGAGGAAGAAATTCTTTATTGTGAGGGTGACCACATGCTGTAACAGGTTGCCCAGAGATGTTGTGGAGTCCTTTTCTCTGGAGAGATTCAAAAGCTGCTGTCTGGACACAATCCTGTGCCATGTGTTCTAGGATAACCCTGCTAGAGCAGGGTTATCCTAGAACATCTCAGATGACCTCCAGTGGTCCAGCTTTACCCATTCTGTGAGAAGAAGCCACTTAGTAGCAGTGGGGCTCTCCTGTCAGTGCTTTGCTGCAGTTTGGGATGGTTTTGTGTGTGTTTGGTAGCTTGAGACTGGGAAGAGCACTGGGAGGAACAGTGACAGTGTAAGGATAATCAAAAAGGTTGAAGCAAAAAGGTGTTGTCTTTGAGGAGCTGCTCATCAGCAAAGTTAGGTTTTAACTTGGCAACTTCACAGGGGTTTGTGGGTGTCTGTTAGAGTTGATAGATTATCCCTGGAGTTGGACATGATGCTGTTTCCAGCAGTCATGGGCAATCGGAGCAGAGTCTTAAATGTCAGCACTGTAATCTGTTCCATAGCTGAGTAATGTCATCTTGGACGTGGCAGACCTCTGGTGTTTTTTTATCTTGTTCCTTTTGTGTTGGTGGTTTGTTTGGTTTCTTTTTTTTCAGTCTGTAATGGGGCAGGTGAGGCACAGACAAGTTCACCTAGAATGGACTAAAGTGTGGCATTGTAGCAGGTTTTGAGGGGACTTTTCCAGTTCACGCTCTGAGCCTCCAGTTGCTGGATGAGCAGGATTTAAGGTCTAACCAGTCATGCTGTGTGGAGAAACCCCATGGGCCTCAGAATCTGCTCCATCTCCAGTCCTTGTTGGTCCTCTGGGTGAGGCTGGCAGAAGAGCTGCAGGGAACAGCTGGAATTTATGCAGGGTGTGCAGACTTACCTTGTCCATCTGCCTTCTTGACCTTGGGAGCTGGAGGGGGCTGATGGAGCACATTATGGGAAGGGCTTAAGGGCTTGTATGGTAGCAAACAGATGTAGTTCCCTACTAGTTACCTTATTCCTCTGTATCCTATCTCTGTGTCAGTATCACATTTTAATTCACTACTGGAGCAGAGGACTTTTTAAATTAGTGCCAGACATTAGAGAGACTGTGAAAATAGCAGGGCTGTCTCATCTCAGTGGGGACGAGGCATGCTGTTAGGGAAAGCCTACACCTGGCAATCAGAGAAACAGGGCAAGAATTGCCAGCATCTTCTGGAAGAAAACAGATGACTGCAGTCAGACGTGGTCATTCCATTTGGGAATGTGATGAGAAAGGAGAAAAGAGCAAATGCATTTGACTCCCTTCTGAGGGAGGTGGTGGCTTTCAAGGCCATCTGTACTTCTCGTGTCAGACCTGCTGCAGGGCTGTGGTTTGGGCTGTTTTGTGAGCAGAGGAGAACCAGGATGTTTCATAAGGTGTCCTGTTAAATGCACATCCTTTGAACACATTTGGTATGCCAGCCAGCTCTGCTCTGGTGCACAGAGGCACTTAACTTTGCAAGCATTCATGTGGATTAGTATGTATGCTTCCTGTAATAAGTTGGTGTCAGTGCCATCTCTTCTCCCTTTCTGTATGCACAATCAGAAAAATAAAGTACTTCCAAGGAGCCGAAGAAGATTTAAATGACCGGTTATCTTTGTCAGTGCCATTTGTTACACTTAGATTGATGCTTTTTTTTTTTTGCTTTTTTTTTTGAGAGGCATCACTTATGGTTTGAACCCTTTTCTGGTAGAGGCAACTCACAATGCTTTCAGTGTGTGTTTGTGTGTACCCACCCTGTGGGAAATTTTCAAAAGGGTGGAAAAGGTTTTGGCGTGACTGCTACATGCTTTAATTTCCTCTGCTTCTTTGAGACCCTGCTGAAATCGAGTGTGTGTTACTAAGCCCAGTACATGGCAGCAACTGCTCCATCTAAAGAAGTGCTCCTTTGGCTTGGCAGCTGTGGTTGGTGTTTTGAATTGATACGAGGGGATACTCCCCTCGTATCAATTCAAAGTGTGTGTCGGGGGGAATAGTAGTTCTTCTGTGCCGTGAAGATATAAAAGCTGCTTCTGATACTTGTGTTGAATACACATTTTCACAAATGATCTCTCTAGACTTCCCAGATCACCCATTCTTGGGCTGTGTGCTTAGGGATTTAAAAGTACTACTTACTGTGTCTGAAAGGAGATGTGGGGCTTTTTAATCTGCTCCAGACAGACCCAGTGGGCACTCTGGAGAATTTAACAAAACCAGCTTGTTTACCCCTTATATGGCTTGAAGTGGTTTGCTCAGCTCTCTAGGAAGCCCTATTCAACCTCATTTAAATGTAGTAAACAAAAAGGGTCTCAAAATTGTGATTCAGCACTGTAACAGGATGTTGAGAGAGCTCCATTCTAAGCAGTGGAAGTGTATGGTTCCTAAGAAGCTGGTCTAGAAATAGGATTCCCTTTTTTGAGGAGTGATCGGTCAGGGAAGTAGCTAAGACCCAGACAGCTTAGCCCTGTGTGTCAAATCAAAATGTGCGTAAAGATGTGCTTTACATGTTGATGATCCTCACTGGCTGAGGAGGGGAGGAAGCACAGCACCATTGTTACTCTGCTCACAGAGCTCTCAAGTGTCCAGCTCCCAGGGCTCTCTGTTCCTTTAGGGTTGCATCTCCTGGTGGCACTGAAGTCCTCGATGCCCTTGGGGGTTTGGCACTGGGGTGTTACACTTCACTGTGGGGCACCTTGGCCAGGTGTCCCACACTACTTATTGTGTGGCATAGAAGGAACCAGGGAAAAAAACCTTTGTATAGTCTGAGTGTGGTTCTTGAAGTGGAGTTTTTGTAGATTTGGGTCAAAAATTGAGAGTGACTTGTCAACACTGATGCAAGGTGTGTGGAATGGTGCTGATGCCTAGTGTGTGACCTGTTTTATGTCAGTAAATCTACATATTTATTAGCACTTGGGAGCTGCTAGGCATGTTCCTCTCTGATATTTGGAGAGCACCTGATTTATGTCCTGGCTTTGCTAAATTTTCCTGTGTTTTTATTGCATGAAACACAGAGAAATATAGAAATGAATCAGATGACTTTGCTGTATTAAGCTATTTGAAGGAGGATAGTGACAGAGTACTCGGAGCCAAATCCTCCCTCTGACTGTCTGTAGTGAGTCACTAATTGCAAACTGTGTATACTGACTAATAAAATATGTTGGCATAATACTGTTGTCCCATGTTGTAATTACAGAAGATAGATTCAACTATTTCAAAATGACAGCAAGTGCCTGCACTAATCTTTGTATGGGCAGGGAAGGGAATCTCAAATTATCTGAGATGCACAAGAAGGAATTCTTCAAAGCTGCCTGAGGATCTGAACACTAGATTATTATTATTATTATTATTATTACTTTTGATATCTAAATTTATTGCTTAAAGTTTTTTCAGTAAGGTCAGTGGTGTCTTTAGTATAATTTGACTTAGCCTGAAAGGTGTCCATGTGCTCCTACAGCACCTGGAAACCCAAGAGCAAGCAGCAGTCTTGGATCTTTGGAAGGAATTGGTCATTCCCAACGTGACTGCCCGTGGACCAGTGCTTTACCGTATTTGGCATAAACAGACAGCAGGGATGAAGAGTGGTTTCTATAAACAGAGCTCTCTCCAGCAGAGGCCCTGTTTCCCATAGACGCTTGGATGAGTGCACAAAGCAGAGGTCAGAGTTTGGTCTCTTTGACTGAACATGTGTTTATGGTAATTTTTATTAACTTTGGTTTCAAGGGAAGTGGTCCGAGTGCTTTGCCAAGTAACTAATAGCAGCATTTGTAGGATGAGAGGCAAGAGGGATTGCTCTGAGGGCTGCTGGTCCTGGTGACCTGTGCTGAACCCCATGTAGGACTGGGACACCTGCTCCTGCTGTAGGGCTGCAAAGCAGGCCAGGTGCTCTCCCGAGATTCTGTGCATTGCCCAGAGCACCAGGCTGTGGCAGGCAGGGCAGGAAACTGGCTGCTGTCCTAAAACTGTTTGGTCAGCCAGTGTCTCTGGTAGTAACATGTGCTATCTTGTATTTTTGTTTTGTTCCTGCAGATGTGTGTAAAACCCAGTGCACCTTAGGAAGGACTTAATTACACCCCAAACACTTGGGGAGGTTTTTCTTCTGCAGTAAGGGGAATGTCCCACAGGGTCAGCTGAAAATATATTTCAAGTAGAAGAGCTGAAGATGTCCCTTTACTTGACTTTAAAATATGGAGCTTCCCTTCTTTGCCAGAGTGCTGGCTTGCCTGATAGAGACTTAAAAATCATCTTCACCTAGATCTGCAAGCAATTTGAGTACAACAGCAGGTTTAGGGCTTCGGTTATTCCATTAGCCTGGAGGTCAAATGTCAATGTTTAGAGAAGACATAACTCAATTAAGCAAAAGATCAGTTTTAAATTTCAGCTTGCTAGTAGTATATTTTTCAGAGTCCTTAGTACTAGAAAATGGAGGTCTGATCTATTGCCAAGAATCACTGGGGCTGCCTTGGGTGTGCAGAGGTTAAGCCCTGTGCACAGACTGTACCAGCACTCCAAACTCAGGACAGAAATAGTCACCTCTGTTTCCAGTTTGGGCCCATCAGTTTGCTCATGTGCCAGGAGGAAGACCTGTGAGGAAACAAGTGAGCAGCCTTTCCTGTCTATGCTGTAGGTCATGCCAGGTTTCTGACTCTGACAGGTGTTGCTGGGCTCATGAAAGCAAAGAATAGCGGTGATTTTTAAAGTAGATACCCAGCTACATCTGCCTAATAGGGTTAAGACTGAGATCTGCTAATGAGATCAATAGGACCTTGCATGAACACAGAGCGAGCTGGATGTGCTGATGGACTCTGACTACCTGTCAGCTGTGTTAAAAGTGTAAGTTCCTGCAAATCCGTATTATAGACTCTGTCCTTGCATGGGGAAACTTGTACAAGGTGTGATGTCTGATGTGCCACAGTAACCCACAACTCTGGGGAAAATGAATAAAAGCATCGTGGTCAGGCTTTGCTCCTGAATGCTTTGTACTACTGCAGGCAATTTTTTGTGCACTATACAGAAATCTGTATTCATTTAGGCAAACTGTAAATGTGAGGAAGGGACCTTCAGAAGAGAGCCTTCTGATTTTGTGGTTGTGTAGGCCCTGCATGAAGACAGTGACTGCAAATTGCTCTCTGCTAGCAATTATCTAGCACTGCCACTCCCTTTCACTGTAGGTGCAGCATAACTGTAGAACTTCTTATGATACAGCTTGGTAAAAACTTAGATCAGAGTTAAATACAAATTTTAGAATAGAAGGCAGAAAGGCAAGAAATCTCTTGTTTGTCATCCCTGTAGTAAGTCACCCTTTCTGTACAACTCCATTCTTCCTGTCAGTGCATTTCATTGCAGTTCACTGCTTGAATCTTCCTAGAAAGGACATGTTCAGGGGACTCTCTTTTTCTTTCTGTTTTCTTTTTATTTTTTTCCCTCTGCTGTCAGACCAGTGCTGGCTGTGCTGCTTACAGATTAACCTTTCTACTGAGAAATGGCACTATGAATACTTTTCAGAACTCACCAACACGTCTCAATTCTTCTTTGTCCATAACCTCAGATGACATGTCCTTTGACGTCTCCTGGTTTGCTGTGCGCTCCTTTGCGCTGGACAGGGAGCCTGTCTTGCTGGCCTCGCTGGACCGGAGAGGGATTGTGACCCAGAGCAGGAGGAATGGGAGCAGTGATCTCAGCCTGGAGAGGATCAGCCCGCTGGAATTCCGGCTGCGAGTGCACGGCTGCGAGGACCACGACTTTGGGAACCACTACTGCGTAGTGACCCCGTGGGTTAGGTCTGCCACTGGCGTGTGGCAGAGGGAGCCCGACATCAAAGCCAAACCCATCTTCCTGTCTGTGAAAATGGATGGTAAGAGATTGAAACCTGTGTTACTCAACTTAGTTTTTAACACCTTGTTTTGTTTTTTTTCTGGCTAATATTCCCTATAACTACTTTTAAATGTGCCTCTGGTAATCTCATTAGATTTTGTCTATTTTTTTAGGGTTTGCAATTTCTGATTAGAGATTCTTCAGAGCAGAAGAATCTGTTCTGCCTAAAAAGTTGATAGATATTAAGACTGGAGTGTTTTCTTTCCTGATCACCCCTTGGTGATGTTTTGCACAGCTCAGGCATCTTTCAATCAAGGGCACAGTATTCTCTCCAAGTGTTGACCCTTCTGCTGCCTGCTGGAGGAAGCCTTGGTTTGCAGATGGGGTGTGCAAATTGGTCACATTGTGGTTAGTGTCAAAGCTGAGAAGAGAAAATCAGAGCTCTGACTCCTTCCTCTCTGTCTGATGAAAAGACACTTATGTGTCTTTTCTCCCTGCACTTTATGCTTTGTCTGCTTTTCACCCAGACTTGCAAGTGTTGCTAGACTTCATGAGGAGGAAGTTGCACGGTAGATACTGCATTCAGCATGTAGCTAAGGAGGAAAATGAGTTGCTTTCTTGATATTTCCAGGAGAGGTCAGTTTTGGAAGTTCCATGAACTTGAAATGAACAAGCTTTTTTTCTCCCCACTGTGCTGATAACTATTATAACTGTACTTTCCAAACTCCTTACAAGTCCTTACTGCCTTTTAACTGAGCAGTAGGTACTTGAAAATATTTTTCTTTTGTTTAGGCACCAGCTTTGAAGGTTGATTAGACAGGGTAAATATATAGCAATTCTGATAATTCAAAGCTAAAAGGAGTCTACTCCTTGCTTTTTGGAAACATATTACAAAGAATGCAGCCACACTCTGCCTCTGATGGAGAAACAATCCAGTGCTTTTGTTTGAAGAAATGTGTGATAGCATCACTCTTGGAATGAACTCTACTTTGCTATCTCACTCCAAGGCTCTTTGGTGCTTCCAGCCTCTTCCAGGCTTTGAAATGTTAGAGGAAGAATTAGGGTGAAGAGGAAAGGGAGACCAGTAAAAGACCAATTTTTCAAGCCAGCGAAGATAGAAATCAAGGAGGAAAATTAGTGTAATTTCTCTCTGAAATAATTAATCTGACCCTGACTGAATAAGATGGGATTTTCTCCATTTTCAGGCAAGAAGAAATAAAGCAGATGTCTGGATTTCTCAGTGATATCTAATGACTCTGCCTTCCCTTTTCAGTTCTGAATGCTTTCAAGTATCCCCTGTTGATTGGCATCGGCCTGGCCACTGTCATTGGACTCCTATCCTGCCTAATTGGCTACTGCAGCTCCCGTTGGTGCTGCAAGAAGGAAGTGCAGGAAACGAGACGAGAGCGTCGCCGGCTAATGTCGATGGAGATGGACTGAGCTGGGAGCTGTGGACACACTTGCATTTTGGGAGAGACTCACAGGGCTCTTGGATTGTGTTGAGACACTTGCTCCCAGGCCCAGACAAGACAGTGTGTTTGCTCTCTGGTTTCAGCCTGGACCTCAAGCTTCTCCTTGTTACACGTCATGTCCTGAGAACAATCAGGCCATATTTAGCAACTTGGGAGTTCTCCTTTCCCAGCAGCACTTTCTGCATAGGGATCATGTCCTTCTAATGTGCAAACTGTTGAGCCTTCTTTCAGCAGGGCCCTGTGACAAAATTCATTAATGTTTTGTTTATTCATTGGTTTTATTTCCCCCCTCGTGGTTTTGGAAAGATGTCCCTGTATGAAAGCATGGTGGGCAGGATGGTGAATGGGAAAGAGGCTGGTAAAAGTATTAGACTTACTGTATTAACCAATCTACTTTTCCCCTCTATCCTTATCACACCATCCTGTTCCCTTTCCCTCTCCACCTTGGTATCTCATAGATTTCTCTGTCTTGGGTTGAAGGCTGGGGAAGGTTCCTGTGCTGGAACCATCATGAGATTTTTCCGGCAAAGAATTGTTTTATGGTTGTCAGCATGCCTTCTCTTCCCTGCCTTTCCAAGAGATTGCAGTTAATCCTGACACATGACTTGCCTGGTGGAGATACTTGAAGCACTTTTTAAAACCTTTTATTTTCAGTGCTCAAAGCTCTTAGCCTTGATGAGTAGGGACTGACTTGGCAACCCTGAAGAGTCAACCTGGCAGACAGGCATTTGATGGATGTCTGCCTATGACCACCTTCTCCCCACCCTTCCACCTTCTCTTCTCCCCACTACAGCTGCTCACATCGTGCCTGAGACCCTGTTCTGCTTGTGGCAGGGGGGCACATGGTATCTAGGGACAAGGCCCAGCCTTCTGCTGGCCTCAGCAGGGGGTTGGAGACCTTGCTCCCCAGGTGATGGTGTGACTTAGGAATATGCTAAGAGATGGATCTTCATCTGCAGTTGGCCAGCTGATCATGTAGAGACTTGTAAATGATGTATTACCAAATGAACAGACCAGACTTCAGTGCTGCTTCTGCCAGCCACTCGCTGGTAACCCTTGAACCTGTGAGCTCAGTGTGAGATCTGCAGGAGCTGCAGTGCAGCTCAGGGTAGGAGGAAGAGCAAGCCCAAGAGACAGCAAGAATCTTTCAGGTTCCAGTGGTCCTGGTCTTGAGCATGGGCCTGCAGTGGGGCTTTCCCCATGGGCTTGAGACCTATTCCTCGGTGCTATAGCACACAAGTCCTGCTTGGGTCTTGCACATAAACTGACCTGGCTCCTGAGAGGGAGCAGCATCTTTGCCAGGCAATTCTGTCTTCCCAGCACAGCTGGTGTTTTAAGCAATAAAGGTCAGAATAAAGATACTGTGTATAAAGAAACGAGGAAGTAGGACTTCACCACAGTCTGATGTCACAGCTGTGGTTTGGCTTGCATCAAGAAGGGTGAGAAATGCAGAGTTGAGGTTAGGGCTCCATCCTTTCCATGGGTTTTGAGATAAAAGATGGTAAAGAAAAACATCCATGGAAGGTAGTGGCTGTGGTGTGCTGTTGCCTGATTTTCACAGTTGGGGCTTGCAAGTTGTTATTTAAGACTTTAGGACATTTCATGTAGTATTCCAAAACTGGGACCCACAAACCTATGAACCTCTGAAAGACTTTGGCCTGGAGGTTCATAGGAACTTTTCTTTCTGGTCTGATCTTTTTCTTTCTGGAAGAGCTCTGAAAAGGCCTCTGCTGCAGGCAGACTTAGCGGCCTTTCCTGAAAAACAGGGCAGAAGCAATCTCTAGCTTCCACTGTGAAAGCCCAGAAATCTGTAGCAATGCTTTCCAAAGGAAGGGAGTTCAGGAAAGGATTCACTCAGATATTACTTTGACAGCAAGAATTTTTCTTCCTCTCCTGTCTCTGCTGTAGTGAAATCTTGCTTTTTCCTTGGATGTTATGAAACACTATTCTGATGTTTGGGATGCTGATCTAGCAGCTTCTTTCCTGCATTAACATCTGCTTTTTTCTCAGAAGGCTTGTGGCATTGGGGCATCTTGGGAGGGGTGGAGGTGGTGGTGAAGTTCTAAGCACAGCATCAGTCACTTTTTGTCCTGGCAGACTGACTCCTTGTCTATGCCCTTGGTTTAGTTTTAGGGAGAGAGGATCACAACTGTAACGCAATAATTAGGGAATGGATGAGCAGGGAACCTCCAGCTCTTCCCAAACACACAATACAGCACACTTCCTCCCTGCTGGAAAAAACTCAGGGTTATTTTGGTCAGGGCTCCCTTCTTCTGTAGTGAAAGGTCCCCATGTCCTTATCTAATGCTGACCTTCCTTCACAGCCCATAACAAACCACCTTTGTCACTCCAAGTGAAGGAAGTTTGCCACTAGCTTGTACTGCTGACAGCCCCTTGGAAGGCAATGCTGCATCCCATTCCACCCTGTATTTGCTGTAGTTGGAAGGCTAGAAGCTGAGGGGCTAGACCTAGCCCCCAGGTTTCCTTCTACTTGTGCCAATTTTGTATTACCCCTTTTTTAAAAATAGAGTGTGAATCTTCTCTCTAATGGGGGGAAAAATCTAGGTCACTTTTCATGTTTTTTATTATTGTTGTTATTATTATTTCGTGTGTGGCCAGGGTTTGTGTGAGTGGAGGTGTGTGTGCATCTGATTGTGTATTAAACCTGCAGAGTATCGGAAGAATAAGCAGCCTGTGGTGCAGTACAAGCATCCATATCCTCCCTGCTGCAACCTGTGGTATTGTCGAAGTATCCTAAGGGCTCACATTGATCTTCCTCTGTTTGCATTGCCACATCTCCTGGTTAAGCTGGTAAATTCCTCCAGGCACTTGGAATTTCGATCCAGGGCAACCTTGAACATCATATAGCAGAAGGGCAAGATATTTTCTTTCTTTTGTTTTAATTTCAAAGTTATAAAATAAAGTTTTGGGCACAATTCTGGAATGCAGGTACTGAATAGTTCTAACAATGCTGTGTAAAATGTTTCTTTTTATGTTTAAAATAAAGAGCGAGCCTTTTTGATTATGTCTGTGCTGTGGGTCTGGATGTTTGAGCCATGGGCAGTTCTTTCCTTGTACCTTGCATGTATGCAGGCACTATTGTTGAAGGTACAAAATGTAAACCTTGCAGTCCTATTTCCAGCACTGTTTACCCTGTAAAATAAGCATGAGCCCTATTTTACAGTAAGTTTTAAATATTTGCCTACGTTTCTGAGATGAATTGGGAAGCATAATTATTTTCCTAATCTATTGTGTTTCTACCCCACTATATAAGTCAGCCTTTTTGTTGGGAGAGTTTTATTTTGATTAGCTAAGGCCAGGAGTCACAGTTGGGAGTGTATATTTAATATCTGCTATAAAACCTGACATTAGATGTTGAATCTTCCTTGACCCCTTCATGAGGCTTCTTCTTTCCAGGGTACCAGGAGGAAAATCAATAGTGTTGGAAGTAAACTTCCTGCTTGTTCTGCCAGTGGCTGAATTTAGGATGTTTTTTTACCCCCAGCAACCACGTAAAGACACCATGATCACACAGCAAGGAGGTGACTGGCTGTCATGGTTTAATCCCAGCTGGCAGCCAAGCCCCACACAGCCACTCGCTCACTCCTACACCAGTGGAAAGGGGGAGAGAACTGGAAGGGTGCAAGTGAGAAAAATACACGTGTTGAGATAAAGACAGCTTAATAGAGAAAGCACAAGCCATGCGCTCAAGCAAGGCAAACCAAGGAATTCATTCACCTCTTCCCACGGGCAGGCAAGTGTTCAGCCATCCCCAGGAGAGCAGTGCTCTGTCACGCGTAGCGGTGACTTGGGCAGACAGACACATCGCTCTGAATGTTCCCCCTTCCTCCTCTTTCCACCAGTGTTATGTGTTCCACATGGCACTGTCTGGTCTGGGATATTCCTGCGGTCAGTTGAGGCCACCTGTCCTGGCTGTGTCCCCTCCCACCTCCTTGTCTCCCCAGCCCAATTGCTGCTGGGGTGAGAGGCAGAAAAGGCCTTGCCTCTGTGTAAGCTCTGCCCAGCAGTGACGAAAACATCCTTGCACTAGCAGCACTGTTTCCAGCACAAATCCAATACACAGCCCCATGCCAGCTACTGTGAAGAAAATTAACTTTATTCCAGCCAAAGCCAGCACACTCTCTTTCCAGCAGGAAGTTGTTTGAGGCAGAAGTGGTTTCAGGAGACCAAGCCAGGCTTTGGCAAGGTGAGTTTGAGTTGAGAGTGTTGTGTGCTCTGTCTGAGAAGGCTGCAGTGCAGGCCAGGTGACAGCAAAGTGTACTTTTGGCTTCTTTCTAGATGGTGGTGTCCCAGCTGGCATGGAAAGGTGTGCTCTGCAGAGTGTGCTTTCAGGGAGCCAGGAGCTGGCACCAAGCTGTAAATCCTTAAGGAGCAACAGGAGCCATCAGCTGAGACAGAGGAATGTCATAAATGGTCTGTGGTCCCTCAGCAGAGCCTCTGCCAGCTGCAGGTGTCTAACACACACATATGTACAGAAGCAAGGAGTGGTGTGCTTGTGGGACAGCAGTGCTTGACCTCGAGCTGCGCAGGTTACAGCTTATGGGTAAGTTTGGATTAGCTTTCATGAAATTTGCTTTCCTCTCCCACCCCGTGGGATGACCTGGGTTTTAATACCGTTCTTGTAAACGTGCTAGGATTTTGTCATAAGGAAGAAAGCTGAAAAATTGAAGTCTGGAGATGAAACAGGACACTGGCAAGTAAGTATCTGAGTGTTGAAGTGAATGATGGGAGTTATCAAGTCTCTAGCATCACCCTGTACCTGCCATGGGCTCAGCTCAGCCACCTGCTGATAGAGGAGTGGCCTGCTGCCACAGGGGCAGTCTGAAAAGAGCCTGGAAGTTTAGTTGCTTTCATAACACCAGGCTCGGGCAACATGCTTGGCTGTACTTTTTCTCTCTGACAGAGCCTAGTGGTGTGCTATGGCTCTGTCTGACTGCCCTGCTCGGGTCAGGGCCAGTCCAAAACCCCTTGCTGGGCTGAAGCTGACTGGTGTCAAGCAGGATGCATGAGAAGACCAGCCTCCTCTTTGTCATGTGAAGGTGAAGCCCAGTCATGCAAATCTTCCAAAGAAATGCGTGGCTTTAGCCTTTCCTGTGGGACTTTCCACACTTCTGTGACTGCAGGGGCTGAGGTTTGCACAGCAGGTATCAGGACAGATGGTGTTTCAAGGGAGTCTCTTTAGTGACTGATTGAAGCTGTGGGATGTGCTAACTGAAGGAAAAGGCACTGCTCATTCTTGTGCCAGGCAAATGCACCTTAAATGCCACATGTAGCCTTCAATCAGACAGCCCTTTGCCAGGGGTCTCCTACTGCTACTAAGGAAAATGGCATTGTGCTGTAGCCAGCAGATGACTGATCCTGAGAGCTCCAGGGGAATGCCTGGGTTATTGAGGAAACCAGACTCTGGATTTCCAGGTCCCTCAGAAGAGCTGCCACAGACACAAGCTGTTCTCTCCCTGGCAAGAGGGTTGCATTCCATGCAGTGCCAGAAGAATAAGAGCATGTCTGCTTCCACCTCTGCCAAGGGGGTAGAAAGGCAGGACTTTACAGTGCACCATTTGTGAAAGCAAGTAATCTTTGTATTATACTTTGTTCATCTGGGATTTTATGACCTCAAGCATGTCCTTGGCCTTAGACCAGACCACAGACTTGGTCTGAGCACACCTCTGTTGTCCTCAGCAATGAGTTAGGAAGCTGCAGACAGATGGACATGAAGTTCTGTTTCTTCTTGGCTACTTAACATGGCTTATGCCCTCTGGTTCCTTGCTTGTATGATCCTGACAATTATTTGACTTACTTAATGGATGGTAAGGAGTGCCAAAGATGCTAAATTCCTAAAATTTTCCTAAAGGATGGAGCTAGAGAGAAGGGAGGATAAACTTCCAGAGCTCCTCCAGCACAGCTGGCAATATGAGCATCTCAGTTACTGGGCATCTGAGAACCCAGAGATGTCTGAGAGGACAGGACTGGTGTTGCCTTTCTAGCTTTTGTTGTGTCTGTGCTGACTTCAGCTCTACAAAGGCCCTGGCACAATGTGCAGTGGCTGGGATGCTATGCAGTGGTAAACAGGGAAAATATCCATGCTGCTTAGCATCTGCCTGGATGTGTGAAAGCTGTGTGTGGCTACAGCCAAATGCAGGTTCTGAATGCAAATGCAGTAGTCATAACCTCCCCTCTGCTGTTCAAGTACACCCTCTTTCTGTTCCCAAACTTGTTTGCTGATTTAATCTGTGTTTCCTTCCCTCTGCCTTATCTCTTTTGTTTTTCATGCTTCATTTCAGAAACCTTTTCTTGCATTTGTCTCTCTGCATCTAAAGGATGATGGTTTTTTGTGCCTGTCTCTCTGGAGGAGAGTGGGGCTACAGTGTTAAGGTGTTTTCTTGAATTACCTGCTGAGAGCTCAGGCTGCAGAACTCCAGCCCAGTGTCCACTGCAGATCACCTGCAAAGCTGGCACCCTGTGCACATACACACAAATGCTTTGTAGTTTCTTTCCTCATGAGCACCCCAGGCAATATGCAAGGAAAAGACGCATTTCTGATGGGGAAATGACTCCAAAGAGACATTTAGATTCCCTTTGCCAAAGCAGAAGGGACAGATTTTCTCTCTAAGAAAGATGGGCTTAGCCTTCTTTCTCCATCTGCTTGCTATCATAACACAAATTCTGCTCAGTGTCTAGAAGTTCCAGATGAGCGACCACTGTGCTGAACATTTTTATTTTTCAGGATAACAACGACGTGATTCATTGTTAACACTCAGGATAGCTATCCTGGACTTGAGAAACAGGTAATTAAAGAATGTAATTTATCTAAGCCACTCGAGATAGGCATCTTAGAGTAAGAACCTGAAGGCAGTTGTTTCTCACTATTGCTGTAGAGGAAAGCACAGCTCACCTAAGACATGGGAATTAGGCAAGATAATAGTATAGAAGTTCTGGACAGACAGGTAGGGGCTGAGAGAAATGAGGCAATGGCAGCTCCCTCTAGTGATGGACTGGCGAGGAGGGAGCTGTGGTCATTATTCAACAGACAGATGATGGGTCCTCAGGTTCTCTCCAAACATAGCTTATGTTTCCGTGAAAACACTCCAAGGATGGATTTTGCTCTACATTTTGTTGCTTGTATAACATCTCTGCCTTTGCATAAGAGTCCTTGGATTGGAGTTATTAGGATGAATCCAGTCTGCTCTTAACTGTGATTTTTATCCTTGTGCAGGTTCCTGGACTTCAGCCAGGCAGCTTTTCTGCTTTGTGCCTGGTGCTGAGGTCCCTGGTGTATTATCCACGGTGTCCAGTCCCTCTGAAAATGTCTCTTCTAGTAGCTGTACCAACAGTGAGTGACCAGGCTTCTTGGAGTATTTAGAGCAAAATCATTGCCATAAGTTGAGTTTCCAGTAAAGAAAAGGATAATGTGTCTTTCTACTTTATTGTGGTTTTGGCTTCTTCCCACAGGAACAGACCTTGGCAGCTGGTTTGTGTCACTGCCCACTCTTTCTCCCCCTGCCCCCATCACTGTAGGCTGCCAAGCATGGCCTCTTCCTCTAGCTCAGAAATGTCCATCTCTGGTTTTTCAGGGAGAACCCCTTCAGCTCAGAGTACTCAGACTGGTAGAATTACACATTTCATTAGAAACAAGATGTTAAGGTCCTTTTGAAGTTGATGGCTTTTCCTGTAGCCTTTCAGGTCCGTGCTGAGATGTCTTTGCGTTGTGCCACTATCTTTTTTTTTTTTCCCCTCTCTTCTTTCTGTCTCCTGCAGTTCCCTGCATGGATGAATGCAGAAAAGGTCTTTTCAGAAAAGGTCTGTAAAGGTCTTTTGTAAGTTGCTATTCATTAAATTCCCTTTCCTCAATCCGACTGTGTACCGTGTTAACAAGACAGCTCTCAGGACCCTTGGGCATGGCACTGCTGTCTTTAAACCCTCCCTTGCCTCGTGTCAGTGGTGCCAGCAGCATGTTGCTGGAGTGTCACCTCTTCCCAGCTGGACTGAGACCCACATTTTGGTGGTGAGAGGTGTTTCCAAGTCCCTGGGAGTAGGAGGGGAATTCTGCAGGCTCTCTTAGGTGGAAGATGTCAGGCAAAAGGAAAAGAGCTGCTGCAGTGCTGAGCATGTACTTTATCAAGCCCTTCAGTGGCAACATTGAAGGGGAGTTGCTTTCACACTGACTGACAATCCAGGCACAAACAAGTGAGCTGTAGTGTGTACATTTGCAACTCTTCCTGCCATCTCTGTTTAATCAAAGCAGTGTACCCTGCAGGCTTTCCCTGGAGTTCACTGCAGCTCCTGCCTTTTGTTTGAAGGAAATTTTGTTTGGCTCTGAGTAAATATAACTTAGCCTTTCTTGTGACTATAGCCAAGCCATCATTCTATAGTGCAAATGGAGGATACCAGCAGCAACAGCCTTACTCTTGTGGTGCTTGTGTGGCAGTGAGGGCAATGTGGGGTGGTGCTGTCCAGAGCGCTCTACCCAAACATAAGGAGGGTGAAAAGGTGACAAATGGGAACCAGAGCATGTCCTGTGTGGCCAGGTACAGCCTTCAGGTAGCTAAACACACCCAGCCCATCATGTTAATACTACATTGTGAGTCAAGGCTCCCCTGGCAGCCCCTCAGGCCCCAAGCTGTTTCCTTGGACACCTGCATATGGATACCTGAAGAGAAGAGAGAAAACATGCTTTAGGAGCTTCAAGAGGAACTGAAACTGGCAGTTCTGGGATTTTAAAAAGGGCCACTCTGGCTCTGCTGTTAGGCCCTGCAAAGCCACTGCTATTCCTGTGATCTCAGAGGAGTGGGAAAGAGGGAGTTCTTTCAGGCAGATGAGCAAAGGCTTTGATGGCAGGCGAGCTCTAAGTGTAGTTCTGTCATTGCTACCTTGCTTTGTCATTTCAGGAGCACAGCTGTGTAATGGTCCTGTGTTGTGGGCAGTGTTGGGCTTGCCCCTCTCCTCTGGTGCAGAAAACACTTCAGTGTCCTGGCTGGTAACGATGGGACTGTCTGTCTGTGTAGGTAGTGGGGTTTTGTGTGGTGGGGTTTCCCCTGGCAGCCCCACTGCTGCTCTGTGGCACCTCCAGCCCTTCCCTCTTCAGCCCCAGCCCTGCAGCTGCCTGCCTACAGCCCCTGGATGCTCTGCTCACTGCAGCAGCCTTAGGGCAGGGGACAGTCCATGCACTTCCAGATTCACACACTGCCACTGGAGAGGCATGTGCTTCCTGAAGTGCCTGGGAACCCTCTGCCTGCCTCTAGGACTGGGAAGCATGGTTTTGTGCATATTCCACTCAGGTTTGTTAGGAGAGCACCTCCCTAGTGCAGCCACTGGTGCAGTGGGTTTTGGGAATTGGAGTTGTCATTTTCCCAGCCTAGATGTATTTAACAATTGGTTGCAGCAATGGGTGTTTAATTCTCTTGCCAGCATTTCCAGGGCAGCTATTTAATTTTATTTTTTTTTCAAACCCTCTTGCTTCTGGAAATCCTGTAATCGAATCCAAGCTCTTTCAATCTAATTAGTTTTGAAGTGCAGAATCTCCATAACTTAGAGACCTAAATAAGCAGCTTAATATTAAAACCTAGCTTCTGTCCCACTGTTCTGTATTCCCCCCCAAAAATTCCTACTAAACAACAGCCCGCTGTGACTGCTCTCCTATCCCTCCGTTAACCTCCCTCCTCTCTTCCCGGCCTCTGCCCCGGCTGTGTCCGTCGGGAGCCGAAACAGCCAAGCGCATCCCTCTGCTGCTCTGCTTCAAAGAGCCTTTCATGATGCTGCTTGCGTAAAAGATGCTGATGCTGCTTCAAGTGCCAGCGCAGAGCGGTCCGGGGGTGGCGAGGAGCAGCTCCTGGTGCTGTGCTGGAGCCGAGCTGGGCAGGGGGGCTGCACTTGGAGGCTTCACCGTGACGTGATCAGGTCTGCGTGTGCTCCAGAGGGGGATCTCTGGGATTGATGGAGGGCAGGCTAAGCCCCACGGCCACAGTGTGTGCCCTGATGTGGTACAGCTGCTGAGCTGTGCTGCTGCACTGCTGGCTCCTCTCTGGGGTGCTGTGAGGAGCTGGCAGGGAGGAGCTGAATTAACTTCCTCGGTACAGCATCCCTCCAGGTCCCCAGCAGTGTGTTGTCTCCCCCAGCTTTCCACTGACTGAAGCAAAGGGGAGATGTCCAGTAGATTTATGTCAGAAATGCACTGCTGGCCCGAACCACAAAGACTGGTGCAGCTGTGGCTATAGAGGAGTGAGGTTTTCAGCCCTTTTGTGTGGGGAGATTTAAAAAAATAAAAACAAGGGGAAACACACACACAAAACAGAAAAGCACTTTTAATTAGGGCAAGATTGGGCCATGTGGTTTAGGCTTTGCTTATGTCCCATTGGCAGAGCAGATTCTGAAGGAGTGTTTTTGCCCACTGCTGTGGCAGTGAAGCAGGAATAACCCATTCTGCTTTCCTGACAGTTTCTCTGGTTGGTTGTCTCTGCAGTGCTCTGGCCAATTTTGTTCTTAACTCTTTTTTTCAGTAGAAATGATGGTGCAAACATGAGCAAACACCAGTTCATTGAAAAAAGTTGTGTGTGTTCTCAGCTGTTTGCTACTGAGCGTGGCCAAAGTCCCCAGAAGATGTAATTGTACAAGACAGGTGTTTCTATGCTTCTTAGCCACTTCTGCTCTTAGATTTCAATTTTTATTGTTCTGTTTGTGCTTTTAATAATATGTTTTCAGTTGCCATACTGTGTTGTGCTTTTTCAGTGCAAACTGACCCAAACAACCTTTCTGTGCTGCTGGTTTTGGGGATTTTGCTCACGAAGACCCTGACCTTGCCCTGCACTGGAGCCATGTCCCACGAGAGCCGTGCAAGATCTCAGTAAAGGAAGCAAACCTTCACACCACCACGAGAAAAGGTTGTTATTTTCTTCACCTTTGCTAGTCTTCCCCTTTTTTTTTTTGCGGCTGTCTGGTTTTCCTGGGACTGACAGGTGGTTTGGCTCTGCAGCACATCAGTGGGGAGATCTGCACCACCAAGATCTCACTGGGCTCCAGCAGCCCAAGGTGAAAGCCACGTGGCAGCGAGGCGAGCTCACAGCCAAGTGAGCCTGTCTCCAGCAGGAGCTGGAGGGATTTGGGCATTTATGCTTCGTCAGGAGGTTTCTGGCCATGAGAGCATGCCTGGGGGAGCGCGGCTGAGCTGCTGGCCTTGGGGAAGCCAGGCAGCAGGCCGGCTCGCTCTGTAATTGGGGGCAGTAACCAGCTGCCTTTGATGTCTGAGCCGGGCTGAGAAAACCTGATGGCAGACTTCAAAGTCTGTTGCGCCAGCTCCCCTGATTATCTGCAGGCTTCTGGCGCGTCCCCCAAGACTGCCAGATTATCCCAGCTAATGCTGTGCTCTTCCCCGCGTCCCCCCACCCTGCCTGGCGCCAGCCTCTTGCTTTCAAGGCTGCAGCTTCCATCCCTCCCTGTCCTTCTGCCTCTCCCCAGTCACCGTGGGTACATGCAATGATGTTTTGGGGTGGAGATGGAGCTCCTGAGACCTGTGAGGCAGAGGCAGTGTTTTTGGAGAGCTTGCCTGTAGCCTGCACCCCTGCCTGTTCCCACTCCCCATTTGGTCCCAAGAGCAGCCTGAAATGCAGGGAGCTCTCTGCAGCTGCCCTTTGCAAGGCACAGAGGTGTTTGCAGCCATGCAGGCACCGCACGCCTTTCCCTGCCTTTATTTCTCCTGACAGCCTTTGGGAAGCAGGGCTCCCACCCACGCTGCCTCAGGATTCACAAGCTGATGGATGCTGGAAGGAGAGTGCTATGTTGGCTTTCTCCCCTTCAGCCTCTCTGCTGGGACCTCACTGCCTCAGATTGGTGTCTCTCTCCTGTCTCTGGTGCTTTGGGAGCGCCAGGGTGCTGGCAGAGGTGTGACAGGCAGGTCATTGCTGAGGGCTGTCGCTGTTGAGCGGCTAGCTGAGGACTGACCCAAGTTCTCAGACAAGGCAAGAGAGGAGAAAAGGAACTTTATTGTTTTGAATTCCATATATATAGAGTCTACAGAAGTGCCCCAGATTGGTCAGCCCGAGACCTCCCCCTAGGCCCAACTGGCCAAGCCCGAACTGACTCAATCCGGAAAAATTGTTTGCAAAACATCCAAACTTTATCTTGTTTATGAAATATAGCAAAATGTTCCCATGGGAAGAACCTGTGCTAGCCACAGAGGGCTGAAGAGGTGGCAGGGCCATGGGGCTGAGCCAAGGCCCGGGAGCTCATGGCCCTCCCAGAGCAGTTTGCTATCACCCCGGATGTTGCATAGCAATGACCAAAGCTCATGGGGAAACACTCCCTTTTATGAAATGGGTTTTGTTTCCTCACAGAGCAAGCAACCTTGGCAGTGGTTGAAAACCCTTCCTGTGCAACGCCGCATTTGCCTATGACATGGTTTGAGGTCTGATTCCCTTTGGATGGTGGAGTTCATAGTGACTTTTCAGTGCAAGCCAGCAATGAATGTGATGGCTTCAGGCACAGGAAACCACAGGTTCCCTATCCCCAGGCACCCAAACGGGGTGAGGGAGCTCATGGAGCCATGAAGCCAGACAGGGATCTGGGCTGCAGCTTTTCCCTTACTGCTTTCACGTCTCAACAGACTCTTCCCCCTAAAAATCAACACTTGATTACTGGGTCACCTCCATCATCCTCAACAGCTTTCCCCACAGCATTTATACCCTGATGTGGGACTGATCCGTCTTTATTCCCATCTCTCTCCAGGCTCCTCGCAGTGTGTGAGTGTCTGGCCAGCACTTGTCTATCCAGGGGGTTTCCAAGTCACTGTGGATGTTGCTGATGGTTTCTCTGCTCTCTTAGGCAGAGCCTCTGCCCTGCCTGCACTGGGCTTGGTAAAACCTTTCATACTGCATTTTTGGAAGCATTTTTCTGGAAAGATTTGACCCAAAGTGGCTGAGCAGCATCCAAAAAGGATGCTTTCAAAGGGATCCAGGGAGAGGTAGGAGGAAGGAGCATAGGTATGAAGGTGTGCAATCAACAATGGTCATCACCAGTGTGGACAGGGACTCTCTGTGCTATCAAGAAAGCATGTTTTCCTGTGATTTCCTGTCCGGTGTCATCCCCAGGAAAATAGGGCAAGGCAATCTTTCTCGCCATGGATTTGGATTCACTGATGTGGTTTCTAATGGCAATGCTGTCTTTCTAAAGAATTCTCTGATTCCCCTTCCTTTACTGTGCCCTGCTGTGTGTCTGGTTGCACTGATTTCCCAGGGAGGAAGAGAGCGAGGTTTAGACTGTGCAGCCCCAGGAAGAGGGAGCTGTTGGTTTTGTCCACAGAGCATCATTATTGCAGGGATGGGGCTGGGCCAGGCAATCCTATTCTCCCCAGTTTCTCTAGTGCAAATGTAAACAGCGACTCATGCATCATTAGAGCTGCAAGCTTGGAGTTAAACTGTCCCCGAGTGTGTGTTTATCTGCACACTGACTGTCGGAAGCTCACTGAGGTTGAACTCCAAGTTTCCTTTCCATTTACTCTGTCACTGTAGCAGAGATGCTTTTGATGCTTTTCCCTCCTCCAAAGTGGTAAGTGGGTTGGCTTACTGTCAACAGGATGATCCCCCAGGGCACTGCTGGCAGTGGGCTGCTCTTGGAAAGCAAACCTCTCCATCCATTTCCTTCTGAAATGGGAAGGTTTCATCCTGCAGCAGGGAACATAAGCCTACCACAGAGTTATGGCTCTGTCCTGCTGCCACAGGGCACAGGCTCTCCTCAGGGTGCAGGTGGGATCCTGCAGGGACCTCTGTGCCTGCTGCTAGCTCTGGATTTGGCTTTCTGGAGAGCTGTGTGGTGCTGTGGGAGCTGAGTGCCCAGGCTGATGAGGAGCTGGCTAATTGAGGGTCGAGGCTTGCAGCAAGGGGGCTCTGCCTCCATCTCCCCCTCAGGCTGTCATGTGAGTTGGTTTTATAAATGGAGAAAGGAGGGACCTCGTGTTTGTTTTGGGTCGTTACATGAATCTCATTCCCTCTGGAAGCCCCCTGGGATCAAGCAAGGGGGGTTGTTTTATGGTTGGTTTTTGCTTGTGAATCCCTGAGCTAATTAAGTCATTCAGTCAATCCCTCTGGCAGCATCAGGAGCAGCATGGCTCAGGGATAAATGCTTTGTGCCACCTGGGGAAAAAAAGCCCAACAAATCCAAAACAAAGAGTGCCACTGTGCCCCCCAGCCTGTACCTAAGGCATCAGGCTGCTGTCTGCAGCCATAGGAAAGGAATAGCTGGAGGAAGCTTCAGCCCTAGGAATCTGCTTCCATCCCTCCCTGGAATCCAGCCCCTTGCCCCCTCCTCGCTGTTGGCAGGGAGCAAGCTGCTCCATGCAATAAAGTGGGAGGAGTGAGACAGACATTTAGCCCATGAACTGCTGTTGGACAGCAAAAGCCACAGCCAGCAGGTGCCCACAGGTGCATATGGCATGGACACACTGGGAGAAGGGGCTTTGGGCATCATCACGCTTGTCCAGGTGGCCTGGGGACAGGGTGCTGGCTGTCACCTCCCAGAGGGTGTTACTTTGCTGTTGCACGCAGCTCCCTAACTTCTCCCTGCCATTCTAAGCAGAGGAAACCACCACTGACAGACAGTTTCCTCCCAGCCACTTTCTAAATAGCGGGGTGGCTGTCGCCATCGCCCATGAGAACTACCACCGCCCCTCTGGGAGAGGATCCAAGCACAGCAGATTCCCATGGGGCTGGCACGGTGCCTGGCAGCTGCCTTCCTCTTCCTCCTCCTGCTCCTGGGTGAGTGCCCTGCCCAGTGGTCGGAGCTTTCTTGGGACAGCTGCGGGGAAAGCAGAGCACGGGTGGCTCAGCCAGCACTGCTCTGGCTCAGTGGCCATGGGAAGAGGTGCATCAGCATGTGCTCCTTTTGCACTGTGGTTTCACTCCAAAATGAGAGCCCAAACCCTAAGGGGGTTTCGGTGAGGAGATGTACACATCCCCATTGTGTGGCTGATTGGGGTGTGGAGGGGGTTGCCTCACTCCCTCCTCCATTGGGAGAGAATTTCTGAAGGTTTCTTAGGCAGTGCTGTCACCAGCTCTCTTCCCTGGCCTCCACAGTTGTTTTTTTTTACTCGGGACCCATGTCCTTGTCCTATAGGCATTTTGCTTGCTGTGCATGCTGAGCACCAGACAGAGCGAGTGTCACCACTGGGAGCTATGAGGAAGGAGAGGGTCTGTGGGTGACAATCCCCAGACCCTCTGTGAGCAGAAATGGAGGGAACCCTTGATGCTTCCTGGTGTCCCCTGCCTTCAGAGGAGCTCTTGCTGACCCCCTCACCTGTGCCTCCTCTGTTTCTGCCTATGGAGCATCTCTGCAGCAGCCAGTCTGCTGTTGACCTCCACTGTCCCATGTCCCTCAGCTTCTGCATTGCATCTCCTCCTCTGGCAGCGATCAGCTCTGCCACCTGCTCCCTTTGCCCACAGTTTGTGCAGCACCCGAGAGCTTGGCCCCCTTAATTTTCACACACCATAAGCTTCCTCCAGTGATCTCAGCCTGGTTTCTTCTTCCTCTGCAATGCTGGCTGAGAGAGGCTCTTCAGGCACGAACAGGCTCAGCAGCCCTCTGGCCACGATGCTCTGGTCTGTGTGACCCCCAGTGCGGCAGGGGACAAGAAAGTTCAGGGCTCTGTTGTTACAGGACTTGTTGTAATTGTACCCCATGTGTGCTGACAGGTCTGACCCCTGGCCAGCGCGTGGTGACCGTCCAGGAGGGACCTCTCTACCGTGTGGCAGGGTCCCACGTCACCCTGTGGTGCAAGGTGAGCGGCTACCAGGGCCCGGCGGAGCAGAACTTCCAGTGGTCCATCTACCTGCCGTCAGCCCCCGAGCGGGAGGTGCAGATCGTCAGCACCGTGGACCCCTCGTTCCCCTACGCCATCTACACGCAGCGCGTGCACAGCCGCGGCATCTTCGTGGAGCGGCTGCAGGGCGACGCCGTGCTGCTGCACATCACCGAGCTGCAGGAGCGCGACGCCGGCCAGTACGAGTGCCACACGCCCAACACCGACGAGAGGTACTTCGGCAGCTACAGCGCCAAGACCAGCCTCTCTGGTGGGTCCTCAACGAGAGCCCTGCTGCCTGCTGGGCAGGTTTCTACTGCCCCCAACTTTGCAGCAGGGAGAGGTGCTCTTCAGTTAGAGGGACAGCTGGGAAAAGGGGCAATTAATGGGGCTGAGGTGGGTATGGCCAGATAGCCCCTTGCAGATTCTCTGGCTGTTGCAAGGGAAGGGAAAGGAAGCCTCTGCTCTTCCATGTGTCAACTTCTGACACAGACATGGCAGATCACAGCCAAGCACTTAGGACGGCAGGAATTTCCAGGCTCTGTGCATTACCTGTTCATGTCCTCTCAGGGTGTAGGAATCAACCCAAGTGGGATACCCACAGATGGAGGGAGGTAGCAGCTCTTGCTTCTCTTTCCACCTCCCCCACTGGGGGAGGGAAGGTGACAGGGTGGAGACACACAGGGAAAGGCCCTTTTGTGAGCCCACCAAGTCTACACGGTGGTACAGTATTTCCACTTAGTGTTCAGCCCTGTTTTCTCCTTTATCTTGATGTTGCACCAGTCTGCATTTGGGATAGTGAGGGGATGGATTCTAATCTGCTTGGGGCTACCTAATTAATACTGGCTGTAGTTTGGCTAGAGGGTACTGTAAAGAGATTCACTGTTCTTTCTTCTCTGCTGATGTTTTAATCACTTCACACCTCAGCAGAAGCTGTGGGAAGCCTTGTCAGTCAGCTAGAGAAGATATTTCTCCTATGCTGTCAGATCCCTTAGGGCCCGGCTGTGGTTTCTTGGGGGTGATCCCATGCAAGGCCGGGAGCTGGACTTGGTGATTCTTGTGGTTCCCTTTCAACTCCAGATATTCTATGATTCTCTGTTTCTTCTCCCTGCTCAGTGATTGCAGACACCCTCTCGGCTTCCATGGCTCCCCAGGCCCTCACCCTCACCGAAGGGGAGGCAGTGGAGCTCACCTGTGAGGTGTCCAAGTCCACTGCCCAGCACACACATCTCTCAGTTGGCTGGTACCTTCTTCAGGGAGCAGAAGAGCACCTCGCCCAGGAGGTCCTCACCCTCTCCAAGGACTTCATCCTGAAGCCAGGGCCCTCTTACGAGCAGAGGTTTCTGGAGGGGGATTTGCGGCTGAGCAAGGTTGGGAACACCACATACAAGCTCTTCATGGGGGCAATGAAGCCATCTGACCAGGGCCAGCTGTACTGTGAGGCAGTTGAGTGGATTGAGGATCCTGACGAGACGTGGAAGGACATCTCCCGCAAGAGAACGGAGAGGACCTCGCTGGCAGTCGTGAGCCAGGGTAAGGCCTTTGCAAACTCAGGTTTGGCTTCAACTCCCTTGTGCATTCAAGGATTCATAGCAGCAACTTTCAGTGCCCCTTCACCTGCCTTTGCCACAGCCCAGGGACACACTGGTAGGTCTGGCTGGGCACTGATGGCTGGGCTGGGCTCAGGGCCATGGCAGCCCCTGGTTCAGGAGCTTTGGCTGTTCATGCAGCCACATCTCCAATGCCAGCAGCATGCCCAACCTCACAGACCTGTGTGAGGCTCTAGCAGAGGGTGCAGTGTGTGCCTGCAGCAGCCTGGCTCCTTGGCAGCACTGAGCTCCAGTGTGTGAAACACGGTGTTGTCACACTGCCTCGAGGGTCTCATGGCCTTAAAAAAGTACATCCCAGTCAGCTGCTCATCACGAGGCCTCAGCCACAGGCACAGAGGGACACAGGGATGTGCTGCATGTGCTGCACGGCTCTTGTTGGGGTGGCTTGCCTGTCCCTGCTGCCACCAGCCCCCTCATTTCCAGAGCAACTGGTGCTGCTGTTCATTAGGCCATTCCTCTGAGCAGCCTGCCTGCCATCCCGCCTGCCACCAGCCTTTGCTGGCTGCACTCCCTCACCCTGCTCTTCCCCCAGATGCGTGAGTAGCTGTGCCCAGAGGAAGGGAGAATCTCTCTCTCTCATCAGCAAGCTTTACCTCAAAGCAGCCAAGACGAGGCTGTGGCTAGCTGGTGTCTTTTAACACATACAACAATATGCAGTAAAATGGGAGCAAGCCTCCCACTGAAACCCTGCCTGTGGAGTGGTGCACCCTGTCCCCACACCTCGGGGCAGATGGAGGAGGCTACAGAGCAGAACTGGGGCAGTGAGGGGAACTGATGTCTTGTGGGAGGGTGGTGAGTCAGAGCAGGAAACCAAAGAAACAGATGGGTGAGAACTAAGCACTCTGTACGTGGCTCAGGGGAGCAAGGTACCTGGAGGAGGGGGAGGGAAGTGTGGTCTCTTGTCAGATGGTGGTGAGAGGACATTATGGTGGCAGTATTGGCACTGCTGGTGTTGCCATGGAGGGACAGCAGTGGGTGTGCAAGCCCTCCATCAAAGCTGCAGGGCTGGTTTCTTCCTCCAGCGCCCCAGGCTGCAGGACTGAGCACCCCATCACACCGAGAGCCAGTGACTACTCTGACTGCAGCTAAGTGCTCCATCAGTTTCTATAAACTCTCCAGCAAATATTTAGGAATGCCAAACATATCTGCAGCAGCTGGGATTCCTGTTTGCAAACTGTTTATGAGCCAGTGTTTAAATTCACAGGGTACTCTGCTTTCAATTAATTATTTGAGCCCTTCCAGTTGTGGTCTGGGAGCTGTTCTGTTTTACTTCCAAACTACAGCATGTAGCCTTTCCCTCATTTTTAGGCTCAGGGATCACCACAGTGACCCAGGGAGACAGAGTGGTGTGAGCCAGGGAATCAGGGATCAGTCTTACCTGCAGGTTTTTGGCCATGCCACTGCTCTGTGGGGTCATGGCACATGGTTTTGGGGTTTGAATGCCCAGTGAGGAAGATCAATGGTATCATGAGACCCAGAGATAGGGTTCTTACCTCAAACACAGCTGACTGCCCAAGGGGAAGATGATTTTATGTTCTCCCTGTCATTCCCCTCTTTGCTTAGCACCTACTGCTAATTGTATAAGGGGCAGGATAGGGGCTAGATGACCTCCACCTTATCTTGCTTCCCTCCTACCTCCCCATGCTGTGACAAGCCATGACATTTCTTTCTGTAGGAACTTAACCCAAATCCTCTCCAGCTTGGAGACCATCTCTTGCCCCCAGCCCACAGCAGCCACTGAGGGCTGCAGCACGCAGGGCCAGCCACAGCAGATTCAGACAACCAACCTGAATGCCTTCACATGCCGTTTTCCACCACAAGCAGCAGAGTTAAAACCAGCACTGTGATAAAACCCCTTTGTGCCTCTTTTTGGCTTAAAGGGTAGGCTTTCCATGAGGTAAAACAGCTCCAGGAGGTGAAATGGAGCAGCACCTGCAAAAGCTGATGCCTCTGAGTTAGGGCAGCCCTCAGTTCAGATGCCTGAGCTGAGCAGGGGGTGGCTGTGGCTCAAGGCTGTCCCACTGAGTGCTCTGCTCTGTAAGGTTTAGCTGCTCTGGAGGGGGAGCTCAGCTCCCTGTGGCTCTGGCACTTCATCCACCTGCAACTGCTGCTTAGTGCCCGGAGCTGGAAACCATCTCCCCAGGGGGGAAAGTTTCCAATCCTTATCACTTTTCTAACGAAAGATGTTTCAACAGAGAATTCTCTGCTGTTGCCCTCTGCCAGGCAGGAGGGAAGCAGTGTGGCAGGGCCACCCATCACCCTCCTTGTTTTTGATTGCCCACAGGCAGAGACCTCTCGGTGGACATCACTGCTGCAGAACACTCCCTTTCTGAAGGGAACTCCTTGCAGCTGAATTGCGTGGTGGGAGCCCAAAGGAGCAGCAGCAGGCACTTTGAAGTGGTTTGGCTCCTCGATGACGTGGAAGTGGCCAGGGTTGACCCCCATGGGGTATTGATTTGGGAGGAAGAATATGAGGAGAGAGCCAAGCTGGGGCAGCTCCGAGCATTCAAGCCAAGCAACACAATTTATGTCCTCACCATCTATGAGGTGGGGCTGAAGGACAAGGGAACATACCGCTGCTCTGTGTCGGAAATGGAGACTCCTGGAGACTTGCACAGCATCCAAACCAATCTGTCATCAGGCATACAAGTCAACGTGAAGCCAGCAGGTTAGTAAATCCTAATGGCTGCTCTTTCAGGTAAAGTCTGCAGGATCCTTGATGGGGGAATGCTTTTAGTCTGGCCTCATCTTGACAGGGGTAGCAAGACTGCAGATATGCCATCATTTTTGATAGATAATGGGAAAAGGATTTGCTTTAGCAAATACTAGCATGACGGATACAGTAGCTGTCAACAAAGTGTAAACCTTCAGCCCAGTCTCTTCACAGTAAGTTTTAGGGCAAATAGGTAGAATTCTGAGGAGTCTGGGTCCTCCTGTGTCTTTGTTACCAAAAACTGTGAGCAACATTTGTTGCTACTCCTGAAAATCACAGGAAAACCCAGCAGAACAGGGACGTCTCGGGAGGGGGGATCATTGCCATTTCCATCAGGGGATGTTTTGGATGGATGATTTGTGAGAAACCACTCAAAGAAAAGTGTGTAGGAGGCTCTTGGTTTCCTTGTCATAGCTAGATAATGGTTATTCTGATGTAGCAGGAGCTGCCTGCTGGGACTCTGTTTCTTAACTAATTCTTTATGTATCCATGTCCCAAGAAAGACATTAAACAGAAAAAAAACAACCCAAACCAAACAAAAAAACCATAACCACAAAGCCTTCAAATTTTTAAGGAAAGCCTGGTTGAAAATTTCAGACAATTCCCCAATCCCCTTCCTTTTCCAATGCCAAGATATATTGAGTCTTTCCATTTAATGCCACAGCATTTCTGGCTTTCCCTAAGGAGCACAGCATCCCCTCCAACGTGGTAACTGTTGTTTGCAGAGAGCCTCATGCGCCTGTCAGTGTCCACCAGCACCCCACGGGTCACAGTGGGAGATTCCCTGATCCTCCTGTGCGAGGTGCAGGGAGCCGCCGGCGCCGTGTCCGTGCGGTGGTGGCACCTACCACCGCAGCAGCCGGGTGACAGGGTGCTGGTGGCCACCATGGAGCAGGATGGCACCCTGAGCCTGGGCAGTGCCTACCAGGACGGGGGTACTCGGGGAAATCTCCGGCTGGAGAAAGCGAGCTCTGGCACTTTCACGCTGGTGATCCCCAGCGCGCTGGACGAGGATGATGGTGGGCAGTACAGGTGTGAAGCAACACAGCACTCCCGAGGCCGGAGCTGGACGGAGAAGGGAGAGGCAGCAGTGACAGTCAGCTCCATGGGTAAGTTCAGCCACCCGCATTTCTGGCTAGGGTCCTCCATGGGGTGTTTTGTGAGAGACCAGTAGGAGACAACAGCTAAAATGGCCAGAGACCTGAAGGGCAGCATCTTGTTCAGTAGGTCTTTCTGTCTCCTTAAGCTGAAATACAAAATATCTGTGGTAGCAGCATAATAACTTGTAGTAATTAAGTCAAAAAAAGCACCTTGTTGAGTTGTCTGTGGTATTTGGTGGAATTTGTCAGAGATACACCCCTCTGGTGCTAACCTCTGATTGCTTTTTCTGCCCTCTTGTCTGAGTGCAGAGCCACTAACCTCCACGGTGTGCAGTGCCCAGATCCTTTCTTCTTGGGTGCCTTTATGGAGAGGCAGCTTTTGGCTGTGATTTAGGGTGGTTTTCCTTTCTTGCTGCTGGGCTGAGTGTCTGAGAGCACTGGTCAGACCACAGGAATTGTTTAGCTTTTGAGGAGGATGGAGGGAAGCAGCAAACAGGACATCAGGATTCCTGGCTCCTCTGGTGTGGGACTGGGGACTGTGGAAGAGAGGATACTCAAGAGTTTTCTGGGAAACTGGGGGTGGAGAAGTGGGAGGTAGGAGAGGGCCAGGGGCTGCATGGGGCTGGCAGAGCACAGTGCAACTAAGTAGAGAGTGACAGTGGGGTGGCACAGGGCAGAATTTCTGTCCCCATGCCAAGGGCTCTCTCCTCCTGAGCAGGTCTCGGTCTGCACGCCACGCTGAGAAGCCGAATTGCCACCGTCAGATACGGGCAGAGTTTTGAACTTGTCTGCCAAGTGAACGCCACCTACACCCTGGAGGAGGTGCCAATGTCCGTGTGGTGGCTTTTCCAGCCCAACCCACCCAGTGGTTCCTCCCATGAACTGGTCCGGGTCTTTCCCAACGGCACTGTGGTCTGGGGGACAGCACAGCCACACTTCCAGGGGAAAGCACAGCTGGGGAGGGCTGGCACTTCCTTCAGGCTGCACATCCACGGTGCCTTGCCTGCCGATGAGGGGACATACCAGTGTGAGGTGGAGGTCTGGAGGAGGAACATCCTGCCCCTGGGGCAGCCAGCAGCCACCACCAGGTCCAACGCCGTGGGGATAAAGGTGGTGCTGCCAGGTAAGCAGCACCTTCAGCAAAGTTCTCTCTTGCAGCTATAAATCCATCAAACATGACCAGAGGCAACCACAGCCACTGATGTCTGGGGTGTCCCCAGTGGGTCACCTCCCAGGTGCTGCCTGTTCTGTTTCTTCCTCAGCACCTGACAAAACCTTGGAGGTAAATTTGGTGTTGGCAAGTGGCAATATCTATTTGTTTGCAGATTATGCCAAGCTTTCAGGGATCAGCCTTGCCACTAGGATTTTAAGCCTGGTTGCTGGAAAGAAGTAGTGCCCCCCAAGAAGCCCAGCTGAATGTAGGGGGTGCAAGATAACACCCCATGGTGTGGGCTGCTGGGAGGCAGTGGAGGGAGACAGTCCCTGAAGCTGATACTGGGACATGTCTGTGTTCCCTGACCAGCATATTCTAGGTATGCTGTGAAGGCACCAGGACTCTCTGCTGGGCTGGAAGCCAGCACTGAGCCTCAGGGTGCCAGGGACTCCATGGGGTAATATCTCCTGCTGGGCATGGCTGGGCTGCACAGCCAGGGGATCATGCCCAGGGTTCCCTTTTATGGCCACCCCTGCAGGAAGGGGCTCTGCTGCCATCCCTCCTGCCAACATCCCACTGGGAACATCATCCTCTTATGGAAGAGAGATGTTGCAAACAGACCTCAGCCACACTGCTTCCTGCCGCCCCTGGCAGCACCACTGTGTCAGCATGCCCTGCTCACAGCTGGGGCTGCTGCAGGAACTGAAGGGTTTGTCCTGGCCAAGACCTCTGAGCCTGTGGAGGCGGGTGTGAGAATATGGCATGGTTTATTTTTTGCCCCTCGTGTCTGTTCTGCCAGCAAAGGAGAGTTCTTGCTCCTTTTTCATGCATTAAGTGCTCCTTCCTCTAATCCTTGCATTTTTGGAATCACAACCCAGTGAACTGAAATTATGAGTTTTTCATGTTTTTTAACTGATGGGTTTCTGTGGCATAAGTTAATGCATTTTCTTGCCTGTTTGGGCTCTTTTCTCTGGTGCTCTCTGTCCTGCTCCACTGCTCCTCTTTCCTTGCCCTGCAGAGCTGACTGCTGGGATGCTCCATGAAACACCTAAGCTACAGCCAGCAGGGGCAGGGTGGCACTGAGGCCAGGGGTGACAATAACCAGCATCTTTGAGCACACATCTCTAGTGTAAATGGCTTTAAGACGAGCAGGGGTAATTACTGAGCACCTGCACAGAGGAGATGGTAGCAGCAAGACACTACATTTGGCTCCAAATGTATCACAGCTGTTGCTGGAGACTGCAACACTGTAAAGGTGGTGGGAAATGGGAGAGGATGATGCACACTGGGAGATTGCTGCTGGCTCTAGTGCCATCCCTCTCAGAAAGAGAGCTCAAGCCAGTGAAGGATAGATATTTGGGAAGGTAGAGCAGTCTGGGAAGGAAGCCGACTCAGGCAGCAGTAGGGTGAGGCAAAGCTGCAGAAAATGAAGCTGCAAATCATGAAAATCACCAGCCTGCTTCTTCTCATGTGAAACCTTATAGCTGAAGCCTGCAGAGATACTGGAGTTTTTGACTTTTTGCTTCAGCACTTTGTTTACTACTTAATGTCAGCCGATGCTTTAGGAGTTTACATGCTGCTGTGGCCTATGCATCATCTTCAGATGGCAGGGACATCCATGAAGGATTATAACAGGCAGGGAAGGAGGACAGATCTTTTTAATTTCCAATTTCTTAGATGGAGTCCCGTAATCAGTGCTCCATGAGCCTCTCAGTGCAGCTGCCTGCTGTGGCTTCTCCCACTCTGGAGTGAGCTGCAGGGGCTTTTTCACCTCCTGTCCCTCGAGCCAGCTGCCCACATGGACTGTTCCACTGCTCCTGGGCCAGGCAGAAAGCAAGGCATCAGCAGGCAGCTTCACAGGGAGACAGGCAGCAAAATGCTCAGCTTGGTTAATTACATTGAAAATGAAGTGGAAAACAGCACCATGGCGTTATGTGGGAAAGGCAGAGGCAGGCAGCTGCTCTGCTCCTTTGGTAATTGATCTTTAGAAGCAGAGAGAGGAGACCTGGACCTAAAACAAAGGGGCTTTGCAGCAAGTGTTCTGCTTCCTCTTGGGGTCATCTCCGAGAGCATAACAGCAATTTTACTCATCAAAATTAAGCTCACAAGGCAGCAGTTCCTGTGCCTCCTCTCTGAGCTCTAGATTTTCCTTCTCTGGAGAATTTTTTGCCCCAGTGGGTGTCAAGCCAGGCCACACTCCAGCAAGACTCCTCCTACCCCCTCATTCCCTGGCAGTTCACCAACTGGCTGAGTGACATCCTTGGTACTGAGCAGGTGAAGTCAAGAATGAAGTGTCTCGTTTTTTCCAGTGTGACCAATTCCCCTGTCACAGAAACACAGGATGGTGGAGATTGGCAGATACCTCTGGAGGTCACTTGGTCCAACTCCCTGTGCAAGCAGGGCCACCCAGAGCAGGCTGCCCAGGACCATCTCCAGTTAGTTTTTGAGTATCTTCAATGTCCCCCTCTGGAGATTTGTGTTTCCACAGAGCCTGCCCAGGGGTAAATCCCTGTGTGTACTCCTCCCCCTGACTGCTGACTCCACCTGACAGAGGTGGTGTCTCAGCATGGAGGGGAAATGCAGGTGACTGGAGGATCTTTAAAGATATGGATTTGCAGACTTTTCACTGCTGGAGGAGAAGTTCCAGCATCCAGGTGATGTGCTGTGGGAAGAGGTTCCCTCAAACCAGGAGCAGCACAGGCACATGGGGACCACCAGTGCCTTTTGCCAGGGGGCAGAGCTGCAGGCAGCACCACAGCTCTGCTCTCCTCAGCTGCACAGCACTGAACCATCACTGGGTGTGATCACAACGGGTGTGCAGCACCCTGTCATGTGGTTTTGGATTAATGACCACAGCAAACACCCAAGATGGCAACTGTTAGTGAAACCCACACAGGCTCTGTAGTCTCTCTGCGATAAAAACACTTGTTCACAGTCTCCAAAGCCGTGGGCTGGTTTTGTCACATATGTGTGAGTCTGCTGATGGAGTAGTGGTAGACAGGCACATTTGCTTCAAACAGAGGCTTTGGCTCCAAGCTCCAACACAACGGCTGCCTCCATCCCCCATTCCTGCTCCATGGTCCCCATGGCATCTCCTCTGCTGCTCTCCTGCCCAGTAACACCCAGCTGTGATTCCCTGCTATTTTTCAAGCAAGGGTTTGTGCATTTGCTCTTTCCCTCCTTCCTCCACCCCTCTGCTCCAGCATCCCCTAATGAGTCTTTGTCCTCTGTGCACCCTCTTCCTCCCTCGTCTTTCAGCGTGTTTCTCTCAGGACAGCTTTATTCCTCTCCTTGCCAGCATCCCTGTGTTGGCAGCTGCATCTGGCACGGTTGTTTTGTTTCTCCATTTCAGAAAGCAAGCTCCAGGTTGCTACGAAAGACAGCTCTGTGGAAATTGCCAGCAGTAACGCAGCCATCGAGTGCAGGATTGTGTTTGCCCAGAATAATTCACAGTTTGCTGTTACCTGGTACTTCCTGCCTATTCTGGCAGATGCAAAACCCCTGCAAATCGTCAGGGCCAACTACAGCAGCATACTGGAATACGGGTCTGAATTCAGCTCTCCTGCACAAAAATCCCGATTCCTGAGCCAGAGGGTGTCCAGCAACACATTCCAGCTGCAGATTCTGTCTGAAAACCCCGAGGGCAGGTACTACTGTGTGGTAGAGGAATGGCTCTGGCTGGTGGATGGCTGGTACAAACTCGGAGAGGGAACGTCGGGAAGGACCACGCTGAAGCTCCCAGGTGAGCAGGTGTTATCCCTTGTAGAGGTGCTGCTGAAGAAGGTTGGATCAACTTATGACAGGCTCCTGCCAGGCCTCTCCCTAAGCTGGCAGGGCTTAGAAAAAGCAGCAGCTCCTGCTTTGGATCTGAGGCTTAGGGATGCAGGAGTTGTCAGTGCCTCTCAGAGGGAAATAGGGAATTAGGAAGATTTACCACATCGTCCCAAACCAACCGAGCTGCTATTTTTGCCACCAGCAGATGTAGTTGAATGCTTTGTAACAAAGTGAATTGTGGCCTTTTTCTTTTCCCTCCAACACCTGGTGCAGTTGGTTGGTTGTACAACACTGTGAGTAGAGAAGCTGCCCTTTCCTGGTACTCCTGAGCATCCTGAAGCAAAGCACTTGGTTTTCCTTACCCTGCAGCATAGTGCTGCTAAGAAACAAGACGGAAGGTTCAGCTGCTCTGTGGGTCTCCCTGGCTCAGTTCTTCCCTCTCTCAGCCTTGCTTGGGGTATGAGTTGCTGCCCTGAATAAAGTGGATCAGAGAATTCCAGCTTCCTAAATAGCTTTGGGTCCAAAGGATGCCTTTCTCACTTATTTGGAGGTGGTAGGAAGTATTACAGCACAGGGGGCAGAAATGATGGGAAAGGTGGGGATACAACCCCCCAGGGAGAATGAGTCACAAGAGCCTGAGGGTGTCCTGCAGAGCCTCTTGCAAGAGGCCGTTCCAATCCCACATGCTTTGCTCCGGAGGGTTTCTATCAGCCTCAGGGTGCAGGCAGAAGTATTTCTACAGCAGTGCAACACCACAACATCTCTCTGTGCTTCCACCCTACCGCAGAGCGCGAGCTGCAGATGGAGAAAACCAACCACAGCATCCCGGCGAGGGAGGGCGAGGCGGTGACACTGCCCTGCCGGCTGCAGGGTGTCCCCCGGCCCGGCACACAGCTCTCGGCCACCTGGTTCCAGGTGCAGAGCAGCGGCCGTGACAGAGCCCTGCTCACCCTGCGCCGCGATGGCACCACGGAGTACCCCCAGGAGCGCCTGGCGGGGACGCTGTGCCTCCACCGTCCCTCTGCTGGCGACTTCAGCCTGACGCTGAGCAGCGTGGAGAGGGGAGATGCTGGGGCATATTACTGCCAGGTGCAGGAATGGCAGCAGCAGAGCGAGGGGAAGGACTGGATTCTGCGAGCCTCGGCTCGCTCGGGGTACACCCAGCTCAACACCATCCCGCCAGGTAACGCCATGCTGGGGAGACAACCCTAAGTGTTTTGGGGGAAAAATCCTTGGTGTGAGTTTTCTGGCAAGTCTGTCTCCAGTGAGGGCTCTAAAAACAGCCTGTGGTCTCTTTGGGGTGAGTCGGAGTGCATGCTGCGTGCAAAGATAGGGTTCTGCATGCAGAAGTTTAAATAAATAAAAGCAAATGTTTCAGTCAGGTGCACGCAGCGTTTTTAGGAAGGTAATAGGGAGGAATTGTTGCTGCTTTGGGCAAATAGGAGGCTCAGATGACCCATGTGGAGGAAAAAAGATAAACTGTGGAATCAATCATGATGCACCCAGCTGAGAGGATCTTGCAGCTGCACTCGTGCCTTCAGCTCTGGAGCTGCCATGCCTGAAGCCAGCCTGGGTGCCTACATGGGCTGTAGCTTCTGCAGCAATTCCCAGTGCTGAGCAGCTTGGAAAGGGTGACCCTGCAGAGCCCTGCCTGTGCCTGCTATTCCCACAGCCACACACGGAGCCTGCTCTCATGGCTCTGCACCTCCAGCAGAGCTAATCTGGGTTTAATTGCACAGAGAGGGACTGACAGCACTTCCTCCCCCCTGCTGTTGTGTTGCTGCTGTTGTCCATCACGGCTCCCTCTAGCACTCAGATTTCTCCTTCATCAGCTCCCTCTGTCTCTTGTTACCCATTACTGGTGGAGTAGCCTTTGCTAAAATTGCTCAGTAACTGCTAGTAAATTCTCCTCCAATTTTTGAATAAGTGTTTTTGCCAAGTGGTTTTCATGATTTTCACAAAAGGCAAAAGATTAGCTGGGTGGTTTTTCTTTCTCCTTCTCTTTTAAACATTATTTTTCTTTTTGGAGGGGTGGCTGTGTGTGTACATGTGTGCTCCTCCAGTGATGTGGGTATCTTTGAAGTACCTTGCAGCCTCCACCTCAACTGGGGAGCTGCTCTGCAAGAGCTACCAGGGATGAGGATGGTGCTCACAGCTGCCTGCAGCTCAGTGTGGATGAAATACACAGCAGATCAGCAGAAACAAGGAGGGGCAGGTGTCTGGGAGGGACAGGGACCTCACGATCTGGTTTCCTTTGCTTTCCTCTTGTCCTTTCTTGCTCAGTGGTGCAGCCTCTGACAGACCTCTACCCCACCCTATCCCTGGTGTCAGGCAGGGATGCAGAGCGGTGAAGGGTGTGTTGCTTCACCTTACTGAGCCCAGTGTGGAATGGGTTAGCCAAAGAACTGTGCAGTTTCTGTTGGGATCTTTCAGGTGAACAAGCCAGGGCCTTATTTGACCTCCCCAGACAAGAAATTGAGGCAAATTACCTGGTTTCTCTCCCACTTCTCCTCAGGTAGCCTGTATGAATTCTTAAAAATTGGTAGCTGTTGAAGATAGAGAGAAAAGTGTTAAGAAAATATAACTTAGAGAAACAGTAGGAGAGAGCAGTTCAAACTAGCCTGGGGCCTCACTTTTTCTTTCTTTTTCCTTCAGAGTCAACTGTTATGTCTAGGATCTGCTCATCCCCATCACTGCTGAACCTCATCTTGTACTTACCACTGGTTCTGATCCTTCTCCTGGCCCTCGGTGCCTTCTGCTGGTACTGCAAATTCAGGAAAAGCAAGAAGGGCAACATCACAGGAAGCCAGCTGGTGGAACTGGAATGGGACGGAGAGGCCAAGAAAACTTAGCTGGTCTGTAGAGGCAGATGTTACTTGAAGGTGCAGAGCTGGACAGCTGAGGAGGACTGAGTATTTGCAGAGGGGTTTTTTATTGTTTTGTAGAAGCTCTTGCAATAAATCCTTGAGATTGTGTGTTTACTTTGGTGGAACAAAGCAACTTTGGACCTTAAGCAAATAGGGTTTTCATAACAAGTGTTCCTGTCTTTTAGGTTAGGTACTCACCCATTTCTCACTCTGTTCATTGTGGTATATTTGGGGTCCTTGCAGTATGCATCTCCCACTGTGGGTGGAAGTGGTGTTATTCCTCTGCAGGAATAAGGGAAAAAACAGCTCTTTCTGCACTGTGACACAGAAGTACAGAATTTCTACTCATTTTAGGTGTTTTGATGAAAATCTATGTGGTATCCAGGCTAAAACCCAGTGGCAGAGCTGGAAATGGAACATTGGTGCTCCATTTAAGTCATCCCACTTGGCTTTATGAATCTCCTTCCTGTGACCACAGAGAGGTTTGGAGACACCCCAGCCCCTCTAAATGATGTGTTCCTGTCCTTTACCTGCTTTACAATTAGGAAAGCTGCCTGACTTGATCCTGAAGAGCTGGTAGGTGCTTCAGCCCCTTGAAAATGCACTTTTTGCACACGTTTAAGATTTCTGCTCCCTTTTCCCTGCTCAGCCACCTCTGTCCATGCTGGCTGGTTCCAGCTTGCTCAGCCTTTCCCTGAGGGATGTTTTCTGGACCCCGTGCAGCTTTTCCCTTTGCTGCCCTGACCCCAGCTGCCTCTCCCACAGCGTGAGTGCTCAGAGCCACACGTGGGGCTCTCTGCCGAGGTTTGCCCCCTGCCTCGTGGGTTATGTCCCGTTTACACATCCCAGTGGGATGTTTGATTTTCTCTCTGTGAGTGACGGCGCGGCACTGTTTGTGCTCGGCTCGGGATCGTCAGGCTCCTCTCCTGCAGGTTTGCTGTCTAGCAAGTTGTGTCTCCACTGTGTGCTCAGGCTGTTGGCTTTTCCTATGTAGCTGAAGCCCCGTTTGCATGGGGGTGTTGAACAGCTTTCTGCACCAGTCTGAGGGAGATCCTGCTGTCTGTCTTAGCCCTGCCTCGATAAAGCTTTAACTCACAGGCCAGTTGCAGTCTGTTTGACAGAGAAGCAGATGCTCCCAGGATATTAAACTCCTACAAGTTTCATGGAAAGGGGTAGGTGGATGAAGGAGAGGAGGCAGGCAAGTTGTCCCACCAAGGGAAGGCTGCATTGTGAGTTGGCTGCCTGGTGCCTGGCTTGTGTTTAGGGCATGTGGAGAGGAGATGTAGGTGTGCTAGGGCAAGGGAAAGGAGAGAGAGAACTGCTTTTGACTACCAACCGTTAACAATAAATCTATGCACATTGCTTATTTGACAATTTTGTGCTGTTCCTCTGTGTTTTCATTTGGATTGTTTCCTTAGTTTGCCCAAGAATACCTTTGAGGCATACTCCACAAACCTTGGTAAAATCAAGAATTTATGATGCCTACTGCTTACCCCTTCCCACAAGGCTTTTAGTTTTATTGCATGGGAGATAGGTTGGTCTGCTTTTATTTTGTTCGAAACAAACAAAGAAAGTGGTGTGGGGGTTTTCATCTTGCATTCTTTTTAGCACTTTTAGTACTTTGTTTCTGTATCTCCCTGGGGGTTACAGTTAAGAAGATGATGTTCATTTTCTGCTTCTTTTTAAACATAATTTTGCCCTATTCTCATCACTTGGTGTCTCACACCTCCTCAGATGTTACCACAGCAAGCCACTTAACAGAGAGCCCATTCTTTACAAGGCTTAGGATGAACCTCCTCAAGACCACCTAGTCAAAAATCTGAATTGTTTAGGTTGCTACTCATTACCAGAGTGCTGGGGACAGCCCTTACCCTGCAGTAGCAATCATATGTGTGGGTCAGTGTCCAAAAGCCGTGTGAGATCTCTGAGTGACCCACCTGGGTTTGGTGCAAGCTCCAAGCTCATACTGACCCCCTCATTCAGCCACCTCAGGACTCCATTGCAGGCCTGTGGAGGCATCTTTTCTGCCACCTGATCTGCACACAAAAAGCTGCAGACTGCTGCAACATGAGATTTTTGTGTCTGGTGGACTGGGGGAAAAGGATGAGCAGAGAAAGGGAGGCTTCTCCATCAATGGGTACTTTCTTCTGTCCATTTTTGCTCAGTTAACCAGAACCCGATGTTAGTAGCAACCTCCTATTCATGCAGGTCTAGAGGTTTTAATTTAAGTTTGTAAGTGTGCCTAGGGCCTTGATGAAAGGGTCTGCAAGGAGAATGTGTGGTATTGCAGTGGTGGGGCTTTTTCCTCTTTATTTTTTTCCCTGGCTTTGCTGGGTCACCACCAAACCTTTCAGCTGTGTTTTTAAGATGTATTTTTTTCCATGAGTGAACTTGGAAAGAGTTGTAACTTATCACAGCAAAAGCTCCAAAACAGTCCTATTTTTAAAGAGAACAATTCTGCCAGCTGATGTAAATGTATGAGAGGGAGAGAAATGTGTGTGCTTGGTGGGTCAGGGGGAGGATGTTGATTTTGCTGCTGGGGCTCTTGATCACCTTCACACCCCTCTCCCCCTCTTGTTCAAATTCAGCCTGTGATGTAAATTAGAACTATTTTTATAGCCATTCCCCACCTGAAGAGGAGAAAACTGCAGCAGCACAGCAGTGCCTCTGTTGCACCCTGTCCCTTGCCCTGGGGATGAATGTCTTGTGGGAGGACAGCATGTGGCAGGGAGGTCCAGGGTCCTCTTACAGGTTTTGAAGAAGTTTAAAAGGGTTACAGGGCAATGCAGAGCTTGGTCCATGAGGAATTAATCCATTGGGAAGTCGTTGCATGGGGCTATAAAAACCAAAGTGCTGTGATGTGTGTGGAAGGTTTCCATAGGAAGGTATGGAAACTGTAAGGCAAGGGGAGAGCAGCACACTCCTGCAGCTTGGATGGATGACGTGAGGGCAGGATGGATGGGAATATAACCCCTGCATTGTGTATCCTTCCTGGAATTGTCCTATGGCACCTGCCTGTGGGCAGGAGAAAGGCCAGTGCTCAGTGATTTATCCAACATGCAGTGGGACAAAGGATCCCACTGGTGACTCTCACCTGCAGGTGGGTGCACTGAGGATGGTTTTTGGCCAGGAGGGAGGGTGGGTGATGAGCTGGCTGCTGTGTAGGAGTGCTGGGAAGTGTTTGCAAGCAAGGAGACAGTTTGTGGCTGATGGCTCAGGGCTCCCTGGCCTGCCCTG
Source organism: Entomyzon cyanotis (assembly GCA_024500445.1). NCBI lineage: Eukaryota > Metazoa > Chordata > Aves > Passeriformes > Meliphagidae > Entomyzon > Entomyzon cyanotis. Next base: position 2,644,068 of record JAKEPQ010000755.1, on the reverse strand, counting down.
CTCCCCTGGAGCAGAAGGAACAGGAGCAGTGTGCTGTCCTGTATGGCCAGGGCAAGGCTGCTGAGGAAGGTTGCCAAACTTTCAATAAATTATTCCAAACAAAATGGCCTGGACTTCTCCTCAAATGCCCTCCCTCAAGCAGCATCTCTTCATTACTTCCTATTAACTCTGAGTTGGTTTTGAAATTTGACATTCTGTTTCCTTCCTGTGATAAAATATTTAAAAACTGGAAATAAAAGAAGCAGTTTTGATATCTGCTTTGGTCCCACTTGATGCCATTTTGTATTCCAGCTGGTTCCTGCAGCCCCTGCTTGTTTCATGTGTCCTTTGGCCTTGGTCTTTGTCACCTCAGACAAAGCAGAACCACTTCTAGAACTCTGAACCTTCCTTAACCATTAAGAAACTGCAGCATTGCCTCTGCCTGCTGCTGGGTTTTTTGGCCCTTCTCAAATCATCTGCTCCTCCCTCTTTACTTCCAGCAGATAATATAGCATTACAGTAATAATTATTGTTATAGTTGCAGTTACACATAATTGCAGTTGCACAGGGCAGGAAAAAGCAGCCATTGCTCTAGAGTGATGCTTTGCAGGGCAGAGGCAGTACAGCTGTGAGGCTGGAGGTGGGAAGGATGTATGAGAGGTGGTAATGTCGTATCTGGCTCACCTTGCTGCCTCAGCAAGCAGGAGGGACCAGCTCAGGGTCTTTTTAGCCAGCTGTACTCACCAGAAAAGATTCCGGTTGTGGTGGTGTGGGACTGACAAGATTAAGAGTCCCCTACCTGCTTGGGTATTCAAAAAAAACAAATAAAAATCCTTTCATGGGCACTATTTATGCCAAACACAAGAGTGCTTCCCTTGCAGCTCCTATTTGGAAATGTGAACTGGAAAGCAAGGTTCAGATGCTCCTTGCTTCTGGAATCTGGACAGGAACCAGAACACCACAAGCCACAAATTCAAGCATGTGCTTGTGCATGGGCTTCCTTTTATTCATTCATGACATTTTTTTTCCTGTGTGTTTCTAAGGACAGTTATATGTTTATAAGTGGTGCTGGCAGGGAGCTGAGCTCTCCAGAGATGTGTGGGTGCAAGCTTGCTCCTGCCATGGCAAACCACTCACCCCCACCAGCAGTTTTATTTAACCAGAATAACCCAAGCAGAGGGTATTCTTTCTTTTAATGGTCACTGAGCTCCTTCTCCCTGCAGGCTCTGGATACAGGTCCAGTTCCTGGGGTGCTGGGCAAAACAAGGGGAAAGGGAGGGAGCTGCTCCTCCAGCATCCCCCAAGCCTGCCCTCCCTAGGGATGCTGCCCTCAGACCTGCTTGGGGACCATCCTGAAGGCAAAGCTGTGCTGTGGAGCAGAGGGTGGCCTGGTTTCTGCCCTTTCCTGTGCTGTACCTGCTCCTTGTGGGGGTGAGAGGAACATTCATTTCTAGGGCTCTCGACTAAGTGTGAAAATTGACCTGCCGGGGGGAGAACTCTGGTTTTATCATTATTTTAAGCATGAGGGAATTAATGGGTGAATGCTGGGAGCAGGATGGCATACCAGGAGGGGCTGTGACTCCTCCCAGCCCCCTCGTGGGATGCTAATAGGGAGGAGAGGTCCAGTGTCCCATTTGAAAGAGAAGGGCCATGACCAATCGATGTTAAATGTGGCAGTAATGCCTCACGCGGTGGCCGCGGGATAAAAGGCAGAGGCAGCCTGAACTGTAAAGACATTTCATTTCGCTGGTAATGAGGGAGACACACTGTGGCAATGAAACCAGGGAGAGGGAGACTGCGAGATGCTAATTTCTGCTCCTGCTGCCGCTGCCGCTTTGATCTGAAGCAAATGCCCGTTTTAAATTGCAAACGGATGCGAGTCAGATATCATCCAGCCAGTGGCTTACAGGCTTAATGAAGTGGGACGTACGCTTCTGCCTGGTAATGTTAGGAGAGGCAGGCAATTCAGAGAGGAATTACTGAAGGTCTAAAGAGACAGGGAGGAAGGGTAGGGGGGATGTCATGGGCTAACTCTCAGTGGGGCACAGTGTGCCCTGCTTTGTGTCCTTGGGAAGCTGTGCCTGTGGCTAAGCCCCTCCAGCCCCTCTGTTCCTGGAGAGAAAGCTTGGGCAGGCTGTCCTGATGTGTGTTTTACAGCACACATCCTGTCCAAGGTCATCCTGCTCTTGGGTCTCAGAGCGTGAGCATCAATTTGGGGTGCTCTCCAGGTGAGGCAAAGGTATGGGAGGTTAGGTGGAGTTCATTTTGTACCATCACTTGGGCATTTAATTGAACTCGAGCAAGACAACTGACAAAGCTGTTCTGGGGCAGACCCAGAGGCCCCTGGGGATGGAGTCATTAATCCAGAAGCAGTGACCTGGAAGCCTGGTAGCTGATACTGGACACTGACAGCTTCTTGAGATTCTTTTGGGCAAAGATCTGACCTGTCTTGAAGAATGAATCTCTAGAGTGATATTTGCTATACTTTTCACTAAGACAAGGCTTTTGGGTGCTGAGATGAGGCTGGAGTTGGTTGTATCCCTTGTGTGAGTAATGAGAGGTTTGGATGTCTCTGCAAGCTGCTCTGCTTGCCCAGGCAGGCATGAGAAATCTGAGGGACCTGCAGGCACCTGGCAGGATTGACCTCTGCACTAAGCAAGGAAGAAAATGGTCTGGCTATTGAAAAAGGCAGGCATGGCTCACAAATCTATTAGGTTCTTTGAAGGAGTCAGCATGTGGATGGGAAAAATCTCATGGCTGTAGTCCATGTGGAGCCAAAAGAGACTCCACAATGTCCATCGTTATTACAGAAACTAAGTAACGATGGGATAAAACTGGCAGCTCCTTGCAGGGCTAAGCTATTTGTTAAAAATACCAGGCAGGAAAGAAAGTAAATGGTTCTGACAGAAAAGGGAGGTCACCAGTGATGAGACCCATGCTGTTCAACGAGCACAGAAATGGTCTGGAAAAGAGGATGATTGCTAAACAAAGATAATATTAAGTTAATCAAGGCATTAGCAACAAAGGCTGACTCCGATGAAATGCACAGGGTGTTGAGAGACTGAGTGGCTGGGGAAGGAAACAGGAGATGGCATTTTGTGTAGGTGACTGTAAAGTGAGACATGGTGGCAAAAATCAATCCGTCTCAGCTTCACGTATGAAACGATGGGCTCTGAGTTGCCCACTGCCATTCAGAAGCAAGACCTTGGTGTGAGAACAGCCAGGTGTATGTAACACCTACACAATGATCAGAGCAGCCAAAATAGCAAAAACCCCAATGAATTATCAGGAAATGAAGACCAAAACATCATTTTGTTGCTGTGTACACCTGGGTAGCACACATACCTCCCTGCAAAGCTGTTCCTCCACCCCCAGAAAGTACAGCAGACCTGGCCAGGGTACAGGGAGGACTGGCAAACAGTTTTGGGGTTTTTTTTCCTAAAATGTTTCTAAAAGCATTAGAATACCCTTTCAGTACAGTAAATCATGCTAATCTGTAGGCCACTAGGCAAGATGAAGCTTTCAGATTATCCATTATCCTTTCTTTTTCTACAGCATCTTCTATTCAAGGACTTCACACTATCACAGTAAGATAGTTGAGAATATTTTCTGCTTAACAAATGAGGGAACTTAGACATAGCAGTTTGCTGTGAAACAGGCAAAGAAATCAGAAATCTGTTTTTTATGGTATCTCTAGAGAAAGAGACAAGAGAAAAGACTGACTCTAATAGTGAGAATCAAAGGGAAAAACCTCTCTGCTGGATCCAAAATAAGTTTCCATAGAAACAGACTTTTCTGAGAATGAATTACTGCAGTATGAAATTAAGATTGTGGATCTAATTCTGCAAAATATTTAAGCATGTTCTTTGCTTATCCCTATTCAGCTCAAGATGCAAGCATGTGATTTCCATGGAGGCTTATGTGCTTTATTTGATGGAGGTAGAAATAAGGATAAGCTGCGTTGAAGTGGGATACAGGTTTGCTTGTGCTTCCTTGTCATTGACAAACTTGCAGCTTATTTTTTATGACAGCATGTGTGGCTTTGCTGCCAAAAGTGTAGACCCCAGTGCCTCAGTTTGAGAGTGCAGCACAAAGTTCCTTCAGACTCTTGCCACTACTGGGGAGTGGAGTCAGCAGAGTTTTTACATTGCTGGGTACTTTATTGTTTTGTTAATTAACTTTTTTTTTCTATTTATGTGCAGATTTAATTTTACATGGGATGCTTATTCTGTAAATGAATGCCATGGTGATTATCAGATAATTAATTTGAGAATTGATGGTGTAAGAGGTTGAGATTTGTTCATAATCTGTCTTTTGTGCATCTCTATTTGTGGCCCACAGATATTTTAAAGACAGGATAGGTTCTTAATATTTTGCATGCTAATTGCTTTCATTGTAACTGTCTTCTGGTAAATGATTTGTTTTAGTTTAATCTGTTTAAGACTGTTTTGTATACCTTCTTTCCCCCTCTCTGTTGTGACTTTATTCTCAGCTGAATTAACAGGACAAGGTTTGACTCAGAGTTTTATTTCCATTTACTGTACTTGGAATGCATGAAGCTCTTGTGTAGCCAAGCTGCAGCTCCTCTTCTTCGTGCAGACTTTCCATGTTCTTATTCCACCTTTATTTCACATTGTCTTCCAGCTTTTCATTTGGAGAGGTGTGTATTTGTAGACCCCACTCCAAGCATTTCCCAGCAGCCCTACAGAGCCCAAAAAATTGAACTTCAGCCTAGTGATAACAGTGATTTGTGAATCTGTCGAGATGATGCAGAATAAATAATCCTCTTGGAAATTGTATGTAGTTTTCTTGTTCCCTTCTCTGAGCCCTTGTGCTTGTCCCAGCCAAAATAAACTCTCAAGGCTGAGAGCCATGCTCACTTTGCAGGCATCTTCCCCTCCTCCTCCCTGCTTTGGGACAGATTTTTTTGTTTAGTCAGTGCCTGCCATGCTGCTACCATCAAAAGGGCACAATAAAGTTGTGCCTCTCCTTTGGTGGTGGTTTTCAGCTCCAAGCTTTTCAAGGTGTGAGCAAAGCCTGCAGTTTGCATGCCCAGTTGAAGCCATGAGAATGGATAAAAGCAATCTATTTTTAATGCAGTGTGAGATCTCTTACTCTCGGCTATTTTTTTCAGAATTGATTCTGTTTTCTGCTAATGATCTGAAACTTAGCATCTATTTCTGCCTCGGATATTTTGATAGCTGGTGTTGAGGAAGAAGATTAAGACTGTTGTTAGCAGTGAAGGCTGCAGGACATATGGATGCTGCAGATCTGTTAGTGATAGACAGAAAGTTGTTTGGAGGCAACGGGACAGATTGTCTGGGATTCCTGGCTTAGTACCAATGAAAGGCTGATGAGGTAAGTAGTGCTGGGAAAATCCTGTTAGGGAAGGAAAAGAGCAGACTGGAACTGAGAGATGACTGGCCTCTCTGTACTGAATATGCAGTTTCTCTACAAAATTGAGTTCACTTTTGGCACAAAGATGGGATTCGTATTTCTCTCCTCGGTGCACTTGCTTCATTAGCAGGCTTGTAAGGCACTCTGAACTTTCCAGCTTTTAGTAATGGGTTAAGACCAAAGTCTGCACAGGAGGTACAAAGACCTGGAAGGAGGCTGAGGTCTGGAGATGGGATCAGTCTCATAATCACAGAACAGCCCATGTCAGAAGAGACCTTGGAAGATCATCTGGTTCAACCTTTCATGGGAAACAGAGAGTAGATGAGATTCTCTGGCACTCTGTCCAGTCACATCTCGAATACTACCAGCAATGAGGCTCCACCACATCCCTGGGAAGGTTGTTCCAGTGATTGATTGTTCTCACTGTAAAAAGTGTATTTGTTACTTCATAATGAAATCTCTCCTCCTGCAACTTATACCCATTGCCCCTCTCCATGTGGCTTCTTGTGAAGAGAGAACCTCTGTCTAAATTGTAGCCACCCTTTAGGTACTGGAAAACTGTGATGAGGTTCCACCCTGAGCCTTCTCCAGGAAGAAAAGACCTAATTACTTCAGTTTTCCTTCCTACTGCAGGATCTCCAGCCCTCTGATCATCTTTGTGGTCTCCCTTGGCACCTTTCCACTCTGCCCACATCCATTTTTGCGTTGTGGGGACCAGAACAGGACACAGCATGATAGGTGTGATCTGAAGAGCACTGAGGAGAGTGGGACAATCACATTTGTATTCCTGCTTGAAGTGTCCTTGTGGATTTACCTTTGTGTGCACTGCCAACTCATGTTCAGCCTGTCCATTGGGACCCCCTGGCCCTTGAGTCCCTCTGTGCAGCCAAAGTTGGGGGTTTGCTCAGCTAGGCACTGCCAAACTGCAGGTCTTGACATTCCCCATGGAGAGGGGACCTGGCCATGGGTGGCAGGGCTTGTTTGCATGCTGAGGGTGAAAAAACAATTGCAAGATCTGTCAGGAAGATCTTGATGCACCAGGAGCCCCAAGGTGCTGTGCTGTGTCACCTCCCATCCCTGCAGAGGAGCAGCTTCTCTTTTCCCATGGCAAGTGGAGGGACTGGGGGAGGCCAGCAAAGCTTCTGCCTTGCAAATCTGCTGCCTGCTGCTGCAGGCCCTGATTTTACACATCTTCTTGGCAAGGCTCTGTCCAGCTGGCATGGGCATTTGGAAAGCATTTTCCTGATGCTTGTAAAATGCCATTTTTCTTTTCAAAATCCCCATCTTCCGCATCTCTGAGTGGCAGAGCTGACCCTTGGCATCCTGAATCTCCATATGGAAGCATCACTCTCCTGCCTGCCTGGCTGCTTCTTAGCTTTTCATGCATCATGGGAGCAAGTGGAACAAGAGCTTTCCTGTTTCCCTTGCTGCAACTCAGCACCCTGTCAGCCACAGCAAACCTGCAAGGGGGCTTGTCAGCTTCTTGCTACTCCTGATAACACCCTGAATCCCTGTGAAAAGCTGGCACCTGCATGAGCTGCAGACTCAGCGAGGAGAACAACATCTGGGAATAGATAAATTTGGCTGGAAAGACAACGTGGAAAATGAGAAGGGCCATAGAGTGCTGTGGGAACACAGGCACATCCCACAGCATCCAGCAGGCTGTGGCCAAATGGGGAGCTATCCTTCTCTTCTTCTGCAGGCAGAGGGAAAGCAGAGTCCATGGGACACCTATCACCTGATGGAAGCAATGCTTGGACTCTGCAGCTAAATTTTGGGGAAGGCAAACTGTGCCATCCTTCCCATGAAGAGGTAGGATGGTGGGCAGGGAGGAGTGCCAGGCTTCCACCTGAAGTCCTACTGGACTCTTATCAGCTCAGCTGGCTCTGGAATCCCATATTATCCTTTGAAATGAAAGAGATGAGCCTCTGTTTCTGAATCTTTTTCAGGAGGAATTGAAGAAGGGTGGCTTGGAGACCTGTGACAGTGGCCCCAGAGCCATGATCCAGTCAAATTAAAACCATGGTTTGTTGCTTCAAAATGCTGAGAATCACCAAAGCATGACAAAGCTGGAAGAAATCACCACCTGGAAGAACCAATGGGCTTTTGGTTTGGTGGTCAAACCCAACATTGTTATCAGCAGGAACCTGACAGGCTGAAGGGATTCATATCTGAAAATCAGTATTATGTCCAGCCCCATGAGCAATTGCTAGTATGAAATATTGGGCAGAACTCTGCCTGGGCCTGCTGGGATCCTGGAGGAGGTGGGGGCCAGGGCAGCATGTGTGTCAGAGGGAATTGTGTGTTGGAATGTGGAGTCAGTAGACCTCCAGCATATTTTGGCTTTTCATTTGGATAGCTCATGTTAGGTCTCAGTAATGTTGCAGTGATGGAGAAATTAAGATGCAGAGTCTCCAGCCTTCCTCTTGGAGTGAACTACAGTGGATAATTACCTTCTCCAGCTAAGAGCACATGGCTTTTCTGACTCTAACATTCAGTCATTGAATCTTCTTTTACTTTTTTCCACCAAACTCTTAGACTGTTCTGAAAGCACTTGCTCAAAACGTTTCACAACTGGTTTTGGAAAACTCAGACTAAGCTCTTTATGCTCTTCACTGGACAACATTTTTTCCTGGTCTTGGAAGATCAAAATGAGTTTAAGCATGCAGAAACCTAGAGGTGTAAAAGCATTGATCTCCCAAGTAACCCACACTGGAAAGTCTGCTTAAATATTTGAGGATTGAGTCACCTGTACTTAAAAGAGAGCAATTAAGGAAACTAAATATGTTCTTGAAGAGCTGAATAATTCCTTCACATCAGTCTCCACTACAAAGATGGCTCTGGAGGTGCTTATGCAGATCTTGCTCTTTTCTGCACCAAGAGCAAACAGCATCAGAGACTGAGAGAGGAGGAGCTGGAACAACCAGTAAGTATCATTAGGCTTCCAGGTCATGATGGTGTACAGCCCAGAGGTCTTGGGGAACATGAGGATGAAAGTGCTGCATCTCAAAAAGAAATATTTCTCTCATTGAAGAAAAAAAGAGCCACACACACACCAAAAAAAAAAAAAAAAAAAAAAAAAGCAAAAAAAAAAAAGCTGTTTGATAAGGATGGAGAATGTTTTACTCACATTTTTATCAGCTCTTGGGCTGATCTGGAGAATTACAGGCCTATTTGACATGCATGCAAATGAATGCAATGCCTAGCAAATTAGGAGAATTGGCCATGAAGCTTACATGGGTAAGACTGCTCGGAGGTGAAACCTGCAGAGATTCTGCAACAGGAAACCACATTTCCTGGATTCGTGCAAATCTTCGAGCAGACCAGTAAATCAGCTGAAAAAAAAGAACCACCTGACCTAATTTAGTTACCTTTTTTGGCAGGCTTTTTGCAAGTATTCAAGATGTGTCTGCAGTGGAGGAAGTGGCTTATCACTATGGCTGTGACACAAATGAGGGCATGGGCAGGCAGGTGGTCAGTGCTGGTGTGGGATGAGGTGTCAGTGACATGCCTTGGTCAGCCATGATAACCTCTGGGGACAGGGAGAAACATGCCTAAGCTGCAGTGAAGCTCAAGAAGGTTACTAAAGAAAGAGGAGGGGCAGGTGAAAGACCCAAAGGAGGAAGCAATGGATTCAAAGGGGTACCTGTGCCCAGGATGGTGCCATGAAGAGGTGCTGAGGGGTGAAATCGTCTCCTCAGCACTGTGTGTTTATATCCCTGATACTGAAATCTGGGTGTGTGGGACACCAGCAGGCTGCTCTGACACCAGCAGGGACAAAGCTGCTCTGCCAGGCAATTCCAGGGGGCTGTGTTAGACCAGTCCCAGGGGAAATGCTGAAAGAAATCCAGAGCAGGAGACAACCTGAAAAAGCAGTGTGTAGGGGCAAAAGGGTACCCCCTTCTTAGTATCATCTGAGTCGATAACCTCCAGGCATAGAGGACCAGGCTCTTGCTGAGCCACTGAAGCACATCTGATCAATAACTCAAAGTCCCAACTTGCACATTAGCAGAGTCAATTATCAGCTCTGCCCTCTGCTTCCTTGATTATTATTTCAGCATGTAGCAGCTGCTTCACAAGCGTTATGGCCCATCACACTCTGAAGGGACTGAGTTAAATGCAGATTATTGACCGATGAGGCCATAAGAATGTACTGTAAAATATACAGTCATGTTCACCCATAAATCCCCAGCGAAAGTGCTTTCCAAAGCAATTCCTCTTGTGGTGGGACTCTGGGTCACTGTCAAGGCCGTGACAAATGTTTTTTCTTGCCACCTCTGCTGTGGTGGTGTTGTCTCTCTTGGCTTTGCACCTGCATGGGAATGTGTGGTGTTCCCTGGTCTGAGCTGCCCATCTGTGCAGAAAACCTCTCTCCACTGAAGGCACTGTTAGCTGGGCCAGCACTAATGAGGTGCTCAGCAGCTCATTAGCTCGGTGGTGCCCTTCATCTGAAACCTGAGAGGAGCCTGGGCTCATCCTGGGCAGGTTGATGGTCACGGCAAGCCCAGCACACACTGACAGCTCACGTCCCTCTTCTGGGCTTCAGAGAGCATCACTCATTTTGACCATTGCCCCGAGGCTGAGAGACCTGCTGGTTTACCCCAGGCAGAAAATTTCATGCCCTTGAAGGTAGATCCCTGCTGCTGGCAGCCTGCTGAGGCTTCCTTAGTGCTTCTAAGGATTTCTTGATCTGCTTCTCCCTGGGGTGCTCCCCTTCCAAGGACAGGAGAAGATTTCACATGCTTTGAGCTGGAGAGATGGTTAATTTGGAGCTTGACATCTTTCAAAAGTTCAGGGGTTTTTAATATAGTTTTGACATGACTCTGGGATGGTTTCTTTTCAAAGCTTTCTCAAGTGCAGCATCCTGCCCACAGTTCTGGCCACAAGTGTTTTTAAAACCTTTCACACTTGGAGACACTGAGATCCTCAGGGCTAGGAATCATGAGGATTCCCGGTGAGGCCTGAATCCACCAGGATGGTGCCAGCAGATGTAGGGAGGTTCTGCTGGCCACAGCCCCTGGAACTTGGTGCTGAGCCCCAGCTACTGCAGCACCTCCATGTCACACAGATAAAAGTGCCACAGGAAGCAAGGGAACGAAGAGTGTTGCTGTTTATGGCAGGTTTGTCCCAGCAAGGCCATGCACAGCAGCACTCAGCACGGCCACAGATGGTGGAGCAGTTGCTGAAGGATCACACCACGTCTTTGAGTGCTGTGAACTCCCTGGTGTTTATGTTCTTTCGCTCACTTTTCATCTTGTTTTGTGTTCCTGTTTGCCTGTTAACACACTCGCTTTGCCTTCAGCTGTGTCGTGCACATTTACTTTTCACTGCCAGGGTAAATCTCTCATACCAGCCCTGAATAAACACCTCTCCTTGTCCCCTCTGCTTCTCTGCCACACCCTGCACACACTCAAAACACCTTTGTTTAAATACCACGCTGGAAAAAGAGGTTTCCTGGTGATATCAAGGATATCATCGCAGCAGGCCTGAACTCATCAGGAGAGACAAAAACTTTTGAAGACTGTCCAGGAAAGGATCACTGTGAAGTGACCTCTGTCCCTTCAAAGGCCTGAACTGTAGGGAAAAGCCACCAAGCTACTGATTTTTTCTTGCTTGTCATTGTCACAGAAGTCTAGCCAGCTCAGAGTTTCATAATTGCCTCATGTAACCCGTCTGGAGATCCAGACAATATCTCCAGCACGTTATGTATGCACTAATGTTCATTGCTGCCTTTGCCTGCTCTAGAAATGTCAGGCTACATGCAATGAGAGCCCTGTGGTGTGATATGAAACCTCAGCACAAACTGTGAGCAGCTGAAACCACGCTGCACTGGCACAAGCTGTTCATGCCACACTTCCAGTGCTGCAGCAGTGACTTTCTCTCACTTCTCTTAAAACCTTCTAGGTCCTCACAGTCAAAGACTCATGTGCTAGACATATATCATCTCCTGGTTAGTGCTGATGGGGGTATGCCAGACCTACACCAGTTTATTCAGTGTTTTTCAGGCTGAGTCCTCTCAGAGCTACACAGATGTCCTGTTGGTCACCTTGGATACGTTCTTGTCTTCAGCCTGGAGCAATTACCTGAATACCAAGGCACAGGTATGGAATTAGAAATCGTAATGTTGGCACTTTCAGGGATGCAGGTTAGGCTCCCATAACCCTAACTCTGTCCTTTGAAAGCTGAGGGATGTGAAAATACTTCAGTTTTTGAAGAGGAGGAGGCTGTCAGGGAATACAAATGAGGTTTGCTAAACCACAGAGGCAGCGAACAGGGAGTTGTTGTTCACCCAACCCTGCAGCACAGCCACTGTGAGACACTTGCTGAAACTCCTACACCTCTTTGCAAGAAGCTACAAGAGGAAGAACATCTTCATGCAGCAGGTCCTGGACACCTGGCCCTCTGCCCCTCAGAGGCAGGCAGCCCCAGCAGGCTTGGGCAGGGTGAGTGGCATTTGAGGACAACAGGCGTACTCCAAGGGATGGGAATTGTCCTCTCACACCCGTGGCTTTGAGAGGATGGGAGCTGTGGGAGGATGGTCTGGACAGAACCCAGGAGTGGTCAACCCTGTGTACTCTTCCCCATGGCTGCAGTGGGAGATCAGGCTAGACAGCCCATCAGTGTGACCTGGACAGGCATTTCCTAGGAATCTAATCCCAAGATTTAAAGCCTTCAGAGAAATCTCCCTCTCTCTGAGCAAACCTGAGGATTTGAAAGCTGAGAGGTAATACAGACAGAGGGAATTATCAGGAGGTTAAATATGTGAAATCACACCGGTGTCCTCAATTTTTCTGCTCTGATTTCTCCGCTGTGGCAACGTTCAAGCTTGAGCATTTTCCTGCTGGGTGATGTCTCACCTTTTCTCACTGATACATGGAGGTCGTGGTTTGTGGTTGAGAGCCCCACTGGTGGCACTGACCCAGAGAGAAATGAACAAGCTGAAGCCTCTGATTAAAAATGCCCCTGTGGGGAGGGAGGACATACTTCACCGTGTCCTGGAGAGCTGTAACTGCCTGGTGGCAGCTGAGCAAAGGCCAGCATGATGGCAGGGGTCTCCATCGTCTATCTGCTTACCCACATTTGTGGAAATATAGGATATAAGTCAGGGGGACCTTAATATAGCTGAGACAGCAAGCCTTTCAATCCAGTTTCATTGCAACTTGAAGAAAAGGCAGTGAGAACACACCCATGGGGAGGGGCAAAATTCTGTCAGGCCTCCTTGCTGATGCTACCAGCCTGGAAATAAACCTCATCTGGAGTGAGGCTTCATCCAGGGCTGCTTTCGAGGCTGGCAGCTGCAGGGTGGCTGCTAACACGTCACAGCACTGCTGGGGTGGCACTGCCTGCCTGCTGCCAGCCAGCCCCGTGCCTGCACTGACACACAAATGTACCCAGGCTGCAGCTGCCAAGCACACCATCAGATGTGTCAGCCAGGAGGGGGGGAGAAACCCCAGCCGTGGAGAGATGGGGATGTTTATAAAGCAAGGCTCAAGCTCCTGCTTTCCCCCAAAAAACCAGGAAAGCATTATGGATGCTCGTGCCCAGAGAGTGCAAGGTAGGGGAGAGATAAGGTGGCTGCATCCTGAGGTCAAGGCTGGAGGGGCTGGGGACACAGAGCTGAGAGGGTTGGGGTGGTTCTGTTTGGGACTGTGTACAGAGAGCAGAGAGGGGCACAGCTCCTGGCCTGGGGTTGTTGTGCTCTTTGGCCATTCTGGCAGCAGCAGCTTGGTTGTCAGGCTGGGGAAAGTCCTCAGCATGCAAAGCTCCAGCTGACAGGCTTGGGAAAAGCCCTCAGAGCAGGGAGCAGGATTTGGTGATACAATTCCCTGTATGAGGACCTGGACTGGAGGGGAAGGTGAGGGCACTTGCCAGGGAAAGCAAAGCTGGGCAGGCAGCTCTCTGCCAGACAGCTCCCACATTCAGGCTCAAGCACTAAGTCTCCTCCTGGAGCATTGGCTCTTGGTCCCAGTCCTGCTTTCCACGGGGGCTCTGCTCATTCAGCTCTCCCAGGCTCCTGGTCACAGGCTTGTGCCTGGAACAGTGGTGTCATGGTTTTAATAACACGTGGGTGAGCTCAGCTGTTGGGCGTAGATGAGCAATGGGTGGGCTCTCTGCTATGTAATTTAAAAGCTGACTTGTTTAGCTGTGACTGCATCACCACCAGCTGGGAGCACCAAACCCCTGCAGATGCTGGAGGTCATCAACTTCCTGTCCCTGGTGTGTCAGGACTGTCCTGACCTTTGGGGTCTGAGGCCAGTGCGTTTGCTGTCTGCTGGCAGTCCTGCTGAAGCAGTGCTAGCTGTTGAGTAATCCCTTCTGGCTGTCCCTGAAACACCCCTGTGTTGATTCCCAGGCAGATGGTCCTTGAGATCACACAGCTTCCTGCATCTTCACCAGCCTCTGGCACAGTGCTGCTCACAGGGAGGTTTGGGAAGCCCTGGGGTCAGCAGGAAAGGCTTGTTGTCCCCCTGCCTGAGTGCAGGGGAAAGCCTCTGCACTGCCTCAGCAATGAAACTCTCCCTCTCATTCCTCTGGTGCTCCTCTGCTGGCATTCGACATGGAAACGATCCTGATTTATTCTGGAATAATAGGATGAAATGGTGCAAAGGAAAATTTTACACTGAGCATCGAGATAAATTGCCCAAAGCAAAGTCAGCCAAGAGAAGGGAGGGTGGAACTGCATTGCTCTGGCCACTCCGAGGAGCAAACATCGCAGTGGAAAACAAAACCGGTGGAAACAACGAGATGCTGGCCCAGGAATGCTGGCTGGAGCGAAGGAGGTGGATGCCCACCCTCCCACAGCCTGCGGGATTCCCAGCGCTCGGAGCAGAGCCTCCCGAAGCCTCGCAGCCCCGCTGGCAGGCAGGGCGGCGGGCGGCAGCTCCCGGCAGAGCCGGGCCGGGCTCCCGGAGGGTTTCTGACAGTCTGGCACCATCTGCTGGGGCTTCCCGGGACACGGAGCGGGCTCTGGCAGCGGCGGAGCCCCGGGACGGGAGCGCTGGGTCGGGCGGCTCCAGGGCTCTGCCGGACATCCCAGAATCCCGGAATCCTTCAGGCTGGAAAGGACCGATAAGGCCACCGAGCCCAGCCGTGCTCGCCGCAAAGCCGGGTGCCACATCCACACGCCTTTCGAACACCTCCGGGGACGGTGATGCTGAGGTTCCTGGGGCAGCCCCGGCAGCCGCTGCCCATGCCGAGGGGCACCGCTCGGGGCCGGGATGGGCTGGGCTGGGCTCTGCTCGCCGCTTCCCGCTTCCCGGGATGGGCTCGCACACAACCGGGGCGCCAGTGGCCAAGAGAGCCATGGGAACGCAGCGATGGCTGCGGGAGCGATGCCTGATGGGCTCTTGATCAGGGCAGGATCATGGCGTGATCGACATACGACAGTCATGTGATGATCATGCAATAAGCATGTGATTGATGTGATTGTTGCGTGATCAATGTGATCGTCGCATGATCAAGGCATGATGGTTGCATGATTGTTGTGTGGCCTTCTCATGACTGTCACATGAATGGCTCATGATCAGCACATGATGGGTGAGTGATCTCACTGATCAGTGCGTGATTGGCACCTACGCTGCACATGACTGGTGTGTGATCACCCTGAGATCCACTCGTGAGCATCGCATTATTGGTGCTTGGTGAGTTTCTGATTAGCGTGTTATTGCCATGTGATTGGCACGTGATAGTCATGTTATCGCCATGTGATGGGTGTGAGATTGGCCTGGCACAGACACCTTCCCTGGCACTCCCTGCATTTTGTGCCATAGCATGAATTCACTCCTCTTAACCAGACTTTTCCTTGCCACCTAGACAGGTCTTGCACTAAAGATCCCCCCATGCAACTTGAGGCCATTTCCTCTTGTCCTATCACTTGTTACTCCACCCTCTCCTCCTCATCTGCCCACATCTGCTGGATAAAGCTGTGCCTGGCACCCCTCTGCCCCACACAGGCAGCAGACAAGAGGTGTCCCCAGTTCACATGCACTTGTCCTTATTAGAGGCTCCAGTGAGGCAGGGAGGGAAGGAGATGCAGAAAGGCAGAAGTCTGCCTCCAGCAAGACGGTCTGCACAAATGGACTGGCTTATAAATGAATTTATAAGTTGAAATTGGCCTGTAATGAGAGAGTTACTGAGAAAAGGGAGCTGTGCACTGCAAACCACTTAGGAATCGGAGATCTCGGAGCATTATGCGGAGCCAGAGGGGAAATGCTGGGTCCTGTGAGCAAAGGCATCACAGACTGCTGTGAGCAGTGACAGGCAAGCTAAGGCCAGTTATGCTGCCTACCCTGGAGTCCTTCACTGGCCCTGATTGCCTTCCCCAAAATGCATTCCCCTCTGATAAAATTGCGAGAGTGCCGGGCTCTTGAAACTGCTGCTAAATGCCATCATTAGAAACAGTTTTATTTCAAGGCAGCTTTTACTAGTAATGGTTCTAGAGTCAGTTCTCCAGAGGAATATGGTTGTTTTAAGTGTTTTCTTTTTTCTAAAAATAAAGCAGTCTCGCAAGCCCACTGCTGTGGTTGAGCTTTGTGCTTACAGGCTTCTGTCGACAGCTTACTTGATGAATGAAGATGTGAGGGAAGAAGAGCTTTTCAATGAGGAGGCTGTGTGCTTCCCAGGGCTGGAATGGTAAACAAGACTGAAGCAGTGATTGAAAATGAGACGTCCTCCACTCGATACTCCCAAACACATGCAGAATCAATTTCACCTTTTGAATTCCTCGCAACCAGAGAAGCTGATGTGCCTCCATGCATGTAACCCGTGGGTTATCTGATTGGGAAGTGTGTGAGGATTCAGGTTTGTCTGAATTATTTGCAGCCAGGAGGAATGGCAACGTTCAGCCTACAATTTTCCTTCTCCCAACAGCCATCCGACCCCCAAAGCTGTCCAGAAACCTCTTGCCTGATTTCATCCTCCTCCCCCAACAACTAACCTCCACCTCAGTGCTGCCTTTCTGAGGTGCAGGGAATAAGCATTTCTCTCCTTTGGGTTTGAAATGATGGCAGGTGCTATCTGCTATCCCCAGCTGTGTACATGAGGTGTTGGCACTGTCCTGTCACCAGTTGTGTCTCACTCCAGAGCCTACAGCCAAGAGGGATGGAGACCAAGCAAGCTCACCAGGAGGGTCTGTAGTTCCTTCATGCCTCCACACTCATTCCATGGTAAAATCCACTCTTTGCACGAGGGAAAGCCACACTTTTCTTGAAAACTCAGCAAGCCTGGCCCCTTCCTAGCCAAGTGTGCCACCTTGGTGACCTGGTGGTGACCTGCTCTCCTTGCCTGTGCAAAGCTACTTCTTCCAGAGCTGCTTCCTCAGGGAAGCTGCTGCCTTTCTCACAGCCTGACCTGGCATTTCTCTTCCTGTGTTGGGAATGTATTACCATATTTTCTCTCCTTACTGTCACATGTAGCTATAAAACCTGCTCTCAGACAATTGGCCTGGGAGCTTCCAGAGACCACTAATAGAAAGAGAAAAACAGCATCTATATAAAGAAAATCAGCCTCAATATTCAGCTGGCATAGCTCAAGGCTGAAGGACTTCAAACCTCCTCTGCAACAGGGAGGTCTTAGGCAGTGGGAAGAAATGCCAAGCAAGGAGTAAGAGCCAGGAGCAGCAGCAAACCTTATGGGATGCCTGCTGGGTCCTGTTTTCCCAGGGGGTACAGAGTGCAGACAGATATCAGCTTTCTGGAGTAATTTTTAAATGAGTTCTCCCATCAGAAGTGGTTCTCTTTCTGGCTCCTGCACAGGATGAAAGGGGACCTGGAGGATGTTGGTGTGCATTGACCCAAAAGTGCACATCAAAGAGGATGCATTTGGTATCAGCCAGAAACCCAACAGAAATGTCTTTGTGGGCACAAACATCCTGAGGATAAACATGAACAACCAAACTTCTCTGGCTATAACCTCTCCTGGGAATAGCTAAGATAACACAGGGGTGTGATTTTTTTGTTAAAGTGCAGCACATCCCTGTTTTCTGCTGAGGTCAAGTAGAGCTGTGGGAGACCAGAGGCTGATGGAAGATGACTGCCTTGCTATTGTGTTGCCTCCTGAAGCAGTGATTGTTTTCTGGGCTATAGTAAAGCACTAACCTGGGAGTCGAGTGAAGAACTCTTGCCTGCTCCTGCCTCTTCCCCAGGGCAGGAAGGAAGGAACCAGCTGAAGGAAGACAAAGGGATGGCAGCTGGTTTGCTTGGCCACCTTTCCTCCACCCCATTCCCTGTGCACTAGCACATCTTAGAGGGCATGATCTGTCACTTCCTGGGACTTGCTTGCCTCGGGGGTGCTTGCCCCTTGTCTCCAGGTTTCTCAGCATCTGCAGATGCCACAGGAGACCCTCAGCCTTGCAGGAGGCATTGGTTCAGGAAGCACTGATGCTGCTCTGGTATTTCCTCTGCTGATTTTTTGTAGAGGAGCTGATGCCCAGGCTCCTCTCAGCAGCTCACTCTCATTAAGGGCTGCATTCCTCTCTGCACAGCTCCTCAGTGCCCTGGTGGAGGGAGGGAGGGAGGGATTTGCCTCAGCGCTGACGTGACTCTGCTCCTGAACATTCAGCTGGGGCTACAGCAGCACCTGGAAGAGCACGATCCTCCCCCCAAGCACCAAGGACCAAGCAATGCTTGTTGCTTGGCTCACACTGCATCCTCCTGCTCCCTGTGCCAAGGCTGCTGTGTTTTTGTCACTGGGAGAGAGCCAGGCAGCTGTTTGCTGTGTGACAGTGCCTGGCTGACATCCTAAAGTGTTTTGCTGCTTTCTTTCCTCCCCTGACAGACTGATGAGTGGGATTATTTGGCTCAAGGAGGTTTTCTCTAGCACCAGTCTCTCTGGTGTCAGCCGTAGAAAGGGGTCATGCATTTGGCAGTGAAAGAAAGGCACTGCCTTCCCCAGCACTGACACATCCAGCACGGCATTCCCTTGGCTGGCATCGCCCTCCTGAATTCCACCAGAATTGGAGAGGCCCCTGGACTGATGTGGAAACTGCCACCTTTTGCTCAGGGACACACAAGGGGAGCCCCTGGCAGTCAGGGGCAGGTGGAACTCAGAATTTCTGGGTCACCTGGGAGAGGCAGGTCCCCTGCTGCCGTGCCTGGGCTGAGAAAGCAAGGATTACTCAAACCTCGATGGGAAAGAGGT
Organism: Entomyzon cyanotis; assembly: GCA_024500445.1. NCBI lineage: Eukaryota > Metazoa > Chordata > Aves > Passeriformes > Meliphagidae > Entomyzon > Entomyzon cyanotis. The sequence goes on along the minus strand of JAKEPQ010000755.1, from coordinate 2,625,555 downwards.
CGCCAACATGCCAGGGTCAACTGTGGAGGAACTTAACACTTGCATTGCATTTCTGAGAAGTTCCTCTACTTGTTACCATGCAAGGAAAAAGTCTGGAGGTCTGGCCTTGGCTAGAGCCATGTATGGAAATCTGGAGCTGCAGCTGCTACTGCCGAACCCGAGAGCCAGGAGAGAATGTCTGTGTGGTTTTGGAGCATTTTAGGCAGGCTTTATCCTATTCTGTTCACGAGTTTAGTAACTGTGGTATCTGCAGGCATGGCAGGAGGGCAAAGCCCTTTTCCTGCACGCACAGCACTGGCAGGGCTGTGCTCCTCATCGCTGGCCCTGTGAGGTGTGCCCCTGGGAGAAAGGGGCCCTGCAAGTCAAGGAAAAGCTGACTGCAGCTGTGAGCCATCCCTGGAGCACGGCAGGGAATGCCAGCAGGAAATTTAACTAATGACTCTGCCCTGAGCTGGCTTTTGTCACCTCAGCCTCCTGGCACAGGGTGACTGCAGGGCTGCAGGGCTTGGCACCTCCCTCCTGCTTTTGCTTGCTGAGGCTGGAGGACAATGCCAGCGTGTCACAAGCTAATCCAAATGGCCACAGACTGGACAGACTTTAACACATGTTTTTAATGCTTTGTAAAGCCTCCCCTTGCCTGTGCTCTAGCCACAGCTGCCTGATGAGCTTCCCTTCCACAGCTCCACAGAGACTTTCTCTGCCCATCTTATGTTTGCTTGAGGAGCCCAAAGCATGAGAGTAGAACAGGCAGCAGAGCAGCCCAGTGTTTTTGGTCTCAAATTCAAGTGGAAAGCAGCAACACTAATGATGGCAGGCAGACTCTCTGCAACTCCCCTTCACACCCATCCAGCTGATGCATGAGACGAGCCTCCTGTGAGGAAAGCTGGAGGTTGGATGCCAGTTTGGCCCTGCTGCAGCCTGCTCCTCTGCAGCCTTTCCCTTGCACCACTGCTCCATGGCTGGCACCCAGAAATGGCCATAAAATGGGACAGGATGTGTTTTAACTCTGCTTGGAGCCAGAGGCTGGGTCCTTTCCAGGGAACTCGTGGCACAGTGTGTCACACATGGTTTTCTGCCTGTGCCATGCTGTGTGTCAGCCTGGCTTCCCCCTGAATGACAGTGCTCTAACAGCAGAAATCCAGAGGAGAATTTCACCTGCTGACAGGGTCTTTCTGGGGCTTTTTGCATGGGATTTAGGAGCTGTAACTGCTCCTGGCTGGCCAGGGAGGCTGTTTATCTCTGGAGATTTGTCCCCTTTTGCTATGCCCTGGTGGCACAGTCGCAGCATGGCCAGGCTGTGCTGTGGGGGAAAGGCAGGGCTTGCTGTTTGCAGCTGGGGTAAAAGCAGGAGAAGGGACAAAACCCCAGCTGTCATGAAATACTGATAGGTAGGTAGGACAAATGAATCTCTACCTCACATGTGGGTGCTGGGTGTGGCATTATTGACAGGTGAAGGCACCAATCAACATAAATCCTGTAATCAATAGAATGGGCATGTGGTGTTGTAGCCTGACGGGGAGCAAAACACATGTCTGCTAGGGGGCTTAAAGCTGTGCTAGGGGACATTTAGAATGGGCTTTGGGAAGCATTTCTTTATGGAGGGGACAGTCAAGCAGGAATAGTCTCCTCAGAGTAGCTGATGCTCCCTCACTGTCAGTGTTTAAGAGGCATTTAGACAATGCCCTTAATAACCTGCTGTCGGGTCTCTGGGACCCGCTGACTCAGTTCGGAATCGGGGTGACCGGGCTGCGAGGCCTTCTCCAGGCAGCTGCAGCTTGCCCTTCGGGGCGGAGGGTGGAGAGATGGAAAAGCTGCGCTCCTGCAGGAGCTGCGGAGGTCGGAGATCAGATGGCGAAACCAAGAAACGCAGGCAATTCTGAGCTGGGTCGAAGAAGGGTCTATTGAGGGTTGGGCAGGGAGGTTAGGACGCTAGGCAGGTGTGCTCAAAATGGCGCTGCTCTGTGCGGTGCAGCAGCTTTTGAGGTACCGGAAAAGGGGCGGGGAAACTGGAGACAACCAATGGGGTACAGGGAACGGATGACTGACACAGAGTTGGCCCAATGGGAGCACAGCGCGGGAGGTTACAAAATCCAAAAGAACCAATGGCTAACAACTCAGCCGGAGAACAAAGGAGAACCTTAAAGAACACAACCTTATGTGGGATAGGGGAGGGGAGAGAAGCAGGGCCTGTTGTCCATGACCCCTCAGGGGCTTTGCCATGGCGCCCTGAACCCGAGGCGCTCAACTGCGCCAGGGCCACCGCAACAACCTGCTTTAACATTTGGTGAGCCCTGAAGTGTTCAGAGAGCTGGACTAGGTGATCCTTGTGTGTTTCTTAAAACTGAAATACTCTATTCCAATGTGCTCATGCACAGAGAGGGCAGTGGTTCCCTCCTGGCAGAAGACACCCATTTTCTTGTGTGCCTGATAATCCAAAAAGCTGGATTTTTGGGCTGGTGCAAGGATTTTCTTGCTGGCCATCTCACACAGCATCCACCCCTCTCTGTGGGACAATACCTGAGCTGGAGCTGGTGCAGAAGCGTGGCAGTGACAAGGTAAATCATGTGGGTGATGCTACATTTACAGGCCCTTTGTGTTTAGGTGCTGGAGAAAGTAAATCTGGGGAGGAAACTTAGAGACAGGAATTGGAAACACTGCCCTGGACTAGCAACAAATCAGCCTTGAGTCAGCTTCCAATTCAGGGACTGCCTTCTCTGCCAAACCACAGCAGGGAACGTCCCCCTGGAAAATGGAGCTGTGTGGGGGGAAAGGGATTTTTGCCAGCCAGAGGTTACACTGTAGTAGAGGCAGAGAACAAAAGCTGTGGGGAAGGGATGGATGGATGGACGGAACGGATGGATGGATGGATAGATGGATGGATGGATGGATGGAGTTAAAGGATAGCTGCTGGCACTGCTTTTGGCTCAGCAGTGCTGGAGCTCATCCTCACCCCCTTTTGTCGATAGGCCCTGTGGTTGCTAAATGCTTGCTGTGGGTGCCTGGCAAGGTGCTTTGCTCACTCCAACAGATCTGGAGTGAGGAGGAAGGTGCTCAAGGGAGAGAAAGAAAGCTTTAGGTGGTCGAGTGGTTCTGCTCTAAAAAAGAGTAGGTTCTCTTTGAATACAACATAATAGGTGTCAACAGAGTGAGGATGGGAAGAAGGCTTTCCTTATATTTGTCACTCAGGTATTATAAATATTTCTCACTGCCTTGTGGCTCAGGCAGATCATTTGATGCTCTGAGCAGGACAGTCAGTGCTGTGCCTGCCCTCCTCGTGCCAGGTGAGCTGCTTGTCAGCCCCAGCTACTTCTTATCCTTCTTGTGTTGCTCTTCCTTTTGAAGCAGACCAGATGAAGGGTAGGGTTTATCACAGCCTGCCTTTGGGAATGGTAGATCTGTAAGGAGAAGACTCCTTATGCTCTAAAAGGTAATCACACCTGAACAGGGAAAGAAGAAGCTTTAGTTCTTCCCACCAGGGTGAGCTCTAGAAGAGCTGACAGCCTGGGGGGAGAAAGGTGTGGAGAGGAAGAGGTGGCTCTGGGAGGGAGGAATGTCCCCCTGTCTGTTTTTGCATGGCTGTTATGCTAATGTAGAAGAGCAGCCCTCAGGCCCTGGAGTCCTAAATCTTGAGCTTGTTATTAAACCCTAATGTGCACAGCACTTCACAAAATAGGAGAATGCCTAGGCTGTGTTGCCAGGGATGAGTTTGGGAGGCTCCTGTAGTGCTGCTCCCAGGGGAGAGTTGTGTCTGTGCTTCTCTTTGCCCCTGTCACCTGCTGAGCCCCAGCAAAAAAACCCTCCAGCAGTGGGGAAAGGCTTTCTTCCAACAATCCTTATCCGTGGGGACCAGGATTAAGCTACAGTACTCCACGACTCATTTACCACACTCCACCAAACAGCCTTCGGTTGGTAATAATTTTCACTCACTGCAGCTCAGTGTTTGGAGAATTAATTGCTTTAATAAGGAGCTTAATTAGAAGTGCAAAAGTAAAATAAGCAGCAGAAACGTTGGATAAGTGCTGAAGTCCATTTCCATAAAGAGAAATGCTGCCCTCCTGGTGGGAAGGGGTGTTGAGTCAAGGGATTTCATCGCTGTGTCCTGCAGCTGGGCTTCACACCTCACTGCTGCTTCTCCTAAAACAGCCACCAGCAATGGTGTGGTGGAGGTGTCTGTGCTGAGGGGAGCTCTGACGAGCTGCTCTGTTTGGAAAAAGTATGCTTTCTGTGGCCCTTGTGGCCAAACAGCATTTCCAGGCTGCCAGAAGCTTTCCCAACAGGTCTCTCTGTGCAGTCCCAAATTTTTTTTAATGTCCTGGGATGTTGGGATGCCAGAGCAAAAGCAGGGACTGCAGCCCTCCTTGTGTAGAGCAATGCACCTTTACCACCCCTCTCCTCTGGGCTGTTTGCACAGCCTGGTCATTCCCACAGTGAAGATGAACATTTCTGATTCCAGCTGAGTTAAAGAGCTTCAAGAACAAATGAACTCCAAGGCAGAAATAGCCTATTTTCCCTCCACCCCCATGAAGCAGCTATCAGCAAGGAAAAAACCCTCAATTTTCAGGGCAACTGAATCCATTTGCAAATGCATGTCAAGTGCGACAAATAGTTTGGGCTTAAATAATGGAGGGTGGCTTTTTTTCAATCTAAATGTTTTATTCCCACAGTTCCTAAACAAAACATTTCCCTTTTTCATTTTGAAATAATGTTCTGTTTTGAAATATGAATTTTATTTTTTAAAGCATAAAACAAAAACACAAGCCCTCAAAATGAAGTGGATGGCACTGAATTTTTGTGTCAAAAGCAAGGATCTAGCCAACCCACTGTGTTTATTTTTTCCATGGTAGGTGTCAGCAAGCAAACTGGAAAATCTGCATTTCTGGACAACCTGAAATTATTCTTCTTTTCCACACCTAACAGAGAGCTCAGAAATCAATTTTCATGGGTTCATTTTCTGAGCAATCTCATCGCTGCTGTCAAAATGATCTCTCTACTCTTATTTGTACCCAAAACGGTCAGATAAAGAATATTCTTGAAGCAGAGGTGCTATTCCTCTTCCTATGTCAGTCAAGCCTGTTGGCATTGCTCTGATCTAAATAAGATGGATGTTTTGCCTCCCCTTTCACCCCAGGGCAGCTCATGTTTCAGGAGGTCACAGGACCAGTGCCATCACCTTGTTCTCCCATAGCACCTGAACTTCCCAGGGCCCTTATTGTTTAATTAAGCCTTGTGATGATGCTGTGAGATACTGAAAGCACACACAGGGATCGCTGCCAAAACCCTCATCTGTCAATGTGCAGTCTTTTCTCTGGTTTTTTGTTGTTGTTTTTTTCCTCTCTCAGCCTCCCTTTGCACTTGGGCTTTTCCAGCCATCGCTGCCTGGCTCCTTTCTGACTCCGTGGGCAAATTGGCTGATGGCACATCTATCCCGTGCAGTCAGACAAATCACACTGGTGCAAACTATTTATGGTCCCCTAAGCATTGCTTGATTAACTTACTTGGCTGCCATGCAGGGCTGCCTTGCCAGCTGACAGAGGGAGCCGATGACACAAGGTACTTTGATTTGTTGTGTCCCTTGCAAGCCTGGGGGAGGCAGAGCACTGCCCAGGAAAGATCACAGATGAAGGCCAGCCACCAGCTCTTGAGCCAGGGGCTGGCATGTCCCAGGCCAGAGGTTTGCTTGGGCAGCCTGGAGTTTTCACTGTAGCCCTTTGTGCCAGGGGGTACCTGTCAGCCAGGACCATGGTTCTTTATAGGGGAAACCCTTCCCCGATTTCAGAAAGAGAAGTCTTCTCCCTTTCTCGCTGTTTCCCTCAGAAGCTCCTGAGCCAGCTCTGAGGGTTCTCTGTCAAGCACTCATTGCACAGCTCCTTGGGCTGGTCTGGGTGGGTGTCTGGTGTTCTGTGTGCTGTGCAAGTGCAAATGTCCTGTTCCACACCCAGCAGGGGAAAATTCAGGTCCGTGTCCTGTTCTCTTTGTTGCTGCCACTTATCCATCAGCTGAGAGAAAAGGCTCCCTGTATCTTTGCACCCTCTGGCTGGCCAGTTTCATCCTTGTTTCCTGGCTTCTGTGTGTCCCTGGCTGCTGGTCCCGGTCATCATCCCTGGCTGTCTCTGACAGTGGAAGCTGGTGGCTGCTGCAGTCAGAGGAGGGAGGCTGGAAATGCAAATAGAGCTGCCAAGAGATGGCGCAGAGGCACTGTCACTGGCGAGGCGGCTGGGGACCAGCCCGAGGGGCAGAGCTGCTCCCACACACGGGCTGTGGGTTCTGCCTCTCAGTTCTGGTTGTAGACATGGGGAAAGGGCTGGTGCTTTTGAGACAGGCTGGGCGGTGCTTTGTGGCTGCGCTGGCTGCACAGCCTGGTCTGCTGCCACATCCCAGGTGGGTGCCTGCCTACCTGTGCCTGGAATGATGGGGAAGCACATGCTCTGTTTCTCCATACATCCCGAACATTTGGGGGCATTCCCTGCGTGTGTGTGTGGAGCAGGCTGCTGGTGAGGCTGCCAGAAGAGTGGTTGTCCTCCCCTGATCCTGGTGGCTCCTACACTTGCAGGGAAAGTGCAGAAGTGGGATTTGGGGACAACAGACACTGTTGTGTGTAGGTTGGTGATGACAGGGCAAGGCTCTCTTTGCCTTTCTCTCCCCCAGGCTCAGAAAGAGGGAATTTCTGTGTCCTAAACTGCCCTCTGGTCGTGAGCCATGGCAGTGAATGTCCAAACCAGCTCCCTCTCTGTGGAGGTGAGCCCTGTGCCAGCTCCACCTGCAGCTTCAAGGGGGAAGGCAGGGACTGTCACCAGCCAAAGCACCCATCCACCTTCTAGGCTTGCATCAGCCACGCTGGTGTTGCTTCCTGATGGAGCAAACCAGCCAGCTGCTCTTTAAACAGCTATCTGCACCACTGAGATGAACAGCAACATTTATGGAAATGTATATATTATTTAAGGTGAAGCCAGGGTCAGTGTGTACCTCGGAGGAGAATCTCAGCCAGAGCATGAAAAGGATTTTGTGTTGATTTCTGAAATCTTTTACTGTCTTTTCCTTGAGAGAGAACACTCAAGACTCAAGAATACTGTATTTGAAAGTGGATGTTCAAAAGTAGAAAGCGAAGCTTTGCATTAGGGAAAAACCAACACAGAGTTTGCAACACCAACTCATTCTGCATCCCCCAGAAAGCCTCTGAGCTCTGGGGCTCTGCCCTCCTCTTTGGTGAGGGGTGACATTAATACTGACCCGTCTGCTGGGAAAAATGGTAGAGCAGGCAAATCTCTGGACTGGGTCTAGCAGACCACAATAGGCAGGCTTATGGCAATATAGTTTCAAATGCTAGAACAAGGAATTTATGTAGGGAAAGCTGTTCTGAGGCTATTCTTTGGATATAAGTGCTTACTGGCTTGCAAATGGGTTTTTGACAGTGGCTTGATGCTCTTTGTGTTTGAGTGACAGCATCTGGATGTACATTTGCCTTGCAAAAATTCACTGCTTTGATTTTAGGTCTGGGCTTCACATTTTGGAGGCTATGGGCGTCTGTGGGACGGAGGGAGAGAAATGTGGGCTAGATCAGTGCCATGAGGAAGGAGTCAGAAAACCAAGGCAGCTGTATTTGTTGCAAAGAAAACGGATGGAGGCTGCGGAAAGCAATCACTGTTAGGAGCAAGAGAGTGATGATATCCAATCAGGAGACAAGGAAAGAGTTCATTTCGGAGCAGTAACTGGTGTTAGCTTCCCGTTAACAGCAATAATAACTATATCCTGGAGTGATGGCTGAGTTCATTTGGACCAGATACAATTATTGCTTTGTGTGCAACAAGCACCCTCAATTTGTGGTGCAATATTAAGCTGGAGTCAGCTCCCTCACAGGCTCTGGTTTCCAGAGGCTGGGCTGCTAACAAAGTGCCCTCTTGCTTTCACATGCCATCACTCACTGCACGTTCACACATATCTATGTTCTCTGATAAAATCAGGGTTTTTGCAGCTAAATGCCAGGTAGCATTTCTTTCAGAAAAATCCCTGTCTTCCTGGCAGGAGCTTGGGAGTCCCTCGCTCTAGGCTCTGAGCACTCTGTGCTTTGGAAAAAAGCAGCCTGCTTGTCCAGTCCCCAATTCCCTGCTCCCCAGTTTGGGACTGGGGCAGTTGGGCTCTGTTGCAAGCACATTTTGGGTGGAGAGTCTGGGAAAGCAGGGCACTCACCCTCCATTGGGAATGCTCTCATTAACCTTGGCAGCCTTGGTGCCTCCCCTGCCAAACTCAACAGAAGCCCTTGGGAATAATGAGACTGACACACCCCAAGCTTAAACTTGGACAAGCTTTTTAATACCCAGATGAAGAGATTACAGGAATGACCTACTTGTTTATATGTGGCAGATCTGTGAAATGTGCAGAAGGCTTTCTCATTAGAAGAGGTCTGCAGGGTGGAGTTGCCCCACCAGTGCCAGAGCTGCAGCCAAGCAGCAGATTAGATGGTGCCTCCAAGGAGCTGGGCTCTTTCATGTGTTTGGAAATTCCCCACACCACCCCTGATTCTTAGACAAAATGCTTTGTGTTGTGAGGCAGGGGTGACTAATCCCAACCTCTAAGGCCACCAGAGGTTTCTAGGCATTTCAGGCTCATCTGCACAGCCAGTGCTGTGCCCTACAAGCCCAAGGAGGTTTTGTGAGTGCCAAGGCACGCCGTGGGGTAATCTGGGATCCACCACTCCTGCATCCTGAACTTCCATACTGGTATTAATTAATAGCATTTCGGACACTTGTGATGTCCTCTCTTTTCTGCAGCAATTTCCATGTGCCCTGACTGATGCCCAAGATGTTCAATTTCTGGATGATTGAATTCCTGCCTAGCACATGGCTCTTTGGGAGACTGGAAAATGCAAACTGGCACAAAAGGAGTTTTCTTAAGAGTTTTTTCTGCGGGCAGAAAATACAAAGACTTCAGGAGCATTACTACCACCTAGGGACTTACCCTGATCTGGGTTTTGAGGACTTTCTGAAATGGGATCTACTGAAGGAGCCAGGACGTGTTATAACTTGATAAATACAATAACTTGAGTTTTCTGTAGGATGATCCACCTCTCCTACAGCATGCCAGGCTGGGAGGTATGGGGAAAACATTTCTGTGGCTCAGGTGAGAGGAGAAAGTCACCCAGCTTATCCTCTGAGAGCCTTGAATAACTATAACCTCTTTGATGAGCAGCCAGAAGTTTGACTTCTTGTACATTCACCATTTGCTGTGGCTCTCTGAAGGGCTGCAGCAACTCTCAATCCTTTCATGGCCTTGTGACTTCAAGGAGAATGGACACATGGAGCTGGGACCTAAATGGAGATGCAAGTGTTGAGCTTGGTGAGTCTCTCAGCAGGGGTGGAGGGTCAGTGTGAACTTTTCATGCTGTTAACCCCCCAGAGCACACAAATATCTGCACCACTATTCTGACTGACCTGGTGTGATCCCAGACATGACTCCTGTACTGTTCCCATCTGAGTCAGCCTGAGCCCAAATTCCTCTGTGCCTGCTGCCTGCCAGGGAGGGACTCCAGGCTGATACCGCTGTGTGGGAAGACAGGACAAGCCTGCTGGGGTACAGGTGACACCTACAAGGGTTCTGACACCCTTGCTGCCCCTCCTGCATCCCAGCCAATGAACGCAAACCATCCTGGCCAGCATTTAGCAGGCAGGCAGGCAGCACAGCCCAGGGGTCACAGCAGTGCAGGTGCAGCTGCTGAGTCCTTGGGCCAGCAACAAGGAGAAAAAGTGTGTTGTTATAAATCTACAACCTGCTCTTAATAGTTTGGGGCTACGGGCATATAGATTAAATTTCAGTCCTATATTTCACAGAAGTCACACGGTGGCATGTCAAGGTGCTGCAAGGGAGCAGCCCTCTGATGGTGTGTTGGATGTGTGGTGGGGGGCTAACCAGAGCAATGAAATAAAGAATAACAACATGTAGACTGAAGAATGGGAGAATTTCATAGCAGTGAGATCAGGGCTGTAAAATAGTTTCTGGGAGAACTGATGGAAGCTTCTCCATGATTGGGTTATTTAAAAAAAAAAAAGATTGGACAAATGTTGGATGGTGTATATTAGCCTAGTGGTGTGAAAATCATGGCAATTTTGTCAGAAAAAGGATGACAGAAGGGTATGCTGTTCCATTTTCGGCAGCATTACTCTGAATGCTGTTTACTTTTCTTTGGAGAGTTAGGAAGCAGGTTGTTCCATTATTTTTTGTTAAGGAAGAGGAGGTTTCTTTCGTTGTCAATCTTAAAGAAAAAGAGATATTTTAATTCTGAAATCTTTAGCTTGTGCACTTTCTTGTGGAGTCGAGAGGGACTGGAGGAAGGTGACTTGCACCCCACTAGGACAACCTCCCCCAGCAGAGGTTTAGATGTGCTCTGAGCTGGTTGTACTAAAGGGAGCCTCTCTGCAGCTGTCAGACACAGGGATGGGAAGGGGAGATGGCACAGATTGGATACCCATCAGCTGGTGCCTGGCACAAGGGTGGTACCCCCTTGCTCTGTGGCAGCTTCCTTTTGGGCTGCCTGGTTTTCTCCAGGCACAGATGTACAGGAAATCTGCAGCACAGCGGACAAGGAAAGCAACAACCCAGTGGTTTCCCAGCCTTGTTCCCTTGTGAAGCCATCCCTGAACACGTCCTTACCCTTCCTACCTGTCCCTGTTTCTCAGATAGTCCCAGCATGGCTCTTCCCAGCCCGTGCATGGTGTCAGCTCAGCTGGAGGAGAGGCCAGCAGGAAGTGTTTGGCCAGCAAGCAAAGGCAACCCTCAGTCTAGTGCTGGAAATGAAGGGATTTTCCCTCCAGCAATAGCCTCCTTCAGCCCACAGCCAGTTCCTGACGGTCCTCTCCTGTGTGGCAGCAGCAAGCCCCTGTATTTTTGGACACTCTGCCACAGCAGCCAGCTCCACCAAGCCCAGCAGTGATGCTGTGCCCTCTGTGTCTGTCCCTGGCCCTGTGTGCCTGTTTGCACCTTCACATCGGTGGTGGCAGCTGGTCAGGAAGGGGCCAGCCATGAAGAGTCTGACAGGACACACACATTCAGTGCAGTTTTGTCCTTCTCTTCTGGACAAATGCCATTTTCCTACCTGTGAATCCCTGATGGAACCCTGTACCATCCCAGGGGCTGCCTGTGGGGCCACAGCAGAGCAGAGGAAGGTGCCCCTCGCCCTAGGAAGGCTGACAGTGTGTGCATGTTGGGGGAAGCTCAGTCCTCGGCATGAAGTGACGAGCTGGTAATAAATATTCAATTTATTTAGAATTGCAAATACCAGGGGAAGGAAACCAGTAAACAAAAGAGGCTGCAATTGGCATCGTGGCTGAAGGTCTGGAATGCTGGGCTGCAGCAATGGATAGGGGAGGAACAAGAGGAGGCGAGTGGTCAGCCAGGCCTGTGTGCTAGCAATTAAAACAAATTCAAGCCTAAGAAAGCAGAAACTCAAAAGGAAGCTGCTTAAGTTAGGCTCTTCTTAATGAGAGACAAACACACTAGAAAATACTGCCTGCTAACAGTATTCATAAGCTGCTCCCAAGATGTTTTGATTAAACCGCAGTTGTCTTTCTAGTGTACTAATGGTTTTTAATCTCTCTTGATGCCTAGGGGCGAAGGGGTCTACTGATTCACAGCAGCTTGGTGAGCTGAAACTCGTCCCTGGTGAATGCATCTCTCATGCCAGAATCACGGCTTTTAATTTTTAAAAATGTAAGTTTTTAGCAAAGGGAGAACCCTTAGCATGTGAGCGGGGCGTAAGTGCCGCGTGTCTGGGTGTGAAGGGAGCTCCTCTGGGAGAGAGGCACATGCTTCTCCCCCTTCTCCTTGGGGTGCACTGAGTTATAATTCTGGCACTATTTCACTGCTGGACAAAATCTAATCGCACTGTCCTGCCTGGCTGGTGTGGAGGGAAAGAGGACAGAGCTGTGAATCCTGCAGCTCCCATGCTGACCTGCCAGCACTGGGCACAAACCACAGGGGTTGCACAAGGTAAGGAAGGTCAAACCTGCTCTCAGGGGGCTTCACACCTCTCCAACAGCCACAGGAATGATGCTGGAGGACCAGCAATACCTCTTCCTTCATGTGAGGCCTCTCCTAAGCAGAGGAGGTCTGCTGTGTTTGCCAAAGCATTGGAGGCAGAGGCACTACATGGGGAAGTGTGAGAATACAGCCATACCTCAGCCAAAATTGCTGTGGGAGTGAACTACAGGTGTTCAGCACAGAGGCTTTGTGCCAACCTCTCCCCTTTACACTTTCTTTCTTGCTGGCATTTATGGGATGGCTCCAAGCCTTAACAGGGCTTCTCATGTCTTGGAAATTTGGCTTCATGTTCCCTGGTTGTGCCACCCAGCTGGTTCATGGGCAGTGTTCTGGCTATAGAAACTTCTAGTTAGGAGATGGGTCATGAGGGTGCTGATTTCTGGTGTTCCCTCACCCTCATATCACACAGGAATGCTAGGAGATGAGGGCAGTGAGTTGGGCTTGATTCCTGGGGAATATGGGAAAATAACCCTTGGTGTGCCCTAGAGCCATGCTCTGGGCTTAGACCAAATTGGAAGCACACCTGCCTGGCAGGCTGTGTCTCTTTGGTGCTCAGCCTCCTATTGAGGTGGCCATTCCTCCCTCCTTTTTACTGCCCCCCTGTATACATTCAGAATTCCTGGTCACCCTCCCTGATGTGTGGCTCTACCCCTCTTTCTCAACTCACCCCAAAGCCCACAGCCAGCAGCCCATTCCCCTTCCATGCAACTTTGTCTCCTCACTTTCTTCCCCCAGCCCCATGTATAATGTCTTTGCCAGAAAAACAGCTGGGAAGGGAGGAAAGGCTTTTCTGTCAGCAGGTATGAGGGGAAAGCTCTGCCTGCCAGGGGCTTGCATGGCACATGGCGTGGGCCTGCCTCCCACCTCCTGTCTGGGCTGGGCACCAGGGAGCATCCCTGATGAGAGCAGACAGTTCCTCTGTCCTCTGGGTACAGTAGCTGCTTGTTGCTCACACAGAATGAAAACATATTAAAGTACAAAACTGCTGCACTAGTCATTTTCCAATTCCCCACTTGGAGAACTGGCTTCCCTGGAAAATAGGTCACTTACATAAAAAGCACCTTATTATCACACCACAGCAGTGAAGGAAAGAGATGGCTCAAGAGACACTTTCATTTCGAGCCCCTGTTCCTGGGTACTTAGATATTTCTGGAAAATTGACCCTTTGGGCTGCAATTTCTCATGCTCATTTTCAGCCCATAAGGTGAATTTCAGGACCTTGTTCTCTCCATAGAGCTAGATGAAGTTGGGGAAGGAAATGTGTTACATCTTAACCCTTGGGAGGGCAGTGCATCCAGACTCACTGCTCTCCATAGGGGTTGGGGTGAGCCATTATCCCTGATTTTTGTATCAGGGGTGAGGAAAACTGCCACAGACTGTAGACTTGTGTCCTTCCACTTCCTCCTACAGCAGCCCCCTGCCTCCCGCCATCCTCAGAGATTCATTTGCTTTCCTTCTCTAACCCTATAGTTCATGCTGAGCCCGGGGGTGCTTGAGGAAAGGGGCAAAGTGACCACATGGATGTGCCCTCGTGGGGAAAGTGGGACTTACCTAGTTTTCATTAAAGGCACTGGAGCTGAAAGAGGAAAAATGGGTGGGTGGAGAGAAAGGAGGAACTCACTGGGGTCCTGTGTGGTTGGCCTTGGAGTGAGGTCTTCTTCAGAGGGAAAGGAGAGGTCTCTGTTGAACAGCTTTGGCTTGGCTCACTTCAAAGCAGTGACATTGGCAAAGGGCTCAGTTCCATTTCTCCAAAGAAAGAAGCTCTGACTTTGGTACAGGCTGCCTGAGACTCCAAAAGGCAATATTCACCTCCTTGCTCCTGGGCTGGGTGCTGTGTTCTAGCCCCATTTCAGCTGGGGGATTCAAGTGCTGTAAACCTGACAAGAAGACAAGGGAGGGTTTCCTCAGCCTCTCCATTCTGATGTTTCTGGCTCCAGCCTTGGCCAGCATCCACTTTTCCCCACTGTGCTGGTCAGGCTGTGGAGGAAGGTGCCTTTCTGGCATCCCTGGACCCAGCTGGGCAGGCAGAGAGGGGCCAGGGCAGGAGGGTAGGAGGAAGCCCTCATGAGAAGGCAATGAGGAACAGGAAGTGGAAGGAGGAGTAGGATGGGAAGGAGTGAATGCAATAACGTGGACAGATGGCATGGGAGGTCTGAGGGTAACAGCACAGTGAGAAGGCTGTGGAGAAACTTGGAAGCCAGGGAGGGCAGATGGGGAATGGGCCAACCAAAGAGCAGGTTGCCAGCCTTCCACCCTGGACAGTGCTCTCCCATCCCGAGGAGGAGCTCACTGCCCTGGCACAAGGTGAGGAACATCGCTGCCACCAACACCTCTGTGAGAGCAGAGCACAAGGCCTCTTGGCATGGAGGAGGTGCTTCCAAAATATACTAGCAATTACCTCCGCAGCAGCGGCAGCCAGCGAGCAGGAGTAATTTACATAGTGAGAGCTGGGAGATAGATGGCTCTTTAAACCAGATCTGTCATTCCCAGCTCTCTGCCCGTCTCTGACGCTTTGATGTTCCTCTTTGAAGAGCTCTCCTCGCTCGCTATTCCTCGCTCCCTTGGTGCCGCTCCAGCTCTCCAAATGCCTTTCCCTGTCTCTGTGCTGTGTGCCTGTGCTGGCTGCTGTGCCTGCATCCCGGCAGGAAGGATGCAGAGTGGGTGACAGCTGGCACCCTGAAAGCCAGCGCTGGCAGGGGCTGTGGGGAGGGGAAGCAGCTTTGGCATTGAGGCATTTGTTGTGCACGAGGTCTGATGCTCCAGCAAAGAGCGCAGTGTGGAACAATGACAGCAGTGAAGCCAAGCAGCTTTCAATCGCTGTGTTGGCATCTGATGGGGGATCCAAGCATTCAGCCTAAAGGTATAAAAAACTGAAGGTGAGTAGGGGGCTAGAGCACAGAAATTCCTGGTTCTCCAACCCTTCAAGGGCACTGTGGCCTTCCCAACATTCCAGCATGTATGGCATCTCTCACTTCCCCTCTGTCTCTGGTAAGTTCAAGTCTCTGGGAAAAGAAGGGAAAAGGAAGAATAGATTCATGTGAGAAATAAGCTGTGGGGTGTTGAAGTTGTAGGACACTTGGTGAAACAGGCCAGAGGTTCTTGTGAGCAGCAGCAGACATGAGAAATCCTGTCACAGCAGCAAGGAGCAGAGCAGAGGGCTCTGTGTGAAGGAGGCACAGGGACACAGAGAGAGGAAGATGGATTGGAGGAGCTAAGCCTGCCTGCTGCACCTCCCCTCCTGCCCTGAGCTCTTCCATCCTGGCATGCCAGTGTGAGGCCCTGAGGGCTTGGATCTCTTCAGTTTAGCAAAAATATCTTCCCAGGATGCATAAGCTAAATAACAACAACAAAAAGGCACTCCAATACCAGAATTACTGTCTCTTCAAGTTCTTAGTAAGGGACAAAAGGTAAAAGACATTAAAGCAGTGCTGTAGTTTCACCACTTCCATTGGTGAAGGGGTAAAGGGGCCTCAGTATAAACACTCTAAATGTAAAGGAGATCCCTTACATGTGAACTTCATAGCCAAATGGTATGTTACATGTGAGGATCACCCAATGGGTAAAGCTGGAGACCAAAACTTTGTATGTGAGCATACAAATGTCTTGTTGCTGGATATCTCACTTGTAAGATATTTTGAAAGGTTTGTGCTTTTGAAATAAAAGTCATCACTGTGTAGGTGCTGTGCATGCAGAAATCCTCATTCTGCCTACTACTTTTAGAGGTACTTAGGCTTATGTTGCCCTTGAGAGCTGCACTTGAATTTTGGCTCAAGGTCCCAAGGCCAAGAGGTGTGAAGCAGATGTTTTGACTGCAGGCACTAAGCAAGAGTTTCTATTTCTGGTGCCAATCGGATGGTGCCAATTCAGCCCAAATATCCACCTGCCTAGGAGAGCGTGTGTCTCCTTGCATCCCTTGTGAAGAGCCTCAGTCTTTTTTGGCAATACAGCACAAATTTCCAAAATTGAGCTCTGTCTTTCTAGGGCCACTATGAAGTGCCCTGAAGATCTGAGTTCTTTTAGTTCCTGAGACAGAAGAGAGAGTTCTTTTGTAGGTCTCAGAGAATTCATCTGCATCCTTTGCACATGAGTTCCCCTGACCCAGAGACTATTTGGAAACACTGGGCAGTGTCAGGAAATGCTGTGAACAGACTTTTTAAGCAAGGATCTCAGCCCTGTGCAGGGGACTTGGGAACACAGATGCCTCATTGTGAGCAGAGCCAAGCGGAGGCAGACCATGTCTCATCTCCCTCCCCAACCCCTCTTGCAAGCAGAATTTTTGTTCCTGCTCTCTGCTGCAAGCAGCTTCTCTGGTTTCAGTAGAGCCCTGAGTTCACCAGCTTGGAGGGATAAAACCCCAGCTGCATTCTGGATGCTCTGGCTGTATTCCCTGCTGTTAGCCATGCTGCAGGGGGCCATTGCTATTTCTCAGCCCCAGGTTTGTGTAGTTTGCTGGCTAAGCTGTGCTTGCAAATGCAGCAGAAGGGCTGGTTCCCCTTCTGAATTGTTCTCCTGGCACAAAAAAGGTGCTGTTTTGACCACACGTGGTCAGGCACAGTACAGCCCAGTGACTGTGGAGGTCAGACCCTGGGTGGGTTGTGGAGGTGGGTGAGGGGCAAAGACACTGACAATCAGCAGGCTTTGAGCTCTTTGGGTTTCATTTTTATTTTGTAAATAAGGATTGTTGCAAGAAAAGGGGGTGGCAGTTGTTCAGGTGTGTGGCTGCCATCATTAGCACAAAACCCTGCCATGCTCAGAGATGCTTTAATGAAAAACCATGCCAGGTTTCACCTCTGGGTTAGGGACCCTCCAGCACTGCAAACTAACTCCAGCCTCTCCTCTCCAGCAGGACAGGTATCCACACAGCAGAGCAGCCAGAAACAGGGGAAGCAGCCTTGGTTTCTCTTGGACAAGCCTCAGGAGCTTGGTTTTCTCTGTGTGGTTTTGGGGCATGATGAGGGCAGACTCTGGCCTTGGAGAGCAAAGCAGCAGCACCTTAACTCAGCATCTCTCATTCCTGCCATGATGCCTCAGGGCCAAATGACACCATCTGTGTGCAGGTTTGTGTTGGGGCAGTGCCTTGGGGGGACTGTGGGGACACCATTCCTCACAAATCCCTCTCTGTGGCCTGGAAGAGTCTCCCTTGGAGAGAGGTTTGTGGCAGTGTGTCCAGTGAGCTTGCAGGATGAGGAGGGAGCCACAAGGCTGATGCCTCCTTGCTTTTCTTGTATTTTTACTGTCCCTCATCCTCTCTTTCCTTTGGGTTGCAGAAGATGGGGAAGTTGTGCCCTCAAGGGAAATGAAGCTCTGTGTTCTGGACCTCTGGTGTCACCTCTGGAGCAGAACGTCCCTTCCTGATGTGTGTCTGACACTTCTTGTGACCACAGTCACTCCAACTGAGGTTAAGGAAGGGAGGAGGCATGGTATAAACAGGTTGGTGAAGCAAAAAAAGGATTATACTTCCTCTTGTGAGTACTAGTGA
This sequence comes from Entomyzon cyanotis, assembly GCA_024500445.1. Classification (NCBI taxonomy): domain Eukaryota; kingdom Metazoa; phylum Chordata; class Aves; order Passeriformes; family Meliphagidae; genus Entomyzon; species Entomyzon cyanotis. The sequence continues at coordinate 2,608,049 of JAKEPQ010000755.1, read as the reverse complement.
ACAAACAGGCTGTGAGCACTGCCAAGAAAATCTATAATTTGTAGAAAAAGACCACTCTGACATTGTCACCTCACTTTAATCTCCTCTTGCCTTTAGTGATTATTTTCTCCTTGGCCATTGCAGACTATCTGGCTAGCAATAAGTACAGCTTACTCTACTCTTCTGGTTCAACACTAACTATTAATGATGTCAAGCTGTATTAAGCTTGAGCTACTCTGATCATCTCATTCAAAACATCCCTTGAATGCCATGGAACAATTTTCTCTGTAAGAAGCTGTTGGTCAGTGGATTCATGCCTGCTTTGTTTCGCTGTTCTTATCTCAAAAGGGAATTTCTGTGCTAAAAACTGTAACAGTGTGTGTGTTGCAGGAACAGAAAATGCCTGAGATGCACACTGACCTTCACTACATAAACTGTTTTTTACAAAGCTTTACAAATAGTCTTTAGGGGGTCATCCTGAATTTTCAGAAAGCATAGAGGGCCAGGCCCTCAGCTGGTGTAAGTCCATGTAGTCTGCCTGAGAAGGGCTGAATTCTTCAGCTGAGAATTGGCTGAAGAGTTTTTGCTAGGGGTCTGGAAATTCAGAAACAGCACCAGCAAGGGGGCAAGCAAGGAACACCATTGCCTACTCGATGTCCTAGCAGAATAAAGGGGCACCAGCCAAAGCTGGCATGCTGGACTGTTCAAAACAACAGGGAGAGATTCCACATATGAGGCACTGCTCATCTGGGAACTCCTTGCCATGGTATGCTATGGGCTTGTGTTTACATGGTTCAAAAAGCATTTGGACAAATTCATGGATAAAAATCTCCTAGGGCTATTAAAAACAGGAGCATACCTTCCTGCTCCGAAAGGTATTTCAGCTCAGGGCTTTCTGAGCTGCAGGTTATGAGAAACCAGGGAGGAATACATTAAAGGGAGCTTCTTGGCCTAGCTAGAGCTCAGAAAAGCAGGTTAGAAAAACCAATGAGGGCCTTTTAATGTGTGGCAGAAGGTGATACAGTAGAATGACCTCCCTGCTCATCCAAATCTTAGGCTGATTTCAAGGAGTCACTTAGGGCACGGCACAACTGAAACAGACATGAATTTCTCTCCCACTCCCTGAGGTGGGTTGCTCAGGCAAAGACTAGCCCCATTATCAGGGGCTGGTCCATCACCACAGACCTGGGAGAGCATTTCTGGCCACAGCCAAGATTTCTTGCAAGATTGTTGAGGAAGAGATGAGGTTCAATCCATCCAGACTCCCCCACTTCCTTCTGGGAGAGAACAGCAGGAGAGAATGTTGATACAGCAAGTGGAGGAGAGAGGAAGAGGAAGGCAACCTGTGCAATGGTAAGGGAAAGTCCTCCTAGGCTGGGACTGCAAGCAGGAATGAGCCTCTGGCCAGCCCATGATCTCAGTCTTCTCCTGAGTGAGGTGCTGAGAAATTTTAGCACCTAGAGGGCTGGAAAGCAGCAGCCTGATGTTAAGGGGTGAAGAGGAAGGGCTGTGTGAAAGGACAGGCAGTACCTTGTCATGAGCTATCCAGAAATGAAACTTCTCCTGGGGCAAAAGAAAGGTGAGAAAACAGAGGTGTTCTCCCTCCCTGAACAAGTCTGACAGCCATATGGTGGTAAGAATTGTTGTCATCATAATTAATTCCTTTTTGACATTGCTCTGGCAGATGTCCACAGGTCTGCAGGAGCTGCAAAGAAGTGGAAAGGAATAAGTGGCAGGGGGGCTTCCTTTCGTTTTGTAGGCTAGCTGGGCTTGCATGAGAAAGGATCATCTTTGAGGCTGAATGGATTCTTCTGTCCCTGGCCCTGCAGGCTATCAGAGGGACAGGGACTCCCTTTTCTCACCCTCACTCCAGCCCTGGCTTACACCAGCGTTGCTGAAGCTGACACTTTAATATAATGCAACTTGCGTGTTGCAACAGGGAAACTAAGCCAAATCTGAGCACCCATCTCATGTAAACATAACCTTCGTGTCCAGCAGTCATTTGACACTCTCTGCTAAAACAACTCTACCTGCAATTAAAATAATCTGAAGTGAGGGTTTTGAACTGCTGGGCTCTAAGATTACAGTTCCAGAGGGACTAGTAAATGCATATGTTTTCCCCTTCTTGCTGCCTTTTGTGTCCCCTATAAAGGAAGGTTCTGCATGAGATTGAAGGAGTGGGGAAAAGGCAATGTTAGATGATTTAACTTTTCTGTTTATAGTGTATCATAACCACTAATCTTCATCTCTGGATTTCTGCGTGCTGCCATGGTCCTTTCTCTCTGTGTTGTGTAGTAAAGGGGAGCCAGGGAGGCACACAGGCTGTGACTATAGACATTTCTGCTGTACTTCCCATGCCATGGCCCTGGTATGTCCTGGGGACATGTCCTGTACCTGTGTCTTGGTTTGGGGTTGGTTTCAGCCACAACCCAGTTGTTATAGGTCTGGAAATCCTGAGAGAGGATAATAACAGAGAGAACTCACCCCTTCAGGGTGCACATAGGGGACCAAGAGCAGTCTTGCTTTGACTGAGCTACCATTACAAAGGATTTTTGAGAAATTATTCAAGAGGTAGATTACTGGTGATTTTTAAAAATGGCTGGTTCTTCGAAAGAGTCCAGTTTTCTATCTTTCATACAGAGGATTTCCCTTTTGTGACTTGAAGTAGGGATTTTATTTTCCCTTCCCTTCATGTAATTCCTGTTTATTACAAGACCTCTCCTTATTGACATAGCATCTTTAGCTTATGCATCATTTATTGGTATCTGAACAGTTACTGGAAAGTGTTCCTGGGTAAGCTCTAGGGAGGCCCAGTTGCCTCACTAATGGAGGAAAAGCCTAACTACTTCCTAAATCAATTAGCCCAAAAGGCCAGAAAACACGTCCAGGCTGCTCTCCCCAAGCTCACGCTCACACACCGCAGTGGTCTGTGCTGTGGTGGTGACACAGTATCCACAGACACACTCCCTGCTCCCCGTATGGTCCCAGCCATGCTGGCAGTCTGCTGAATGATGTTTCCTACTCAGAAATGTACATTCCTACATGTACATTCGCTCCATGCATCCCTGCTGCTGCACGTGCACTCGTAACTCACAGCTCAGCTGCTGCCTGTCCCCTGCCTGCCACTGACCCACAGGGGACACGTGCCTGTTCTCTAGCAGGCAGCCCAGCTCTCAGGCTCGAGCCATAAAAATTCGTGTTGTTTGACCCTAGGACTCCTCAAGGTAATGGTCACCTTGTGTGCACACATATCCATATAATGCCTCTTTGTTCCTGCTTGCTGCATGCAGGAAAAGGCTGCCTGCCTGCTGACAGACATCGCTGGCAGGGAGAGTAAAAGGGGAATTTGGCAGAAGTCATTAGTGCTAATTATTGGCATTCATCCTGGGGTGAGATAAGGGTGTTGGAGCACAGGGGAGCACACCTGACCATGGTGCTGCCCTCAGCAAGCCAGGAGAGCCTCCAGCACTGAGCACAGGCAGAGGTCAGCACATCACCTCTGTGCTTTGGGAAGAAGTGGGGCAGGACATGGCACATTTGTCCCCTGAGGCCCCTTACCTCCTGGGAAGGGGAGACAGAGCCTGGGTGCTGGGGTGGAAGAGGTTGAGAAATGCCAGCAGACTGCAAATAAGAAGATGCAAGAGAGCAAATGGACTGGTAAGTGTTGTGAAGTACAAAGGAAGGTTTCATAGCATGGCTATGGACAAGTGTGCAGCAAGAAGGTGCAGGTGCTGAGTGGAAAGGCAAGAGAAAGGGATGAGCAGAGAAGCAGAGGGGATAGAAGGGGATAAAATTAAGCCAAGACAAAATGCTCATCTAGAAAGCCTGGAGACAAGCAGATTTACTGATGAGAGCTGGGCTGCCCACATGTACTTTATCCAAGAGAGTGTCAACCCTGTGAGTCCAAAGCTGGAACACCTGGAAGCTAGTGAATGAAAGGAACACAGCACAAGAATTTCCCTGTTCAGGAGGAGGAGCAAGGAAGGAAGAAAGGAGTAGAGCAAGACTGGGCTGGTGTCAGAGAGGGTGTTTGGCAGATGTTTCTTCCATAGACCATGCTGAATTGGTGGGAAAAGGGACATGGTTAACTGGATGTAGTTATGCTGGGATAAGAGGGTGAGGTCTCTGCAGCAGGGAGCAGAAGTGTAAAAGCCAAAAGAAAGATGACCAGGGCAGGGCAGAGGGTGAAAGATGTCAGAGAGCAGCCATGGGCTTTAGGGGGGCAAGAAGGATATTTCCTTACGAGTTTGGGCTCAGCAGTTGTGCCACTAAGAAGGAAATGGAGGCTGTGGCCTGTGTGTAACCTAGAGACTGTGTATGCCTGGCAAGGAATAATACACTCTGGACATGGTGCTTGGTGGTCCATAGCCAACCCCAGGAGCTCCTGGGGAAGTTCCTCTCCTGGCCACTTGTGACAGGAAGAAAATCCCCAGCCTCACAGTGCAAAGAGGTTGCTGCAGCCCAGGCTGAGGAAAGCAGTAAACCCTATTTCCAGGGTTGTACCACTGACTCTTGGCAGACACGAAAGGAAGCTGAATCACCGTATTATGATTTCAAGCTCCATTAAAGAAACATGGGGATAGTGGAGGGAAGGAGAGGGCAGGGAGGGGTGAAGAGAAAATTGAACAGAGCAGAGTAGCACTTGAAGGGGAAAGAAATGTTGCTCATAGGCTCAGAAGGGGGAATTGCAAACAGAGATGAGATTAAAAGGGAACCCTTGAGACTGTCTCTTTAAATACAGCAAGATTCACTTACTCCACGCTGAGCCAGGCTTGTTGAATGCTGGAGGCACAGTCCCACTGAGATTTGCCAGCTGATGGAGCAGTGGAAATCTGTCTCTCCCAGTATTCCACCAAGTTGGCCTCTTCCACCTCTGATATCTAGGAAGTTCCATTGCTAATAAATTTACTGCAAAGTGAGCCTAGTGGGGAAGGTTTTTACTTGACTGCCCATCAGCACTGAGCATGTTACATGATCTTTTTATCCAGAGGCATACAAGCATGTCAGAGTTGGTACCATGTGTCTGGGAGTGCAGTGTGGGGTGTCTGGGTGCAGCTTCTCTTCTGTAGGTCCTACAGGCAGGGAGGAGACCTACAGGTGGAAGAAGAAAAAGCAGAATCTGAAAGCATTGCCCATGGCAGGTATCATGGAAGATTACTTTCAGAGCCAGGGGACAGAGTGTTTTGGTCCAGAGGGCAGTGAGGTGTCCAACCCCTCCAGCTAGACCCCTGACCACTTCATTCCACCCAAGGGCAGCTGCAGGATGTTCACAGTGCAAATGTTGGCCTGACTGTGACTTGGGAGCAGTTTGGGAAGTCTTTGCCTGGTTGGCCTTACCTCCTGGAGGTGTAATTTCAGCAGGCTTTTTAATAGCTCACAGAGGGTGGCCAGGCACAGCATTTGGGTGGAATGGAGACACTGAGTTCCTTGTTGCTGAAGATGTCCCACAGGGGCTACAGGCTTCTTCTAGCTGAGGTCCTGTCCCCTGTGAGTAGTGGCAGGGCTGTTGATCAAATGAAGGGTGTAATGGTGTAGAGAAACAATGAACTGGATGAGATCTGGTCACCACAGCCAGTCTTGTTGATGTCCAAAGCACAGTGGTGTCCAGCCTGATGTCCTGGTTAGATTTAATATGTGTAGTGACACTCATGTTACACCAAATCTCCTCTCCCCCTCAGCTGAGATTTCAGCTCTTATCCCCACATCCCACGCCTTGAATTTTTATGGCTTTGACAATTGAAAGAGGCTGAATTCCTTGGGACAGTAACCGGTTTCCATTTGCTCTGACAAATGCTAATGGGGCTAAATAAATAGCAAAAAGTGCTCATAATGTAACAGGGCGCTCATTACTGCATTTCTTAAGCTGTTGCCTGGTGCTGCTGCGTGCCATTAGGTGTTTGCTAAATTATGTCTTCGGAGCTCCTGGGTCTTTGGGGTGTTTGCTTTGCAGAAATGAGAACAACTGCCAAGCTCTCCTGGCTTTGGTTTTGTCCCTACAACTCACATGGAGGCTCGGGAGATGGGAAGCAGCCAAACCAGATCACGTTCTAGCCACGCTGCTCTCCTTCCCCATGGCTGTGCTGAGAGCTGAGCACTTTGGGCAGCAGCTCAGGGGCTGACCTAGGAGAGCAGAGAGAGCTCCTCCTCACCAGCCGTGCCCATCACCTTCCTCAAGGGGTGCCAGGGCAGAGGGGGCTGCAAACCGAACACAGCTGAGCCTCTTCTTTGTGCTTGGGGGTCTGGTGGACATCACAATGTGTCTCCTTGGTTTCTGACTGCCTTTTGATCTTGTGGGTGGCGAGGGAATGGCCAGGATCCTCCACGAATCTGAAGTAAAAGCAGTCCTGCTTGGCCTCGAAGCCTTTCCAAAGGCTGGTGGGGCTCAGAAGGGGCAGTGCTCAGAAGTGGGAGCCTTAAGGCACAAGGGAAGACTCAAACTCACTGGGCTAGAGACTCTTTTGTATGCACAACAATGCTTTTCCAAGGGAGTTTAAGCACACACCTTGTTCCCAGCTGCAAGTCTCCAGCTAAATATTCCCCACACCCAGGACAATTGCATCCTAATCCTAACAGAGGCCCCAGGGCACTATTGTAATGCAAATAATGATAAATAACAGTAATAATAAAACTCCACCAGCACTTGCACCAGCTCCCTAGCAATCCCAAACCAGCCATAGCAAGCCTCATATCACCCAGGTTATGTAAAGGAGCATGAGCAATATGACTGGAGCTGTCAGGGAGGTGACCAATTAGGCAGTGTAGCTGCCTCCTGCAGGCAGCAAATCTGCCTGTGGCCTGTGGGTTGCCACTGAGGCCGGGATGTGCTCAGGCACAGGGCTCCTGTGCTGGCTCCCAGGGCTGCTCTGCAGGTGTGGGGTGATAGCTCAGTGCTTGGGATTGTGTTAGAGTGGATGCCCCCACCACCATGGGGAGGGGAATCTGGGAGAGCATCAGGGGAGATTTTTTGACAGCCAGCTCTTCATGAGCCATATGAAGGGGGCTGCTGAACTCAGCAAGGGCTGGCAGTGGTGGCTGGAGGGTGTGGGAGAGCAGAGGGGCCTCCCTGGTGCTGATGTGGAAGCTGGGGTCAGCAGGCACACTGGCACAGAAGCTGTGGGTGCTGTGACCCATGCTGAACACCCAGGCTGTCCCTGGGCTTTGGACAAGCACTGCTGCCATACCCTGGGCTCTTTGTGGGGCTGGTTCCATCTGTAGAAGGAAGAAGGTTAGTGCAGCAGCTGACTGAGGCTGGAGGTGATACAAGAGTCACCTGTGGAGAGCCACCTCCCAGGTATTTTCAGGAGTTCAGGGCTGGCAGTGGAAGCATCCTTCTGTGATGCCTCTTCTTCCCTGGAGTCACAGATCCTGATCCTGTGCTCTTCAGACCCAGTCCTTTACACTGAGCTGATGAGTGTATGGAGGTAAACATTTTTATTTGGTAGAATTGTTATATTCTACTTATGTCTGTTGCTTTTACAGTTGCTCTGTCTTGGCTGTTGAGTATAAAGTAATAAGAAATCACGCTCTAGTGTCTGGGTGCTTCCCATAGGAGTTTCTCTCCTTGAGTGATATGGTTTTATTAAGAGAAATTAGCATTCTAAAATTTTGCCCTTTGGCCACTGAAATCTACTGCTACAGCTTCGGTCAGCTTTTCTCCACCTGTCCAGTGGAGAGCAGCAGAAGGGAGCAGGCAGGCACAGACAATTATTAATAACCAGACTGCTCCTTCCTGCTTGCAGTTTGTTACAGCCCCACTTAAAAGAACATGCAAATGGGCAGCCTGGGACTCACTGAACCATTATCCTGCACTAGCTGTGGTGTAGCGTGAGGGAATAATAGGAACTGCTCAGGGAAGGAACATATTGAGAGGGTTAAAGCAGGCTGATGTGGGCAGGGCAAACCTTCCCATCTCCAGGCAATAGCCAGTTCAAAGGCTTCCTGAGAAAACAGACGTGCCTAGACTCCCTGCCGGAATAGCTACACCCAGGCCCAGCTCCTGTGCATTTGTCCAGTGCCTTTGAGCCCATTTGTGTTTCAGAACGTGAAACTGGATTATTTCTGTGAGGTGCTCAAAACATGAGGTGTTTCTTCCTCACAGTATATGGGAGAGGTGGGAGAGGACTCCAGGCAGAGGAAGGAGCAGCACAAGAGGGCAAGGGGACTATGCTGGTCACCTTGATATGTGGCAGCCTCGGCACAGAAGCATCCTGGGGCTTGTGAAGCATTCTGCAGCCCTCCAATGTGCTGGAGTAGGGATTTGGAGGAGAAGGGGGAGGCAGTTTTTCAGATGTTTACGGGAAGTCTTCTCCAGTGTGAGGGACAACAAGGCAGAAAGCACCAGTGAACGTGTCTGAAAATAGGACACGTGAGCTGGAGGAGTTGGCACTTCTCTGGTGAAAGAGATGAGGCATAGGAGCAGAGGAGGTGTAGATTCCCTCTTATCTCAGATACCCAGGGGAGAATTTCCAGAAAAGAGTGTGAATTGTAAGCGTTTTTCTACTCTGGGCAAGGATCAAGTGCTTTGAGAGAGGAGAGAACTAGAAAATCAAATTGCATCTGCTTCCACCAGCACCCAAACCCACACATGGAGGCCTCCCAGCAAAGGTAAGTAGGCTTCCTCTGTATTTCACTGTACACAATTAAACAGGACCCTTTAAGTCTGAAATGAGGTTGAGGTGTGAAGCTCATTTAGATAAATCACAAAGGAGGCATCTCATGTGGAGCAACCACATGGCAGGGCTGAGGCACTGGAGTGCTGTGGTGGCAGGTTAAGGCTGGATGGCTGGGAAGGCAGGGAGAGGTGTGAGCTGGGTGCACCTCCTGGGATTTCCCTGACACCCACTCCTGGTGGGTGACTCAGCCCCAGCTGCTCAGGCATGGCCACTTTTGAGACCTTGTGCCCCCAGGCTGGGGATTTCAGTCCTGGGACTTGCCTATCAGTGCCATCAGGAACCATAGAGTGGCGTGATGGGTAAAATGTATCTCAGTCATCTTCCCACTCAGATGAGGAAAACACATGGAGACACAAACAAGCTCTCCACAGAGACTCTGGAAACAAGGTGCCCTTGGAGAAAGCATGGTAATCAAGATGGGAAGGGCTAGGTCTGTTAGAGGCACTGGGGAGTAGGCTTTGAAGTCTCCTCTTTGACTGTGTCTGCTCCCTGAGGGCAGCCCCACTAACTGTGCCTGGCTCTCCACAGGCTGTGGAGTTGTGCCTCTGGGATAAGGTAAGACAAGACTCAGCTGTTGGGATGGTTCAGTGTGGTAGCCCAGGGCTACCCAGAGCACACACAGCAGAGACCTTGGGGCTCTTCTTCTCTATGGTCCCTGTTTCCTAACAGTATTATTTAATTCTTCCTAGGGGCTAAAGTCCCTCTGCTAAATAGGTCAGCCTTGCAAGGAATGCAAGCACTCAAAATGCACCTTTTATAACATCATTCCCAGAATTTTTGCTCTCTTATTTACCTGGGCCAAACAGTTCAGCCCCCAGATAGGTGCTGCTCCATTCCCACATCTTTGCCTCACCCCCCAGTCCTATTTTTTCCGTCTGGTGAAACAACATTTTTGGGTCCCACCAGACCAGCAAAACTTGGGGAGACCTTGTGGGCTCAGGTTGAGCTTTGTGCCTGGCAAGCAGTCAACCCTGGTGAGGGCCTTTCCTGGGAGTTATGGAGGCCCTGGGATGCCCAGAAAAGCTGCTGTGCTCTCTGCCAAATGCAGAGAGGTGTGGGCAGTCACGGGGCTTCTGTCACTCACTGAAGCTAAAATGCCTGGAAGGACGACTTAGCTCTACCTTTTCTTTATCCTTTTTTTTCCCTTTGCCACACTTCAAATAATTTGATGTTGAATATTTAAGACTGCTTTGTTGTCTCCAGTTCACCTCATCTGACCTCGGGATCTTCAGGCTAATAGCAGATGATGATGAGGATGATAATACTCTGCTGTCTCACAGTGCCACTTTCCGAGACTCCGCGAGCCCTTCAGCAACATTCACTTGTTAAGGCCTGCAAGCCATCTAAAGTAGGTTAATTTATTATTCCTGCTCTGTGTATCGTGAGAAGTTGTGACCTGTTCAAGTGAGCTGGAAGGACTTGTGGGCTCCAGGCATGGGGCAGGAAAGACCCTTTGTGCTCTCAGCACGTAGTGTGGCTCACACAGCTCCATGTCCCAAGGAAGGACTCTTCCAGGAGCAATTGGGATGAGGGGATGCAGGAGGTGAGGCTGACCAGAAAGGAGGGAAGGTCCCAAAGGAGCTAAACAAAAAAGCTACATGAATAACAGTAGATGACAAGCTCCCAGACTTTATCAACTGGAGATTTGTATCGACTGCTGCAAAAAGCATGGTGATGGAGTAGTATATGGATTAGAGAAGAGGATGGTAAGTGGGAGGCTGGGTGAGCTACCAGGGCTCCCATACTGGGGGGCAAAATCCTCCATCCCTGAAATTAATGCCTTCTTCCTGTTGCCACCCTGGTCACCCCTCCAGTGCAGCCCAGCTCTTGTTGGCTGCAAACCCTCAACCCCCAGAGCCCCACCTGTGCGTGGGGTAGAGAGGCAGGGATCAGGCAGCAGAGGTTGCTGTCAGCCTGAAGGGGATGGCGAGGCTGTGGGAAGAGGGCAGTTCATTCATATTTTCTCTGGGATGCTGGGGGAAACAGGCGCTGTGGATGGGAAGAGGAACAAAATGAACTCTCTGACAGAGCATGCAGTGCTCTGTTTCTGCCCCAGCTGCCTGGCAGTGATGGCTGTGCAGAGGCTGCTGGTGGGGATGGGGGGGCTGCCAGCCATGTGGCTCTCCGGGGGGCTGTATACTTGTTTTTCTTCTCTGTGACATTACATAATGTGAGGTAGAAAATGTTTGCACGGTAGCTGTATCGGTCCTTGGGGTGAGGGGAGAAAGGAAGGAGGCGGTGGATAATTTGAGGCTCTTTATTAGACCAATAAATCATTTATAATGCACCAGCTTTCAGGCTGGGCTCTTATTGCTCATGTCAGCCACAGGATGCTACCTGGCGACTGAAGCAGGCAGAGCATGTGCTGCCTCCCCTAAATCAGAGCCGAGCTCCACAGGGCAGGCATGGCAAGGGTGCTGGGGCAGGGGGAAGAGGACAGCTTGTCCTTCACAGGCCTTGGGGACAAACCCCGTGCAGCTGGTGGCAGTCACTTGGCCTTGCATGAAGCTTCTTGCAGCCCGAGTGAAGACAATGCATCAGGAGCTGAGGGATCAAGTGGGCACCCGAGGGCAGGAGGGTCACCAACTCTGCCCACGTCACGTGCAGGCAGAGATAGCTGCAAATGTAGGGGTGATACCCCTAAATGCCCCTGAGCCTTGGCTGGTGGGGAGCAGAGGGCAAGACAGGTATTCCTGGTGGCATTCCATTATAAAAGGACATCCTGTGCCTCTTATCTTTTGGGGTTTTGGTGGAGCTTAGTGGAGCCTGAGGCTTGTCCGGCAAATATCTCCTGGATTTCAGCATGCTCTGGGGGCTAGTGAGGTTGCTGAGGAGGAATGTCATCCATCTGGGAAGGGCTGCACTTTCCTGGCCATAAGTCTGTGGTTTGCCACATTTCACAGCTGCATCTTGCTCAGGTTGAAATCATCAAGTCCTGTGAAAATACACCTTTCAATAGCCTGCCTGCATTCCCAAGTGCTTCAGACAGCATCAGTTGGCCTAATGTTTTGACAAATTATATCCATATTGATTTCCCTCCTCCTCCTCCTCTCCCTCCTTCCACAGCAAAGAAGCCACTTTTGGTAACTAACCTCTAGAGCTAGGCAAACACAGCGGAGAGATGAGCTCTCCTTTCAGGTGAGTTCACACCAGGGTGGGCTCCCAGGTCATCTGAAAAAACATCCTTCCCTGTTAAGCAGCCAAATACTTTAGAAAGAGGGACCCACTGAATTGGCAGAGCATGTGCTCCTGGTGGTGTGCTGGGATTTAAACCCCCCCAAAAAGCGCTGAGCAGCTTCAAAAAAACCTAAAGGGGTTCCTAACAGGGAGCAGTAAATGTAAAAAATCCTTATAAATACCATTCCCTCTTATGAAACACACGTTTGGGGTGGGGGGAGTTGCACGGCATGCCTGTTTCTGTGGGATCTGATTTAACTGTAAGCTCTTTAATATGTTCTTTGTGTCCTCGTGGACAGTCTGAGGGAAGCAGCAGCTAAAAGCAAATCACAGGGTGAGAAGGTGAGTCTTGCTGGTGAGAATTAGCAGTGTCAGGAGGGAAATATCACACACCTCACCAACTGAATTATGCATTATGCTGCAAAATCCCTGATGTCAATACGCAAATGCTATTCCTGTTGTTTTGCCTGTGATGATTGGCAGCAAAGGAATTCAAATCACATCCACACAGCAATTGTCCTTCTGTAACTAAGTCTCTCCTATTCAGGCGGGGATGCTTGTGCAGGCAAAATCTATGCAGCATGGTGGGTGCTTTAGGAAGAGGTTTGAAAAAGGGTGGTGAAAACATTTTCATGCATTTAACAATACAAAATGTTGTCAGGTTAGCACGTACTGGATGTGGCACCTTCTCTTTTTTTTCTCGGGGGCAGTACACCCTTGGTATTACCTCAGAGCTCGGGAGGAATAGGAGAATTCCATCCCCAGGCACTGAAAGTGATTTGAGACACGTGCCTCTATGAAAGGACTTTTCTCTCACCAAACAAGGTAGGAGGATGGGAAGCAGAGCCAACCAAGCTGTCATCCCCCATGGGGTCATCAGTGTCCCTCCCCTCTCCATGTGGCTGGACTAAAAGCATTGTGAAATTATGTGTAACAAATGATAAGAAAATTATTATTTTAATGAACATTAGATTGTTAAAATTCCCTGCTATTATATCTTGCTAGTGTGTTTGAAGAAGAGCAGACAACAAAGCCAGAAAACAGAATCTGCTTTTATTTGCTGCTTAAGTCACTTTTGCCCTGGTATCAGAAGACATAAATCAATTACTAATTGCATTCCTAGTTTGAGGTGCTGTGAACATTCATACGTTTAATCTGTCCCGGGTGCTTTTAGAAACAATTACACTGAGGTGAGGATGTGAGTTGCACAGAATTTTCTTGCTCCTGTTAATATCTTACCTTTCACAGAATAAGGCTGTGTGAAAATCTGTCGGCTATTTTTTTCCTCTTGGTGACAAATTGAAAAATTTGGAATGAAGGAAAACAGATATTTGAGTTTTAAAATAACATTTTGTTTGCGTTCTTTGGATGCCTCTCTTTCAGAACATAACTTCATCTTGAACCACCACTTCAAGATGTTTGGGAAACAGCAAAACAAATCAGAAAATATCTTACCAATAACCTGCTGCATTAGAATAGTTGCTGAAAAATGGAATTTTATTGCCTCCTCCACCCTCTCCAAGTGGAATAACCCATCTGCCTAAGGAATGTAGCCCTTCCCAGGTTATGAGCTCCTTAGAGGATTGTGTTGTAGAAAAGAAAACATGGATTTGATTAGATGGAGAGTGAGACCTCAGCCCCCTGTGGCACCACCACTGCCTGCCTCCCTGGCCCCTGAGCAAGAGGGGATGGGAAGGCAGGGGCTCAGCAGGGAGCTGGGAGAAAACATGAAAATAAAAACAGGCTTTCTCTCTGGGGTTGGTGGGTGTGCCTGCTGTCATCCCCACGGGGCTGGCAGGACCCTCTGTCACTCCAATCTGCCTTGGCGTCAGCCCTGCTCCCTATGCGGGGTGTGGCTGCTGGGAGGGGCCATGAATTGACCCTGGTGGGGTCTGGGGTGTAGACAACTGGGAGAGGAAGAAATGTGTGGGAAAGGAGCACTGTAGGTCTGAAGATTAAACTAAATTGAAAGGACAGAGAGAGTGGAAAAGGTACTTCTTGTACCCATTTGGAAGTGCTGGAGGAGCCAAGCTAACAGAGGGCAGGAGAGGCTGCCTGCCTTCTAGGAGGGATTGGATGCCTTTAGCACTGTCACACAGACAACTTAAAATAAGCCTTCTGTCGGGAGGAAAGAGTTAAAACAATTTTGAGCCTTGCAAGACTCACAATCTCAAACTGTAACTGGTGAAGACTGGCAGCTGAGGATTATAAAGATAAGAGCAAGGGTAACACACAAGAACAAGCTGGTGGAGGATCAGACCACAGAGCAATAATGACAACTTCTCACAGGGTAAAAAAGTGGGATATAATCCCTGGTGCAAGGAACACGGAAATTATCCCAATGCCTTTGCTCTGACAGAGACCATCGCCAGTCTCCTTTCCCCCTGAAGCTGGGAGTGTTAGACTTTGGGATGATGCTGGAACTGGGAGAAGCCCCTTGGTGCCTGCCCTTGCAAGGTTTCATCCCCCTGGCACTGGGCAGTGGGTCATTGTGGGCACTACGTGGTGTGGGCACTGCTCAGTGTGGGCACTACATGGTGTGGGCACTGCTCAGTGTGGGCTCTGCCTGTAGTGTCGGGCAGCTGTGACCCAGCAGTCTCTCTTGTGCCCACGTGCTCCTCATCTGCTCCAGGTCAGAGCTGTCTCCTCTCATTTCAGCTGCTTCACTGCATGTCAGGCGTGCTGAGGAGCCAGGAAAAGATGGGGTAATCCAGGTTCACTGACTGGTTTCCCACCTCAAATGCTCTCACCAGTCCTCAGCCATCACTGCTTCTGCAAATGCTCTGCCACCTCCCTGTCACCTGGCTGTCCTGGAGCTGCCTGAGCTGGCCAGCAGGTGCTCCAGGTGGGCAGTGGTGAGCTGAGGGCACACTTCAGGTCTGTGTTGTAAGCTGGAGCCCTGGACATGGTTGTTCCAGGGCGAGGAGACCATGCTGGTTTCTTTCAAAAGTGCCAGTGCTGCAGGTGTGCCACTGTGTCCTGATTTCTTGAACTGTACCCTTTTGCAAGGCACTTTTTGACTCTGGCAGCAACCTGACCTCTCTGTAAAGATTTGTGCCAGGAGTCCTGTGGCTTAGATAGACCTGAGAAAATGATGGATTATGTTCATCCAGTCTATTTTGGGATCTGATTTCTGCAGTTAAAAGCTAAGGAAGTACATGGACATTCACATAGCTCAGCATGAGACTTGTCAGGCTTCTCTCACAATCTGGACTGACTTTCCTGCACCTTTCAGACACAGCATTGAAGACTCCATTATGGAAAGCTCGGAAGATGGCTCTGAGCAGAGGCAAATCGGCAGGTCTCCCACAGCTGCAGTAAGGTGGAATTGCTTGGTATTTTCCCAGGATCTCATAAGTTTGTGACTTTGATAGCACCTGCAAAGTGAAGGAAAGCCAGAGTAAGACCTGTGCTCACAGGCAGCGGAAGAAACAAGCAGAGCTGGGCTTTAGGCAGTTCAAGGATGGAAAAGGGATGAGTGGAATAAGCTGCTCTCTGCTGCAGGCTGACATGCTCACAGAGGCTATTCTGTGTCCAAACTGCTGGGTGCTTGGCCCCCTTGTTTTCTCACCAGACAAGCCCAAAGGGAGTGAGACTTGCTGGGATGCAAAATGTGAGCTGCTGTTAACACTGGAGACTTGTGAGATATGCTGAGTCTGGGCAGGGAAGAAAGCAGGCACTCTGGAAAGAAGGTGCCTCATCCCTGCATCATCCACCAGAAGCAGCATGGGATTTGTGCTCCAGCCCTGGAGCTTTCAAGGAAGGTTAGGGCAGAAGTATCTACCCCTATGTTGTCTACTGTGTCCTACTGCAGATAGAATATGTCAAAATCATGGGGCAATCCCATGGATTTCTGGCTGCATTGGTTCTTGATAGGAGCACTGTCACTCCAGTGATGGTCACTCCAATGACACTAACTTTGCATCCAGAAATGCACGTAGTGTAGGCGAGTCAGGGTCATGGTAAATGCTGGAAGGGGTAATGTAGATGTGTTTGGGAAAAGCTGGAAAGACCAGAACTGTGGACATAGCTGGGATGCTTTGATCCAGGCCCTTAGTGGAATAGCCCTCAAGGACCATCGCACAAAATAGCCCAGAACACAGATGCCTATCGAGAGCCTTTTCTAGCAGTCCCTTTATGGAAAGGCCAAAGCCATAAAATACTTCTCGGTGACTGTGATCTTGCAACAAGGATTTGCTCTACACCACTTCCTTTTTGCAATGTGCTTTTTTTGTCTTCACAAAAGGCTTCCTTGGCAAAAGGGAGCTGCCAGCTGGCCAAATCTGGCCAAGGGGCTAACAAAAGTATTCAGCTCTACACAGTTAACGCCAGCAAAATTGTCTATTCAAAGAAAAGTCATGGTTTTGACTCTGTTTTTTCATCAGAGTTTATTACTCCGGGACCACTGCCAAAATAATTTATTTTTTTTAGCTAAAATGAAAAAAAGATCCTAGCATGTTGAAGCCATACACTATGAAAGCATCCCTCATCCTGGCTGATACCACTTCTGATTCCCATCTATGCTCTTTTTGATCCAAGTGGTCAATGCCTTTGCAGTGCCACTTTCCTTCTTTCATCCCAGGAGTGGGGAGAAATGGTGACCTACCCCGTTTCATTGAATTCTTGTTTTTAAATGATAGAAACAATTGAACTCCTGATGGCTGTAATAATATCCCTGCCTCCCTTTCTCCTTCCCTTTTTAAACCACCTCAAAACCTTGGGGATGGAACTGGCTGACAGGATTCCTTTAATTATTCTCCTTCCCAACACTCATCTCTTCCGTGGTGCCTTCGAGGGACACCACTATGAAAGGTTCTACACACACAGGCACTATATCCAAATTGAAGCAGAGAACAAAAACAAAATGTCAGAAAAGCCACCCTTAAAGAAATTAATAACAAATACAAGCAGGCACACTCCATCCGCCCCATTAGTTAGTCGTGCTCAGATACCATGGTGATGAGCCTCCCTATAAATATTTCCACAGCAGCAAAACTGCCTTAAAGGGGCCGCACAGCCTCTCCCATGCACCTGGCCAGAGCTCTTCTCCAGAGGCACCACTGTCCTTTCCAGACTGTGTGGCTGCCACCTGAGCCACGTGCCTGAGGAGGAAGCCAGCTCCATCTGCTTTTCTTTTTCCTGTCACAAGCACCGGGAGCTGTGCAGTTGTGGCATCACGCCCATCACTCTGCAATTCAGCCTCAGCACATTGCTGGGGTGGAGGGTGGTCTACACTTCACTCTTGAGCAGTTTCTCAAAGCCAAGGAGCCAGGTGAGCACAGCATCCTTTATCTGCACATCCTCAGCATCTCCCAGCCTCAGCCCTCAGCCACAGACAGAGGCTTGAAGTATGGAGCCAGACTTGTGCTTGTTTATCCTCCCAGAGGCAAATGTTTGTGGGCAGAACAACACCTGATCAGGTTGTTGAGCGTTTGGGAGCTCCTTTCACAGATCTTCCAGAACAAAAAAGAGCCAAGCAATAAGGGCAGGGAGGGGAGCAGAGAGAAACCCATGCTCAGATGTTTAGGTCGCTGCAGCCAACTTCTGCCCACGCTGCAGGAGAGCTTTGAGTTTCTTGCCCTTGATGTAACAACCACCAGAAGTTTGTTTTCACAAAACCTTCTTGTACTGAAGGCTACTGCTCGCACCTCAGTGCCTCATCTGAGAAGAAATGAGTAACCCTGTTATTAAGCTGTGGGCAGCATCACCTGGAGGGTGATTCTTCACACACCTGCTGCTCTTCAGAAATAGATGGGAAACTTTGCACTGCAAAATAATTTTCAAAGGATAGCAGCTCCATTGGAACATGGGACATAAAAACAGGGAGAAATGATCATGTGAAGAAAAGCTGACCTAGCCTTGGTGCAGAAGACCCAATGCATGGTTGCTCCTAGTGCCTTTATAAACAAGGTAGAAACCACTTGGAGCTGCTGACTTACACGTGATCCCAGTAAAAAGGCTAGGAGTAGGAAGGAAAAAGAAAAGAAATACCTTTCCTATAACTTAGTGAATCCCTTGCAGCAGTGGGAAAGGGTGGGAACATAAGCTGATTGGGCTTGTGCCCTCGTTGGGCACCATCCCACAGCAGCTGTAATCAGTCACAAGGTATGATAGAGCAGGGCAAGAAAAAGGTTGTGTATAAATGCCTTGGTGCCCATGCTAAGCTTTCTGCTGTAGTCCTACTAGAGCACTTGTGGGTGATGACTGAACTTTTTTTGGTAAAAACATGGCATTAACTGGTTAGACTGACTGCAGGTTGGGAGGAGATGAAGAAACTACAGCCCTAACCAAGAAACTGATGCTCACTCTCTCCATTGCTGCAGGAAAGTCTTCTCTCTCCCCTCTTTTCTCCCCCACTGCATCTTGCACTCTTCCTGGCTTTCTAGCCTGCTGTTTGTACAGTAGTTCCCAAGCACATCCTGGATGTGTTTTGTTTCTCTTAATTACACTTTTAAAATGATTTCTGGAGGTCCTCAGTAAATGGTGGGGTGTGCAGGCAGCATGGAAACAGTGCCAGCCCCCAGGTGCTGGGCTATGTTGTTGAGTTGCTTGTCTGCCCTATTTACATGGAGGATAATCAGCTCTCCATGGAATTTCTGTTTGATCCTTTGGCCTGTCTCAAGGGAAACACAACACTAACTGACAAAATATGTATATTTTGGCTTTCAAAAACTATTACACTTTGCAAATGTCACCCAGACATTGAGCTTTGTGGTTGCCAGGGAAACATCATGGGAGATAACCTGATTGCAGCTGTGAACTGCATCTTTTACTCTCCTGGTGTGAAACCCGCACTTCCAGAAATGCCCGCTCTGGTCTTGGGGTATTTCATTTTTAGAATGCAGAGGCTTGAAAAATAAGGTTATTTGCAGTCCAGAAGGCATTTCCTTCTGGAAATGGAGCTATCTGAGAGGGCTTGCTCCTTGGTCCCAAAGCGTGTGTGAGGCAATGGCTCAGCAGCAGAGGGTTTGTTGTGCTCTGACAATATTGGTGTCTGCTGGAGCAGCCGCGAGCCTGTTGGGATAATGTGGGACAGAGTCAATGGGGGTTTGTACAGTGTCAGCCTGGGGTTTGAAAAACTCGGTCTCCCTGGAGCTATCAGCTCAGAGAATCGCAGGCTGGAGCTCCTGATAAGATAGATGGAGCCTCCTGTCTCTGACCTGGCGTGAAAAAGAGCTGTGCTGAGTTGTCCCAGAGACTGCTGGGGTTCAAGTGCCTCTTGCAGTGAGAGAACTTCACGCTGTTGTTCTCATCAGAAACGTTCCTGTTCTCCCCTTATATATTATGCTGTGTGCTGTCAGGTGGAGGTGGGATGTCAGGGAATCTCCTTCGATTTTCCCTCTGTGCCAGGCAGGGCCAAGCCAGTTGGGAAGGCAAACCCACATGCTCCCTTGTGAGTGATAATAGCACCAAGCATCTCTGCCTGTTCCTCCATTCCTGGAAGAGGTGCAGCACCCCTGGACACAGAGGGTGGTGAGCTCTGGGTTGGGGCTGGAGGGGACACAGGCCATGGCTGTGCCACGTGTGCCAGCAGCAGCTCTGGTGAGGGAGAAGGGGAGATGAGCACGTGGCCCCAGGGAAGCCTGATGTGTGTCTTCCCTTTCTGGTGTGGCAGAATGGCACTTTAAAGATGTGAGATGCAGCTCTTTTTCCTGACACTCAAAGAGCCAGTTGACAAGCTGCTGTCAGGGAAATGTTGTCTAACTCCCTTTCCCCCAATAATTTCCCTGGTAAAACTGCAGTGCAGTGGAATCAAATGGTGACAGAAACCGATGGGGGAATAGATGTGTTTTCTTTCCTTCTTTCTTTTTTTTTTTTTTTCTTTTCTTTTTTTTTTTTTTTGTTCCGTTCCAAGTGTGCATCTGTATTGGGAGCCATGTGCACATCGGTAAATCTTGCCAGTTCAAAGAAATGTTTTTAGTGTTCAAATTCAAACTTTAGTGCTTTCCCCTCTGCTAAAGAAACAACAAAGCTTCGAAGATGCTCCCAGCTTGCATGGGATTAAAAAGACATCGTGGCTGAAGTGGAAAATAGCACCTCGTGTTTTTCCTTTGGGTTACATGTGCAGAAAGCCCCTCTGCTGCTCTTTTAGCTGCTGCTGTGAAATGTCCTCTCTGATGAGGAAAGGTAAACTGTAGGTGGAGGAGGGAGAAGAGGTTTATGGTTATAAAACTACCTTGCAGGCAGACAGCTCGTGCCCTGGATCATGCCAAAAGAACTGTGAGCAAACCTGGGAGCAGGACTGACAGTGCTGGAGAGCTGCTGTGCACTTGGGCACAAGGGTGAAGCCTGGCCCTTGATGGATGTAATTACCACTGGCACCTCCTGTTTGCCCCACTCATTTTCATTAGGTGTTTAACTGTGGTTCATTGGTGGTTCCTCTCCTCATATCCATAAACAGGAGAGGATTTCCTGGGAGCACAGGGTGAAGGAAGGGCAAGAAGGCTGCAGCCTCCCACCAGCTTTATGCAATGCAGCTGGTGCTTCTCATCACCTGATGCTGGGGTAGATGTGTGGCTGCAGAGCTCCTCCTCTCATGCATTGCCTTTCCTCTCTAAGGAACGTTTCCATGATTTGATTTTGTTTAAACTTTTACTCTGAGACCCCATCTTTGCCATCCTATCTCCTGTCAGGGTTCAACAGGGGTTTTTAGAAGGGGCTTTCCCTATTCTTCAGTCTTTAAGCCCAGCAGAGCAGAGGAAGACTTGATTGCATCCCCCAAAGCTGTAGCCATGACAGGTTGGTCAGTCCTCTCTTAATATTCAAAGCAGAGTGTTTTACTCTTAGGATGGATGTAATTTGTTTTAAGGCAAATCCTTGGGGTTTCATTTTGCCCTCCAAAGTGTAACAGCTGCTTAGGCTACATTTGCTCAAGAGCTGAAAACCCTGCAAGGGTTTGTGCATGAGTTTTGGCTTGGATCATTAGGATTAATCTAAGCAATTGCCTCGCCCTTTGCTTCGAAGGGCTTAGACCCATTTCACTAAGTGATGAATTTGGCCCCAGAATTTAAGTACCTACTTCTTTTGTACTTCCCATCCTCCAAAAACACCCCAAAAATCAGATATCCTTTAGTAAAATGGCACCATAGTTTCTGCACAGAGCAAATAAGGCAGAGGGACATAAAATTCATGAAACACTGATTTTTGCCTTTTTGTTGTTGTTGTTTTAAATAAGCTACATCAAATTCCTTATCACTCAGTCCGTAGGAACTGCCTTAGCACAGTGGAAGAACTGATTGCATAAATGCCAGCTGTAACTCTCTTATTTTTGGTAACAAGGCATTACTAAAGGCAGAAAGGCAGATTAATCCAGTGCCACGCTCCAATGAGACCAGTGTCCTTTTGTCTGGGACTGTCTTAGGAACCCTCTGCTACCTGGATTTTGCTTTCAGCCATCTGTGTGGGGACTGTAGTAGTGGTTCAAAACACATATCTGCTATTGCAGCAGGAAGTCATGAAGGGTGTGCACATATAGGTTAATTGTCAAGGGAAACCGACTTCAAGTACCATCAGACTGTTTTCAAATGTAATCGTGACATCTAAGAGGATGATCTTTGAGAGATCAGAGAGTGGAAATTATTCTCTTGCTTTGCACATCTGAGTGCAGTTTGGCTACAGTCAAATTAGCTGTTTCAGCCTACACTGTCAGTTTGCTCTTATCTCCCTTTCCTCTTGTTGTATTATTAATAATAATGAAAAAAAAGTTAAAGACGGCAGTAAAGACCTATCTGCGTGGGGCAGGGCTGGAGCCAGCGGCTGCCTCTGAGTAATTGTGGATGGTGACCAGCGTTTGAATGTCCCTCAAAGGGACGAGCCAACCCCGGGGATGGCAGGAAGCTCTTTGCCATGCTGCCTGCGGGTGTTTGAAAGGCAGGACCGCTGGATCTGAGCTCGCTCGTTTGCTTCATCTTCCCTCCCTCTCTCCCCTTGCACAGCTGCATTTAGTAATGAAGCTGGCAGCGCTAGAAAGTCACTAGAAGTAACCCAGCTGCCTCCGTGGGTTCACGGCGAGAACGACTTTGTAGCTGCTCTCAGTCAGTCCATTAATTGCACATAATAAGGCATTTAGTGACAGAAGGATGGTTGATGAGCCTTAGCTGAAATAACAAGGGCCTGCCAAGAGCTGTGATTCTTTGTCAGGGAGGATTGTGGAGGGTCCTAGCGCTGAAGTGCGGAGCTGGAGTCGTGCAGGGATGAGAGCAGTGGGAACCTGCTGCTCCCTGATCTGGAGGGCACACAGCTGGCCCAGCACTGAGCAGGGAAGCACATCCATGCTGAAGGACTAACGGGGCTGATCCACTCTGGGGACAGCAGGTCCCTGCATCTCCAGCAGTGTGTGCCTGATGAAAGCCGTGGGGAGCTGCCCCACTGCCAGAGGGGCTCCTGGGGGCTGCTGGCTGCACCACCAAGCACCTGATGAGAGATGAGTTGTTCAAAAAGGTCTGCATGTGGGACCTCCATCCCTGTGAGAAAGAGCAGGGCAGGCTGCATGGAAAACCAGTGTGGACTGGGAAACTTGGGCTCTCTAGTTAAACAAGCTGTGGTCCTCTTGGTTTTGATGGGAAAATGAGTAATGGGTTGCAGTGGGTGCTGGCCCCAGATGTCTGACAGATTCTTTGTGGGCTGCCATGGGCTCAGAGAGGAAGAGGACAATGACATGGTGAGGGGATGCACTGGCAGCTGTCTCTGCAGGGAGGAGTGTGAGGGGTGTCCGTGCAATGCAGACAGGTTTGCAGGGGCAGCTCACTCCTTCATTAATAAAGCAGCTGTTCTGACAGCACCGAGCATCTCACCAGAGTCACCCCCTGGTGTTATGGGGCTCCCTGCACTTCATTCCCAGCTCAGCTCTGTGGGTAAGCAAGTCCAAGAGCTGTCACACCAGAGCCATGCAGCTCCTGTCCATCTCAGTAGGGAAACAGATAATGACAGCATCCATGCTGGGAGAACCTGGCCTGTGGAGGTGACGAGGAGCCCAGGGTGATGTCCCAGAGCTGGAGAGCAGGCTGTGCATCTCTGTGCACACAGGCTGCTGCTGCAGTGCCTGTCTGGCCCTCAGTGAGGGTCACCTGCAAGGAAAGGTGTGTATCTCCCCAAAATAGCCAGCCATACTTGTGGTGGGCACATGCAGGAGGTCCCTGGAGTCCACTCTGGAGCATCTGCTTCGGTTTTGATCTCTGCAGCTGCCCGGCTGGTTGGCACATCCCTCACCTGGGAGAAGGTCTGTGCTAGCAGTTGGCAGGAGGTGTTCCTTTGTCTGAATGAGCACTTGGGAATGTCAACATTTCTCCAGGCTAGTTTACTGTTCTTCTTACCTATTTATTTAAACGTCTCAGTCTTGTGCATCACGACTTCTTCTAGAGGGTCTGGATGTTTCACAAAGGGATGTAAATATTACCCCTGCATGGAGAAACAGAGGTACAGCACAAAGGGTTGGTTTGAGCACAGGTTTTCCAGCCTGAACTCTCACTCCATCATGCGAGGTCCAGAAGGAAGAGGAGGCAGGTCTGGCACAGAAACCTGCTTGCCTCCAGGAGGGCAGGCAGCTGCACGGCAGCGTGAAAGAAGAGGGGGAACAACAAATTCCCGGGTCACATTACAGAGGTAAATTTTGGCTTGTATGAAAGCTCCTAGGAAATGTGGAGAATTGGCAGCTCTGCTGGCTGTGAGGCCTCTGTGGATCTTTCCTGCACCCCTTTACTGTGGTTGAAGGGGACGTTACCTGTCCCTCTGCTCAGATGGGAACATTCTGGGTGGACTGGGTGATGCCATCCGCTCTGAGCAGTGGGTGTTAATGCTGCTGCCTTTATTACTATTTTTAATTAACAGCCTGTCATGACTTGGCAACGTTCTCACCTGCCCTGTGTCTCAGGACGTCTGGACAAGGTCTGGCTACCTTCCTCCCTGGGGCATTCCTAACAGCAAGCCCAGGGCTCAGAGGCAGACAGCTCCTTGGTGACACAATATCAAAGCAAAAAGTTAAACAGCTGCTCCTGCCTGTGCTTGCTCCAGTGCTGTCCTTGTCCTTTTCCATGTCCTTCCAAGGAGAGAGGCAAGGCCCTGGCACAGCTGGCCCGTCCTACTGTTGGCAGCAAGCCTTGTGCTCATGTTTTGGGCAGCCCTGATTTGCTGGTGTGCCTAGCTGGTTGTACAACTGAAGCGGAGAGGACATGGGCTGATAGCAGATCCTAATCACCTACCCACAGCTTTTATTCTTTGCTCTACTTCTCTCCATCTGGAAAGCTCTCCCCCTTCTCTTTCTCTCTCCCTAAAGGCTCCAGCCTCCTTCTACTCACCTAGTCTAGACAGCCTTGCTTTTTCTGGATTTTTGAGGTTTTGCCTTGAGCTATTCAAAAGCTGGAGACCTGAGGCATGCACTGCTTATAAGAGTGTGAAACTTTGTGGCCAGAACCCATGACTTTTGTTTGCTTTTCAACAGGGAAACACGTCTGCAAATCTTCACATCAGAAGTCCTGGTAGATCATAACAGACTTTTGGTAGCATGCAGGGAAGTGGGATGTGTTTAGTCGCAGAAAATTGCAACTTTAGCTGGCAGATTATTTTGATTTCTCCTGAAACAAAGTGTTGCAGTTGGTTTGGAGGGTTTTCTTTGTTTTTTTTTGGGGGGGGTGGTTTGAAGTTTGGGTGAAAGAGGGAAAGGTCTTGACCCCACTTCCAAAAGGGGAAAGAAAGAAGCATCAGGGCTGGCTTCTGTTGTCTTGCTTGACCTCCTTGACATCCTGCCTCATCCGGATGCAGCACGTGTAGAGAGAGCAGTTATACGGCAGACATGTGGTTGGAGGTTTTGGCTCAGGAGGCAGCAATCCAGATGAGTTTCTGGACATGGTCTGCCCTCCTGGCTTTCCCACCTCTGCTGAGTAGAGGAAGAACTCCCCCAAACACAGCAGTGGCTGAGAGAAGCTCTTGATCTCCAGGATTTGACCACACACCTCCCGAAAGGGAGACCAGGCATGACTCTGAGTCAAAATCACATGTGCACCATTAAAAAAACAAAGCAGCATCCTGCCCTGGAAACCCTTCTAGAAGGGCTCTGCCATTCCTGCCCCCAGCAGCAGAGAATGCTGAGCAAATGGCTGCCTCTGGGCATTCACAAGCAAGCTCCAGTCTGTCCCCCACGTCCTGCCTGCCCAAGAGGCAGGGATGAGAGCTCTGCTCCCGAGCTGCCACAGTTGTGCTCAGCATCCTTGGCCTCGCTGTGCTGGGGCAGTGTGCTCTGCCATGCTGCTCTGTGCTGCTCTAAAGTCTGAGCTGAAAGAGGAAGCCTGCCCAGAACAGTTCACACGCTGGACATTCAGATCGTGGTGGCTGTGCCTGGAGCTGAGAGGGTCTTGGTGGGAGGTCCCTCGCTGTGGGACAGGTCCATTATGGAGAACCAGCTCATGGACAGGGATCGCTGGAGCAAACTGCTCCAGGAAACAGCCTTAATTCAATAAGTAGCTCTTACCTCTCGATCAATGCCAGACCTCTGCCCCCTCCCAGCCCTGTTGCTGGAAGTGCCATTATTCTGGCAGAAGGCAACACTGACTCTCTGATAGCTCTGGTTTCAGCCAAGGGGCACAGAAGGGCCAGTGAGCCTCTGGGCTCATGGTGGCCACACAGTCCTGGTGGCACTGAGCTGCTCCTCTGGGAGTGCCCCCATTAACACCAGAGTCAGACATTGCTGACTGAGGCCTTTCTCTCAGTTGCTTATTGTACTGCCAGACCCCAAGTGTTGCAGCTGAATATTTCAATGCCAAGTGTCTGCCCCAGGCTGATTTATTTTTTTTCCTTTAAACAGAAGCTTCAGCAATAATTGGATCTGTTGTTTCTCAGAGTGAGACTAAAGAAAAATATGTTCATAAAAAGTCTTGCTATGCTGGAGAAATGCAACGCCGCCGGCCTCAGTGGACACCTGCAGTCTGCCCTGCACCTACTTCCCACACAGCATCATGAAGGGATGCCCAGCTGGCCACCTCTGCTCCATGTGCTGTTCCTCTGGATCCTGGGGTCTCCTTTGGAGGGGTACAGAGCTGTCTGAGCAAATCAAGGTAACAAAACTCATTACCTCTGCATTTGGTAATAGCAGGACTAGTGGGTATCTCTGTGTCTGAGTCTCACCACTCTTTCCCTCTGCTCTACAGGGCTGCAGTGAAAAATCAACTCCTTTTAACATACAACATGAACCTTGTGCTGCAAGCATGACCTCAGGAGAACAGCCCCAGAAGAGAGCTGTCATGGGGGAGATTACTGGGTGGCACACAGATGGCAGAGGATACAGCCTCACTCTGAAGAGCAAGGCTAAACCCATGCAAGGTCATACCTGTGCCTCTCAGGCAGTCCCATCCAGCCCAGCACTAAGTCAGGTAGGAAACCAGCAGGGGAAAGCGTGCTGAAGAACCTGAGTCTCTTTTTTTCCACCTCCAGTTTCAGCTGTTGTTCTTTTAGTGAGTGAGAGGAATTCAAGCTATTTGTTCCTGGCTGTCAGACCTTAGCTTCTGGGCTGTTGCCTCTTATTTGTTTTTAGTTGCCTGGCTCCTCACAGTGATCTATTCCTTCCTGTGAATTTCAGTATTCCACCCTACGGGCAATGATTTCCCCTTTGTCACCAAAATATTGCACTAGCATTCATCTGTTTTTTCTGTGCTAAGTTTGTTTTAAAAACCAAGAAACACAAAAATCAGCAGACTGAAAGGAGTTTCATCCTGTCCTCCTTTCAATGCTGCCTGCTACCAGTTCCTTTCTAGTCAGGTTGCTACTCATCTTCCAGTGTTTGCACTAATCCTCAGCTTTGCTGGCTTAACTGTTAATTTTCCACTAGCAGGCATTTTTCTGTGGAGTCCAGACAGATGAGATCTGCTGCCATGGCTTTATCTAGGGATGTATTCCACCAAAGCAGTGCCATCTGTGTAGAACATGACTTACCTATTGTAAAACCCACATTGCCTCTGAATTTGATTTACCTTTGCCTTCCATCTAGGCCTTCCCTTCTCAGGAGGTATGCAAGGCTTATGTCCTGCCTGTGTTCTCAGGCCTGTGTATCCATCACATGCTGTTTTTCATTCTTCTAGTACCACATTTCTTCTTCCTGCCCTGCTTGCTAGATCCTTTAGAAACCTCTGTTATCAGCCCTTTGTTTTATTCTGGTCGCTCCCTCTGCGTTTGGATTTGGAGTTTGTGTCACTGTCTCCTTCACCCAGTTAGGGCACATCAACCTTTTACTGGAAACGTCCATATTGAAGTTCTCCTCCCTATCAATCTTTGCACCTTTCCTCTTTCACTCCTGATCCTCCTCCTCACTGAGAACTTGACCTGATATTTCTTGCCTTTAAGGTCAACTCTCAATTTTTTTTTTGATAAACAAAATAAGTTGAGTGCTTTGCATGTCTGCTGAACAGCTTTGGGGGGGTATTCCCCCTGGAGCACTGAGATCATTTGGCTCCTTTCTATATCCTCTTCTTCCAGCAATACTTTCAGTATTGTTACCACATGGGAGGAAATGAGTTGGGATTTGTGTTACCTACATGGATCACAGGTGTCTGTGACTTGCTTCCTCATCATTCCCAGTGGAATGTCCATTACCTCTTGCCACAGCTTTACACTGTTAGTTCATGTGCTGTCATGAGCTCAGAAACCCCTTCCAGAGCCTCTGCTTTCCAGTCATAGCACCCTAGGAGTCTGCCTGGAGTTTCTTATTCCAGGAACAACTTTTTGTAGTAAAAAGCCATTTAAGTGGGTTTTGCTCACTGAACTGTAGAGATCGCTTTGCATGGTTGCCCTGTGCTCCTCATTATTCATCACTTTGAATCTCTTTGTCATTTATGCACTGTAACAGCACTGAGATTTGCATTTGTTTCCCAGTGATGAAAATGCTGGAAAGTGTCAGGCCTCAAGCAGCTCCCCAAAGAACCCTGCTCGAAATACTCCCATCTGTAGATGATTCACCACTGACAATTACTTGTTGAGATCTGTCAGCCAGCTCTTAATGTAGTTAACGTGTGGTTTATTGATATTATGTACTGCTGACTTTTTAATCAGAGTGTTGTACAGTTGCATGTCAAATGCCTTACAACAGTCCTCCCTAAAGCTGACTTGGAGCCAGCCTTGGAGTCAAGTGGTAGGTGTGATATGTGTCAAATAATTGTGTCATCTCATCAGGGAAGGCCCACAAGACTAGCTGAGCCAGTTGTTAAATATATTCCCATCCTCTGCCATCGCTTGCCACCGTGAAACTCCTGGGAATTTCATTGTGGTCTCTCCGGACTTATTGCTGCCTCACTGTGTGCCCCCACATCCTTTGGAGCAGGAGTTTTGCTGCATCTTTCTTCCACACAGTATTAGTGTGGGGCTCTCCTCAGCCAGGGAGTGTACCTGATGCTCAGGACTGGGCAGCCCTCAAGGAAAATGGGATGTGTGACCTGTGGTCCTCAATATCCTCTGTCTCCAAAAGCAGTTGATGGTGTGATTATTCATCTAGTCCCCCTGCTCCTTCTGGTGTGCACAAGGGGGAAACCTGGGCTCCGGGGAAGCAGAGAGGATGCTGAAGAGGACTCAGTGCTGCAGGAGATGTTCACTCATCCCACAACCAAACCTGAGACTGATGGTCCCAAGCAAACATTTCCCCCTGAAATGACCATTGATGCCTGAGCTTCCATGGCCCGTGGTGGAGACTGGAGAGACCATGTTCTGGGGGCTCTGGAGGTGCAGAGGAGACAGGGACAGGTGATGCTCTGCCCCCTTTCTGCACTGCCATCGTAACTCTGATGCACTTGGTTTAAGTCAGCTGGTAATCTCATACAGTGATAAATAGTAATAGACAGGAGTTTGTTGCAAACAAATGAGCCTCAACTAACCTCATTTCTTCTTTTGACAGGATAACAAGCTTAGAGGATAAATTCTCCCCTGCCAGAATTTGTTTCTCTGCTGCCAGCCACTTCAGCATTTAGCAAAACCCCATTCATTGTTCACTTCCAGGCTGCTTTAAGCAAAGGTGGGTTCAGACCACCCTCCTCAAGTTTTGGATTCAGTCCCACAAGCTTTTTTCCTGCAGGCTGATGTACTTGTTCCCAATCCTTCCACCTCTGGAGATGCTCGAGCCTCCCCACCACCAGCAGCTAGCAGGAGCACTCTGGGGCAGTGCTTCGGCAGGATGGCAGAGCCCACATTGGCCTGAGACCCTGTGGCAGGATTGCTGGCTGCTGCTGTGGGAAAAACCAGCTGTGTGCATCAGCAGCAAGGAGGCTCTTCAGGAGCCTTTGCAAGGTGTCTGAAGAGGCTGTTTCCAGGCAGCTCAGCAGCATTTGTAAGTAAACTTGCAAGAACTTGGGATTTTTGTGTGTCTGTCAGGTGTTGCTTGGTTTTGAGACATTGCTGGTGTTGGACACTTTGGAAGTGTCTTTCCTGCCCCTCTGGAAGCCATGAAGGCTCTCAGTTGTGTGCTGTGCCTCTTGTTAAAGGAGCATTTTCTCAGCAGAACTTCAGAGCCTACCAAGAGTCCAGAAATGCCCAGAAATGTAAAGTACTGAGGAAAAGAGGCCATGTTTACAGAAATCTGGGAAGATGTCTCAGAGGCAGAGGAGTTTGGGGTGCTCTCTCTGTGACTCAGGGTTTTGGAGTGCTCTGATTATCCAGCACCTCTAAAAAACCCAGCTGTGAGATGCAGAGCAGCAGGTACACGAGTGAAATGCTTCAGTAAAGTGCTGTTTAGCAGCATCCTGAAAGGACCTTCTCCTCCAGGCTTTGAGTGCTGGGCATGGTACTCACCTTTGGTGGCCCTTTTCACAGTACTTTTGTTGCAAATAAGAGCCTGGACCCTTACGTCCTCTTAGGCAAAGGTACTGGGTAAGAGGATGTATTCAAATAATTTAAAAGTGATTTTCTCCATTCATTGTCATTGTGTCACATCCTCGCTGAGCACAGTTCTGTGCACAGTGCTAAACTGAGCCCTTTGCCAATTTCTCCCAATTGGTCAAGGCCTTGAAGAGTGAAATCAGCAGCATTCAAAATGAAGCAAAACTCTGCCAGCATTAGGTTTTGTTACAAAGTGAAATTTGCCCATGGTTAATTTTGAGGATTTGGTAAGGTGCGCAACCTGGGCCCCAATCCAAGCGGTGCTGGCAGGATAAAAATCCTCCCTACACCACCAAGGCATACATTTCAGGGGCACCATGTGCAATGTGGTGGTCCCTCTGTGTAAAGAAAATAGCTGTCCATTTCAACACATGCTGACCTACTGCCTGCTCAGGGACTTGCATGGCCTGTCTGTCTTTCTCCAGAAGTGCTGAGTGTGTACAATTCCCACTGACTGCTTTGTGGGCAAGCCGTGGGTTTGACAGGTTAGATCCATAGTTTGGGGGATTTTTATCACGTCTGGTGGCATCTGAAAAATGGCAGATTAAAATACAGCTCAATCTTAACCCTGCCTGCAGATTAGCATTTTAACCAAGTTCCCACCGTGCTGGATGAACTGCATCAGAGCGCCTTTCCTTATAAGAAACTACTGCTTGAGTGCAACTGTGATGCAAGAGCAGATCAATCTGCCCCTTTAGATTGCAGCTGCTCTGAAGTTTTGGACTTGTCCTGAATACAGAATTCAAAACAAAGCTTGAGAGCCTGAAAACCTGTGTTGACTGAGAATAAGGCTTGTGCAAACCCCTGCCAAGTGATAAGGCAGCTCCCCCTGTCTCTGAGAACGGAGTCTTCCCCCCCAGCCTTGCTCAGGTGCGAGGGGAAGCTGGAGCTCCTGTGAAAACACCCAGTCCTCTACCTCTGGGGTAAATGGATGCTCTTGCAAAGGGCAGACTGGGTGTCTTTCACCTGTGGTTTACCAGGGAGGCAAATCAACAATTTGCTTAAGAAAATATCTTTGCAATTCAGCACATCAATTATCATATGTGTAACGAATAGATGCTTGAAAGGTGCCTTGGTTTTGCATACCTCTGTTTGAATTCTGGCTCCACAGAGATGATATGGTTTTCCCAAAGCTGCTTCCTGCTGTGTGTTAGCCTCAGGCTTAGACTGGTCACTGGAGCTTCAGATTGCAAAAATCTGATCGGATGCTCCTATCTTTGTTTTCAACAAAGGGACAAACTTTGCCCTTTGCAGTGCCTGCAGAGCAGTGAGTAATGAGTGTTTGTGGGAATATTGGTTAGCTGGGATAATAACCTGCCTGACCTTGCTGGGGAGAAGATAATAACCTTCTGCCCTTGCAAGACAGAAACGAGTCTCCTTCTCTGTAGCTGGGAGTCATCTGCCTGTCGCTGTTGAGCGGCTAGCTGAGGAATGACCCAAGGTCTCAGACAAGGAAAGAGAGAAGAAGAAGAACTTTATTGTTTTGATTTCCATATATATAGAGTTTACAGAAGTGCCCCAGATTGGTCAGCCCGAGACCTCCCCCTAGGCTCAATTGGCCAAGCCCGAACTGACCTAATCCGGAGAAGTTGTTTGCAAAACATCCAAACTTTATCTTGTTTATGAAATATAGCAAAATGTTCCCACGGGAAGGACCTGTGCTAGCCACATCTGCCTTCAGGGCATTTCACAGCAGAGGACATGGGGAGATGGGGTGTGTGGGGGAGGCTCTCCCTGCCTGCTCCTGTGCCCTCTGAGGGTGCAGAATTGCAGGATCTGGTAGGCTTGTTTGATCCTCACATACAGTGTGAGCGTAGGCATGGCAGTCCATAGCCTGTTAGCCATGCAAAACTTTACCTTAAAATGTTTTACATTTCCCTGTACAGCTGGGAGAAAGTTGTGCTCTGCTCTGCTGCCACACTATGCAAGCGACCTCCTTTAAAACATGCACCTAACTAGTACCTGTCTTGGTGCTCCCTCTGATCCCTTTTTCTGCTGAATGCTGCCCCTCTCCTGGCTTTGGTGATGTTGTCCCTTCTGCAACAAATAGCCTCTTGTTATCCCTGCAAACAGGAAACTCGAGGCCCTCAGCTTTTGGGGACAGGCTCTCGACGATGGGGTGAGCTTCTACAGCACATTTCTGTTCACAGGATGGGTACATCAGCATATCTTCTGAGTCTGCAGGCTCTGGTTTCTGTAGGAGGAGGAGGTTTGCACCTGGAGCCTGGATTCTCATTCTGGACTGCTCAAGGTCTTCCTGATGGCAAAGGAGGTAGGACCTGGTTTCAGAAACTACCACTGGGATTTAACTTTAGGATTCCCTTCAGGTGCCTGGCTTTGCCTGCCCATCTCCACAGGACAGTGTCACACTGCACCAGCAGCTACAGCAGGATCTGTGGCAACAAACCTGGTGACCTCTCTTGTAGAGTCCCAGACACCAGGCTATCAAAAAGAGGTTGAGATAATCAGAGCTGACACAAGAACAAAATATTGCCCTCCAAAAATCTTCCCCTTGTCATTTTCCTGCATGTCTCAGTGCATTTTGTGGTTTTCTGCCATCATGCATGGCCCTGATAGCTGAGTGCACATCTTCTGGTGTGGTTTGTCATCCTCCATTCTTCTTGCTTAGCCCTCCCTCATTGAATCTGATTGACTCTGAGGCCATTGATTTTAAATAAGGTCTTGGGGGAAGGTCTGAGGGTTTTGCTCTGGCTTTGTGCAGCAGGCTCTGAGTTCTGGTTGGGAGCCACTGAGCACTACTGCTATATTAAATGATGGTCAGCGATAGGGACATAGTCATCGCTTAATACCCCAAATTGCTGCTTTTAAGTGGGCAGGGTTTGGCTTCTGGCCAGATCTCTGTGCTCCTGGCAGAATGATTCATTACCTTGTTCTGGCAAATGTATTTTCATCTGCTAGTTTAAATCTGATTTCTAGTACTCTGTGTGGTTCTCACAGCTGAGGAATTTCCTGCCCTTTATCCGCCTGTTTTCTTCCAATCTAGGCTAAAATCAATACACTTAAATAAATAAAGCCATTGGGCTTGCAAGTACCTCCTGCTGTGTCAGCGGCAGAAGTAAAGCTGGGTGACCAAAGATTAGTTAAGCCATTTTCTTCTTCTTAAGGTAAATTTGCTGTTGTTGAGGCATGCAGCAGGGAGAGCTTTCCAGACGGCAGATCCAAGAGCACGCCTTAGCATCATCCCATCAGTGGCAGCTGGCTCTCTGGGGAAGAGTCCCTGTCCTGGTCTGTGGCCACCCTGACCCATTAGAACTTGGGTTGACCATGGTTTAAGAGGATGGGGGGCAGCAGCTGCAAGGATGGAAGGAAACTGCCTTTTTAACATTTTCTGTTCATGCTGGGTTTGGGGGGTTTGTGGTTTTTTTGAAAAGAAAATTATTTTAAACTAAATTGAAAATACTGACAAGCATCAAACTTTTTTATTAATAGAACCATAGAGCAATTTGGATTGGGAAGGACCTTTAAAGGTCATCTATGACCTCCCCTGCCATCAGCATGGACAGCTTCAACTTGATCAGGTTGCTTGGAGCCGTATGCAACCTGACTGTGAATGTTTCCAGGGATAAGGCATCTAACTCTCTGGGCAACCTGTTCCTGTGTTTCACCATCCTCATGGTGAAAACCTTCTTCGTTATATCTAATCTAAAGTGACACTCCTCAGTTTAAAACTCCTTGTCCTATCACTACAGGCCCTGCTAAAGTCTGTCCCCATTTTTCTTGGAGGTCTCCTTTGAGTACTGAAAGGCTGCAATAAGGTCTCTGCAGAGCCTTCTCTTCTCCAGGCTGAATCATCCAGGTTCTCCAGGCTGACTCCCTCAGCCTGTCTTCATAGGAGATGTGCTCCAGCCCTCTGATCATCTTTGTGACCTCCTCTGGACTTACTCCAACAGGTCCCTATCCTTCTTATGTTGAGGACATCAGTGGACACTGATAATGTCCATTGACCACCACCCTCTGGTGATCTCCCCTGCTATTTGCTGCTCAGTTGCATGATGAAAAACCATTTCATAAATATACATCCCAGTTCTTCTACTGTTATCATCTACCCAGCTCTGGCTGCATGTCACTCTTGGGGGCAACTAGGATGTGTTACAACCCAGTGGATCAGCACAGGCAGGGAATGAAAGTGCAGTGCCTTCCCTCCTTCCTTGCCAATAATTGCAGGGCCTGGAGATGAAAGCACTGGGGGAGCAGCATCAGGCTCATGGTACAGGGGTAAGGGGTTGCCACATCATCACTGCAGTCTTGCCGTTCCCTGACAGTGGGTGGGATTTCCAGAGCCTGCCATCCCCTTATCTCTCTGGCCTGAGCTGGGATGCCCTCAGATGCCTGAATTGGTGAGGTCACTGTGCAGTGAGTCGTGCTGTGCATGGCAGGGCTGCCCCAGGAGTTCCTCTGAAGGTGAGTACAGGTATCACAAGCTGTGCCCCGAGCCGGAGAGATGCAACCAACTGGAAAGGAGACAGGCTCTGTTTACACACAGATACCTGTGCAGCCAGCAGTGTTAGTGAGAGAAAACAGAAAAGGACATGACAGTTACACTGGGTTTTCATTAAATATTAAATGGAGTGAAGTTTTCTGGAGTGTGCCTGGGCTGTTTTCAATTGTCTGTCTGATGGCATGAGAGAGAAGCCAAGTGGATGAACCCTGGGTCTGGAGGTGCAGGGTTTCCTGCTCAGGAGCTGTGGTGACAGGAAGCGTTTGTGTGCCAGGCTGGAGCAGCTAATTTCACCCAGAGCAGCAAATCTCCTCCGGTTGTCCCACTGCTGGTACGGACCAGAGACAGGAGTTAACTCTTGCAGGTTTCTCCAGCGAGAGATATGGGGAGGGAGACAACTGGTGCAGAGCTGGCCCAGGCTAGAGCAGCAATGGCAAGCAGCAGACACCTCCCTGATTGCTGTCTGGGGATGGGGAATTAACCACTCATGTACCTCCTTTCCACCAGGTTTAAGACAAAGTGAATTCCCTGTGTGGAGGGAGTACTAAACAACTTCTGTAGCTCTTTTTTTTTTGTGTGCTTTCTTTTCCCCACTTTTCACCTGCCCCAGGAGCTGTGACACAGCCTGGGCACAGCCCTCCCATCCCACTCCATCCCCTCTGTAGCCTTGCCTTTCCTTGTGCAGGAGCTTAGCAGGGCAACAAGAGGGAATCTCCTAACTTGGATTGGGTTAATAAGTTAAAATGCAGAGCCTTAATCCCTCCTGCTAAATCAGAATGTAATTCAGCTTATAACCACAGCCCAATCCATGTGAATTACAATCACTTTAAATACAGCCAGGACTAGCTGGGATTTAACATCCTTCCAAGAGATCCTGAAAATGAAAACTGGGACACTACACTGCTTTGGGTGAACCTGCCATCAGAGGGAGCCGAGGCAGTGGGGCAGAGGGATTTTGTTACCTCTCAAGCCCCCTGAACAGAGGGAGCCCTGGGTGCAACCCTTGGTCAGGGCATGTGGCTGAAAGATGCATGTGAGCCTCCCGCAAGAGCTTATCCCTGGGGACGGGGACAAAGGCTGCCAGCAAACCCACAGCACTTTTATCTTTAATTTAAAATGTTTATCTCAAGAGATTCTTCCAGCTTTAAAACAAACATAAGGAGATCTTCATTTGCCTGGCAGCATCTGGCCTCTGAAAGCAGGCACGTACAGTCCCGGCAGCAGGGCCGATAGCGAGGGCTTGTTCTCTGCCTCCTTGTTCCCAACTTTAACCTCTGGCAGGATGAACCTTGCTCTCCCTCTCCCTGTTTCAGGAAACCACCAGAGAAAATGGGCCTTTCCAGAGCTTGAATCAAGAGTGGGCACCTGGTAAGTGTTCCCGTAAGTGTCTTGGAAGATCTCGTACTGCTTTCACCATTACTTTACTAAGTCCTGGATTTCACAGCTTTGATGGGGGAAGAACAATTGTTCATTGTCTTCCTGCACCACCTCGGCCTGGGAAATGGGAGCAGCTGAGTCCTCCTGCCGCCAGTGACCCACAAGCTTCTCCAGGGAGCCTCAGGCAGTGTCTGGGAGCATGCAAATTCAAAGGTTCCACAGAAATTGAGGGGTCTTTAATGGATGCTCTACCAAGCACTGAACTGGAAAGTCCCTGTGGGAACAAGGCATGACTCTTGTGGGCTGCCAGGCACAGATAAAGAGTTCAAGGAATCCAAGTTACTACATTAGAGGGTAGAGGTTAGAAAATAAGATCTTCTGCTCAGACTGGTGCCTATGTTTGTACCTTTTTAGGAAGGCTGTGATGGTGTTTTTTCACATCACTCTTTTTTGTGGTTTCCTTATATTTCTCTTTTTCCAGTGGTGAAAGGCTAGTGCTGTTGTGCTATTATCTAGCCAAAATGAAATTGCATGGCAGTTTCTCAAAGCCTGGCATGTAAAGTGCCTGGTGCACTGGGATGGAGAGCTTGTGAGTTTTCTGTGGGTGTGATGAGGGAATGGAAATGATCTGAGTTCTTGGGTGCTTTCCCAAACCCAAGCTAGCCAGTTTTCTATGTTTAGATACGGTTTACTTAGCAGCACTGCTAGAGTGGAGAGGAGAGCGGAGGGTTTTCAGGCACCAACAATGCCTGCTGGTGCAGCCTGAGACTGTTCCTTGCCCCAGCCAGTGCTGGGGCCCTGGGATGGAAAAGGGTGAACTTCCCAGATCCTCAAAAAACACGATGGGCAAAGCTCCCGTCCATGCTGCTCTTGGCTTCTTACAGAAATATACAGTCAGTTGATAAATCTCCTCCCAGGCAGCTGGGCCAGCTTGGCCCCACAGTTGTTGAGACATCCTCCCTGTGTCCTCCAAGATATCCATGTGCATCAGGGCCATTGTCCCTCTCAGCAGCTGGCTGGGAGTTTACCAGACTTAGAGGTAAGGGCTTTTTTTCCTTCCCACTGAAGTCATCACAATATTTTGAATTTTTGCAGGACTTCACAACCACATTGTTAGTTTCCCTAGAGCTTTCAGAGGGAGCTGGAAGCAATGCTTCCCTTTAATTTTGCTGGTCTAACTGCAAAAAGGAGAGAGATACCCATCTGAGCGTGACCAGGATGGCACTGCCTTTGTTCCTTAGGCAGGGAATCACACCACTTCACACTAGGGCTGCCCATCCATGAGCACTGCATGTCAGAAAGGGAGGTCTCATCTTTCTACAGATGACCTACAAAGTGTGCTTTGAAATGAGAGTGGTCCCAAGAACTTGCACTGCATGAAGAGGCCAAGCTTAACCTGAAGCTGGATATGTTTCTTGGCTTTGCCCCACTGGTCCCATCAGCAAGAATGTGTCTATGGCAGGGTGAGAGGTATGGCAGGTCTCAGGTGACAGGCTGATCCATGCAGCCATCATCGCTCTGTGTCATGGCTCAGGGCACAGGGATGTCACGTCTGTGCTGGTACCAGACCTTGGACAGCTCATGTACCCCTTCTGCATGTGAGTTGGCTGCTGGGTACCCATGGTCATTCCAGTAAAACACCTGCCCACCTCGGAGAGGAGAGCTGTCCTCCCCCAGACCCACCCCAGTGTGTGATGCCCCCCTAGGTGAGCCAGGAAGTGCAGCTGTTTCCACCTTCCAGACCTGGATATGAGAGGCCTGGAGGTTCTCACTCGCTTCCCGGGGATGGCAGTGGATTTGATCTCACCTCATTCAAATATTTTGCTTTTAATGAGCATACTGTCCTGGATGGAGGTTCATGCTTCCTGGGGAACTCCTCTGTACAGGCCCTGGCAGTTACTTCTTTAAGATTGCTTCTATGCATGCCCAAAGATGCCTGGCTGGAGAGCAGCCTGCAGCTGCCAAAGGGCAGCTTGGGGGGATTCTCTTGGGTTGGGGGGGGGGGGGAGGTTTATGGGCTGTTTTGCAAGGTTGCTCACTTGAAGTCTCTTCCTATTAGGCTTTTTCTCAGGGTGAATGTTAAAGGGCACATCTTCCATCAGGAGACTCCAGAGCTCCCAGACTGGCAGTGGGCAGGCCATCCCTAGAGAGGGCATGGGACTGCATCCCTGTCATGCATCATGAAATTCCCCCTTATCCCATGTGCTGCCACACACAAGTGGGCATTGGCAAAATAAGGCTTGCAAGTGACTCTAACAGGGAATTACAACATCTGCTTCATCCTTTATATGGGCTGCAATACTGGAAGGATGAAGTGATTTATTGTGAGAGTCTGGCCCCAGCTGCAGTTCCTCTGCTGGCAGAGATGTAAGGGCCATGATGAAGGCTCCAGGGAGATCATCCTAAAAGGGGAGGAGGCCAGTGATAGCAGGACCACTGTGGGCTCATCCCTCTCCCTACAGTGGAGTAACTGGACAGAGGATAATGCCAGGACAGGCTGAACTCCTACTCTTGCCTTCTCCAAAGATTACCTCAGGAGCAAAGCACTCTCATCAGCAATCACACTGGTCCCTGCTGATGCTGAGACAGGGCTGGGTCCACGACAGGCACAGGACTGGCTTTTCTCTCCTCTGTTCTGGGTGTACCTCTTGGCTCAGCCACTGCTCAGCATTGAGATGCCTCTTGAGAATAACAAATAACCAAAATGCTTTGTCAGCATGGAAGTCCATCACACCAGCAGAGGCTGTGTCTGAAATACAGAAGCAATGCAGTTTTTGCTGAGGAACTCCCCCAGAGACAGACAGCTCCTGCATTATTAACAATGGTGCTGATGAATCCCTGTTAATGAGACGTGCCTGCTCAGCCAGCCAGCCAAGAGGCCATGGCCATGCTGCTCCCAGCTCCACACTGCAGCATGTGCCTTGGAGAGCAAGAGATGATTGCTCTGGGGAGCAATTGGCAAGGCTGTGCTGTAAGATTTGGCTACTTTCCCTAAAGTTTGTGTGTGCCCTGCCAGACTTGAGCTAGGTAGACTTGGAAATCCAATGTTGGTTCATTGGTGGCTGTAAAAAGTGAGGTAAAAGGCTGCCATCCCCATGGGCTTGTGACTAAAGAAAAATATCTGTTTCTTGGTGTGTACTCTCTGCTCTGCTCTAGAGAGCAATGTAGGCCATATTCTCTAGTCTATTCTTAAATGGCTCAAGCAAGGGAGCTTCCTTACTCTCTGGCTCAACAGATTTTCATGTTAGGAAAACTTTTATCTATTTTTTTTCTTCCTTTTTTTTTAACTCAATTTCATCTTGCTCCATTTATCAATTCTCCTTTTGGTGTCTGGATGCAATTACTCTCCCACTGTGGTCATTATACCTCCTAGGATACTCATAGAAGGGGATTTTATACAGCCTTAGCTGATCTTTGGCCAGGAAAAACATCTTAAACTCTTCCAGTTTTTGCTAAGTCAAACTTCCTCTGAGCCTTCCTAGCTGCAGAATACTTTCCTGTCAGCATAGCACATGGGATGGTATTTAGGAGCCTATGTGACAAAGACTGGTCAACCTCCAGTGCATCACATAATGCCTCTACACTCCGGCACGCTGTCGCCTGTTGTGATCACACTGCAATCAGTGTTAATTCCCCAGCAGTGCTGCCAAGATACTTCATTCTGCACTGCAGGCACTCTGATGCCTTCCAGATGTCACAGATGATGTCACATTCCTGATGTCATTGGTGCCTTATGCAGAACTAATCTGATAACCTGCTTGTGCTAGCTACACCGTTCTGTCTGCTGATGGGTTTCTGTAATGTGAGCAGTGTTGCCCTCCAAAGTTTGTCTGTGCAAGTGGAGGGCAAAGCAAACCCTGCAGGAGCTAAGAGGGCTTGTTGAGATTGCACAGGAATAATTTGAATAGCACTTCTTTGTTGGTGGGTTGTCTTTTTTTTTTATGTTTTGAAGCAGAACTTCTTGCAAATCTCGTAAGGAGTCCATGGAGTAAGGGCAATGTGGAGCCTGCAGAGTCAGGGCAATGAAATGAGAGGAGCAGAGCTGGAAAGGCACCAAATTTCCCAACAAGACTGTGCAACACCAAAATGATTGATAAATTAAAAATACTGAAGTTACCTCTTTTATACTTTCAGATTGTAGGTATGTGACAAGAAGAGATCCTAAGGTAGCCTTGAGGCCCTGATTTTGGCAGCAGAGTTTTGCCAATGTCCCTCTGGGCTCACATAAAACACCAAGAAACCCTGATAAAATCTTGGAGACACCTGCAGCACGGATGACCAAACCCAGAGGTGCTTTGGACTGAACCAGTGAGAGGTAAGATGGTTTGTTTTGGCATCAAGGAAGGCAGAGCTGAACCTTTGGAAGGGATAACACAAGGAGAGATACACTGAACGGGCTCTCTGCCACCTAAGAGGCAAAGTCTTATCTGTATGCAAAGTGGTGCAGCCCTGGGTAAAACATTACTGGTGTAGGAGTGGAATAGATGAGATGTGTAATAGTGCAGAAACAGCATTGCTAATGCTCAGGCTGCAAGAACAGTGCTGCACAGACCCTCCTGTGCTCACCCCTGCCGTACCCCATGTCTACCAAGCAGAGGTGAGCTCGTTTTCAGAGAAGCCCTGGGCAGCGCAGGGGAAACAGCCTGAAAAGGAGCCAGGAAGCCTCTGAGGGTGGGATGGAGAATGGGAGTGAAGCAGTCTCCCCTGAGCAGGAGACCAGCTTTCCTTCTTGCTTGCAGAATCTGTAATGTAGTGACAGTCCGTGCTACGTGTTGAGCCCTCTGCAGAACCGAAATATCTCTCTTAATTGGTGGCAGCAGGTTATGCTATCTAAGTTGTGCAAGCCTATTGATCGTGCTCTAATCATCTTAAAAAAGGAATAGGTTAAAACGAGGCCTACCGCTGCTCCCTGACGTGCCCCACCACACACCTCCTCCAGCACCCCGCCTCTCTAATTATCATCCCCTCTGCTGTAGTCATCCCGCTGGCTTCCTGTCAGCGTGGCAAACACCTGGAAAAGCCCCACTGAATTCCTCTGAAAGCACTGTTTCACCGGAGGGAACATGAGCACAGAGCCACGCCCAGGAGAGCTGGGATGTGCTCCCAACTCTGCTGCTGACCACCAAGGTCACCCAGGCCTCAGGTATTGCGACCTTCTGCTCCTTGCACAGTGGGGCCTCTGCCTGCCAAGGGTCACTGTTCCTCCATTATCTGCCCCATCTTTCGGCACTATCCCTCAGGTTTTGTGCTAGGAGGGCCCTCACTGCTGGGCCAGGCTGTGGGCAAGCAGCCGGTCCCCTCACCTGGGCCGTGAGGATGCTGAGAGGCCCCCTGAGCTGTGGGGAGGTTTTTGGGCCTACATCCCCTCCGGTGCTGGCGAGGGAGCTCCAGCTGTGTTTGCCCCAAGCACCGTGAGCCTGCCGGAGCAAACCTTGACGTGACAGCGCGGAGCCCCTGCTTTCAATTAGCGCTGCTATTTCGGAAGGGAATATCTACGGTGCCGATGTAACCCATGGCAACCATCTGTGGAACCGCCGTCCCTGCTGGCTGGGGAGAGGGAGTGGGGGTGAGCTGGGGGCCAGGGGCAGTGCGGGGGAGCCTTGCAAGTCTTGGGAAGGCAACGTCTCCTCCCTCCGGGTGCCTCTCCTGCCCCCGCTGGCGCAGGAGCGGCGGGAGGTGTCGGTGAGCCCATTCGCATCCCACGCAGCTGGATAATTTATGGGCAGCGGCAGCAGCTCACCGTCACTTTGTTTGCAGTTTGCCTCTAAATATAGCTGTGCTTTAAGGGAGGAAGGCGAGCTCCTGGCCGCCGTCTGCCCGCGTCTCCCCCTCGCTAATGAGGGGTCTCTCCGCACCGAGGAGAGAAGGGGTCGCCTATGTGGCACCTTCTCCATCCCACATATTCCCTGCCTCGCTGGAAAAGGGCAGTGATGAGACACAAACCTCTTGGGCTGCTGGTTAAATGCCAGCCCAGCCTGGCGACAGCGTCCTGCCCAGCTGAGACTGGCGGCTTGCCTGGGTGCACTGAGCCTGACCACTTCCCAGAGAATGAGC
Source organism: Entomyzon cyanotis (assembly GCA_024500445.1). Lineage (NCBI taxonomy): Eukaryota > Metazoa > Chordata > Aves > Passeriformes > Meliphagidae > Entomyzon > Entomyzon cyanotis. Next base: position 2,566,487 of record JAKEPQ010000755.1, on the reverse strand, counting down.
TCTCAGGGGAGAGTTTCTCTCCATGCTTCTTTTTTCTTTTAGCAAAAAGTGCAGTAATTGCATTAGCTCTTAACAGAGGTATGACACCAAGACTGGAATGAAAGATTGCCTGTGGCTATCCCCTCAGGTAGTTCACAGGCTAAAACCAAATATGCTCTTGTTTGTCCCCCTGCTGCAGGTGCCACCCTCACCAGGGAGCACAGCGTGGCCCAGGCCATCCACTGCAGACATAGGGACAGGCTGTGGAGCACCCAGCGTGGACAGCTTGGATGGGCACCTCCCAGCCTGGGACAGGGGCTGCAGCTGCCATGGGGCCAGGGAAGAAGGCATGGCCTGGCACTCCCTATCTGTTCTCATGCAGGTAAATGCAGGGCTCCCCTTTGCAGGTTGTGAGTTACCCCAACCCTCGTGTTACACCTGCTGGTGTTGCAAACCACGGCTCTGACCAGGGTAGCACATCAGGGGTTGAACCCAACTCCGAGGCTGACGGGAAAGGAAAGGCACTGAAGTGCTGACGAGGCATTATAATAAGGACCGAGCAGAAATAAGAACCCACTTATGTTTTAAACATAACATTAATTAATAAAGAAAAGGGTACAGTGTACACTGTGGATACTAAAAGCCCTCAGGTACTGAGGAGAAAAAAATCTCTTTTGCCCGTAATTTAGAAACTGCCAGAGCATGGCTCCCTAGACCTGGATGACAGCAGCTGCATGGTACATCTGGGGAGGAGAGCCCTCTGCAGTGGCACACAGGCCAGCTCTGCCCCACAGAAGAGCTTTCAGAAAAGAGTGTGAGGATAAAAGGAAAAGGTCATTTTCAGACCGCACCACTCCATCACATCAGCATTAATTCCTGTTGGTCCGTTACTTTGGATCTAACCGAATGCAATGAAAAATGACTCTGTCCCAGTCTGGCAGTACACTTCAGCAAACCTATCTAATAGGTTTATTATAGTTTATTGAGCAAGTGTTAGCCCAGAGTAGATCAGAGCAACCGCCGAAATGCTAAATGGCCTCAGGAATGATGGCATTCTGGGAAGAGTTATTGTGGCAGGGTGGGTAACTCAGTGTCTAGGGCCCCATGCTACCTCCATCCCTGTCAGAAGAAATAATGGCTAAATTTCCTTCTGAGCCTCATGGCCCATTGGACTAATGTATAGGGGCCAGCCTGTCCAGCACTTACAGTACCTTCAGCTCCAGCAGCCTGGAGGATCCTTTACAGGCCCTTTCTGTGAACAGATTATTCTCAGCATGAGAATCCATGCTCCTGCCTCTCCTGCTACACACTGAATGGAAATTCCCTTCTGGTGGTGAAGCAGTGAATATTACTGGGCCACAACCCCTGTGGGGAAAATGTGAAACTTGTGTCCCAGCTCTTGGTAATGACACAATTAGCTCTGGCTGGAAAAGACTTGAAAAACACTTTATTCTTCCTGAAAAAAAAATCTCTAAGCCTTGTAAAAAACAATGGTCTTGAAAATCTTCTTTATAGAGAGACCATATTTTATTACCAGACAGAGTTAACAGCAAGGTTAGTTTACTACACCAACATAAAAGTTAAATGTCCAATTACTGTCTCTGGAAACAATGTTAGGGAGAGAGGAAACAGCAGAAGGCTCCACCAACATCTGCCTGCAACCTTAACACCATCCTGCCCACCACATCCAGATTTCTTTCATTCAGTGTCCAAACTGAGAGTTTATTCTAGGAACACTCTCCCTGCAGAGGGAAGTTTCAAGAAGCCACCCCTCCTTTCCTTACAGTCCATTATTTATGTCCCTATCTTTTCAGGAGAGTAGTAGAGTGAAAATAGAGTGCTGAAGAGCATCTTGGGGATTTTACAGCAGCTTGTGACGTTTCAGTGCAGGTCTCCAGAATCTCCTTATTTTATGCTAATGTAGGGTCTCTCATTATAGAGGGCTCTGGCTTCAGCCACCCAGCATTTGTGAGACTACTAATGCAGTGCTTTCAAGCTTATTTGAAAACAGCTCTGCTGAGAAGAGGGACTCTGCAATCCTTATTCTCCAGCCTCTGCTTCCATCTCTTCTCAGTCACTTGATAAACTTCCATTGCACCATTCTCCAAATTACTCAGTATATGAGTTCTTCAGCATCCTACAGCAGTTTCTCCTTTGGATGCTCTGTTTCTCAGCAGAATGACTTGCAACATGCACTCTCTAAAGTGATTTCATAACAACCTGCAGAAAAACCCTGTACTTTTTTTCTGATTACAACCTCCACCTCCCCATAACTAATGCACTATTTCTGACACCCACAACCTGAATTACCCTATGGCACTCCCACAGAGACTGTATCAGATGTATTAATGATGCCTCTGACTGATTCAGCCCCTGGCATAGAACCATCTTCCCCGTTGTCAGGTTATAAGGAACAGAGGTTTCCCTCACATTGTGTTGATGGACCAGCTGTCAGCATCAGCCTGGACTAAATTTTAAGCTCACAGCCCCTTTCTGGTGTGCATGTGCTCCCCAGGAGTATCTGCCTTGAGAAGTTTCCACTTGAAATACACCAGGATCAAGCACAGTTGTACACTAGAAGTGCAGAGGGTGGTAGTACCACGTACATATTCATATACATATAGATATAAAAATCTCAGATAATGAATTGACAGGACAAACTCAACTGAGTTTTGTGCTTAATGATGTTTCTAAGGAGTACTGCTTCTGCTGCTTGCAGAGCTGGGGGTGCCAATGACGCATGTAATTGAGGTCTCTACTTGGTGTGCCTTGGTGAGTTATTCCAGGGAAGCTAAGGAGAAGGAAGAAGGCCAGACGAAATCAAACGTGACCACACTTTTTCCACATATGACCATAATTGTTAATGTCATGGGAGGGATCTGCTGATAGCATAGGGCCTTGATGGTTTCTGGTGCAACTGTGTATTAACAATCAGAGGAACTTTGAGGCAACTGATCCTCAAGCCTTGTCTTGTTATCCCTCATGTCAGCAGCTAAGGGTATCCCTCCCCTCACCCCCGTTTTTTCTTTCCTTCGGGTAAGCAGAGAAATTGCCTTTTCCCACCCTGTTTTAATTACAGGAGCCATGTGACCCTTCCTGGAGCAGCTGCCAGGGACCATTCTAGTGCAAGATCACCAGGCCAGCAGACTCCCAGAAAATATGTAAGTAGGTTACAGGGGAGTGGGGGAGGCTATTAAACACAGCAGGATCCACTTAACAGAGCACCTGTTAGGGAAACAGGCAGACAGAGCAATACCTGAATGATTTTACTCTTTCTAACAAGCCCTGGCTAGGCTCAAGTAGGAGTGTGGGAAGCTGGGCAGTGAGAGAGGCTGGCAGAGAAGAAGCTGAGGGTGTTTGGATGCTCACTGAGGCCAGTGCTGCTACAAATGCCTACCAAAAGAGCAAGTCCTACCAAAAGAGCAATGCCTACCAAAAGAGCAAGCTTGAATGTGCTCCTGCAGTCTTGGGTTTGCTGGCTGGATACCTCTCTGCTGGTGGTGAACTTCAGGTGAGCATGGAGCAGCTTTCCCTGATCTCATCCCCTCTGTGTGCACAGGGGTGCTGTGTCTAGCCAGCTCACACAGCCCCCAAAATGCTGGGGTGGAAGAGCCCTGCCTGCATGTCCTGCTTTGTCCTGCTTCGGCAGATACAGGGCGGCAGTGGCTTTAGGGCTGTGCCAGGAAGGTGACAAAGAGGTGCCAGGCAGGGTTGGGGAACCCAATACAGGCAACACGTAGAGGGCTTGAACTGTTGCATGTGTGAGTGCTAAAAACTGCAGCTGCTGCTGGTGGCATGTGAGCAAGAACAGCTTTGGGTTTTATCTGTGTCATTGTGGCTGTTTGGAGGAGAGTGTCCCCAGGGCAGGGGACAGCAACAGCAAGGGCAGAACAACTCACTGGCTTTAAACCTGGTCTCCTTTGTGAAGGCTTTTGAGGAGTTCAGGCAGATGTCATCTTTCCTCACAAAACATATTTAAATTCCAAGTTTTTAAGGGTGATGTTTTGACATTGCCCTAAATAGCGTAAGGACTGCCTTCTCTTTTGGAGAGAGGTTCCTCTGGCCACCTGGAGAGCATCTCTGGCATTTGACTAGCTGGGTAAGGTTTTCCTTCTCCTGACCAAGGTAAAATTGCTCTTAGTTATATGCAGCATGAGAATTTTTTTTTTTCCCCTTCAAATCTTGTGTTTATATAACCTGCCTGCTGACAGATATAGCCAAATCAAACATCTAAATAGGATTAATGCAGGCAGCTTATTACTGGCTCTTGAGGAAGGCCAGGAATTATGGTTATCAACCATAACCATGAAGTTGGGGTGTCTGACCTCTGCAACTTATCCTTGAAAAATACCATAACAAATATCTTCTGAACTGGTGAAAAGTAATTTCATATTCACTGAATAACAGAGAAGAGTGCAAACTAAAATAGCCAGATCTGAATATCAGAGTATATTTTGGTTTTTTTCTTGGTGACAGGAGGATGAATATAATCATAATTGAAATAAGTGCCAAGCCATATCTAACCCTCTCAACACTCCAGCAAGACCAAACATAACTATGTCAATCTTTCCAAACATAAAAAATTTCCTGACCACAGAAAACTACACCCTCTGTTCAGTTTTGGGTCCACTCTGCTATTGTAAGGGAAATATTCAGTGATGTCTCCTGCCCTTGGATGGGATTTAGCTGCAAAAGCTGCCTAGATGCCTCCTGTTTTGCAGGGAGCCAGGTGGGGTGATGTGTCCAGGACACTCCAGATCAGGCTTACGGCTGGATGTGATGGTGCTGTACAGTTTTGTGCTGGGGAATGTAGTGCACAAGGGCATGGTAACGAATATACACTTTTTCCACTCCAGATGGCTAACTCAAATTAATCCTGCAGACACAGAGACTGCAAGTACTGTTGTTACCTCCTGATGGTTACCAGCAGCCTGTTTGAACAGAGTTGATGACTCCCAGTGGTGTTCTTGATGGGCAATGTCTCCATCTTTTAAAATCATACTTACAGACAGGTGATTAGTTCCCTTATTGGCATTTTCACCTGCAGAAATGAGAACTGAACGAGCTGAATGATCATTTTGCACTGTAATTTATGCATGTGGTCCAATATAGCTCATACTGAGGATCTATTCCTCTTTTATAATTGGGACAAATTCCATTTCTAGAAGCTCTTCCTCCAAGAGAGGATGAAATATCTAAGCCATCACCTGTCTAACACCATTCAGCTGGTATTTATTTCTGACATGTTCGTGTCAGTAGAAGGCTTTCCAAGCTCACAGAGATATTGGGAGGTTTCATTTATACAATACTGTGAGATTGCCTGATCAAAGGCATACAAGTGGAAATCATTACTGTTATTTTCAGATACGTCTTTAATCACAGCCTCTCCCTATTCATCGCAATCATTGCAATTGTAAATCAGAAGTGAGTTCCCTCACCACCTGGCCACTTGGTGCTCTTTTAATTTCTGCCTGTTGCCTGTACAGTGAAATTCCTCCTGCATCCCCCTCCACCTCTCCGTGACGCAAACATGTGCACTGAAATTTGCTGTGATAGCTTCAGTTTATGTGGATTTGTTTCTGCAAAGAGAGGTGATATTGAACTTTCTGAATCTCTCCCACTAGGAAATGAGGATAATGCTCAGAGCTGTCAATGCAGGGACCATTCATGGTGCCTGACAACCTTGCTGAAGTGATGGAATTCTATTCCTATCATCAGAAAGTACCAAATTAGTTACAGTGATTTAAACATGGGACTAGAGGAATTTGACCTTCTAACTAACTAACTAACAGAAAGGAATAAGCTTGTTAACGCCCTGTCTTCTTGATAATGAATATCTTTTTTGTCTGATCAAAGCCCTCTAGAATAATCTGAGATCTCTGCTGGAGGTCCTTGAGGGCCAAGGGAGACCATCTACTGCACTCCTGGCTTTTGTTTCAGGTGCTGGGTCTTTTATTTCCAAAAGGTTACAAGCACACAGGCTGGGATGGCTTTTCCCAGCAGCTCAGGTCAATCCAACTTGACAATGGCAACAGAAATCTGGCTTGGTTTTGAGCCTGGTTTTGATTTGGGGCACTGGAAACCATGAGAGTGCCAAGAAAATATTGATGTTGCTGACTGCCTCGGATGACAGTAAATCTCATACATCCTGACCAGGGAAGTGCCTCCATTCCAGCAGCTGCAGGTACTGACTGTTTCCATACGTTTGTCTCATTTGCCTGAAGTCCTCTGTGCAGCAGCTGTTGCTGCTTTTATAAAGGCTAAGGTGTTTTCCAGCTCCCACGAAAGGAGATCAGTGTCTCAGGAGGACAGGAATGGGAGGTGGAAACTTCCCATCTGAAATCACAAATTCTAGTCTGGGCCTAGGTCATCTGAAAGTTGTCATCACTTAGAATTTCAGTCTACTCGTATTTGCCCTACATGATTAAATATTCATGCTGGGATATTGTGCCATGCACGATGAGAATATTCAATGTAAGCTCACTGGAAAAACTATGCTGCAGATGTAGTCAATGTCCTGCTGCTTGCTGAAATGAATTCTACATTTGTCCATTCTCTAGCTTCTCTCTGGTGGATGTCAGACCAGTCCCAAATGTCCACAGGATCATCCCATTCCAAGAGATTGATTTTTATTTTACACACAAGCACAAAAAATTCCTTAACTTGCCTGATAAAGCAAAAGGGGTAATGTGCTAAATATCCTTCTCATTCCCAGAGGTGGGTGATCCATCTGAGAATGAAGAGATTTCTGGGAAGCAAACCCTTTGCTCAGGATCACAGCAGAACAGCTTCCAGTGCAACTAGCTGGTGGCTAATTTGCTTGGGGCTGGCAGCCCGGTGCTTTCAACAGCCTGAACTTCACTTAAAAAAATTATAGTGATTAAGTAAACACAGCTATAATGGAAATCTTTACTCTGCATATTACAAACCAAAATGGCCATGAAGGGAGCAATTATGAAATCTCAGGACTGTGGTGAGGGGAGGAATCATTTGAGCTGTGCTGTTGTTTGTTTTTGTTCATCATTTATTTCCCCTGGGAAGCTTGGCTCTGAAGCAGTCTCTGCTGCATTGAGAGATTCCTTACATTTTTGTTAACCCAATTTCCCACCCAGTCTTAAGCAAGATGGGAGGAAATGTAAGGGTTTTACATGAAGTCACAAGACATGACGAACTGCCTTGGGGAAGAATTCCTAGATCCAGTTTCCAAGTCCCATCATAAGCCCACAGCACAAGCTGCACACCCATTGCCCTCTCTCTTTTTCTGTTAGTCATCAGTGACATGACTGATTTTACAAAGACTTAAAGGAGTGGTGAAGATGATGCAGGAGTGGCAGTGTTAAAGCTGTACTAGTGGGAATTGCAGTGATGATTGAGAGGTGGTGGTCTTCTACCCTTTCTGGAGATCTATGATTGGTCCTACTGGGTCTTTGTACTTGCCTCATTCAGGAAAATTATAGTGTAAAGCTGCACCAGGCTTTCAGCTTCAGCTGATTTTTGCTGATGTTTGTTCGAGACCAGAGGGAAATTAGCTGGTGGACTAGTCAGCTGTTAGTAGAAAATTGACTGAGAAATAGAGAACACAGCAGAGAAACAGTTGGTGAATGAGAGGATTAGGGGTAATTCCTAGGTAGCAAAAAGATTGATGCAATCCAGAAACCCAACATACTTCCCAAATGTATATAATAATGGAAGTTCAAGAGCTGCTTCAAGGGCAGAAATCAACTTGGAAACCTTTTCCTTGACTGATCAGGCTTAAACAAAGAGAGTCCAGCATTTCCTTTCAAACCCTACTTAAACTGCAGATCTATCAGCACAGGTGCTCATTGTGGAGTACCAACATCATAGCTAAGCCAAGCCACTGGCTACCAACTGATAATTGTCCAAGGTCTCCATATGAGAACAAATATTCCTAGGTAAGGATGGAGTGTGCTTCAGGAATAGATAGCAACACACATAGGCTTGAAAGAAGAGACCAGAAATGTTTGGCAATTCCTATCAAATGGCTGTGTCTTAGCAAAGGAAGAAAACTGCCCTGGTAACCATCCAGACTTTCCCCTGGCATCATGGTGAGGACATCTCAGAGAAGGGGTGTGTGAAATCAGAGAACAAACTTTCTCCTTCCCAGGCAAAACACACTTCAGGTACCAGGCTTCAGAGCTGAGCTAGCTGGTTGCCAAGGCAGTCAGGAACAGCAGCAAAGTGGGTGATGTCTAGGGAATAAGGGACTGAGTTTGGTGGAAGAGGGACTAAGAGATGAGTGAAAGGACTTAATTTTTAGGGATGGGAGTAAATACAGCGAGATTTTGACAGCAAGCTACAGCTCTTGCCTCAGCAAACCAACCAAAGAAAAATAAGCACAGCACACACACACACAAGGAATTGTAACTATTATTCCTATTCCAGGGCAATACTGAAACACATACCTGCAGGTTGGTCTGAAACCACCTCCCCTGTTCATCCTCACTTCTTCTGGAGGCCAATTAAGTCCTTCCCGAAGAGATGCTACATGAAACAGAGGCTTTTCTGAGATTGGAAATGGCTGTCACCCCAGCAATAATCATAATGAATCACACTTGGGCTCCTGTTGAGCTCATATTTTCAAAGAGATGTTGGTTCTCAATCTATTCATTAATATTAATTAGCACAAAGTCATGTTTCATTTCCCACTTATGTGCCCAACCTGCAGCATCCTTGTGTGTCCTGTGCTAACGAACCAGATGCCATTTATGGCTGGCACAAAATAATTAGCTAATAGTTGAAGAATACGTATCTCAAGTTAGTTAAATATTTATGCCAGACTTTTTATATTTTGGCTCCCAGCCCTCATCTGGGGGTTGCAATGCAATTTAGGGAGAATATGAGAAAGTTTTCGCAGTTGTCTGCAGAAAGCTTTAATTATACATTCTCCATATGGATGCAAATGTTTGATGTTATACAGATGTTGGCAACAAGCTGACCACCAGGTACCAGAGTAGAAATAGCAAACTTCAGCAAGCAGATCAAAATCTAACTCCCTTGTTGTGACTGGATGCTGCATAATGCAACACTGACTCTTTCACCTTCCGATCCAGCCTCTTTTGCTCAGACATCTCTGCTGCCGAATACTTCCAGCCAAACCCTGCTCCTGGGGGCCTCCAGACGAGGCTGGGACCACAGAGACATTATTAGCAAGAGCAAGGACATCCAGCACTCAGAGGAGCTGGGACTCCTGGTGTTTTGAGAAATTGAAGAGCAGATCCCTCCTTCTGACTCACAGTGTTGTGCAGGGATGTTTGTGTGTGTAATTCCTGGTGTGCCTCCCACTGAAGGAGCAGAGAAGGAGGCTGGCAGACAGGGATGACACAGGGCTGTTAGCTGGATTTCTCCTTGAGGATATGCATAGAACATCTACTCTGTTTACTACTTTATGTGTGAGTGACATTGATATATGAGGTCCCACTGAAGGCCGATTTTTGCTTAATTTGCTGACCTCTCCTGTATTCTGACCTTCCACTCACACCAGTGTAGACAGAATTTGCTTTTGCATGGTCAGAAGCTCAGAAGCCCCAAATTATCTATAATGTCTTGAGCACATAATTATATTGAGCTTATCGCTGTGATTCTTCGGCACTTTCACCTTACTGTGCCCTCAGTGAGGCGCAGTCCCTGAACCAGCTCTGGTGGAGATCCAGTTCTGCTGAAGCTTTCATTTTTTGGAGCAGGTTTGGGCAGGGGAATGGTGGGAGGTGGGAAAGGGAAATGTTGGTTAATGCATATGTTAAATATGATACCAGGAGAAGAAGTGCTTGTGATCAGTTCTCACATGAGTATCACACCCTCTGATCAGGTAAGACGAGATGGCTGCTGTGTGAGGTGCATGTGGATCCTGTGAAGGAGCAGTGACCCACACCTTTCCTATTTCATCTGCAACCCTTTGTGCTCCTGCCTCTGAGATTGCCCATTTCCACAGGTAAGCACAAATGGGCTTACTCACCAGGTAGATGAAAGGACTTCTTAGGAATATGTGGGTGCTCTAGTAGGTAGTGTTGCACTTCACTGCACAGAGCCCTTCCCTTTGAATCAGCCTGTGCTTTGGCCATTCAGCCTTTACAGGCAGCTTTTTTTTTTTTTCTTCGAGCTAAGTTATGAAAACCGTGAAGGATTTCTCAAGGTTCCAGTTAAATTGCAGTTTTTGCCATTCCAATCCGCTGTTCCATCTCTGCAGGCAAAAACAACTGCATTTTCCCTGCCACTCCTTCTGTGCTGTGAAATAGCTGTCAAGCTCTACCCCAGAGTTAGCTGCATTGTTGCGGGGGAAGAAATGTTTTTTTCTGTCCATGCACGAAAGTGAATAGATAAATCTCTTTAGATGAAGAGGCAGTTATTTTGTCCTAAAGAGTGGGAAGTGAATGGAGAAAACAGTGAGAAGACTACAGCGAGCTACAGCTCAAGAATCAGTTTAAGATATTTATTCCTTGCAGAGGCAAGGGAGAGCAGTTCCACAATTTTTCTTCTCCTAGGTCAGGAACACAGGAGTGACACCACAGTAACTTACTTCTTCCCTCTTGAGGGATGGCTGTAAAGGCAGTGGTTTTAACTTATTGTATTTAATAAGGAGCTGAGAGACAATAAAACAACAAAATGAAACTTCTGCCCGCCACGTAGCAAGAAGGGGAAAGAGGTTAGACAAAAGTCCAAATGCCAGGTCTGAAAAGTGGAAAGCAGGGGTGTGCTGGTTACAAAGCACTTATTTCCCAGAGCTGGCCCTGAACACGATGGATGCTCTCTCTATTTGGTTGCCTACAGCTGACATTGCTCCTATCAACATTTTCTGCCATGGCAGAAGAGTTGTGCACTTTGCATTGCAATGCAGAACTGCTGGCACTAGGAAGAAGGAAACCAAAGTAGTCTTGGCTGAGGGGTGAGACAGCCCTGCAGGGTTTAGTTCTTAAGAACTGGTTTGTGTACTTTAATATGTCCATCATGAATTTGTTGTGCCTTGCTCGAAAGGATGCTTGTGCTGCAGCTCTCACCAGGGCACCAAAGCAATGCACAGAAGAGGCTCCTCAGGCCTTGAGAGCTGTTCTCTGGATAAGGAGGTAGTCAAAGAGTAGGGAGTGGAACAACCTGGGAATGCTGATAAAGCAGCTACTTCTTTTGTCATTGCTCTATAAACTTTTGTAAAGGTGCAGTATAGGTGTCAGCCACATTGCCCACGGCATAAGAAGCCTGGTTCTTGTTTGCAGAAAGGCTGACTGGAGACCTGTGCGTGTTTCTGCTATCCATGATCTGCATCCTCAGGATGTTAATGAAGAGCCAGGAGGAGGGTTCAGTTTGGTATGTGCTTTTCCTCCTCTTCTGGAGGGTGCCTCCTCTGTTCTTTGATAAGTTGGAAAGAAGAAAGCATGGAGGGCCAAAAAAAGGGAGTTGACCAAGCAGTTCTGTAGGAGAAGTTCCTAAGTAAAGGAAAAATCCTCTCTCTCAGACTGGTGAGAATAACACACGGTGCTCTAGTTACTGGGGGCACGGGTGAAGGGAACTAGTGAGGATGCCAGAAAAAGAGTGCAGCAGGCGTCATTGCATGGTGGTGATCTACTTTTAAGTGATACCAGAAAAACCTATTAAATATATAACCTCAGCGCCCAGAAAAATGTGTTAAGAGGTTTATTCATGTAGGAAAAGCTTCATCTTATAAATATAGATAAGGGTTTCTTTTTTTTCCTTCTTCTCCTTCTTTTGGATTTCCTATACCGAAAACGTATTTGGACTGTAATTTCCCTTCTGGGAAGCTCTACCTAGTTATGCTGCTTTCTGTCTGGCAGGACTGCGAGGTCCATGCTGTAAATGGGATAGCTCAGTGTGATGAGTCCTTCCTAACATGTATCTCATTACATCTTGTTCCAAGCCCCAACCTGAAAAGCTGTATGCATGTGCTGCCCTGCAAGCAGTAGTTTCACTGAGCAGTTGCAGTGCTCAGTGTGCTGAGGGTGATGGATAGCTGCTGTTCTTTTCAGGATGTATCTGCTGCAGGGCTGCTCCCGACTGCCCTGAAAGACAGGGAAAGATCCACAAAATATGGAGCCACAGATCCCACTCCTAGTTTCTCCTCTCTCTCAGCACAGGCCCTGCAGAGCACCTCAGGTGGAAATATGGTGTCATGGAGATTAAGTAAACTTGCTATCCTTCAGGTTGCCACCTTCCTTCCTCAACAATTCTTTTGCCTCTTTGAGAAGGCAGAACAAACCTCCCTTATGTCCCCAGCCTCATCTACCAACAAAAGTCCAACCACTATCTTTATGCTGAGTACAAATCAACCCATGTCTCCCCTTTACATCCTTGTTCTCTAGTCCAAATTAAAATTTTATTCTGTTTCTGTGTTGTTTCTTTATGGATGGCTCCCAAAAGCTCAAGCTCAGCAATACTAACACCAGCCTGTTCTTGCCCACAGTCCCCACTGATTGTGGGGGATTGTTGTCTCCCCACATGGCCTGCACTCAGGGTTACCAGGCACTAGGTCCTTCCTCCCTGGCTGCCTTGCTGTCTTTCCATCCCCACAACCTTGTCCTGTGCTGCTGATGTGCAGTCTTGTCTCATCCAGACACCTGACATCTCATCGTGCCCTTTTCTCTATCCTTGAGAGGAGAGATTTGATAAAACCCTTCAAAATTATGTTAGATCGGGTCATCTTCTTCATGCTTGGCTTTTTCTCATTTGCCTTGACTTCCCATGCCTTCACATGTCTTCAGGTCTGGGTTTCCCTTTTCCAAGTGCCTTGGGAGGCATGGAGGCCTGTGCCAGCCTTCCCTTCGCAGTTGTTCAGACAAGCACTGTTGGGCTGGACCTGTATGGCTGTTCTTGCCAGGGAGGAGCCCGCTGAGGACATCCACAATCATCTGTTGTCATCCCTTTTCACATCTCCTCTACGTTCCTGTCATGTGTGTCTACAAACAACAAAACTAAATAACTGCCAATGTAGACACTCTTGGGGCTTAATCACGATGACTAACATTGCCTCATGGCTTCTTTATGCTCCTCTATCCACAACCATCTGCTGTTGCTTTGCTTAACCAATCAATAGCTGTGAATCAGGGCTTTTCCTCTTCCCTTCTCCACCCCGCCTGCATGGGAGCCCCAATCGCTCTCTCTTTCTCCTGGGGGCTATGACAGCTTCCAGAATCACCCCATTATCATAGGCAGGGCAGCTCACATCTTGTTGGTACAAGGAAGCTTCCTTTTATGAATGTGAAGGACCATCCCATCCAAGTGAGTTGTGAAACAAGAAGATGACACCATGCTTGCATTATAATGCCATTGTGTTTGGCTGCTGAGGTGAAAGTGGAACTTATAACCAGGTTGCAAAATTCTTGCCTTGTTCCTTCTCAGGCACTGTCACTGGTCTGTGACACACTCCCAAAAATCCCATTTCTGGCAGAGTGCTTTGGGTATTTTTTCTAGTTAGTTTTCTTTTTGGGCAGGGGGCTTGGGCATTTTTGCATGTGGTTTGTTTTGTTGGTTTGTTGGTTTTTTTTTCTCTTGGGAGCATGAAGATATCAAGTCTGGTCTTTCATGGTTTTGTCCAGATTTCTGAGGTGAGGTCTCTGCATCCATGCATCCCAGACCAAGTCCTAGTACAGGTGCTGGCAGCTCTTCCCCTTCTGGCGGGGGTGCTGGCCAGAAAATTCATAAGACACTGCAGAGAGCATTACTTTTTCCTACTGGGGTGGAAACCAAGGCAAAGAGGGGTGCAGTAGCCAGTTGATTATCCTAAAGCAAGCCAGGAGAAAAGGTAAGGTTAAAGCACAGGGGTTGGGCTGACCTCTTCCTGCATTCTGGGGCTGATTGCTGCCAATTCTGTTGTCGCCCCTGGGATGGGGGCTGTTGGACAGGCAGTAGATGACCCTCTTTCCTCAGCTCCACCTGCCTCTTGCAGTGTTAGCTCGGCCTTGGCATGTGTGTCTGCATAGGAATTCAAACAGTACTTGAAAGAAAACAAAGCAGTGCAAACGGCTCATCTTGAAAAGCAGCTGGCGATCTCCACTGGCTGGAGCCAGAAGCCCTTTTAGGGCAAGTGACAGTTCTCTTTCTCCCTTAGGGAAGAAGGATCTGCTACAACAGAGACTCTTCTGTCACGGGAGGTTAGCAAAGGAATCTGGTGTACGTTTTACTGGAGTAACAATTCAGATTTTTGGTTTGCAGCCCTGCTGTAAATCACATTTCCATGTGGGTGGGATGATCCAGACAGCTCCAGCGCTGCAGAAGAAAACCTGTCCGTGCTGGCTGGCCAGGGTGATTTGGCCGATAGCAAGTCAAAGTCGGCATCCCTTGGGTGTTTGTGAGGGGGCCATGACTGGGTCCTGCCTCAGGGGAACCCGTGACCTCAGTTCTCTCCTGCTGTGTCCCTTGATCTGTCTTTTCCATCAAGGTAAAGTGGGAGTAAGATAATATCCCTAGGATTTGGTAACCATCTGTGTCAGGGCCAGCTTTAGTCACAGCAGTTGCTCTCAGGCAGGAAATTGCTGAGGACAGCAAATCATCCTGACAATAAGCGTCCTGCAAACCTGTTGCCTCTTCCCCCAGCTTCGCCCTGCGCTCGCTTCATCTCCAGCAGCACAGCCACTGCTGGTGCAAGAGGCAGAGTGCAGAAAGGGCCGCAGTAGACGGCTTTCCTGGGCTCCCTCCTCCCTTGCCAGGGCCTCCATGAAGAAGTGACAGGGTGCAGAGCGGGGGATCACACCAAAGAATCTTCCAGACTCAGGAAGTTATTTTTTCCTCATTCTTGAGAAGCAAATATCACATGACCTGTGTGATGAAAAAGCTCTTTTCAGCACGTGTCGAACAGCCCTGAGAAGTGAGGAGTCGGCACAAAACCGTGTTGGCAGTTGACATTTCGTGAGCACATTGCCATCAGGCTCAGCTGAGACAGCTGAGGAAACCCTGGAGTAGGACGGCCCCTTCTCTTTCCCCAGCCTGGTGCCTCTGGGGTGTAAGATATTGTCATGTGGGCAAGATGGAAAGCTGTGAACCAAGGCCACCCCTGCTCCATACTGAAACTGGTGCTTTGTCCCCAGCATGGTTTCTTGTTTGCACAGAATTTCAAGGAGGTCACATTAAAGTATAGGAGGTAAAAGGTATCCCTGGCCCTCTAGAGAGGATTTTTGACTACATTTTGTTCTGGAGGTGTAAGTTTGCTTTTCTATCCACAGCCTTCCTTGCTCTAACATTGGAAGGGTGACACAGGGATGCTTGGAAAAGCTCTTGCTACAGCTCACCACAAAGACAAGGGGCAGTGCTTACTCTGCCAGTGCACTAATTTACATTACCTGGCTGCAGCACTAATGCACAAAACCTGTTGCCTCCTTTGGGAGACTCTGGGAGCTGAGAAGTTGGAGGCAATGAGTCATTTGCAGTGCAGTAGAAAAGCCATTCATTGCCTGTCTGCATTGCAAGATATGTGGCTGCCTGAACTGTGTGCTTTCAGTTCGGGTTGGAAGTGAGATAGCAAAGCCTGCTGTGTTTGGGAATGGCAACCCCTTGGAGTGGGAGATGAAATGCTAAGGGGGAAAGAGAAAAAGGTGGTGGAGGGACAAACAGGGGACCGAGTCTCGTAATGTAACATTCAGGAACCTCAGTAGAAAGTGAGACTCCTGGGCTTTCATTCTTGCTGTCATGAATATTTCAAGGTTTCTATAATGATTCTTGAATGTAAAATGCAAAACAGTCGTGGGAGTAAGGGCCTGGTGTCTTGGACTTCTCCCTCTTAGATGAATGCCAGACTGTTTCATTATTACATAAAGGTGACCAACAACCCACAGCAAAATGCAAGCAGAATTGCTGCTACCTTCCAATATCAGCTGCTACCTTGCTGTCAGGGCAACATTGAGAGAGGTATGAATTGGCTTTGGTCACAGAAATGAAGGTGTGGACTCTGAAACCTAATGATAACATATTTCTTCCAGAGTAACAATGAAAGTGCTTATCATACCTAACTGGATGAAAGAAATATTTTAAGATAAATGACAGCAGCTGAGAGACTGCTTTTTTTTCTTGCTTTTTTTTTTTTTTTGTACAGTTGCCCAGAACTGTTTAGAAAGAATTCAGACACACCCAAAGAGTCTCATACTGTTAGATTGGGCCAAGAAATAGATTTTTCTATCCTGAAAATGATTCTGTGGAAAAATGGGAAGTGCAACCAGGAGTTGAAAGTCTTGTGAGGGGAGAGACTGAAAGGGTATTTGGCAAAGGGTATTTTTGCTTTTTACTGCGGAAAGGTCCTTATTTTTTGTTGGTTGACAGTGAAAAAGTTGATAATGTAGATGTCCCTTGTAGATTTGCCCCTTGTTCTGGGTCACTTTTCTTCCCAGGGTGGACAGAAAACAAAGATAAACCCTTGCTCCATCAGTGATCGTGAGGTTTGGAATCAACCTTTTACTCACACGCCTTATTCTGGCACTCACTCTAAGCGTGGGGAGGTCTGAATTCACTGGCAAAACAGCACAAAACCTTGTGCTTGATTTTGGTAGGTAGGATTAGAAAGCAGAAAAGCAGTGTGTTCATTCCTGCATGTACTTCAGACAGAGCCTCCAGAAGCTTGGAAGGTCCCAGCAGCAGCTGCAGGTCTGGCTGGCCATGGAGCAGAGCTTAGAGCAGCTTGCCAAGGAGTACCTGGGGCCTCTCCTCTGTCATCTGTGCTCAATGAGCCCAGTCTGCTTGGCCCTGAAGGGCTCTGCCCCTGTAATTTGTGTATGCCCATGCCAGGACCAAGAGGTTTTCCCACTGCAGCACAAAGGAACAGCCTTGTGGGCTTCCTTCTTTTCTTTTCTTTTCTTCTTGTTTTCTTTACAGGCTTTCTGCCTGTCCTTAGAGATGAACAGTGCAACAGCTGAACACCACAGAACACAGAGTTTGAGAGTTAAATCAGGAACAAGTGAAGCTTTGCCTTATTGTAGCTCTTTGCTCTCGCAGAGTGCTCACCAAGCTGCACTAATGCTCCAGCTGTGTCTGGAGGGGACATGTGGGAGGACTCCTGCAGCAGGGGTTTGAAGCCATAGCTGACCATCAGCCCAGCTGGGCAGCACCAGCCCTCCAGGCTGGGAGAGATCCAGCACCTGGTAGGGGTCTTGGAGAAGGCAGGAGCACTGCAGGTATCCAGTCAGATAGCCACCTTGCCCCCGGCCTTCTTCATCTTCAGGAAACATCTTTCACTCTGCACATTCTTCAAAGCTTGAAGCTGCTGTGTTTCTCAGATAGATGTTTCCCTAATGTTATTTCCCAAGGTGGTAGTATAATGTTTTTCCTCACAGATAGATCATAACCTCAGGCAGAGTGCAACATCAGACGTGGGTACATTTATGGAAAAAATTGGCATACTCTTCTGTCAAGCAACAGTTAAAAGAAAATCTGCAAAGGGATTAGCTGCCATACACTCTGGGGCTTGCTGACAGATGTCCTGAAAATCTGGAAATGTGTCGATCTATCTTTACACAGGGTTTTTTGGTTTTTTTCTCATTCTCTCTCCTTTTCCCTCTCCTCATCCATCTTCCCAGGGCACGCAAATGGGAATTCCTTCAAATCCACAGGGCTTCCTGGGAACTGCCTTAATGCCATCCATGGATTGGCATATGAGTCCTAGGGTGCAATCTGGGCTGAATTAAACCCAAAACCTCAGTCTCATTAGATGCCAGCTTCCCTGCAATGGCAGCAGTGCTGCTTTGTGCCAGGGCAGTTAGGGTTTTCTTTCTGTTCCAACTGCAACCTCTCAGCTCATTTTAAAGGAGCTTAAATGTTGGCCATTAAATATAAATATCTTTTTTTCCCTCTGGGTGAAACTGATGTTCAAAACTTCACAATGTAAATAAGGTCTGGAGAAAATGTTTTAGGCAATGATTCTGTCAAAAGAAATGGTTCTGGCCATTCCTCCCCACTTGAGATCAGAGCTCTTGGTGTGTCTTCTCTCCCTTTCACAATGGGGCAGAGGAGCTTTGACCTGATTGTGATGTTCCCCCAAGCTCATCTTCAGGCTTAAGACCCTGAGTTCTGTGGATTGTGTTGCGTGATCTTGGGCAAATCACATAGGACAATTTTTTTTAAGTGCTTTCTCTTTCTGGATGGTTTGATTCTGATTGCTCAATCTGAAATGCTCCGGTGGCCTCTGAGAGGAAGGGAATGTGGATACAGCCCCCTCTCTTTGAGCCATACAGTCTTTTTGTTCTCCAGCTCTGGCCCAAGTCACTGCCCTCAAAGAGACAGCCACTCCTGCAACTGTGGTTAAATCTTCCCCTCTTCTTCTCCCCCCATCATCTCTTTCCCTCCCTTCAGGAAGGAAATAATTCCTTCTGACTTGCAGAGGTGTCAGGAGTCTCCTGACATACTGAAAACAAGACAGGCGCCTGCCTTGCTCTGGTGAGTCCAGTCTCTTTTTTTGCTATAGTTTGTTACCATTAGCACCCAGGTTACTGCCTGCTCCAGAATCTAAAGGTTGCAAATCTGTTTTGTGCCCTGTTCCCTCTCCTACCTGCTAACCAGAGGAGTGGGGTAAATCCCCACTGGGTCCAGAACTTGAGGGTGTGCAGCATTTTGTCCTGCAAAAGGACCAGCATTCTTATTTCATAACGTACACACATTGCATTTCTGCCAGACCTCTTTTCTCTGAGGGCCAGACAATAGTTTAGCTTCACTGTTCATGTGTGGGTCACGGGAAGCCTGTGCACATCGGGCAAGCAGCATGTTCAGAGTGTGGATGTTGATGTCACTCTGCTTCCCTCGGGCGAAGGATGCAGCTCTCAGTCACAGCTGTTGTATTACAGCAGCCTCTGGCAAGCCAGAGGTTTGGGATGCATCTACCCTGATGGCTCTTGGCCACGCAGCAGCCCAGCCTTGCCTCTCACTCAGGCACCCTTTGGTTGTCTCTGCTAGAAAAGGCAGGATCTCGGGAAGTGCCTGTGACTTGTGTCGAGCACGGAGCAGCTCAGCAAAGGGCAGGATCATTTCCCCTTCTCCCGCTGCCCAGCCTCAAGCCCTGCCTGCCAAGGCGAGCCATGGGGAAGCAAGTCCAAGCACACTGCTGGCAGCGATCGAGCAACAAGAAAGACGGTGGTGTGGGTTGCGACCTAATGAGTGTATCATCAGCATGGCTTGAGTCACGCCCGTCTGCCTCCAGCTATTACAGCTACCCCACTGCCAAAGAGCAACCGCGTGGCCTGACCAAAATGATTCGGCTGCCGCTGAGGACGGCGCTCCTGAATGACTCAGTTGTGCTGGGAGTACAAGGCAGCCCAGATCTGTCTTCTTGGAAAGCTGCTTCACAGTAACCTTGTGCTTGAAACGGTTTAGTCTTTGAGGTGACTGTGGTGTTCATTTCCATTCAGCCGCGTGAATAAACCACACGGACAGACATGTCCAGTGGGAGTCACAGCCCCACCACGTGAGCTTGAAACGCCAGAGCCAAACCCGAGGGAGGGTTAGCTGCTTCTCTAGGCTGGAGAAAGCTGTCCTGCCTGAGCCTCAGTTTCTCCAGTGTTGCAGAAGTGAGGCCAGTGTTTTCCCCAAAAGACCAGAATGTGTTTGTGAAGTCCTCTGAAGAAGGGCGCTCTTGTGAGCACTATTTTTATTATTGGGGTCAGGGAGGAGAACACGTGGAAAGGTGATGAAGCTTTGGAAACACAGGTTCTCATTAATAGTCTTCAGCACACACAGTTCTTATTATAATCTAATTTGACTGCAATTGGATTAATCTCATAATGCTATAATGTCATTTCCATGGTCTTTCTATTTTTATTGTTACTATGCATTAATGCAATACTCTGCAAGAGCTCTTGAGAAGGATGTGAGTTTAGTGAATCTCTGATAACATTTTTGCAGGGCATTTTTATGCTCCTGTTAGGCTCGTATGCTGTAAAGTCACATAGTGCCTGGAAATAGCAAGAATTCACATAAATTCATCTTGAATTATTGTCCAACAGGCTCCACTGGCAAAAGCAATGTATTCAGAGCCAAGAATCCAGGCTTGTCCCTGACCTGTCCCAGGAGCTCACCTGAATCATGCCAGTGTTTTCATCTCTGTCTCTTCATCTGAAAATGGAATTAATGTATCCATGTAGGAATGTCATGAATCTGAGGTCTATATCCATTGCCATCTAGGAAAACTATCTTGTATCACCAAGCTTTAATGCTTCTGTTTTTATTGAGTTCATCCTGCCTGTGCCCTATATTTCTTAATTTGCCTTTTTTTCTTTTGCTATTATTTATTTCTCTAGTTACACATCTTTTGAAGCACTAGAGTAAATGATCTTTATCCTGCACCAATTTAAAGATGTTGGACGTTTACTTCAAAGTAGCTCCACAGGGCTTGCTCCGAATACTCATGGACTTGTCCATGAGGACTTACAATAGGACAAATGTGACAAATATTGGGTAATCTGGGCAATATTACAGTGGGTGACATTTCAGTCCTCAAATCACCTAAGAGAAAAGCCAAATAGACTGGTATTTTCTATGAACTCTTATCAACACCTCTGCTCCTTTTCCAAGTCTCACTTGACGGCAGTCTTGATGCAATTAAAGCTTAAGGGCCAAAGCGTGAGCTTCATTTTCAGTGCAAGGACAACACTAACCCTTTCTCTCCCAGATTTCTGGTTATTCTGTTCTTTGCTTCCTCTGTTCAGAGAGTGTGGCAAAGCTGCAAATTAAACCTCCCACTCTGAAAATAGCACACTTAACATTATTAGCCTGCAGAAACAGAATTTGCTGGGTCACTAGGAGCTGGCTACCAACGCATCTGCCACGACAGCCACGTTGGGAAGCAAGTCCATATGGTAATCCAGACAGCTTCTGTACTTCTGGGTACAGCTTCTAAGGACTTGGCATCTTTTATTAGACAGTTTGGGTTTCTGCTGTTTTTTGCCTTTCTGGGGCATAAAAGGGTTGGGTTCCTGTATTTGTATCACCAGCACTTCACTGAGGACATTCCGTAGGCAGAAGGGTCTCCTGCAAAGGATCCTTGCAGCATGGGGGCACTAAGAGGGTACCTCGTTCTGCTATTGCTGTCACTTCTGGCCTCTTTCTTATTTTTGTAAGCAAATAAGCAACTGGGATTTTCATTTGGAAGGAAACTTGCACGTCTGCGCCCTTGAGAAGGGCTTTCTCATTCTCGTTTTATTTACAAACAACCTCAGCCCCAGTCCCTAGTGTTGCCATGTTTATGGATTTCAGTGTTTCCTGGATGTACTTTTAATGCACTTCTGCCATTGACACAGTGTGGCGTTGATTGACTGGGCAGCATCCCAAGTGCAGCAGTGCCCGTACATGGGGAGGGCTCACATCTGGCAACCTTGCATTAACACCAGCCCTGGATTCGGGTCTCGGCAACAGCGCATCGCAGCGGGACGGTCACGAGTTGATCGAAACTTGGGAAGCCCGGCAGTTATTTCTGGTTTGCATGGGAACAAAAGGGAGCATTTATACCACGTCCCAAGACGCCGGGTTTCCGAGGAGCGCCCGAGGACTCTCTTTTTTTTTTTTCTCCCCTTAAAACAAAGGAAGCCGGTTTATCCCCGCAGCTCTTTCACGACCCCGGCTTCACCGCGGAGCACAAGCTTTGCAAAGGCACCAGGCTGTGCAGCCCGGTCCCGGCAGCGCCGCTCGCCGTGGCAGCGCGGGTCGGAGCGCGGCGGGCCGGGGGGAGCGGGCGGGGCGGGGCGGGGCGGGCTGGGCCGGGGCGGGGCGGAGCTGGCGGCGCGGAGGAAGCGCCGGGCACCCCAGGCGGCAGCGCTGAACGGGCGGGCGGGCGGGCAGGTGAGGGCGGCGGGCCGGGGCCAGCCGGGGGGAGCGGCGCCCCGCTTATTTTTGTAACTTTCCGGGGTGGGGTCTTTTTGTTGTCGCTTGGCGGCCCCCCTTCTCTCTCCCGCACCTTCCCCGTGCTCTTTTTTTCCCCCGCGCCTTGGAGGAGACGTTTTTTCCTCGCTCTCCTGCCGCCTCTCCCGCGGGAGCCGTCGGCGCGGAGGGGAGGCGCGGCGGCCGCCCCGCTGCGGGGGCGATGCCCCCGCCTGCCTTGGCGCCTCCCCGAGCCGGCCCCGCCGCCTTCCCTTTGTGCCGCCGGGCCCGGCGCGACGCCTGCCCCGGGAGCCGGCGCCCCGCGGCGCCCCGCGGCGGGAGGTAAGGGCGGCCGCCGCCCCGCGCCCCGGCAGCCATGCGGACCCTGCGGCCGCAGCTCGCCTCCCTGCTGCTCCTCGGTAAGTGCCCGTCGCCGGCGGTGAGGGGCGGGACGGGGCGGTGCGGGGGTGCCCCCGGCGGGACGGGACGGGACGGGACCCTCGGTGGGCGCCGTCTCTCGCAGGGCGTCCGGCAGGAGTGCCCCTTGCCAATGCCAAGCGCCTGTCCCCGGGAGTTGTCACTGCTCGCGCTGCTCCTGTGGTTGGAGGGAGGGGTGGCAAGAAACCCTGTGTAAATACCTATATATTTATGTGTAGGTGTATAATATAGATCAGGGTTTCGTCTCCACGCGCAGTACCCCGGTGACCATTGCTCGCCGTGCCCCGGGGCGCGGTGCGGGGTCCGGCCGGGCGTGGAGCGGTGGGAGCAGAGCGGACTCGGGGCTCCGGCTGCAACTTGGGAAGGCGAGCGGCCGTCCAGCGGCTGCTGCTGCCGATGCCGGGGGTCGGGGGTGTCTCGGAGGGGAACCGTAAGGGTAGGGAGTTACGCGGGTCTGTGCTGAGCTTGCACAATGAAAGCAGAGAAAACGCCTGGGGTAAGGTAGGCTGCAGAAACAAAGTGCTCTCTGCTTGGCTCTCGAAGAGCGCGTTGAAATGTGCAGAGAGGGAAGGCATACCCTGCTGCCGTGAAATGCAATTTGATTGCTTTGTGCTGCCTCTCAAACTCCTCCTTTAGTCCCTTCTCGGTGTCCCCTGTGAACCGTTAAACGCGTGGTTTTGTCCCGTCCCAAAAGTGCCTGCCCCAGGGATGACTGTATGCAGTTCTGTAAAGTCCTTTGGGATCCCAGTGCTGGGCGAGAGATGCTGTAGGAATGCAAGATTCCTTCCTACAGATTTGGGGAAAGCAGAATACAAGACAATTAAAATGCCTCTTAGGCTTTTTGCTGCAGACCATGTGCGAGGCTTAAGTACTGATGAGTTGATAGGGAACATTTGTGGAAAATGCAACACAGCACCCTCACGCTGCTTTCTGCCTGTTTATGTACAGAGCAACCTCCGAGCTGTTTTGATTTGCCTTTTCATTGGTATGATTTTCTGCTGGCATTAATGCTGTTGAGGGAAGAAGTGGCAAGGCTGGCAATTTTACTGTCTTGAGAATTGTCACCTACATAGCTGCTCTGCCAATTTAGAAACAAGATCTCTACTAGAATTGCAGTCATGTTTCCATGTCTGTAATTTGTGTGTGTGTGTGGTTTTTTTCATGTGCTCTGCCTGTCTTCAGCAAAGAGAGAGAGAGAGAACTCTTTGAAATGGTTTTGGAGATGATTCAAACTTCCCCTAACCACTAGCTTGCTTCCTTGGGTTCCCCGGAAAAAAAGCCATCTCCAAGCTAAGTTTGTCCAGGCTGCCTTTGCTCCGTGAGTGCAGGGAGGCTGTCGTAGCCCGCAAGATGGGTGTAGGCGAAGGGCACAGCGCTTGCTGCTGCCGTGGCTTCGCACGCTGCATCTCTGCTGTTGAAGAACAATAACAGCATTCTGGATTAGGGATTCCTAATATGGAGCGCTCGGGTCTGTGGGTCGGGGCTCGCTCCGGAGCACGCCCAGCTGCTGCGGCGGAGGAGCGGCAGAGGGCATCCCTCCTCCTGCCGAGGGCATCCCTCCTCCTGCCGAGGGCTCCCCGCCGCTGGGACCCGCCAGCCCTGCGCTCCGCACCCCGTGCTGGTGCTCAGCCGGAGCCTGGCCCGCTGCCGAGCCCGCCCCGACCCCCTGCTTGCAGGAATTAGCCTCCTGCCTTCGACCTAAAACTGGTTCTAACCTGCCTTCATCCTCCCCGGGGGACGGGCTGCGAGGTGTCATCTGTCACCTTGCAGGATCTGTTGCTTTTCAGTGGTCCCCAAATCCCATGGACGTATCTAGTTCGTAAAAACATCGTGCTGGCCTTCTTGTGCTGAACGTGAGGCTGTTTTTAAGGGTAGGATGTGTACCACGTATGTGCCTGGAGTTACTTTTCTTTTCCTTCTTTTCACCTGGACTTCTTTAGCCGGTTGGTCTGCGTTTGCCCAGCTGCCAGTTTTAATAAAGCTGGAGATGTGTGACAGTGCCTCAGAGCCACGAGCCACGAGAAGTGCTTTAGGTTGCCCCTTGTAGAACTGAGACATCATTTGAATTAGTGGAGTGAAAATATCTGTTTTGTAACATAAATCTGACTGACTAGAAAAGGACTGTTGCTTTCCAAACAAGTAATGGTAATGCTAGACTATGGGGATAAGATCCTATGGGTCAAATATGTAGAAAAAGAAATGCAACTCATTCTTTCCTTCTGCAAACTCATTAAAATCACTGAAGGAGGAATTGTGGTTATGGAAAGAGATGGTGGGTGATTTAGTATAATATATCAAGCATTAACTACCTACCAAAATCCAAGTAACTGTGAAACCATGGTCTGAAAACCCACATCTGGCATGTGGGTGTAACATTTTTAGATCTTTGCTGTTTTATTCCCCCCCTCTTGCTGCAGTGTTTGTTACAGGGTTCTTTAAACAAGTGGCACTTCATCACAGCAAGTGCAAAATGGGAAAATAGAGCAAGTGCTGTAAATAATCCTCATGCAGCAATGAGACCATTAATACTTGTGCCAGCCAGTGCTAATCCTATGTGTAGTTGCAAGATTTACCTCCTTTTTTTTTTTTGCAGGGATGCAAAGTCTGATACTCCTCATATTTATAGTGTAATATATAGGAAACACAATAGGCTTCTGGGGAACGCTGAACTCATTCATGTCAGTGACTGGTTTATGAATAGTTCTGCTTTTGAGTCTCTTGCAGTCTCCAGAATACCACCTGTGAATGCAATTTACAGCTCTTTGTGTTCAAACATTGCATATGTATATATGTACATAGACTCATTACCCTCTTCCTCTCTCTATTCATGCATAGTAATTGGTGATTTATTTGCGATTCCTAGAGGGGAGCAGAGCATGCGTAAGGTCTCGAAACTGCAGCTCACTTGTAAATGGCATGTTGGAGTGAAATAACCATGCCGAGCTGACTCTTGGAGAATGAAGGGATGATGTTCCAGGCCTGTCTCCCGGAGGGAAAGGGGTGCTGGCTGGGAAGCAGCAGTGTGCAGTTGGCTGCTGCTCAAGAGTTCTGCTCGTGCACCTCCCGCTCTTCTGCTGCCTGCCCAGGCACTCAGGCTGAGGGGCCAGCGGCTCACACACAGGTCTGGGTGCACTAGACCTGAAGGCTGCTTGGCTGGAGGGGACCATAAGGAGAAAACAGCATAGTGGGTGTTTGCACACAGGGGGTTTGGGGCTGTTTTTGTTTACCACAGCTTGCGGCCCAGGAATGTTGCAGGCGCCTCATCTGCTCCTCGATGCATTGTTAGCAGCAGCGGCCAAGATCGTGCTTTCTCCATCTGCGTCTGCCCCAAGTCCTGCGCCGCAAGCTGCGTTTTGCGAGCCAGTTCTGCTGCCCTCGTGCCTGTGTTTGCTGCCTCGGGGTCACTGTGCAGTGCAGTGCCGGACCTGGACTGATCCCGGGTGTGCTGGGGTGGGCTGGGGCTCTGCTTTATTTGGGGAACGTGCTGGATGAGGGCTCTGCAGATAGCCCTGGCCATTGCCTCATTTCTGCACGTGGCTCTCTGGGTTTCCCCAAGGTGAGAGGCTGCTGCAGCCATCGGACCCAGGCTGGCAGGCTCCGCTCCTGAGCATCCCCAAATGCAATTCTTGATGGGCAGACTCCCTCCCTGCAGTCTTGGCCAGACTGTCTGACATCCTGAGGCTCCTGCAAATCCTGTTTATTTACACAGGAGGTTTTGGTTTATGCGAATTGTTGTCTTTTAGTTGACCTTCTGTCAAGTTAGATCTCTTTATTAAAGCAGTTTTTATTGCAAATCGAATGTGTACTTAGAACACTTCTACCAGACCCATTATATAAAGTGAAAGGCAGAATAAACAGTGCTGCAGACCACAGGGAAGGGGGTGGGAGAGAGGGGGTCATAGGGAGAACATTGCTTCAGTGTTGGGAGGCTTGCTGAGGTTTCTTTTTTGTTACCAGGAAATTGCCATTTTGGAAAAAAAAAATCTTTTAAAGTTTTTTCTTTTGGTCTCTCTTGGTTTCTTTCTTATCCCTACAAAATCAGGCATGGGTTCAGGCATTGACTTAAAGGTTATACAGTCTAGTTTGAAGCCAGAGGTGTTTTCATTGGTTCACCTTGGGGGAATCAGAGTGCTGTAACCTGAAAGAGTGCTCTTTGCTGTCTGATAGTTAGCAATCTGCAGACCCTGCCCAGGAACTTAAAGTGCCAGGAAAATCACCTGAAAGGAAGGGGAAGATGTTCCAGCACAATAGGGTTTTCTTCTTGTTGCTGGGGTTCCTCAGCTCATGATTTGACTTGTCTACTGGTATCAAGGACGTTTAGGCCCTCCAGCCAGTGTCTGGAAAACTGCCGTATTGTGATTTGCCTTTGGCTTTGAAGTTCCTAAATACTTCTTAATGATAACCTGCTAAATTGGTTTTGACTCTGTTTTTATATTGGCGTTTCTTTCCTGGTCGTATAAAATCTTCTTAAGGAATAGTTCTCTGTGTTAGAATATTAGGAGATGTTCAGCATCTGTTTCTTATCAGCCATGGAGAGGCTAAAATGGAGCCTTTCCTGACAAAGCTAGGTTTGATCACAGTGCAAGGCAAAGAGATTGAGTCTGCAGCTGCCTTTGGTGGGTCTGGGGTGTCTCTGTGCATATATGTCATTTCTAGATCAAACCTGTTGCTCACCCTGTCTCCATCAGGAGCACATTTCAAATTACGTAAGTCAGTAAGCTTTTTCTTGTTAGGTTTAATTAGCAAGCGGCAATGAGACAAAAGGAAGTCTTGCCTTGCTGTTGCTAAAGTCACATTTCAGTAAGTAATTGAACACAAGCACAAAACCAGACCATCTCAGCTAAGTGATGGGAAGCCTTTCTTGGAAAGGGAAAGACTTTGACACTCAGGGCTTGTACCATTGCTGCACAGTACTTACACAAATGCCAAAAAGCAGGGATGCTCCTGAAGAGAGATGTTCCAGCCTGGTTCCTGCCTGGAGTGGCAGACAGGGGAGGATGCAGGTCAGGGTGCTCACATGAGGACCAGTTGAATGGAGGGACTTGATTGATCTCAGAGCTAACTTGGCAACCCAGTAAATACATAGAGGGACTGTGTGTGTGTCTGACATGAACACAGATCTGTATTTCATGTGGTCCTGCAGATGTTTGTGGGGTCCCAAGGGAAAGCGGTGCTGAGGAGGGAGGTGGCTGGAGGGCTTGGTCAGTTCATCTGGCTGGGTTACCCCAGTTTGTTGGGGTATGTGTGCTCTGTGCCCCACAGCCTCACTATTGTGGGTCCAAGCATGTGTGACCACTCGCTCAGCCCTCCAGTGAGTCCAGTGTTTGATCCAGCCACTCTCTTAAGTGTTAGCAGCTCCTGACAGAGGCTGCCTGCTCTGTCCTGCTTACTGTTTAATATCTAATTTCTGTCTGAAAATACTGCCTGAACCCTGCTATGACTCCTCTTTCCTGGTTTTACTCCTGTGCTGGTAGTTCCCTGGTGTTTCTAGGTCCATTCCCAGCTCTTACTGGGCAGCAATCCACAGGGAAGGAAGAGGTGGTGCCCTGTTAGGTGGAGGAGTGGGATAAAGGTCACTGACACGTGGAATGGTTTGTGTTGGAAGGGACCTTAAAGATGATCTAGTTCCACACCCCCTCCGCAGCATGGGCAGGGATGCCACCCACTACAGCAAGTTGCTCAGGGCACATCCAACCTGGCCTTGAGCACTTCCAGGGATGGGGCATCCACAGCTTCTCTAGACAGCCTGTTCCAGTGCCTCAGCATCCTCTGCATAAAGAATTTCCGCCTAAAATCTAATCTAAATCTCCCCTTTTTTCATTTAAAACTGTTCCCCCTTGTCCTGTCACTATCTGGCCGTCTGTAAAGTTGTTTTCCATCTTTTTTATAAGCCCCCTTTGAGTACTGAAAGGCTGCAGTGATGTTTCCCTCGAGCCTTCTCTTCTCCAGGCTGTAAAAAAGATGAGCCAAGGGAAAGCATTAGGAGAAGGAAGGTGAAGAACCCAACTGATAAGAAAGAGAGGAGAGCGGGCTCTGAAGGATCGATCTTACCAAATGCCAGGCCTTCCAGCGTGCCCATAGCTCTTCAAGTGTCAAAGACTCCTGAGTACAAAAGAAACTGAGAAAGTGAGGATCTGTCTGTATTTGTCTTGTTCCTGAGCAGTGTACTTACCACTGCTCTTGTCTGACTTCTTTCCAAACAAGATATTGATTCCATCTGGGACTTGAAAAATCATCTAGCACTTCTGCTGTCTCTTCTGATTTTGGCAGACTTAAGACTTTGATGGTCAGGAGGGGATGAGGTTGCTGCTGAAGTGCAGGAATGAGGAGATTCCAGTGCAGTTTCTGGTGACAAAGTTGGCCCTGTTTGGGTCCAGAGCAGCATGTGGGGCAGCTGCACAGCCATTAGCACTGTCAAGCATTACACCAATGCCAGTTGTTTGCTTTGGCGTTCTGGATATTCTTTTTCTGCCCCTTGCAAAACAGGGCTCTGGCGTGTTGGAAGGTGATTTTTGATAGCTGTTGTTGCACTGCTAAGTTGTGGGGGTTCTTTTTAAATTAATGCTGTGAGTCTGGAATTGATGTCATTTGTCTGGTGTTCCCTAATTTGCTCGCAAAAGCTTTGTCTTCCCAGCAAATATGTTCCCCTCTGGAGTTATCTAATTACAGGGGGGATAACAGAGAATGGTGGTGTATCTGGGGGGTTTTGGGGGTGAGTTGCTTTTTTTTTGTTTGTTTGCTTTCATGGTGGTTGTTCCTCCCGCATTACATTCCTGATGTGTCTGCCTGAGCCCTACTGTCAATTTTATGGCTTTTGGGCTTTGTATGGAAGTTGATAAGCTTGTCAAAGGGAGATGGGAGAAGGGGATGAGGTAGATCTATTTTTCAGCAGACTCTGTAGCGCTAAATGTCTGTTCTGTGTTTGAGAGGATCTCAGCACTGACCCAGGCTGCTGTGAAATGGGTAGTTTTGAAGGTTTTAGAGAAATGGAGGCTTGAAGATGAGATACTGAGCCCCAAAATAGCAAAGATTTTGGTTGCTTCTTTGGGAAGGAAGGTCTCTGATCTCTCATGACAGCAAAGTTATTAAGATTTGGCTGCTTAGATAAATTGAGATTTTGTCATCTTGGATTAATCATTTTGTCGCCATTCATCATCATCACCATGAACATGGGAATCTGCCCAGGTTCCTCCAAATCTCTCTGAAAGGGAAGCTGGACCTTGAGTATGAGTATGAGAAGGCAGTTGTTTGTTGCCAGAAGTCATCCAGAAGCTCAATACTCTGGAAAATCATACTGCTGGAATCTGGCACTTATTAACTCGAGTTACCCAGTACCTAGGATCTAGCCAAAGGGCTCTGGATGGCTGCCAAACTGAAATTACCAACCTGGGTGTCAGGCCTTGTTGGTTCCTTCTTGATAGCTTGAAATAGGAGCTTCCCAACAAGCATATGTGTGCCAGCCTCTTTTCTAGTCATATTTCTTCTTAGAGCTTTGTAAAGCGTTCGAGGTAATTATAGTACTTACTAATATTTATTCCGTTCTGAGCAATTATCTGAATGCGTTTATCTCCGGTGTGCTTTCAAAGTGCTCTGCCCCCTCTCACCATATCATTTCATCTCATCTCCCTGGCTCGGTGCTTTCTGCTCCTTCCCCTCTCATACAGTCCTTGGCCCTCAGCTTCTTCCACCCTCCTGAATGCGCTGTCAAGCTGTGCTTTCCTTTCCTGGAGGTTCCCATACCCCATCTTGCTGCTCTGCTGTCTAATCCCATTACGGAGGAGGGGTGTTTGCTCCGTCTTGCGGGGGATGATTGCTTAACCACCCTGCCAGGTGCTAAGGCGCTTTTCAAGGAAGGACATGGATACCAAGAGAAACTGGGCTGGCTTGGTGCTATCCCCCAGCTTTCTGCTGGCTGCATGTGGTCTGCAGACAATGTCTTGAGAGCTACTGCTGAAGGGTTTGACCTTTATGCCTGCAGTGTTATCCGGCGCCTACAGCAGGAGTCACAGCGTGCAAATTCCAGTGCTTTCCTCTGACTTGTGATATAATTGTAGGCAAGTCACTCTGTCTCCATTCTTGGCTCCTTAAGAGAGTGGCTTAAAAGGTGTCATGGGATTTTTGGGGGAGGACATACGCAGTGTTAGGGCTGAGGTCTTGCTTGCTGTCTGTAAGCAAGCAGGCTGCTTTTTTTCTTACACCTGGAAGAAAACGTAGCGTGGAAGAGATTGTTATGCCCTGATTGATTTCACTGGTGGTGTTAGAAAAAGAAGAGAATTGATTTTTACTTTGAGCTCTGTGGTGTTACTTACCTGCACAAACTCTCTTGCTTATCCCGTGTGAATGAGGGCTCTCCTTTAGGTTCGTGGGGCACAAGCCATGTGACTGCAGCGTAGAGCTGCTGTGATTCATCGCAGCCATCAGTGTTAGAGCAGCACAGTTAATCTGTGGGTCGCTGGCATGTTAGGAGCTGTTACGTCTAATCAGTCCCATGCCATGAGCTAGTTGGCAGTTAAATCTAATCTAGAGTGTGTAGCTGCCAAATGCTTCGAGTTTGCCAAGGGCTTACTCCTTTGTGCTGTAAATGAGTTGGACTTGAACAAGATCAGCTTCAGGTGCCTTTCTTGTGAATAGGACTCAGAGTTCAGCCTTGGATACCTGTACTGGAGAGGGGCAAAAGTTGTCCAGAGTCCAAAGGGCTATGAGGAGGGTGTAAATCTACCTGCTCATCTTCATATTTAGATATCAAAACACGGTTTTCTTATCTCACGTTGCTTTTTCTCCCACCTCTTGCCCTTGCCTAGATGTGAAGAGAGGTGTGTTCAGAGGTGACCTCTCAGGTACTGCCATCATCATTAGCATAGAGGGACCTTGTCTTGGTTCTTGTATGTGTTTAAGTCTTGCCTGAGATGGCTAGTTTTTCTTTTTATTTCCTAGTTTCGGCTGCTCTTACACCTCGTCCACTCTTCTTGAATTTTTCAGCTGTGCCTGCAGGGTCCCTCTGCAGATGCAGGTCAACTCCTTTCTCCACCATAGTGAGAGTTTTCCCATGATGTTTGAATTATATCTCCCTCCACTACTGAGAGTGGGAGAGGTGAGCTAAAAATTTGCCTTCAGTGTGGCTTGCTCTGCCTTTGTGGGGCAAGTCATGGGAGTTCACCCTGCTTACCTTTTAAATGGAATTACTTTATCATAAATGATGAACACTGCCAGTTGCTATGCACAATTGGATGCTGCAGGTTTACCTTATCTTAGGTGCTTCCAGGGAGCTTGGCAGGACCTTGGCTGCCCTATGGCCACCAAGTGAAGGAAAGGCAGCACTCACTGCAGTGGTTATTTTGATTTGTACCTGGTCCTGATGCTTGGGCTAATTTTTTTTTCAGTCTTTGCAGGGAAGAATGTGGCTGCAAGTGTGTGGTGGGAAGGAGGTTTGTTTCCTCTTGGAACAACGGGGAAAGCTATCTGAGACTGCCTTGAGCAGCATGGGGTAGTGTAGGGGAGGTGAGGGGCTGATCTCAAAGAGGTCTGTCACCTCTTCTCCAAAGCCTGTCCCTGTTAAGCTGTTACCACCTTTCTTCTGGCTCTCGTCTGGATCCCCTTGGTTTTTTAGCCTGGCTTGTTTTAGGGGAGGGTGTAGGGGTGAGAGGGGGTGAGTGTGAGGAAAGATTTGCTATGTGTCAAATGCCTAATAGCTGTTCTAGCAGATCCACTGGTATATGTTACTAAAAGCATCCTAATGATCTCAGTGTAATGGGTTTGAGCCTTGGAAGCCCTCTTGCTGGGAAGGGGATCCCAGGGCTTTGTGCATGACTCCTGGAGGGAGAGGGCTGGGTTCCTGGCAGCAGACAGGGCAGGCAGCAGGAGCTGCCTCAGAATCACAGAATCAATTACGCTGGAGTATGCCTTTGAGATCATCCGGTCCAACCTGTGACCAAACACCACCGTGTCAACCAGACCATGGCACTGAGTGCCACATCCAGTGGCATTTAGACACCTTTGGGGAGGTGACTCCACCACCTCCCTGGGCAGCGCATTCCAATGTTTAATCACCCTTTTTAGGATGATTCTTTAGGGTAGCCATCCCTCTGTGAGGAAGAGTCAGAGGGGAGCCATATGTGGGGCTTTGGTGTGGCAGAAAAATGCCTCAGTGGGAGGCTTGGCCAAGCACCAACTCCTGCTGTTACCTCAGAAATGTAGATTACCAGAGACTGCAGTTGTGTGGATGCCAACTGAGTCCCTAAAGAAGAGTAATCTGAGGAAAGGGTAATTTTCCTTACAGAGATATCTGGGTGTTGCTGGAAGAGGGAGATGCACAGCGGAGCGTGGCTGTAGCTGAGACCAGCAGCCTCTAAACCTGGCTGCTGGCAGCACATGTGGTAAAGTGCTGGGGAGTGTGGCCCCCACCCCAGCTGCTGGAGAAATACCCAGCTCTGCTGCTCCCATTCCTCTAACCACTGCTGTTCCTGAGGTGGCATCATGTAGCCTCCTCCTCTGGCGCTGGTGGTGGCTTGGAAGAGAAGTGGGCTGTTTCTCACCTGCAAAAAGATTACAGTAACAAGGGTCAGGTGAGAAAGGAGGGCTCATCAGTCCTGGAAGGTACCAGTGGAGTCATGAAGACCCCTGAGATAGGTGGGGATGATGATGAGGGGGTAGAAGTGAGGGTGGGAGACAGCAGGAGTCCAGTTTTCCAGTGGATGGGCAGATGTGAAAGAAATGCATGTACGTGATCCTAAAAGTGCTGCAGTAGAGATTCTCCATAGTTACTGGGGCGATCAGCATCATTTTCTAAATCATCCTCCGTATGTGGATGCGAATCTTGAGTGTGGGTAGGGTGAAGTGAGGCTTCTGGGGAAGTATGCTAGTGGGAGGCCAAAAATAAATTATCAAAAGACAGAATTGAGAAATTAACAAAGCTAAACGGATGTATGCAGCTCTAAGAAAAGGGTGTCGTATTTGAAATCATATTTTTGAAAATCCATTTGCTTAGTCATCTTACAGATAACTTAGCTATTTTTGCCTTCTTTGCTCTGATGACACTTCACTGTCGATATAATAGGTTTAGCATCTGCATTCTTTTCTAGTGTAAAGGGAAAATATATCTGCTAATTTTGAGTTGGCTTCGTAGAATTGCTTTACCTCTTGGCTGTGAAATAAATAAGATAGTGGTCTTAAAACTATTTTAAAGGAGAATAGTTGGCATTATTTTCCTTCTAACCCCTCTTTTTAACCCGTCTGCCATGTCTGCAATCAAATTTGAATAGAGAATGTGTACCCTTGCTATTTCATGTGTAATAATAACTGTGCCCTCAACTGCTCCAGACATTAAAGTGGTGATGTTTGGGTTCAGCACAGTAATCTACTGGGGAATGAATGCAAGATCAAGGGCATTTGCAGGTTTTTATTTCTTTGTGTTTGCAGGGGCTGTGGCACTGCTAGCGGGTTGCTCACAAATGGTGTTTTAGATTACCTCTTTTGCAGGCAGCAAGATTTGCATCTTGCCATTCCTATTTGATCTGCAAGTGGTGATGAGCGCTGTATACTTGAATTCACGTTTTCTGAGTAGCAGTCTGCAATCATTAGGGCAGCTCTTAGACCCCAGAGGCTTTTGCCATGTTTTCATCCTGTTTCAGTAACCGTGTCTCTTGTTATCTTGTTCCTGAATATTTTCTCTAGTAAGAGGACGCTGTTTGTTGCAGCTGTTAAACCTCAAATGTCTTGAATCTCCCTTAGGGAAGAGAGGGGAGAGTTCCTGAGGTTTCTGTGTAAGTAGACTATAGAAACACCTACATGTCTTTCCCAAGTATACAGCCAGGAGGTATTACTGGTGCTGTCCTAACCAGCTGATGGAATCTGGCTGGTTCAGCCTGTGATTCTTCCCTCTTGCTGGCTTGCTATGTTGAAGGAGTTTAGTAATGAAACAGGAATAACAGGGATTCTTCTTTCTTTCTTTTTTTTTTTTTTTTTTTTTTTTTTTTTTTTTCTTTTTGGCATGCAGTGGTACTGGATGGCTCTGGTTGCTTTTGTCAGAGCAGCGTAGCTAGGAGGTGTCAAAGGAAATTATGGATGTTTGTTCGGTTTCCTGGCTGGATATACCATGTGGGTTTTGGAGAAATGTGCATTGAATAAACATTGGGTAAATCTCCTAGGACTAGCACCGCCTGGGAGCAGTGTTGGGAGCTGTGTTTATCTTCATGGCAGGATTTAAAAAGAAACGTTCGTATGAGAAGAGTTTTGCGCCCTGTATTTGGTTCCCATCGGTTCAGTGATTTGTAATGTTCTTCCGTCTGTTCCCTTTAAAGCCAGCTGGCCAACCTTAGGAGAGGATTATCTGAGTAAAACTCTCCAAAGCCTGTATTGCCATCAGAATTCTTGCTTTCCCCCTCTTTCACAGTGCCGGAGGCTAACCTGAGCCCAGGCATGGCCATTGCCGCATTTAAAATGTTGGGGCCAGCCCTTGGGATTGCTGGAGCCCTTTGGGAGACAGGTTGTGCCCCATTTGTGCCCTTCCCTGGGTGGCTGTGGGTGACAGGGCATGGCCCGGGCAGAGGCAGTGGGCACAGACACTGCCAGGAGGGGTGGGAGTTCTGTCCCAGGAGGTGACAGCTTGGCGCCTTTACCCGGAGTGGCCTGGCCTGAGATGGGAATCTGAGGCAGTGTGTGCCATGGTCCCCTTCCCCTGCTGCTCCCACAGGTCATCCTCCCTTCCTCTGGGACCAGGGGACCCGGGGGATGCTGTGGTGGCAGGAAGCCCTGAGCAAGTGCCATGTGCCCCAGGGCCTGGCGGGGAGCAGGCGGCTGTGTGGGCATGGGCACACCTTCCCAGCCAGGGACAGCCTGGCTTTTGTGTGCCTTGGGACATTGACCAGGAGCAGCCGAGTGCCTGTGGTGCCCAAGCCTTGCGTCACAAGCTTGTGCAGGACATGTAATATTGCCTTCATCTCGGGAGGTGACATTTCCCAGCTGCTGCAGGCAGGTACTCAAAAGGGAGTCGGTGCTACCAGTGTCAACCCTCACCACCTGCAGACTGCTTCCGGGAGGTGAGGAGGGGAATGGCCTCAGCAGCTTCTTTGGGATTGCTGTCCCAGCTTCCTGGCCCTCCTTTCTCCCTGTCTCTGTGCTGGTCTCCTCCAGCTCTATCAGTCCCCGACAGATCTGGAGCGTGTGTGGTGTTTTGGTGCAGCTGCTCTATCTGTTCAACTTGCATCAGTTGGTCTCTGTTAAGGCTTATAATCAGTGTAAAATCTCTGGGGTGCAGCTATTTACAGAAAAAAAAACCAACCCACTGCACCCTTCCAGACTTGCATCAAACAAGAGTTTTATTCTCATTAATTGAATTCCTCTAGAGTCTGATAACTTGGGCATGTTGAAATCAGATAAATAAAACCCTCCCTCCCTGGTAGCTGTGTAAGCCTTTCCTTAACTCCCTGATCAGAGGGGACTAGGCTTTGCTAAGTAAGTAACTGAAGATGAAAACTTCTGCATACATCTGCTCATTGGGGAGTGTAGGCAGGAGGATGCTCAGTGTAGTGTATCAGCAGAGGAAAGATTTACCTCATCCCCCACCCTTCCTTTTCTCAGTTGATCAGGAAAGATTTTTTGTTTAGTGACAACTGCTGTTTAGTCACCCTCAAACACATCGTCTGTGTCTAGAAGCTGGGACTCTGCTCTCTTTCAGACCTTCAGACAAACCTGCAGCCCTACAAAGTGGCAAGTCTGCTCTTGCTGAAGTCAGGGTGTATCGCCTTTGGAGCATCTCTCAGGCCGTGCTGCCCCATCTCATCTCATGGATAACGAGATGCGTTGCTCTGGGAGGCAGAAGGGCGTTTGGACTGGTGCCCGAGGTGTGGTGTTGCTGAGCTGATTCTGTAATCCTGAAAAAATCCAACTTGCAGCTTTTCCCAGACTCCATACATCAAATGAGACTTGCAGTCATTAAGGTCATGTCCCTTTCTCTGTTGCACCTCTCGTGGGTAGTTCCTGCCTTGGTGCTGAGGGCTGAGGCTCCTCTTGTTCAGCAGATGCTGTTGCTTTGTCCAGAATTGTTCCTCCCTGTGCCTGGGTCACCCATGCCGTAATGAGGTACCTGGCTTGCCAGCCAGGCTTCTGCACGTCTTGATTTTCAGCCAGCCCTGCTCCTCCCCTTCAGGGTCTTTCTGTTTTTCTCCTCCCCTGCCACTCCTGGTGCTGCTTTTTTTGTACACCCTGAACTTGGATTTCCCCCACTCCTCTTATCAGTATTTCTGCCCTATAGCTGTTTCCACCACTGACACAGTGTCATCTCCTCCTATCCCCAGGACACTTTTCCCACCCTCTCTCCCATCTCCAGCCCCACCATCTGCTGCTTCATCTCCTGCTGTCATGCAATGGTGTGAGGCTGGCTTGAGTCCTCTGACCACACTGACCTCCCCATCTCAGAGTTTGGCCTCCTCCCTCTCTGCTTGTCCCTTGTAAACAGTTTTAACTTTTACTTTACTGAATGCTGCTAGTTATATTCCCCCCAAACTTGAATAGCCCCTTCTCCACCTTCAGATTTGCCTCTCAAACTGTAACAACTTTATGAAGAGAACTGGCATACAAATGAGGGTCTGTCTATACCTCTCGGTTTGCTCTGTCCTGCTTTCCTTCTCCATGTTTTTCACAAAGGTAGAATTTCTAACCTTTTTGTTTAAGGGTCCCAGTTAATTTTCCCTTGTCTTTATCCCTTGTTTTCCTACTCATAGCCTCTCTCCCTCAATGCAAAGCTGCTTTATCCCCTCCTCCTCCAGCAGCTGCTGTGTGCTCCACAAGCCCCATGGGATGCTCTGTCTGGAGCTTTTGCCTCCCAGCTCTCAGCCAGTTTAGTCTGTCTCTGTGATTTACTTTGCAAGGGCTTTCTGAATAGCCCCCACTGCTCTACATCTCGGTTGTGATCAAAAGTTATCTTTCTTGACTTTGTAATTGACCTTGCAATAATCAGTTTTGGTCTCCTCCTGGAGAGATTTCCTCCAAGCTCTGTTGTCTTTGTGTTCTTCTGCCTCTCTGACAGAGCTTTATTTATGACCTCATGAGTTTACTCTGTATACCAGCTTCAGGGTTTGTTTTTGTGTGGCTACAAGGGGTCTTTTCTATGACCCTGTCCACCTCTTCCTACAGTCCCTGCCTCTTTGTAATTTTGTCCACTCATAAAAAATTGACTGGCCCCTCTCTGCTGATGTTACAAGCTCATATTTCTGTTCAATTCAAAATTTTAACCTCTGTCTCTGGTGCTTACTTACATGCGTGTGCACACACCTGAGTCTTTCTGCTTAAGGAATATAAGCTGCAGCATTTCCTATCCATCTCTGCCTCTGAAATTTGTTCAGGTTTTTTGTTGTCTGCTGATTCCCCTGAACTCTCAAATTAGTTCCTCCTCCTCTGCTGTGCCAAATGCAAGATGCGTGTCTTCCCTTTTAAAGCCCTTCTTAGCCTTGTTCTACCTTGTCTTTTTAGTGCCTCTTCCCTCTGTGGTTTTTGATTCCCAGCTTCTGCCTCTCATTGTGTTTCCTCAGGCTGGGTTCTCAGAGAAAGAGGGCTTATCTGATCATGCTGCCTCTGCCACCCCTTTCCGGATAACCTGGAAGCCCTTTGGCCAATTTTACGCAAATTTGACAGGAGTAGAAAGCTTGGAAGCAAACGAGTTCCTGCAAGCCTTGTGAAGAGTAGGTAGCTGAGTCAGGGCAGTGACAGGGGACTGAAGGAGACCCTTTTCTTCAAGGGCTTCAGCAGTGCCTCCAAATGACTGTGCCAGCTGCAGGAGAAGCTCCAGCTGGAGCTTGCTGTCAAGTCATTAGTCTCAGAGACAGCCTTCCTCCTGAAGGCAAGGGAAGCTAGGCTTCATTAAGTCTCCTGCTCTTAGGGTTGTTTGCTGAAAGTGGTGGCTTGGAACCCTTTTATTTTCCTCTGTGTGATGGGGAGTAACCTGCAGAGAGCACCTGCAGCACTGCTTCACCTGCTGGCTCACCACAAAGCCTGTCAGAGACCTGCCGTCAGGGTGCCCCAGCAGAGAGGGACCTGGGCACTTCTCACAGGCTGCCCTGCTCCCCTTCCCTGCCCTCTCTTCACACATCTGCTGGCTGTCTCACAGTGTGGCTGAGCTGGTGGAATATCCCAGCTGCTGATTAAAAGGGTTGTTTGCCCCTGTCCCCCAAAGAAAAAAAAGCATTCCTGTGCTCTTAGTGAAAACAAGTAACTCTTTCCTTGGGTCATTCTTTTTTTCAGCTTGTGTGGAAGGTCAAGCATGGGGAGAGGAGTGTGTGTATGTTGCTAGGAATAAAGTGAGTGGGAAGGCAAGACTGCTTTTTTGCCATGGCAGCTGGTACCTAGATCAGTTTAACTGCATTGTGAAACCACATTTTTAAACTGAATCTCCTGGGATGAGGGTGTTTTTACCACCTTTTCCCTGTAGGGGAGCTGGTGCAGTGAGGCTGCTCTGAGTAGGTGCTTATTGCTGAGCTGAGGTAACAGTCTACAGCAGTGGTGAATTAATGGAATCCTTTTGGAGTGTCTTTCACAGAACGGTTGAGGGTGGAAGGGACCTCTGCAGGTTATCTGGTTCAAGCACCCTGCTCAAGAAGCACTGCCTAGAGCAGGTTGCTCAGGACCATGTCCAGACAGCTCTTGAATACCTCCAGGGATGGAGACTCCACAATCTCTTCGGGCAACCTGTGCCAGTGTGCAGTTACCCCTCACAGCAGTGGGTTGGGTTTTGTTTGTTTTTTCAGCATAAAAAGTGTTTTCCTGTGCTTTCCAGCTGGTCAGTTCCCCCTGGTGCACGGGCTTGTTCCTCCTCAGGGAGGAGAATCACATCTGATTGTCCTTACTCAGTGATAGTAGTGCTGTGCTTAGAGAGAATGACTGTACCTTTCTCCCTCCCAGCCTGGAAGAAATAGTAACATAAATGCTTCTACATCCTCTTTTTTTTGTTTTGTTTTCTTCTATTTTCCTTTCCAGATGCCAGAAAGATCCTGT
Source organism: Entomyzon cyanotis (assembly GCA_024500445.1). Taxonomy (NCBI): domain Eukaryota; kingdom Metazoa; phylum Chordata; class Aves; order Passeriformes; family Meliphagidae; genus Entomyzon; species Entomyzon cyanotis. The sequence goes on along the minus strand of JAKEPQ010000755.1, from coordinate 2,527,301 downwards.
CCTCCCATTTGAAATGAGAGCCTTGGTAGTTTGGTGACAACTGCTGATAGTCTGTGTGGCATGTCAAACTAATAAATTATAGTGCATGCAGACAAGGAGTTGTAACATCTTAATTAGCAATAAGAGGCAGCAGGTAGCAGAAGAATCTCCCTGGATCCTTGTCTGTCTTTCAGGGATGCTGTCTGACTGAGTCACAGAAGTTTGAGAGGCAGCATCCTGCTGCTGCTTGGTGAACAGGGAAGAATCTGGATGAATATGTGGGGAGGAAATGGAAACTGTCTGCTGTTACATGGCTATACTGCATATTCTTGTGATCCTTTATGGTGGGGTGGGGTAACTATCTTTGAGAAATGCATGCTTTTAGCCAGTACACTTGGCTTTGGGGATAAGTCAATTTGCTGTTTACCTGAATGCCCTTTCTGCTGAAGAAGTACAAAATGGCAGCTTTGCCTTGCAGATTGAATGTTCTCTCATGCTCATGGCCATGGCTGAGGGGCACAAATGTTTCTTTAGCATGCCAGAAGGAAGAGGGAGAGATTGCCCTTGGCTGCATTCTTGTCTAGATATTACACTTCGGAACTTTTTTTTCGTGTTATTTCTACAGAGCTGTGTGCTCCAAAGGAGGTGGGGAGCAGGTGCAGACCTGTGCCTAGGGATACAGCTGGAGTGCTGGAGGAATGGTGTGCTCTGGGAGGTAGCAAAGGACATGCAGCAGGGCAGTTTGTCATCAGCTCTTCCAGCCTGTCAATATTTAACAGATTGTTGTTAAGTTTCTCTCTCTAGAAGGTAATCAATTCGAGGTTAAGCAGTTAATAAATGGCTGCCTGTGGCTTCCAATTTGGAGGTTGAAAAGGAGATGCTCTAGCCCTGCCTGGAAGAACAAAGATGCAAGTGAAGGTCGTAGGGAAAATAAGGATGCTGAACTCCTAAATGTCATCCTTACCAAAGTAGGGGAAAATCTGGAGTCACTTGGAGCAAAGGGAAAGGAAGGAAACCAAATAAGCAACTTCAAGAAGTATGGAAAGATGGGCCAAAACACTGGTGTTTCTCTTTGGAGATGGAGGGAGGCACTTGCATAGTCTGTCCTTCCTCCCTGTGTTTTAAATAAAGAGAACAAGAAGCTTTGTTTTTCTTTTGGAAAAATAAATTTGAAGGAAGGTAAGAAACCAGGCTCTCCATGCATCTGAAGTGTTTTAAGAGATCTCCTCATGAAAGAGAGGGAATTCCTTTAATGAAAGGCTGGATAGTAAATGCTGTTCCCTTTTGGCAAGGGTAATGTGAAGGTGAGATTTGGGATTCTACACTCTTTTCTCCTGGGAGAGTATTTTAAGCATCTGGGTTATTACGAGGTGAATTACAGCAATAATAGGGACATTCTGTTTTTTGATATTGGTACGGATTGCAGAGCATGCAGGAGAACGAAGGAAGAAGTGTGACATTAAAACGTTATTGACTGTGAAGCAAAATGAAGTTTCTTACTGTCTGAGAGTGAGTGATAGCACGGGGAATGATGTTTGACGATTCTTAGAGTGACCCTGAATGTTGTACGTGTAGGACTTGAAGACTAAAGAAGGATAATAAAAAGAAATACAGGGGCTGCAGGGCATAATGAACTATGTCAGAAATTTCCTACCTAGCTCTGATGCTCAAAACAATTTCATTTCAACCCCTCCTCTTGACAGGCTGGGAGTACAAACCATCTAAGAGTTCAGCAGTCCAAAATGCGTGTTGGTGCTTCATAGCCTTGGTACTGGAATGGCAATGCTGAATCCTTTAGAGGTCTGGGAGCAGTACTAGAGACACCAGGGTAAATGGTGTGTCCTCACATGTATTGTAAGAGCCAAAAGAACAGAAGAAAAAGCACACATAGGAATCTTAGGAGACTTCGCTTTTTGTGCAGGTTTGCACTAAATCTTACAGGGAGTACTTGTGGTGACAGTTTCAAAACTCAGGCTGGGAAGGTAGTAATGGAGCCATCACTGCTTTTCATTGGAAAATATAAAAGTAGGCATTGCCTTGGGCATTCCAGCAGACCACTGTAAATGCTGCTGTGTATTGTAGTGCTTAACCAGACCTGGAACCAGCAGCAGTGATACAAGTCACTAGGGCATGGGAGGAAGAAGAACTGTAAGGAAGAAGAAACTCCTGAGGATAAGGCACCAGGAGCAGTGCAAGTTAGAAGTACTGCGTGGGCAATCCAACACTTCCTGCCTGCATACTCCCAATATAAGCATAATCTGCCAGGGAGCTTCTGCTCGTGTGTTCTTCCCATAATGATAAGGGTAACGATGGTGCAGTATGAGAAGAACATGCTGATCTCAAAGATGGAAAAGGGCTGCAAAGGTCATGTTCTGACCTTGGAGGAAGAGAAACAGTTGATTAAATGATTCACAGGACAAGCTCTACGTTAAGTACAGAAAAGAGCCTGTAGTGCTGCTGGAGCTCTGTGCCATTCTGTGGCGTTGGACAAAACTTTGGTGAATACAAGGATTGCAGGTTATAAGGGATTCTTTTTCTCTGCATCTTTGCAGGAAAACAGTAAAACTGCAGTAAGCAGTGGGTGTGTTGCACAAAGAATCTGAACCAGCAGGACAGTCAGCTCAGTCCCTCGTGGACCAGCATGTGGTGTTACTCACCTTTTACATCAAGTACATCTTGTGCCACCAGCTCCTTCAAAGCCCATGTGAAGTAAGGAGGCTGAGCACCACGAGCTCCAGAGCTCAGGGATGTGTGCAGCCTGTCTCAGCCATCCTCCTTCCTTTGGTTTTTATGGGTATTCCTCTTTCTTCTGACCACAGGCGTGGCTGGCTGGCTTCTGGACGCTGAGCTTTGTGACTTTTCAAAGGAAAGCTGTACTAGATTAAAGAGTAGTTTCAGGCTTCAGTGCAGCAAAGTAACTTTAAATACAGTTTTGGGTGGGATGATTGAGAATGATAGAACTGTAAGAGCAGGGAGATCTTGTGTCGTGCATCCCCTGGGGCAGGTTCATCTCTGCCTTATGGTATCCTTGAAGAAAGGAAATGTCTATTAGAGGAAGCTGTAGTGTGAGATGCCCGAGTCTCACAAAGCAGTCTGTCTGGTGCCTCACTTTCCTAGCTTGTGGGAAATGGAGCATTTAGCAAGCTCCCATGACCAGCCTGAATCTCTGCTTTTCAAGTCCAAGCTTATTGTTCCTTGTCTTCTCAGTGTCCAACGTAGATAACAAATTATTCTTTCATCCTTTCAGCATTTTTAGAAGTTTAAAGGTTGTAGTAATACAGATGATCTGTGGCTCAAGAATATGCTGTTCCAAGGTGGTGTTAAAATGAGAATATTTTAACGTGCCTAATTGTAGACACGAGGAAGGAGCAGTTACAGGAATGTGACATCCAAATAGGATGTAGTTTGCCTAAAAAGGGGGGGGGGGGGGGAATCACAAGGGCAGATCACATTTCACACTGTGCATCTGCAGAATACCAATGCCATTCTGGGGAAAATAAGGAAGTCTTCTGTCAATATAAGGGCCAGATCTGAGAAGAACCAAAGGATGCAAAACAGCTCTGATCTTGGCGAGGGGGTTGGATGTCTGACTGGATGTACAATTATAGCAGAGGTACAAGACCTCCTTTACAGTCAGAACTGGGGAAGCTAGTCACAGGCCACAGCAATCGGTGGTGATTAAAAGAAATGTCATCTCTTTCATATTTATTGAAAACATTTTTCTTAAAAGACAGTAAACATCTGCTGTGGAAGTGAGTGGCTGTGAGACGGAGCAGCGAGCAAAGATGAGGGAAGGCAGTGGTGTTGGAAGAACAAAGAGCTTCATTGGCAGCTCCTGTCTGGTTTGCCCATGCTTTGATATTTCCCAACTGATTGTGAGATTTCCATACCAATTGTTGTATGAGTTGCTCCTGGCTGACCTCGCCACTTAGCCATCCTTAGTTGGCACAGCAGTGGGAGGAATTTGAATGAGCAATGAATAGCTTTTTGAGTTGGTTTAGGAAAGACAGTCCATGTGGTGGGATGGTGGCAGGAGGAGGACAAGGGATCAGGCATCCTTCTGGTTGCACCATTCAAACATTAAAGTAAAAGGGTGGAGGATAGGGACAGAGCTGCTCTGCAGGTGGCTCCAGGCAGCCTTTCAGTACACTGAGCTCTCTTGGCATGACCAAAAGTACACCAAGCAAAATACTGTATCTTCTCAGAATGAGGCTTTACAGTATTGGGGAAATGGGGGGGTTTACCACATGTTTTCTTCTGATAGCATTGTTTTTTTCCTTCTGGCAGCAGGTTGCAGTATATGGAGATTGCTCCTGCTGTGACTCATTTATGCAAAAATTAAGCTCAAACCTAATTTTTATTTGTGTGCCTTAACAGGAGACTTCACAGAACAGCAGGTATGTGTTGCTAAAAGATTGTCCATGTTTTGGTGTTGCCTGGTAGGGCAGAGTCTCCCTCAGAGATTTTATTAGTCTTCAGCCCATGGGAAAAATAAATGATAGCTGCTTGGGGAAGTGTTCTCAGTAGCTGGACAATGGTGAGCTTGGAAGAGCTTTCTTGAAATTAATTACTCTTTTGTGGGTATCATCCCTGCTGTGGAGTCCAGAAAAAAGTCAGGGACTGAGTGATGGGCTGGTTTTGGCAAGAGCTGTCTGCATCCTCCGTGGGTGACTGAAGGGAGAGAGGAATTGCCATCCCCTGGGAGACCTCATGCATAAATGAGACTGAAAATTAACCCAAATTAGGGTGAAATTTGAGCTTGGAGGATGTTAACTGTCCCTGAGTAATTCACTGGAAGCAAAGGCTTGTGCAGGGCTCAGTGCTCCTGCTTTGGGGCAGGGGAGTGGGAACACTGAGGAGGGGCAGTGGCACAGCCTGCAGGACATGGGGAACAGCAGGACACTGGGAATAGCAGGACACAGGGAACAGCGGGAGGAAGTCTGCTGGCACTTCCCCCACCTCAGACAGCACCATCCTGTGTGTTGGAGCACAAGGGCCAGCCGGGTGGTCAGCCTGGGCCCCTGCAGGAGGGCAGCAGTGGCCACAGCCTGTGGTGCACTTGCACCTGCTCTTGGGTTGAGCTTGCCCAGAGCATCTCTCAAGCTTGGAAGGAGATGCCATAGCCTAACTGCATTTTAGCACTTATTTCTGAATTGTCTTCGTTACTGGGGACTTTCTGCCAGGTCCTGTGGTCTGCCACAGATGCTGATTTGTCACAGCCAAATAGGATTTATGCACGCTCCCCTTCCCTTCCCTGCATAGGGGCACAAGCTCCCACATCAGTTCTAAGGATGTTTTGAGAGAACCAATTCAGCTGTCTGTGTTCAGAGCAGAAATAATAATGCTCTTAGAGAAGCTGAAATGGTACCTTTTTTAGCTTCTGCTGTAGTATAACCAATGCATAGTCTACAGACTAGATGTGACCCACATGGTTGAAGAGTACAGTCTGCAATGACATGGGTTGTGAAGGGGCATGAGGACAGCTGTACCAGTTCAGAGTAAATCCTGCACCTTGCTCAGCATCATGCCTCAAAAATCTGTAGGCAGGCAGCTGTACAATTGTAGCTTGTTTAGGGGGCCTTCCAAACCTGATGTGATTTACCTATTTAGTAGCCCTGTTTCAAGTGCCCTCTTTCAAGTGCTTGTCCCATTGGTATTTGGACCCATGTAAACTTTTTTCCATACCCTCAGTATCCTTTGGCAAGGGCATCCAGAGGTCTATTCTGTGCAGCTGCAAGAACTGCCTCACTTGTTATAAATCTGGGTGTGTCCAGTTTTGGTTAACAGCCCTTGGTTTTTAAACTAGGAGAGATGATAAATGGTCAAATTCTTGACCATCCTTGCCATGGTATATATATTTGTGAAAACACCTTTACCAGATCCCCTTCAAGTCACCTTTTTTTTTTCCCCAGACTCCATTATTTCTGACAGCAAAGCCATTCCCTGGTGTTTATCATTGTTGTTGCTCTTCTCTTGACACTTTCTCAGGGGCACCTGTAAGTTGAACAAACAATAGCAACAACAACAAAACCCAGATGTGTGCTGTGTATTTGTGAAGGGTGAAGGATCTCTTTGGAAATGTTTTCTGTCTAATAACTGTAGTCAAAGGCACAAAGAAATTTTTAAAGGAAATTTAGGATTAGTATTGTCAGTTATTGACAAATGGTACTTTAGAGCTTCTCAGTGAAGGAAAACTGCTGTAAAGCTGCAGGGGTGGAAATATCCCCTCAAACTATGTAATCCGTTTGGTGTTCAGCACTGTTAGCCCTGTGCTTTTAGAAGATATGGAAAAATATCAAGACTTTTTTAGTTGCTCTCTAGTGATTAGAGACCCCAGATAATACTCATGAAAGTTCAAGTTTTTCCTTTAGATTAAAGGACTACGGGCAGTGATTATTGATATCTAAGGTAACTTGGTGCAGCTGCTGTAGTGCCTTTGGATGTGGTGCAGACATAACCCATACAGTCCGAGATGGGAGAATGTTTGTGCAAGAGGCTCTTCATCATTCTGTCATGAGTTTTTATTTATTCTTTTGATCCGTCAGTGCTGTGGCAGTTTCTGTGTGCTCAGGTATCCTTTCTTTCATTACACCCACCTGTCCTTTGCAATAAGCCTTGAGTCAACGTTCTCAGCTAAAATTTGCATGCTTGTTCTTCTGAAAGGGACATGAATGTCCACTTCCTTCCCAGAGTGTAAGTGGATGGCATTTTTTGAAATGGGACATCTTCAAAGTACTTCAGATCAGACACCTGAAATGACCAGTTGCGTGTGGAGAACCTGAGCTCTGAGCTCTGTGTGTGTCTCTGTGGAAAGGTCAGATCTTGCTGTAGTTGTCTGAGATTGCTGTGAGGGTACAGATTTTGCAGAGACACAGTGTACTCAGCAGCTGAGCTACAGCACTGCTGGGTGAGATGCCTGGCTGGCAGGGGTACTTGATGCTCCTTTCTTTCTTGGAGAGGCATTGAAATCCTCGCTGTGATGTGACAAGGGAAACTTAAATGACTGTGCAACTCTGACATTGCATTTTTCTCTTTCCTTTCCCTGGCTTTTCAGAGCTGTTTCCCATGACATTTGCAGTGGCCCTGGAGCCTGCTGGGCGGGCTGGCACAGGGGAGGTGCAGGGACTGGACATCTGAGGTTCCTGGGTCCTGCACTGTCACTTGCTGCTTGAGTCTGCTAACCTGACTGCACTGTCCCCTCTTGCCACTGCTCTTACCCCGAGCACCTCCAGGGCCTGGGAGATGGGTAAGCTGAGAGCTGCCTGGCTGTTGTTTGCCTTGCTCCTAGCTCAAAAGGCTGGCAAGAACAGCCCTGATCTGTAGGGCATAAGGATCAGGGAATGGCTTCCTCCTGATCGCATGGGATTTTGCTGTCTTTTGGAAAAAAACAGATGCACAAACCTATAATTTCTTATTAATTTTAAAGTAGCACTTGGCTCGCTCCCTCCTCCCTATCAGCCCTTGTGTTGTCAGTAAATTATATTGGATTTGCAATTAAAAACCAGCTGTGCCAGTGGAGTACCAGCCAAATGCCACCATCACTGTCTCCTGGGTGTCCTAGGGAAGGTGTGGAGCACACAGCTCCTCCTGCAGTGAGCTCTTCTCTCACTTCAAGAGGAAATGATAAGAGTTTAAAATGGGATCTCAGACATGTTATTTTTGTTAATCAGAGTTCTTGCTTGCTAAGAAATGCAGTTCTTTTCTTAATACTGTGTATTGTGGATGTAGCAATTCCCAGAGCTCAAAAAATGCCAAACATCATGCAAAAAGTAACTGTTTGAGGAGAACTTGTACTGGTGGATGTTTGCCTCGGGCTGATTGTTTTTCTACTTTCCTTTCTTGATTAAAATAGTTTTGGAGAAATATTTCTGCTTCTGCTGTTCGGGATTTTTTTTTAAGTGTTGAAAGTTTTTGTGCCTGGCTGTGTTGGAGCAGGAGTTTGCAGCCAGGCACAGGGAACAGCACTATGAATGTGCTGCTCTCTGGAGACCCAGCCTGTTCATCCAACATCTGAGCCTTTGTGCCTCACCTTCTGGGACAGCAACCAGAGGTTGCAAGCTGTTACAAACCCTGACTGTTTTGTCTTCTATCCATGCTGAAGCTGGGCAGGACTTTTTCTGAGCTGTCTTCTTCTGCCCCTCAGTTTCTTCAGCTCCTGGGGCCAGAATGGGAACCAAGGAGCTCTTTGGCTCTTAACTCTCTCCCTTTTGGCTGCATTGGCAAGGCGCAGCAATCAGTGCAAGAGGGAATAGAAGAGGAGGAATGTAGAAAGTGGGTCTGTTCTGCACCTAGAGGAGGACTCCAGGTTGTAGGGTTGCTGGCAAGGTCCTAAAAACCCCTGGCAAGAGAAGAAGGAAGCCCATGTTAGTGCTGGCCATGAGGGTGGTGAGATTTGACATCTACCAAAAATCTGTGCTGTGGGTCCCCGAGGTGGTGATCTTCCAGCGAGTTTTGGAATACCCATACCCGTCTCCGATAAAATCATATTTTTCAACTAGATAGTTGGAAAATTCCTATGTAAAAAATCTAGCACCATGCTAAAAGGCAGCTAAACAAAGTTGTGCACTTAGCTCAGAAATACCTGAATGAGTGTTGTGTGTGCAACTTTTAATTCCTACCACTGTGTGTTTGCCTTGTGGTTCAATTTTAATTGTCATTGCAGGTGGGATATCTGTATGCTGTAACAAGGCTACGTGTGTGTACAAAAATCGGATTATGACCTGTCTTTAGGTGTGTAATACAGATTTTGTCCTTTCTGCTGCTTTGAAAACAGCACACTTCAAAGGCTGTAATATTTGCTTTGTCCTTTGGCCTTTGTGGGGTGAGAGAAGAGGCTGTCTGCCTTAGATGTGGTGGTTGTCTTTAGCAGTATCTTCCCCCAGCATGAAGAGATTGGTACAGCAAACAGTGGGGGAGTGTTTGCCTCTGTTGTTCCTGTCCCTGTTTGTTTCAAATGTGCTAGCTTTCCCTGTCCTCCCCTTAAATCACATTATTTCATAAAGAGTAAAAAGAAACATAATTTGGAGCAGCAGCAAGCTGAGCCCAAGTTAATAGTTTGAATTGCACTCCATCTGTTCAGCTGCATGCCCTGATGGATGTGCTGAACCCATTTTTCACAATTTGTTTTAAGCTGCTAAGAACCATCCCTCCTGGCTCCAGTCCAGACTGGCTGTGGAGAAGAACTTCCTATCTGGACATCGATGTCCAGAGGGCGGGATTGAATCAATAAACCCCAGATTCAAGTCTGCCTCTTCACCTGCAAGATGTCCATTTTTGAAAGGTTAAATTCTTCTCTGGACTTGAGCATTGTTATTGAAAATTAAAGGAGGGGGGAACCCCTAACATACACACGCACGGAGAGGATGAAATTTGCAAACGTGATTATGCAGGACCTGCTTTAAATCGGCTTATTGCTGTTTTATGATGGCAAGCAAGCAGTCACAGAAGCCAGGGTGATTGGCCTTGCCATGTGTGCATGCTGCTGGTAACTCAATAACCTATGAACACCCACCGTGGTCTCCAGACCTCCAGCCTTTGATGTAGCAACAAACAAGATAGATTGCTGTAATTTATCTCGCCCCTGGAGGGCTGTGCTGGTAATGTGCCATGAGCCCAAGGGCCAGCCATCCATAATCTGTGTAAAAATCCAGCGGATCGCAGTCGCCGTGCTGTGGGGCTGTCTTTGTTTTGTGCTGCACGCGTTTGTGTGTGTACAGTGCACGGCACTGGGGCCTGACTTAGCCGCCAGGGGCAGTGAGCTTTGGTGTAATATGCCCACTCCCTCCATTAACTTTAATTGGTTTTGTTATGTACTATATACACACCTTTCTAATAGACTTCGGAAGGCAGTGCCGGAAACCTGGTACTTCTCTGTGTGCCTTTACACGTGTAAGAGAGAATGGAGAAGGTGTGCTGAATTTGGGGAAGAAGAATGGGATTTTGTACCAGCTGAAGCTCTGGTGGGTTTGCTTGTGGAGGACGAGTGCCTGGGGCATTGGAGTTGGGTGGCCCAGCAAAGGAGGAGAGAGAGTGTAGCCCCCTGGCTTGCACAAGGAAATAGAGTTGGAAAGTAAGAGTACTGAAAACAAAGACCTGTCACCTTGAGTTTCTGATTTGTTACTCCGTGGTGCATTACCCTTTCACGCCTGGATTCTTACCCCTACCAAACAAGGGATTTATGTTACCTCAATGCTGCTTCTTTCATGGGGTGTTTTTTAAAACACTTCCATTGAGTCAGCAGGAAATCCACAATGTGACTCGGGGTGCTGTGCCAGAGCTGTAAAATGGGGCGTGAAGACTTGCCTTGTCCAGCATGGCCATGGGAAGAGCAGGATGAGTATATATGGGTGTAAATATGGGGATTGCTTGCCAGCCAGTAACACTGGGCTCCTCTCCTCCCACAGGCATGGCACTGGCCCAGCGGCAAGTGACGGTGCAGGAGGGACCCCTGTACCGCACGGAGGGGTCCCACGTCACCCTGTGGTGCAAGGTGAGCGGCTACCAGGGCCCGGCGGAGCAGAACTTCCAGTGGTCCATCTACCTGCCGTCGGCCCCCGAGCGGGAGGTGCAGATCGTCAGCACCGTGGACCCCTCGTTCCCCTACGCCATCTACACGCAGCGCGTGCGCAGCCGCGGCATCTTCGTGGAGCGGCTGCAGGGCGACGCCGTGCTGCTGCACATCACCGAGCTGCAGGAGCGCGACGCCGGCCAGTACGAGTGCCACACACCCAACACCGACGAGAGGTACTTCGGCAGCTACAGCGCCAAGATGAACCTCGTGGGTAAGCTGTCCTGCTCGCGGTGGGGTGGCAAACCTTTGAGCCCCCCTGTGTGAGGTAGTTTGCATAGGCTGTCTGATGAAAATCCCAGGAGTGGAGAGCAGGTGGCACGGTATGGATTGCAGGAAATCGTGGTATGGAGACACAGGAAACAGCCAGGTTTCTTCAGTAATAAGGCCCTTATAAAAATGAGACATCAGGCAGCACAGCCGGGCAGAGGAACGTTTGAAGCCATGGCTGAAAGCAGGATGGATGGGGAACTGATTTATGCAGAGGGATAGGAGCAGGGAGTCTATCAGACGGCACAGGCCACAGAGAGGAGAGCTGTGTGCCAGAGGTGGTGAAACAGCTGAACAGGGAAGAGAGGAGTAATAATGAGCAGCACATAAAAGGCAACAGGAGAGATGGTCATCTTCAGACTCTTAACAGAGGGCAGTGCTGAATGCATCCTGAAACCAGCACACTGATCAGATTGACCTGTCTGTAGATGAGTGTGGAGAAGTTGGTTTGGGACTTATTTTTTTGGTTTGCATTAGAAAAATCAAAAAAAGGTTCTTTAAAATCTGGAGTATTTTCACAGCACCTCTCTGACTGGAAGATTTGACCTTTTCAAGCTTCAGCTTGCTTTCTGCATCTCAGAAGAGGGTTGTATTTGAAGTGTCTAACTCAGCTAACAGCAATCAAATAGCTTTCATCAAACTCTTTGTCTGAAAGACCCCTAAAAAAGCTCCTTCGCAACACAGTCACCCCCTAGCAAATTTAAGTCCACAGACAGCAAGCAGGCTTTCTTTCCTTAGAGTTGTCTGTGAGCCTGGAGCTTGAAAACCACTTTGACATTATCCAGTGGTGGTGTTGCTGGTTCAGGCTGTGTTGACACAAGAAATCCAGTGTGATAGGAGCCAGGATGTGATTTAAATCACAATAGCCTTCCTTTGGGTTGAGCTTTTTGCCTCTAGCTTTCATGGCCTTGGCTTCTTTCTTGCAGAGGTGCCAGCCTGTCCACTCTCCCAGGTGAAGCTCCACAGCATGGGTGGAGATGCTTATTTAGGTGCCTATTTTCCCATCTGATGTCCGTAAGCAGTCGGGAGGTAGATGCCTGAATATTCTGGTTTTTATTTGCAGTTCCGTGATTGGCTTTAGATGTCCACATTTGCAGTTCCCACTGCTGTTTAAACAAGACTGAGTCAGCCCTGCTGCTGTTAAGTCACCTCGGGGAGTGAAACCCATTGAAACTAGCACCTGCTGAAAAAACCTGCCTGGGGGCAGGCTGGGGTTGCATGGATCCTGGGTTGCTCTGCCAGGGAGCTGCAGCTGAGCAGTCAGCATAATCCAGTGGCTGGGCAGTGGGAAGCTCCTCCACTGCTCTTCAAGGGTGTGGGGAGTCAAAGCTGGGTTGATCTGCTTTTTCTCCATCCTACCCATTCCACAGCTACAAACCAGTAAGGTTTGTGGCTCCATAGACACCCATGAGTAGTGCTTTGAGGACATTGGCTTTGGGGCTTACATGTGTCAGAGATACTCAAGAAAATTGATCTAAAGTAACTTTCAGTGGATTAGTTAAATCACATTATGCCCCTTCATGGACGCTTGCACTCGGGATTTTGGGTCCTAATTTGGTTTAGCTTAATTCATTTCTGAAAATTCACTTCGGAAATGACTTGGGGTCACTTGGATTTTAAATGTGTGCATGTGTGTAAGGTGCTTTCTGTGGTTTAGCCAAACTCTGACAGAAACTGAATTTTTCAGAGTGCTTCCTGCAGTGACCTGTAGACAACAGGTCCTTACAGAGAGCCTTCCTTCTGCCTCCCTTTCAGGGGAACTGGTGCTGACTTCAGCCTTGTTGGACCCTGAAGTCCTGCTGGGGAAATGGGCTCCCCTCCCTAGAGCTGGGCAGGTCAGGCGTCCTTTCTGATTTCCTGTTATTTTAACTCTCAACTACAAGGACAGAGGTTTTCAGGCTGTTTCCCTTTCTGCAGACGATATGCAAGAAGAGGTACAGAAGAGAGTTACTGTTCTCATTTTCTCAGAAGAAGAACTAAACTTTTTTTTTTGTTGTTCATCTAGTTATGAAATTTTAATTGACTCATTAGATTGAGTGGTTCTTTTTTGGCAGCAGCAAAGCCTGAGGGGAGACACGTTTGTTAGCATCTCTATTCTCTCCACTTAAGTGTGAAGTGGATGGGTTTGAAGCAGTGTTGATTTTAGACTTGCTGCTCTGGGACCTGGGAATTGTTGTGTCCCGTGGTTTGAGGAAAGAGCTGAAAGAGAAGTTTCTCCTCTTTTCTACCCACATGATAGAGCCCTGTGATGGGGAGCTGCATGGACAGTGGTGCAGAGCATGCACTGGGACAGCTCAGCTTGCAGCAGAGCAGCTGGGATGTGTTTGCTCCTGCCATCTGAGCACTGTTGATGGCTGTGTCTCCAGGGCTCTGGGGCTGCTAAAAAATAATCTTGTCAGCTTCAACAAGGTGCCAGTTTGGCTTGGAAGTACACTGCTATCCTCCTCATGGACAGCAGGCACGGTTGGTTGTCCCTCTCCCGTTTTAGTGTCACCACTCCAGATTCCTTTTCCTTCACTGAGATTTTGGCCACAGTCTAGTACTGCTTTGAGGACCTAATGTCTCTGATGGCCTGCAGTAAGAAGTGCTCCCCAGGCACTCTGTGGGACTCTTATCTGAATTTAGGCATGCAGCACAAGTGCTAATCTCACTGAAGCTAGGAATGAGGCCAGTCACGTGGTTCAAGGGCCGTCTGCCGTGCAATCGTGTATCGAGGCTTAATCTTCTTCACCAGTCTTCAAGTTCCTTCAGTTGCTTCAAAAACAAGCCTTTCTGCATGTTCTCATCCCCTCCTGAGCTGCACCTTTGGGAAGATGGAGTTATACCTGGGCAGCAAGATGTGTTAGGATAAGAATTTAGGACGTCTCAGACTGAATTTCAGGTGCTGAGGGAGGTGGGGAAAAGAGAAAAGGGTGCAGCTCTTCACGATGTTGTGGAGCCATGGCCTTGTGATTGATTTATGAGAAAGGATTAGCCCATGTACAAAGTCTGCAAGTCTGTTGTCTGCCTTCAGAGTTCAGTTCCCTGAGGCTGACAAAAAATTGCTGAGGCTAGTTCATGCTGTTCTACTCAGGGTGGCAGGAAAAGATTTTGGAAAATCTCATCTCCCACCCATTTAACGTCAGACTCACTGCTTAAGGTGATGATTCCTATCTTCAGGCAATATCTGCCATCAGAGGACAGAAAAGGACAAAGGACTGCTCTGGAGGGTAGTCCATTTTTTTTTTTTAATTAAGTGCATTGTTCTCTATGTTGACTGAAGAGAGATCCTACATGTTAGACTCGAGCTAGGCAGTAGTGGCTGAAGATTTGGCTGCTTTTGGAAATCTTCCCCCATCTGGCTTCTAAGCAACTGCTGGGAATTTTGTCTTTGTGGTTGAGTTAGGAAAATACTTGAGCATATTGAAGAAGGGAGTTACAAAACTTAAATTGAATTGATTAAATCACGTATCTGGGACTATGGACACAATTGTATTGGGGTCCTGCTTGTTGCTGGCTGTGAGGGGGTATGTGGGCTGCTCCTTCAGTTTTTTACAAAGTTAAGGACAGCAGAGGATTTGCAGTTGAAGCAAAGGATTTGCAGCATTCCAGAAAGGCAGCATCACCATTGACAAGACAACAGTATTTTCCAGATTGTCATTGGTATTACCCCTTCTCTTAATAACTCTTGAAATATGGGCAGAAGAGGAGGTTTCTGTGCAGAAATTTAGGTGGTGAGGCTGCAGGAGTGCTGTGCCAACTGAGGTGCTGGTTTGTGCTTCTCCTGTTGATGGGTAAACTTGTGTTTTGCTGCAGGGGAGAACTGAGCACATGGCAGTTCCTTCAAAGAGCGTGAGTCACTGCAAATTTGTACTCCACTACATCTCTGCAATGAGTTGTTTGTGTGCCTGTACCCTTACTTAGATAACAGTGAAGAGGCCCAGGTCTAACCTCTTCAGAAGCTTCAGACTTTTATCTCAGTGTTTTTTCATCTGTGCTCCCAAAAACTGTTGAGATCTTTTTCAGAGGAAGTGATTTGAGGGAAGAAATCAAGCTTTGAGGTTTTTCTTAAACAGGTAGTGATAGAGCAGGAAGAAAGGTTTCAAAGAACTTGAGGGGGTGGAAACTCTTTTGGTCTTTATTTTGGGGGAAGCAGCTGTACAGCATCAATCCTAAACAAGTTAAAGCAAAAAAATGAAAGGGGATGGGAAGAGACCACAGTCTCCACGGTACCACAGACTGTGAAGAAGCAATGTCAGTGCAGATCTGAGAAGCAGGCAGCACTCAGGTACAGCTGCCTTTGCAGTGGGCAGGAGCTGCTGTGGAGCTGGTAGTGCCTGCAGTGATGGTCACCAGGACCTTCTTCCAGCCAGGCTTAGGTCACAGAAGGCAGAGAGGCTTCACACTAGCTAGGTGCTGTTGAGTGGCTTCCCTGTCTGCTTCTAAACCTGGCCTCACTTCTCTCTCACTGGTCTCATCCTGCCTGGGTGGGTTGGTGCCTTGGCCTCTGCCCTGTCCTCCCATGTCCTGCATTTCCTGTGATGGCTCTCAGGGGCTCTGTGTGGTTTTCTGGCTGGCAGTCCCGTTGTGGTAAAGTTTCTACACCATGCCAGGCTTGGGAATGGTGGTGGGCAAGGGCGTTTTTGGGGTGAAGAGCCATCTGCCTCCCTGCCTGAGGTCGGTGCTGACTGTGCCTCTGTGTGGTGTGGTCTCATCACCTAAAGCTGGGCTGCCCAAGGCACTTAAGCTCTCTGCAGTACTCAGTCCAGGAGCACTTAGACCATACCTTTAGGAGCTTGTCTTTAGGATCCTGTGTGCCCTGCAGCTGTGGCATGGAACTATGTGGCCACTTGCAAGCCTGTAGCTGGGACTGAGAGGATATCTGTAGGTGTATCTGAGAGGCTTTGGTGGCACAGGAGGTAGAAGAAAGATTTATGCAGGCCAGATGCTTAGCACTGGAAGGAAAGGAGCTCTGTGTGTCGCAGACAAGTATTCAAGAGAAGAAAGCAGGTATTTTTTGTTGAACTTGCCACAAAAACCTCTGTAATCTCTGCTGAGAGTGAGTGTGTAGCAGGCAAGGAAAAAAAAGAACTTTTATTATCCCATACCAGCTGCTCCTGCTTGTTGCCAGCAGCTTCCCTTTTTTTTCATCAAGCGCTGCCATACGTGATCTGTCTGTGCACAGAGTAGAGGGAGAAAGTCACGTCACAGTTTGGATTTTGGAGAGCACAGTCTGCTCCTGGGAACCTGGACGAGAGCAATCACTTCTCTTTATGTGGAGCACATGGACCTCAGGAGCTGCTAGTTTTTTCCAGCTGTCAGCTGGGCTGAAGGTGGCTTTGCTTGAGGCAGGTGTCGAAGAGAGAGATGGCAATCTCAGAGACAAGGACCTACCAGTTTTGATAGAAGTCTTTGGGGCCTTTTTTTCCTGTGCTGCCTTTTTCTTCTTTGTCTTCACCTGAGAGACAGGGAGAAGTGTTTGTCACTGTACTTGAGCGAGCAGCTTGTGTCCTGGGGAGACCAGGCTTTTTGCAGATGGGCAACAACAGGGCAAAAAATTGAAATAGGCAGTTCAGCCTGTCCTGAAAGGTTGCAAAGGCTTCATCTCTGGAGGGTTTCAAGACCTGACAGGATCAAGCTCTGAGCAGCCTTGTCTGACCTTATAGCTGACCCTGCTTGACTGTGTAGCTGCACTGCAGACCCCCAAGGTTCCTTCCACCCTGAACTGTCCTGTGATCCTGTGATGAGCTGCCTGGCTGCATTGCAGAAAAGAACCATTGTTAGGCAGCAGTTCGGAGCTTTGGTGCTAAATAAAGGAGTTTGGAGGGTCAGAGCTAAATAATGGCACAACACTGATGATCTCAATCAGGTGAGAATAGCAAGGACCTATTCTACATCCTCAAATTCTATTTTTTTCTGGCATATTTTTTATGTTTCCAATTGTTCTTATTTCTCTAGTGAGGTTGCAGGAGTTTGCCTTTATTGCTCTGCTCTAGTGTATAAAGGTGGAACTTGGAAATCCTAAGCACAGCTATCCTAATCTCTCTGAGTCTGTCTCGGCGGCTTGGCTACCTCCATGAAGGATGTGTGTGCCTTATCTGGCCAAGCTGTGTGAGTTAACCAAAGTGAGCTGTTGGATTGGTGTTGTACTGTGAGAGTTACATTCATCTTCGCCTGTTTGGGCTGTGCTTGTTGTAGTAATTAGCTCCCCAGAGGAGTAAAATGTCCTTCACTTTCAAATTACCCTTTAGCTGACATTAAAAAGGGATTTTTAAAAAAAAAAAATCAAATGCCTTCTTATAGGTGGTCCTTTGCAGCTAGACACAGTATTTTGTTCTTACTGTCCTCCTGTACATTCCTAATTCTCTCTGTAGTAACCTTCACAAAAAATTTGACCTATGCTCCTCTGCTTTTCCCTTCTATTCCTGCTATGGATGGAGAGGAAGTGTTTGTCTGTTAATGGGAGAGGAGTGAGGAGGGGTAAACATATTTACCTCTGGCAGTTCCTATGGCCACAGCCTGGGGAACTGCACCCAGTTTGTGATGCTGCAGGCATCGGGCCCTGTTGTGCTGCCAACTTGCTGCATGTCCCTGGATATGGCACTCTTCATCTCCCTCACCATTTTCCAGCTGGTAAAATTAGGGATAATAGCACACAAGCCTTTCACAAAGTCTAAGCTAAATAATTGTGATGTGCTTTGAGCTCCTCCGATAGCGGGAGTTAAAAACAAAGGCTTATATTTCAGCTCTGCCTGGTAATAATGCTGAATAGGATTCATCTCCTGTCCTGCTTAGTCATTTCTGCTATCTTGAAAGTGTAGCTGCCTAAGCTCACCCAAATTTCCCCTTGCAGGAGCTGTGAGGCTGATAGGCACTGCCAGACTGGGGGGCCAGTGATCTGCAGTGCCGTGGGCAGGTATGTGGGAGCCAACCCTGTGCTTTAGTCATGTACAATCTGGCACTGAATTGCATGGGCTGGTTGTTCCCTGTGCTTCCCGAGCCACTCTTTTGGAGATGCCAGCCAGGTTAGAACTGATGGTTTATAATAGAAATCTCTGTTCGTGTCCTTGCATAGTGGGACAGGGCTCTCTCATTTTGGGTGGCTTTATCTCATCCCCTGTTACTGTATTTTCCTGCTAAACACTTCCAGTTCCTCTTGTTTTGTTACATTATGCTGTCTCCTACTCTTTCCTGTTGGAATTGCTTGCCTGATTTTCACATTATTGTTGTATTACATGACATCACTTCTGTACCTCTGTCTGTGCAGGAGAAATGGAACAAACTGTGGGCAGACTGTGCCTAAAAAATGGATAATCCATTGTATCCACTCTTTTGTTTCTTTCTTCAGGGTTTTCTTTCCCCTCCCTCGCCTTTCTGCCCTGTCCCTCAAAACCACGAGCAACTTGGTGGCATGACATGCTTTGTGGGAAGGGCTCTCAGTTGGGGAACTGATCCTTTCTGGGTTTTTTTGTGCCATCCACCTACCCATTTCTCAAAAACCTGGCATTAGACACATTTGGAACACATCACTGTATTCCATATGTTTTTCCTGTATTGTCCCCTTCGAGGTAGAGGTACTTTTTTAAATTTAGCTAGCGTGTGGAGAACAATTACGATAAGAATATGTGTCCTTTTTTGGACATATCTGTACAGTTGTACCCAGACATTGTAAGAAAAAATGTATTATAAAAGGCATTTCTAAAAATGTAAATTAGTATAGCCTCAGGCAATTGCAGAGCCCTCTACTCACAGATCTAGGCTTGTCTTTAAAATGAACCCTCTCGCTTCCAGACTTTCTACGTCCCTTCTTTGTCAGGAAGGCAGGCGTGGAATCCCGAATGCTGGCTTGCCTTCAGACTGTAAAGAGCTGCAGTGTTTTGCTTGGGTGGGTTTCTGTGCAGAGCTGAGCCTGAATAGTAACATCAGACCAGTCAGCTAAAATGATCTTTGAAAACTAAAGCAGTATTTCCTGAAAAAGCCTCTCTTCTGAAGGCTCGGAGTCGTGCCCTCTAGTCTGCTCTCTGGCCGTGTCTGGCTCCTCTCAGGCGTCCCTCAGGTTGATGGGAATGTGGCACTTGCTCTTTGCTGAGCCCTTTGCCTCCTCAGTGTCAATGAGGCTGGAGGACTTAGGGTCCTCTGCTGCACTGAGAGGAGTTGCTGAAAACACAGCTCTGCTCAGACCAAGTGACCTTTTTGCTTCTCCTGCTGGCTCTTCCCAAATGCTTTTCCAGCTCCTGGTAAAATGAGGTGTTTGGTAATCATAATTGTCATACTTGTTTTATAGGATGCCTCTCAGTCTGTCCCTATGAGTAGAGGGATTGGTGGCATAGGCTGTTTGTGTATATTGACATAATGTGCTGAGAAGAGGTAAGGGATGCAAAGGTTTTTAAGCAGGATAGAAAAGTCTTTAGGCAGAGGTCCTGGTGCGTTTGAAAATCAGCTCTACCGCAAGTGGGTTAGTCAGCATCCTAGTCAGCATCCTTAGTTAAGCCTTGGGCAAAAGGTTTGTCTGGTGTTGAAAACAGTTTAATGCTATCTCCCATCCTGAATTTAACATTTCCTCCTAATGTTCTCCGGGCAACCCCCCAACCCTTTAAATGATTACTTTTTCACTACATGCACAGCTAGGAGAAGCTCTGGACCAAAAAAAAAAAAAAAAAATTGCAGCACACAAAAGGAGAGTCAGAAGGAGCTGGGCTGGGTCAGGAGAGCAGGTGGTGGAGCCAGCAGGCTGTAATGTGGCATGGGCAGAGCCTGGTACCTGCCTCCTACCTCCTGTGCACTCGGCAGCTTTCCAGGGGCTGCCTTTCCTCGCTGGAGGGGAGCTCAGGGACACCCATCCTCCTCCACCTGCTCCTCCCTGCCAGCGATGGGCACTGAGCAGCCAGCATGGCCTGGTGGCTCCCTGGCAGGGGCACCTGCTCCTGTGTCACTGGCAGGGCCTGTTGGCATTTCTGGCAGCCTTGCAGGAGTACCGTGTGGCGGGGGAGAGGCACCAAGTGTGCAGGTTTCTGTGCTCCTGTGCCTCCAAAGAGTCTCTCAGCGTTAAGTGGGGAAGGCGATGGCTGTGAGCGCAGCTGGTGACATATGGCACCCGTCCCCTGCCTTAGCAATTGCTCAGTGAACTCTGAAAGTGGAATACGGTCCCCGTGGCTCCAGCCAGCTGCAGCACTGAGAAATCCTGCAATGGAGCAGCCCCTTATCTGATTACCACCAAAAACTTCGTGTTCCACATTGCTTATTTTTCCTGCTGTGCCTCCCTGGGGAGGTTTTTGCTGTGCTTACTCTTCCTCCCACTTCTCTTTTTTTTTTTTTTTTTTTAATTCATTTTCCCTGGAGGATTGCTTTATTTGTTCTTTAGTTCCAGCCCCTCAGACTTGGTTGCTCTGCACTTCTGTCGCTCTGCTGCCCTGAGAGGCAGGGGCAGCTGTTTCTGCTGGTGGTGCTGATACTTTCTTGGGTTGTCTTGGAGAACATGTGGGTCTGGTGATGAACAATGGAGTCCCCACATAGCAGAGGAGAAGTACAGCGTCCATTGCTCATCTCTGTCCCACAAAATGCTCCCTGTGGTGTGGATGCACATCTTCTTGTTGCAAAATTACAAAACCAAAGTCAAAAACCAGTCTAACTGGTGGCCAGTGCTCAGGCAAACTGCAGAGCAGCACAAGCTCAATATCTCCCAGCAGCATTACCAATCTACATCAGATCCTTTTTGTCATCTCAGATAAGATAGCACTGAACTTGAAAGCCTACTGCTTCTGTCCCACCCCTAGCTCCAATGATTTGGAATCCTTATCTCTAATTTAGAGATGTTGCTATTGAGCATCCAGGGGGAAAAGGGTTGGGGGGAAGGGGGAGATGGTGAGATTCCTTCAGGTTTAAAGCTCCAGAGGGTTTCTACCCTTCTTCTGCTACATACAGGAGAGGGAAAGCAGTTTTTTAGTGCTTCTCAGAGGTAGGCTTTGGATCCCACAGCAGCCTATTTGCCCTCATTCAGCCCGGGCAGGACTGGCCTTTCTTCCCTCTCTCTCTTCAGCTCCAGGTGGTGCAGGGCTTTGCTTTATGTGCTGAGAAGGAAACCTGATCTGCACTGGGACAGAGCTGCCCCTTGGTGGGGAGAAGCTGGGGAGAGAAATTTTCCATCTTGATTCTGTGGCTGCCCTGTCAGTTTAGCCCTCTAACAGTTTTACAATCTTTATCTGATATAGGTTTAAGAGGATTTCCCTGGGTGCAGTGGGATTATTATAAGTCAGAGAGCAGTCTCCAGCTGATATTCCTTCGGCAAGTATTTATTTTAAGTGGGTTTAACACTATTTAATTTTAAAAAAACTTTCTGGGTTTGGTGGGGGTTTTTTTGCATGGGTTGTAAGTAAATTGTTTGTGTTATCAGAGAAGTAGAGCCTCAGTAAAATGAAGAAATGTATTATTGCTTTCCAGGCTGGGGGTGGTGGAAGGAAAGCAGCAGCTGGAGGTGGGGAGGATAGAAGATAAAATAGTAATGTGGTGGGAAACGTAACATTATTCCATGCAGCACTGATTAGTAATACTGCCAAACAGCTGTTTATAAATGGGAAATGTAATGGGAAGGAGGGCTGCAAGGAACATGAGAGTGCTGCAGGCACCGCTGGGTCATCATATGGGGAGGGGGTGGCTTCTGTCAACCTTATATCTGCCCCCTGGGGTATCAGGGGCTGTGCTGCTACAGCTCCCATGAGCGTGGGGGGCTGGGGTTGTCACATCCACCCTCCCTGGCCCTTGTGGGATGGTTGTTTTTATACATAATGTGCTCCCCCCAACTTAGGAGTTTTGTGTCACCTTCAGAAAAGGGGAACAGTGGCGACCTTTGGCGTCGGGAAAGCTGTGCCTGTAGGAGAAAAATCTCCTTTCGAGCCACATGTGGGCTGTTTCTTTATCCTCTTCCCGCCCTCTGGCAGGCTTTATTGATGGCAGACGGCTCTGGGGCTGGATGTGTGTGCACACATCCAGAAGTCGTGCTGTCTTAGTGTGAGCCGCCTTCTGGCCACCTGCACCCCGGCAGCATCCTAGTCCTTGGAGTATTTCAGAGGATGCTAATGGAATGGGATTAGCCGCCCCACTTGCCCTTGCCATCAACAAGAGATGCTTCTGGAGAGCCTACAAAGAAAAGCCAGAGCTAAGAGGGCAAACCCGAACAAAGGCGCTTTAGAATGCGGAGAGAAGCGTGATTTTTACCCTGAGGAGGCAAGAGGTGGGGCTGCTCTGCTCCCCATTTGAAGTCTGAATGAGCCTCTGCCTTAAGGGATCGTGGATGACTGAGTTGCTACTAATGGGCTGGATGCCCTTCAGTGTCTCTGCTCTGCCCTGCTCTGGTTCCTTGACATTGTGCTTCAGCATATTGCACCCTTCAGGGCTTTATTCCTTACTGCTTGCAAGTTAAAATGATAACTTAGGGCTCTCCAAAGAGATGTAGATCTAGGGATGCCTGCCCTGGGGAAGTGTGTCATGGCAGGCAGGGTTTTCTGGACAGGAATGCCTCTCTGTCTTAGGCATGATGTGCTCTGAGTACTTAACTTTCTCAGACCCTGTCATCCTTCATTTTTAGCTGCCTGTTCAGGAGAGCAAGATTTTTATAAAGCCATTGCTTACCAAAAGCATTTCGTGATTGTAACGTGAAATGCCAAACGTACTGGGGGTGAGAAGGTTTAGAGAGATCAGTTTTCTTTATGGCATTGTGCTGCTGCATGGAAGTGAAGAGATCCCAAAGCAGCAGGTTACTTATCAGAGGGTTAATGTTGGGCTTTCTGTCCACTGAAAACATGCAGAAAAATTGCATCAGCATGCCACAGATGACCACAGGTGCTCTGGCAGTCTGTTGTCACCTTTTGAGCTCTCTCAGGTGTACTGATGCCACCTGTCCACACACAGGACTCCTTGCAAAACTGCAGGTGATGGTTGTGCCTGACGGGTGGCCCACCTGGCACTGTGGCTGGAAGGGGGGAGCAGGCAAAAGCATACCTTTGCATTAGGGGCTCCTGCCTGCAGTCAGAGTCCTGGGGTGCAGGGTGAGCTGAGCCAAAGATGTGGCTGCTGTGGGATAGGGAGGAATTATGGGGCTCCTGCCCCTGCTGGGGGAAAGGGAAGGTTGTGGTCATCCCAGTGGTGGGCAGTATGAAGGAGAGCAAATGGAAGCACACAAGGCAGAGTGAGTGGGCTGAGGGAGTTAAAGACAAGGAAAAGGTGAGAGGAGCAAAGAAATAGAGCTGAAAAGGGAGCAGGAAGAAAGGCAGGAACAGCAGCACTGTGAAGGCAAGAGGAGGAGGGAGTGTGGAAGTGGCAGGTGGAAGACCTTGGATGGGAGTTTCTGTGCTGCTGAGAGCAGTGGGGTGTGTAGGAGGTTGGTATCTTGGAGGTACTGAAGCAGGGCAAGGTTGAGTGGGGATGACCAGGGTGGAAAGAGTGGCCCTGCTCCCTCCTGCAGTGGGAGGAGGCCCCAGAGCTGCCAGAGACACCTCTTCATCTGGCCTCTTCTGCAGGGCTTTTTGGGGGCCCTTCCCCTACCCTTTCCATGTGTCCTTTGAGTGCCCTAGGTGCTGTTTGAGGCTTTTGACTCCAGAGCAGACAGTAGGGGTTTCAGTGCTGTCTTCCATCAGGGCTGTCAGGGTGCAGTTAATTACCTTTGCACTGCCGCCTCCTACCCTTTATTCCTCTCCCTTTGTGACTGGGATGTCAGAGGCAGTGATGGTGCTTTGAGGAGCTCCTTTTGAAGTGACTTTGTGAGTCACAGGGACTGGTGAGCAGTGGGGAGTGAGAGGCTGGTGCCCAGCACTCTCAGATCCTTCCAGCTCCCTTATGTCTGGCCAAAGCAGTGTGTCCTGCGTGCCCATCCTCAGAGACACCTGGCTCTCAGATCTCATCTGCTTACAGAGGCTCCTGGTGAGGCTTTGATGTGGATGGAGGGAAGAGGAGAGAAGGAACTAGGACACCAGAGGCATCCTGGTCTGGGCAGCAGTGCAGTGGTTTTGGGTTGTGCCCGTGAGGCTGGGCTTAGCTGGAGCCTGTTGGTGTGAAAAGCACAGCGCTGGTTCAGAGTGCTGCATGGGTGCTGAGCTGCCCTGCAGGAGCAGTGGGATGAGTTTCTGCAGGCAGCCCTGTCATCAGTACAGCAAGATGGACTTGCTGTCTCCTGTGGTATGTTCAGGCCACAGGATGCCCTGGTAGGGCTAAATCAAACTGAATGTCTGTGGATGGTTTGCACTAATGAGATGTTTTAGATGACACGTGTGCCCCTGGAGCCACTGCAGAGCCCTCTCCTCCTTGGATCTCTCACGGAAAGGCTAGAAGGTGCTTTCCATCACTGATGAAGTGTCATGAGTTTGAGCCAGGCACCACAATCCCAGTCCTATTACTGGTCTGCTGAGCTGTTGCCCACAGGGCCACCCATCCTGTCCCTTACTATCTTCTCGTTTAAGTTGACAGGACCGAAATGTGAGTCCTCCTGTTGACTGCCAGGACGTAGCACTGCTGTTGAGTGCTCAGGGATGCTGTGTGGAGCAGTAGGACAGCCAGCCAGCCTGTCTGTGAAACCCCTGTATGCCAGCCAGAGCAGAGCCTGATTAAGCTTATGAAACCTGACAAGATCACAGCCCAAGGTGGTATTGCTGGAGGCTGCTTGACTGGGAACCGTGTTCCTGTTGCATTAGGGATATGTCTCTTGAAGCCTGTCATGACACACAGCTAGCCCCTGAGTAGGGAGCACGTGAACATCTCTCACAGTTGTTATCCTGCCAGCAGAGTGCAGGAAGAGCCTCCTCCCAAAAGGAGCACTGGCTGCATCTGCTTGCAAATGAGGAGCAGTTCCTCTTTCTGTGCTGAGGGATGCCCATCTCAGCTTTGAATGGGTGATCCCCTGAACAAGCAAATGCTGGCCAGGACACTGCTCCTCCAGCTCTGCAGGTACAGCAACCCCTCCAGCTTGGCTAGTGTGTGTGTGTATCCCCAAAATAATCAGGCTTTGTGATCTGTGAAGGACATGCCCATAGTCCTGCTGTTCCATCAGTGGCCTGTGTCACTTTGACCCCAGACGAGGAGCTGTTGCCCATCTGTCAGGGCATGGCAGTCAGTGCCCGAGGGTGCTGTGTGCTGCCTGCTGTAGGTCTGGGAGCTGGCAGAGCAGGGACTCCTGCAGGAGGCTCTGTGGTCTGCTCAGCATCAGCTAAAATAAGCTCTGAAGCAGTGCATCCTGTGGTACAACCTGGGTGGGAGACTACCTGACTCACCGCCTCTGCCTAGCAGCTACTGCAGGGATCTTCGTGCCACTTGTTGTGGATCTGCATGAAATCAGAGGCTTATATTTCCTAGCAATCAGTATTTCTCACGCAGGCGCTGCCCTCGGATTCCTCCTGGTCGGATTTGTGTTCGTCTGGGAGAAGCAGCAGCAGCTTCTTAAACAGACCAGCTCTTATGCCTTTGTTTCCTTCAGCCCCACAGGGTTAATCTCCTTCTTGGCACCTGATTATTTGCTGCTGCAGGGTGTGTGCTTGAAATTCTCATTTTGCTGGCTTTAATCCCCATCTGGGAGCTGTGTCCAGGTGCCAGGGGCTGGGGGTGGGTTAATACCTGAGCCCCCCCGAGCAGCTCAACTGCCTCTGCCTCTCCCCACAGCTAGTGGCTTTCAGGTGTCCCCAAGGGAGGTATTGAGGTGAAAGGATAATTTCCCAAATGGTTATTGAGTATTTTGTGTTCCTTGTGAGGCTGGTAAGCGTTGGTATTGCTGGCTTAGGAGCAATCCAGCTGAGACAGGGATGGGGGGTGTCAGGGCTATGTGGTCAGGAGAGACATGGAGCTCCCCTTCTCCTGCTCTTGCTGTGAGCTCCTCTCCTTCATTTCTGGAACACATCAGGCATTGACAAAGCTGGCAAACATTGCTATATCCCCATGAGCCACCAGCTTCTCTCACCGTCGTGCATCTTACGCCTTTTTGCCTGGCACTTCTGCATATATTGGTGCTCAAAACTTTTCAAGCCACTACTCCGTCTTGCTGCCTTCTCCTTCCACCCCAGAGATGCCCATAATTATCTTTTCGGTGTTCCTCTGCTGCCCACTTGCCTTGATGCCTGGTCCAGGCTGTCACACTGTCCCCTTCTCCTCTTCCAGTGTCCTTTGGGGCAAGACCATTCCTAGTGGAGCTCAGGATGCTCTGTCCCTGCCCCTGTGCTACCCCTTCTCCTCCAACCCCATGGGATGCAGGTGTGGTCTCCCCAGCTCCTGCCCCAAGTTACCCATTGTTGTTTAGGATGCTTGGTTTCCTCTCCCTTCGGTTTTCCCCCCTCCAGGTGCTTCTGTCGGTGTGTAATTAGCTGGCACAGCAGCGAGGAGTGGCTCCCCGGGGTGCTCTCTGGCTGACATGAGCAGCAGACGGTGACTAAAGCAGAGGCAGCTCAGCGCGCGCCACGCTCACTTTGTACCTCTCGTGCTCCTCGCTGCTGCTGGGAGCTCAAAAGGGATCGCAGATGTGGAATAAACGGGAGAGCTTTGAACAAGTGGCACCGTAATCCCTCCCTGCCCCCGCCCCTCTACCCCCCTTTTTGCAGACATTAGTTTGATTAAAATTGCATGAGCCCACACACGGGTGTATTTTATTTTATTTATTTATCTCCTCCTAGTGAGAGACTGGTTTGAGGTCTGCTTTGTGGGAAAGGAGCCGGAGGGATGCTGGGGAATTTGGGGAGTTTTAGAACAAAACTTTCTCTCTGCGGAGCTCGCAGGCAGCTGCTGTGGGTCTGGTTGTACTGGTGAGACCTGCTTTTCCTGTGGGATGCTAAACATGAGCACTTTCTTCCCAGCAGAGCCTGAGGTCCTTGCTGGTGCTGCCTGGGTGTGTGCTGGGCAGGCAGGAGCCCCTTCCAGCACTGCTGTAGGGCAGCAGCAACATCTGGAACAGTGCAGTAGGATTGCTCCAGCAAAACTTCACCCAAGGCTTTCCTTCCAATTACTGAGCACATCTCCATGGCTGAGGGTGGGTGTAAACAGCCAGTGTAAAACCTAGGTAACCGTATTGGAATTAATTCACAGTATAGATGAAACAAAAATAGATACATTCTTTTTCAGCCAGGTTTGTGCCTCGCCAGCTCAGCCACAAGTAGAGTCTTCACCACCATTTGCAGCAGCCGTCTGTCTCCTCTAGAAATGGTAAGGAGGCATGGAGAGTTAGATTATTTTGTTCTGCAGTCCTATTCCACTCTGTAAATGCAGTATTTTTGCCAATAGTGTGGCAGTGCTATGTCAAGACTCCTTGGTGGGCATTCATAGGATAGGCTGTCTTACTGCCTCACCCAGAGCCATGTACGGTTCAGGTTTTGCATGTTTTCCTTGTTTTGGGAAAGAAAGGTGCTATTTCCTTCCCTTCAGGAGGGTTTACTTTTAATGAAAGCTTTGCAAAGTGCAGTATGACTCTCCAGTGAGGGCTCTGTTGCACTCCAAGCGTGGTTTCCTTGTCTGTATCTTTTGTCATGCCCTCCTTGTGCCTCTGTGTTTTTCCCCAAGCAGAGCAGCGAGAGAAAGGGGCTGGCTCCCTAAAGTGCTTATCCCAGGGCATTGTGAGCTGTGTGGGGCTTTAATCTTTCTTCTCAGACATCACTCTGCAGCACAGGGCTCTGGGAAGTTGGGCTGGGGTAGCTGGCATCCCTGCTGGCTGCTCAGCCCTGTACTCTTCCAGCTCAGCCACTCTGTCAGGTGCACAAGCCCAAGCATTTTTCGGAAGGTGGGAATGTGGTGGGAGCTGTATCCTCCCAGAAGGAGACAGCTCCACAAGAGATGTGCTCCACAAGAGTCCCTGTCAATGCCACCACCCACAGATCTTGCTGCAGGGCGCAGTTCCCCAGGTTTGATGGGAGTGTGACCTGCAGGACACAATTCCCTGGGTTTGATGGGAGTGTGGCTGCTTGCCCTCCCCATGGACTGGAAATCTTTGCTGGCTGGTAGGGGTTAGCATAACAAAGCGTCAGGTGAGAGGGAGGCATTGAATTTCAATAAACCAGCAACTGGGGAATGAAATCTCCTTGCTTCTAATTTGAGCCCAGGCGTCCCTCTCGCTTACCTTGGAGCAAATCTGCTGTAATGCATAGGAAACAGCTCAGCAACTGCAGCTCTGGCTGTCATCGAGGTGCAGGCTGAGGTTTATTAAAGACCTGCAGAGGTCTGTAAAAAAAAATTTATGATCTTCTTGGGCTTAGTCATTGCAAGTTAAATATTTGAATAGGTAGGGGCAAGCGTTTTGCTGAAATTGGATGATCCCTTTCATATTTATGTTTGGTTACGCTTGCTCCGCATGTATTTGGATGCTTGGCCAGGGGCGGAGAGGGAGGTGAAGGATGAAAGGGACTTAGTACAGAGAGGGGAAAACATGAGCAGGGAGTGATTAGAATGGAGAAGAAAGCAAAGGAAACTACTGAAGGTTAAAAATAATAACAATTAGGCTGGGGGGAGCCAAGAAGAGGCAGAAAAATAAATCGGGGCCTTTGAAGAAAAAAGGGGATAGACAGCGAAGCCTTTTATGAAAATCTAAATGGCTGGCTCTGAAGATAAATGAGCTTGCAGAGAAACAATGAAAGTAATAAAAAGTGGAAGACAGGAAGGAGGGAAATATTTAAGAGGAAAATGAGAGGTTTTCACAGGTGTGTGCGATTGAGCATGTCAGCAGAGATGCTCTGTAATCTGCTCTAATAATTTGACAGCTACTGGGGGCTTTGGAAAAACAAACATAGCCCAAACCTTGCAATTATTTTTTTTTCAGTGAGGTGAAGTTTCCTGAGTGTGTAAAGCTGACTGTGTCCTCCTTTTGTGTATCTCTGGGGCTGCAGGTTACAATCCAGCCTTTCCTTTCTGGGATGTGTCAGGAGCTGCTGCACAGACAGTAAGCAAAGCCTCTCCCAGGGCACTGCTGGCTTTTGTTCCAGATGCAGGGAGGCTGGAGAGGCAGAGATTCACTGCTTGCCTGGGGTTGCACAGCCAACAAGGTGCTTCTGCCACCAGACAGCAAAGGAAAGGGACTTTGATCATCCTTTGGGAAAATCCTGCCGTTTTCCACCCAAAAGTGTTGTGCTGCAGGGGACTGTTTGCCCTGATTTGGTCTGTTTAGCTGTGTCAGTGGAGGTGGTTGGTGATTTTGGGAAAGAAGGATCATGGCACCCTGCTTGCTAAGGAGGAGCCAACCTCCTGTTGGGCTGCTGTGAGGATTTGTAAGGTGGTCACCTCTTTTTATGTAGGTCCATGAGTAGCTGTGCACAGCAAAATGGGGAAAGACTGAGTTAATTGACTTTGCTTTTCCTCTGTTCCCAGTGGAGGAATTTCTTTATGGTGTGCCTGACTCCAGGGACAGTCTCACTGCCATCCACCATCCATGCATGTGTCAATCTCTCTGTGGAAATAACATTTCCAGGGGGCAGCCAGTGCTGCATGGCTCAGTGGAAGGTCCTGTCTCAAAACCTCTCTTGAGCTGTGTGTTGGTCAGCAGCTGGGGCAAAACCACAGCAGTCATCATGAACTCTAGAGGTGGAAAACAGATATATGACTCCTTTCCTTACAGGAAAGATGTTGAATCACAGGGGCCTAATTGCTGGAAATAAATGCAGGGGGAAAAAAGGTAGGAGGAGACTGGTGGAGGTGAAACTCAGCAAGCCAGTGCTGTTAGCCCCTGTTAGGCTGCACATCCACCCACTCTGTCTCCACTGCTGTATTCAGGGTGAACATGACACATTTCTGGAGGATGTTCCTGCCTCTTACCCACTCTCAGCCTGTGTTTCCACAGGGAAACATCTTGTGGGCCATAGGATAGAGCTCCTAAGCCAGACTTTCCCAAAGCCAATGGAAGGCTGTGCTCTCGATGCTCTCAGCGTGGTGGTGTGCATCTCAGCAGCTCTGTGGATAAAGGAGGAGCATTTGTCAGCCTCTTAGGAATTTAATCTTCACATTTTTCTCATATTGTTTCTGGGTACTCTTGGGGCTGAATTTGCATTGGTGGCACGATAGGAATTGGCTTTTCACTTGCAACATGTGAGGTGTGAGTTTTGCATTCGGTCTGCGTGTCTTTTCAATCTTATTAGCCCCCACCCCTTTGTGGATACCCTTAAATTCCTGAAATTACCAAGGTGAACTGCATGGATTAAAGTCTGCTGCAAAAATGTTTTAACAGCAAGGATAAGAGGCTGCATTAGTTTAACTGAAATCACTTTGTGTGGATTTTTCTGGCATAAACGAGACCTTAATAGATCCAGAATGTCTGAGGATGATCGAGTACTCAAATAAACTTGCAATGAATTTTATGGGAAAATAGCTTTCTGTCTCTTTTATGTTTGGGTTGTTTTTTTTGTATTTTTTCAGTGATGGCTAGAAGAATGAACATTTTTCTTAGACAAGGATGTTTGGTTTTTCCCTTTTTCAAATCACTCCCCTGCTTATTTCTTTTGGGGGAGCAGTGTACAATGTTGCTGTATAGTCTGCTTTGCTATAGAGTGGTGGCATTTCAAAGAACCAGGCTAAAAGAGATGTTTGGAGCCTCAGGTGTGGCCATCTCAAGGCACAGGTAGTCTTTCCCAAGGAATTTCTTTCCGAGTGTGCCTGTTAATGGGAACAAGCCAGGACTTGGGAGGTGTAAGAGTCCAACTGAAGGTCCCTTCCCTTATTCATTGATTTCCCCAGTCTCCCATCTGTGCTGTCATGATTCCACTAGTTCTTCAGTCACCCTTGAGTTTCCCAGGGCACAGGAGACTTGAATACCTAATGTGCTCAAGCAAGGGTTTTAGAACAAAAAAAAAAAACAAAAACAAAACCCAAACGACCCCACCAGAATAATTACAGAATTACAGGAAAGAAAAAAATCCTTCATACCATTTTAATGTAACAGAAATAAAGGAGTAGTCTAAAGCTCTTTTCCTTTTTGAAGGTTGTGTTTATAGGAATTTAGCTATGATCTGGAATACGATGGCCTTTAAAACTGTCCTGCTTTGTTACAGGGGACAAAACAGTGATAAGCAAGAAGGGAGGACACGTCCTAGCTATGCCACAAAACAAGGCTCTTGAGTCTATCTTCAGTGGGTTTTTTGTTCGGTGGGTGAGTGTGTCATCTGTTTTAGGCAGGATAGAATCCCGATACCAGTACTAACTGATGGAGATTTTTATAAAAGAAAGAAGAATAAATGTGGGCAGAAGAACTAGTGAAGTTTGGTTTCCTGTGGGTTTTGCTTCATGGTTGAATTGCTAAGTGTCTGATAAAGTGCAGTCACAGCTTTTCCTTCGTTGCCATACCCCCATGGTTATCTTCCAGGTGACTTCTTTGGTGTCTGAGGGCAGACCAAACATTTCACTGTTTTCCACAGAGAAATATTAGTATGTGGTGGGTATCTCTTCTGCTTCTCCAGCTATTTAATGAAACCTGTGAAACTTATTACTGAGCTGCTACCTATCTCTCACTTTGAGAACTTTAGCCACTCTCAAAGCTGTAGCCACTTGCTAAAGTTAGGTGGGAGACAGGTGTACACACTGCACTGTCAGGTGGTGCTGTCTCCTCTGGAAACCTAAATATCTGTAGGAGGAGGTCAGCCTGGGAACATCTACCAGGCAGAGGCTGGTACAAAAGGTGAAGATGCAAGAAAATGCTGTCCAAGAATCCTGCAGTGCTGAGAAGGCCCTCCTGAAGACTCATGTCTTTCAGCAGTCTTAAAAGCATTGCCTTCTGTCCTGTTCCCTCATTTTTCTTTCATGGCAGCCCAGGACATTTAGAGATTCCTCTCTTTGTAACTGCTGAGCTCTTCCCTCTCCCTCCTTCTGCTCCAGTCTTTTCAGGCTGAAGTGAGTCCATGGTATTGTGCTTTCCTCAATCTGCTGAGCAGACAGCAACCAGCAGAGTATCTGCTGCTGTTCCCAGGCGTTCCTCTGTGGGAATCTCAGCCAGTTAAATTCCAGAGCCTACCTCTGCCCAGGGCATTCCCTGGAAGCAGCCTAAGTGAAATGCTTCATGCTGGCCATTTTGCCATTTACCTACAGGGTAGGGAGCAGTAGCTGGGGAGCTGGCAGCTTGCAGAGCCTTTTGCACTTGGGTGCTATGGTGGAACAAGCACAGAGTGGGAAAACTGGAGCTGTCTGTGGATCTGGGGACAGCAGTGTGTCAACTGTGCTTGGCTCCCACTCAGAGGCCTCACCAGTAGAAGGCTGGAGGCCCTATAAATAAAATGCTGAATTCGGCTGGAGTCAGTGCTATTGATCCTGCACTGGAGACATCAGGGAAACTTCCTATTTACTAGTTTATTTCATTACTTATTTTCTTCACTGTTTTGAGTGGGTTTCTTAATGCACTGCTTTGATGCACTGTGTGCCTTTGGGTTAATGATGGGTGAGCCAAAAGCGTCTTCTTATTTTAATGAGAGATTTATTTCCTGAACAGTTATTTTTAAATGCCCACAGTCTCCTGCAAAGGATTTGGGGTGTCCTGGAAAACTTGGAGTGTTGTGCCCTAGGAGACCTTATGTGTATTTTGGAAGAATCAGAGCTTTCTTTTCTTACTGTAACCATCAGTGGCGTGTCTGTGCTGCTGAGATCAATGCATATAAAAATAAATGCATTTATTAAAAGATTTTAATGCAGAGATGCTAGGCACTCTCATGCAAAAACTCAGCTGGTTGTACATGCCACATTAGCTTTTCCAGACTAGCTCACTGCTACACCATTGCACTTTTTGTTCCAAAGCCCAGAAGTTTAAAGGAGAGCATTTCACCTCCCTTCTGCTTATCCTCTGTTCCTCAAATCACCACCACCTGAACTAGAAGAGGCTTGGAGAGGAGAGATTACCATAGCCACATGAGTAAGAGGCAAAATTGCAGAAGTACAGTAGAAAAGAAACTCCTCAAGAAAATAGATTTGCAGAAGTGGATGTTACCTTGTTTTATCTATATTATCTTGACCAGATGGCAGAAGACTGTCAACTGTTTGGCTAGAATTGCTTTACTCATCTTAATTCTGCTTTCTTCAGTCTCTAGTGCTGGAGGAGAGCAGGTGGTCCTTGTGACTGGAGAACTTGGACTCCATCCCACAAGAGCCAGACTGTGCCTTTCATTCATCATGAGAGTGCCAGCTTGAAAGTAACAGTTCTGACCTGCCAAAACCTTGTTGGAAGAAGGTGGCTTGGAAATATGTAAAAGAGCCACCACCCTTCATTCCAGCTTCCAGAAATCCCTCCAGCTCATGCTGACTTCGTGGCTCGCTAGATGGTTATTGTCTGGTGGGGATGTATGTTTATATAATACGTTATGAATAATTTCCATGCTTTAAACAGGGCTGATAGATGAAGAAAAGATTTCCACTGTCTCAGTTTGTATTGGGTTTGGGTTTTTTCCTTAGATTTCAAAACTTCTTCTCATCTACTTATTAGCCATCCTGTGTCTCTCAGTAATTTGCATGTGAAGGATGTGATTCTCTCCTTCCCTGTCTGTGCATCAGGATGCCAGTGTCCTCTCTTTGTCTTTCCATGGGAACTTAAGACCCAGACCTGGGCTGAACAGGAATTTCGGCTATAACAGAGAGTAAAGCCTAATTCTGTGCTTTCTTCGATACTTTGCTTGTGGGGCTTGAAATGCCCCATTCTTGTGTGTTCAGCAGAAAAGTGGGTTTTGGAGGGGATAGACTCAGATCCTGCTTGCAAAAACCATCTCCCAAGTGTGTCTTGGTCTGTGTTGTCTTTCCCTGGAGGCAAAACCAAATCACTGCTGAGCCTAAGGATTGGGCCAGAAGGGAGTATTGGAAGTTGGGGCCGTGGGCTGTGCATCTCTAGGGACAGGTTAGGTGCCTGAAGGCAGACGGGAAAAAGGTGCTTGCAGGTCTCAAAACCTTCATTATTGAATAAGTGAAGGGAAACCAGCTCTCTCACATGCACACCTCGACCTCCTGTGTGATCTCTGCTGAGCTCTTGAAGCAGGGGCACTAATCTCTGAAAGCAGCTCTTGCACTCTTATCTCCTGGTGTTACTTGTATAGTCGAGGTAGAGGAGAATGAATCCTCCTTGAAAATTGATTTTTGAGAAGGGCGACTTACCTGACTATAAAGCACCACAAACATTATTATAGTCCAGGGGGAATGTGGCCTGGGATGTGTTTTGAAATGATACTACACGACTCTCCCTGTTCAGCTGTTTGTATTGCCTGCCTGCCTGAGTGCACTAGGTGGAATGAAATCAGGCTTTTCAAAAAATTGGAGAAAAGAGGATTTTGTAAGCTTTCCACTTCTGTCATTTCTTAACTTCAGCTTCAGCAGTGTAAAACATTAAGACAGTGTTGCCTGCACAGCTTCAGATGAGCCTGGGCTGCATCAGCTCCACATTTGCTCCTTTCTTTGCTCTCCCTGCCTGTCCTGCAGACTCCAGGAGGCTGTGGCTTAGCAGGTTGCCCTGTGCCGGTTTAAGCCACAGCAAATTCCCACATCCCTGCTCTTAGCTCACAAGTGCTGTTAAGTAAAACACATCAGCTTAACCCTCGGTGGAAGAGTTGCGTGCTGATGGCTCTGCCCTCGTGTTTGCAGTGGCTTAGGCTTGCCTTAAGCTGCGGGGGCTCACTGCTGGTGCTCGGGAGCAGCAGGAGAGCTAAACCCTCGCAGAGGTGAGACTGTGGATGAGGGAGGGAGACAGAGGAGGGATTTGTGGTCTGTCTCACCTTGGCTTGCTGCTGGAGGTTATTGCCTCCCCAGGTGAGAGGCTGGTGTAGTGCATGGTGGTCTGCAGTGCACTGCTGCCCTCCCTGGGGTCGGTGGGGTGCTCGGTGGGGCTGGGCTGGGTTGGCAGTCTGGGCCAAGCTGGCCAGGTGTCACTGAGCAAAGCAGCTGGGGCAGGGGCAAGTCCCAGGGCCAGGGTCACCCAAGGCAGAGCTAGAGTGTGAGCATTACCTTCAGAAGAGCTGTGGGACCAAGCAGTGCCTCGGTGTGCCTGGATCCTGTCCAGCCTATCCAGGAACCATGTCCTGTCAGGTGTTGGGAAGCAGAGCAGGGACATCCAGCCTGTCACCAAGTGCAGTTTTCCTTGTTCCTGCAGGGAAGGAAACATCCATGTCCTTACGGATGTCATCTCTGCCACCACCTTAAGCCTATTTTTTACTTGCAGACTGATTTGCACAGTCCTTGCAGGGAGCATCTGCCTTGCAGAGCAGGATTGCAAAGAGGTGTGCATGTGCAAGGGAGTAAAAGGTTTTCCTCCCTGGCCTGGCTGGGAGATGGAAGCAGGGATGAAGCCTGTTCTCTCTGCCTCACACTCAGCTCATGGCACTCCTTGGCTGCCTCTCTGTCCCTGTCCCCAGTGTCTCTGCCCCTTGGGCTGCTGTCGTCAGGGTTCGCTCCACTGACGCTCCAGATAATTTTTGCTTAATGAACAAATGATGACTCTCACTGCTGGGTGCCGCCTTGTCCTTTTACCACCCCTGTCTGGTTTCTCCTCTTTTCTTTTTCTTAATTTTAATGAGGTCGCTTGAACTTCTCCACCTAAATTAGCTGTCCTAATAACCAGATGCTCCTTGGGATGCTTTGGGACATGGGTGGATAGAGGAGGAGCTTGTTAGCAGGAGCCTGCCTTCTGCTGTTCCCCAAAGAGGCTTTAGTTGAGGGCAGGGGTTTTGAGCTCTGAGTGTGCTCCCAGCACCTGCCACGCTGCACCCAGAGCAGTCAAGGGAAGGGGGCCAGCATTTTTGGAGGAGCATCCACTCAGAGAAACTACCTGAACAGCACTGTGCTGGGGGGGCTGGAGCCCCAGAGCAAAAGGAAAAGAGGAGGGCAGGTGTCCTTTTTCCTGGAGCTGAAGCACTTTTGAAAAGTTCGGAAAGCTTCAACTCTGCCAGGTCCATCAAGGACAAGCCAGAACTGGGGCTGAGGATGTCTGCTCCCCTTGTCTGTGTGCCCTGGACATGCAGGGAGGGGTTCTGATGAGCTCCCAGGGCACCTACTGCCAAGCCCAGTGGGTTTGTGTGGGGCTTGGGAAGCTGCAGGAGAGCACTGCTGTCCCATGTGCCTGGGGTTGATGCGCTGGCTTCTGCCCGTGACACCTGAGGGGTCTCACACAGCTCGGATGTGTGGCTTTGTCCGGGAAGCGCCTCTTGCAAGGCACACCGTGGAGACACGGAGCAGGCTGTGCAGAGGGATCCTGTGCCACTGCCTGGCAGGGAGCACAGCCACGGCCTCGGATGGGCGGGCTGGACGCGTGACTAGCAGAGCCCACAGCAAGCACAGAGAAGTTCAGGCCCTGAGACGGAAAGCTGACCTAATTTCCACTTCTTGCATCTTCTGTCTGATTCTCTTCTCCCTTTTCTCCTGCATTAGTTACTTCTGGTTTTTTTCTCCCGTGCCCTTTCTCACTTGCTGCTTGAACTCACCCAGTTGCATTGGGAGATGCATTTCTATTGGCATAATCATTCCGGGCAGTCGTTAATGTACCAACAAGGATACTATTGTAATTGGAGGATTTATTACTACTGCTGTGAAACAACTGCCATGCTGTCTCACTTAACTCTTCAGCTCCCCTCCTGTCTTCTGCCAGCAGCTGAATCAGTAGCAAACTGCCCTTTTAAAAAAGATGCAAGCATGCAACCTGGGGATGTGTTATTTTATTCTGTTTTTTCCTGCTGTTATCACAGAATGCTGCAGTGATACAAGTGCAAGTGAGTTCAGTGCTATCCATTTCTTGATTGTGTTGCAACTGAAGGTGACTTTGTAGTTAAACTTCTCATTTAAAATAAGGCTTCAATATTTCCATGAAGATGAAAAATATATTTTAACTGCTTTTCTTTAGACCACAGCGGTAGTACTGTTCACCCCTGTAGGACCTTGAAGGGAATTCACTGTTTCAGAAAAGTGTATGACTTTTTTTTAGTTTAGTTAAACAATTACTAGTCTTTTATCTGCCTTGAACCATCCTTATTTTCCAGTGCAGATGAGGCTTTGCTGAAGGAAAGTAATGCCCAAATGTGCAGACTATTAATATTTGTTTTTCCCGTGGTACCCAGAGGCTGTGGCTTTGTGTAGGCAAGGAAGAGAAGAGGGAAAATTGTGCACAGAGACCCTGCACCCTCAGTCCCAGTGAAATTACCTCTTTGGCTGATCCTCAAATTCTGTGGGCAGTGAGGGGAGCTTATAAGCACAACAGAAACAAAGGTTTTCTCTGCCTGCAGCCGCCTGAGAGTTTCTAGATGATACTTAAAAATTAGACAAGCAAAGGAGATGCTGCCAATGGCATGATCAGCTCAGATCTTTTTCCCACTTGCAAAGGTGACATTGAGGGTCCTCATCAGTTTTGCAGTGTGACACAGTGTGAGTTTCCTCCGTGCTGAAGGCACTACACGAGCTGGTGACTGACAAGGAGGAGTGCCTGGTGTGCTGCAGCAGGTATGGATCAGCATGTACAGCTAATTGCCAGGCACGAGGGCTCTGGAGGATTACACTGCTAATCTAGATACTGCTCCTGCCTTATCACCACCTCCTCCCTCCCTCCCTCCTGCCGCACACCTGCACACGTACTTGGATCCTGTATGGAATTGCAGTCAATAGTGGTGTGGGGGAGGGATGTGAGGAGTGTGGATCCCTGAGAGCTTCCAGTGACTGGGAGACAACAGGTCCCTTGCAGCTCTTCCTGTGGCATTGGGGTGTCTCTGGTGGCAGACTCACCCTCCTTCCCTGGGGTGGCTTGAGTGGCCACAGAAGGGTCTGCAAATTGCGGAGTCTGATAACAAAACCTTGCGCTCCCACCCTCATTGCCATGCAGGTGCCCCCCAGTGCTCACCTCTGGGTTCACCACGGTGGCTCTGGCATTGCTGTTCCCCTTGAGCAACTTGTGTCTGTCTTGCACACGCAACCAGAGGGCTTTGGAAGGAGGTTTATGGTGCTGAGCTGTGATCCCTGCAGGGCAGCAAGATGTTGTGGGGCAGATGGAAACATAACTCTTGCACTAATTCCCTGCAAAATCTAGGGTGTATGTCTTAGCCAGAGACAGCTTCTTAGGAGTAGGGAGTATGTGTATTTATTCTTCCTAAACAGTTCCCACCTGGTACTTGGTAGGCTTAGCTGTGTCCAGGTGGTGTGAAGTGTGCAGCTGGTGACACAGGGTAGCACCAGAGAGTGTCTCTAAAGCATATCAATGGGTAAAAGCTATAAGGAAATTCAAGGGGAGAAGAGATTGGTGGGTTTTGCTTGTTCCGCAGTGGCCCTGAGATGGTCCAGCTGTATTGGGTAGCCTATCTAAGTGGTTTTGCTGCTGAAGAGCCTGAAGTGTAAGGCTACCCTGGTGCTAAGTGATTTTCACAGCACTGTTTTACCAGCTCGAGCTAAAGAGCCTCTGGCTCCCAGCCTGATGCTCCTCCTGCATGGTTTAGCAAGGAAAGGGCGTCTCAGGCAGGTTTGCTGCCTTGCCTGGGAGTAGAGGAAACATTGGTAGATCTCTGCTTTGTGTTGGCTCATAAAAGCTTTGATAGCCTATCCCTTGGAGGTGTTTGGGGTTTGGAGACCCAAGGATGAGCTAGAGGCAGCCTGGGGAAAAGTGAGACACCTGGATCATCCTTAGGTGTGTGGGCAGAGTTCAGCATGGCACTGGGAGCTGCTGGAAATGGAGCAATTCCTGGGGATTGGAGAAACGTGTGTTGAGGTGTGCACCAAATGCACACCTGAGAACTCCAGTCTCTGCTCCCTACCTGTTTTCTGGGAGGCTGTAAGCCAATTCCTTGTCCTGAAGTTAGCCATAATTAGCTCACAAAGGGCTCGTTGATTGTGTGTTATTGAGATCTGTGCATTTGAGGTGGATTTGGCTAGAACTGGGTGTGCAGGCTCCCTGAGGAGGGGTGCCCTGGCCAGTGGGGAGCAGCTCCGAGCTCCTTCTCCTGGTGCTGGCAGCTGGGCCCTGGGACTCTCCCTGGCTGGGTCCCTGACACCCTCTAGTGGAAGTATTTATATTTAATATTTCAGGAGCTTTTGAAACTTGATGGTGGTTGTGAGTAAATAAATTAAGCCTGATTTCAGCAGCCCACCCACCACTGAGTACCCATCCAGTGCTCTCTGCAGTGACCTGTGGCTTGGGGGCTCCTAGGAAATGCTGTATTCCTTGCTCTTAAGTGTTGTAAGTACGAGCTCAAAGCTGTCAGCTGTGACTGGCTCAGGGATGGTGACAGCACAGAAAGTTTGCTCCCAGAAATTGCTTTTCAGTTGCTCCTCTCTTGTCCAGCTGCTTCCTGCCAAACCTGACCTTGATGCTGGAGAGAAGGGAGTTCTGCTGACACCTCCAGAGAGTCATGACAGCTGCAGGGATGGAGTTGTGCTGGGGGACAAGGAGGAAGCAAGGCTGGATGCTGGGGGAAGTGCAGAGCAGGCTGCCTGGATGGCACATTGAGAAGAGAGCAGAAACAGGCAGGAGCTGGGTGAGAAAGAGACAGCAAAAGGATGTGTCCTGCAGCATCCCACTTGGCTGTGGTTCAGGTGTGGCTCTGCTCCCTTTCATGCAGGGAGGTGACTCTCATCTAAGCTTGTCCTTGCTTTCAAGTGAAGCTCAGCTTGCAGAGTGTCCCCAGAAGTCCTGGTGCTTCCTGCGGCAGGTGGCAGCGGGGTGAGTGTGGGCGGCTGGCAGCGTGATGGCTGGCAGCGAAACCAGTGCTCCCAGGTGAGCACTGTGCAAAGACTCATCATGTCCTGATAATGCAAATTGATGTCTCCGAAGCCTGAACAGGGTGACTGGCTTGGGAGGAACTTCACTTCTGGGAATGCACCTCCCTGCATGCTCTGTCCTGCCCTGGTGAGCTCCTTCACATTGTTCCCTGCTTCCTTTTTTCTCTGTGACTTCCAGCCCGATGGGCTAAGCCATGCCTGTGGCCTTCTTGTTACAGAGTCACGGAATGGGTGGGATTGGAAGGGACCACTGAAGGTTATCTATTTCAATCTCCCTGCTTGAGCAGGGTCCCCCAGAGCACATTACTCAGGATTGTGTCCAGAAGGCTTTTGAGTATCTCCAGAGGAGCCTCCACAGCCTCTCTGGGCAGCCTGTTTCAGTGCTCTTTACTGTCATCCTTACAGTAAAGAAGCTTTTCCTCGTGTTTCTCCCATCCTATTGCTCATCACCACACCTAGCTGCATCCCCTTGCCACCTGCCCTTTAGATACTTGTATACATGGATGAGATCCCCTCTCAGTCACCTCTTGTTGGTGCAGGCCAGTGGGGTCTGTGCCTTGGAGCAGTGCATGAGCCCCAGCAGACCTGTGTCCCCACTGTGGCAGTCCCCAGTGCTCCACAGCATTCAGAACAAAATGCTCACTGGGCTTCTAAAAGGCATTGTGAGCTGCTGCCATGTTCAGCTGCCTCTTGAGAAT
The DNA here is from genome assembly GCA_024500445.1 of Entomyzon cyanotis. NCBI lineage: Eukaryota > Metazoa > Chordata > Aves > Passeriformes > Meliphagidae > Entomyzon > Entomyzon cyanotis. The sequence continues at coordinate 2,487,164 of JAKEPQ010000755.1, read as the reverse complement.
GGCATTTTCCCTTCTCCTACCAAATTCCCCTCTCCCTGAACATAGCACCCAAGGCACATCTTGCAGTGTAAATAAAACAGCTGTTTGTGCATCGCTGGCCAAGCGTGAGAGTGGTGGTGTGAAGCACAGAGCCTTACTGCTGGCCCAGCCACCTCAGGGCTCTAGCTTGTTCCTCCCTGATCATCTGATCCTTCAAAAGCTGGGCTTTCATTTATCAAACAGGTCTCAAGCGCTCCTGGTTAGGAAGATGGCACTGACTGAATGTATATGCCTGCCGTGCTGATGTAAGACAGCAGCCTCAAGGCTGTGTGCAACCCAAAAGGTCTTACCTGTTCCTTTTACCTTGAGGATCTCAGTTGGCTTTTTTAACTAAAGTAGCAAGAGGAATGCAGCACAGTATGTCAGGTGTTACCACAGTTAAATTACAGCTTTAACCACATGCTGACACCTCCTGATTTTTCTCCAGGACTGCATTTTGCATTAACTTGCCTACGTGGAATAAAGGATGCTAACCCTCCAGCCAGGTTATGACCTGGAAATACAAAGTTGTGGTTCCAGCTAGCAAAATGATGTCTGTGATAGCCTCCAGTGTGCTCAGGGGATAGTGTGGCAAGTGCTTGCCTGAGGCCCAGCCTTCAGACAGGCTTCCCAGCATTATTCCCAGGACGTGGGCAGCTCCTCCTCTGCCTGTCCCCCATTGGAGCATGACCTGGCTTGTCCCACAAAGCCAGACAGGCTGCTGGGGTCAGCAGCTCCCGGTGCTTACCCAGAGAGCAGCTGTGCTGCTGAGCAGGGCTGGGGGACACACAGAGAACTGCCACCAGGGCTCTCAAACTGGGGGAGAGAGGACAGGCACACTTTCTTCACAGGTACCTTCTTTCACCCCGTAAGCTGTTGCACAGAGACTCTACATTCAAAGCATCTCCGCAGGAAAGTCACTCCAGCAAGATGATGGTTGGGCTTAATTTATTTAAATAACATAAAAGAAGTTGTAAGAGCCCATGACTGGAGGGCAAAGAGAAAGGAGCTGTACATCTGTGGAAATTACTCAGTAAGGTTTGAAATGAGAAGTTTAAAGCTTGTCGTGCAGGCAGTGTGAACTGGTAAGGTTAGCTGTTGCTTTCACCACTGTTTGGGAGTCAGGGGTAAGGGGAAAAGTGAAGCAAGAAGGATCCTGGCCAGAAGCTATTGCCAGTGAGCAGGGGATGCGAGTTCCAGTGAGAAAGATGAGGGGAAGGGAAGGATTAGGAGATGTGGCCACAGGGACAGAGGCAATGAAGCAGCCTTAAAAGGTACTTTTCCTGTCAGGGGCAGTAACCTGGGTAGTGAATGTGTGGTAAAAGAAGATGCTCCCATCCAGACTGGATGTGGGAAGATTTCCCTCTCATTTACTCCTAACTTGTTCATTTTTTTCTTTGCCCTCTTCTGATTTTGACTTTTCTGCCATAAATAATCCCAGTGGTAGTCCTTGCTTCAGCTCATTGCTCTCTGTAGCAGTGCCTGAATGAAGCAGATGTAGCTTCTGGCAGCTCAGCTAATTTTGTCGAACCATCCAGGGCTGTCAATGAAACCAAACTGAGATATGTTAATTATATTCCACTGGTACGTGGCAAAACCGTGGGCATTAACAGGCTTGCCAACATTGCCTCGTCTGCAGAGCTGAGGAGAAGTTTTACATTCTTCTTTCCACGTGATGTTTCTTGAAGAGTGCTAAAAGTCTAGAAAGGCTTCTTTAATAAAAAGTCTGTCTTCTGGTGGTAGAACCTCTTGGCAAATCCAAGCAAAGTTGGGGGGCTGCAATTTTTGGTTTTCTTCCTGATTTTAGCAGCTATACTTCCTTTCCTCTGGTTAATCAACTGGAAAAGTAGCCAGCAGTTTTATTACCAAGTGCCTGGACATGGCTGTGTCCTGGGAGTGAGCACTGGTCAGGATGCAATTGCATTGCTGCCCTTAGAAGAGTCAGTTCCCTCTGAGTGCAGAAACCCCTTCCTTTGGCCTGAGGGGGTCATTAAAAGATGAAATGATATAAACAAAGGAGAAGGGAATTGGATCTCCTGATTTTTTTATGAGCGAAGATTAAAGGAACTGAAAATGTTTGTCTTGGTCCCGCCAGTGCCTGAGGAGGGGTGAAGACCATGGCAGGGCTGAGGAGTGGCTGAAGGATGTGGGCAAGAGGGGGGTCACAGACCATGCTGAGGGGCACATGATGGAGGAGAGGCTCCTCATGACAAAATGCCTTGATGGGAAGTGGATGTATTAAACTGCGCTGCTCTCCAGCGTGATGGAAAACCATATTCAGTTGCTGGGGCCCACTGAGCAAGAATTTAAGCACTGGAGTATGTGCTGCAGGTCATGGTCTTTCCCAACCAGGGGCTTTGGGGACGATTCTCCTCTTCTTGGGGGCTAGATGTGAGTTAACAGGGCCTTGCTAATGCATAATGTTTAATTGCAACTGTAAGAAGAAACCTCTTCCCCAGCTCTCTTTTAAGGTGTTTGGCCTTTATAGCCAGCATTTTGGCATTGCTAACTCTGGGCTGTTTCTGCCCCCTCTGCTGCAGTGATCCCCGACTCGCTGCGGGTGACAGCAATCCCGCAGACGCTGAACAAGGTGGAGCACGACTCCCTGGAGCTGAAGTGCGAGGTGTCCAAGAGCACAGTGCAGCACAGCCACGTCTCCATCGCGTGGTTCCGGCAGCGAGGCGGCGAGGCACCTGTGGAGATCATCTCCCTGAGCCGCGACTTCGTGCTGCGGGCCGGCAGTGCCTATGCCCAGCGCCAGGCCACCGGGGACGTGCGCTTGGACAAAGTCGGGGAGACAACCTCCAAGCTCACCATCTACAACCTCCACCCCTCGGACCAGGGCGAGTTTTACTGCGAGGCAGCGGAGTGGATCCAGGACCCGGACGATTCTTGGTATGCCATGACCCGCAAGCGCTCCCAGGGCACCATCATCAACGTGCAAGCCACTGGTCAGTGTCTCCTCTGTTTGTTCTCCCTTGGCTGGGGGTGGGAGGAGAAGGAAAATGGGGCTGTGCCTTGTTAGGTGGCTGGGGTCTGGCTCCCTGCTTTGCCATGTGCCCCACTTGGGGGGCTGCTGGCGGGGTGAGGCAGGGCAAAGGAGGGCCCAGGCACTGCCTGCAGCAAAGAGCAGTAGGGGACACTGGGGCAGCAAGGGGGCTCGGGTGTCAGGCCCTGTCTCGTGACATGGTCAGAGGTGTAGGGCTGACACAGAAGCTAAAACACACATCTTAAGCACTTGGTGCTAGCACAGACAGTGAGAATTTTGGTAATTGAAGAGGTAAGAGTGACACAGCAGAGAATAAGATGAAAACTTTCAGCAAGCACTTTTTACTGCACAGGGTCCATTTACAAGTCAAAATTCTCCTAGCCCACAGCATAGGTTCCTGTTAAGGATCTAAAGACCCAGCTGAGCCCTTTCTTCCTCTCTGATATCCCCAAAGGTTGTGCCTCTTGACTCTGGCTGAGCAGGGTGTGGGTAAGACTATGCTTCAGGTCATATTCCACAGTGGTGCTGGATGCTGGTATGACATCAGAGCTGCTCCCTGGAAGAAAGGGTTGTGCCTGAGGAAGCCTTAAAGCTCTATGCTTACTGGGCAAGAAGATGCCTCTCTGGCAGCACAGCCTGTCTGGTGTCTCGCAGCAAAAGCAACCCTAACCTCTCCCCTCTCGATGTGCTTGTCTGAGGGATGTTGGCCATGCAAGGAGTAGCAAGTTGTAAGCACCTCACATGAGGTGTGCTGGCTGTCCTGGTGGGCTTTGCCATCCTGACACGAGCTGGTCGGTCTCTCCCCAGATAAGGAGTTCAGTGTCCGGCTGGAGACGGAGAAGCGGATGTACATCGTGGGTGAGCCAGTGGAGTTCCGCTGCATCCTGGAGGCGCAGAACGTCCCTGACCGCTACTTCTCCATCTCCTGGGCCTTCAACAGCTCCCTCATCGCCAGCCTGGGACCCAATGCTGTGCCGGTGCTCAACAACGAGTTTGCCCAGCGCGAGGCCCTGGGCCAGCTCAAGGTGGCCAAAGAAAGTGACAACGTTTTTGTGCTGAAGATCTACCGCCTGCGCCTCGAGGACAGCGGCAAGTACAACTGCCGGGTGACCGAGCGGGAGAAGACCGTGACAGGAGACTTCATCGACAAGGAGAGCAAGCGGCCAAAGAACATCCCCATCACTGTCATGCCACTCAGTAAGTAGAGATCAGTGCCCATCCTCTCCTGGGGGCATTGCTGCACTGGGAAGGTAGTTGGGGAAGCTGTGATGTGCCCAGGCAGTGGTGGTGCAGGAGACGGAGGATAAGAGCTCACGTGCTGTGGAGACTTGGAATCCCAAGTGGCAAGATGTATTTTAGATGTTGGGAAGGGGATGACAAAGAGTGATGTGTGTCAGGTTCATAGATGGGGAATCGTGCCCCCACCTTGGTAATGACACCAACCTGACAATTCTGTTCTTGAGCTGAAGGTACATGAGACAGCCTCTGACTTGCTCCTCGCACCTCTCTCCTCACCTTGCTCTGCAGGGAGCTGTGTGCTTTAAAGTATTCAGCAGGCACAACTGGGAGACCAGTGTGGCCTTGGTTTATCCTAAGACCTGCTAGGTTCCTTCAGGCTGTTACGTGATGGTGATTCAGCTGTCTTGCAAGACAGCTGTACTGGGAGGAACCAGGTGTGCTCCTTGAGCCCCCAGTGCTCTTCAGCACGGAGCTCTCTCCTGGTCACTGTGTGTCAGCCAGCTCTGGTGGAAACAAGCCACTCAAGGCTTGCCTGCATGCCTTTTATATTTGTCAGATGAACATGATAAATACAGAAATAACAGGTTGAAAGGAGGGAATCCACTGACTGGCTCCTTGTTTTGCTCTCTGAAACTCTGGTAGCCGTGGCATGGTGAACTATGCATGGGCTGCCCAGCCTGCCATGGCAGCGGGCTTTGACCAAGAAGAGGGTAGCTGCAAGATGAATTTTGTGCTATATTTATCTCCTATCTCTAAAATTCATAGGGAAATGTAGCCCTTTCCTCTAGCTTTTTTTTCTCCCTCCTCATTTCTCCAAAAGAAATTCTATTTCTTTTCTCTCCTACCGATATTTGGTCTCATTTGTTTGGCTTTGAAAATTACTCTAGCTAGAAATCTTGCATTGCACAAATGTCTAAAATGTACTGTTTCTAGACCCAGCCACCTTTCAGGCAGATTTGATTCTTGCCTTTGATAAATCACCAGCTGCAGGAACAAACATGATGATTTTTCAAGGGTGCTAATATCCATAACTCTGATGGAAGGCAGCAGGAGTAACCAGCAATCAGTATCTCTGAAAAACTAGCCACAAAGCCTTACACCTCTGGGAAGCTCAAGACACCAGATTTTTTTGGAAAAAAGCCAGTGATAGCTACCTATAGTGTCACTATCAGTGGAAGTTTGAGAGAGCTTCTGCCAAAAGGTGTCGGTAGGAATGGATGTGGCAAGATGGTGATCGGGATGACGTGAATTGAAAAAGCCACAGGGAGCTGGAAGCCTTTTTTTTTGGCAGAGCCAATTGCACGCAGTGCATATTGTAGCAACAGAAATTCCCTCAAGTCTTGCTGAGATCCCATCCCGGACCTGTGACCAGAAGACACAGCCATGGCAATGTCTCCCGAGCCGTAGGCAGAGAGATTTTTCCCAGCTTTGGCCTACACCTGCCTTGAGCGTGCAAGTCACCAGGAGCAGCTCGCTGCCCACCAGCTGTTTTTGGATGTGGTCACGCATGAGGTTAAGACGTGCCTGGACCCAAATGCGTGGGCAGTTTCCTGCATCTGGTAGAAAGCGTCTCTGGCCGGCAGCGTCCTTCTTACAGCCTGAGCAGTGGCGAGTGTGTGTCATCTCCCCTGTGTGTATGCGTTTCTCTCCTTAGAGACCAGCATCTCCTTGGAGATTATCAACAACGCCAGCAATGTCTTGGAGGGAGAGAGCCTGCGCTTTGGCTGCAACGTGCGCTCGGCCTTGGCGCCCCAGAGCCGCCTCTCAGTGGCCTGGCAGCTGGTGGACAAGCTGAACCGGCGCAGCGAGATCGTGCGTCTGGACCGGGAGGGCACGCTGCACCCTGGCCCCGCGTACGCCGAGCGCAGCAGCTACGGGGGCATCCAGGTGGAGCAGGTGCGGCCCGGCTCCTTCACCCTGGAGATCTTCAACAGCGTCAAGGCGGACGAGGGCCACTATGAGTGCCGCGTGGCCGAGTGGACGCGGACGCTGGATGGGGAGTGGCAGATGGTTGGGGAGCGGCACACGAGCACCCCGGTGTCCATCACTGCTCTGGGTGAGTACTTGAGGGCCCTGGGGCCACGGTCCCCATGTGCCCGGCTGTCCCCCAGAAGGTCACCTGCGAATCACTGAGGCTGTTCTCGGCGCTCCTGCCCTTGCTTGCCAGCAGGATGGAGGCACCCAGCAGCCTGCCCACGGCTCCTTGTAGGTTGGTGCGAAACACCTGCATGTGCCAGCATGGGTGGGGGCAAAGTCTGAGGGGTGGCTGTGGCAAGAGCACAGCAGGGGATGGCTGAGGAGAGGGATAGGGCTCCCAGTGTCCTTCGGAGGAGAGAGGCTGCCAGTCCCATGATGTGTCCCACCAGCATTGGAGCTAGGTTTTGGTCAGCGCAGTGTTGGTGCTCTGTTGGCAGCCCATGGACATCGAAGCCTCCTTGCCTGCCGTGGGTAAACCTTAGCTCTGCTCACCAGATCAGGAGTGCGAAATGCTGGGCAACTGTTGGCCCAGCCAGCAGAAATGGCGAGCATCTCGGACAGAAAGCAGGAGTCAGGAATTGTCCTCGCTGTTCCTGCAGGGAGGCAATGAGCTGCTGGCCCAGAACCACAATGTTATCCATGACCAAGCTAAACCAGCACCTGGGATCATTGCAACTGGTACTCTGCTCTGCCAAGGGGCTGCTCTATTTCAAACACAGCAAAACCACAGCAGTTTAGGAGAGGGCAGGTAGGGAGTTAGAGATTTCACATGGATTGTGAGTTACTTTGGTCCTGCTGGGCTGGTTCCAAAGTGATCCGCAGAAGGCTGAAGAAGGGATGACTGCTTCTGTGAGGCCACTGATTTGCAGAATGCCAAGGCTAAGACAATCAGGGAGCTCTATTGAAAGGTCAAGATAGGAACAGTGGCAGGAGGGTGGGGATTGTGTGACTTTTCTTGATACTCTGCCATATTAATCTTAAGCTTTGACAAGATGTGTGTGAGACCAGACTTCAAAGTCGTATTGTATTCTGATGAAAATCTTGCTTTTTTCCTCCTTTCCTCTCCTTTACTTTTGACCTTCTTTCAGAGGCTGTTTTGTCTGGAGTTAGAAATCTTTTCTGTACAGCTTCCAAAAGCAGGTAGGGATGTTCTTTTGTAAAGAGCTAAAGGCAACTTCTCATCTGGTTTCAATGGTGTCTTCCTCATGAGGTCAGCAGCATTTGGCCTGCTACAAGTCCCAGGTATCAGCCCTTCCCTTTATTCTGCCACTTACAAAAGTGCTGAGATTGAGATTTTAAAATGTGTCACTTTTACTCCTGTTAAAATTTAAGATGCTCAGAAGTGCACAGCAGTTCCAGAAGATGTGATGGAAAGGTGGTTGTCGCACCTCCTTCACTCCTCAATCTCCGGCTGTTGAGCATGTTTTGTCAAATCCTAAGAAATTCCTAGGTCTCTTCCTTTAAATAGCAAAGCTGAAGCACCTCGTAAAAATACAGGGAAGAACCTATTGAGTATTGCCTTGTTGCTGCTGAATCTGGTATTTTTTTGTTCAGCTTAATGTTTTTGAAATGTCCTGAGAAACTCAAGTGGAAGGTGCTAAGAAGGAGCAAGGGAGGTTTATGGCTTCAGAAATTGCTATTTTTAAAAAAATGCAGTAAATTTAGTGACACTCACATTTCAAGTTGAGGTCTAATCGTTTGCTAGTCTGCCAGGGTAAGAAGTCTGCCAGGTCCTTTAGCTGAACCACACAGATTATTTTCAAACCCATAAATCTAACCACAGGGTGGTTCAGAAGCAATATCCAGAAGAGAGGGGTGTGCTGTCAGAAGAGACCAGATGTTCCTGAACTTCTGAGGCTCTCAAGTGCATGGCAGGGATTTAAGTTCGTGGCTGGTCAGGAAGGAGGGGTTGAGGGAGTGCTGAATTTTTGTAGGGAGGTTTTGCAGAAAATCTGTTCACTTTTATGCATGGCTTCTTTCCTTTTGTACCAAGCCCCAAAAGAAGAAGGGCTTTGGTTCATTAACCTAAGTGTCATGACCATGTCAGTGGATTTGAAGACTTGAGAAACACAACTGGCTTCTGCATGGTAGTTGAGAAGTCCCTTCATGAAGCTTCCTTGTCCAGGCCAACTGGAGGGTAAACTTGATGAAGTCAGCTGGTCTTGGGGAAATTAAGTTGGCTTTCTAGGGCCTTCCCTGGCTCAGGGTTCCTCTGAGCTGGGGCAGGAGGGCTGCTGCAGGGTCTGAAGGTGAGGGCTTACATGGGGGTGAGACGCAGCAGCTCTGCAGGGGAGGCAGCCTGGGTCTCACGCTGCACTCCTGGGTAATCACTGAACATGCTGTGAGAGGCTTTAATCCCGAAGATTGACCTGTTTTCTCAGTAATTACACATCCCGGAGCTCTGGCACGGTGACGCTGTGGGGTTGCAGAGGCGTTTGCTGGCAGTGTGCAGATTCAGTGGTCTCCATGCTGTGCTGAGTCTGCCTGCAGCAGCAGTGAGCTCCTGGCTCATCTCTTTGAGCCAGTGGCAGGCTGAAGCTCCATGCTGATCCCAAAGATGTTCCTTTTTTGACTGAGCACTGTCTGGGGTCTCCCCCACAGTGGCAGCTGTGCTGAGAGCTGGTCAGCACTGCAGGGAAAAGGAGAACTGTGAGCCAATGTGGGATGCCCTGTGGAGCTTCCCAGGAGGGGAGCACTTCTTGGGGATGTTGGCAGAAGAAAACAAGGTCCCTGCTAAGTCTGCTGGCCACACTGAAGTGATTGGAACAGAACAAAGTATTTCTCTCTGCAGCTTGGAGCAAATGAGCAATGGAAATACTCTGACTGAAAATGTAAGCCTGACCAGTTTACAGTTGACTAAGTGGAATACATTATCTTTTAATTACTAATAGACTGCTGATTTCAACTCCTCTAAACAAACAGAGTGCTGAGGGTAGACAAGTCAAAGTGTATTGGCCAGCTTGCAGAGTGACAGACATGCAAGTATGACTGCATAAAGCCATCCTGTAGTTGTGATCTGGAAGAGAACAAAAGCTGTGCTGTGTGAAGAGCAGGACCAACCAGCTTCCTTTGTTTGCCTCCATCCTGGGGTTTTGTAACCATTGCCACCTCTGTGATGCATGTGTCGAAGTCTGCTACTTCTTGCTTTCCTCGTTTTTCCTCCAGCAGCAGCAACCAGCCACAGACCTGGGGAGGTGTACAGGGTTGTGAATTGGGGGGGGGGCTGGTGCTGGGCAGCTGCTCTGCCAGGTGCTGCTCCCTTGCCTCTGCTGCTGTGTTTCTGTGTGGGGTTTTGGCAGCCTGCAGGGGCTGGCTGCCTGCCCTCCATGTCTCGGGGGATCTCACTCCTCTGGGCAGAAATCCTGCTACCACCACAGCCCATGCTCATGCAGGCAGTCACAGCTGCTCCGGCAGTCACCACTGTGCAGGCACTTGTGTGTTGTTGCCTCTGCTTTTCATGTCACTTGGCAGTGCAAACGGGAAGCTGACACCACTCGAGTGGCTGATTGCACCACTGGATGACCACACTGGCTTTTGCATGCTGACAGCAGGGTCTCCTTAGGCAGGAGTTTCTCAAAGCCCTCTCCTCTCTTCCCGCAGAGGCCGGATTTGCTGTCACAGCCATCTCCCGCACGCCGGGCGTGACCTACAACGAGTCCTTCGACCTGCAGTGCATCATCAAGCCCCACTACCCGTCCTGGGTGCCGGTGTCAGTGACGTGGCGCTTCCAGCCGGCGGGCAGCACCGAGTTCCACGACCTGGTCACCTTCACGCGCGACGGCGGGGTGCAGTGGGGAGACAGGTCGGCGGGGTTCCGCACCCGCACCGCCATCGAGAAGGCCGAGTCCAGCAACAACGTGCGCCTGAGCATCAGCAGGGCCAGCGACACCGAGGCCGGCAAGTACCAGTGCGTGGCTGAGCTCTGGAGGAAGAACTACAACAGCAGCTGGACCAGGCTGGCAGACAGGACCTCCAACCTGCTGGAAATCAGGGTCCTGCGGCCAGGTGAGTGCCAAGGGTTTATGGAGGGGCTGAGTGGCATGTCGAGGGGATGGGATGTGTCTCCCCTGAGTTAGGACTGCTCTTCTGGTAGTCACTGATACCTCTCAGTTTTAGCTGGCTCAGGGGGAACTGCTCAGCTCTGGCTGTGGATATGTTGGAGCTCCTTTATCCACCTCTGGGGAGCTGGGTCTTCTCTTTGCTCTTTGTATGCTGTTCATGGGGTTTTCTTCTAGGAGGTGAGGTGGCTGAGCTCAGTTCAGTCCCTGGACTGTTCCTGTGAGATGGGTGGTTTTTGGGTTGCTGCCTCCATTCATCAGGGGAGACTCTGAAAAGAGTGGAGAAGAATGGGCCAGACAGGATCAAAGAGAGAGATGTTCCCACCAAAGCCTGCACATGCAATACTCCCATGAACAGTGTATTGCTGTCTTGGCCTTAGGGCTGGCGTTGGTGTTTGGAGTGAGGCTTTTAACACCTTCAAGACTATTGGGTCAGGTCCTTGCTGTCATGTTAGTCCTCCTTTTGTGTTCCTGTGCAGAAGGAGTCCTTCCTAAGGTCTCTCCTGGTTGGGCTTTGTGTTTTTCCCATCAGTATCCCTTTTCATACCCTTCTCTACCTTCCCCAGCCCTTATCATGTCTTCAGAAAAGTCAGGATATGCTGTGAGCTCCAGGCACCTCATGAGCTCTCCATAATTTTTCTTCCCTCTCTCTCCCTTGCCCTCATCTCCAGGTTAATCTTCTCCATTTATCTTGATTATGCTGCCTTGTAATACATGTTTTACTGCTTGCAAGGTCGAGTGGGTGATGTTCATCATTTTAGCTTACTTCCCTAGGAAACAGTGTTGAATGGATGTGGTCCCTGGAGTAATATGCTTCTTCACAGCCCTGTGCATGCATATCTGTGTGTGAGACAGAGAGGGAAAGAGAAATCCCTGATAACAGCTTCCGGAAGAGAGCCTGTGTGTCACAGCTCAGGGTGACAGGCAGGACAGTTAAACCGTGCTCTGGCAGCCTGTTGTTCTTTACTGGAGCAGTAACCCTCAAGTGATGCCTTAACAGAACGAGTTGTCTAGGTCTCCATGGTTTTTACCTCTCCCTATCTCCCAGCTGCTCAGAAAACAACTGCAACACAAATCTTAGCTGTCAGTTCAATGAGCCCTGCATAATGTTTGCGGCTGCATGGCTCACAAGCAGGGATGGAAGAAGAAAGGGACTCCTCAGAGCTCTCCCAGCACTATGGCTGCACCCTCTCTGTGTTTTGGTACCATGTCCCAGGCAGCCTCTGGGAGCAGGTGGTTGATGTGTTCCCATGAATGGAATGTTGGCAGTCGTACCAGGGACTGCTCTGGCTCTCTCTGGTTTTGCACACAGCAGAGAGTCATGTTGTGTCATTCCTGGGTGTCTTTGGATGGATAATATCCAGGGAGCATCCAGGATAATGTGGGAGACACCTTCCCCAGACGTTTTGGAATGAATGTCCTAGAGCCCTCCCAGTCAAACTTGTGCTGATGAAGTGGGTGCTGGTTTGCAGATAAATATCCAGGCCTTCTCCAAAAGGGATCATTCAGGACCCCCAAATGACTGAGCACCTGAGAGCACTGTCTGTCTAATTCTGTGCCTCTCCAGTCACCTTAACCTGAGATAACCTCAGGCTGCTATTTGGTGTGTTGATCCTAGCCGTTCCTTTCCCATTAGCCATGGATGTCTGGCTTGACCCATATGCCAGTAAGCTTGGGGTGAACTATCTCCACTACCAGTCCACTAAGGGACACCATAAAAAGGGCTTATCTGGAGGTCTTTTAGCAAATGGAGCCAGCATGTGTTTCTAGATTGGAAGTTAATGATGGGATTTAAGTTCCCTCTCAAGCCCCTGCTACCTGTTTGAGTGACCTTTCTATTTGACAGGTTCAGGTGCAGACGTGGAAATCAGTACATGTCAGCCTTTGAAGTGTGTTGAGGTGAGAAAGATAAATTAGTGAAATTAGGGACTTCCTTGCTTTGTGAAATCCCATATCCCCAAGGAACAGGGTCCTGGAGGTTCTCCTGGTGTGTTGGTTTGCCATTGCAGTGGTCAGGCTGCCTCTCCTTGGCGCTCTTGCAGTGGGTGATGTTTCCAGATGTCATTGGTAGGCTAGGGCAGAAATTCAGGCTGGTGTGGGGGGCTGTTGGACATGACTGCAGACCACACTGGCTGGATTGCCTGGGACTATTTTATTTCCCTACAATGCAGTGCTCTCCTTTTTTATTTCCATCTCTAAAGCTGCCTGTTGTTTCTTCCTTGGTGAGCTCATGTTGCAGCAGAAGTGAAGGAATAATAAAAGTACGTCTCAGTTCATGCCAGCTGTTTCCCTGAAACCAAAGCTGGCAGGAGATCATGCACAGTAGTGCAGCCTCATCTTGAAGTGAGCCCCAAGTGCAGGGGTGGAGAATTCTTTTGTGTTTGGGGCTCCCCTTCTGCTGTGGTATCTGGCCTGCCTCTGAAAACCTGAGTCTTTCACTCCCAAGGCCATCATCCCTTTTTCCTGAGGGTTCACCACCATTTTCCCTTCTACAGACATAACCTTGCCTTAGCCTTTCCCTGTTCCAGGTGGAGAAGAGCATCCACCATGCGAGACTTAGTGGGCTGATATGGGATAGCCATGTGGTTACCATGGCACTTAAAGGTTTTAGGGGAAACAGAGGTACAGGTGGTTCCTTTTGAATTCAGGTGACCCTGAAAGTGTTTGGATTCAGGCTGAGCTCTGTGCTCACACTGAGATGCCAGCTTACCTCACTGCCCAGTTCCTCACACAGTGTGGAGGGGAAACAGCACTTGGGCTCTGGGTCCTGCCTGAGGGAGGAAGGTGGAGATAGATCCATGTAGGTCAAGGAGAGACCCAAAGGCTGTCAGGCAGGCTCTCTTCCCATCTCTTCCTCGGATCTTGCTTCTCCCTGCCAGGTTTCCAGGGACAGAGCGTGGAGACAGCAGGTGCTGTCTGGGAGCAGTGCATGTCCATGTGGTCTGCAGGACTCAGACAAGGGCAGCAGACAGTCTCGGGCAGTACAGAGCACAAGGGGGGCTGTGCTGCAGTCTGGGCAGACTTGGGTGTCTGCAAAGGGCTCTCTCTTTTTGGCAAGGAGGCGTGAGCAGATTTGTGCTGATGTATTAAATTGCCGTTGTCACTGTGTGTGTTACTGCACTTACCATTCCCCTGCAGCTCAAGTGAGGGGGTGATTCAGCAAAGTCCTGGGGTCTGAGCACTGGGGAGTCTCTCTGGCAGCAGCAGAAGAAAAAAACGGGGCTTTCACATCACACCCCCACCCTCAGAGCACCTTCTCACCCCTTTCACACTCATGCAGCTCCCATCATCCTTGCGTTGTCCCTTGTCCTGATCCTTCGTGACTAATCCTGGATCGGGCGCTCAGGGAGAAGCTGCAGTCGCCTCTATAAATCTGTCCTCTTGCTGCTGGGTGTTTGACAGTAATGAACATGGGAGGAGGGATGGGGAGGGATGGCAGGGGATGATAACTGAGCAGACGCCAAGGGTGCTGGGCTCCTTGCTGCTTTTCTGCAAGCCAGTCTACAGCAGATTGATTGACCTGGGAGCCATCAAGCAAACAAGGCAGTCATGCTCTTCATTAGAGTATTAATTAGCTTCCAGAGGCTCTCCAGGGGCCTCTTCTTAAAGTTTGGTTTATTAGGAGCTGTCAAGTTGAAACCATCATGGAGGGGGGAGGGTGGAGGCTCATCAAGCTGGCCTTGGAGGAGCTGGAGGTGGCTTCTGCCTGAACCTTACTTTGAGAGTGGGGTGAGCCAGAGCTGTGCTTTCCCTGAAATCCTGCATTCAGGTGGATGCAGAGCACTCTGCTGCTTTCCTGCTGTCCACAGGAAACCACTGAGAGTGGCTGTGCTGGGCTGGCAGTGGCCAGAGAAACCTAATGACTGGAGAGTGAAGGACCCTTCCTCCTTTTCCAAGCCCATCCATGGCAACCACAAAGAGACTATTCAGTGTCATGTACGTCCTTCTCTTTGAAGACTCAGGGATGGTTGTGACTGTGCAGGCTGGGGATGCTGGGAGGGTGAGGAGGGCACAAGGCAGAGGAGAATTGGAAAAGGAAGCTGTTTTATGGCACACTTAGTGCTGGGAGAGGATGACTGATTTTCAAACAATTAATTACAAAGACATTTGTGGAGTATAGTGAGAAGCTTTCCATAGCAAATGAAACTCAGATATTACTCCTAATGCCTTTATTCTGTCTCATCTTAATAATTTCTGTGTGCAAGGAATCCTCTCATGGATGGATGTGAAAGATGCCTTTTCTACTACAGGTGGGGTACTGATCAACCTCTTGAGTGGAGGCTCCAACAAGTGTTTTCAAAGGCCACAAAAAGTGTACTCTAATCTGATACTTCTTGCTTCTGGCAGCATCCAGCAGTAAAGTTAAACAAGGAAAGTTAATGAGCTGGAAACTTCCTTACAGAAGTGAAGTCTGGAAACTGAAGTTTGCTGCTTGCTTGATCCCAGAGTGGTTTTGCTCTGTAGAACAGCACTGCTTCCCTGCTTTACAGCTGCCTGCTCCATCTGGCAAATGGTTGTACTCCTGCTTGAGTGATGAAGGAGTTCAAGAAGTGCTCAGAAGAGAGGAGGCTGTTCCTCAGCAGCAGAGCAGAGTCTCCTCTTCCCTATGTGCTCAGGGCCTTGCTCCTTTCCCTTCACTGCCAGTGGGGTAAGACCTTCACTGCTGTTCTGCCTCGGAGCTCCTTCCTTCCAGCACACTGAACACACGCAATGAAGGGGCTCAGTGTTGCATGACCCAGAGCTGTCCCCTTGCACAGACCTGCAATAGTGTCCCTAAAGCGTTGGAGTCCTTTTTCTTCTGCAGATAGCAGAGGTGGGTTTGATTCTCCCGCCTTGCACCCCTGGTAGTCTCCTACTCCTGCCCATTTTCCCTGGGGAGCTCTGTTGTCACACTTGCCAGGTCCTCTGGGACAGATTCCCCACTTAGACTTGCTGTCACCTCCTTGGCACAGCTGTTTATCCCAGGCCAGCACCCCAGGGTGCTTTTTCTCTACACTTTGGCATCACTCCCTGCTCCAAACATCCCCACCGTCCTCGGTGTAAGCAGAAGGGGAGGGAGCTTGTGCTGGATGTGCTGCTGTATTGGGAATGATGACCCTGGCCTTGTGGGGTCAGAGCTGTGATTCACCTCTCCCTGCATTTGGTTTTCCTTCTGGGAGTTGTGCTGCTTGGCTCTGCAGGTTGCCTGTGCAAGCCTTCTGTAAGAGCTAGGTGTGTTGAGCTGATTGCAGTCAGTTGTGCTCAAGATTTCTCTTGGAGCTTCAGCCTGGAAAATGCACCCAAGGGAAAGACCTGGGAAGTTTAACTTTAAATGTATGAACATCTTGGATGCATTTCACAAGTGTGAAGGGGGTGGGAATGCATCCTTGCACCTAGTGGGACCTTAACCTGACTCAGTCTGCTTTGTGTGTACCCACTGATCTTAGTGCAGGCAGTCCTTGTTTTCAGCCCCTCAACAATGCCAGGAGACCTGGGCTGTGTCCAGGATATGCTGCTCTTTTCAAATTAGCTCCTTCCACAGTTACTTCTTTGGTCCAATTTTTTCACTTCCATTTCAAAGTACTCTCTGCTTTCTCTCTTTGATATCTCCTGAGCGGTTTTCCACTCCTGTTTGCAGCATGAATATACAAACCCATGGTGTCAGCCTGTTTGCAGTCTGTGCACATGCACCTTCTTTGATGTTGTCTTGAACAGGTTCTCTCCACACACTTTAGCTTCTCATCGATTCCCCATTTGCTTGCCTTGGACTAAAGTACTCTGCAGTGAGCAGTGCTTAGATGATGTCCAGCTCTAAAGCTTTGCACATCTTCCTGTCCTTGAAGACTTCAAAAGCAGGGTCAGCCCTTGAGGGAGAAGGAGACTGGTGATGAGCAGCTTTCCAGCCAGGTGTTGACCACTGTTCTGTCCTACTCAGTGCATGGAGCCCCAGCCCTCTGGTCTCCACGGGGTGATTGGCCTTGGGGCCAGCAGGCTCAGTGCTGCAGCAGCACAGTCTTTCCCTTGCTGCATTCTCAGCCCTCGAGTCAGGGCAGTGCCCAGCCCAGGGGTCCCTCCCTGCATGCCCAAGCATCCCTGTGCATGGAACCTGCACCATTCTTCTGTCTTCTGTACCCTGAGGAAAGTTTCTCTTGCCATGAGAAACTTCATGTTCTGGCATTGGTCGAAGACTGAATTCCTGGGTTCACTGAACTTGGGATCTGCTTCCATACAGCAAAGTGATTCCAAACATGCTGAACCTGTGGCTCAGAGTCTTTTATTATAACATGCATACATAAAAGTTGTCTCTCAAGGCTATCTTACTTTCTTAAATAGGTGTTTGGGATACTGCTAAAGGAAATTACTGTGGTTTTCCTTGTCCCAGTTAACAGAGAAGGAGGAAGTGCAGATAATGATGGATCAGTAGCCCATCCTGCTGAAATACATCCTCACTCCTTAAGAAGTTCAAGAGCACAATTCCTGAAGAAATGACAGATGGCTTGTTTCGCTTGGTAGTTCCTCCAACAGTAGCTGTACTCACTAGTTATGGAAGCAGCATCATCCATGAGTGTTCAGGGTACACATGGAGCTGATCTGGCACTTGGAAGGAGGCAATCCTCATCCCCAGTGCGTGCTGCTGGCTGCATGGTCCTGTCCCATTCCCTGTGCCAGCACTGACCCTGCTGTGCACCAGCTCAGTTTAGTACACCTGCAGAAAGCTAGCCCAGTGGAAAAGAACAGTTAAAGGCGAGTGGAGGGAGCTAGAGCTTGGATGGATTCAGCTGGGTCCTTCTCAGGGGACTTCTCTTTGCATGGAGAGCAGCAGCTGACACTGGCAGGGCTGGTGCAGGCAATATCCAAAAGATCTCCTCATCCTGCCTGAGGTCTTGCTTTGGAGAGCTGGAGTTGTTCCAAAGCTTTTTTGTTTGAGAGCTGGAGAGCTTGCTTTCTAGATGGCAAAAAAATGACATTTCACACCACGCTCAGCAGCTCATCTCTCTCTACCCAGCATTCAGCTTTTCAGCAGGAGCTGCTGAAAATGCCCAAGACAGTGCGTGCGAAAGTCAGCCGTGCGCTACAGGGTGCAGTTGTGCTCTGAGCGTGCAACTGCACGAAACTGTCAAGTTTTTTTGTGAGGGAAAACAATTCTCAGGAAATCCATCCTCCAGCACGGCATGGGAGTTGGTGTGTGGTGCTGCTGTATGTGTTACAACTTGCTCTTCGGGTGCATTTAATTACTTTTTTTCCTAATTGACGGAGCGCTCCTTTGTTTGAAATCTTTCTGACGTGGAGTTGATTAAATATCTCCGTATGTTATTTTTTTCTTTCTTTATCCTCCGTGGCTGTAGCTTGGTACTGAATTTATCTTCCAGTGATCCTATCTCCATATTTTAATTTACAAGTGATCAGTGAGCCGTATATTGTTTTCTGACAGCAGGCACAACTCATGCTGGGAATCTTTTATTCCTCCCTCCCCTCCTCTCTCTCGTGCAGAGCTTCTATGTGCATTTCAGGGTTTTGCAGGAAAGTTTCTGGTTTTAGGTTTGCAGGGCGTTTTGCTTTAGGGTGTGTTTGTTTCTTGGTGTTCTTCACAGAGACACAGTTTCTGTTTCTTGGGGAAAATCTTGCTTTTCCCAGGCCTGTGGCACATCCCAGCTGGTGGTCTCTGCCTTATCCTTGGCTGGACCTGGGAGGCTGTGAGCTTCCCAGCTTTCTCCATCCTTGCAGCCCCACACACAGCCTTTTCTGTACATGCTGACAGATGTATGGCTTGTGGGCTTTAAAAAGCCTTTCTGGGTCACACATGCATTCCTCCCCAAGGCCTCACTTGGTTACCTGCTAGTTTGTTAGCTGTTCCACAGGCTCCAGCACGGCACGGCTGGTAATGCCAGGCTGTTCCCTAGTGGAACAGATGTCCTTGTCACTTGCCTGCAGTTTCCACTGCAGCAATGGACTTGACCCTCTCCCCCTGTGTTTGGTGGGTCTGCAGTCAGACTGTGCTGCTTTTGGGGAGGGGCAGGGCATGGGAGTGCTTGTAGGTGCATTGGGATGATGCCATGATCAAACCTCTTGAGGTTGGAGCTGGGGGGATATGGATGAGCAAGCGGATCTGCCACAAGGTTTGAGGAGAGGTGCCTGTTCTGCTTTGCCACAGCACCTTCTGCCACCATTTTGGGAGCATCAAACTCCACTCCCCAGGCTGCAGGAGTGCAAAGTGCTTCAGTCCTGTGCCTGTGCATCGGGCTGAGTTCTGGGCAGGGTGATGGTCAGCATGGATGTGCACAGCTACTTTAGTGCCCAGCTGGTCTTGCTGCTGCAGCAGCTGTGAGGCTGGGAAATGTCTGGGCTGCCTGCTGGGCTGTGGACTTTGCAGCAACTTGCTGAACATGTTGAAATGCAGGTCACTTGGTGGTGTTCAGAGCCACAGCCTCTGCTCTTTTGTTTGGCCACTTATGAGGGGGCAGCAGCTGAGCCTTCCTCAGGAAAGGGTTAATGCTGTCTTTCCTTCCCATAGAGCTGCTCTCCCAGTAATTCAATCATGTCAGCCTGTTTGCAGGCAATAATTCATTGTTATAGGAACACTACAGTAAAGTGACAAGTTAATAATGGCAGTAATAATGGCAGGCAAAGTCTAATGCTATTTCCCTTTCTGCTGCTCCTGTTGCACCAGCAGTCTCCCATGTTGGCTAATGCAATTTGCAACCTCACTAATCCAGTTTCAGGAGGAATTGTGTTCAGTTAAAAGAGAATAGCCGGAGTCGGGAGCTGTGCTGCCATGTTCCTGCCTTCTCTGGGGAGGTTGTCCTGGTGCTGGAAGCCTTTGTCTTTACTTTGCTGTGATTTCTGTGCCGTGGTTAAGCTTAATGAGCACAGTTCTCCTAGGAGCATCTCGTCTTCTTCCCTTCTGAAAATGTCTTTCTTCTGATGCCTTTTCTCCAAAAGGGCTTGCACATCTTTCCCTTTTGAATGTTGGTTTGCTTTCAGCTAACCTAATAAACGTGAGTCACCCAGCTCTCGCCATGCTGAGTCAGAAGGCTGGCATGTACTTGCTTGACTCTGTTCAGTCATTAAAGCAGGAGACCTTGCAGTATCTGGGGAGGTGGAGGAGGCTCCCCAGCCCTGCTTGGTGGAAGGGAGAAGAGCTGGCAGAGGTCTGAATGTTGGTACATGTCTAAGCCTGTGGCAGTAACCTGCACACTGCTCTCTTGAATCCCAGGCAAACATCCCCCAGGAGGAATTTAGGCACCAAATGCTTTTGAGGCTCTAGTGAGGGAAATGATGAAGCACCTTTGGATTGTGACCACAGGCTAGGGGATGGCTGAGGGCCCTTCAGGGTTGTCCACTAAGCGTGTTGGGCAGAGATGGGTTCCTTGCAGCAAGGGACAAGTGGGGCTGTGCTCCTGGAAAGGAGTACCTCCTGATCAGCCTCCTAAACCCACTGTTTGATGTTAAACCAGGGCTGGGTTCAGGTTGGGTTGGCCTCGTTTCTGCTCCCCCTGCGCACACACCTCAGCACAGTGAAATCTCGGTGGAGGCTTTTAAAAGTAGGACATTCCCCCAGAAAACTTTTTGCAACACTTCATCAGTTCTCTCCAAGCAAGAGTGTTCTCTGGAGGAGCTCTCCCCAGAGAGCAGCAGCCTCCAAAGTGGGACACCGCCTCCCCACTGTGGTGACAGGGCTTTCTAGAAACTCTCTGGGGTGGTGGTGGCCATCCTTCTGCCCACCCTTCTGTGCCACAGCTGCTGCCTCATGCAGAGCTGGCTCCTTCCCCAGCGGATGCCCCCCTCCTCCTTTGCTGCAGGGCAACATTCTGGGGTTTTGTATGGGGCTGTTTTGGGGGAACAGTAGCTTCAGCTGCAATTAAACGTTGCCATTCCCAGGACTTGGTAATAGTGGCTCCCAGGTGGGAAGTAAACTCCTGCTGTTGTGTTTTCTTGCTGCCTACAAGGCAAAATGATGTAAGGTGTCTGAGACAGAGCATCTTCTTATCACAGCATTTTTAGGTACAGGTTGCAAGGTGCTTTGCTAAAGGTAAGTGTTGTAACCCCAGCTTGATTATTAGGAAACAGAGGGGAGGAAGCCAAGAGGAAGCAAGTCAGCAGAAAAGCTGTGAATCACATCACTGTCTCTTGTCCTTCTCCTCTGGTGACTGCTTTCCCTTCCCCCAAATATTTGTATAACTGTGCTTACCACATGCTTACCCTGAGGAGACTGATTACCTCCTTGATGGTGTGTAGAAAACCCCTGCTATATATCATCTTGTGGAGGACCTAGCTGTGTTGTAGCCTGCTGTGGTTGTAAGGTGTGTTTGCCAGAGGTGCAAGGTTCCAGAAGCTGCCACAGGTGTCCTGAGATAAGGTGTGTCCCTGAAAGTGAGCAGGGACATTTTCCTTGGCCTGGAGTTAGTGCAGAGTGATGTGATGCTAGACGATGTCGGTGAGGTGTCTAGTGTATTTATGAGCTTCTTGCGGACACTGAACATCTTTGCCAGCCTCTCCACGCCAACAAGCATGTAATATCCATTCCCCATGTCCTGGTCAGGCTCTGGCTTGAGCTGCCACCCTCTGAACCTCCTGGAGCTCCTCCAGCAGTTGCATTAGGATGCCCTCAAGGAGCTGTCTCCTGTCCTGATGCTGCCTGCAGCGTTCCTGCCCAAGCACCACTGCAGGGTTCAGCACCTAGACTCCTGTCACAGGTTGTGTGACTTCACAGGGGCTGGGAGACCAGGCTGCCTTAAAAAAAAAAAAAACAAAGAGGGTTCTAACCATGACTTGTTGCCAGTGTAAATTGAAAGCCTTAATAGTGTATGTAGGGCCAATTACAGTACATTAAAGTACGATATCCTCTTTACTGGCACTCTCCAGGGAGCCAGGAGACATTGTGGCAACAGGATTATGGTTTGCAGATGATATGCACGATAACTTCACCTAGACACAGGCACCTGTTCCTCTCACTGAGCAGATGTTCAGGAGGCTGTAAAGAGAACATCAGCCTCTTGACAGCACAGCACAAAATGCAGTGTAACTGTGCCTGTTCACAGCGCTGCACCCACCACCTCGGCTGGCTGACAGAGGGCTGGAGCAGCCCTGCCCTGCCTCACCGAAACCCCAGCCCCTGGGGCACACCGGATCACCTCAGCATTTGGCTCTCTGCCCAGGCAAATCTTCAAGCCAGGAAAGGGAGTTTCCCCCTTGTAAGTAGGGTGAGGTTTATCTGGCTCAGTGCCTGGGGTGTCAGACTTCTTGCAACCTCACTCGTTCACCAGCAGCTACAACCATTTCCATGTCATGGCAGCATCTTTAAACGTGACCTCACAAGCTGCGCGTGGCATAGAGACTCAGTTTGCACTGGAGTAGTCTTCCCACTAGAATGGGAAGAGATGGATGGACTCCCTGGCATTGTATTGTACCATTCCCATCACCCTGGACCACCAACTTCAGTATTATCTATTTTGCCCTTTTAAAATATTTTTTCCCAAATGCAAAGTGAACTTTTGGGATTCATTTGCGTATCTGTGAATGGTGGTTGATGGTCATCCCCATGGGAGAGCAGAAGTGTGAGTTACACCACAAAGCTTCCCATGTCTTAACCAGGATCTCTCCCCTGCATGGACAAGCAAACCAGCCATCAGCCTGAGGGTGAAGCTGCCCCAAGGTAACCTGTGTGCCACAGTGTTCCAAACCTAGCAGTTACCAGCCTGTGGTCCGTAAAAGCCATTAATTATTCCTACAGGATCTGCAAAAGGTAATGAAAGAGAGAGGGTGTGTTTGTACTATGCAGGAGCCAGCACCAGGACGTGGAAGTGTTTGGCGTTCACATGTGGGAAAAGACTGAGAGTGTCCTCTCTAATTCCGTGGGAGGCAAACAAAACCTGCACTTGCATCTTCTGTGGTGTGCCTCCCTTAGGAAAATAATTCATGTTTGATGAAAAGTGCATTGGCAGGGATGTCATTACATATCACTGATACCTCTAATCTAGAGGAGACTTTGTGCACAGTGTTATGAACCTCTGCAAGAGTGCAGTCTGGCAAAAGGAAGACCTGTAATTCCCTGCCAGGGCTTGCTGCTCCAGCTGGTAGCAGCTGTAGAAGTGCTCATCTCATCAATATCTTGGGGACTCAGTGCAAATGTGGGCACATTCCTCACTGCTGGCTGCAGTGGCTGCCAAGGATGGCTAGGAGGGCTGGGTGTGTGTGTGTGTAATTCAAGATCTTATTTTTGCCAGAGTTAATAGGATTGCTTCCCCATCACTCTCAAAATGAAGACTTCTTCCCAAAGGTCGAATGGAAGCAGGGAAAGCTGCAAAGAGGCTAAGAGTCCTTGGAAAACTTCAGGGGTCCATGCTGTTTGTACACCATGACAATTACTGTGATTATGGTCGGGAAACAAACCCTCATTGCTTCAGTGGAATGCGTCTGTCACGTACAAGGTTCAGGTCTGTTGCCCCAAACACTAAGCTTAAGATTACTTGATGCCAGTCCTCCTCATTTTCATCTCCCCGAGGTGCCACGATGTGGGAAGAGCACTGAGAGGGGTCCTTGCCTCTCAGCAGCTTTTGCCTGTGTGTACCCTGGCTTTGTGTGTGTGTGTTGATACTGAGCAACCCACCACATGCAGCGTGTGTATATACTGCATTTTAATAGATATAGGGCTACTGAGTTAACATACACAGTTGCCATAGGAACAGAGGTTTCCGTAGTAACGGTTGCAGAAAATAATCCAGTACCAATTAAAAATAAACTGTTTGGAAAGCGGGCTGGGGGAGAAAGGAAACTGCTGAGAATCACCTTCTCCTTTATTGGTTCATCTCCCAGGGACTTGGAAGATTGATTAATGCTCAAAATAACTGTTCTTAACCAATGGTGAGCCAAAAAGGTGGGATGAGTGTGGGTGTGGTGGCTAAGGCTGCTGTCCTGAAGTGAAACAAAGGGTTGTGTGAAAGAGTGTGTCTGGTGTATGGCAGAAATACAGCAGGGTGATGCTGACTCTTTCCATGAGGTTGAAGTCCCTAGGGAGGAAAAACAAGGACAATTTCCCTCCTTTCTTTCCTCTGGTGTCTGCATGCCTTACCACAGCCACAAAGTCTTTATTAGCATACTGATTAAAGCCACGGGCAATCCAGGCTCCAGGGGAATGTCTGATGTGATACCAGGATGCCTATCTCAGATGTGATAGCGCAGAAAGTGTCGCTGTGGTGGGAGTTCCTCCCATTTGAAGTTGTTTGTGCCCATCCTCTCCCTGGGCACCGTCACTCATCACTTGTGCCGACAGGCATCCGAGACCCTGGTGCCCAAGGGAAGCTGGAAGCAAAGCATGATGCAAAGCAAGGAGGCTGTGCCTCGGTGAGAGAGAGAACACAACATTGCTTCCTCACAAACACAGGATGTGTGGGATGTGTTTCCAGGGTGTGGATGGGCACAGGTCCCCTGGCAGCCTTCAGTTGTTCATGCCTGTGGTGCCACACTTTGGTCGTGCCACTTGTGGCCATGCGCTCATTAGGTTTTATTTAAGAGGTTTGCAGCTTGTCAACAGAGTCCCTTCACCTGGCAGCAAGACAGCATTCCCCCTTTCACAGGGGAGCTGCTGTGTGAGGAGAGGTGAAGGAGGGGAGAACCGTGGTGGCAGAGCTGCTGGGAGGAGTGGTGTGTCCGGTGGGGCTCCAGGGCACACCAAGCACAAGTGTCACCAGAGGGTGCTTCATGTCCTCCCCTGCCCTGCCCCTGGGAATGCCCTGGATCAGGGCGCAGGTGACAAGCACAGCCTGAGCACGAGCTGCAGCGGAGGCTCTGTCTTGTGATTCTACTGGGAGAGAGGAATTAGGAATCCGTGTGTCTCTCCTTACAGGAACTGACAATTCTGCTGTATCATCCTCAACACTGTGTGACTGTTTAGCCACAGCGTGGGAACTGCAGTTGTGCTTGGGGAGCCAAGGGAGGTGATGTTCCTGTGGCTTGTCCCAGGCTCTGCGGTTTGTGGTGGACTTGGAGCCAAATCTCCTGGCTGTGGGAGCAGAGCTTACTCCCTGCTGTTCAATTCCAGTCTGGTGCTCTTTCTCCTTTTTCAGTTATGCCTGCATTTGCTCCCCTAACTACTGCGTGTCTGTGGGTTACACCTCACTGAGATGGCTGGCATGTGACAGCAGTAGGGTCTCATTTAATTCACTTTCTCAGAAGTGGTTTTCTCAGGAACTGGTCAACAGCTCATTACCTTGAGGTGCAAGTAGTATGATTTCACCATGAGAAAAACCACTGAGTTTGGGTGTAGTCTTCTTGCTAAGTCTGGTGCCTTAGACAACCACTGTGAATTAAGAGAGTCTTTTAAAGGTTAGAATGTGAAAAAGCAGCCTCTCTTGCTGAGGGACACAGTGGGAGGATCCAGGAATAAATAGGGGTTGAAAGAAGAGAGATTTGGTAGAACATCTAAATGTCTTAAAGGCAAGTGGGACCCAGGCAAGATGGGACTCTCTGGTCCACCCCAAGTCAGTTGAGTTTCTTTTCCATGTTAATGACCTCCCTCTCTTCATCCTCCTCCATTGCCCCCTCACAGTGACCAAGCTGCAGGTGAGCAAGTCGAAGAGGAGCATCACCCTGGTGGAGAACCGGCCCATCCCGCTGAACTGCTCAGTGAAGTCCCAGACCAGCCCCGACTCGCACTTTGCCGTGCTGTGGTACGTGCACAAGGCCTCGGACGCCGACGGGAAGCTCATCCTGAAGACCACGCACAGCTCGGCCTTCGAGTACGGCACCTACGCGGAGGAGGAGGGGCTGCGCGGCCGGCTGCAGTTCGAGCGCTCCGCCTCGGGCGGGCTCTTCAGCCTCACCGTGCAGCGGGCTGAGGTGCGGGACAGCGGCAGCTACTACTGCCACGTCGAGGAGTGGCTGCTCAGCCCCAACCACGCCTGGTACAAGCTGGCAGAGGAGGTGTCAGGGCGGACCGAGGTCACCGTCAAGCAGCCAGGTGGGGTGCTCTTGGTGTTGGCTCCTGTGAGATTGCCACCCCCTCATTGCATCCTCTTGCTTGCACATACCAGCGTGGAAAGAGGGTTTAGCCTTCTTTGATGTGACCCTTGTCCCTTTAGGCTGAGCTTGTGTGCATTTCAGTGTCCCCACATGAAGGTTGTGAGGCCCCCATAGGGCCACTGCATCCAGCCAGGTTTCATTATGAGCATCATGTAGTAAGAGTGTCAACTAGTGACCTACTGAGAGAGAACCCCTGTGTGCCTGCCTGGGAAAGCATTTCTGTGTCTTGCACACAGTTTAATTTTACTCTGTGCATGTATCCTGGCAGGCACAGAGAGCCTTGTCTCTTTTCCCTGCGTGCTGTGCACATGAGATGGGAATAACAAGTTTAATGAGGTGGGGAGCTGGCTGCCAGGAAAGGAGAAATCTGCTCTTTGGGTGGTTTCCGTGGCAGCGGATGACACCGATAAAGGTGAGCTGGTGGGGGAGCTAAATATGGCCCCCCCATCCAAGCTGGGATAAAGGACAAAGGGAAAACACAGGGAGGCAATGTCCAGAGCATTGGTGTTTCATGAGGAAGCCTGCCTTCCCTCACTTGCTTCAGCAGCCTGTTTCTGGAAGGTAAAATCCCTCAGGATAAGCACAGTTGGATGTCAGGGCTGGACTGGGGTGCTTAATGCATTTTCTCTGTCTGGATTTGGCTGGATAGACACAAGCTCTGTGGATGAGGGTGCAAGAAGGATATTGGATATGATCCCCAGTGCAGCTTTTCCTTGCCACACATGCAGGAAGTTCAGCAGGGCATGGCTTGCTGTCAGCCCCAGCTCCTCGTTCCTGTCTGCAAAATCCCGAGATGGCTGAGGGGTGCTCAGGGATGGGGGAGCTGTGACTGCCCTCTCCTTGGATCGCCCACCTCTCTCTCTGGGAAGTACGGTGCTTGTTGCTTATTGCAGCAGAGGTACCAGGGAAGTCCAGACTGCCTCTGGAAAGAATTGTGAGGGATTTAGGAGTGAACGACACGTCATTTCGCATAAAAGAGCTGATTTCAGTCACCCTCCCACGTATCAATAAAGTTGTGGAGCAAAACCCAGGGACATTCCCATGGGAGCAAAACACTGCGTGTGACTTTGCCCTCATGCCACTTCTCGTTTTGCAGTGGGGGTTCCCTGTAATCAGCTGTCTGTTCTCCACCTTGCTTTTTTTAATCTTTTTCCACAACACAGGGGGCTTACTGGTTGGGGTGTGATCAGGCTACTGCCTCGTCCTAGGATGAGAACAAGAAAAGATGAAGGTTTGATCTCCCTCCATTAGGTGTTTGTGCATTTAGGACCTTCCAGGTCCTGCTGGGAGATTGTGGGTTTCCAATTCCCTGCACTGAATGGGACATTGTTGGTGGCTAGCCTGAGATTTTCAGAACACCTTAAAAACGACAAGCCCTATTTTCTTCTTCTCCTCCTCCTCTTTTTTTTTTTTTTTTTTTTTTGTCCTTCCTTTCTCCATCATTTTTTCCTCTACCTCCTCATTTCTTTCATCACACCCCAGGACTGTGTCCGTGCAGGAAGGGCTTGTGGGGAGACAAAGGACCCTTGCAGCTTTCAGTCACCTCTCATTTCTAATGGCTTTTTCCCACAGACAACCGCCTGCAGGTGAACCAGACCCACAAGAACATCACGGTGCTGGAGAACGAGTGGGTGACCCTGGAGTGCCTGGTGAGCAACCGGACCAGCCCCTCGTCCCAGCTGACGGTGGAGTGGTCCGTGTGGCGGCCGGGCCGCGCCGACAAGGAGGTGGTGGCCTGGCTGAGCCGGCAGAGCACCCTGCACTACGGGGAGCTGGGTGACCTGCGCAGCCGGCTGCACCTGGAGAGCCCTGCCCCGGGGCTCTTCCTGCTCTCCATCCAGAACTCCACCGTGCGGGACAGCGGGGCCTACGGCTGCCGCGTGGAGGAGTGGCTGCTCGACCCCGGGGACCGCTGGTACAAGCGGGCAGAGGACCTCTCGGGGCTCATGGCCCTCACCGTCAAGCAGCCAGGTGAGCAGGATCTGGTGCCACACACCTTGAGCAGTGTTGTGCCCTCTTGGGCAAACAGGAGTCACCATCTGTCTGGCAGGGTCCGGGCAGAGGGCAGGGCCACAGGACAGATCGTGCTGATTCCTTTTTCCATGTCTCCTTGATTGCACTCCTGCTTTTCTGGAAAGAGTGTAAAGCAAATTCTGCAAACACAACTAGATAGGCTTGGGATTTTGTCACTGCATCTGCAGTTTATTTTTTTTTTCAGCGCTTTTGGGAGGTTGAGTAGCATAGGCTTCTGATTTTGCTCACATTTTGATTGGGAATAGGATGGAAGAAGCTACTTGTACTTCCCAGGTGTGTGCCCAAGGGGCAAGACCCTTTCATGAGAAGAGGGAAGCAGAGACACATTGCTGACTCTTCCTGAGCTTGCTGTTGTCCAGCACCCCCAGATCCCTTTCTGCGGGGCTGCTCTCCAGCCACTCCTCTCCCAGTTCTACTTGTGCATGGTGTTAACTTTGACTTAGGTGTAAAATGCAGGCATTTCAACTTGTTAAATTTCATTCCATTAATCAAAGTCCAGAGCTCAAATCTATCTAGATTGCTTTGTAAGGCCTCTTGTCCCTCAGGGGACTTTGGTATTGTCAGCAGAGTTGCTAATGGTGCATACAGATCCTGCATACAGATCTTTGGTAAATATTTTGTACAGCACTGGCCCTAAAATTGAGCCCTGAGGAGCACCACTGGTGACCAGTTGCCAGCCAGAAGTAGCCCCATTCACTTGTAGCACTTTGAGCTCTGCCCTCCAGCCAGTTCTTCACCCAGTGCATCATGATCTCCCTCATCCCACAGTTGGAAGGATGCTGTGAGGGACAATATGAAAAGCCTTACTGAAATTTAGAAAAGGTGCATTCACTGCCTTCCTTTCTTCCACTGGGCAGGTGACCTTATCACACAAGGATATTACATTATTTAATAGTTTGTGAATCCATGCTGACTGTGTCTGATGATTGCATTGTTCTTTAAAGGCCTTTCAGTAGTACCTAGTATTATAATCTCTGTAATTTTTCCAGGAACTGAAGTTAGACTAACAGGTCTGTAGTTTCCTGGGTCTCCCCTTGTGCTCTTCTTGTAAATTGGAATAATACTGGCTAGCTTCCAGCCAGTAGACACCTCCCCAGACTGCCAGGGCCTTTGGATGGTGTTCCAGAGGGGTCCTACCATAACAGCTGCCTGCTCCATCAGTATGCTGGGAGCAATCCCATCAGGCTCCCTGGACTTGTGGACACTCAGCTGATACAGCTGATCCCTCACAATTTCAGAATCTGCAGATGGAAGGTTACTGTTCCTGCACTCATGGTCCTCTGACTCACAGGACTGTGCAGCCCAAGGTCTATCAGTATTATTAAAGACTGAGGCAAAAAAAGCATTGAATGCCTGTGCATTTTCTTCATCCCCATTAATCAGGTAACAATCTTCAACAAGTATCAGTCCAGCATTTTCTTTAGACATCTTGCTGTTAACAGCCTTTAAAAAGTGCTGACACAACACTGGCCAGTTTCAGCTCTAACTGAGCTTTGACCTTTTGTGTCTTCTCCCTGCATATATAAACCACAGTCCTGTAATCTTCCTGCAGAGCCTGACCTTGCTTCCAGAGGTCATACAATTTCTTTCTCCTCTTGAGCTCCACAAGGAGTTGCTGCTCAGCCAGCCTTGCCTGATTTAGAACACAGTAGAGTTTGTGTTCCTATGCTTTCAGAAGGTGGTTCGTAAGACTGACCAGCACAGCACTGATGGACTGCTAAACACTCAAAAGCAGATTCCAAGAGTACTCTGCAAAGTTTTGTCTGTTTTAACAGTAGATAAGCTGCAAGGACAGTTAACCTTCAAAAATACAAATTCCCTAGGTTTTGAGGCATAATACTCAATATTAAATGTGAGTCTTAAAGGCTGTAGGTCAAATAACAGACAGTGCTCATTCACTGGTACTTTCCAACTTCTAAAGCAACCACTCTGCATGTTCTGCTGTGGTGCTTCATGCCTGCCCATTCCAGAAAGGTGTCAGCCTTGTAACTCTGCGGCGGAGCTGGTGAAGGATTGAGGTTCTGGAAGGGTTTTAGTGGTCATTCTTGGCAGAGATTTGTGCTGTGGAGGAGGAGCATTCCCAGGGGACAGCAGAGCTCTTATCTGCCACGTCTTTGCTTGGGAAGTTTTGCTGGCCAAAGCAGCTTGAGCAGAGACACTTGCCCAGGCAATCCCTGTGCCCTGCTGGGTTGTAAGTAGAGCTCTCCATGCAGTGTGATAATTGCTAGGCCTGATGGAGGGGATAATGAACGGCAGGGAAAACCTCTGAGGCTCCTCTTGAATTGCGGAAGAATGTGGAGTGGGAAGAAGAGAGGGAGTTGGGAGTGCACTAATTGAAGATAATTTTTTTTTCTAAAAGTGCTTTGTTGTTGTTTGTTTTTGTTTCATAGCAGTCAGTGCTTAACAAAATGACTAATCGTGCTTGTGACTCATGTCTCATTAGTGAGGATCTCCAGCCTCATCTGTTAGGGCTATAATCATCAGCAAGGGGGGAACCTCTCAGCACCTTCATCAGTTCTCTTTCTGCTTAACCTGCTGAAGGTGAGGGAGACTTTGTGTTAGCTTTTACAAGCCATTTCCTTCCTTTCCTCCTTTTTACCTCAGTAGTCCCTGAAATCTCAGGACTTAACTCATTCCTGTTTCTGCTCAGGAGTCCTCCTGCAGGGACACCCAGGGTCTGCACAAGGGAGGGCTTGCTCAGCTCTCCTTGCTGGAGGAGAAAGTGCCTCTCTCTTCAGTGAGCTATTGACTTGCCTTTCCTGCTCAGCTCCTGCCTTGGAAAGGGCTTTTTAAACTTTAAATGAAAGCTTAGATCCAGACTGATCGGGATCCCTGGAGTATGTGCTCCCTGGCAAGAAGACTAAACCAAATGTTAATTGCTCTTGAAGTCAGCCTTTAATCAACTCATCGTGGGTTCTGGCCACTGTGTCTCAGTTAGGTAAAAGTATCTCTTTAGTCTTTCAGCAAGCACTAGAGGAAAAAACGAACAGAGGGGAAGACTTTTGGAGCTTCTTTGCTGCATCAGTGTTGAGGCCATCTCCATGGAGGAACCTCTTACCTAAATAACTTTCCAAACCACTGGAAAAAATCTTCTCTTTTGTCATAATGATTTTCAAGTCCTTTGAGCGCTCTCAATGAAATAAATAGCAGAGAGTGCAGTGTTCTTTGCAGCAGTAGCTGGGGAGGAGTAGATTGCTCCTCAGCACATGCACCAAACCTTTGTATCCTGGCACCTTTGGATGAGCTGCAGCAGCTTTCTCCTCTCATCCCTTAGTTAGGGTGAAAGTGGGCAGGGGTAGGGTGGTGCTTGCAGCCAGCTCCTATTTGACCCTGTGCCAGATGGTGTGGGATGAGGATGCTGTGCCACAGAGGTAACTGTGAGTCTTGGCAGGCTGTGTCAAGCTTTGGGTTTTGCTTGGATCATGCCCAGCACCAGAGTCAGGACAGCTTGTGCTGAGGCAGGATGGTTATGATGAAAGCATTTTGCTCAGCCCTCACCTCTCCCCTTTTGTCATCTCAGATCCCACCCTGCAGGTGGACACTGCCACCGCCAACCTCACGGTGCAGGAGAAGGAGTCCTTCCCACTGGACTGCAGCATCCTGTCCCGCTCCAGCCCAGAGTCCCACTTTGCAGTGACGTGGTACAACCTGCGGGCCAAAGAGGCGGCCGACCGCACGGAACAGGGCGAGGAGGAGGATGAGGAGAGGGAAGCAGTGCTGAGTGTGGGCCCTGATGCCATCTTCAGCCCCGAGGCTGGCCGCTGGGAGGGCCGCCTGCGCTTCCAGAGGCTGTCGGCACTGCTTTTCCGGCTGACGGTGCTGCAGGCGGGCGGTGCCGACACGGGCAACTACTCGTGCCGAGTGGAGGAGTGGCTGGCGGATCCCAACGGCGTCTGGTACCGGCTGGCCGAGGAGGAGTCGGGCATGGTCGCTGTGCACGTGCAGGATGCAGGTGAGAAGAGGTGACAGCTGTCCGGGGCCATGGCCTGGCATCCTCTGCATCTTTGGTTCAACCAACACAAAAAGACCAAGGAGTGAATGGCACTGGGCCAAGTCTGTGGTGCTGGGACTTTTTCACTCAGCTCTGTGCTGAGGCTGCCCAGCCACAGCATTTACCACCTGGTGTGTCTCCAGTCATTGGGGCAGACATTGCCACTGCTGGGATTTAACACTTCCTTTTGGGAAACACCCTGGAAGTTAGATGAGCTCTGCACAAGGGTATAGGCTGTGGCACTCACATCAACTCTTGAAGCCATTGGATGGTTTAGAGGCCTCAAAAAAAGCTGAGGTCATGAAGGTTTTATGGGCCCTTAAGGGATATAGAGGTCCTGGGGTGCTGCTGCCTTTGTGTAGCACCACTGAGGGAACACAGGTTTTGCAAGGCTTCCTGCTTTTATAAGATACTATAAAATCTACACCAGGGAGGACTCTATCACTCATGAAACTTTTTGGGGGATAAAGCTGAAACAATGCCCTGTGATAACTTTCTTCTGTTACTCTGTTTTCTAACACTGGTATTTTTCCCAGAGCCCCAGCTCCTGCACTGACATAGAGTAACGAGCATCTGTTTTTTTATGTTTCTGAGGAAGTTGGTATGCCCTGCATTACAGAGAAACCATGAAATGTGACCACCCTGTGTCTCTTTCCAGGTTCCACCCTGCAGTCTGTCATCTGCTCCAATGATGCCCTCTTCTACTTTGTGTTCTTCTACCCCTTCCCCATCTTTGGCATCTTGATCATCACCATCCTCCTGGTGCGGTTCAAGAGCCGAAACTCCAGCAAGAACTCGGAGGGCAAGAACGGGGTCCCCTTGCTGTGGATCAAAGAGCCTCACCTCAACTACTCTCCCACTTGCCTAGAGCCACCAGTCCTCAGCATCCACCCGGGAACCATAGACTAAAGAGGCAGAGACACTTGTAGGGACGCACAGAGGGAGAGAAGCAGAGGCACACCGGGAACCCTAAGGAACACAGTGGGGTTTGTTGTTCTTGTTTCATTTGTTTCAGTGTCTGCGCTCCGACACAGTGGCTGAGCTCTGCCCAGCCAGCAGGCGCAGGAAGGTCCAAGGCTTCTTCCAGCACCTGTGGGAACATATCCCCTCACCCCAATGGACAGAGGCACTTGCTGTACATAGCAGATGTTCCTCTTGGACTATATTGACTCACGTCAGTTGCTGTCTTTTGGGCTGTTACTTTTTTATAATTTCTTTTTTGGTCACTCAAAGAACTCCATACAGTGTGGAGTTCCTAGGGGTATTTGGTCTTTGGGTGATCTCTTTGGAAGTTAATGTATGTTTTCCAAAACTGACTGTTTTTCTGTCTCGGACTCAGTGCCACAATGAAGAAGGTCTTTTCCCAAGGTGCGCTGAGCTAGCTCCTCCCTCTTCCAAAACAGACAAAGCCAGGTCTGTCCCCAGAGGGGTTAACTGGGCTGTCTATCAGGAGGTCCATTTCAAAGACTGGTTGTATCCTCAGCATCTTCTTGCCTCCATCTTACTGTCTTTTCAGGAGGGAGCAGTTAACCTTTTGGGAGTGTTTCCAGGTCTTGGAGAGACTGAATGTTGAGCGTGCTTGCAGTCAGGACAAAAGCAGTTTAGTTTTTCTCAAGGAGCTGAAGGGGGGAAAGGAAGGAGGACACCTGAAAGCCTTGACTATGTTGTAGCAAAGAGGCTCCTCCTGCAGTCTCACCAGTCATGCTCCTCCCTGGTGTCCATGCTGCCACCTCTGACAAGGCAGATCCTCTCTGTGCTCCAGTCATTTGGGGATGGGAGGCTTGATCCAGTCTCTGAAGGCTTCAACATGACCAAAGTAATGACTCTAGGAAGGAGGAAAGAAGCTCCACGGGTCAGGTTCACAGTCCCTGGATGGTTCAAGCCAAGGAGCCCAGTAGCAAACATGCCACGTAATGGGGACGTGCAGTTAACCACCACGTCACGAGTTTTCCTGTGGCTGCACTACTTCCTAGTGTGAGCCTGGACAGAGCAAGGAGTCTGCAGCACATCAGCACTCTGGGGACTTCCCTGTCCCCTTGGCCAAGAGAAACCTTCGCCCTGTGTGTGTGTATGTGCATCTGCCATTCGTTTCTGAGACTTAAGGAGGAGAATCCATTTCTCCATAAGTTCCCCCTCCTGGCAAAGTCACCTGTTGTTGTAAGAGTTGCTGTGGCAGGAAATGCTGTTCTTTCTGTGAAAGATATGGCTCTCATGAACCAAACCAGGGCTCTCACCACGTGGGGCACCTGGACTCCTGCCCCCACTTAATGCCAAGAACCCCTGCACTGTCCTGTGGAGGAAACCGCCTCCTCCCCCATACACGCCCTAAGCGTTATGTGTGGCGGAAGAAAATGTTTGCCAAAAATGGCCTTTTGTTGTCTTCCTTGATGTCTTCCTGGCAAATCCGGCCATTTCTTTTTTTTGCAGCATGGCTGAAGCCAACTGGGGGTGGATGGGCGCAGCCACAAGAACCCCCTCTGCCTCATGTGTGAGAGGTGCCATACCCACAGCCGTTGTCCTCTCTGGGAGGGTCAGACTGCTCTTTGGGAGCAGAGGGGACCTCAGCAGATGCTCTGTAGCACTAAGTCAGTTAGACCCTGATGCCTTGACATTTCAGAGGTGGTGAAGCTTCAGGTGGGAGATCTGCACTGCGCAGCCTTGCTACTGTCTGGGATACAACTCGTGGCTGCAGATTCTCCCGTGCTAAGGCGTTTGAAGTTGGCCACCTCTGCACTTCCACCAGAACAGCACTGGTTTCTTCTTCTGCTGGGAAGCACCAGTTTAACTCATCCCTCTGTGAAGTCTGCCTCCTCGAGACGTAACTGCTTACTGGCCCCAGCATATGCGTAAAATCACACTCCTATATCTGTATGTATCGCACACCCGCACACTTGTCTTCCCTTTCTGGCTAAGACGTCTGCAAAGAGAGGAGTGGGATGAGAAGTGAATGGAAATGAAGAATGGAGGTGCAAACAGCTGCAGCTGCAGCCAGTGGGTATTGTTTCCTGTACGTACTGCTCCCAGGCAGGAACCACGACTCACCTCAGCTTTAAGGAAGAAGAGAAAATAAAGTCAGCGGGAGCCGTTCTTTCCTGGGAGAGCTCTGCTCTGCGCCTGAGCCACGCTCCTCCCTGCCAACCTGTCTGCCCCAGAGCAGAGCTCTCCGTGGAGGGCTGCCCCGTGGCCCTGTCCCCCTGGATGGATAGGGTCCCTTCCCAGCCCTGTGGTTCCTGCAGAGCCCAGGGTTTCCTGGGAAGTGGCTCCCATGGTGGTCCTTGAATGTACCTTGCCGGTGACATTTCTCCATTGCTCTGGCAGTGTGTTGCCCAGTTTGAAACTTCTCTCAGTTTTTGTAAGGCAGACTCTTCCTGTAACAAGTTTTAACACAACGCTTTTCAAACCACTCTCTCTGTGGTAACTTTCTGTAATGAACCCATGAAGAAAGAGAGAGACCCTGTCCATGCATGATGTGGAAATATGTTTGGGATTTTTTAAAAAAGGAAAAAAAAAAAAAGAACAAAAACTTTGTAATATGTTGCACTAAAACATGTTTTATACAACACACCCAAGAGCTGTAGTAAACTGTGTTGAAATTGTGAATCCTATTGCTGCTGGTTTTTGTCAGGTTTGGGCTTTTATTTTGCCTTTGGGTGCACTCCCTGCATAAAGGTGTGCTGAGGCCCTCTGGGGAAGCCTCTCCATCTCCCACTGCCCCTACTCCTTGATGCAATAGCTTCTCTCCTACCACTGGTAGCATATCTCCTCTCTCTTGCAGCTGGAGCTTGCAGACACATGGAACCCTCTGATTTCATACCACTTCCATCCCATGTCATAACCCATGTCATAACAGAATGTAACATTTAACAGAGGCCTGTCAGGTCTTTTAATTGAATGGGATACACTGTTTTTGAAATTGTTCTGAAAACAGTAAGTACTTGGCTGTGTCATAGTCTGGATTTGAAGAAAAATCTTATATTAATAGAATTATGCATAGCGAATGTTAAGCAAATTGCCTTTAGTAACCTTGATGAAAGCAGAATATAGTTCACTACAGAAGTTGATATAAAATGCAACCTGTTAATTCTCATTAGCCACTTTTACCTTAAGTAAGGATTTGGTCAGGAGTCTTGAAATCCCACAGTCAAGGGATTCATGGGACATCATGGAAAAGAGAAGTATCATGATGCATTCCTGCCTCTATTGCAGATGTGCTGTGGAATTGTGCAAAATGCACTGCTCACACAGCTTTAAGGCTGGGCTGGGGGTGGTTTCCACATTCATTTAAAACAAAAAATACCCTCTGATAAAATAACTGCATAAGAAAGCTCTGTTGTCCCCAAACACAATGCTCATGCCCCCAGCTCCCCTTGTAGGGGCAGGACACTGGTTTGGGGCATCCTGAGTGGGTTTTGCTGCCTGTCCTGCTGCTACAGCATGATCAGCAGGTCTGCAGTGGATGTTCCTGCTCCTCCTGAGGACCAGACGATGTGCAGCCACCCTGCAGTGCAGGAGGGACGCCTCAGGGGACCATTTGTGTGCTCCCATCAAACCACCAGCCCCAAACTAGTGCCGACATGGCCTCCCCACTGAAGCCAACACACACAGAGAAAAGGCAGGCCTGGCTTACACTCAGATTTAATCCAGCAGGTTTGCAAACTGAGCGAAAGAGCGCGGGACAGCCAGCGGGTAAGCGTGCCTGTGGGTGCCCTGCCATCTCCAGCCTAGCTGATGTGGTACAAATCCCTGGCTACCTTCTCCAGCCGGTCCTTGTACTCCAGGTGGGCATAGAGGGAGGGCGGAACCCCCCGGAAGCCGTAGATGACGCCCCACCAGCTGGCGGCGATGGCAGCCGTGGAGTCGCTGTCACCCCCGTGGAAGAAGGCGCGGCTGGCCAGCTCCGTCCAGGAGTCCCCAGCGCCCAGCAGGGCGTCGTAGGCGATCATGGGTGCATCGTGCCCACTGCCACCCCCCCAGCCGCTGTAGCTGAGCGACGTGTAGAACGAGTCCCTCTCCTCCACGCCGTACTTGGGTGGGAATGTGGGCGATGAGACCCCGTCCGAGATGCCTCTCTCTGCCAGGTATTTTCTCCACTGCTCTTCAAAGTAATGCCTGCCAAAGGAGATGGGATGGAGAGGCTGTAAGAGTTGACCCAGGGCAGCAGCACACACCCGGAGTGAGGGCTCGGCAAAATGGCAGCCAGCCCCCATTTGTCAAAACTAGGGACGTGATTTACAGTAAGAGGCATGAGGACGTTTCAGTGAGTTAATTTCCTGTCACTCCAGCCACATGGGAGAAGGCAGCCCCACACCTGCAGGATTCAAAGGCTCAGAGTGAGAACTGAGTCATCCTCCCAAGTTCAGAGCAGCTCTATCTCTACGTGTCCCCCTGCACACAGAGCTGCAGAGAATATACAGTCAGATTTGGTTATAACTTTCCGAGCTTAGCCCTAACATGGTGCTGTTCCCCAGCCCTGCTTCTCATCTTTCCTAAGGTCACAGTTACTTGAGATGATGAGTCTACCTACTTCATACTTGATCTAAAAAACTGTTACAACTACAGGACCCAACCAACCTTTGGTTTTTCCCCCCAGGTTAGAGGTATTCTGAATTGATTCGATCCTGTGGCAGGTGTGTGCTGCTCTAGGAGTTTAACGTAATGTGATTACTGAAACTTAATGATGAGCAGAGCTCGCCCTGTCGTGCGTGGGCTTTAAGAAATGGTGCAGGGAGTGCAGCTCACCATTGCTCCATGTTCTCCTTCACGAAGAAGCCAGACTTCTCCACGTAGGCTTTTGCCCGTGGCAGCACCTCCATCAGCCCCTTCCCCCAGGCCGGGGGGGAACGCTGTTCACTGCGTAAGCTGTGAAGAGGGCTGAGGCCAGGGCACCCAGGTAGCCAGTGGGGTGGTGGTGGGTCATGCGGCCACTCTCGATGCTGACTTCAATCAGGGTGTCCAGCTGAGTGGGGTGGTAGAAGCGCAGCCCGATGCACATGGCGCGCATGGCGGCACCGCAGCCTCCTGCCCGCGGGCTGAACGGGATCTTCCAGCCGTCTGGCTGCTCCGGAGCCAGCTTCTGGGTGCCTTCCATAGAGGTGGTGCCTGCAGACAGGAGCCGCAAAGCCCAAGAGCAAGAAGAAACAGAAACATCAGCAGGAGATAGCTTGGGAACTGGGGGAAGACAGGCAGGGCAGTGGGAAAGAAAGCATTGCTCTGCATAAGGGATTTGAGTTTCCTTTTAAAAAAATCAGTTGTCTGCTCACATACATATCCTGCCTTAAACTGCTGGAGCATCCTGCATCCTCCCCAGCAGATCTGATAATCTCCCTTTGTAAAAATAATTAAAAAGTCTAGGGGGTAGGAAACACTTCCCTTCTGATTTATTGTTTATATTTACATTTCATTTAATAACATCTATAAAACATATATACTAACAGATATGTACACATATCTCTAGATCACTCTCTCTCTGTAAATAGGTTTGTAGGATCTCTGACACAAGGCAAGTCTAGGTAACTGCTTTTTCAATTGTTTAGCCTTTCTACAAGGACCTTTTAAGGGCAGGGACCCCACAAGCTCATCAGGAATATTTCCCATTGCCTCACTGATAGAAAATGTACTGATAGAAGATGTTTTCCAGCTCTTCCTTGCTGCAGTTTAAGATTGTCAGAAAGCCTTGAGTGTAGCACCTCCTTCACTTCAACACTGCATAACTGGCTTTACTGTACTCCTCTTCCATAAGCTGAAAAACAACTGTACTAGATGAGACCAAAGGTTTGTCCAGCCCACTAGTTCATCTCCAAACACTGCCACTAACAGGTAACTACAGAAAGATTATAAAAAATGAGGCAAGCCACCTCCATCTCTTTTGTATTTCTGCTATTTACTTTTTAAAGAAATTACTCTGCTTCTTCTGGTGCTGTTTCTTCAGAAATTCACTTGTTAGTCCAACACATTTTTAGGACAAAGTTGTCTGAAAGACACATCCAAATTTCAGAGCCCAGCCAGCTTCCCCAGCCAAGACAGTGAAACATGTTTTGAGAGCAAAGCCCAAATGCTTCTGTGTGAAGAAGAAATGGGTTTGGAACATTAAATTACCTTTGATTCTCTTCTACCTTGCCTTTTTCTTCTAGTCTTCTCTTCTGGCCCAATCTGAAATACTTCTTTTCCAGAAGGAAGGTAAATCAAGGCAGGTTTCAAGCAGCTTCTTTTAAGTTTTAATGTGTCTGACAATTGCAAAAAAGGACTCAACAGACTAACCCCAGTGTGCCCAGTCCTGTCCTCTCTCTGGCACACAGGGTAACAGCCAGCAGCTGGCATGCTCACACCCCCAAAACTAGACTGTTGCTCCTACACTTTGTTCCCTCACTGGGACAGGTAGCTGATGTACTTAGAGATGTACCATTTTGTTACACTGACAGTCAAACTAAATAGAATGAAGTAGCAAGGAAGAAACCTGATCAAGAAACTTCACCTCTTTTGATGCAACTCAGTTACCATGATCTGGGAGCTTGCTAATCACAGCCAGGTCCTGCACAAAGTTCTCTGCAGAGCTCTTGGCTTCTGCACTTTTCATGTACATGTTTGGCAGTAGGATTTGGTTTATGGCAGCCTGTTTTACCTGCATTTACAACCCCCTTGTAACTGAAATATCTCCAAATCCATGCACAGCTTTAAAACTGGCTTCTGGACGTGTGGTAAAAATAACTAACAGCTGGCCACTGTCAGCTGTAGTTAAGGAATAATGTCACATGCTGGTCCAAGTGTCTTTAGCTCTACTGGGACCTGTCACCACCAACCTCTCACTGAAGTGCCTACTGGACTTCATAATTGTTGGGGGACTTCAGTATAATTTCTAACCTTATGATGATTTACAGGAAATTGAAGCATTTTCCTAAAAATCTCACCATACCAAGCATTGTACGTATTACCTGCAGCAAGACATTAAAATGAACCTGTCAAACAAAGCCACATTTTAAAAAAGTTATGCCAACTACTCTATTTGTATATTCTGGTAAAAGAGAACTTCTTCCAGGAAGACTAGGGGGAGGGGAGAGAGCACAGTGACTAAGGTAGCTTAAAATCAAAATCTTCATAACAAAAGCAAAGATTACTGTTGCTGAAACTTCGAGAAAAACATTTCTTCAGGACATGTCTGGGCAGGTTGAGACCACACACCACAGTCCTTGATAAAAAGTGAGATTATTCTTGCATTAATTGTAGTTAAAAGAAAAAGGAAGATGACAAGGCTTTAAATGTAAAGAAAGACTGGATATTTTGCAATACAATTTGCTTGCAACTTTAAGCCTGTGCATATTATTTTAGGAGATGGCTACAGGTAACCTGCAAGTGGAAAAAATAGTGTAAAACAAAGCAGTGCACAGCTAAGACTCTTTATGATTTATGAAGTATTACAAGTACTATCCTCATGCTTTTAAACAGTTAAAATATTAAAACATTTGAAAGCCAATTTAGGAAGACTAAGCTGGAACCACATCAGGACTTTTTTTAAAAAACAGGTTTTTAAAAAACTGCTGTAGGAGTTTTTGAACTAGGAAATTGTTTTGGAAATCCTTCACATCCTGGTTAGGAATCCTTTTACTAACAATAGGAAACTGAAAGTAACCTGAGAATGGTACTGGTCTAAGGAAAGGAGAAATACATGGAAAAAACAGTGTGTGAATTAAGGCAACCTGAAAAAATTTCAAGAACAGCTGGACCCTGTTTTAGGCTTCTGAAATAGGCTTCTATTGCACTTACCTAAACTCTTCATGAGCACAGACAGTAAGAGCTGTTTGGGATTGATAAGTACGTATTAAAAAAGGTGGGTTAAAGAAACCACACAGTGGTAAATCATTCCAAAGGGAGAGGACTTGGACCAAAAGACAATTTTGAAGCAGAATGTTTCCTGGAGAGGCCCTGTAGTTGTACCATGAAAAAAAAGATGTCTATACTTGTGTTGCTTAATTCATTGGTTTTGTAATCTGCAAGGAACAATAAATTTGGGGCTGTGGTACATCACAATTAGCAATAATGGATGTAGGGATTACCCTGTCATTGAATTACAACAATGAGTTCTCTCCTGGGGCTGCATCCCTGAGGGACCCTGCTGTGGCTGTCCTATGACTCAGAACCCTTGTGGGAATCCCTTTGTTACTGCATGTTTGGGTTTTCAGGTCTGCACTCCCTCATGTGACCCCTCAGTGTGACTTTCCCCCACTGTTCTAAGAAAATCCCTTCTGTGTTGGGTGACAAGTTCCAACAGCAACTTTCCATTCTCAGCCTTCAGGGCTGCAATTCCCTGGTGAGTACTTACTTAGGCCAGATCAGCTCCACCATGAGTTATATTCCCAGTTAAAATCCGTTTATTCTGCCAAAAGAAGTTATTGACGTAACTTTTATCATTAGGCGTTATCAATATGGCATGGAGACTCCAGACTGCTGACAGCTTTTCAGGATATGGATTAGGTATTCCCTTTGGTAGTCAGTGGGCATTAAACTGCCAAGGGTCAGGATTTAAGCTCTCAGAGCTGAATGCCCTTCCTGTGGCTGCAGCAGGAGCAATCCAGAAAGCTGTTTGCAGGATCATTTCCAACAGGCTTCCAATTTTTTCCACATTACTTTCCTCACTTCCCCCAAAATTTTATGATGTTAAATTGTCGTTGGAGGCGTTAAACAATGTTTATTTCTTTTTTTTTTTTTTTAAACTAGATAATCTGACCTTTCCTTGTCACTCTTCTTAGTGTCCATAGCAAATTTGCTTTCAAATTCTTCACATCCAAATGGGAATTTCTTTTGGGCATATTGCAGCTCAGTCACAGAAGGTATGCAGTAGGTGTCCTGCTATCCTTAGATATTAAATAATAACATTTAAATTTTAGGTTCTTCTCCTTTCCATCTTAGGTGTTAAGTCACCAAGCTTAGTGAAAATACCTTCTGGGTGCTAACTCACTGCCAGGCATGGTTAGTCCACCTTGGCTGGGGGAATTAAATGATGCTGCTTCACCAAAACTGAAGTGAATCTCTTGGAAGTATAGTCTGCCAACTTCTGCTATCCTGACAAGCATCATTACCCCTTCCTAAATATTTTATTAATTAGGTCACTCCAACAACTGGGACTGTGAGTGCTAAAGAAGACTGATAATTTAGTTCTTTACACAAGGGTAGGAGGCCACTGTGGAAAGGTAAGCAGAATAAATTCCTGCTCAAGTTTCTAATCTGGTTTATTTTGGAAATGCACAGCTGTAACACACACTGTAACAGCACTGTAACAGTGGCAAGATTTGGCCTTTCCCATGTTTAATGTCAAGCCAGAATACTCTTGACATATTCTGACCACTCCAGATAAGCACGTCTAAGTGCACATACAATTTCAATGTATAAACTTCGCACAGGAGTGCTGAATTTAAGTTTTTCCTGGATACTTCACACTTCCTGCACTAGTCAAATCAGCCCAGCCTGAGCAGCTCCAATTTTAAGTGTAATCCAAGCATCTAGAAGAACCTGGGCCATGAGCACAGAGACAGATGGAATCCTCAGGGAAGAGTTGGGTCAGGGTGAACTAGGAACTACAGAGATACGTTGTACTGTAGTCTATCAAGGTGCCCTTCTAAATACTGCCAGGCCCACTGCCTGTGATACAAACTTGCCACCGCTGTGTCTACGCAGAGAAAAGAGAGATGATGCAAGTACAGGGTTCAGAAAAAAAGATTGTGGCCTGACTGTCCTATCACAGAAGGCAGACATGCACATGCAGAATTAGCCACAAGCAGACTTTGGGTTTAATAAACTTAATTATTCCAAGCAAGAACCTTTGTGCCTTTAAATATATTTTACATGTAATTTGTTGCATTTATGATGAGAAGTTCTGTATTCTTTGTTTAAATGTGTTTCTTTAACACAGTATCTCAGGGTATGTATTATACTGGTTGAATGTGCATTTTTTATCCACTGAATGTAAGAATCCCAAGTGCAAACACCATCACCCTTCACGAGTTCAAGGCTAGGCC
The DNA here is from genome assembly GCA_024500445.1 of Entomyzon cyanotis. NCBI lineage: Eukaryota > Metazoa > Chordata > Aves > Passeriformes > Meliphagidae > Entomyzon > Entomyzon cyanotis. The sequence continues at coordinate 2,444,855 of JAKEPQ010000755.1, read as the reverse complement.
TCAGATGCACCAGTAAGAATGTTTTGTAAATGTGGGAAAAACAGTATCTTTGTCATCTAGTTCAGAGAAGCCCAAACCACTTCATCTTGCCTTATTCTGTTCTCTTTTAGCTCATCCTGAAACAGGTACTGAGCATGGAACACTTTTGCCTTTACATGAAATAGAGTTAATGCTGTGACTGGCAAAAAGCAGAGCTAGAGCCAGCCCCAGCTCCAAGCTGCAGGGGTGACATGAGCCACAGCACAGCTCTGCTCAGACAGTGCAACGGAGGGTTTACCTGGAGCTCTGCCCTCCATGTCATTCATGCACTCCTTGTAGTTCTTTGCAAGCAGAGAGTAGAGATGTGGTAAGCTTGGGTTTTTCCCGGCAGCTACCAGGGCTTCGGCCGTGGCCAAGTGCATCACGGTATCATCGCTGACTTTCCAACCCAGCATGCTGAAGTTGCCCAGGCCTCCCATCTCTTCCAGCTCCTCGTGGATGACTCGGCCACTCAGCTGGAACTCCCATCTCCCGTTGTAATAGCCCAGCGTGTCACCAACTGCGCTCAGCACTATGGATGCCACGTAGTTTTCCACCTCCTTAGGACACATTTTTCGTCCCACGACTACTTCAATGTAGAAGAGGCTACAGAAAAGAAAAAAAGAGACAGAGAATTAGAACTTTCCCAGTTCATTACGGGCCTGTACTGCTAAGCTGCAGCAGGCTGGACACCCTGCCTAGCACCCCAGTCTCACTCAGAGGATTTATTTATTCACAGCATATGGACCCTGTGAACCCACCCTGGGTAAGTGTGGCAGCTCCTGGGCAGCCCAGCCCCGGGCCAGGGGCAGCTGGAGAGGTCCTGCTGGGATGCTGGCAGCAGCCCAGGACAACCCTGCATGTTGTACCTGGCTCGAACACCAAAAACCAGGATATGTGGAACCACGTGCAAGATGTGTGAGCACAACCGTGTTCCCCACCTTTATGAGTGCATGAGCAAGCTCAGATCAGCGCCCAGCAGCGTTTGTAGCTGGGGTAAGGCGAAGCAGACCCTCAGGGGTACAAAAGTCAGGGGTACGGGGTAAGGCTCGGCTGCGCTCCTCAGCTTTGGCAGGCCCAGGCCATGGGGTGACACCCGGCCCTGCCCCTCGGGCCGCAGCAACAGCGGTGCCCTCACAGGCAGCGCTCCCAGGCCGCGGCTACTTCAGCCATGAAACACCGCCCACGCCCCCCCAAATCCCTCCCGAGCTCAGGATTTGCTTCTCCCCTCGCTCGGGAGCAGCGCAAGGGGCGCAGGCCGCTCCGGCGGGCCCTGCCGCTCCGGGGTACTTACACAGCGAGCCCCCCGATGGCGGCCAGCCCGGCCAGCACGGCCGCCACTTCGAGCAGCCTCCGCCAGGGGCTGTGCCTGCCCGGAACCCGCGGGAAGCCGCCCCGGGCCATGGAGCGCCGCTCGGCTTCCGCAGCCCTCGGCCCGGCGTGCCCAACCCCGCCCGGGCCGCTCGCCCCGGCCCCGGCCCCGGCCCTGCCCGCCGCGGCCTCCCGGCCCGGTGTCACGGGGCACGGCTCGTTCTTGGCCTCCCGGGCCGGTGTCCTCGGGCTCGGGCCGTCCTTGGCGGCACCCCCGGGCCGTCCTTGGCAGCCCCCGGGCGCGGCAGGCTCGTCCCGGCGCAGGCGGAGGCTCGGCGCGGCTTTCATTCCCGGGGCGCCCTCAGCAGCGCCGGGGAGCGCTCGGAATCGAAACTGACACACGGGAAACGAACAAAAACCAAACAAACAAACAAACAACGTAATGAAAGGCGCTTTCAGCATTTCCCTTGCATGAGCAGCCCCCTCCCTCCTGCTGGCTGAGCAGGGTCCCACTCAGTGTCTGCGGGGACAGACCTAGGGAAGGCTTTCCTCAGCCTTGGTTTATGTTCCCCTTCACCTTCGATGCTAATTAGGTCCTTATTTGGTTCTCTTTTGATCTTTTCTCAGACCAGGTGTCTCCAGCTGCACCAATTTTTGTTAATGTTCATTTATCTCCCCTGTGTTTTCTGGCTACTCCCAACCTGCAGATAATAAGCTCATCAGTCCTCACCCAACCTCAGTGAACAGAGTCTTTTGAAGAGAAACTTCAATTCCCCACGCCCTGGGCAAAGGTGAACAAACCCCTGACTAAAGTTACATTAAAAAAAATGTAAAACTTGTATCACTTCCAACAGACTCATCAAGGTTGGAAGAGCCCTTTAAGATCATCAAGTCCAACAATCCACCCAGCACTATCACTTCAACCCCTAAACCACTGAATTATCATCCAGCACCACATCCAGACACCTCTTAGACACCTCCAGGGGTGGTGTGACTCCACCACCACCCTGGGCAACCTATTCCAGTGCTTGACCATCCTAACAGCGAAAAAATTTTCTAATACCTACTCTGAATCTGCCCTATCTCAGATTAAGGCTGTTTCCTGTAGGCATGGTAGAAGAGACTGTAGAACAGGTAGTTATAGAGACAATTGAGGTCACCCCTGAGACTCCTCTAGATAACCTGCTTCGGTATTTAGGGACAACCCAGTATGGCCCAGATCAGCTCCCTGGTGACCCCAACCCCTCCCAAAACAGGGCTGATATTTGCTATGTCCAGCAGTGCTGCTTTGCATAATGTCCTGAGGCGCCTGGTGAGCCCATTGCCTTGCTTTATCCTTTTTTTTTTTTTTTTTTTTTTTTTTTTTGGTAGTGGTTAGGCACCTGAAGGAGTCTAGTCAGTGGATGAGGAAGAGATAGGAGCACGACACAGGAGCAAGAAACAGGACCCAGGATGGCTGGGATTGCATTTTGTGGAAGGTGAATCTTTTTACCAACCAGCGGTCACCTGCACACCAGGTCTCCAGAGCCCTCGTTCACCCCAGAAGGTACCAGCACCTCTTACATGGAGGGAAAATGAAAATCCCCCCCCTTGATGCCTATGGGAGAAAGCAGTGGTAGTTTTTGAGCAGCAGCCCTGGGGAATTTCAGGGCAATCACAAATGTAATGCTGGGTCAGAGCAGAGTCCCTGGGGAATTTGGGGGCAAGTCAGAGTGGGGGGCTGGAGCGGAGCCCTGGGGGAATTCAGGTGGCTGAGGGCACAGGGCTGCATGACAACATCAGCCCTGGTGGCCTCAGTGTTCATCATGCCATGCCCATTCCTAGATCTACTCCTCCCCTGCACCCTGCTGCAAATGGTGGAGTTTGAGAAACATTTAACAAAGGAAATTGTAACAGAAAAGGAAGTGGGAAAAGAAGCTGACATGTTCCAACACTGCTAGCAGTGCCTCCTGACCTTTTCTGCTTCTCTGCTTCATTTTGTTTTCTCTAGAACAGCTCTGAATTTACCCAGGTTGGTGCAGTGCTCAAAAGCAAAGCAGGGTTTTTTGCTCCTAAGGTTTGGGCCTTTGTGAGAGGGAAAACCCCCTCCCATTTTTGTCTTGCAGTCTGTGAGGAATGGCTTCTGCTCCAGCCTGAAGGGCAGAGGAGCAGAGAGGAAAGTCACAGGGCTCCTCAAACAGAGAAGGAAGAGGGGAGAACATCTCTACATTGGCAAAAAATTGCCTGTGGCACTGAGCTATTTGGTTCTCATAATTGTTTCCAGTTTCCTGAATTCTCAGCTTCCTAGAAAATTAAACCAAGTTGTGCAATGCAGTTAAGTGACATCCGACCGATGTCAGAGGAAAGTGCTGAGGGGTCCTTGCAGGTGATGAGCCTGCAAACCAAGGCTGGAGAGGGCAGCAGTCTTCAAGCTCAAATGCATGCATTGATCCCAAAGGGATCTCCCTGTGTTAGCCCCACGGGATGCCCACGAGTGGGTGAGGAGAGCATTCTCCATCAGGGAGCACCTCCACCTCCAAGGTGTTGCAGGAAAGCATTGCCCTGGCTCAGACCGTAGTGTGGGGAGGTGGGAACAATTCTCCCCCTTTGCAAGGACCTTCTGATGCTGAGCACTGCAAAGAGTTAAAGACTCACCATGTTGCACCATCCTGGGGCTTTTGTTGTATCTTTTATTAATGAAAATTTGGGCTTCCGATGGCCAGGATATGCCTTCTGGAAAGTACCACGTGGGAGCAGCTTGCTGACCTGCCCCTGCCATATGTTGGATGCTGTGGTTACCACTCACTTAGAATTTTCCTTCACATTCATCTGGAAAAAAAGGGAAATTCTTTCTGACTAAAAAAATGTGCCTTTCCAGATGAGCGCAGGTCTGAGGGCTCCTATTTGAGGAGACTTTGCAGGGTAGCACTGCAGCACTGGTTTAGACCCTGTAGGACATTTCCTCAGAACTACATGAGGCCTTTGGGCCAGGAATTGGAAGAAAAGGTGAACATTACAAATGCATGGTGCATTTAAACACAGCAGTGTCCCTGTTCTAGATCCTACAGCTGTCCCCAAAGCGGGACTGGAAACATCCATCTGGAATTCTCATTTTTCACCTCCCCTATTCATCTTCTCTTTGCTTCCCCAGACTTTCCACAGGACCTTCTAGGGTCCAAAAAAAGTGTTTATTTTGGACCAGGGCCAAACTCTTACCAGTCCCTCATTCTTTTAATAGCACCTTTTTCTCTGTAACAACAATAGGTTTTTTCTTTCTTTCTTTTTTTCTTTTTTTTGAGTGGGGAATATTTCTGGACTTACCCCAGTTCTCATTCCCCAGGTGCATGCCTGTCACTGTCCAGTAAATAACAATAGTCTGTAACAGGGGCATTCAAAGCAGGGGCAGCAAGTGCCACAGGAGGTCTTCTGGGGACCCATCTGGATATCTGTGGTGAGCCTGGGCAGAGTCCTCTCCATGCTGTCCTGGGTAGCACAGCTGAAACAGGTGGTTGGAGCCCTGGCTGCAAGCACAGCTGTGCCTGGGCAATGCCAGTTTTATATTCTTTTGACTCTTTGGGATAATGTAGGGAATCATGAGAGAGGTTTTGGAGTGCTTGGCTGAAGCAGGTTGTGGACTTGGCAGCAGAAGAGGTGCCTCTGGACAACTGGGATTCAGGGAATACTGGCTTCTTAGTGAAGGAACTAGAGTTCATTGCAGAAATAGCTGCCTGGTTCTCTCCAGGTTTGTTTTCCTCCACAAACTGTCCAAAAGCAGGCCTGACTCACTCTCTGGGGCAAAAAGGAAATGATGGAACATCAGTGTGGTTTGTTCATTGTGGCACATACAAATATCCTCAGGATGCTCCCAAAAGCCATCTTTAACACAGATTTTAAAAGAAAAATTTTAAAAATGCAACAGAGTCTAACTGTTTCAAATAACCATAATTCTGCAGGGTAGAAGATAAACAGGATAATTGCTTTACCACCGAGAGAGGCACAGCAATGCCAGCTTGGGACAGCCAGCAAGGTCAGGGACACCGGGAACATCTCCTGGGCTGTCCACATCTATAAAATGGAACTGCAAACTCATCTTTACTGCCCCTTCATCGGGTTTATAACTGACCTGTAGGTAAATGGGAAAGTGTGAGGACAGGGACCTCCCCAGCAGACTCCAAATCCTGCTTTCAAGGTTGGAAACATTAGTCAAACAGTCTTGTGGAGCTGGTACTTGGCTCCAGCTGTGGATCTGAGGCTCCAGGGCTGACAGGCTGGTTGCTCCTTGCTGTGAATCAAGTGACATTTTCATTTTGGATTGTGTGCTGGCACTGTGTTCCCCACTTGCATGTGGCAGTGTCTGAGGGCCTACATTACTGTCCCTCAGGTGCTTTCCTTCCAGGAGCTGCTGGCAGTTGTGTCCCCATCCTTTCTGAGAGTATCAGGGTGGAGAGGAGCCCATCAGAGGTGTGTCATGCCTACAAGTAAAGGCCCATCAAGCCTGCCTTACAACCCTTCTCAACTCACCCTACAGCACCAGCAGGCTAAACTTGGAGGTCCTTGGTGTTTGCCAATGAAAATAAGCCCTAATGGGATGTGGTGCTCAGTGGTGGGAGGGGAGAAGGTTTCATCATGCCATAGGTTTTGAAACACTGATGCTCCTCCTGCGTTGTGCAAGCAGCGATGTTTGAAGCATTAAATGTGCTTTCTGCTTTGAGAGCAGGTTTCTCCTTTCTGTGGGAAAAGAGACACTCTGGGGAACATAATTGCAGTCCACAGTGTAGAAAAGATGTGCCAGGTGTGAGGAAAATGAAGAACAGCTGCAGGAGAGTGAGCTCAGTCTTTTGGGACAGAAAGCACAGCCCTGCAATCCCAGCCATAGCTCTGCTGAGGCTCCTGGTTTTGCAGGGATAGAAATAATGTAAAAATAAGGATGATAAAGGAACTAGGCTGGGAAGTAGGGGCTTTTCTTTCTTCTGCCAGCAAGTTGCAAGTGTGTTCAAGATGTCTAAGGAAATCATGGGTTGTATACAGGCACAAGAGCTACGCTTGAGGGAGGGAGAGTTGGAGGCACTAGTTGAGGCCTGGGAAAGCAGGTGGATGGGAATGGTGCTCAGAATTCCTATTAGCTTATTGGGGATGGCTTACAGTGCCAGGACCTGCCAGGCTGAAAGATGACTTTGCTCAGCTTGAATGACTTCAACTGAGCGTAGGCGAAATTGTAGGTATGATAGGTTAGGAAAAGCCCTGTATGGCTTTGAGTTCCTTGACTGGGTGTTTGTATTCCACCACAGGAATTTCTTTGATGCTGGGTTGCGACCATGGCCTTCTCTCCTGTCTTCCTCTTGTGGCTATTTCTTCACCAGTTCTCTCTGTAACACTGCTGTTCTTGGGAATGACTCCTGCTTCTGAACATGTATCAAAAGAACAAAGAGGCATGAGAATTCATGAGAAAGGGCTTAGGAACAGCAAAAAACTCAACATTTGAAAAGTTACTTCTGCATTTGATTCTTCATGAATTGAATTTCAGAGAATTGGGAAGTGCTGGTTTGTGACGGAAGAGGAACATGTGAGCAACCTCACTGAATGCTCTATTTCATCCATTGGTCGGACAAGGCTTAAAAATATCTGCCTATGTTTCCTTTCTCTATTTACGTACTTTACATGATGCAATTCAATGGTGACATTGTTTTGATGCATGGAAAAGTCCTCCTGGAGGAGGAGCAAGGACATTGACAGTGGCATCCGCTCTTCCAGCTTCCTGTGCACGTGCCCAAACTCATGGGGCAATGAAGGCTTTAGAGGAGGCCACCAAAACACTGCTGTGCTGTGGTCAGTCCCCTGCTGTGGTCCCAAGATGAGCCTGGTCCAGCAGAAAGGACAGGCAAGCTCTTGACAGCAATCATGAGGCAAAGGTAGCTGCTAAGTGCTAAACCTCTCGCTCTTAAAACTGAGACAGCACTTGGGGTCTGGGAGGAGATGGTCTGTCACTGATCTGCCAGGTATGTGACTGCACAAAGCTGCAAGACAGTGGAAGAGAATCTGGTTTGGGGAAAAAACCAAGCATATTTGATGTGGTGTCAGACCACATGTTGTTGTAAGTTAAGAAAATAACTCCAGGAGACAGAGAGAGGCATGGGAATAAGGATGCTGCCCTTGTTGTAGGTTCAGAATTGCTGTGATCCGTACCTCTCAGATGACAGCAGCTCTGTGCCGCCTCCGAGCAGTCACTTCTGCTTGGAGCAGAGGAGAAAATCACACTTGTGCTTTCATCCTGTATCAAAGGCCCTCCCCCTGTGCTCTAGCCCAGACCCACAGCAGCAGGAGCACAGGACAGCTCCTTGTTTGACATGGATGTGACAGGAGCATGAGCCCAGGGCCCGGCTTTGTGTCAGAGCAGGAGTTTGCTGGGAGTGGGAAATGCGTTGGTCTCTGGTCTGTCAGCGGAGTAGCTGAGGAGCTGTAAGAGGCAGAGGAGTGAGATCTTTTTGCATGCTGTTCATGCTGTTCAGGCACCTGCTTGCACAGTGCTTGGAAAGTGAAATGTTGCTTATCCTGTCCTCAGTCCCCAGAGCCTTCTCATTTTCTTCCACTGAGTATCCCTGCCATGCCAGCTGCTTTGATGTAGCCTACTCATGCATGGCCAGAGCTGTTTTGGCTGTGATAGTGAAACCTGTGAGGCCTCGCTTGGACTGGCATTACTGTGCCCAGCCATAAACAAGGCTGGGTGTGAGGAACCCCTCAGAGCTTTGGGATGTGGCCAGGAGGAAGTAAACCAGAAGGGCTGATTGTGCTCCTTGCTGAAAAGGGTGTGGGTGCTGGTAGGGGGAAATGATGGGCAACATAATCGCCCCGTTCAGGAACTGGCAAGTGAAAACACAGTCCAGTGGTGAGATTTTCCACCAGTAGCAAAGGGCACTGCTATCATTAAGAAACTAAGGCTGGAGAGCTGTGTGAGCTGGGATCCCCAAGCAGCCAACTAGCCTGATCTCAGTAAATGGGAAATGAGATCAAGTGCAAAATGAGTTTACCAAGGCTATCTCATGCCTGGCTATCTTAGTGGGTTTATTTTGATAAGATAATTGACTATGTAGACAGTGGACTTCAGAAAGGCAGCACTTGCAGTGCTACAGGCAAAGCCATTAAGCTGCAGAACCAGGGGATTAATGTGAGCATTGTAAGGATTTACCTAAAGAAAGGATGTCAGGAGGTTGTGCCTCGAGGGAAGCGAGCTGGGTGGAAAGGGGTTATTAATGATGCTCCTCAAAGGGGTGATCTTGTTTACCCAGCAGGAGAACAAGCTGTAATCAGATTCGGTCAGATTTGAAGGGCTAAGTCACTGCAAAGATTTCTCAGGCTACAGGAAGAGAAGAACTGATGACACCGAGGACTGGAATAGGGGAAACAGGATAAAAATCAGCAGCACAAAATGCAAGCTTGCATGTATAGACAGTAGCTATAAGATGCTTTGCTCCCAGCTTGTCCTCTGCCATTTGAAAATTACAGAGCAAGGGCAGTTTGATTGATGATGAGCTCTTACCATAGTGTAGCCAAGAAAAAGAGGAAGATGAGCACAGATGAGATCTCCCCAGCTAGCTTGAAGGTACCTTTGCATGGCTATGGAGGCACAGGGCCCCTGCATGAGCGACCCTGCATGCCTTGTTTGTCTCTCCTGGCAGCTTTTCCTGAGCACATTTAGACCTCAGTCCTGCCCTCAGTCTTTGCCCTAAGTGGAAGCCAAGGTACACTGATGAAAGAGCTGAATTGACCAGGCAGCCTCACCTGAGCCTCACAGGGAGTGGATGCAGCCTCTGAAGAAAGGCAGATCCAAGTAAAAGGCTCCCACACCCCAGCAGTCTGAGGGTTTCCATAAAAAATCCTGTGCTACCCATTTAAAAGGGGAAATCCCATGGCTCACGCTTACGGAAAATTACTCTCTTTATGTTCAAATGGAAAGGAAACAAACCAAAGCTGGGCACCACGTTTAGGTTTGAGGTTCAAAAGTTTTCAGGTTTGGTTCTTGTTTTAGGTTCTGGGGGCTTTTGCTTTTGTTTGTTTTCTCCTGAACTCCCCCTCCCACCTTCAAATGTCAACCTGGCAGGTTTCTGGAATTGAGTCCTTCTGAGCTTGGCTTCCTGAAAACCCTGAATTTGCACTTCCCATGTTGCTGTCTGATCTGTGTGTACACTACAGTGAGCTATGTCTGCTGATGCATCAGCAAGGCCAGACACATAGCTGTCTCTAAGATAGCAAATCTGCCAAGAAGTGTTGTGTTTGGCAAGAAAACTGCTCCAACGTGAAGAGTGGCCAGTCCGTGGGCTGCCAGCACAACCTTGCTGCAGATGGAGATTTCAGAGGTTTTCTGTACTGATCCTTCTCCTGAGCACATGCAAAATGAAACCAGCTAATTCTTCCTAACACACAGATGGGCATTGTTTTTCAAAGGGTTGGTAAAAGCAGGAGACCCTGACAATGCTCTTCTGACCACTGAATTCCTTGTTCCAACACAGAAACAAGCCAGAGCCCAATAAGGATATGCAAGCACAGCCTCAGCATAAGGAAAAACCCTTTATTTTCTTACTGTTAGTGGTAGAAATAGATATTTCTAATCTTCTTTTTTTTTTTTTTTTGTGGATTTTAATAGTTCAGTCTAAACCATATCTGATGTAAAAAGAAAAAACAATTCATCCCAGCAGATTAAATTTTTAAATGAAGCCTAACCACAACCAAAGCAGAGGACAACAATGCCTAGCAGCACTGATTACAGGTAGTGCTTTCAGCTCTGCTTTTAATAGAGTGTATAAATCTGCTTTTGGGGCATGACTTCCATTGAAATCAATGTTGCGTTATATATACAAATCTGTGTCAGAATGGCATCCACACTGGAAAATTTGGTGCATGTCCATATGGGAAAATTGCAGGTAGGAAGCTGGGCTGCAGGATAGCAGCATGCTCATTGGTTCTAATTAATTCCTTGATTACATGCTCCTGTGGGCACCAGGGGTGATTTACCTTACTTCACTCTTAAAGGCAGGAGATGTTTGAACACAATGCTTTGGGTGAAATTATATACAACATTTGGAGCTGATCTAATGCCCATTTTTTGTCAACAGTCCCTTCTCTCTTCCTCAGTCCACCAGGTCCTGCTGCTGATGCTGGTTCCAGTAAATCAGTGCAACTCACAAAGATGGCCAAGAAAAGTAAGTTTGTTTAATTTTTTTTTTTTTTTCTTTGCAGGTTAGCATGTTGAATCAGATTCCAAGGGGGCACTGAGGGATAAATGTTCAGGGGTGAGATTTGTGCCTGCCTCTGATCAACCGTATGGAAGTAATTATTGGGATTTTTGTAAGCCTGCATTTTAGAAACCAAGCGTCATGGGAATCAAGTGTGGATTACTAAAATCAAAACAACATTCTGATGAGCAAAACACACTAACAGTTTGTCAGTCCTTAGCTGTATTGACAAATTCCTCAGGCTGGCAAGACAAATGCCCAGCAGACCTCACAGAGAAAGCAGACCCAAAGTGCTGCTTCTCAAACACTGTACTCCACACCTTGATTCATTCCTTTAACAGGTGCATTTTCATATCCACCTGCCACCATCTTGGCACACAGGCTTAAACATTTCCTCGTTTAAGTTTGCACTTTGTCAGTTTCTCATTGTCACCGTGGTTTCATGATTAGGACAGTGGGAACTTCCATGGATCTCTGCAAAACCTCTAGGACCAAAAACCTCAGACGTTGCCTCTGTGTGATCCACTCTGAAGCCAACTCGGAACCTTACACTTTTTTTCCCAGTGAATGCACAGATAACACAGGGAACACAGATAACACAGATAACACTGTCCCTTCTGGATAGGAAACAGCCTGAAAATCACCTTCTCCTTGATGCAGTTGCTTGTGCCAAATAGCAAAATGCCTGATTAGGCAGACTTTCCAGGGATCCGGCTGTCCTCAGCTGCACCCCGGCACTGCTGGCTCCCGGAGCAGGGAGCACAGGTGCCCTGCCTGCAGGGAGAGGCAGAGCTCCAGCAGCCCTCCGAGCCCAGAGAACAGGGCAGGGAGTGTGCTGTGAATGTGTGCCCTGTGCCTCCTTGCTGCATTAAATTTTTCTGTGTAATATACCCCCAAAAAAAATTTCCCACAAAGAAAACTAGCCTCTACTGTCAGGCTGCCAGGTGTATCAGCAGTGTCTACTCACCTGGTGCTGTGTTATCCCTGTTCTCTGTGTTATCCCTGCTCTCTGTGCCTGTCCTGGGGCCACAGTGAGGGATAAGGATAAGGCCATGTCAGCCACAGATTCCCTGCCAGCCTAAGCTGCTTGTGAAAATAGGACCAAGGCAGACCCTTATGAGCCAGCAAAGCCTGCAATGTAACCAGCAAAAATAGTAATTTAAGTCACAGCACAGCCAGACACACAGTTTGAGCTGCCCTTGTGCTGAAATAGTTGGTGTGAATATTAAAAACCAATAAAACCAGCCTGTGTCTTCTTCCCACCCTGGTATTGCTGAGGACTGTGACTCCCTGGCACAACTACTGCAGGCAGCACATCCTGCTTTTGTGAGGGAAACCAGTGTGTTTGCAGCTCTGTCATCACTCACAGGAGTGAAAATCCTGGGAGATTGCGTCCTCCTTTCTGAGCACCTCTGCTGCAAAGGAAGAGCTTGCAGGAACTACCATGGAGGAAAGGTGTGGATGAGGGCAGCTGTGAGTGCCAGCTTGAAAGCAGAGATCTGTCACCCTTCCCTGCACGGGCTGTGTGAGCACAGAGCTCTCGTGCACAATGGTTGGACAAACAGGGATGCCTCACCACAGCAAAGGACAGCAATCCAGTTGGTTCCTTACAGTAGTTTGCTGTGAGGTAATTGGAGAAAGTTAATCCCAAATTATGAAGGAATTCTGTCAAGAAGCCCCGGTGTTTGTGCAGCAAAAATCAAATATCCACACAGTAATCAGGTCAAAGTTACACATGTCAAGCAATATTGGTGCATTTTACATTTACATTACTTGAATTAATTTGCCACTTTTCCCCCTCTGTCTCAGAGTTCAGAAGGTTTTTTAAACTTTATTGGTCAGTCCTGATTTACCATGGCACACCAGACATGCTACCTGTGCTTTCAAATGTGCCATGTCACCAAATCACACTATCTGTCTGTGCCTGGCCAGTCCAGTGTCAATCAGTAACCTTTCCTTTCCTTTCCTTTCCTTTCCTTTCCTTCCTTTCCTTTCCTTTCCTTTCCTTTCCTTTCCTTTCCTTTCCTTTCCTTTCCTTTCCTTTCCTTTCCCCTTGTGCTCCACTCTGTGCCAAGATATGGACTTTATGTTGTCAAATCTTGCTAGTTTTAGAGTCTGAAGGTTGGGGGCAGCTAGGGGGAAAAAACAAGAACAATAAGTCTCTGGAGCTGTAGGAATTCTGTTATTGTTATTTTCCTTTGTAAGATGAAAGGGATTTTCTGTAACCTGAAACTGCTGAATTTTCTTCTTACTTCACAAAGTTATTTTATTTTGTTATTGATATTGCATAAGGGACAATCTTTGTGTGAAAGGCTTAACTTCTCAAGATGCTGGGACCACTTTGATAAGGCTGCTTTCTGCCCTTCTCCTGCAGGAAAAGAAAAAAGTAGTCATATAATTCCACTGAGAAATGGATGAATATTACCAGCTGAATTCAGTTCATTACTCCACACACCCTGTATTCCTGTGCTGGTATTGGAACCATCAAATGCTGACAGGACAAGAGGAAATGGCCTCAAGTGGTACCAAGTGAGATTTAGATTGAATATCAGAAAAAAATTCTTCACCAAAAAGGTTATTGAGCCCTGGAACAGGCTGCTCAGGGTATGAGTCTCCATCCCTGGAGGTATTTATAAGACATGTAGATGTGGTGCTTAGGGACGTGGTTTAGTGGTGGACTTGGCAGTGCTGGGTTAACAGCTGGACTCAATGACCTTAACGGTCTTTTGCAACCTAATTATATGATCTTATGGAAATGAAAATCCCTAAAAGTGTTATTCTGCTTTGCAATGGGATAATTTCTCTGACAAAGATATTTTTAGGGTGCTTGCACAACCATATTTTGGTGGTATACACCTCTGGAAACATATCTTGGGTACTTCCCATTCAACCCAGACATTCTGGTATTAAAAATGGGCTTTTAGTTCAGATTAACACAGATTGGAATGTCTGTTCACCTTAAAAACAGTACAAGGAATCCCATTTCTGTAGGAGGGAATGAGGTTATGAATCCTCAGTGGAGAATAGGTGCTGCATTTTGGTTTTCAATATTTACCCAGTTCTGACCTTTCTGATATGTCTCTGAGATGTTGACTGAGAAAGAGAGGGAGGTTGGGATTTTTGTATGTTTTTACCAATCAATAAATGTTCAAAGTAATGGTGTTTGACTGCACCGGAAGTGCATTTCTGCAGAGGTGGAAAAAGTTGGTGATGTCAGTGGGTCTACAGGAGAAAGCTAGCAGCAATGTATTTGAAAATACTTCCCTTTGAGTGAAAAGGATTTCTACCACAAGTGCTGATTACTGAAATTAATTTCCCCTACACAGCACATGTGCTGCAAAATTGCACTTGTCTTCTGCTTTTTCCCTAACAGTCTTCTGTGAAAGCAATGGAAAAATATAGTGAGTGTGATGCTGTCATATCTTCCTCTTTTCTGCAGTCGATGATTTCAGCCTTTCTTATTAAATCCTAGTTTTTCTTTTCAAGCTGCAATATTTCTTCTACCTGTTTAAACCTGTTTCTGGAGCACATACAGGTGAAATGCTGAAGGCCTAATCAAGTGCATGAGAAAGCTAATTTTTATGGGGATTTTGCTGTGAATTGGTGGGCTTATATTACCCACTGCAGCACTCAAAAAAAGCAGTGTCTTCTGCACTGTGACTTCAATATGTATGAGTTAACTTCAACTTCGTTAACATCCTAAAGATGCATAATACCTCTTCCCTTGAACTGATGGATTCCAAGAATCAAGGATATGATATGTGCTTAAGGAAGCTTTAAGTGATAGAAAAATTATGACTTTGCCTCTGATCAAAGCAGAACAAAGCACTTGGCTGCTTCCCTCTCTCTGTTATTGCAGTCTCCTTGCAATCAGTGAGATCTCCAGAGGAAAAGGTACCAAGAACTGTAATACCTAGGAAAAGAGAAGAAGCTCTGGCTGAGAATAATGTGCATGAGTTCAGCTGCCTAGCTAAAATTTAGGCAGCCTTAATGAAGTGACTAGCTGGTCCAGGATCCTCTGTGTGTGATAATGGGTTGTGGTACTTTCTTACTACAGTCTGGCAGCTGATGAGCTCAGTTAGTTTCCCTGGGACTGCTCATCCAAAATCAGGGTTAAGTCCTGAGGAAGAAATGCAGATGTAAATGTAACAGGCTGGAGTTTCCTTCTAGTTGTAATATGCTAATGGCAGAAATATATATATTTCAAAAGGCTTGAATTTAAAGTGAAAGTGAGGTGATAAACTGTACAGCTGTAACAGGGTTTCCAGTAACTCTGTTATGATAAGGATTCATGATTAAACTAGCAGGAGAGAGTAATTCCATCTGACTCACAGAGAGGCAGTCCCTGCCTTGGGGCTGTGACTTGGGGAAGCAGTACAGGAATGGCTGTAGTAATGATACTTTCTTTGAGTGCCATGAAAACACTTCAGTGAAAATACATGGTGCCACTGCCATCTGCATTTGCAAACCATGCTGGTAGAAAATGCATAGACAGAGTGCAAATTTACAGGATTTAGATCAGGGCTCAAAACACAAAACACAGGCACTAGAAACACTGCAATGGAGAAAGTCCCAGCCTGACTCACTAACAGACTCACTCAGCCATTTCATGTACAATGATTTTCTCTCTGCAGAAATGTTATAACCTGTATTTGATTTCTCTACAGAATACCGTCCTTTTAATCATGTCAAAATAAAATTCTGATTTGTAATTCAACCCAGTTCATCTAATCTATCTAATTCAAGGAACCTGTACTGAAGAAAAACTGTAGCAATGTAGTGGCAAATCATTTCTGATAAAAAGGATGCATTTCATTTAAATCAAAGTAATTTAAACCAGCAAACCGGAAATCTGCATTTAAAGAAATTATTTTGCTCCTGATTTGTATTTGCACTTTTTTTTTCCCCTTGAAGAATACCAGGTTTTCATTGGTGTGCAACCCTCTTACTGGGATTATTAGAGCTAAATACAATCCCTAACACTATAACCCCTCACACTATACCAGGGCTTGTTTTATTTTGCAGGAGGGTGTGCAGCATCTGGACGAATCTACATCCCTACAAATCTACATCCCTTTGCATGTATTTACTCCCTCGGGCTCTTATTTACAAAGTGCTTTGTTTTTCTGCCCAGGATTTGCTTTGCTCTGGCTTTGTTTGGCTGCTTGCTTTGGTGATGGCTCTGCCCTTCCAGGCTTTAAAGCAGGGATGGTCCATGCCTCTCCCCTGCCCCATCCAGAGCTGGGGCCTTGGGAGAGCAGTGGGTGCCTTCTGGAGAAGGCAGGACACAATTCTGGGGAGGCAAGTGCTCCCTCCCCTTCCACAGGGACAGTGGATGCTCTCTGGTGGCACCAGGACCATCCACATTTGGTCCTGGTGTCACATCCTGCTCACCCCTGTGCAGGATGTGGGTGTCCAGATGCTCACCCTTGACATCCATCACATGCAGCCTAAACAGCCCTCCTCAAATTTTCTTTGGAAAATCCATTTCTTGATGGATTACATCCAGCTGGGCCTGAAATGGTGATGCAGGCATTTATTTTTAATTTCAAACACAATTTTATACAACTATTCCCAAATGGGAATTCAGGGTTTCACTTAGTCATATTTTAAACACCAAAACCCTCAGCACTGCCTGACAGTCCCATTCCCAGGCAGGGCCCTTCAGCCTGAATCCCTCCTGGCTGGAGGAACACCCAGAGCATCCCCGGGGATGGAGGCACCCCATGCCCGTGGGGCGGCGGGGGCAGCGGGCTCTGCATCCTGACGCACGCCCTGCGAGGAAGCCGTGGGCGGTGTGAGGTGACTTATGCGGCTGAGCACCCTCCCTGCGCCAAGACTTCCCCTGCACCCTGGCAGGGAGTGTTTCAGCAGCCTGTGACAGCAGCCGGGCAGCCATGGCCTGGCACTGAGCCCCTTGCCTCCTCCCTGCCTCCGTGCTGCTCGACCAGGGAAACAACAGGTACCAGGGGAGGGCAGCGGGGCAGGCTGGGTTTGTTTTTTGGTGGTTTTCTTTGGTTTTGGGTCTTTTTGTTTTGGGTTTTTTGTGGTGGCAGCAGGCAGGAAGGACAGGGGCACAGCGGAGGGTGCTGTGACTCCTCAGGCACTGTTCCCCTAACCATGTCCCACTCTCCTCCCAGCCCAGGAGCTGTAGGAAGATGAAGTGCCTGCCTGCCTCCCCACCGGCACTGGCGTTCAGGATGTGGCTGGGGCTCGGGCTCTTCGTGCTGCTCTGCCTTGGGAGAGGTAAGCAGGAGCCAGAATGGGAGTGTGGGAAGGGGCTGGGCCCCAGCAGCAGCACCTGTGTGATGGCCAACAGGGGATGGTGGCCCTCAGGACACTCCTGGTGCCTTCTGCCAGGGCTGAGCCCAGCCCAGGGTTTGGGGCGGCTGGCACTGCACTGAGGAGCCCTGAGCTCTCAGCTTCCCGGGCCCATTGCACCCACCAAAGGTGGCTCCCAGCGGGGCAAGGTACTCTTCTATCCCAGCCAGGGTGAGAGAAATGAGGGTGTTGTCAGTCATCTCATATCTGATGGGAGCACGTGGTGCAGCCCCTTGGGCTTCAGCTTCAGCAGCAGGGGGGTTTCTGCAGCTTTTTGGATGGTTAAAAGTGGGTGCGTGGTGGGAAAGACAGGGAGAGGTTGGAGTGCTCTGCACCTCCTGGGCAGCTCAGCACAGAGCAGAGTGAGTTCTTTCTCCAGCAACACAAATCCCCGTTAAAGTCCTGCCTGGGCTGTCCCCTGTCCTTTTCTGAAGACTTGCTGCAAAGCTCACACAGATCACTCCTCACCTCAAGAGGCTTGGGATGAGTCTTCTCAGATGTGTGAAATGTTAGCCCTGAAACCACACAAAATTCACTTCTGAGCTGGGGCTTGCTGTGGATGCAAAACAAGTTGTGCTTATCAGCATTTTAGTGTTTCATTGCAGCTAACGGTACTCTAGAGCAATCCTGGGCTGAACTGAGGCTTTCATTAAAAATCAAGTGATGCAAAATTAGAAGCTTCTCATGCTGCTATTGTGAAACCAGGGGATATTTGATTCTGGGTTTCTCTTTGAGTTTCAGTCTCAGAATTTTAAGACAAAATTTAGAGAATTTAGCGGGGAATGAATCTCAGAGCGCACTTGTAAAGAAAGCAACAACTCTGCTCTTCCGTCTTCCCCTCACTCCTTCCCTTACCTCTGTGCTTGCAAAGCGTTTGTGAGCTGCAGATGAATTTTGCCTGTATTACATTAGGCAAACAATCTGTCATGAGCAGAACTGTTTCTCTCTCTGTACTTTTAGAGCTTGTGGTATGTTATTAATGTAATTACGATCATATGGTAATTCGCCAGTCATGTAATTTCTCTGAAAAGGATGCTGGTTCCTCGGCTAAAGGATGTATAGTTGGATGTATAGCTTGATGCATGCTAATATCCACTACTAGAAACAGGAGTTTGATCATAGAAAACTTAGTGTTTGTATAGTTGCACTTTTGGGGCACAATTGTTGAATGCTTCTCACACATCTATGGAAGTCCTGGTGCCTCAGGAGCAGGGGCTTGGCAGACTGATAAGAACAGGACAGCTGATGGACTTACTTTCTCTCTCTCTATGCACTCATACACACTCTGAACCCTTTCTTGCTGAAGATCAGTGTTCCTGCATTAGTGCTCCTTGAAAATACGTGGTCCAGTGCCCACAAAGGAGTGGGTTTTAAAAGCTTTACTGATGCTTTTATATGATGCCTTCTCAAGGTTGACCACAAGGATCGAGTTCTGACCTTGTTGTGGCAAAAGAGTGAAGCCCTGGGTGTCTGCCATCCCCCTGTTAGTGATTTCCCACACAATATGGAGCGAGTCACCGTGGCCAGCATTTACAGGGTTGACCCCATGTGCCACTGCTCATGACCACATCAAGGCACAGTCGGGGCTGTGGAAATAGGTGTGAGCAAAGTAGTTACAGAGGGAATGCCAGGCTGAATTTTCACTTTGTAGCAGCAGAAGGCGTTCATGGGGGGCTTAATTAAAAGGGCTGATTTGAAGGTTGTATTTCATAGGAATTTAATGTATGTCCAAGCTATGGAGATCTATTTGTCTCCCTTTGAATTGAATTTTCTACTCTGACTTTCACCTGAGGTGCCCCAGAGAAATGGCAATGTAATTTAGAGGTGCTTCTGGGGTGTCATCTGCTGCTGGAGACACTGATGTCCGTGAACAGCACCCTGCTGTCTCAGCACAATGGGAAAAGTGGCAGAACACCCTTGGTTACAGCACAAACTTTTTATTTATGATCTCTAATGCACAGCTGGTATCCCCATATGCTTGTTTTTGTCCTGCCATTGCACCTTCACACCTACCTACAAACAGTAGGATGTTTTCAGTCCCAGTTTGTTATACTAGAAAATATATTTGAAGCCCCTCAGTATGATCTCTCCCTTCCCTGTGTGCAAACAAAGCATAGGCACTGACTGCAGGGACCCAGCAAACCCAGCTTTGTGTCCATGGAGTATTTTTAAACTTCCCTGGAGTCTTTTCTTCCAGCTGGGGACCACTTAGCTCTCGGTTTCTTCCCGGGGTGAAATTTTTTGAGAAATTTTGAGGAAAATTCCCTAAAGCTTTTCTAAGTTATTGGAGAGTCGGGAAGGGATGGGGAATATCCACTTCTGTGAGCAAGCACTGGCTCACAAGTAACTCACTCTGGGAATCCCCTTCCCTGGTGTTACTGCCAATAAAGAGCTCGGAGTGGAGCTGGGTTTCACAAAGGGACAACGAGGCATGAGAAAGATTCCCTGTTGTGTGGCCACTCCCAAATATTGAAGTGCCTAGCAATGAGTTTTAGGTGCATGGTGTCTAATCTTCATGCCAGCTCGGGTATGGGTTGTGCTGGGGCAGATTTCACAGCAAAAATGGCAGAAATTCTTCTTTACATACCGGATTTGCCCACTTGATCACTGGATGCAAATTGAGTCTCTGCCTTATTCCTCTTAGTGCCTTCAGCTGTTGTTTTAATGTCTTTTTTTGGATGAGTTTCTGTCTCCTTCTGTTCCAGACAAGCAGGAAAAAAAATCTTTCGACATCAAGGGCAGCAGAACTAAGGAACTCCTTTTTCTGTCTGTTGGTCTATCCAGAGTGAAACCTGCTGTAAGAGTTTGTCTGGAGAAACAGAAACCCAGCTAAAGCCTCCTGCTTTTTGCTTATAGACTCTGTTTTACTTCTTCTGCTGTGTGCTTCTTAAATGAAAGAATTCTTTAGGAAAAAAAAACCCACAGAAAATTAAACTTAGACAAGCTACATTTTTACACACAAAACACAGTTATATGCCTAAATACCAAGTTTGTCAGGCTATAGGCCAAATGTTCCTTTCACCCACATCGTTTCCTTTTTTCAGTTAGATTGGAGTGAACCCAGATAACTCCAGTGACCTCATGTTGCTCTGACAGCAACAAAATTTTTTGCATTTCTTGGATCACCGAGACATTTGTATCATTTTTGCAGTGTGCATGTTGACCATTCCTGCATTTAAACATGCAAAGTTTGGAGTGGAAGTTTTTACTAATTGTGGTAGATAACCAGCAGAAGTTGCCACCCTTACGCCCTCACACCTTTGCTGCTCACTGCACTGCCTGATTTCTGAGCTCCAAGTGTGGTTCAATGGGTGTAATTAATCTGACATAAATGACTGATGTTATCCCTCTGCCTCTCCTGTGGTTAGTTTTTTTCACAGCCAGTTTGCTTTGACACTGATGCTGTGCACCCTGGAGGGGGACAGATGCAGACAGGCTTCACAGTTGAGGGGTGCAAACACATCATTGCCACCAAAAGATGCAACCCTGCACCTCTCTGGCTATGTGATCTTCCTCTTCTTTGCACGTGTCTGATCCTTCGCCATCCAGCTGATGATTTACTTCGCCTTCCAGCTTAGCAGAAAGTTTCCTCTTTTTCCTTTTTTTTCAGACTGGTGTATTGAACCAGACTCTGGAGAGCCCTGCAAGCAGTGGCATGTGGGATTGGAAGGGAAAGGAGAGCCAGATCCCCTCTGTTTGTGTGGGAAAGGCATGAGATCAGTGTGATTTTGCTGTCTGGCTGTGTCCCCAGGTCGTGCTAGGCTGAGGGAGAATTTTCACACTCAGAGAAATTCTCATAGAGTTATAGGATTTGTGTTGGAAAGGACCTTGAAGCTCATTTTGTTCTAACCTCCCTGCCATGGACATTTCCACTAGACCAGGTTGCTCAGAGTCCTATCCAAAGTGGCCTTGAACACCTTCAGGGCTGGGGCATCCACAGCTTCTCTGGACAACCTTTTCCAGCACCTCACCACCCTCAGAAGTAATAATAACTTCCTAATATCTGATCTAAACATTCCCTCCTTCAGCTTGAGGCCATTCTCCCTTCTCCTGTTGCTACATGCCCTTGTGAGAAGTCCCTCTCCAGCCATCTTTCAGGCTACTTTCAAGCACTGGAAGGCTGCTTTAAGGTCTCCCTGGCATCTTCTCTTCTCCAGGCTGAAGGCTTCCCCTTCCTTTTAAACATGTGTTTCCCAGTATAAGTGCTGTGCCCAGGTGAATGTGGTATTTTTCATAAGATGGCAAGGCAGGTGTTCTGGATGCAGTGAAGTCCATTCACTCAGCAAAAGGAGGTCAGTTTGTTTTAAAATAGATTATGTTTAATTATAGCTTTTCTGTCCCCTTGGAGGGGCATCACCATTAGGAGTCTCAGGAGTTCATTTGAGAATATGTAAATCTTTCCCAACTCGGAAATGCCACAGGCTTTGCTTCTGCTTTTTCACTGTTATGCTTTAAAAACATCATTGGTCCCAGGGGACTCCCTGGCTGAAAAGAAAGTGCTGACTGATGGCTAGTGGTGGCATTTCTACTCATCCTGCACTCAAAGGACATCCACCTTTCAGCGAGCTCTGATTTCTATCATATCTTCATATCATATCATATCATCTCAATCATATAATACCAATCATATCATATATCAAAAATTGTTAGAGAAGATCACTGAAGGAAGTCTCTCTGCATACTGCTGCTCTCACCTTAGCAGGCACCCTCTGGTGTCAGTTTAAACACCCAGCAGACAAGGATTTAATCCCTGCTCTGGGGGAAGTGCTTCGGAGAGAACAGAGCTCGCTGTCAGACCCTGCTTCCTAAAACTGGGAGAGCCCCTTCCCTGCCCCACAGTGCTCCCAGATGTTGCCTCCAGCAGCACCTTTCCAAGCCTCTTTTCACTCCCTCTGCAGCTTTTGCAGCTTACAGACCCCTCTGCCCTGCTCTGCTCTCTTTTCCTGAGTGCCCACCAGTGAATTACCATTTTCCATGCTGTGCTCTTATCCAGGGCTGTGTAATCTCTCCCCCAGCCTGTCCTCCAGCTGTGGGGGACTGTCAGGGCTGTCTGCAGAGCATCCCTGAGTCAGTGCCTGAGCACAGACCAGTTTTTATAACAAGATAATGGCTGGCAGGCCTGCAGTTGTTAGCTGCAGTGGTGAGTGTTGCTATGGCTGTGGGCAAGTGCTTCAGCAGCAAAAAAAATGTATTAAAATTTGTAATTTTTCGACTTTGAAGTGGGCTTATGCGAGAGGTATCATGCTTGATTCTCCTAGTTACTGGGCACTTTCACCTTCTATCAGTTTCAAGAGAGGGCTGGTTGCATGGGGAGCATGTGAGATACAGAGATTTAGTAAACTGGAGAAAACTATGGCCTTAAGCAGTGGGGAGGACCTCAATTTCAGGAACTGTGCTGTGAGGACAGCAGCAGGCATGGCAGTGGTACTAGAGGAATTAGGAAAATTATCTGAGAACATCTTCAGCTGGGAGATAAATATAGAGGAAGTACAAAGTGATCCTGTCAGCAAGAGACAGAGTCTGCAAGGGGAAAAATTAACAAATTTATTTTTGTCTGTCTTTGTGACAAATCTCCCCAAACAGCCCGTCTTACACAAATGCCACATCTAGTTTCTGCCCTCAAACTGGGAAATCGAAAGAGTGCTGAGCAAGTTGCAGGAATTTGATCTCTAAAGGAACTAAAATATGCAAATCTTCTGAACACATCCAGATTTAGAGGCTCCCCCCCCCGCCCTTTTTTTTTTTATTCTAGCAGGGTCACATTCCACGGGCTGGGAATGGAGAAAGGGGGAAGGTTCAGAAAGACTCTTCCTTTTGCTCCTTTCTCTAAGTCAAAGATGTCCTTCTGTCCCCTCGGCCAGTTTGCAGCACGGGGGATAAATGAGCTCTCCATCCTCTCCTCCCTGGGCATCACCCATGTGGAGCACTCTGCAGCAAAGGGGGAGATGTAAGACATGATCTACTCCCCATCCCCAAATATTTCTGCCTCCATATCCAGCTCCTTGCTTGGATCTGACCTCCTGCCTGGTGCCAAGGTGAGAAAATGGCCCGTGACTTGTGCAGAGTTGGGATTTTACTCATGTGACAAACACAGCCGACTGGACATACCCGGGCAGCTGGCTTGTCCCAGGCTGACTCAGAAAGCAGCACATCTTCATCTCCACAAAGACTGAAACTTGAGCTGGAGCTGCCCCACCTCTGCAGTGAGCCCCTCTGCCAAAGTATTTCATATTCCCAGTTTTCTTCTCATATGCTAATTGCAGATCATCCTCTGGTTTTCACAGCCACTTCGTGGCTTCAAGCATTTCTTCACTAAAGGTGAACACGTGCAAATGCACAAAATAAAACAGCATTAAAGCAGAATGAAGGCTACTGAAGGAGTGGGACACCAAAACACCCTGGGGATGTTATAATAATTGCCAAATCAACAGTATAGAGCTGGGCAAACCCAGGTTACTGTTTTGTTTAGGAGGAATGTGGCAGCATGAAGATGGGAAGTGCATAAAGCCGTGTAAGGCTTGCCCTGCCCTTGCTGTGCTGCTCCAAGCAGGGTGCCCTGAGGTTACAGCACTGAAACAAGCAGGATGAACTTTAAGAAAAACCTGTTCAGACCATCTCCCTGCCATGACATCATCAGGCACAGGATTAATCCTGTCACTTATCTGCTGCAGGCACAGGGAACTGAGTGGAATCACTGCTGAACGAAGTGCATCTCTGGTTTTATTTGGGACGCCTTCTTTTCTGCTCTCCTCTCTAACCACATACATTTAGGATGAGTAAGGGAACTAGACCTGAGTGAACCATCTGGATTTGCTGCTGCTTTGCTTTGCCAAAGCAGCCCAGAGCAGCAGCAGGCCTGTGGTTTGTGATCAGAGGCTTGGGGTTGTGCAAGGGAAAAGGGCCACTCCTCCTTTTTTTTTTGCCTGCCAAGACCTGTCTTTGCATGCCTGAACTTGCTGGAGTGGCATCTGTGAAGAAGGAGCCCCAGAGGTTTGTCAGGCACTCATGCCTGGGTTAATCTGCAGTCACACAGCCAGCAGAGCCTTACAGCATCTACTTTCCTCTGTTTCATCCCATCTTTCTTATTGCACAGGATCTTTACAGTGAAAACACAGAGGAAGGCAGTGTTTTTGTGCACTTCTGAACCAATGTCTCCACACAGAGGTTATCTGGGCATCTAACAGGGTCTTCCTGCCATCAGTGGATTCACAGGCATCACTAATGTAAATACAAAGCATTTCATCTACTCCTGTGTAGCACAGGGTGTCTGCTGAATTTTGACTCCATGGAAAGCTTGGGGAGAATATCATTCCTCATTGGTAAAATCACCTGGGATAAAGACAAAATCAAGGGGGAGTTTCTAGTCTTTTAAAGATTCAGCTTTTCAAAACATCTTGATTTTTTGACCGATTACTTGTTTTGCTTGGAAATCCCTGCAAAGTACTGCATTGCCCTCAAAGGATAAATCATGCAAGTTTGGGGTGAATGTGCTATTCACAGCAAATGAGGGTCTGAGCTGCAGAATTACCTGCAGAGTGGGAATCTCAGGTGCATGGTCCTAGGCAAAGTCAGTGATGCCATTAATTGATGAGTAGAGACACCAGCTGCTGTTGCAAAAATAAATAGGGAACCAGAAGGAAAGAAAGCAAAGCAAGGCTCAGAAGGGCAGAGAAATGGGGAGTGCAGGGGAAAGAGAATATCTTCGGAGCTTCTGTTCACCAGGGCTTATTTGGACGTTTCCAACAGTTTGGTGCTGCTTCTCCAGAGCATTGCTAGGTCTTTTAATGTCAAATGTCTCTGCAAGACTTCTGTGCCAGAGGCAATCTGCTCTCATGTGCTGCATGTGTGGTAAGGATAACAAAGTTCTCCGTGGCTGAGGAATATCTGAGTCAAGGTTTGGGGAAAGAGTGAAGGAAATAGGGATACAGGCTCAACAGCTCTCCTGCTTGGAGACTGTTGGAGCAAACAAGGAACAATTCTCCGCACCTTTTTGTCCTAGTTAGCCCTGCTGTATGAGGCATCTGCAGCACAGGCATAGTTTGAACCAAGCAAGCTTTTCTGCCCAGGGAAGGGAACACCAGCCCTTACATCAGTTCAGCATTGCCACATGCCACGGACTTCCAGTGATGGAGCGATGTGTGTGCACAGCAAGGGAGTGGGTGGCCTTCAGAGAGGTGGGAAGAGGAGGGATCTTTTTCTAGAAAAGTAATTTAAAATTATTTCCATGGTGAATACCTTCCCCACAGGCTGGTTACAGAGAGCATTCAGCACAGAAATGGCACAGAACTGAATTTTCATTTTTGCTTTGCAGTTCACCTTTAAAGTGAAAGGGGACTTTTGTAGGGCTGAATGACTCTTCATGGACTTTGGTTCCTTCAGGCTTGCAACATTCAGGTTGCAGTTTCAAGGGTGCAGAGCCTTTTAAGGGTAGACATGACATCAGCAGGAGTTTCCAGCCCCTGCACATGCACTCCCGAGGTGGTTTTTGTTCTCCTTTTGGTTGCAAGAGGAGACTCTGAGGGGCAAGGTACGGAGAACCTCATACAACTCATGATGTGCTGTCACCCCGACATTTGCTGTACGCCTACTCTTCCCCTATTGCTGAAAAAGAAAATAGAAAATGGTCTTTATCGATCCCAAAATTTGACTGGATGTTTGACTGGCTGCTCTTCTGAGTCTCGCCAACAATAGTAAGAGCTGAACTGTGAGAACAAGCGCAGATGTGGTCAAAGATAAAAACACACAAACACACACAGAGGTGCAGGAGAAGGAACTTCCAGAATCACAGGCTGAAGTGGGGCTGCTTTTAAGGTGAACAGAAGGAAATGCTTTCTCTCACAGCACGTAATCAAACTGCACAACTCGTTGCCAGAGGATGTTGTGAAAGCCAAAAATATATGTGGATTCCTGAAAGGGCATTCCTGAAAGGGCAAGAACTCTTCCTGAGGGGTAGGTCTGGCAGTAGCATTTAAACTGCTGATGTCAAGAAATCCCTGAATTTCAGGCTGCCAAAGGTTGTCAAGACAAGGCAGTTTTTATCTTGAGTGGAAGAATTAGTTTTTCTCTCATTTTGCTAGCAGTTGATGGCTGACAGAGGTCAGTGAGCTGAGCAGGCTTCCTGGTCTGCTCCAGTTTGGTTGCTCAGAATCTGCAATGCATTAAAAGGGGAAGTACAAGTAGTGTAGGGGAAAAAATCGAAATTTTCCCTTTGGAAGACCAGTGGAGTGGCTGAGTGGAGGGAAACCACTTAAATAAGAAGTTGCTCATTTAATTACCTATTCTATTTTATTTAATGAATATTGAAACATTCCAGAGTGTTGCCAGGACCTCCACAGTATTTTTTGGTGTGTTTCCTACAGATTTAGTGTAAAGTATGGGAGCAGGACAGTGGTGGGCATGCAGCAGGGGAGGGGAGTGAAAGTTTATTTCATAGAATCACAGAAGCATTATGGTTGGAAAAGACCATTAAGAGCTTTGAGTCCAACCTTTAAGCCAAATGCACCAACAAACCATGTCCCTAAATGCCACATCTACACGTCTGTCAAATATTCTGCCCCAGGCTTTGTGTCTGGGCTTTACTCCAGCAAGCAGCCCCAAGATCCAGCTGTGGCAGGGCACTGGCTGAGCATCTGCTTGTCTGCCTCCAGCACTGGCAGCTGTAGGGTTGTCAGCAGGTCACCAGGTCACCGGGCAGTGCCACAGGGGTCTGGCTGTGACAGTGGCCCCAGGCTCTGTGAGTCACCCCAGGCTCTGTGAGTCACTGAGAAGCACATGAGGCCTGGCTGTGGCTTGTGGCTGCCTTGGACACCAAATCTGAATGCCGCAGGTCACAGCCGGAGTGCGGCACTCTGCCTCTGGCGATTGTGGCTGGGAATATCGAGGGTGAGCCAGCATCAGCTGGGCTTTGCTGGGGCTGGCAGCTCTTGGGCTCAGCTCTGTGCATTTTTCAGCTCGCTCTTCAGGCAGAGGCTTTGCACAGGGGCTCTCCCCACCACCGATGGGTGATGCTGCTTTGTCCTCAGCAGTGACACATTGCCTGGCAGGACTTTCCTGCTTCCTCTCTCAGGTGTGTTTACTGAGATGTGTTCTGCAGGGAAAGAAGAGGGAATTGGAAGCTTTTCTGTCCTGAAGACAGCTATTTCCTTGTTTTTCTGCTCTCAGTCAGTGGAGTGTAACAGATTGATGTCCCACTTCCACCACTGGAAAAGAGGCTGAGGCAGGCAGGGCAAACATAAAGCAACCTGACCTTCTGGATTGACAAAGCCGGGTGCACATCATCCCCAAGCTTGCACTAGCTCAGGTGAAAGCACAGCCACCTGCCCTGTGGTGCAGCACAGTGTGTCAATGCTGGGACACCTTTCAGCAGCAGCAGGAACTCCGTGCTAGTCTGCTCCCTTGGATATCAGGCCCTGTGAACCTTTACCCACTGGAAAGAGGAAGGAGTGGGAAAGCAAGGCTGATGGTGGCAGCAGGGTGCTTAGTAGCTATAATGCCAAGTAGGGGAATTACGTGGTCAAAGTTGTACCTAATTTCACGCTGCAAAGTGAAGTTAGGTACAACTAATTGTTGTAGGCACATGGATGTACTCCAGGTGTGGCACTGGCACAGTCACTGGCCAGGAGTTGGAGAACATCTGTGCTGGTTTCCAAGTTATCCCAAGGGAGGTCCATGGGCTTTCAGAATGATAAATCTGTTCTAGCTAGACTAGGAAAATTGGTTGTTTGGTAATGCTGGAAGGCTGATGACAGTGTGGCTGCAGCCTTTGTATATCCTTCTACGGTTGATACTAGCTTCTGGAATCTTGAAAGTTTTGGGGTTTTTTCTTTTACAAAAAATAACTTCCAAAATTCCCCCAGTCCCCCTGAACTAATAGTCCACTTTGGCATGCAGGGAACCCACTGGAGAGTGACACAGACTTTCCAAACATTGAGCTCTGAAAAGGGAAAGCAGAGGAGACAGAAGTTTGTGTATGTGTGTTTCCATCCCTGTTTTTAAAGGTGCCAGCAAATTTCTGTTCAGGCAGGTAACTCTCCTGCCTTTGCCTTCAGCAGTCGTTGTGTGCCTGCTGGCTTGTGATCCTGAACAGCAGTGGAGCATGATGTACAAGGCATTGCCCAGGGAGGTCTCCCCTCAGTGCAGAGCTGAAGCTGTAAAACAGCTCAATGGGTGATGAGGGATGTGAGCAGTCAGAGCCCGAAGAGGAGAGCTTTAAGCAGCAGGTCCTGGCACAAGGCTGCACCACTGCCTCACTGACTTTTGTTCGCCCCTCACCTGCAGGCCAAGCACTGGAGAAGAAAGTAGTCAAAAGCAAAGTGGGGGAGAAGGTCAGCCTGCCTTGCTGTCATGAAATTCCCAGCTCAGAAAGCCTGCACAAGTACCGGGTCTACTGGCAGAAGAACATTACGGATGTGGTGCTGGCTTACTCAGAGGGCAAAATGATCTCCAAGCACGAGCGCTACCGGAACCGGACGGAGATGGACCCCAGGAACCTCACCCTGTGGATCTCCCCTGTGGAGATCCTGGACAATGGCTCCTACCAGTGTGTCGTCCAGCGCAACTCCGTTGTTGTGTGTGGCGAGTCTGTCATCCTCATTGTGACAGGTAGGTGGGTTGCCCCCTGACACCTGAGGCTCTCCAGTGCCAGCTTCTGGGGGTAAAGGACACTCTTCCAAGCTTATCTGTGGTGTAGCAGATAGATTTCCATCAGGCAGCCTAAAAGAGAGCTGGAAGGTGTGTTGACTGCTGTTTCCACCCTAGCACCCTCCCTTCTTACCTTTCTAAAGCTACTCCAGGTACAGAAATTTCTTTCCCACCACCAACCCAACCTCGTCCCCTTGATGCCTTCCTCTTGTGAAAGGATTCCTGCTGGGACTCACCCCAGGTACCACTGCTGGTGGGTTTCTGAGGCAGTCCCTGCTGTCTTTGGGACAAAGCAAGGCCCAGCCCTTAGTGCCTGGCAAGCATTCAAGCCAAAAGAGGAATCGAGTAGTCACAGCAGCATCCCAGCTCTGCATCCAACCCCTGGAGGGCTCAGGCTCTGGGGGATTTGCCAGCTCACTGGCTGCATTGCAGTTCCAGAGCCTAAGGTTGAATTCATCATGGAGCCTTAAGGCTTTTCACGTTAAAGAAACTGAGTTCCTTTGCTCAAAATGAATCTGAATCTTCTCTTAGAGGCCACAAAAAGTTCCGTTGACATTTTCCATTTCCACCAGTGTTTTTGTGGCAACTGATCTCAACCAAAGACAGAGATACTGGTGACATACATAAATATATATATACATACATTTGAATACCTGAAACAGCAGGGAGTTACATGACTCTTCCAGACAAGTCAGTGAGTGAGCATTCCTTATCTGGAAGGAGATCTGGCAACAAAAAAAAAGACAAGCTCTTGAGGTTTGGCCGTTTCCTGCTGGTCTGAGGGCATAGAGGGCATATATGCAAGGAGACAAATTTAGTAATCTTTCTGGGAACTGGTATGAAAAAAGGGAAGTGTACTGCCAGCACCCTTTTTAAACCATGAGGGTTGAGGAGTTAACTGCATGAAAAATGTAAAACTACGGATCTCTTTTCCTATCCACAAATACTCCAGTTTCTTGCCAGCCAGAAATCCCCTTGCTGTCTTAACAAGCCAGCTGTAATAATTGTGGTAGACTTCTGCTCCCTTTGGTGAAGTGAGATTAAGTTCTTGAGGGGATAAGGAAAGGAAAATGCTGGAATCAGGCCAGGGTGTCTGAAGGGACTTTTCATACTGGATGGCAGTGGCATATTGCTCAACAGACAGTGGGCCTGGAAGGAAAGCTTTGTCTCTCCTTGCTTGCCACAGCTCAGCCATGCAGAGTTGAGTAGGTATCTTTTACTAGTGACTGATTTCTTGGTATCCTGGACCATGGGCAGCAGAAACCATGGAAGATGTGGTGAATGCCCTGGGGGGGTCTTTTCTTTGACCATGGGTGATGGGAATTGCAGCCCTCACTGTGGCCAGACAGGATGGTAACCAAATCTCTCTTGTTTCAGCTGATTTCAGCGAGCCGAACATAACGGCAGAAGTATCTGCTGATTCTTGCGAGTCAACTGAGATGGTGATAACTTGTTCTTCTCACGGAGGTTTCCCCAAGCCCAGAATCTCTGGAGCCATCAACAACATGTCCGTGGAGTGGAATGCCAGCTGGGTGTCTGAGTCCAGCTTCAGCCCATACAATGTCACTGGAAAACTGGTGCGCAACGTGACCAAAGACATCAACATCACTTGCTCTGTGGAATACAACGGCTTTGCCAAGTCCACCAGTTTGTTTTGGAGTATGTTTTATTAATGTTTCTTGAAACAAAACCATTTTGTTGAATCTGCTGAGTTGCTTCTCTGAGAATGTAGCAGTTTTTGTGTCAGTGTTCATGCAAGGATCACCCAATGATCCTGCCTGTGAACTGCACATCAAAATATTTTAAAGGCTGTAAGACAGCACGGGTGGGAAGGGAGAGTGACAACAGTGACTGACAAGCAGAGACAGCTCTATCTTCCTGCTGCTCTACTGTGTCCCAGCAGGGCTGAGAGCTGAATTGGGTCCTGTTGTGATCTGGTAATGTCACATTTGGTGGCTCCCACAGGCTGGGGTTGCCACCATCCAGTGCCCCTCTGTACCAGCATGGTCTTGCTGCCAGCTATGTGACACAGACCCGGTATTTGAATGGAGGGACTTGAGAAACACGTGTGCTTTAAAAGCCACGGGTTGCACTTAAAAAGAATTTCCTCATTTAACGAGCATGTTTGTCCCTGCTTCAGTGAAAGAAACTGTCAGCTGGGGTCTAGCCAAAATTCTGCTTTCATATGTAACATAGGGTTAACTCGTACGAGAAGAATTCCATCACTGAGCGTGGCTTAGAAGTGATGGCATAATAGATAAGTCTGTGCTTTGAAAGGCTTGAGGCACAAGTGAAAACAGCATGAGGGAAGGCAGCATACCACATTCCAGATGTTTTGCAGTAGAAGGGGATTTGCAAGAAAATTCATAAAACCAAAAGGATTTTTTTTTTTTTTAATGTTGTTACCAAAAAAGTATTCTGAAATGTCTCTGGGTCTGATGATTTTACTGTAGAGATAAGGGCACCTTCAAGGGAAGATAGAGAAGCACTATTTTTCCTAGGGAATTGTACCTTATTCATCAAGGTAGCTTATTCATCTATCTTACTAAAATCAAAGGGGCTTGTGGGGAGAGGTGCCATTCAGCTTCAGAACAAATGCCAGGAACGAGTGCTTTATGAATATTGGCTATTGCTGGATGTAGAGCATAGTGTCCCTAATGAAGGGAGAATAAGGTTATGAATAGCTCACTACACAGAAGAAGAGAGCAACAAAAAAAAGCAGTGATCAGAGCAGGGTGCAGTCAACAGTGACACAGCCACAGCAGTCACAAATCCCCCACTTTTTGACTATAAGGGTGTGGAACCATTTCCATTTTGGGATGGTGTAAATGGTCCCCCAAACAAATCTTTCATCAGTATAGATTTCCAGACAGAACACAGCCTCTGGTAAATGCAGGAGGCAAACCCTACAGTGTGAGGGGAAGATTGAATAGCTGATCAGGCTGATTAATGTCTTAGGAGTGGAATGATGCTTATCTGTGCCAGATGCAGATGATGGCAGAACTGAAGGTTTGTGCACTTAAGTCTGGAGACCTATGAATATGCAGTAAGTTCAGCCCTGTACAAGAATGGCCCAATCTACTCAAAAATCCCAAAGGCAGAATGGTCATCTGCAGTGGTGAAAAGCCAAAGGCTCCAGATCCACTGAAACTGAACTCTGCCACAACACTCTCTTTGTGCCATGCAGAAAAAGGTCTATTCTAGCCTGTTTAATGCATCATTCTCCTTCACCTGTGAACACAAATGGAAAAAAAAATAGGCATAAATCTGATGAAAATTATAAGGAAAACTGCAGAGTACCTTTAAGGACAGAAGTTTTCTAGCTGTGGACTCAAACTTTTCCACCAAGACTAGCACATTTCCTTAAAACAGCTTTTGTGGTTTTAAATACTTCCTGTCTCTGTCCTGTTCTGGACAAAGACCCATCATTTTACGCTCTGTGGATGTGTTAAAAATTTCAGCCCATAGCAGATGTGGGCGGATGGAAGAAATTTAGGTGCCAGCTTTTTTCACTTGTTTACTGAATAGGTCCATTTTCAGGCTGAATATCTGAGTTAGAGTTTGGCCAGAACCACCAGAATTCACATACATGCTCTTACATGAAAATGCCAATGTCCTGTTGGACCCTTTATTTACATTTTATTTCTTCTGTCTCAGAAAAAACAAACAACTGCGTTGCTCCTCCTGTGCCTCCACCTTATAATGTCATTACTGCTTCAATTATCATCGTTATCACCTTCATTCTGGCTATCACCCTGGCAGCAAGATACCTCCCAAGGCATGGTAAGTGTAGCTTCTATTTCAAGGAAGTGTCTCTTAGTGCTGATGGAGTTTCTATGTAGGATACACATTTATAGAAACTTTACTGTCACACTAAGTATTTCTGTACCTTCTTCTCATTTCCCTTTTTTTTTTTTTCCCTTCAGCATCCACTGTCACAAAATCTAAGTCTAGCTAATGATTTCCCTACATTTTGTGTGCAGGCAGCACTAGGGTTCAGGTTTGAGGGTGAAGGGGTGATGGGGAATTTTGACAGCAGATCAAAATATTTCCAAAATCAGGGGTAACGGAGAGGTTCACAAAAGTTCATTTTTATGTATTAAGATGCTTTAAGATGCTTTAAAATGCCAAGAATCTTGGTGATCATGATAGATACAGCTGAGCACTGAGAGTTTCAGAATTGGATGTTTCTCCACACCCTACTCAGACAATCCCTCAGAAAGTCACTGAGCCAAGGTAACAAAAATACATAGTGTTAGGGGCACAGGAAAGACTTCAGCATAGAAATGTCCTACTTTTACGAGAACACCAACCAGGAAAGTTAGATTTGTATTCTTTGTATGGCCAAAAATGGCACAGGTAAAATGTCTGGTCACAGCCTATGGAGTCTTCAGTAACTCCAGACACGTCTCCAAGAGTTTTTCAATGGCAAAGGGGATCTCAAATATCTCAGGGTTAGCTGGCAACAAAGGATTTTTTTTTCTCCTTCAAATTAGGAGCTGTTGCTCCTAATCATGTCTGAGCTGACCTTGCCAGAAAGTCCCTGGTGATGTGGGTAGACATTTGACAGATTTATAAAGGCAGGAATTGATAAAGGATTGGAAGTCAACAGCAGTAGATGCCTTACCCACACGCTGTGAGCAGCTTTGCAAAGCAGTTCTGGAGGATGACAGCAGGCCTTGCAACACCTGAGGATAAATAACACCCAGCTGAGTTCTGTCAGGTCACTGGGGGAGCCACATCTGGGGACAAGAATACCACACTGAGGGCTCTGTGCTCAGGCCACTTTACACCATCTGATATTCCCCACTGGAAAAGGTTATTTTCTGGGCAGCAAGGACTCAGTCCACTTACAGACACCTGTAAGTTTGTCATGCTTGTGTCTTCTGATACCTCTAAGTTCACTCCCAAGTCAGAGGTGTGGAGGTCTCATTACTATTTTTTTTCCCCTCCTCATCAACCACATCCCTTCAAAAACCAACGTGACCATTGAGTCAGGCTGGGCTAATTTCCTTTTAGTGTTTTAGCACAAAAGGAAGCTTCTGGAAGGCAGTAATTCTTGGTCACACCTGTGCACCTCCTCATTTTCCACCCCTGTGCCCTTATGACACCAGTGCCAGTTCTTCTCCCCTGCTGTTCCCTGGGGCTGTGTCAACAGGAAAGCAACAAGCAAGCTGAAACCAAGAAAATCACAGTTGATCACAGCCTGTGCTGTTAGCTGCATGTATAATGAACTTCTAATTATAGGAGAAAATGAACTGGAATCGGAAGATTTGGCTCTCAACAAATATAGGCTGGAAATTAAAAGGTTCCTTACCATTAAATTAGCAAGATCCGGGAGCACTCTGAGATAGCCTTTTATATAGGAACTGAATTGCTTTTAAAGCAAATGTAAAAAGCATACCCATGTGGTAGAATGCAATCACCTGCAAACAGCATGGCACATGGCTGCATTAACTGGAATTTCCCTTTTAGTCCCACTTCCATAATATGCACAGGGAGGACATTTGCTGAGTCAGGTGGGGCTATTTGGTTCAGTCACCTTCCAGACCAGGCATGGAAGAAACTGTAAAATAAACTGTAAGAAGTGTAAGAAACTGAAGCCAGAGCTTCCATCCAATTTCCCAGTTTGTACAGTTGTCCCATTTCAGTGCTGCTGTGTGTGGCCACCTCTCTGGGAAGGGAAATATCTACCCTAAGAGTGCTTCCTGCCAGTGTTGCTTCAGGTCACCTTTCAAGAGCTCTCGTGGGAGCTCAGAATAGGTCTTGAGAGTTCCTCTGTTGTTCTGGCCGATGGAAAGCTGAGTCAGGAGTTGCTAAGAGTGGTTTCTGAGCTCGAAAAGCCATGCTTCAAAGAGCTGAAGTGTGGGAGGGAAGAATAGAAAGGCAGAGCAAAACAAAACGGAAGTAAGAATTCTCAGATGCGTGATTGTTGTGGTGACCAAAACAATCAGATGCTTTGTTGAGGTTCACAACCGCCTACTCTGAGGAGCTCTCAGCCTATTTTGCAGTAATTTAAGAATGAAAACACAAAGGACCAAGATTAAAGGTCACTTAAAGAAGAGCTTAGGATTCATGTTGCATAATTAGTGCAAGTGCAATTGCACAAGATTCAACTTGAACTAGTAAAATTGAGTCATAGATGGTGAGATATTAAGGGGATCTGTTTAATCTGAGATCCTCTTAAAGCACAGAAAGAGCCTGTTGGTTTTAACACCAGCATTCTTTCACTTTATAGGGAAACTGCATTTCGTGATATGTAACTTCCATCACTATTTCCCTTCTGACCTTATCTCAGCAGGTAGCAAGTTGGTGTTGGGCCAGGCTGAGGTTCTAGCCCTGTGCTAATGGGACCTGTTTTGTCCATATGACACTATATAGATAATATTTATTCATAACAGAGCTTTCTATCAGATCAGAATATGACCATATTCAGATGTACTGCAGGGGTGAGTCGTGCCAAGTTAAAATAGAAGTCACTAGACCTAAAGGATCTCTTTTTCTTTAATTTCTTCTCTCTTTTCTTCCCACTCTCAGTCATACTTAACTTTGTTGAAGAAGACATTTGGATTCAGCACTTTTATGTCTTCTATGATTCCAAATAACCAAGGATCTTCTTTTTCAGTTTGTTCACGCTGTTGTAAGCGCCAGGATTCAGTGGAAGAGGGTGTGAAAGAAGGTACAAAGCCACCTGTGTGCTCTAAAGGGACACCTGAAACATCATCTGTATGACCAGATCATATAGCAGGTAATTTTCTTCACTCTTCTCTTGGCGAAATAGCTTCTCAAATACTGTAAGATGGCTGTGCAATCTTAGCTCAAAACACCACAGCTGTCAGGATCTGCAGTGACATGCCCTGCCATTGCCCTTGTGCTCATTTTCTGGGCTTCCCAACTAAACGCTGGGCAGTATTTTAGTCCCTGTCCTGTTGGACTCATTTGTAAGTTACTCATCCCTACCACAGGTGCCCATGTGGCTTCACCCCGTGGAGGTTCTGGCTGATTCCCTGTGAGCCATGTGCCTGATCTGATGCCTAAACATGGGAATATCACTGATGACAGAAATTAAGGATTGACCAAATAGTGTTAAGGGAGGGGGGAGCAAGAAAACAACTCCAGCTTTCCCAGTAAGATCAGCCATGCCAGTCCACTTCTGAGATACCTCCATTCCCTTCAGCAGCTGGAGAAGCAAAGGTTTCCTCCCTCAAACTTGCCCAGAAAACACTCATATTTTAAAATGGGGTTATTTTCAATAATGGGGTGTTACAAAAGATGGGCTGGAGCAGTCTGGCTTGCCAAGGTTTTATGATTACAAAGGATTATATTTGCTTTGGCTTGAAAGCTCAGCAGTTTTCAGGGCTGTGTCCTCCAAAAAGACACTTAAGTGAAGAGACTTAAGGGAAGATTAGCAGTTAACTGTCCTTATTCACATCATTATCCAGGTGACTGCATTTCCTGCTCTCACGCAGCATGCAGAATTGCCAGGGTAATGCCTGTGGAATTGCCAAGGTAATGCTGTAGAGCAACAGCTGTGGAGTCCTAGAAGTCATGAATCTGTCACGCTGTGCACTGCAGAAATCTAAAAGCTTAATAGTTTTGAGATGGAAAGGAGAAGAAACTCGCATTTGGGCCACTTGTCTCATTTCCAAACTTGACCACCCACTCATGTTTTCCTCTGGGGAAGGCCCTGTCTGGAACAGATACTAGAGCCTTGGTTAGCATGAATTTTGGGGAGTTTTGTTAAG
Organism: Entomyzon cyanotis; assembly: GCA_024500445.1. Classification (NCBI taxonomy): domain Eukaryota; kingdom Metazoa; phylum Chordata; class Aves; order Passeriformes; family Meliphagidae; genus Entomyzon; species Entomyzon cyanotis. The sequence continues at coordinate 2,408,614 of JAKEPQ010000755.1, read as the reverse complement.
GGAGTGGCAGGACTTCACCTACGGAATAAACCCATTCTGTTTTGTTATAAATGTTTGCCAGGATTTCCTACAGGTGGCTGGTGTTTCCCAGCTCCAGCGCCTGGAACAGCTGCAGTGTGTGGACTGGGATGGAACCTGCTTCCTTAGTGGCTGACTGCCATCTCGTGATGCACTGAGCCATGTCCTACTGATGTTTAAATTGGGAAGCAGGTTCATTAGTCACCCTCACTCCGCAGAGGGAGAGCACCCGAGTCTGCTCCCAAGGTTTTTGCAGGAAGCGCCGGGCCAGGCTGCAGCTCCCTGCGCTGCCTTCTCTGAGCAGCTCCGAGTTTAGGGAGCAGGAGCCCTCTCGTGGAGGGCTAGAGCAGCTAACACCTGTCAGTCGGCTCTGCAACATCACCGGGCAACATCTGAGATTAAGCTGGAAAAAACAAAGAATCAGTGAAATCTTTTCTTTGAGTCCCTTAGGTTCTTCGCCCTGTGCGTTCCGCACTGCAGACTCCACTGTTCATTCGTTGTACAGCAATGCTTGCGGCATGGACCCTTTGGCTCTCTGCAAGGAGGTGACAGCAAGGTGGTGACTCTGCTCACTGTGACTGACATCGCCTCTTGTGAACGAATGCAAAGCCCCACCCAGGCCACAGAAGCTGTGGGGTGGCCTTGTTACGATCCTAGGGGTCGCTAGGATTCCAACTGGGAGGATCCTCTGTGTTCTTGCAGCAGGGCAGAAGAATGTTGTCAGTGACACAGCAGGTCAGGACTTCAGGAACCTCTGGCTTGTTGCTGCCTCTGTGAGAATCAGGGGCCTGCAGACCCCAAGCAGGGACCCCATGCCCATCTACCCCTTCAGTAACACAGAGCTGCCCTTTGGGTATCCTGACACACAATCTCGGCAGTTTGTGCCTCTGTGTTGCGACTGGGAGAAGCTAAAACTTCTTTTCTATTCAGCCTCACACAAGTATCTGTTCTTCATGCTGGAGGACTTTGGATTTCAACTCGACCATTACAGATACACGTCCCTTCTAGCCTAAAGAGGCAATAATGGACACATTTTTCATGAAAAAAACCCACCTTGGAAGTGAGTCTATATGTCTCCTGCTTATTTGCAGCGCTACAAGACTTTTTAGGGACTGATACACACTGACAGCAGCCCTAAGAGCTAATTAATATTGCTTCTCTTCAGCAGTGGCACAAGTTCTCATACCCTTTCTCTCCTGAAAGGACAGCCTTGCCAAGCAAGGCACTGAGGTACAGCCCCTCCATTCAGCTGCTGTGTGAAGTACACGTGCACAGCTGTGCACACATGGTCAAGATTTCATGTGCATTCCTTCCCTCCCACACCTGTGAAATCCCACTGAAATTTGTGTGAGTCAGTGGTTATCTCTTGTGTATCTACTGTAATCCAATGTGACTTGGGGCCTTGCTTCATAAACATGGGTCTGCTTCTGTGTGTACATCTGCCTAGGGATGCTCGTTAGGGAAAGCTCTGCAGATTTTTGGGAGTCTCTCACACCAGCATGAAGATACTTTGCACGGAACGTTGCTGCTTTCCGCCAGTGTTCTCTCTACCCAGCCAGGACTAGAAGGAATCTCCCTACAGGATGCTAACTAACATTGGACAGGACTCATCTCATCTGGGTGACATTCTTGCCTACTGTGTAGGAAAAAAAAAGGTTTCTCATTTTGAGGGCAAAGGAGGAAAATGCCCCAACCTCCAACAAGCTTCCTAAGCAACTCTGCATACTAACCTGACTCAACCCTGCCCTGAGTTTGACTGGAATGTTTTTCCCCTTTGCTCTGCAAGCTGTACCCATTCCCTCACTGTTCTACCCACGTTATCAGGGCAAATGAAAGCATGATGCCATCCTCTTTGTGGGATGCATTGTTGCTTGAGCTGTTTATCTTCCTAGGGCACAACAAAGACACATTCCACCCATTTCACTTTTTTTTTCCTAGATGGTACATACTGAGAAACTGCTGGAGCAAATAGGAGGATTAGAAGTGGTTTATAGAATACTGAGCTCTGAGATTAAGTAAAAAATAAGACACTGCTCCCTTTCTACTCCTGCAGAGTCATGTTGTCCCATCACCTTTTTACTGCTTTCCCATTGTACCAAGGGTAATGGGAACTTCAGAACATTCTTACAGAGTTTTTGACAGAGAAAATGAGGTAAGCTGGGGGATAAGGAAACAATACTCTGCATTTGTGTGTTCTGGTTGCAAAAAGAACACAGGTGACAGAAATCAGGGTGTTTCCAAAAGGCAGCCTGACCCTATTGCAGGACTTGGTGTATGAGTGATGTGTCTCATACTTTTCACGTTTCCTGTTCTTTCAGCCTGTGCTTGTTCTTTCCAGCACAAACCACCAGCTTCTTGCAGACTGGCCACCCTCTTTTGGCATTCACTTCCAACTTTGCTCATTTCTAACACTGCCCTTCCCTACAACCACACTGCAATTCCACCTTGCCAGCCCCAGCACAGCTCTGCCAGTTGTACCAGCATGTTTTCCCTCTGAGTATCCCATGCTCTCTACTTTTGCTCCTGACCAGTGACTGCGCAGCCCCCCAGGGAATGGTTTGGTTTTTGCACTGTGGAAACCTTTCTACATCACCACAGACTCGTGACACTTTCAGTAACTCATTCTAAAGGAAACCAAAAGTTTTGCTGACAAGTATCTCTAGCATCAGGTTATTTTTATATTCGTGATAGACAGGTCATTTGGTTAATTTTTCATTGAGCACTAATACTCTGGATCATGTTTTCTATTGCCTTACGCTGTATTCAGTGAATTGCACACAAATGGCTTCTGTGAGACCTTCTCAGCTTTGTATGTGTCACTGTAGCAGGGTGAGCTGCTCTGTTTACCATGGGTGTTTTGTATATAATTTTTTTCCTGGGGTTCCTCCTTTAATTGTATTAAAAAATAAGTTGTAAACTCAGTTTCTTTTCCTTAGTAATAAAAGATGTTTCTCTGTGTGCTGGGAAGTTGCAGAACCTCTCAGTTACTCACATTAGCCTCAGCCACCATTTCACAGCATCCAGGTAGGTGATGCAGCTGTTGACAAAGCTGTACCAGGTACAGCTGGCATCAAGCCACAGCTCTGTTTGGTGTGCTGTCAGCAATGACAAAATGACACTCAGGTACCCAGCTTGTGATTTGAACACACCTCACATCTGTCAGTTTGCCAGGGGTTAGCTGAGCAGTGTAGCTACATGGCATCCCTCTCCCTCCAAACAGAAGGTTCTCTGCAACAGCAAAACCCACTGTAAGGTGTTCTCACTGTATCCCTGCTGCTTGGGTTACCTGCTCTGAAATTGGAGGGTTGATAACTTCAGTGCTGTGCTTTTGCTGGGGGAGGAGCGAGTGGGGATGTGAAGAATCCCTGGCAGGTGTATTTTAAAAATAAACTCTGAGCCAATTCTTCACTCCCCATTTGGGAGTCTAAGAAAAAAAGGAAGTGCAGGGAACTAAATTCAGCAGGAAACTGAGAAACAAATGACCTGTAATCTTGAATGGAGCTGGAAGTCTCTGCTTCCCCTGGCTAAGGGCAGCACAAGAACATGTAGCAGGCCCCCTACTTCCTTACACAGAGAGAAAATTCACACAAATGCTGCACCTTGACTCCTGCCTTCCCTCCCATGGAAGAACATCCCTGCACCAATGGTCAGGCCCAGGAAAATTAGTATTCCTCAGGCATCCCATCAAATACCACCAAATAGGAATAGAGACAGAGCAATGACACAGCTAAATGTCATCAGAGCTGCTGTACAGATAAGAGTGAGGGATACTGGGTGGGATGTAATAGCAAAGAGAAAGGAGATAAAAAAGAGGAAGATAAGACATTGCTGTGTAAGCACAATGGCAAAAATGTGACTTAGAAAGGCCTATTTTCCTTTTTGAGGGGGCAGAGGACAACACCATTACTGTCACCAACACATGCAGAGCTTAAAACAGGAAGATGGAAAGACATCTCCATACCTCTGCTTATTCAAATCCTTCACTTACATATAAAAAATTAAAATCAGAGCTGGTTGATGACAACCCTGAAACACACGTATTTCTTCAATGGAAAAATGAGCTACACTGGGGTGTTTAAAAATTAAATGCTCATTTCAGAAGTCAGAAAACACAACACCTTCTTGAAAGCAAACTGTGCCAAAAATCTGCTTTGGGTGGGTGGAATATGCTCTGTGGGATCGACTGTTCATATTTCAATCAACAGTAATTATCTGGAAAAGCATTCAACCAGAACAGACTGAATATTCTTTTCTTTTGAGAAGAATGCCTGAACCCCCTGCCTGAATGTAATTCCTTTCAGTAAGAGAAAAATTTTAAACAAAGAAAGGGAACTGGAATTCTGACCTCCTGCTTTGGGGGAACAGTGATGGGCCACCTCACCCTTCTGAGTGCAAGCCATTAACTCCAGCGCTACCCACAGGTAACAGCTCTAACTTAACAGTTCATCTCTGGATCAAAATAATAGAGCTGGCACTCTCCTGGCTCTTGCCTTTGTTACTGCCTGGATGATAGAGGAATGTCTGACATCACCACCAGATTTTACTGCTTGCTGGTGGGACCTTAGAGCTCTTTTCATGGAATATCACTCAAGGATGCTTCTCTAGTACCAACACTGTACTAACATAAAGTACCTACTGTGCTGACATAAAGAGCTCATGGACACAGTCACCACTGCTAGATGGCTTTATTGAGTGTCTTGAACCACATCTCTCCCAAAGATTTCCAACCTTCATATTAAATTAGAGGCCTTTCTATTGTTAAAACTGTCCACAGTGCCAAGTCTCCCACCATCACCACCAGAAATAAGTCAGGTTTTCTGTGGCCCCCTCAGACTTCTATTGAGGAAACCAAAACATGCTGTTTTCAGGGTATTTCCATATAATTCCCAGCTCCTCCACCCTTCCTTAACACTGACTGCAAAATACCCCAAGTACTGTAGGAACCAAGTAAGAAACCACCATCAGCAAGCTCTTCAGGCACTGTCTGAAGAGCAGCTTTCACCAGGGCATAATTAACTTTTGAAATCAGGGTACCTTTAGCACACAAACCATTCAAAGGCTCCTTTACCTTGAGTAGCTCTACATCACTGGTGGTTTGGACATTTTCAGCAGTGAAATGGGTTCGAGATGAGGCTCTGGAGCCCTCACTCCCTGCCAAACCTAGATGGTGCTTCCTAGTCTGCAAAGTCTGTACTTCTACCTTCTCAGGTGGAAGAGGTTTGGCCCTTCCAAGCTCCTTGTGCAGTGATATCCATCCCTGAACGATGTTTTCAGCAAAACACTTTTTGACAGGATACAACTGCATTCACAGACGACTTCCACGATCCCTTGACTGAAGGCTTTTATAAGCAGGATCAAAATGCTTTGTAGCTTCTTACAGATCTGGGGAAGACTCAGTAGCTCTTCAATTCTCTTGTTCTCCCCACCTCTGGTCTTTCCTGGGCATTGTTTTCCGTTTGGCTTAAGACTTCAGTCACACTGAGCCTGGATTGCCTAAGGAGAGAAGAGAGAGTGGAAAGCAGTTTTATGGCTGTATCCTCCTGACAGAGGCATGACTGCAGAATCCCAGCTCTTGAAAATTTCTTCCAGAACTAGTGAGTGAGTTCAGTAATTCCAATGATCAATGTCACAGACTTTTTTCCCCCAAGCTTCCAGCTACCCTTCTTCTTCCCTCATTTTAATGGGGATGGAAAGAAGGCAGCAATGAAGGAAAGACTGGGAAGATTAAATCAGCAGTTCTCAAACTGGTATGGGAACAACACCCACAACCATGAGAAGAACTGAGGTTTAGAAAGCCTAGGGTGCCATGGTTTCTTTAAATGCTTGAACAAACAGACCCAGACACCCTCCTGGTCCACTGGGACTGGAAGGGGCAGAGCTGCTGCTCACCACTCTGCCAGCTTCTGCTCGTACAGCTCCCTGCGCTCACGCTTCCTCTTCTCCTGCAAGGTCTCACCAGCCAGGCCATACATTACCATCAGGAGGCCTCCTGCAGGGATCCTGGAGGAGGAAGCAGAAAAGTCACCAGTCACCCAGGGGACACTCAACAGCAATAACTTACTGGCATCAGCAAAAGGAGCATGCAGGGCCCAGATGCCACTTCAGGGGAGTGTCACATTCCCTAACACTGGCATCACACCACAGACTAAGGCACTCCTGTTCTACTGTCACCCACCAAACACAGCATCTCTTCAGCTGTGACTCACTGGAGCCCCTGTGATAACATATTTTGAATTTACTCACTGACAGGCATGCATAGGACAAAGGGGTGGAAGGATTTATGGTACCCAATGAAGACCCCATAGAACACCTAACCTACAACTCAGACAGTGACACCCCTGCTTAGCTTCCATCCAGCTCTGGAAGTACTTGTACTTTCACTGGTAAAGGTAAAGCTCCTTAGGCTGCTTCCAGGCATGCCCACAGCTGACACCATCCTGATGGTGCCAAGCAGCACAAATAAAGCTCACTCTGTGTTCAGGTAGGATCCCCAGATTCACTTGTGAGGATATTTACAAGTCAGCACTCTGAGAAGAAATCCCAGCTCTGCTTGAAAAGTCAGATTTTTCCTGAGTTAGAGGTCATTGTCCTGAAGGACAGAGCCTCTGAGAGAGAACCATAGGTTCCTCCATGCCCCAGGGAGTTTTAGGAGATTCAGGACTGTAAGACACACATGAAGACATGTGCCCACCTTACAGCCCTGGGCTGCATAGCCCAGCCATGCAGTTTCTCCTTCAGTGTTTCCTAATGGCTGCTGCTCCACATTTTAGCTTTGATGGAGCCTATGTTGTCCCCTCTAATAAGCAAACAGGAGCAAATTATAAGCTCTTAAAATGTTGTCCCCTCTAATAAGCAAACAGGAGCTCTGAGAGCATTGAGCTCTTACTACTGAGAGAGCAGCAAAACAAATCAAGAAACAAAGAAGAAAAGTAAAAAAAGTTTAAAGGTTGGAAGAAAAGTGAGGTCCCAAGAGAGATACAGAAAATCCCTCAAGGCAAGAGAGGAAGGGAAGCTCCTGTAGCCCCATCTATGATTCCAGGCTTGGTGTGTGCAGCCAATGTCCAACAAACACCCTTCAAGAGTAGCTTGAAGTGTCTCAATCCCTCACTGGCAGCACTCATAACTCACCCAAACACTGTTCCGAACATGATGCCACCCACCAGGCCCTGAAGGCCCAAGTGCATTCTGAAAAGGCCTCCTGTGAAAGCTAAAAAAAAAAAAAAACCAAACACTGAAACCAGCAGCAACGCCCCAGTAGCCATCATACACCAACTGTGGGAATTGCTTTGCTGCATTTCTCTTCTCCATGACATGAAAACTGCTTTTAACAGAGCAGAAACCAAGTGCCATGGCCAGTGGGACAGAATGTCACCACATGCAGTCACCACGGTCTCTGCACTGAAACATTGCACAAGGTTCCTGCTGCTTCAGAAAAACTGCCAAAGTTTTTCCTGTACCATAAGAGTATCTATGAAAGGAAAAGCTCTCTCTAGGCTGGAGCATGAGCCCCCTCCCCCTTTTTCTGTTCAACAACAGCTAATAATAGTAGCTGCCATGTAAGGCAGAAAAGACCAGTAAAAAGTGTATCCAACTGCAGGGGCAATAAAGCCTGTAAAACTGAACAAGCAGATCACTTAGCCAGAGCCCTGTTGCCAAAAGCAGGCATGCAAAACTTCGCACGAAAAGGGCAGCTCATAAACAGTGTGCTGAATTGTTACGAAGAGTGGAAATTAAAAATGCTTTCCCTGTTAAATAGGTGCTTATGAGAGCAGGTTATGCACCAAGTGTTGCCTTTACCCCTCACAAGCATTTTTCACCCAAAATACTCCAGCAAGTATCTTGAAGATGAACTGATAACCACAAAACCCCAATGGTTTCAGCAGTGCATCGGTATCTCTGTTACAAATAAAGGCATACAGCAGGCAAACAACAGAGCAAAGTCAGTGCAACAAGAAGCAAAACCCAAGAGCACAGAAGCTGCTCAAGCCCAGGGGATGTGGATACCTGCTTATGCTTTTCTGCTACAACCTTTGCTAACAAAAGAGAAGCACCCAAGGTTACAGCACTCTTACCTCCTGCTGCAGCAAAATTACTGATGGTGGTTTTATCGCGGTATGCAGACAGGCCCGTGCTCACCACGCTGCAAAGGTAAGGCACAGAAGTCAGCACTTGCACATGGAAAAAGAAAAATAGCAAAACACAGCCTGAAATAAAGCTGAATTTCATTAAGCCAGCCCTCAGGTTGCCTCTAACTGCTTGGCTGCCCATCTGTTCAGAGCACACACACGCCAGCCGTGACTTCTGTGACTTTACTGCAGGCAGCTGCACAGACACAGGCCAGGGAATATCAGAGTTCCTGGTCTGGATCTGGGATAATATTTTTCTTGTTTTTTAATCAAAGTTTTTTTCCCCATTGCATAGAATCATAGAATGGTTTGGGTTGGAAGTGATGTTGAAGATCATCCAGTTCCAAGCCCCCACTGCGAGGGGGGCTTCCCCTGGACCAGGTTGCTTGGAGCTCGATTCAATCTGGCCTTGAACACCTCCAGGGATGGAGCACCCACAACTTCTCTGAACTACCTGTTCTAGTGCCTAG